>OZ030008.1:145368944-146668944 GCA_964023405.1 Apodemus agrarius
TTTTTTTGGTTTTTCGAGACAGGGTTTCTCTGTGTAGCTCTGGCTGTCCTGGAACTCACTCTGTAGACCAGGCTGTCCTCAAACTCAGAAATCAGCCTGCCTCTGCCTCCCAAGTGCTGGGATTAAAGGCATGTGCCACCACCTCCCGGCAAAATACTTATTTCTTAATCATTTTAATGTGATAGTTCTCTCACTTTGGGGTACTAAATATGAGGGGTTTTTACCTGACATAGGTAGCTCTTCATTTAAAATTATTTCTCTATAGCATAGGTCATACCTAAGGTGTATTAGCTATTTTCTAGGTAACCCACATTGTATTATTGCATAGAGCATCAACCACTATATCAGGAAATGTGTGCACTGTCTTCCAGATGAGAATTACATAGACCCTCAAATAGAGAGGAAGATGCAGGGAACCCTAAAGATTTCTGCCTTCCCAATGGAAAACTGTCAGAGCAAGTCTCTGTAACCACAGTCACTGCTCCAGAGGTACACTTCTTCTTTGCATAGTCCCTCTCCCTAACATTGGCTTATTTGGTAACCAACAAAATGATGTAATTTCAGTTTCATTTCATGTATAAAAATTTTGTTAGATTAAAGTTAAATGAAAAAAATTTCTTAGCAAATAAAAGGTGCTTTTCAGTAATGAGGAAACTGTCACCAGAATAAAATAATACCCACACAAATTAGACTGCTCACAATAGCCAGGAGGAGAGGAAGTCTGTCTGCCTCCACACTGTACTTTCTTCTTCCAAGGACATCAATCCAGATGGAGCTCACACTTGTCAAATAAATATTCAGATTATTTATAAGCTTTGCTTTGTGAGAACAAACTTCCATTATACAACAATGTCCAAAAAGGAAATGCAAGTTCCCAAAAATTGTTAGATTCTTCCTTTCCTGAAATAACCATTTCATTATGTTTGCATTTGAAGCAGGAGGCTTCAGGTGATCCTGTCATCTGATCTGTATGTATGGGTCAGATGAAAGCTGTTCTTTAGAATGAATACATACAACTACCATACTGCTATTCCTTTTCCCAGGAAACAGAGAAAACTGAACTTAGAGAGTATCAAATAGTGTAGGCTGAAAAAGTAAACTTGTTAGTATACAAGAATCATAGACTAGAAAAGAGATTGTGACTAAGGCTTATTCAAGTTACTAACCTACATAGTTTTCTAATTTGATTCCAAGTATTAGAACATTTTGTACATTATTTATTGTATCTTTTTGCCATCAAGAATAAGAAAAGGAAAACAAAGAACAAAAGATAGTATCTATGCATGTAACAGCACCTTATAAAACCCAGATTTTAATTCATACAAATAAGTTATGATCCTCTATAAACAGCAATTTTAAAAGTGAAATTTGATGATTGGTGAATGATGCATAATCATATTACTATCAAATGCACTATATTTCATATAATTGGCAACTCTGCTTCTGTTCTTAGCATTGTATCTTGCTGTTTGTCTCAGGAAGCCATCTGACTTCTTTTTCACAGTCAGGCACTCATATTCATATAACATGTCAGGTTGACTTAGGTGAGATGTATTCATATTGTTGTGTCAGTTCTAAGTTATAAGTAGAATTCAATCACCTAGATTACCTTTCATTCAGATTTTTAATATATATTCATTACTGGATGAATTATGTCCAGTTGTGCAAGCATTTAAATGATTAAGATACTGTCATTTTAAAAGCTTTTATGCAAACTTTTGGTCCTCACACCTTGGTATGTACAGAGGTTCCAATTTAATTTATGCTAATGAATATGTGGTTATTAAAATGTTTTTATTGAAGGCAAACACATATGTAGAAATTGTAAAAATGTTCTGAATTTAGGTAACTAAGGAGCATTTCCCCCTTTGAACACAGCAACATATATTGGAATAGATTACACCTGCATGGATGAATGATAAAACCCTTGGAGCCACAGTAAGGGTGCCCAGACAGGAGGAGCTGAAGAAGAAAGGCATGCCAAAGATGTTGGCATGTGTTCCTTGTGCTCTTCTGTTTCTGGGTGGAATAGTCACCAAGAACACGATACTCTCATTTAAGGCTATATTTCCTGTGATGTCATTTTTTTCTGCATGAAGATTTTCTGTTGACATTTTTTACTGTGTGTCATCTGTTGAGTTCCATAGCTATCTGCAGCTACTGTGGACTGGTCCCTGAAAGAGAAAACTATGGGATGGATGGGGAAAGAAGTGCAAAAGAATTGGGTCAAGGAGACATTGCCTTTTAAGACCCGAATTTTAATAAATGTAACCCACTATATAGTCTGGAAGATTCCCTCCCCCCAGGCATGAGGTGGAGTCTTGGGATCTTGCTGGATCTCAGCAGGTGGTTGGCTCCTGCAGGTCAGAATGCTTCCAAGACTTCCAGGTGAGGCTGGGTTGTTCAATACAGAACAAAAGGACAGGAAATTCTCAGGCTGAGCAGAGCAGAGGTCAAACCACCTAGCTCAAAAGCTGAAGTGAGGGAAGGGACAATTCCCCCTAATTTAAAAATTTTTTTAAAAGAACCAGTGGATAAATATATCCCTCTAAAGACGGTAGGCATTTACCAGTAAGAAAAAGCAGAGACCTTTGGCCCCCTTAAATATTAAATGATGTTCTTTTTTGGAGAGGGGAAATAGACTGCCTTATTATTATATGGATGGTCTCACAACATCGACCCCTATGCAGCCAGGTATGCTTTTAGGGAAACTCAGATACAGGATTTTTTCCCTTTCCCTTGCAGTGACTCGCCTCGCACCTCAACTGGTGCCCATGATTGCTTGAAAACAAACATGCATAGATGCAGGAAGCTAGCAGTCCTGCTGGCGGGCGGGAGGCCCCAGCACTTGGAGGGTGGGGGGGCGACGGTGGTGGTGAGGGTGGTGGCCGGGATGGTGGAGGGTGCCTTCCACCATCTCCTCCCTGTTGCTTCTTCAGCTTCCCGCCTGCAACACTTTTTCGAGCAGTCAGGACCCTGGAGCTGGAAGGGTGGGGTGGGAGGAATGCTTGGACCCAAGGAGGCAGGTTCTTCACTAAATCCTCCAACACCGCAATGTACGGCTGTTGGGCCTTGTTAGTGGGCATATCAAAAGTTCCTGTTTCCAGCCAGCCAATTCCGAAAGCAGGCCACTCTAAAGCACACAAAGTCTGTCATGACTTCTTCTTAACTACTACTGACAGATTCCATCCTCTATCCCTGATGTCAGTCCAATGGTTCAGCGCCAAAGACAAAGGGGTCGTCAAAGACGGCCCCATAGTGAAGATCACCCAACACAAAAACGAAATACAGACAACCGGCACTAGCACATCCAAACACACCCATCCAAGCCTAGAATGGATTAGGCAGCCGAATGCAACCTCTGACAGTGCGGAATTCTGCGTCCACTCCCACCTGGTTAAAAGGAGCTCTCTGTCTCCTTGGTTCCAAAAACACACTGCCAGTTCCTTCCAGCTATCCACAGCCAGGCCTTCCTGGCTGCCCACCCACAAAATGTCTTCCACAGGCCGCAGTTTGTGGGGCTGAGGCAAACCTCCTACCGTGGCCAGAGTGTACTTATGAATTGTAAAGGCAATGGCACAGAGTGGGATGCAGCGTCTACTCCCTTGCCTCTAACAGAGACCAGAACATGGTACACGCACACACACTCTGCAGCTCAACAAACATTCACAACCAACACCAATGTACCTCCAAGGGGTCTTTGACCCGCGGGGGTCACGCAAAGATTTTGGTGGAACCTCCAAAGATGTAAGACCCCCAAAAGTGGAGGCCTTACCTGTACCTCAGGATTGCATGCCCCAGGAGACACGAGAGACAAGCTTGATGCAAATGCAAGAGGTAGTTTAATAAACAGAGCTCCAGGCCAACAAGTACCCCACTCAGGAGGCAGAGGAGTCGACCTCGAGACTCAAATATCAGGGGTTTTTATAGAAAAAGTTAGGGAGGTTGACTTGGTTACACATAATAGGCTGGTTCAAATGGTGGCAGGCAAAGTTTTTGGTGCACAATTACCTCAGTGGGCAGTATGTGTGGACTGGTACATCCGAAATGCAGGAGGGCAGCTTAACTTTTGGAGTTAGACAGGGTGGTACCAGTCCAGATGGCTTGAGACTCAGCAGAGATAGTCTAGGCATGTCTCTTATCTTTATGGCTGGCTGGTTCCTGAAATGCCTTAACAGCAAATCCTGGTGCATCCTGGGTTTGTACCGCTCTTATTTTTCCCTAGGCCTGTTTGTTTCTTTAGTCATGGGCTCTGAGAAATTTTAACTTCTTTCATTCCCCTCTTCTTCTTTAAACTAATTCTAATCCTAGAATTCATAGAGTGGCCTCTTCATATAAAACATCTTCATCTTCTGTAACAGTAGGTTGATATTGGTGTTGAAGGACCATAATCTGCACTGAATTTATCCTAGCCCTAACAAAAGCCAGCCCCTTGTTTATCATACAAGGACCAAAGATTAGAATCAAAAATATAATGAGAATTGGCCCAGCAAGGGCAGAAAATAGAGTGGTCATCCATGCGAACTTAGAGTACCATGAATCGAACCACACCTGCTGTGCCTCCTGGTCATGTTTTCTTTTCTCAAGTCTCTCCCTTAATTTCTGCATTGAGTCTCGGACTATCCCCATGTGGTCTGCTTAAAAACAGCACTCTTCTTTTAGGGCTGCACACAGTCCCCCTTCTTTCAAAAATTCTAGGTCTAAACTTCTTCTATTTTGTAATACTACTTCAGATAAGGAGGTCAGGGATTTTTCTAAGGCATCAATCGATTTTTCTAGCATTCATAAATCTTCCTCCATGGCATTCTGTAGGGTCTGGAAAGAATGAGCTCCTTGTCTGCCTTCCACTAAGGCTGTTATTCTTGTTCCTATACCTACTGCAAGTCCAGCTCCTAGCATCATGGCTAGGGTTGTGGGAACCAGTTCTCTTCTAGACCTTTTGGTGGTGTATTCTTCCTCTAAATAAGAAGAGGTGTGATAATACACTCCGGGTAGAAGTTGGACGATGACACAGAAATCACGAGAGGAGTCAAAAACATTAGTTGAAAACAAGGGGTCAGCCCTGTGTTACATGCCCACCAACCAGCTGGAGATGGTACAAGGTAATGGCTGGTGTCTGTCCTGCTTATGGACTGAGTTTGGTTTCATAGATGATGATGGGAAGGGGGAGGGGTTCCTATACACAAACCAGGACCCCCTTCAGACATTGTAACCTTGGTGAGGGTCAATTTCTGTCCAGACCCCCATGAGCAAGAGGCATGATTGCTAATTCTATTGAAGTTTCCATTATAAGTAATACCTTCATAGTAAGGGGGGCCAGAAGACAAACACAACCAACAGTTCATGGTGGGTCTGGATCTGAGCTGTTAGATAGAAAGTTCCTCTAATTAGGTTGAACAACCTCTGGCCTGTTGATGGGTATGTAGGGATTATTGTCAAGGGTATGTAAGGAGTGGTAGCGTTAGGATGTCTCGCAAGGATAGGTCTAGTAGTTATAGGTGGCGGAGGCTTGGATCTGGTAAGGGGATCTGACCTAGTGAGAGGACCCCATTCTGGGAGGTTCTGATTGGGTCCAATAGGCATGGTGGGTGGGCTTTTTTATTGTCAATTTGATCCTAAAAATCAACCCATGGCCTTTTCCTGGTGCAAATAATCGTAGGCTCCAACTATTTCCCCTAATCCAGCTCTGACAGGCTAGCTTTCCTTGGTTAGTAAATTTTATAAGTATTGGGTTGCAATATTTATTTTTGCAAACTCCATTGGGGCTGAGAGGAGTAGCACACCCACTATCTAGGTATTTATGGCTGTTTCTTTCACCCTCATTTGGCCTGTCGTAACCACCACCTCTTTTTACCGTGATGAGGTCCCAAGTAGAGGAAGGATTCCAGTGAACATCTCCTGTGGTCTCACAACCCCATTCAGCACAATAGAAGTCAGATGACCCTCCACATTGGAACCGCAGGTTTTTTTGCTTGCCCTTGGGAGGGACAAACATAAAATCCCGCAGACTGTAGGTTGGCCCAGTCAAATTGCCCTGAACACCCATAGGTTGCCCCAATCCCACTTGGCACACACTGCTTTTCATTTGGGGGGTTAAGGAGGCTATCATGGTCAGAGAGATCCCAGGTAGTTAATCCCGCTACTAACTTACAAATGTCAGGTGTCATGTCAGGCCACCAAATCCAAAGGGGATGGGTTGCAGTAGTTGACCAGACTACATCCCCTTCCTCGTTGAGCACTTCCCAAACTTGTTGCACTGGAGAATGAGTGTTGAAGTTGTTGTTCGGGGTTGTCCTTGCAATGCAGGCACAACTTGAGAGGATTATCAGTCTTTTCCAGAGTCTATCCATCTTGCTTAGTCTCTGGGGGAGCCTTCTTGAGATGTGATGCATGGATCCAGGTGGGGCTTCCTTCTACCTTTACAGCAGTGGGGGTAGTCAGTAATACCAGGTATGGTCCTTTCCCCCATGGCTCAAGATTCCCCACTTGGTGTCTTCTCACCAAGACCGCATCTCCCACCTCAAACTGATGTGGTACCTGCAGGTCACCAGAGGTGTAGGTCTCTTAATTGTTCCCAGATTTCTCTTCTCACGACCTCAAGTGCCTTCAATCAAGCTAGAAGATGAGAAGGGGGAATAGTGGAAGGGGAAACATCAGGACAAGTTTTACTTTCTATAGTCATATAGAGGGGTGGCAGCGCCCCAAACATTAGCTTGAAGGGTGTTAAGCCTGAGGTTCTGGGAGTGTTTCAAACCTGAAAAAGGGTGTAAGGGAGTAAGGCTGTCCAATCGTTCCCAAGTCTCCAAGGTCAATTTAGTTAAGGTCTTTTTTAAACTTCTATTCATCCTCTCTACCTGTCCTGAACTCTGGGGTCGATAAGCACAATGTAATTTCCAATTTATCCCCCAGTTGAGTGGCCAGTCCCTGACATACCTGGGTGCCAAAGGCAGGCCCGTTGTCTGACCCAATTACCTTAGGTATTCCAAATCAAGGGAAAATTTCTTCTTGGCCACCATATTAGCCATTTCTCTCTTTGTGGGAAAGCTTCAACCTACCCTGAGATTGTGTCTACAAAAACTAAGAGATACTTATTTCCATATTTAGCTGGCTTGACTTCTGTGAAGTCAATTTCCCAGTAACTGCCTGGCCTATCTCCCTGCAAACATCTTCCATTTGGGGTCTTGCTTGACCCAGCATTGGTGAGCACACACGCTCTACAGTTCTTTATTCTTTTACAATCTTCTGTAATTGAGGAATACAATATGGGGACCTATTGGCAAGCTTTATCATCTTTTTTTCTCCCAGGTGAGTGAGATGGTGTACATTAGTCAGATATTCTAGCCCCTCTTCTTCTGTGAGAGTTTGTTTCTCTGAGATCCCCTCGCTTGACTGAGGCGTGGTTTTAATTATCAGAGTCAATGGCCCTTGCGCTGCCTTTTTAGCTGCTTGGTCTACCCTCTGATTTCCACTCTCTATTGGCCCTGTTCCTTTTTGATGCCCTGGACAATGGATGATTGCCACCTTGCGGAGCAAATGAACAACCTCTAGCAAGCTAAGGATTTCTTCTTTATTTTTAATATCTTTTCCAGCGGAAGTCAGTAGTCCACGTTGTCAGTAAATTGCTCCATGAACATGAGCTGTAGCAAAGGCATATCGGCTGTCAGTATAAATATTTACAGCTTTTCCCTCTGCTAGTCTCAAAGCCTGAGTTAGGACAATGAGTTCTGCTTTTTGAGCTGAAGTCCCCTCAGGCAGGCTGCTAGCCCATATGACATATTTTCCATCCACCACCGTTGCCCCAGCTCTATGCTTACCTTCTACCAAGAAGCTGCCCCCATCTGTGAACCAGTTCATCACCCCCGGCCAAGGTTGATCAGTTAAGTCTGATCGGGTCCCAGGTTCTTCTGCTAGTATCTCTTCACAGTGGTGCATGGAGGCCTCAGCTTCGGGTAGCAGGGTGGCAGGGTTAAGAATAGCGGGTGGAGCAAAGGTCACTCATTTAGTCAGCAACAAGCTTTGGTAGTGGGTCATCTGAGCATTAGTCATCCAGCAGTCTGGGGGCAGCCGAATGACACTCTCGAGGGCATGAGGGGCCACTATAGTCACATTTTGGCCTATAGTCAGTTTATCAGCATCCTTTACCAATATGGCAGTGACTGCTATCGCCTGTGAACAGGAGGGCCATCCACTGGCCACCAGGTCCAGTTTTTTTGATAGGTAAGCTACTGGGTGCTTCCATGGTTCCCAGAGTCTGAGTGAGGACACCCCTGGCCACTCCATTCTTCTCATCGATGTATAAGGTAAAAGGTTTCTTTAAATCAGGCAATGCTAAGGCAGGTGCCTGTAACAGTACCTTTCTAAGGGTTTCAAAGGCCAACTGATATTCCTTTGTCCAAATGAATTCCCCTTTTTCCTTCATCAGGGGGTCTAAGGGGGCTGCCAAGGTGGCAAACCCTGGGATCCATAATCTACAAAATCCCGCTGTCCCCAGGAATTCTCTTACCTGGCAAGGGGTGTTTGGGGTCAGGATCTGTGTCACTGTCCATTTCCTGGCTTCTGTGAGCCATCGCTGCCCATTCTTCAGGGTATATCCCAGATAGGTTACTTCCGTCTGACATAGCTGAGCCTTTTTAGCCAAAACCCGGTACCCCAACTCATCTAACTCGGCCAGGAGGTCCTGAGTTCCGCGTTCACATTCCGTGTTTTTGTAGCAACAAGGTCATCTACATACTGTAAAAGAGTTATCTGTGGATTGTTGGCCCAAAAGGGGGCTAAATCTTGATGCAGGGCTTCATCAAATAGAGTGGGCGAATATTTGAACCCTTGAGGCAACCGGGTCCATGTCAATTGTCCAGTTTTACCATTCTCAGGGTCTTACTATTCAAAGGCAAACAAGGGCTGGCTGTTGGGGTGCAGCCTCAGACAGAAGAAAGCATCTTTAAGATCTAACACTGAATACCGGGCTCATTCAGGTGGCAGTGTAAGGGTTTGGTAGAGTGGGGTGTATGTATTGTATTCTTTTATTTACCTCTCTGAGATCCTGTATGGGGCAGTAGTCATTTGTTCCCAGTTTCTTTACCGGTAGCCAGGGAGTATTCCAAGAGGACCAACAGGGGACCAAGATCCCCTCTTGAAGTAGCCTGGTAATGTGGGGGTGTATGCCTTCCTGTGCTTCCTTTCCCATGGGGTGCTGCCAAACCCTGATGGGAGTAGCTCCAGACTTATGCTCAACCACCACTGGGGAAACTTGTCTTGCCATACCCATTTCCCCAGTCTCAGCCCATGCCTGAGGGAATTGAGTAAGCCAGTCCTGTAGCCCTTCAGGAGGTATCATTTTCCTTTGGTATATCTGATATTCTTCCCCTAACTTCAGAGACAGCCCCATAGTATGGTGGGGTGCTCTCCACATTAGCTCTGGTCCAGTAGGGGCAAAAGTTATTTGGACTTTTAGTTTGGTTAATAAGTTTCTCCCTAAGAGGGGCATAGGACACTCTGGGTTGACCAAGAATGAATGGGTCACTATATTTTTTCCTAGGTCCACCATCCGACTAGTGGTCCATGGGTAGAATTTTTGTCCAGTAGCCCCGATTACTAGGGTCTTCTCTCTCTCTCTCTCTCTCTCTCTCTCTCTCTCTCTCTCTCTCTCTCTCTCTCTCTTTTTGTCTTCCCTATAGGAGCTTTAAGCACTGAGTATTCTGTATTCTGCCCCTGTGTCAATCAAAAAACTTATAGGGGTCCCCTCCACTCTCAGGGTTACCTTAGGTTCAGGGAGGGGAGCTGAACCCTGTTCCTCCTAGTCTTTATTGTTTTCAAGAGTCAACACCTTTTTTTCTCTTCCTTTCTTGGGGCAGTCCCGGGCCCAGTGCCCCTTGGCTTTGCAAAATGCACATTGATCGTTCTCTATATGCTGCCTTCCTTTTCTGGGTCTCATTGGCCCCTGCCATTTTTCCCCTCCCAGATATCCTTGCTGTCTAATCCTGTCCTTTTTATCTCTGTCTACTACTGTGGCCAGTATCCTAGTCAAAGTTTTCTCTTGCCACTTTTCTCTCCTGTCTTCATCCTCTTTCCTCTCATTCTTTTCTCTCTCCTGCTTCTCTTCCTCTGTCTCTCTCTTGTGGTCTACCTTCTCAGCTTCCCTAACTGTCTCTTATAGTATAATCTTATAATCCCTCAATCCGCTGCAATTTCTTTCTAATGTCTGGGGCCAATTGCCTGATGAAGGCCATTATTACCGAAGCTGGCTGCCCTTCAGATGTGGGGTCAAAAGGGGTATACCTTCTGTAAGCCTCCATAAGCCTTTCCAAGAAAACTGAAGAAGGTTCAGTTGCCCCTTGCAGGCAAACATGCACAGCTGCAGGCACACTTTCACTCTAGCATCTCCCTCTCTCTCATGCTGTCTGAGTGGAGTTGCTGGAGACAGAAAGCTTTACTACTGTGCTGAGACTTCTGGCAGTTAAGAAGCCCCGCCCTGCTTGCTTATTACATGCACTACCCTCCCTCAATCCTTCCACTGCTTCGCCCACGCCCCACAACAGTCCCGGTGCCACCACCACTATCTCAAAATGAAACCAGCAGCTCCAGCCAGTTCCTCAGGACACACGCAGTCTGGCCTATTTTAAAACCGCGATCTGGCTATTATAAACAAGGCTGCTATAAACATAGTGGAACATGTGTCTTTATTGTATGCAGGGGAATCCTCGGGGTATATGCCCAGGAGTGGTATGCCAGGGTCCTCTGGAAGTGACATGCCCAATTTTCTGAGGAACCGCCAAACTAATTGGAAGGAGCCCAGATATCCCTCAAAGGAGGAATGGATACAGAAAATGTGGTGTATTTATACAATGGAATACTACTCAGCAATTAAAAATAATGAATTCATGCAATTTGTAGGTAAATGGTTAGATCTGGAAAATATCATCCTAAGTGAGTTAACCCAATCACAAAAGAAAACACATGAAATGCAATCACTGAGAAGTGAATATTAATGCGCCCAGAAGCCCTAAATACTCAAGGCACAATTAGCAAGTCAAATGATTCCCAAGAAGGAGAAAGGAGAGGACCCTGGGCCTGAAAAGATTGGAACCAATTTTGTAGACCCAGAACAGAGAAATCGTGGGGGGGGGCGGATGATTGGGGAATAGTTGGGGGGAGAGGAATTATGGGACGTATGGTGGGGGTAACTGGGAAAGGGATGTAAACAAAGAATATAGAAAATAAAAATTAAAAGAAAAAAACCATGGTCTGCACCTTCGTGCTGCTCGCGCATACCACATCCCCAGCCTCAGCATGCACCTGGTGTCTGAGCTGCACAGGTATGTGTGTGCACGCATCTCCTGCTCCCCTTTCTGAAAGTGTCCTCAATACAACTGGGTACTCAGGCCACTGTCAGCTGCCTGACTATCTAAGCCACTCTGACACAGGCTGGGAAATGGGCCCATGTGCCTACCAGCCCACTCAGTTTGTGCCACAGGCCTGACCCTGCCTGGACACACATAATTTCTGTCTCCGTGGTCTCAGGCCACTGCTGTCAGCTCTCCGGTTTCTTTCCATTCTGGTCCACACCAACTCTAAATCAAGTATTTCTCTGCTAATCCAAAATGTGTTTTTCTCTACTTATGTAACCTGTCAATGTTGCTTAACAAGATTTTTGTTCCTATCCTGCCTTCTTAAGTGATTTTTGCTATTGCCACTAAGTTACAGTGTGTTCCATTTACTATATACATTCTCAAACAAGTAATTTAACAAATATAACTTGTCTAACTCAGATACGACTAATAGATATGGCTCTCAATCTTGTCAGAAATCTGCTAATTATTAATATTTAAGCATATGAGAGACAAGATCTCCTAAAACCTAACAGTTTACCAAGGTCTCAGAAGACAATGGACACAGCTACAAGAGACTGCCTGGATTGTAGTATGAGAAGCATTGAAAAGCACCACCATTGCACTGTCCGGGGCTTGGTCTACCTAGTGAACAAGACTGGATACCCTAAGGGTCAAATGGCTTGTACTGTCTTAATCAAGATGAGTCATGGATTTCACATCCATCTATTCCACAGAAAACAGATGCTTTATCTTCTGAGCTTGAAAGCCAGATTGACTCTGACCGAGTTGCCATGGAGACCACAGGGACCTGGGAACTGTTTGGACTATAGATAACCTCTGTCATTTTTAATTAATACATGACTCCTAGATTATAATGTATTCTTCCCTAGATTTCTGACTATATTGACAGATAGTGGTAACTGTAGTTTGACAGCTAGAAAACAGACCTAGATCCTTACCCTAAGGTAATCTACCACTAAATTTACTCATTAATAAATTCATTCACTGGCTAAGACTGCCAGATTTTTTACAGGCTTCATGCTAAACAATACGCAAGTTCAAATGTAAGCTTTCACATATGTAACCTGTTACTTTCTTACCTAAACTCAGTTCCCAACAACTAGTTCAGATGTAAGTTTTCACAGATGCAACCTGTTACTTCCTTGCCTAAACTTGGTTTCTATTGACAAAATGCTTTATATTTCCTCTTCTTGCTATGTCAATGTCCTAACACTAAGCAATAGTGTTCTTAGGCCTAAACCTAATACAAAATTCCTATATGATCCAACTGTATAATCACAAATTCAAATTTTAAATTTTCTTTGGTTGTCTTTTAACTTAATTTAAAATTTGTTACATATATTCAGTCTCCTAGACAGAAGGAAAAGGCCCTTCTTGTTCCTTCTGCTCCACGAAAGGCTTTTGCCTCTATAAGCTCATCTTATAGACTGTTCATATTGTTCACTCATGTTGTTATCTCTCATAAACTCATAAGCTACAGGAAACCCACTCAGATCTATATTTTTCATGGACCAAATAGACTCCATCCAGATAAGTACATCTGCTAACCAATAGTCTAAGGTTCCCACTTACTACCTATTCCAGTGGGTGGGATTCCTCTCCTCTTCTGGATTGGAACTCAACTCTCCCCCAGCCACCAAGACCTAAGGGTTTCAAATGTATTTTCAATGTACACCTAAACTTTCAAAAGTACTCCTCAGAATTTTTTTCTCCTAAATGTAGTTAACTTTATTCTCTATGTATAGTGTGTGTGTGTGTGTGTGTGTGTGTGTGTGTGTGTGTGTGTGTCTTTCAGCATCTTGTCAAGTCCAGAGGCTTACTACACTCCAGCACAGCCCCAGAGAAGCAACCCAAGATGCTCCAATCTTCTCTCAGAGACACAGATGCTTCTACTGGACCTGTTCCTTCTGATCTGTCCATAGATGTCCCACAGAACCTGGACATCAAGGAAATAGTCAATTCTCTTAAAACTGGAACAACATTCCCATACCCATTTCCTAGGTTTTCTACAGACATGTAATCCCCAAATCAGCAGGAAGTAGTAAAACATCATGATGAGCCATTTCTGCTCCACCATTATCTAATATTTTTCCTATTTTAATTAAACCAAAATGGGGGAATGTTAGCTTTACCCCATGGTTACCTAGCAACAGCCAGGTATGCCTGACTCCTTTCTCTCTGCTCTCTTGACTTCTTGCTCCCACTCTGTCTTCTCCCTCTATTCCACACTCCTCCCTCCTCCTTCCTTTTTTCCACATGCTCCTGACCAGCCTTCACTTCTCTCTCTCTCTCTCTCTCTCTCTCTCTCTCTCTCTCTCTCTCTCTCTCATTCTGTCTCTACTACCCTCTCAGCTCAGCAACCCTCTCCATACCCTGAATAAACACTATTCTATAATATATGATGGTGTGGCTGGTCTCTCAGAGGGAAGGGATGCCTTATCATGGACCTGAGAAGGCACTCCCTTTTCCCATGCCTGACTATACATCTATCAAACATATTTACATATCTATCAAGCATATTTATTCTTTCCATTATCATTTATAAATCACAACAAATACAACATCCTTAAATGCCTTTGTCTGTAAATCTCTGAGAATATAAAAGACCATCTATCTAGCTATAGAATAATTGAATGGCAAAGAATGCTTTTTTTGTTATTTACTATCTGTTCAACTTTGAAAACATATTACCTCTAATTAACTAAATTAGTATTTTACATGGTCATAAGTTTGATTATCTATTAACTTACATTTCTTAATTTTCCTAAATAGTTTCTCAATAATAGCTTTAACAATGACTATAACTTAACATTGCAGATACAATAACTTAAACAAGACTTAAAACGTATGTATCTAAATTACTGCATTTGCTTCCACCCTGATCAAGATCTTAATATCTTGTAACCACCACCGCTTAAATGAAGACAAACACTGACCATCCATTGAACAACCAAAATCTATCTACCCTACCTCTTGGGAATGAGGCCTTAACTCTAAAAATTGCTTTCTACTGATTTGGGGCATTGTTTTCCTTTTGTGAGCCCTGTAAAATAAATCAGAATATTGGCCATTCTTAAGAAAGCTAGCTATAGTACTTGCTGTCTAGTCTCTACATTCTGAGAAAGTTCATGGCTTAACTGAAATTCTGACTGGAAAAGTCTGTGATGCTGGACAAATTAAGGTTATCTAGGGTCAACAGCTTATTTTGAAGCTGTCCTGGAAACAAGTTCTGAGGGTAAGGTCATCTAAGGTTGAATCAAGCAGGGTACTTGATCAAACGTGTCGCAGTGCCTCAGCATCCTCAAGATAAATCTTATCAGGGCTGCATTGACTTAATAGGTATATGTCAATACATAAACACTCACAGGTAATTACATTTCTGCAATAACACATGTGCAGTGTGTACAATTCAGTAAAAGGATGATTCTCTCTCTGATTCCAAGCAGGTAAGGCTTCTGTGGCTCTTTATAACTTAGCTTGAATTGTATAACCAAACTAAAATGTAATATAAATTTTCCATCTATTCCATTTAAAGAATAAATCTTAAGGATTCTGCAGTCAACAAGATTTATTGGCTATGCATAGTGTAGTTGAAGTTATGACTGGAAACATTTCCATGTTTTAGTCAGTCTCAGAGCTGTTCTCAGGTAGAGGGATCAGTGACACAAGTTACCTATTTTGTTGGTGTTCATGATGATTTTCTTTCTGTTTGTAGCCAAGATCTTTAGGGGTCTTCAATGGTCGATTCTAATTTTCATCAATTTGGATGGAATAAGCAATCCTCTCTATCCTGTTGAAATAAACGCAAAATGTTCTCCCCAATTGCAACATATTTTCCTGCCCTCCATTCCAGTGCTATCACATATATAGTAATCTACTTCATCAGCCCTTTCCAAACTCCATTGTGGTTCAACAGCTGTGTTATCTGTCTCATTGATAGCCAAATAATCCAACATTAATAAAGCCCTGTTCAATCTCTGGAAGATCTCATTTCCCCATTCTTTACTATGAGCATTTCCTTTAAAGTTTTGTTAGATCTTTCCACAATTGCTTGACCTGTAGGATTGTAAGCTATATCTGAAACAGATTTATTCCATATTGTCTAAAAGAATTGTTGTATTGTATTGGATATATGTATATGTATGTATGTATATGTGTGTATATGTGTATGTATTTATATATGTTGAAGCACCATTAGCTTCAATCTGCAAAGGCATTTTCAAGATAGCCATTATCTCTAATGAGTGTGCAATCTCAAGGCAAAATCCCATTGAAATTCTGAAAATGTATCATTAGTATGATGTATCAACAAATATAAATATCTTAACTTTCCTAAGTCTACAAAATGAACATACCATCTATTGTATTGTTGTATTATTTAGTCACTCTAAGATGACTTTATTAAACAAAATTTGTATTTTTAACTCAGCATATAGACCTTGTAATTGATCCTTGACAATATAAATACAATACCCAGTCTGACTACATTGGTTTATAGCTGAAGTCTGTTTACCTAGCATCTCAATGAGCTGACATTCTGTAATCTCCTTAAGCCTTGAACTATCATTTTTGTTGTTATTTAGGTTCCAGATTTGATTCTTCTGAAGGTTTTAATTCTGATTTAAAGAATCCTCTAACTTCTATTCTATGCCCTTTACTCTAGTAATCCATTTTCAGGCTGTTTCTTCTCTAATTCTGCTTTATTCTGAACTCTCTTAAAGAAGATACATAAAACTGTAATCCCTATTAAAATAATTATTGTTATGCTAAGTGAAAGAGAATCATTTGGGACACAGATGTGTGTCTCTCCATTTTTAACAGAGATGATATTTTTTTCTTTTTAAATCTCTAATTCTTTCCTTTCTGCAGACTCTCTATATGATTTTTCTCTGTGACTCTCTATATTCATTTTCTTCTTTCTGCAGCATTTAGCATGATTTCAGATATTTACCTGGTCAGAGGATTATGTCTGGGCTTGGATGTCTTGGTGTCTTTGGAGCTTCTCAGCTTGAACTTCATGCTGTCATTCAGCTTAGTACTTGCCAGTGGTGATTGACTCCACCTTCTTAGGGCCAGAACCTCTGTCCTCTGCCCACTCTGGGCTCAAAGCAGGCTACGTTTTCTGGGTTGGGCCGGAACTGATGTTTGCTCTCTGACTCCATGGCTGCCACCTGGTTTGCCTCCAGGCAACTCCAGGTCCAGGCTTCTCCAATGTGGACCCTTCAAGGCTATTGTTAGAGGCTTCTTTCTCACTGACCCAAATTGATTTGCAGTATTCCCACAAGGCACCTAGCTCTATCATAGAGAGATTTAGCCTCCAGCCCAACTAGGAAATTGCATCTGGCTCCGGGAGGTATTTTCCTGAGAGGCCATTCTGTAAGGTTCTGATTCAGACTCTACTCTTTGCTCAACGGCCTCCATACTCCCCAGAGATCAGCTTTGCATCAAAGCAGCATTTCTCTTAAAGTAGCCCCATCTGTAAAAAAAAAAAATACTCAGCTTTGGTCACCTATATCTATCTAGGAACCTGCTTTCCTTCCAGGGAGTGCTTGTTCATTCCTTCCACTGGGAACTTTTCTGACTTTAAGCCTGGGTGTGAATTTGGATTCTCTACATGACAGTGGACACCATTTGTTACCATGGTCATTCCCACACATGTATAAATTCCCCCAGAATAATGACTCTGAGACTTTTTATATATAAATAAATGCCTAGGCCAATAAATTTGGCTCTTTTCTGCTAGCTCATAATATATGATATGATATATGATATGTGATATATGATATAATGATACATAGCATATATATTTATTTCATATACACACACAAACCTAGACCACAATATACAAAGCACAAACTTCTATCTATGACCTAAATAGAATTGATAATTAACTACATTAAAATTCTTCTCTTTAAGAATATTTATTAATATTGATTATAACTTGCAATTTTTTGTTGTTTGGTGTTGAACTAGAAAATTTCACATATCCAGATGCTCTTATGAGTATTTCAGTGCTACCTTTCTGATTTTTGATATAGGAGTAGGCTTCAACAAAAATTTAAGCTATCATTCTTTCCTTAGAACTAGCAAAAAGAAAATTTTAAAATAGATAATGCTGACTGACCTTAGCTGAATGAAACAGTAAGCTGGTGTCTTATAATATTTCAATGTATTTGGGGTCCACTGTATAGTGTGGAAACAGTGTTGTGGATACTAATGCTCTATGTATTAAGAAACTATCAGAAGTTTGAAACTATCAGAAGAATGATGTTGGGATTTTGATTGGGATTTCAATGAGTTTGTAACTTGCTTTTGGTAGAATAGTCATTTTCACACTATTAATCCATGTACATGTGAGGGAGTCCAGTGTCTTTCTTAATCTTTTTTACCCCAGTGGTTTAACGTTTTACTTACAAAGATCCTTTATATCCTTGCTTAGCTTTATCCCTGAACACATTTGATACTGCTGTGAATAAAATTATTTTCATGATCTCTTTCAAAGACGCTCTATTATTAAAATATAGAGTCACATCAAGTTATGTAATATTATTTGTGACTACTGTGAAGGGTGTCATTTCCCTAATTTCTTTCTCATCTTGTTTTTCTTTGAGTAAAGAAAGGCTACTGATTTGCTTGAGTTAATTTTATATCCAGCTACTTTGCTGAAGTTGTTTATCAGCTTTAGGCATTCTCTGGTGGAAGTTTTGGGGTTGTTTATGTATATCATATTATCTGGAAATAGTCATATTTTTACTTCTTCCTTTCCAATTTGTATACCTTCGACCTCCTTTTGTTGTCTGTTTCTTGGAATAGTTTGAAGAGTATCCGTATTAGCTCTTCTTTGAAGATCTAATAGAATTCTGGAGCAAGGTAACCCAATCACAAAAGAATGTACATGGTATGCACTCACTGATAAGTGGACGTTAGCCCAAAAGCTCAAAATAAACAAGTTACAATTCACAGATCATAGGAAGTTCAAGAAGAAGGAGGACTGAAGTGGGGTGCTTTTTTTTCCTCTGAGAAAGGGAACAAAATACTCACAGGAGCAATAATGGAGACAAAGTGTGGAGTAGAGACTGAAGGAAAGGCCACACAGAGACTGCCCTGCCTGGGGATTCATTCTATAAACAATCACCAAACCCCGACATTATTATGGATGACAAGAAGTGCATACCAAAAGGAGAATGTCATGGTTGTCTCTGGAGGGGCCCTGCCAGAGCCTTTCACATACAGAGGCAGATGCTAGTAGACAACCATTGGTCTGGGCATGGGGTCCCCAATGGAGGAGTTGGACAGTGGTCTGGAGGAGCTGAAGGGTTTTACAGCCCCATAGGAAGAACAATGATGTCACCCATCCAGACACCCCAGAATTCTCAGGGACTAAACCATCAACCAAGCGGTACACATGGTTCCAGCCAAAAATGTGGCAGAGGAATGCCTTGTTGGGCATCAGTGGGAGGAGTGGTCCTTGGTCAGATGAAGGCTCAATAGATGCCCCAACAAAGGGAAATTGAGGCATATACTTGAAGGTGGGGGGGTATATACTTGAAGGCAGGGGGTGGGAGGAGGGGTTGAGAGTTTGTGGGTAAGGAGGAAACTGGGAAAGGTTTTAGCATTTGAAATTTAAATGAAGATTGTATTCAATATAAATAATAATAATAGCAAAATAAAGGAAGGGTTCTAAGTTTTACTTGATTTTGTATTCTGCTACTTGACTGAAATTGTTGATACTTTCTAAAAGTTTTCAGTGGAATTTTTGTAATATCTTATCTGTGGTATAATCCCACCTATAAAAAGAGAATTCTCGTGCTCGCTTCGGCAGCACATATACTAAAAAGAGAATTCTCTCCTTTTACCTTGATCCTTAACTTGAGAGTTGAGAACAGAAAATGACTGAATGAAGTAGACAACTTGTTCTTGATTCTAATCAAATTGCTTTGAGGTTTTTTTCTACCTAGGATGCTATTGACTGTGGCTTTGTCACATGCAGCCTTTACACTATTAAGGTCTGTTTTTTTCTAGTCTGATTATATCTAGCACTTTGAGCATAGTGTGTTGGATTTTGTCAAAGACCTCTTCTGCATCAATGAGATTATCATACAATTTTTATCTTCAATCCAGTTGTATGATACTTTTATTTTTTTACGTATTTGATTGATCTTGCATCCCAATATCAGTTCCCGTCAGATCACAGTCCCCCTCTCACAATTGTTCCCCCTATTCCCACTTCCCTTTCTTCTCTGAGAAGGGGGAGTCCTCTTGAGTATCACCCATCACATTGCACATCAGTCATTACAGGACTAGTTAAATCTTCCCTCAGCAGTTAAGGCAACTGAATCCACAAGCAAGCAACAAATTCAGCTACAGCCTCCATTCTAGTTGTTTGGAGACCCACATGAAGATGAAGCTTCATGTCTACTACATGAAGACCTAGGTTCAGCCCATGTCAATTCTTAGATTGATGACTCAGTCTCTGGGAGCCCCCAAGTGTCCAGGTTACTTGACTCTGTTGGTTTTTCTGTGGAGTCCCTATCCTCTCGGGTCCCTCAATCCTTCCCCTAACTCTTACTCTAGACTGCCTGAGTTTCACCTAATATTTGGCTGTGAGTCTCTATATCTGTGTCTGTAAGTCTCTGGGACTCCCAGAGACTTAGTCATCAATCTTAGAATGAGCATGGGCTGAACCTAGGTCCCCATATAATACACATGAAGTTTCATCTTTATTTGGGTCCCCAAACAACTAGAGTGAAGGCTGTCCCTGAATTTGTTGCTTGATTGTGGATTCAGTTGGCTTATCTGCTGAGGGAACATTTGACTAGTCCTGTAGTGGATGATGTGCCAGAGACCTGGGTAAGGGTGAGGGTAGAAGGTGGAAACCCCAGGATGTCTATGGGAATTACTCTCTCTGAAACTCCTAGCAGTGGGAGATATAGATCTTTAAGTGGCCACTTCCCATAGCCAGGAAGGACCCCCAGTAGAAATATAAAGACAGCAAAGCATCTACAAAACCATGGACCTAAAATGTACCCTGCATGTAAGATGTGCAGTGACAAAGAGCAGATATGGAAGGAATGACCAACCAATGACTGGAACAAATTGAGACTCGTCCCATGGACAAGAACCAATCCCTGACACTATTAATACTACTCTGTTATGGTTGCAGATAGAATCCTAATATTACATTTGTTGAATTGTGTGTATTGAAATATTCTTTAATTTCTAGAAAAACAGAAACTTGATCATGTTAGAATGAGTGGATGTAAGATACAAGAGTAGAGAGCAGCTATTGTCAAATGTATACAGAAAATTATCATTCCAACTTCCAATTTGGTGCAAAACATCTTCATTATTTAAGTTTAATAACATATTTTTGCTATCACAGAAGTACACAAAGTAGAAAACTCCTTTTTGTAATGAGGTATTAGTTATACCATGATTTTATAGAGACAGATTTTATAACTGCTTCTTATTGATTATGTGTCTTATCAATTTTACTACATGGGATCTCCCCTCTCATTCTCTATGTTTTTAAAACAACCACCTAACTCAAATATTCTCTATCTGTACAATATTTTTATTATATAACTGACTTTTTTAACACTCCTTTCAAAAAACTACATCTTATATGCATCTAAATATGTAGCACCAACTTTAACCTAAATTTCTAGCTATTGCCAACTCACTACAACACATGGCAGATTAATTGCTTCCATTAATCTAGTCAATAAATGCCTATTAATGTAGTAGAAGGCAGCAATAGTTTTTACAAAAATTATATTCTGCAGTTGATATTTATTTTGAGACAGCAATAGTGAGGCCATAAACCTTCAAATTATGCAAACCATATTCATATTACACTAGATATAGAACTCCTTGCTGAGTTTGAATTCTTACCAGTTAAATCAAGATAATGCCCAACAGTTTATAGAGCTATTACAAGAATACATTGAATTAATGTGTGCATTCAGTGTCTTCTGAATAAATATTAATGAGTATATATTCTTTTAATACTCACAAGCAATTGCAACAAGAACTCAAATGGAGAGTTAAACAAGACAAGGTCAAGTGCAGTGCTGGACCTGGTGTGAAGCAGCTGCCACCTTCCCAAAATTAATCTACAACATTCCCTCCAAGTGTGGGCAGAGAAACTGGCCTTCATTATCAGCTATGCTGATTATATTCTGGCTTGTCTTCAAGGACATCTGAGAAACTTCTCAAATGGCATCAAGGGTCTTGATTTATGATCTTTCTGAGTGTTAGCCTATCTAGCATATATATTTTTGGGGAAATTAAGAAGTGAAATAAATTTAATGTTTTACCTTGCATTTCATGAGATCATGTGAGCCCCAGTGTGACACCCCTTCCCCTGTGAGTTCTCATAAACATCTGCTTTCCATTGCCATAGATCTACGTGGGAAATTTTACATCAGGTTCTACAACTTCAGAAATTTTAAACATATACCTGTTTGGAAATTGAGCAGACTGATCTTATCTCCAAGATGAGTGTCCCTTTTGTGTTTTGATTTTTGTTTTATTTTCTCTGAAAATATTAAACATTCTCTGTGACTTCTTAAGGTAAATGGAAAAATTTAAATTAAAATATTACCTTTGAGAAGAAAAGTATGAGTAATTTGAAGTGCTGTTCTGGTAAGTCACTACTGGCACTTAACAGGAAAGCTCAACCCTAGTATTCATTCTGTGTGTTATCTCAAACTCAGCTTAAAGAGTTTTTAATATTCCCATATTTGTGCCATTATTACACAAGGAAATATGGCATTGCTGGGCCAGTCATTATTATAGCTCAGGGGGTTCACAATTTGGTAAGAATGATGATTCCTTCTCTCCTCCAGTACTTTACAAGTTATCTAACATTGTCTTAGTTTGGGTTTCACTGCTGTGAACAGACACCATGTCCAATGCAAGTTTTATAAAAGACAACATTTAATTGGGGCTGGCTTACAGGCTCAGAGGTTCAGTCCATTGTCATCAAGGCAGAAACATGGCAGCATCCAGGCAGGCATGGTACAGGAGGAGCTGAGAGTCTATCTCTTCATCTGAAGGCGGCTAGTGGAAGACTGACTTCCAGGCAACTAGGGTGAAGGTCTTAAACCCACACCCACAGTGATACACCTACTCCAACAAGGCCACACCTCCTAATAGTGCCACTCCCTGGGAAAAGCATATACAAACCATCACAAACATGAAACCTCCAAGTAAGGTTGGTTCTCTAGGTGTATTCTGTGGCACAAGTGTACAGCTTCTTAATTAACAGTATCTTCAGTAAGATACCCGAGCTCTGTCTAATGTTTGCTGTGGGTCTCTGCATGTGTTTTCTTATGTTTCTGGATGAAGCATCCCAGAGGACAGTTATGTTAGGTTCCTATCTACAAGTATAGAAGAATATTATTCATAGTGTAATGGATTCTCTCATGAGTACCTCTCTTTCATGAGACGGGTCTCAAGATGGGCCAGTCATGGGCTGGCCATTGCCCCAATTTCTGCTCCCTTTTTATACCTGCACATTTTGTAGACAGAACAAATATGGGGCTGAAGGTTTTGTGAGTAGATTAGTGTCTCCATCCCTCCTTTGGAAGTCTTGCCTGGTTATTTGAGATGATCATTTCATGTTCTATATACCCTCTTGCTAACTATGGTCATGGTCATAGATAACTGGAAAATTCCCTTGTCCCCAGTTTCCAGCTCACCTCAGAGATGCCCTCTGCCCACCGAATCTTGTGGAAGAGGAGAGGAAGGACTGAAGGAAACAGATAGGTCATGGAGACTATAATAAAACCAACAGAATCAAATGGTCTTGGTCCATAGATCAAAGAGACTGGACCACCAATCAAAGAGTATGCATAAGATGGGAACCTAGGTGCCCTACACATACACAACAGATGTGCAGCTTGGTTTTCATATGGGACCCCTGAACACTGGAGTAGAAACTATCTGATTCTGTTGTCTGTGTTTGGATCTCTTTTCCCTAACTGACCTTCCTTGCCTAGTATCAGAAGATACTATGCACCTAATTCTACTGCAAATTGATATTCAAATATGGACTGATATCCATATGAAGCATCCCCTTCTCTGAGTAGATAGGGATGGGGACATGAAGGGCAAAAAGGGGAGACTGGGAGGAGAGGAAGGTGGAGAAACTGTGATTAGAATGTAAAGCAAAAAAAATTAATGAAAAGAAAGTAATAAGATCTTACTGACAAATTCTAGAGGGTATAAAGAGCATTAATAGCCTGTAATATTTGGGGTTATGAGATGTCATTGGCCAACAACTTCAGGAAAGTTAATCTTTTCCTGGCAATGGGCTTTTTATGAGGGTGCATCTCTTTTCTCATGGCCAAAATTAATGTTTTTAAAGTTTGACTCCACTATTGACAGTGGAGTCACTTTTTTCTTCTTAGTATCCTGGTATTTAATTTTCTAACCTAATAGATGTGGTCCCTTAATGAAAAAAAGCATAATTTTCCTTGGGTATAGCTTCATCCCTAGTGGATAGCATTCTTTGTACTGGGGGATTGTATGCATACTACTAAATGAGAAAATTAAGCATTAGTCTTACCTAGATATAAATTCTTCAAACTACAATTGCACTGAAAATATATAACCAGTGGTGCAATAGTGACATGAATATTATGAGTGGCTACCACTTTCTAATTGTATTTATGATTTACTACACAAAACACTACCATATCTGTCACTTTTATAGGGGTTTAAACCCTGTGGCCAGTGTTATTAAAGGAATATGGCATGTCTGCCTTCCTAGCTGAATCACACAGGCATATGTTTTTGATTGTGTTTCCCTGACTGAGCAGCCATGCTTCTAGACTAAAATTCCTGTACAGATGACCCATATACTGGTGAGAACAGAGAGCCAAACTCACATATTGAAATGGGAATTCTGGCTTGCTTCTTAGATCCATTTAATTGGAGTATCTTTTTCTAGGCTTTTACTCTGAAGTGATATCTATCCTTGATTTTAAGGTGTATATTTTAGATGCAGAAAAAAAAGATGCATTATGTTTTCAAATCCGATCTGTTAGTTTATGTTTCTTTACTGGGCAATTGAGACCACTAATATTTAAAGTTATCACGGAGCAGTGTTTCTTGGTTCCTGATATTTGTTGTTATGTTTTCTCCTACTGCCTTTGACTTTATGGCTTGCAGTTACTAATTTCTTTCCTTATGTCTTAGTTAGGGTTTCTGTTGCAGTGATCAAACAACATTACCAAAATGCAAGTTGAGAAGGAAAGGATTTATTTGGTTTATACTTCCATATTGCTATTCATCATTGAAGGAAGTCAGGGTAGGAACCCAAACAGGCCAGAAACCTAAAGGCAGGAGCTGATCCAGAGGCCATGGAGGAGTGCTGCTTATTGGCTTGCTTTTCCTGGCTTGCTCATCCTTTTTACTTACATAACCCAAGACCACTAATTCAGGGATGGAACCCACAATGGACTAGGTCCTCCTCCAACAAGCACAAAGTAAAAAATTGCCTTACAGCCAAATCTTATGAAGCCATTTCTCAATTTCCTTTCAGATAATTCTAATTGAAGTTTTATTTCTAGCACCTTCTGTTGCACTGGATTTGTAGATGATACTGCTTAAATTTAGTTTTATTGTGCAATTTCTTTCTGTCTGTTTGTTAAGGTCAAAAGTTTTGCAGGGTATAGTAACCTGGGCTGCCATCTGTGATCTCTTAGAGTATGTAGAACATCTATACAGGCCCTTCTAGATTTCCGAGTCTCCATTGTGACTTCCAGTATTATACTAATAATTTTGCCCTTACAAGTTGTTTGGTCTTGCTTCCTTGCCATGTTTAATATTATTTGCTCTGTACATTTAGTGATTTGATAATTATTGGTAGGGAATTTCTTTTCCTATCCTGTCTATATCTGGACAGGTACATCATTCTTTAGCATAGAGAAGTTTTCTTCTATGATTTTGGGTAAAATATATTATCCACTTTTGACTTGTGTTTCCTCTCCTTTCTCCATTATCATTTGTATATTTCGTCTTGTCATTGTGTTTCATATTTTTGAGATTTGGGAGGGTCTGAATTTTTTTAGAATTAACTTTTTGTTTGACTGGTGTATCCATTTCTTCTATTTTGTCTTCAATGCCTGAAGTTCATTTCATTTCTTATATTGTGTTGGTGAGGCTGGACTCTGAGGTTCCTGTGTAAGTTACCAAATCTTTGATTTACAGTTTTCTTATTTTGAATTTTCTTTATTGAATCTATTTCAACTTGCAAGTCTTGAACTTTATATTCATTTCATACCACTGTTGCTTTGCCTTTTCAATGACTTATTTAGGGGGTTATTTATTTGCTCCTTAGAAACCTTAATCATACTCATTTTAAGATTTGTCTTGTGCTTTATTTGCATTGTATTTCTTAGAGCCTATTGTAATAGGGATGCTGGGACAAACGGAGACATATTTTCCTGGCTATTATTGATTCTATTTTTCTGCTTATGACTAGGCATCTAGTTTTGGAATGAGTATAATTTTAGGTAATGATATCTGCTCTTGTGTTTGCTGGATGGGTGGGTGTCTGTTCCGAAGTTTCTGTTGCCATCTCTAGTGCATAAGAGTATTTGATGGTTGTGATTTGCCTAATAGGTATTTTTTCTGAGATTCTGCCAGGTATGGTTTCTGCAGAGGGCAGGTTCAATGTAGAATGTGTTTCTAAGTATTAAGAGATGACAGTTATGAATAAGGATTGACTAGACAGGGACATATTGAAGGGGATCCATAGAAAGGAAGAAAGCAGGGTGTTCTGCTAGGATCCAATTAATCCCTTCTAAATGAAGAGAGGCCACAATAGGTAGTCTGCTACAGAGCTAGAAAGGCTACTGGGAAAATATATTTGGAGAGAGTATAAAATGTGAAGCTCACCTACCTGCTTCCCTGGCCCAAATCCTTCTCTGGAAGGATTGTCTGGTGGGTTCCCAAGGAATTTCTGCTGGAGTTGGAGGTAAAAGGGAAAGAAATGTTGAAAGAAAATATCTGAATTATCTGCTGAAGATGGTGGTGACATGGATGGAAGGGAGGCTGTAGCATGTGGTCTTCCATAAATCTAGAAGCATAACTGAAGATTAGATGTGGAGGGGTACTTGAGAAAGATATGAAGATCTGCAGTTAGCCTACCTACTTTTCTGACTAGTGTAGCCTTAATAGAAAGAAATGTGTAATGATAAAGCATAAAGGTTGGTATATAAAGAATAATATATATTGTTCTTTTAAAATGTTCCAATTCTTCTATTTTACCAAATGAAAATTCAGAAACTAGATACTGGGGTGTAAGCCTACTAGCTCATGCAAGCAGAGAAAGCAACCAACTGACCTTCTTCTTCAACCAAAGTACCAAAAAAAAGGCCATTCACACTGTCTTAAAAAACCAGCCCAACTGAATGTCCCTTCTTTCTACTTCCTGTGATTCTCTCTACCTATCCTCTTCACTTCCCCCTACTCTGTATGGTTTTTTTTCCCATGTTCACTCCCCATCAGATGGTTGCTTACACTGCCTCTTGACTAATGGTTGACTTTATTTAATATTGTTTACAATACACCAAAAGCTCTCGGATTAATGGTGTGTGCCATTGCTCAGTCACACAAATAAAAACAGGCTCCATCCTTCAAAATTATGGCTTCCTTTTTCATTAATTATTTCATGCATATATTTTTCATACAAACATATTCATAAATATAGTCTCAAAGTCTGTACAGTGTTTCTTGTATGTATGTTTCAGAGGTGACCATTTGGCACTGGACAACCAATTGTTCTTCCTTAGGGAGGGACACATCTACCACTCCTAGTTTTATTAAGTTACCTATAGACCTTTGGTGGTTGAGCTTTTCAGTGTTTCCTATAACCAATTTGTCATGTTCATTAGTGTCATCTTCATTCATCTTATGTTTAGTGGTCATTTTTATGACACTTTATAGTTTTATCTTCTAATGTTGATAAGAGACTCAGTCTCTTAGCAAACAGCTTTAACTGCTTTCTCTTACCAATTTTCACCCTTCTTCCACAATGCTAATTTATCTATAATGACCATCGAACCAATAGTTAGAGACAAAAATCAAACTTTCTCCAAGACCATACCAAATCATTTAAATCTCTTTTAATATTATTTAACTTATATTATTATAGGAGGTACTTTTTGTTTCCATTATTTTAAGTTTGTCATGATGTAGTGACATTCACAACCAGTCATGTCTTTTTAACATAGCTTTACCACAGTTTTTCATATACAATTAATCCAGTTGTTATGTGCAATTATAAATCATCCCTGATATTCTAGTCAATCAGAGCTCTGGGCTCATCAAGAGAGCAAGGAGATGCAAAGTCACATTTCATTACTAATGACTTGCTCCATATCTGTAGTCAATACAAGGTCATATTATACAAGTACCTTAAATTTTTAAATTAAATATATTAAAAGATTAGTGTAAGTAAAATGACGTAGTGACATTCACAACCAGCCACATCTTTATAACATAGCTTTACCATAGTTCTGACATTTTAGAAGAATGTTATGATTTAGATTTGGAAGGTCAATTGGTTACATAATTTTTAAAGTTGCACATTTACATAATAATATCAGTTTCCACTGTTGTCTTTGACTTCTGGAGTTGCCTATCGAGAGTAGTATTCTATAGTTAAACAGAGAAATAAGCATTAGCTGTAGAGATTTGAATTCTAGTCTCAAACATTTAATGAACTACTTATTTATGATCAATTTATTCATATTTTTATTTATTTTCTACTAAATTTTCTGTAAAATAACATCATTTGTTTAAAAAGCACAAACTCATTGACCTATTACCACTAGAAGCTTGACACAGTTCAAAAGACTAATAGCTTTTAAGTCCTTTTGAAATTTAAATAACAGACTTTTTTGCCATAGGCAATACTGGATGTCTCTGGATATAAGTGATGTTCCTATTCATACTTGACTCAGAATAAAAGAACATCAGAGTTTTTAAACTAGAGTTTCAGTTGACAGTAAACGAATACTATAAGACCAGGAAGAGGCTTATTTCTGCAAGCTTCAGAATTCTGCTGAAGAATTTCACATTCTAATACAGACAAGTTCACCTTCGTTGACATTCCAGGTCATAAACATATGTATTTAATTTTTCTCAATCTATAGTCAATTACCCTTAAGTGAAAGAAACAGAGAAAATCCATTATGCAGCTACAGCCATTAACAGTCATCTTTTTTAAAGGTCAGTTGGGATGGGGGTACAAATTACTTCAATTGGCAGTCTGCTTGTAATTAATGTCAAGACAAATTTTTATTCATATTATGGCTTAGTATCTCAAGGGCTAAAATTCTAAGCTGATTCAATTATCCTTAGCACAATATTTATAGGGGATCAATTATCTGCAAACTCCCAAACTTATAGATATCATAACTGCATACACAAATACTTGAGGGTTATTCTTGTGTAGAACAGTGCCTTGCCACTAGATAATTCTGAAAAGGTAGCAGCCATAAAAGCATCACATTTTCTGATGCCTAATCATTTCAGTGTTTGAAGTTTTAGGAAGTTTTGCTTTATATTTTCTCAAGAGCTCTTTTAATTCATAAGCTTAAGAAAAAAATATTATTTAAAATGAAAATTAGAAGCAAATGACAAAAATTACTACTTATTTGATCATTTGCAATTATTGATAGTGTCATTTGATAATAACAATTATTACTCAATAATTTGCTATATAAAAATACAGATTTTAACATATGTGACAGCAGATGTAATCTCTTGGTACAATCCTGCTGCCTTCTGAAACACTGGATGACACTCAGCCATAGATAAAGCAAGGAACACACATCATGAGCAATTGCTAAATTTTTGGTCCCTTTCCTCCTTTGGTTTTTAAAGTTGTGCTCAGATAGTTTTGATTTGTTTTGATTGCTATTCCTTTTCTACCACCATAAAATATAACCAGTATTTAATCAATATTTACTTTTTCTCATTTTGCTTGAGAGCTGTCATTCATTCTCATGTTTTGACTCATATGAGCTAATGAAGGACCATGTATATTAAACACTCTCTAGCCTGGCTTCAGAGCTCATAATCCACTGTGCCACTGGCACATCTATCATTTAAGACAAATTTATTTAGGTACCTCTCAATCAATGTATATTCTGTTTTTAATGCTCATCTTCTTATATTTGAGGCATTGCAGAATAATCTATTCAGTTCTTCCCCTTATTAACACATAATACTTTCAGGATGTCCCACAGATATATCAACTAAGACACAGCACCATACTACCCTCATGGTCTTTTTCTAGTTCTTTAACTAGTCTTTATTGTCTAAGGGTGTATTGAGCTTCTCTGAAAAACCACTTATATTTCTGGAATATTTTCCTATCTCTTTTCCCCCATACACCTCCCCAACCTCAAATTATTTTCTTAGATTTTGTTTAATTACCAGTTAAATCTAGAATATCAAAAAGACCAAATAATTATAAAGAAACTTTAGAAAAGCTATGGTTTTTCAGGAGAGAGGTACAGAAAAATTTGTTACTTAGATAGTATACCTGCTACATTTTTAAATTAATTATTTTATTGATTTACATTCCAGCAGTTACAGATCTCCTGGTTTACAAAACCACAGTTGCTTACTCCATTCCCCATCCCATTAGCCTCTGCGAGGGTACTCCCTATCGTCCCCCCTTCCCATGCATCCCGCTTCCTTGGGCCTCAGGTCTCTCAAGGATTAGATTCATCTTCTCCCAGTTAGGCCAGACAAGGCATTCCTCTGCGATATATGTGAAGGGGGTGGCAGACCAAGGACCAACCTGTGTATGTTATCTGGTTGGTGGCTCAATCTCTAGGATCTGCCAGGGGTCCAGGTTAGTTGACACTGCTGGTTTTCCTATGGAGTCACTCTCCCCTTTAGTTCCTTCCATTGTTCCTGTAAGTCTTCCATAGTAGTTCCCAACTTCAGCCCAATGGTTGGGTATAAGTATCCACATATGTCTTAGTCAGCTGCAGGTAGAGCCTCTCAGAGGACAGCCATACTAGTCCCCTGTCTGTATACACATCATAGCATCTGAAATAGTGTTAGGCATTGGGGTACCTCTCCCCCTATGATATGGATCCCAAGTTCAGCTGGTCACTGGACAGCCTTTCTTTCAGGCTCCATTTTTGTCCCTGTAGTTCTTCTGGATAGGAACAATTCTGAATCATAAATTTTGACGGTGGGTTATCTACCACTTGAGGCCCTGTCTATCTACTGGAGGTGGATGTTTTCCCTCTCCCCATTGTTGGGCATTTTGGTTAAGGTCACCTGAGTTGAGTCCTGAGAGTCTTAACTCTCAGGTTTATTTTTAGAGGGTAACCCAGCCTTTCATCCCAAGAAGGTGGATCTTTCCATTCATTCTCCTGATACTCTGGGTTTCTCTCCTGATCTGTCCTACAACCCAAAATACCTGGTCCTATTCCTCTTTTCCTCTCTCCCCACTCCCCTACACACTCCCTGCCTTCCTGTGCCTACTGTGATTATTTTGTTTTTTTCTTCTATGTGGGATTGAACATTCTTATTTGCCCCTTCCTGCTTGTTACATTTCTTACAGTCTGTGGGCTGTATCCTGTATATTCTATATTTTTTTTGGCCGATATACATTTTTCTTTTTTTTCTTTTTTTATTGGATATATTATATATATTTACATTTCATTTCCTATTTTTGGTTCCCCACACCCCTAAGGTCCCACATGCCCTTTTCCCTCCCCCTGCTCCCTCATCCACCCCTTCCCACTTCCCTGTTCTGGTATTCCCCTACATTGATGCTTTGATCCTTTCCAGCACCAGTGTCCATTCCTTTATTCTTGTCAGACATCATTTGGTATGTGAATTGTGTCTTTGGTGTCCCAAGATTCTAGGCTAATATCCACTTATCAGTGAATGCATACCATGTGTATTCTTTTGAGACTGGGTCACCTCACTTAGTATGATGTTCTCCAGCTCCATCCATTTCTCTAAGAATTTCATGAATTCATTGTTTCTAATGGCTGAATAGTACTTCATTGTGTATATATACCACATTTTTTGTGTCCATTCCTCTGTTGAGGGACATCTGGGTTCTTTCCAGCTTCTGGCTATTATAAATAAGGCTGCTATGAACATAGTTGAGTATGTATCCTTATTGCATGCTGGGGGATCTTCTGGGTATATTCCCAGGAGTGGTATGGCTGGGTTCTCTGGAAGTATCATGTCCAGTTTTCTGAGGAACCACCAGACTGATTTCCAGAGTGGTTGTACCAGCTTGCAGTCCCACCAGTAGTGGAGGAGTGTTCCTCTTTCTCCACATCCTCGCCAACACCTGATATCTTCTGAGTTTTTAATCTTAGCCATTCTGACAGGTGTGAGGTGAAATCTCAGGGTTGTTTTGATTTGCATTTCTTTAATGACTAATGATGTTGAACATTTTTTTAAGGTGTTTCTCAGCCATCCGAATTTCTTCAGGTGAAAAGTCTTTGTTTAGCTCTGTACCCCATTTTTGGATAGGGTTATTTGGTTTTCTGGGGTCTAACTTCTTGAGTTCTTTGTATACATTGGATATTTGCCCTCTGTCAGATGTGGGGTTGGTGAAGAATGAGTACATACTATGTATACTCTTTTAGGTCTGGGATACCTCACTCAGGATGATATTTTCTAGTTCCATCCTTTTGCCTGCAAAAATCAGGATATCCTCATTTTTAATAGCTGAATAGTATTCCATTGTGTAAATAAACCACACGTTCTGTATCCATTCTTTGGTTGAGGGTCATCTGGGTTGTTTCCAGCTTCTGGCTATTACAAATAAGGCTACTACTAACATAGAGGAGCATATGTCCTTGTGATATAGTGGAGCATCTTTTGGGTATATGTCCAGGAGTGGTATAGATGTGTCTTAAGGTAGAGCTATTTTCAATTTTCTGAGGAACCACCAGACTGATAACATCTAGAATTCCCAGTTTTGTTGAATATAAGCTTTTGTAGGAAGATCAGATGATTTTTTTTTAAATTTCCATAGTTTCTATAGCTAAGTTTCCCTTTTCATTTCTGACTTTGTTAGTTTAGATGCTGTCTCTGTACCCTTTAGATTGACTAGGAGTTTATCTATTTTGTTGATTTTCTCAAAAAACCTGGTTTTGTTTTTGTTGATTCTTTGTATCATTTTCTTTGTTTCTAATTGGCTGACTTCAGACCTGAGTGTAACTATTTACTGCCCTCTACTCTTCTTGCTTGTATGTTTGTTTCTTTCTGTTCTAAAGTTTTCACATGTGGTGTGAAGTTCCAAATATTGAATCTCTCCAATTTCTTTATGAAGGCACTCTATGCTGTGAATTTTCCTCTTAGCACTGCTTTCAGTGTGTCCCATAAGTTTGAGCATGTTGCCTCTTCATTTTGATTAAGTTCTATAGTTTTTAATTTCTTTATTTCTTCTCTGTCCAAGTTATCACTGAGTAGAGAGTTGTTCAGTTTCTATGAATATGTGAGCTTTCTGTTGTTGTTGTTGTTGTTGTTTTGTCATTATTGTAGTCCAGCCTTACTCTGTGGTAATTTGATAGAATGCATGGATTATTTCAAACTTCTTGTCTGTTGAGGTTTGTTTTGTGTCTGATTATATGGTCAGTTTTGGAGAAGATACCTTGAGATATTGAAAAGAAGTTATATCCTCTTGTTTGGGGTGAAATGTTCTGTACATATTTGTTAAATCCATTTGGTTCATAACTTCTGACAGTTTTACTGTGTCTATGTTAAGTTTCTATTTCAATGATATTTTATTACTGAAAGGTCTTAACGTCTCCCACTATTGATGTGTGAGGATCAATGCATGTTTTGAGCTTTATTAAAGTTTATTTTACAAATGTGGCTGCCCTTGCACTGGGGGCATAGATAATCAGAACTGAAAATTCCTCTTGATGGACTTTTCCTTTGATGAATATGAAATGTCCTTCCCCATCTCTTTTGATAAATTTTGGTTGAAATCTATTTTATTGGATATTAGAATGGCTATTCCAGCATGTTTCTTGGCACCATTTGCTTGGAAATTTTTTCCAACCTTTTACTCTGAGGTAATGTTTTCTTTTTCACTGAGGTGTGTTTCTTGTATGCAGCAAATGCTGGATCCTGTTTATGCATCCAGGCTGTTAGCCTCTGTCTTTTTATTGAGGAATTGAGTCCATTTTTGTTGACAGGTATTAAAGATGAATGGTTGTTAGTTCCTTTTATTTTTACTGCTAGAGGTGGTATTGTGTGTGTGTCTGTGTGTGTCTGTGTGTGTGTGTGTGTGTGTGTGTGTGTGTGTGTTCTTTTGGGTTCGTTGTAAGATTCTTAATTTCTTGTGTTGTCTTGGCTATAGATACCTGATTTTGTTGGAGTTTTCCTGCCTGTATCCTCTGTAGGGCTGGATTAATAGAAAGATGTTTAAATTTCATTTTGTCATGGAATATCTTGGTTACTCCATCTATGGTGATTAAGAGTTTTGTTGGGTATAGTATCCTGGGCTGGAATTTGTGTTCTCTGAAGGTCTGCATGACATCTGTCCAGGATCTTCTGGCTTTTAGAGTTTCTGTTGAAAAGCCTGGTGTAATTCTGATAATACTTCCTTTGTAAATTATTTAGCCCTTTTTCCTTACAGCTTTTAATATTCTTTCTTTGTTCTGTGCATTAATTGTTTTGATTATTATGTAACAGCATTCAATTTTCTAGTCCAATCCATTTCTTGTTCTACAGGTTTCTTGTGCATTTATGGTCATCTCTTCCTTTAGGTTAGGGAAATTTTCTTTGATTTTGTTTAAAATGTTTTCTGGCCCTTTGAACTGAGAATTTTCACCCTCTTCTAGTTCTATTATTCTTAGGTTTGCTCTTTTCATTGTGTACTGCATTTCTTGGATTTGGGGTTAGGAGCTTTTTATGCTTTCTTTGGTTGATGTATTAATATATTCTATTGCATTTCTACACCTGAGATTCTCTTCTATCTCTTGTATTCCATTAGTGATGCTTCCATCTGTAGCCCCAGATCTCTTTACCAAAGTGTCCATCTTCAATGTTGCCTCCATTTGTGATTTCTTCAGTGTTGGTATTTCCAGTTTTAGGTCTTGGCCCATTTTGTTCAATTCCAGCCATTTGATTGTATTTTCCTATATTTTTGTAAGTGATTTATTTGTTTCCTCTTTAAGGGCTTCTACATGTTTGCCTGTATTTTTCTGCAGTTTTCTAAGGGAGTTATTTATATCCTCCTTAAAGGCCTCTATCATCTTCATGAGATGGACTTGTAGGTCAGCATCTTTTTTTTTCAGATATTAGGGTATCCAGGACTGGCTGTGGTGGGAGAACTGGTTTCTGATGGTGCCAAATTGTGTTGGCTTCTGTTGCTTGTGGTCTTAAGCTTGCCTCTTGCCATCTGATTATCTCTGGTGTTAACTGGACTAGTGTCTCTGACTGAAGCCAGCCACCTTGGAGGCAGGTAGAGCTATACAACCTGGGTTAGAGCTGGCAGTGTTTTCTATGGTTAGGAAGGCCTCCCATGTCCCTAGATAGAACAGGCCTCCTGTGTCTCTGGTTAGGGTAGACTTCCAGTATTCCTTGTAAGGGTAAACATCCTGGGAGACAGGCAGGCTTTGGTCCCAGGTCCAGGATCTGTCCCAGTTGCAGATGGAGGTACAGACTGGATGGGCTGTTTCCCGAGTTATGTCAGACCTCCTGAGAGACAGGCAGGCTATGGGGGCCAGGAGGTTATTGGGCCTGTTGATCTGGCCTGGTTAGAGAAGCAGACCAGAAGGAAACCAGAACTCAGGCCAGGGAAGTAAGTATTACATCAGCTGTGTCTGTGGGTGTCCAAGCTGGCATAGATATTTGGTGGAAATCTTACCTGTGTTCCTCGTTATGGCAGAACTCCTGAGCAGGCCTGTATGTGTGCCTAGTTTCTGTAAATCTGGGATAGAGTCAGGCTGCATGGTGTGGAGGGGTATTGGGCATGCTGATCTGCCAATTCACCCTTTTTTTTTATCTTGCTCTGGAACAAAAAGAAGCAATTTCACCCAGGAGGAGTAGAAGACAGGAAATCATCAAACTCAGGGCTGAAATCAATCAAGTTGAAACAAAGAGAACCATACAAAGAATCAACAAAACCAGGAGCTGGTTCTTTGAGAAGATCAACAAGATAGATAAACCCCTAGCCAGACTTACTAAAGGGCACAGAGACAGTATTCAAATTAACAAAATTAGAAATGAAAAGGGAGATATAACAACAGAAACTGAGGAAATTCAAAAAATCATCAGATCCTACTACAAAAACCTATACTCAACACAACTGGAGAATCTGGAGGAAATGGACAATTCACCCTTTTTATATGACAATTGTAGAATAATAAACTATTTCAAAACGATTGGCAGAATGAGGCTTGTTTGACAAAAAAAATAAGAAAAAAAACAACAATGTTGAAAAATTAGAATCTTAGAATATCTTGTTTCCCAAGAAATATTTTCCTCTTTCTACCAAGAAAAGAATCTCTGCGTGTACATGCAATGCTGAGCATACTAGTAAAGTTCTTAGATCTCTGTGTTGCACCTACTGAGTATATTCTCATCCACATAAAATATCTAGTAAAGAACTACATCAAGTTATTTAATATTGAATACACGTTACTATCATTGTTATTGCACAGCTGCACAGCTGGACTATGTTACTTTATATCTTTAGATGACTAATCCTGACTGAGTTTCTGGATTCTAGTACAAATTTCAAGACCTTGGCTTTGTTTCCAATCCACAAATCTTCATTGTCCATCCATCTTACTTACTGTCTTGTAGTCTTAAGGAGTTTATTCCTTTGGGGCAAAGATCATCTGTATAGAATAATGACATAACATCTAAATAATGTACCAATCTTAATAATGTGTATAAAATAAGTACCTGCACTCATCTGCATTTATTTATTTATTTATTTATTTATCATTTTTTATATTATTAGCTCTGTGAAATGTATGTACACAAAGATCCTCCCCTCACAGATCAAATTTCCAGTGATTATAGGTGAGTTTAAAGACTTACCCATTAGAAGCACTGGGATTAGCATAGTTTCAGTTCTGTGTGAAATGTCCTATGGATAACTTCCTAGATATTTTTTTTATTTCTATTTCCTCAGTTTTGGCTTATTCTTTATGTTGTATTCCACTTATGATCTCCCTTTTTCTGATTTTACAATAAGAAAAATTCTTGGTCCTCATAAACTACCTACTATTACTGCTATGTACATTTAATATTTAATACAATAAAACATTGAATGACATGATTTATAACCCTTCATATCATGGATATCATCCCTAGGCTTGCATATATGACTCCAATTTTCAGTAAGTTTACAATAATGTATGTTAGAGTTGAATTTCTTTAAAGTTAAAACATTTCCCCTGGGGAGCAGAAAAGAGGGTTTCATGAGACTCAGGAAGTCAACAAACTTCATAAATCCTACAGAGATGGGACTTAAAGGATTTTCATGTTCCTTCCTCCAGGTTATAGATCAGCAAACCACTGTTGAGAATTGGGACTCTGATATGCTAGGGTTCCTGTATGTCCTGCAGTGAATTTCAGAATTATAACTTTTACCAGCTTTGCATATTATAAAGGTATCCCTTTTTATCCTCACTCTGAGTGTCAAAATAAATGCATATGTATGTTTGACAGGAGTAAACATTGTAGTAGATCTGACTAATTTCTTCAGTGAACTTTCTTCAGTAACTCTCAAGGTCAACTTTCCTCCAGTTTGAATGGGTAAATTATATCTCATTGGCATGCATGAAAACTAATGCAAGTAGATTTCCTACTTTCACAAGCTCTGATATTTTCAAAAGAGGTATAATAATTGGGCTTTTAATATAATGCTTCCTCTTGTAATTTTTGAAAATTTCTTTATATTACACATGTTTAAGAAACTTAAATATAGGTCTGCAGCTTCCCATCCAGCCGGTAGCAGGTCAGCCAGACCTAGCCAGCTGCCAGGTGCTCAGACCCTGCCGGAGGAACCAGGTACCAGAGACAGCCCGAGTCTAAGACCTCCGGGGACTCAGGTCTGGGGCAGGAACTGCGCACAGACTAGCGGTTTGGAGTACAGCGGCCGTGCCTGCGCTCTGCGCTCGCAGGCCAGACCCCCGAACCCCCTGCAGGCAGCGCCATCTTGTCTGCAGCTTCCCATCCAGCCGGTAGCAGGTCAGCCAGACCTAGCCAGCTTGCCAGGTGCTCAGACACTGCCGGCGGAACCAGGATAAGCTACAATTTTTGTTTATTAAGAAGAGTGAGGACCAGCGATAGCGGCAGGCCTCCATATTGCAACCAGGACACAGCTGGAAAGGTGCAGGTAGAGACTCCATCTGGGACTAGAACAGGGAGAGCTGCTAAGCTCTCGCCCACAGGCAGGTCCAGGCACCTAGGCTCTGCAGCACATCCCTGCGAGCTTAAGCCTTGCACCTAGGCAGCCGGAACCACCCAGCTCCCCAGGACCCCGGACCAGCTATAGCAGCAGGCCTCCATATTGCAACCAGGACACAGCTGGAAAGGCACAGGTAGACAGATTCCATCAGGGGCTACCACGTGGGGGGATCTGCTAGGCTCTCGCTACTAGGCAGGCCCAGCAGCGCCTGCCGAGGCTCTGCTGCACTCCCCCACACTTCCCGGAGACCTCAGGCCGTGCACAAAGTCAGCGGGTGGCAGCCAGCTCGTGATCCCATTGAGCAGCAATCACGCATAACCACCAGTAGAGAAACAACAGGTAAGCCCAGCCTCACAGGAGATTCAAACACCAGCCAGTGACAAGGTCAACTAACACCAGAAATAACCAGATGGCAAAAGGTAAACGAAAGAATGTCACTAACAGAAATCAAGGCAACATGACAGCATCTGAACCCAGTTCGCCAACAACAGGAAGCCCTGGATACCCCAAAACACCAGAAAAACAAGACTTGGATATAAAATCACTGGTCAGGATGCTGGTAGCTGAACACATAGAAAAATCTCGTAAAGAAATAGAAGAGAAAATGGATCAAAAGTTAGAAGCCTTTACAAGGCAAATACAAAAATCACTTCAAGAAATGCAGGAGAAGATGGATCAAAAAGAAGAAGACAATAAGGAGGAAAGACAAAAAGAACTTAAAGAAATACAGAAGAACGTGGGCCAACAAGTAGAAGCTATGAAAGAGGAAACACAAAAATCTATTAAAGAAATACATGAAAACACAATCAAGCAAGCGAAAGATCTGAGCACATCCATCCAGGTACTAAAAACAGAAGTAGAAACAACTAAGAAATCGCAGAGGGAGACAACATTGGAGATAGAAAACCTTGGGAAGAAATCAGGAGCCATAGATGCAAATATCAACAATAGAATACAAGAGATAGAAGACAGAATATCAGAAGCCAAAGATACCATAGGAACCATTGATTCAACAGTCAAAGAAAATACTAAATGCAAAAAGGCTTTAACCCAAAACATCCAGGAAATCCAGGACAAAATGAGAAGACCAAACCTAAGGATTATATGTATAGACGAGAATGAAGATGTACAAGTTAAAGGGCCAGCAAATATCTTCTACAAAATTATGGAAGAAAACCTCCCCAACCTAAAGAGAGAGATGCCCATGAATATACAAGAAGCATACAGAACCCCAAACAGACTGGATCAGAACAGAAATACATCCCGTCACATAATAATCAAAACTCCAAATGTACTAAACAAAGAAAGAATATTAAAGGCAGCAAGAGAAAAAGGCCAAGTAACTTATAAAGGAAGACCTATCAGAATAACACCAGACTTCTCACCTGAGACCATGAAAGATAGAAGATCCTGGGCAGATATAATGCAAACTCTAAGAGAACACAAACTTCAGCCAAAACTACTTTACCCAGCAAAGCTCTCAATCACCATAGATGGAGACATCAAGGTATTCCATGACAAAACCAAATTTGCACGATATCTTTCCACAAATCCAGCCCTACAAAGGATAATAGGGGGAAAACACCAAGACAAGGACGGAAACTACACCCGGAAAGAAGCAAGATAGAAACCTCCTCTCATCAAACCCAAAAGAAGGTAACCTCTCGAATATAAAAAAAATAAATAAAATAAATAAATATAATTTCAAAAATGTCTGGAGGTAATAATTACTATTCCTTAATATCTCTTAACATCAATGGACTCAATTCCCCAATAAAAAGACATAGATTAACAGACTGGATAAGGAAAGAGGACCCTACATTTTGCTGCATACAGGAAACACATCTCAGTGTCAAAGACAAACACTGCCTTAGAGTAAAAGGCTGGAAGACAATTTTACAAGCAAATGGTCTCAGGAAACAAGCTGGAGTAGCCATTCTAATATCAGATAAAATCGACTTCCAACCTAAAATCATCAAAAGAGACTCAGAAGGTCACTTCTTGCTGGCCAAAGGGAAAATCCACCAAGAAGAGCTCTCAATACTGAACATCTATGCTCCAAATGCAAGGGCACCCTCATTCGTAAAAGAAATCTTACTAAAGCTTAAAGCACACATTACACCTAACACAATAATTGTGGGTGACTTCAACACTCCATTCTCCTCAATGGACCGATCAGGAAAGCAGAAACTAAAAAGGGACACAGTGAAACTAATTGAAACTCTGGACCAATTGGATTTAACAGATATATATAGAATATTTCATCCTAAAGCTAAAGAATATACCTTTTTCTCAGCTCCACATGGGACCTTCTCCAAAATAGACCATATAATTGGTCACAAGACAGATGTCAACAAATACAAGAAGATCGAGCTAATCCCATGCCTCCTATCAGATCACCATGGAGTAAGAGTGGTCTTCAATAACAACAAAAACAACAGAAAGCCCACATACACATGGAAACTGAACAATACTCTACTCAATGACACCTTGGTCAAGGAAGAAATAAAAAAAGAAATCAAAGACTTTTTAGAATTCAATGAAAATGAAGGTACAACCTACCCAAATCTATGGGACACAATGAAAGCAGTGCTAAGAGGAAAACTCATAGCTCTAAGTGCATCCAAAAAGAAACTGGAGAGAGCATATACTAGCAGCTTAATGGCACACCTTAAAGCCCTGGAAGAAAAACAAGTTAATTCACCCAGGAGGAGTAGAAGACAAGAAATCATCAAACTCAGGGCTGAAATCAATCAAATAGAAACAAAGAGAACCATACAAAGAATCAACAAGACCAGGAGCTGGTTCTTTGAGAAAATCAACAAGATAGATAAACCCTTAGCCAGACTAACCAAAGGACACAGAGACAGTATACAAATTAACAAAATTAGAAATGAAAAGGGAGACATAACAACAGAAACTGAGGAAATACAAAAGATCATTAGATCCTACTACAAAGGTCTATACTCAAAACAACTGGAGAATCTGGAGGAAATTTCCTAGACAGATATCAAATACCAAAATTAAATCAGCATCAAGTAGATCAGCTAAATAGTCCCATAACCCCTAAAGAAATAGAAGGGGTTATAGAAAGCCTCCCAACCAAAAAAAGTACGGGAGCAGATGGTTTTAGTGCAGAATTCTACCAGACCTTCAAAGAAGACTTAACACCAATACTTTTCAAACTATTCCACAAAATAGAGACAGAAGGGACACTGCCCAACTCATTCTTCGAAGCCACAATTACGCTAATACCTAAACCACAAAAAGATCCAACAAAGAAAGAGAACTACAGGCCAATTTCTCTTATGAATATAGATACAAAAATACTAAATAAAATTCTTGCTAACCGAATCCAAGAGCACATCAAAACGATCATCCACCATGATCAAGTAGGCTTCATCCCAGGGATGCAGGGATGGTTCAATATACGGAAATCCATCAATGTAATCCACTACATAAACAAACTGAAAGAAAAAACCACATGGTCATCTCATTAGATGCTGAAAAAGCATTCGAAAAAATTCAGCATCCTTTCATGCTAAAAGTCTTGGAAAGAGCAGGAATTCAAGGCCCATACCTAAACATAGTAAAAGCAATCTACAGCAAACCAGTAGCCAACATCAAAATAAATGGAGAGAAACTTGAAGCATTCCCACTAAAATCAGGGACTAGACAAGGCTGCCCTCTCTCTCCATATCTTTTCAATATAGTACTTGAAGTTCTAGCGAGAGCAATTAGACAACATAAGGAAGTCAAAGGGATACAAATTGGAAAGGAAGAAGTGAAACTATCGTTATTTGCAGACGATATGATAGTTTACCTAAGCGACCCAAAAAAACTCCACCAGAGAACTTCTACAGCTGATAAACAACTTCAGCAAAGTGGCAGGATATAAAATTAACTCAAGCAAGTCAGTGGCCTTCTTGTACTCAAAGGACAAGCAGGCAGAGAAAGAAATTAGGGAAATAACACCCTTCACAATAGCCACAAACAACATAAAGTATCTTGGCGTAACTCTAACCAAACAAGCGAAAGATCTGTACAACAGGAACTTCAAGTCCTTGAAGAAAGAAATCGAAGAAGACCTCAGAAGATGGAAAAATATTTCTTGCTCCTGGATTGGCAGGATCAATATTGTAAAAATGGCCATCTTGCCAAAAGCAATATACAGATTCAATGCGATCCCCATCAAAATTCCAACTCAATTCTTCATAGATCTAGAAAGAGCAAGTCTCAAATTCATCTGGAGCAACAAAAAACCCAGGATAGCTAAAACTATTCTCAACAATAAAAGGACTTCTGGGGGAATCAATATCCCTGACCTCAAGCAGTACTACAGAGCAATTGTGTTAAAAACTGCATGGTATTGGTATAGCAACAGGCAAGCAGATCAATGGAACAGGATTGAAGACCCAGAAATGTACCCACAGACTAATGGTCACTTGATCTTTGATAAAGGAGCCACAACCATCCGGTGGAATAAAGATAGCCTTTTCAACAAATGGTGCTGGTTCAACTGGAAGTCAACATGCAGAAGAATGCGAATTGACCCACTCTTATCTCTTTGCACTAAGATCAACTCCAAGTGGATCAAGGACCTCCACATAAAACCAGACACGCTGAAACTATTAGAAAAGAATCTTGGGAAGACCCTGGAGGACTTGGGCACAGGGGAAAAATTCCTGAACAGAACACCAATAGCTTATGCTCTAAGATCAAGAATAGACAAATGGGACCTCATAAAATTACAAAGTTTCTGCAAAGCAAAGGACACTGTCAGAAGGACAAAACGGCAACCAACAAAGTGGGAAAAGATCTTCACCAACTCCACATCCGACAGAGGGCTAATATCCAATATATACAAAGAACTCAAGAAGTTAGACCGCAAAGAAACAAATAACCCTATCAAAAAATGGGGCACAGAGCTAAACAAAGAATTTTCACCAGAAGAAATTCGGATGGCTGAGAAACACCTTAAAAGATGTTCAACATCATTAGTCATCAGGGAAATGCAAATCAAAACAACCCTGAGATTCCACCTCACACCAGTCAGAATGGCTAAGATTAAAAACTCAAGAGACAACAAGTGCTGGCGAGGATGTGGAGAAAGAGGAACACTCCTCCACTGTTGGTGGGATTGCAAAATGGTAAAACCGCTCTGGAAATCAGTTTGGCAGTTCCTCAGAAAATTGGGCATGTCACTTCCAGAGGACCCTGGCATACCACTCCTGGGCATATACCCAGAGGATTCCCCTGCATGCAATAAGGACACATGCTCCACTATGTTTATAGCAGCCTTGTTTATAATAGCCAGAAATTGGAAGGAGCCCAAATATCCCTCAAAGGAGGAATGGATTCAGAAAATGTGGTATATTTATACAATGGAATACTACTCAGCAATTAAAAATAATGAATTCATGCAATTTGTAGGTAAATGGTTAGACCTGGAAAATATCATCCTGAGTGAATTAACCCAATCACAAAAGAATGCACATGAAATGCAATCACTGATAAGTGGATATTAATGAGCCCAGAAGCCCTAAATACTCAAGACACTAATAGCAAGTCAAATGATTCCCAAGAAGAAGAAAGGAGAGGACCCTGGGCCTGTAAAGATTGCATCCAGTTTAGTAAAGAAACCGAGGGGGGAGGGGGAATGATTGGGAACAGTTGGGGGGTGAGAGGAACTATGGGAACTATGGTGGGTGGGAACTGGGAAAGGGGAAAGCCTTTGGAATGTAAACATAGAATATAGAAAATAAACAAAATTTAAAAAAAAGAAACTTAAATATCATTTACATTTTGCACAAATGTCTGCATCTGCAATGTAGTGTCCATGGCCCTGAGATAAAAGAACTAGATGCTCTATAGAAATACTGCTCCTAGGCCATAACTATGTTTTCTGCTTCTCAATTATATTCATTTCTTGCATTCATTTTGAGCTTTAAATATTAACCTTATCTCATATTTTTGGAGGTAAGATCTTGTTTTCCAGTATGTTCTTTTTCTGCTTATTAACCAGTCAGCAGCTGTTCATTGTGATATCTCCTATAACTATGTCTGTTTGCATACTTCTTTAGGAGTAGCACCCTATGAAAGATCTATCAGTAGCTTCCTATGAACAGTAAAACCTGAATTTTGGAGGATTTTTTCATTTATTTATTTATTTATTTGTTTGTTTGTTTGTTTATTTATTTATTCACCTTACTTCCTGATCATTCACTCTCCTTCTCTCCCAGTCTTACCCTCACAAGTCCCTCCTCACCTCCCCTTCTCCTCAGAGAAGGAGAAGCACCCCTTGGATACCATTCTACTCTGAAACATCAATTCCCAGCAGAACTAAGTGCATCTTTCCCACTAAAGCCCAAACAGTTTTAGGGGAAGGCAACATGGTCAGAGATATCCACTGTTCCAATTGTTATTGGAGCCACATGAAGTACATCTGCTGAAAATGTGTCTAGATTCAACCCCTTCATGGTCTTTGATTGGGGATTCAGTCTCTGTAAACTCCTGTGGGCCCAGGATATTTGACTCTGTAGGTCTTCTCGTGGTATCCTTGACCCTTCTGGCTTACTCAGTCTTATCCCTCACTCTTTCACACATCTCCCAGATTTTTTGTTGTGTGTTTCTGCATGTTTCTGTCTGCGCTAGATAAAGACTCTCAGGATACAGTTTTGCGAGGCTCATGTCTGCAAGTATAGCAGACTATCATTAATAGTTTCAGGTTAGCTCTCTCCTATGGGATAGGTCTCAAGTTGGGCCAGTCTTTTCTATTTCCTCAATCTCTGCTCCATGTTTATCCATGTACATCTTGTATGCAGGACAAATTTTGGGTTGAAGATTTTGTGGATTGGTTCATATCTCCTTCCATTCACTGGAAGTATTGCCTGTCTACAAGAGGTGGCCACTTCAGGCTTCATATCCATGCTGGAAGTCTCAGCTAGCATTGTACACACACCCAAAAGAACCTGGAAGCTTCCCCAGTCCCAAGTCTACTACTCCCAGAGATGGCCTCCACTGATTTCCACTCTGATCCCCAACCCTCTCCTGTTTCTCCTCTCCTAACACCTGATCCCCATTCCAGTTCCTCTCCTCACCCCCTCTCCTTTAAACATATCAGTATAGGAGACAAGAACACCAATAGCTCAGGCACTAACTAAGATCAATAATTGATAAGTGGGACCTCATGAAACTGAAAAAAAATATGGAAGGTCAAGGATACAATCAATAGGACAAAATGGAAAATGATCCTCACCAACCCAATACTCAACAGAGGACTAATATCAAAAATATATAAAGAATTCAAGAAAGTATACACCAACAACTCAAACAGCCCAATTAAAAAATGGGGTACAGAGCTAAACAGATGAATCTCTAATTGCCAAGAAGCACTTAAAAAAGTTCAATGTCCTTTGTCATAAGGGAAATGCAAATCAAAATGACTCTGACTTTCTGTCTTATATGCATCAGAATGTCTAAGATCAAAAACTCAACTGACAGCACATACTGACAAGGTTGTGGAGCAAAGAGAGCACTCCTCAAAGTTGGTGGAAGTGCACACTTGTGCAACCGCTTTGGAAATCAGTTGGACAATTTCTTGGAAAACTGGGAATAATTCTACCACAGATTCAATCTATACCACTCCAGGGTATACAATCAAAAGACCACCACTATACCACAAGGACACTCATTCAATTATGCTCATAACAGATTTATTCATAGTAACCAGAAACATAACAACTGGAAATAACCTAGATGTCCTTCAACTGGATAAAGAAAGTGTGGTACATCAACAGTAGGAAACTATTCATATATTCATATATATATGACATCATGATTTTGCAAGCAAATGGATGAAAATATCATCCTGAGGGAAGTTACCCATACTCAGAAAGACGTGGATGGTATGTACTCACTTATATGTGAAGATTAGCCACATATATAAGTACAGGATAACCTTGCTACAATATACAGACCCAAAGAAACTAAGTAGAGTCCAAGGGAGGGTGCATGAATCTTATTCAGAAGGGGAAATTAAATAGACATTGTAGGTGGATGGATGGAGGGAATGTTGTAGTTTTTAAAGTGCCATTAGTGAAATCAGGCATCCATTTACACAGTTGTATCCATCTGTGTGGCTTTGCACAATTGGCACTAAAAAAAAAAAATGTACCACAAATGAAATCTGCTCTAGTCTATTTGCTATATTAAGAGACGATAGTTATTTTAAACATTCATTTATTTTCATTTTATATGTGTAATTATTTTGCCTGAATTTGTATAAATGCACCATGTATGTATGCTGGATGCTTGTGGATGCCAGAAGAGGGTACTAAATCCCCTGGAACCTGTATTACAGAAAGTTGAGCCACCATGTTGGTGAGAATGGAATCTGGATCTTCTGAAGAAACAACAAGTGCTCTTAACTACTGAATCATCTCTCCATCTCCAAAAGATGATACATTTTTAAAGTTTATTAATAACTTTTAAAAACGCTGCACTTGAGGAATTTTGGTTAGGATAATGTCAACACAGGTAGTTTGTGGCTATATTAAAAGTATAAATAATAATATGCATTTTTATCCCTATGCATTATGATACATATGCACATGTCTTAATATACATAACTAATAATAACCATGACATATAATAAATATGATATCTAATAATATGTTTATATATGTGTGTGTATAAACTCAATGTTACAATCTTTACCCAATTATAGAAGTACTACTAAAGACAAGGAGGCTCTAGTCAAAATAATACTGTTTCTTCAAATTAAATATGTATAATTTTAATTCAAACAAGCCTCTTTAGGATTTAAAAATATTTTGCCTTTTGTATTTATAAAATGACTTCAGTATAAAATGTAATGATTAAAGTGATCCTTAAAGAATATTCCCATATATTCCATGCTTATGTGACCATTGATAAAAATAATCAACACTTTTCTCTACTCATATTAGTACAATTTTGAGAGCATTCCTTCCAGTACACTGAAATTTGAGCATCGTAGCCCATTTTGTCAGTGCATATTTGACTAACACTCAAGGGGGGATAGTTATTGTTTGTTCGAGCTCCCCAGTGCCTTCTACTGTAAAGCTCCTCTAGTCTCTTCATACAGATGTTGAAAGTGCTTCAATATCTTCAATTCTAGGTTAAATGGGCATCCTCTATCTAGTACAGAGGATACTATGGACCCCATTAAAGTAAGAAGTTACTTAATATTCATTAAATGGAAGCCTTATGAAAACGGGGGCTATTTGCAAGTAGTTTCTTCCAAAGCAGTGGTGGTAGAACACTGTAGAATATAAACACATCTAGCCAAAGTAGAAAAACTCAATGCTTAGAAGAAATAGAATATCAAAATAAATACACTTATTATTTTAATTTCTTAATATTTAAGCATCATGAATATCCAACAAATAAAAACATAATACATTATAGCTTAAGACAGAAAGGTTGCCCAATGCTTATCAAATATCTCCACTAACTTCTTCAATAGACATGACTGTTCTGACATGCAAGTCTAGAAAATTGGAGATTTTTGCCCTCTGGACCAAATAGCTTTTCTGAAAGCTCAAAGCTTCAAGAAAGTATGCCACAAAAACAGAGAAATTGTTCATTAAAAGTCAAGTTAAAGCCAGAGACAAACAGGTTTCTGCTTTTGCTTTTCATTTCTAGTGCTCATTTCTATTTTTATTTTTATCCTTTATCTCTCTTTAAAAAAAAAGCCTTTTTGTGAACAGGAGCATAAAACCTAAGATTGAAATTGCATAAAGTCATGGAGACCTTAAGTCTCTATAGGAATAATGGTATTTGGTGACATTAGCTTTAGACTTATCTGTGTATGCTGCAGAACATGTCTGTTAAAAATCACCATCTTTTTGGAGACTTTTTTTGAAAAAAAATTCTCTCCTGATATTTCTACTCTCTTATTCCACTCTGACAAAAACCCTTGTATTTTTCACTCAGGATTTCTCCTTCCACATGAAATATGGCACTTTTCTACCCAAAGTATTGACAGAATTTTATGGCAGTGTGGAAATGGCTTTGGGGTATCACCTCTTAAGCTTCATCAATTTTTAATATTTTGTACGCTTTAGATTTTTTTAGACAGAAGTTGATTCTCTTTCAAATCCCAACTGCAGTGAAAATATTTAAAAAGATTGAATTGATGATAACAAGCTCCAGTGCCCCACATTTATCCTTTTGCTTTGATCTCAACTGACTATTATATAAAAATTTGTCTTTGGCTGAGAATTTGTCCCCTCAAAGGGGGAATCTAATTAGACTTAATGAGTTAAGAAGTTGTATCTAATATATGGATGCATTCAATAGAAAAAATGGACACACTGAAGGAGTAGTTTGAGGAAGGTTATGAGTCAGAAATTTAAGAAAGGAGTTGTGACTACAACAGCTGATTGACTGATCAGAAATTCAGTGATGTGGAGAGGTTAGAAAGTTGCAAGTAGCCATTGATTGCATCTCCATATGTGACCTGGTGACAGGAAAATAACTTAGACTAATTTCATCAACCAAAATGATAAGAATGCTCTTTCATACTATCTGAGGGCTTAGCTGAGATACCCCACTTTTCCTTGATCCACATTCAGTAGAACGTACCAAATATATATATAGTTTCAAAATCTTGATTTGTGGTCGGTTTGTTCTGATGTTATAAACCAACATAGAGAGGCAGGCAGATTTCTAAGTTCAGGGGCAGCCTGTTTTACAGAATGAGTTCCAGGACAGCCAGGGCTACACAGAGAAACACTGTCTCAGAAAAAAATAAATAAACAAATAAACAAACAAACAAAGACCTGTTACCACATTAAAATATTTTATTTGTGAAATTTGAATTGATGGTCCCAGGAAATAGTGATACATATTTGGCTCTAGAATAAACTCACAAACTTAAGGACTATTGTGTTTGCGGATCAAATATGTGCTATTATAATAATGTGCTTCTATATGATTTCTAAAGACATTAATGTCTCCAAAGACATGATAGTGTCTTGTATGTTAATGATATGATTGAGTGCAATGGGCCACTAGGTATTTTATGATGGGAATAATCAAGGAAAGGTCATATCAATGACATAGAGACCCAATCCCCAACCTTATGAAGAACAAAGGGCCTGGAAGGTTAATTGCTTATGAGTGTCCTGGCATTTAATCAATTAATTTTTAATGTAATGAAATCCTCAAAGGAAGGGATTGGGGAGACTGCAGACACATATAGACACTGAACACTGCATCTTTGTCTTAGCCCATCTCTGTATCCTTTACAGAGTATTTAATCAAAAACAATAAAAAATAAAACATGTTTCCCTGAGTTGTACAAAATTAATTTAACTTAAGGAACAGGATGTAGGAACCCTGACTTAATGGATTATAAGTCAGAAAATGGAAAAATAACCTGACTCTAGTTATTTTCATCTGGAGTGAGGAAGTGGAGGTATTTAGACAGGAAGCCCTTATCCTGAGGGATGTGACTATATGAATTGAGGATGCACAGCTAGTGTCCATCATAGAAGTATTTAATCTATTAGTTGTTGGTGTTGAGGAAATCCCACATATGTTGATGATCACATAACTCATTATTGATTTTATGCTATGAGAAGAAAGAATTCTTTGGAATATTTTTCCTACAGAATGAAATATGAATTTATATATTGTGGAACACATTGATAAATTATTACTTAATTATGCTATGCTGAAATGTCTGCAAATACTAGCTTATAATGGTAATCATTTCTCACAGATAGATATTTCTTGGAGGCTGATTTTAGCTTATTTTGCTTCTCCTCTTCTACAAGTAAAATTAAAGAAATGGGTCCCAATGCATAAAATTAATTAGTTACAATGTTAGGATCAGAATCTCTATTGCAAAGTCTGTGAGCTCTTCTGCCATCCTCGCCAGTTTCACCCAAAGCGTTGTACAGTACATATATGTACTGTACATATATGTACATATATGTATCCTGGTATCCATATATACTCTACCGCAGTCATGTGTACATCATAACAGAAGATGCTTTAGGTCACACACTTATGTTTTATTGGATGAAAAAAATGGGCAATGGTGAATGAAGATCATTGTGGATTCCCATGCCAGATAAGGGAAAGTAAAGCAGTGCCCATACCCCAGACATCTATCAGAGAGCATGGCAGAAGTGGGTCAATTCCCTATGCAAATCAGGCTTGGACTTACTCAATTTCAGAGAGATAAAGCCAGTTAGCATCCTGTTTCCTTGCCAGAGGACTAACTTCTCAACAATCATGATATTGACAATCTTGTTGATAATCTTGGAAGGCCACTGACCCTGTTGCAATACTTGTCCTTTTTCATCTCCTCCTTCAGACTCAAGTCATATATGCTAGTCCCACAGTTTCAATAAACAAGGTGTCTTCCACAAGAGTCTCCTGGGTTGTTCATGCCTGCTGCACTCACTGCTGTCCCAGGCCTGTTCTCCAGCTCCTCTGCACACTGTGACCACCAGTAAGCAGCAACAGATTAGGGTTGGGGGATACAGAGATCATAAATATCTGAATTAAGTTTTATAAAAGATAATGTAAGCATTTCCCTCAATTCTGATTGAAAAAAAAAACTAGCTCAAAACTAACATGCCACTTCTCAAAATTTACATATTTTTCTGAAATATATAAAACTCAATAACTCTCTCACTTACTCTTTCATGGAGTACCTTGAGTATAAAACATCCATCCCTATATCATATTAATCAAACTGGCAGATCTAGCTTTGTTCTATAAGGAATCCCTCTTGACTGTCATATTAGTGTAAAGGAGGTGTTTTATGGCATCTAATTTTATTGGTGAGACTCTAGGTACTTCTAATGTATGTTAAAAGGCATTGCTGTGTGTACTATAATGGCCTTGCACCTAGAGAACTGCCTCAAGTGAAAGGCAGACTATAATGGATTAATTAGTCATTGTCAAGTATCTTTAGAAAGCATGGTATTCTGAGTGTTGGAGCAATGAATGAACTGAGTTTCAAGTAGCCTTTGTCAGCAACTAATATTATATAAGCAGTGTCTGAGAAATCTTTTTTTCTTAATTGTAGCAATATATCAAAGCCTTCTTTTTATCTTAAGTAATCCAGACCCTAGAAAGATGATGCTGGAACTCTGAAAGAAGAAACCAAAATCCACTAAAATAAGAGCATAAAGTAACACTTGTATAATTTCCCTAGTCAGAACTCATTTCCAGCTCTTACATGGGAGATTTCTTCAGTGCTGTAACTAGGAGACATGGAAGACAAAGAGCTGCTGCAGTGTGATACCAACCTTATGAACTGTTCACACCTAAAAGAAAGCACTCACGCCAGAAACCTGGAACTTTCAGTGGCACAGATATATCACCTAAGTTGGTGGTTATTTTTGAAAGATAATTAAAGGGACCTGCCATTAGAAATCAAATGGCCTCTGCTTAGATTTAGATTTTTAATCAGTCAAATTTGTCTACATATTTTAATTAGTTCATTATAGATACACACAACACTCCATTTTAAGTGAGCCATTAACCTGAAAAGTCAGCTGTATTTCAAGTAGATTAGTATGGTGATTCCTTGCAGGAAGAGGATAGTGATCGGGGTAAGGTAAGAATGAAAATGAGCTTAGCCCAATACAATGGTAACCTGTTGAGGTTTGTTCTTTTACTATGTATTATAGCATCAAATACTGGACCCGAAGGCATGGTTTTCCTCAGAGACAAGAGAATCCACACTTAGACCCTAATGATGCTATGTAATCTTGCCCCCACCAAGTTATCCCTGATTTGATGAATAAGGATACCTACACTATAACTGAGCAGAATTGAAATGGGGGGGTTGTATTCCTGACTTGGGATCTGGGAAGAGACCACCATGATGAAGGAGAAAGAAAAGATGGAAAGATGAGATATTCCATGGGGTATGAAGTAGGAAATTCTGGTTTGATTGGAGTTGTATCATGTCATGGTTTTCTGGAAGCTGTCTAATGAGAAGATATTTTACTGAGAACAGACATATTGTATTTTTCTAGAAGCTATCTGGTGAAAGGCCACGTGGCATTTTGCTGGAGTGGATGTTTAAGAGGACATGTGATGTTTGGAAAGAGTTAAGTATAACCTAACAGATAGTGGATGATGCTTTGGCATTGGTTTGCCTGGCTGGTCTTCATTGGGTTTAGCTGATGATGGTCTTGCATTGCCTCACTTTGCTTTCTTCCCTGATCTTCAATTGTAACTTTGTAGAGAGAAATGCACCAAAGAACTTCTAGTGGTGTTCCAGTTGCTTCTTACCAATTCAGTGGCTTCATGGCAACCGGCAGAGCATCATGGTTTCTTCTGAATCAAGCTGCTGCTGCTGAGTTGTGTTTAGTGTTTTATGAGTAGACTGAGCTTCTAACAAAGAAGATTGCAATCACCCCCAAAGAACTACTTCTAAATGGGTCCATGCCCCATTTCTCCTATTAGCCATCTTCCTCCCCTTCCTTAGTGAGCTATAAGAAGTTTGAAGAATTTAAGAACCCTTATTAAAGTTTTGAAAAATCTAAGTGTACAGGAGTGGGTGGGTTATGAAAACATGTCCATGAGGGCTGGCAGGTTAGAGTTAAGAGCTGCTCAGATGAAACATAACAAGTTATAACTCAACATTAAATAGGAAAGTAGATACTGATAACATAGAGGATAAACACTGGGACCAGGATATCTAGAATCTGACTCAGATTATTTTTTACCTTACCATATGTAAGCATAGCACAGTTTTGGGAAAAAATGTATTAAAATAACCACTCAGCCCTATGAGCACAACAAAGTTAAAGGTGTATTTTCACTGAAAGTTCTTAGCAAAATACTTACAGCTTCTTCTCTAAGATTGTTTCTTGTTGACTAAGAAACAATGCTCAAGATAAGAGTTTAGGGAAAATGACTCAAATAAACATAATGCCTGTTGGAGTCAGGATTGGCCTGGCCCTTAGATAACATAGAAGTCACTTAGGCTATTATAAAGCATGAATGACACCTGACATAGGAATGGATTTTATGACGTAAGGGGAAAGAACATTGTTTAAAGGAAAAGAATACTGTCTACGATAAGTAAATTCTGAGAGATAAGGGCAGAGCCTGTCTCACCAGACAGCAAAGGATTACCAAACTGCAGGTAAGTTGAAGAGCTAAGTTGTACATTTAATTTTCTTGATTTGTTCACTGTTTAACTGAAGTTGAAAAGCTAAGTTGTATTTAACTTTCTTGATTTGTTAGCTGATTTGTTGATTTGTTTATCTGTGTAGATAAGGTTTAATTGTTCTAGCTAGAACTTCAAGTACTATACTGAAGAGATAAGGAGAGTGTGGGAAGCCTTGTCTAGTCCCTGATTTTAGTGGGATTGCTTCAAGTTTCTCTCCATTTAGTTTGATATTAGCCACTGGTTTGTTGTATATTGCTTTTACTATGTTTAGGTATGGGCCTTGAATTCCTGGTCTTTCCAAGACTTATCATGAGGTGATTGATGGTTTTTTGTCAAATAATGTTTTCTCAGCATCTAATGAATTGATCATGTGGTTTTTATCTTTGAGTTTGTTTATTGGTTTCCATTATTGAACCATCCCTGCATCTCAGGGATAAAGCCTACTTGATCATGATGGATGGTAGATTTGCTGTGTTTTTGGATTCTGTTTTCAAGAATTTTATTGAGTGTTTTCGCATCTATATTCATAAGGGAAATTGATCTGAAGTTCTCTTTTTATGTTGGGTCATTGTGGTTTGGGGGTCAGAGTAATTGTGGTTTTATAGAATGAATTGGGTACCGTTCTTTCTGTTTCTAATTTGTGGAATCGTTTTCAGAGTATTGATATTAGGTATTCTTTGAAGGTCTGATAGAACTCTGCACTAAACCCATCTGTTCCTGGCCTTTTTTTTTTTTTTTTTGGTTGGCAGACTATGAATGACTGCTTTTATTTATCTAGGGGTTATGGTGATGCAAGATATTTCCTATCCATTCACATTGAGGAAGTGAGAAGCCAGTGATTGGAGGGAAGAGAGGAAGAGGTGCTAAGAGAAGGAAGGGTGGAAAGAAAGGGAGCCTGGGAGCTGCATGGAGGAGCCGAGGAGGAGATGCTCAGAACCAGATGGCATCAGATGTATTTCTGGTGTTCTGAGGGGTTAAAAATATTGGGATAAAACTTTATCATTGTAATTTGGCATTATATAATTGGAAGTTAAATATACTTAAATATATTTGGTCAACTACTCAAGTTTAAGAGTCATGCTTTACCAAATACTTGGAAGTACTTGGTGCAAGGCAGGAGAAAGAGAACTACCAGGACTTGTAGCAGAGGCCTAGCGAGGAGGTACTATATTTTAATCCTTTCCCAAAACATTATGGGACTGTTAGATCATTTATATGATCCTGATTTAACTTTGGTATTTGGAATTTGTCTAAAAAATTGTTAATTTTATCCAGATTTTTCCATTCTGTTGACTATAGGCTTTTGTAGTGGGAAATGTTGATTTTTTTTATTTCCTCAATTTCTGTTGTTATGTCTCCCATTTCATTTCTAATTTTGTTCATTTGGAAATTGTCTCTGTGCCTTCTGGTTAGTATGGCTAAGGGTTTATCTACCTTGTTGGTTTTCTCAAAGAACCAGCTCCGAAACTGGTTGATTCTTTGCATAGTTTTTGTTTGTTTGTTTGTTTGTTTGTTTGCTTCTACTTGGTTTATTTCAGTCCTGAATTTGTTATTTCTTGCCTTCTACTCCTCTTTTGTGTATTTGTTTCTTTTTGTTCTAGAGCTGTCAGATGTGCTGTCAAGCTGCTAGTGTGTTCTCTCTCCAGTTTCTTTTTGGAGGCACTCAGAGCTATGAGTCCTCTTAGCACTGCTTTCTTTGTATCCCATAGGTTTGGATATGTTGTGGTTTCATTTTCATTAAATTCTAAAATGACTTTAATTTCTTTCTTTATTTCTTCCTTGACCAAGTTATCATTGAGTAGAGTGTTGTTCAGCTTCCACGTGTGTGTGGGCTTTCTGTTTTTGTTGCTATCGAAGACCAGCCTCAATCCATAGTGATCTGATAGGAGACATAGGATTAGCTCAATCTTCATATATCTGTGGAGGTTTGTTTTGTGACCAATTATATGGTAAATTTTGGAGAAGGTTCCATGAGGTGCTAACAAGAAGTTATAGTCTTTTGATTTAAGATGAAATGTTCTATTGATATCTGTTAAATCCATTGGTCCATAACTTTTGTTAGTTTTACTGTGTCTCTGTTTATTTTGTGTTTCACTGACCTCTCCATTGGTGAGAGTGGGGTTTTGAAGTTTCCCACAATTATTGTGTAAGGTACAATATGTCATTTGAGCTTTAGTAAAATATCTTTTATGAATATGAGTGCCCTTGTATTTGGAGCATAGATGTATGTTGAGAATTTTTCTTCATTGATTTTCCCTTTGATGAGTATGAAATGCCATTCCTTTTTTTTTATGACTTTTGGTTGAAAGTCGATTTTATTAGATATTAGAATACCTACCCCAGCTTCTTTCCTGGGAACATTTGCTTGGAAAATTGTTTTCAAGCCCTTTACTCTGAGGTAGTTTTGTCTTTGATACTGAAGTGCATTTCCTGTATACAGCAAAATGCTGGGTCCTATTTATGTATCCAGTCTGTTAGTCTATGTCTTCTTATTGGGGAATTGAGTCCATTGATATTAAGAAATTTTTTAATTTATTTTTTATTGAATATCGTCTTCATTTACATTGTGAATGGTAAAACCTTTCCCAATATCCTCCTCCCCTAAGACCCCCAGCCACTCCCCTTCCTCCTTCCCCCTGCCTCCATGTATATGCCTCTTCACCCAATACACTCCCTCCTCCACTCCTCAGTTTCCCTTTGTTCAGGCCTCTGTTGAACCTTTAAGGAATAATGATTATTGCTTCCTGTTATTTTTGATATTGTTCTTATATTTGTGTGCTTGTATCTTTTGGTTTTGTTGAAAGATTACTTTCTTGCTTTTTCTAACATGTACTTTCCCTCCTTGTGTGAGCGTTTTCCATCTATTATCCTTTGCAGGGCTGGTTTTGTGGAAAGATATTGTGTAAATTTGGTTTTATAATGGAATATCTTTGTTTCTCCATCTACGGTAATTGAGAGTTTGCTGGGTATAGTAGTCTGGGATGGCAATTGTGTTCTCTTAGGGTCTGTATAAGATCGCCCAGGATCTTCTAGCTTTAATAGACTCTGGTGAGAAGTCTTGTGTAATTCTGATAGGTCCGCCTTTATATATTACTTGACCTTTTTCCTTTACTGCTTTTAATATTCTTTCTTGTTTTTAGTATATTTGGTGTTTTGATTATTATGTGAAGGGAGGAATTTCTTTTCTGATCACATCTATTTGGAGTTTTATAGGCTTCTTTTATATTCATAGGCATCTCTTTCTTTAGGTTAGGGAAGTTTTCTTCTATAAGTTTGTGAAAGATATTTATTGGTCCTTTAAGCTGGAAATCTCTCTCCTCTCTATCTTTTATCTTTAGTTTTTGTCTTCTCATTGTATTGTGGATTTTCTGGATGTTTTGGGTTAGAAGCATTTTGCATCTTGCATTTGCTTTGACCTGTTTGGTTGTGTTTTCCTGTAATTCTTTAACGGATTTTTGCATTTCATCTTTAAGGGATTCTACCTGTTTACCTGTGTTCTCCTGTAATTATTTAAGGGAGTTATTTATGTCCTTCTTGAAGTCCTCTATCAGCATCATGAGATGCAATTTTAAATCTAAATCTTGCTTTTCAGGTTTGTTTGCATATCCATGACTTGCTGTGGTGGGAGAACTGGGTTCTGATGTTTCCAAGTAGTCTTGGTTTCTGTTGGTAGGGTTCTTGTTCTTGCCTTTCACCATCTGGTTATCTTTGGTGTTAGTTGGTCTTGCTGTCTCTGGATGGAGCTTGTCCCTCCTGTGGGCCCATAAGCCTGTGTTAGCACTCCAGAGAGACCAGCTCTCTCCTGGCAAGACCTGTATACAGAGTGATGTGGGACTGCCCTAGCTCCTGGGTGCAGACACAGACCAGACCAGGATCCTGTCCCATCTGTTCCACTGTTCCTGTGCCCTGCATGCTCCTGGCCAGTCCCACCAAGGACAGTTATTGAAGAGAATGTGGAGATCTCACCTCTGGGTCCAGAAGTGACAGCACTCCTGGGAGACCAGCTCTCTCCTGAAGGAACCTGTGCACAGAGGGTGGTGAAACAACCTTAGCTCCAGGGTGCAGATGGTGTCTGGAAGGGTTTTTCCCAGCTACTCCACTGTTACTGTGTCCTGTGAGCTCCTGACCAGACCCACCTTGAACAGTTACTGAAGCAAAAATGGTGATCTCACCTCCAAGCCAGGAAGTCAGAGTACTCCCTGGAGACCAGGTCTCCCCTGGCAGGACCTGTGCACAGTCAGCTCTGATTTTATCTAGTATGGGTTTTTAGTAAATTTGTCCTATTTGGCCTTCCCAATAACACAGATTCTTGTTTTACATGTCCTTTGAGGAAAGAAATTTCTGCCTTCCATTGGCTCTTCCATTCCCAGAACTCTTGGAAAAGTGGTTTCTCACTTATTACTGCTTATGATATAACCTAAGTCCATAAGCCAAATGAAACCTTTCTAGGGGTTTGTTCATGTCAAATTAGAGGAAGATTTGTTGTTTGTCCCTTTAAAAAGTTGTAATCCTGAAGAAAAACAGACTTTATGTACCTCAGATTGGGTGATTCATCATGCTCATCTAAGATAGTCAAGTGGTTAATTGCTCAGGGCACACTTTGTTGTCCTTGAGTGACTTGCATTGTCTTAGCAGGGTCCACAATCTAGAAATAAAAATCTTATATTTTCAGAGGTTTTATATAGCATGATCTGACAAAAAATATATAAGAACAAGCTAATGACCATGAGATCTTTTCTCCACTGTCAGTTGAGATGCAAGCGGACCAGTACTTTGTCTTCATTACTGTTGTACTCATCACCTCTAGAATACTACCTGGACCAGTGGTTGTTTAACACATGTTTAGAGTGTGAGTAATGAGACTAATACAGAAAATCACATTATAATACCTTGCAAAACTAGAATCAATCATTGACCAAGAAGCCATGAAAATAGTGCAAGAAGCATTACATCTATGTTATTATAATGAATATTCACAACCATTGAACAAGAGAACAGTTATTATCTTTATTTCTACTCATAAAAATTGAGCCTCTAACTTGTTGGCATAAGATGGGGAAAGAAAAACTTGTATATTGTTAGTATTTTTACTTAGCGCATATATATATATATATATATATATATATATGTAAGATGTTAAGTGGTGATTTAAATAAAATTATCAGTGGACAAGGGAGAATATAGCTACTGCTAGGAAGACATGTTTCTTTTCCTGACTGACAGACAAGTTAACTTTCAGAAAGGGTGTGCCAACGTCATCACAGAAAAACTCAAACATATTTGTCTGTTTAATTCCCTAACCTATATTCCTAGATGTAACTCTTTAGACACTTCATGAAAAACATATGAAAGTGTAATATCATGTTTTATTTGATAATTTAACAATAGTTTTATTATATGTATGTCTAGGTATATGTAGAGACATTTATACAATGTTTTAGGAAATTTCTTATATTACTTGCTTGTAGAATACTAAAATAATTAAATGAGTAACAATTTAGTTTGACCCATAAATAATATGAAATACTGGCATAATATTGAATGAGAAAATATGTAAATAAATCCTGGGAGTCTGTTCAAATTAACATGGCGAGAAAGTCATGCAGGTCTTGTCTGCTTCTGCCCTACCCCATATACCCACCCACAACGAAGTTCACCTCTTTTTTTTCTATCACATAAATAATGCCTGAGTCCAATAATCTAGGCTTCTTGATCCCTGCTTGATGCAAAACTACCTGTCTCAACAAGTGAAAATTTAGGGATACAAATGACTGCTGAAGTTTCATGCTGAAGCTTTTGAGCCCTCTGATGTGATAAAAATCTGATGTTACTACATGAGACATTATTTGTCTGCTCTATGTAGAGTTCTTATCCGAGAATTTTTATGTTCATTTTATATTAAAGTATCTTAAAAGGAGCTTTGGCCTATCTTATAATTAAAAAAAAAAAGTATTACCACAACTTTTATAATACTGCCAAAAGCCCTTGAGATGCTAATAAGTAACTTACCTACAAAATACTGAGAATTCTTTCAGACAGTGTCAGAAAAGAAAGCTAATCAGAAAGCAAAGGAACAAGCGTTATAATTTTTAAATCTGTCTCACTTGCCCTTGTATTGATACCTTTGAACTCTCAGGAGTTTTTCTTTTTAGCTGCTTCAATTTAAGCTCCCAATTCTTAAGTCACTACACCATGGTCTCTCTGCTCCTTTCCTTGCATTTTAGCACTGAGAACAATTTCAATGATGGTTGGTGATGGGGCAATGGAAATAATTCCCTTCCCTGAGCACAAGAATGTGAAAACCATGTCTTTCCTCATCTTCCTGACTTTTCAGATGAGAACCAAGGTTTTTGATGTTCTGTTAAGTCAAATGGAAGTCATTGACTTGTATTTAATTTTTCTTTGGAAGAAACGTTTTTGCCATGTCACAAAGTTTCTTTTATTTTATCTAAGTATAAGGCCCCCAGAAAAAGCATTGTACAAATGTAATAAGCAAATCAATTGGAGAGCAAACCTGCCAAGAAATACGAAAGAATCCCCACAAAGGTACACCCTGAGGCATTTCATGGGATTTTCTTCCTGAAATAAGTTTTTGTTAGTTAGATATAATATATTATACATATATATGTGTGTGTGTTCATAAATATATAAATACATATGTTTACAAATGAAAAGACTAAAATTCTACCCCTTCACCCCCTTAGTAAGGGGAATTAACAGTAATATTATATAAAAGTTTTTAAAAAATACTAATGGGTATCTTTTTTACTACCTTTTAGTTTTAGGGGCAGATAACTCCTAAATGTAGGAGTCTTAAGATCAAGTCCAAGTGTCCTAGATGTTGTGAATATAACAAAGAGACTGAAGTTATTTCAAACTTGGATTTCAATTGGATCAATATTAAGAACCACAGTAACTTTTCAGGGTTTTTTTTTTGTATTAATGGTACACACTTTAACATAAGAGCAGCCTCAACAAATATCTGATATGGTTTTTTAGACAGATTTCAATCATCCCTTATGTCTTAGGGAGACCTTCTGTGATAGAAAATAGCTTGTGGTAGGTAGTAAGATGAATAGCCCTAAGATGAAAACACATTAATCACACATGAAACCATGAAAAGAGATATTGGTGTTTGAAAAGGTTGGGGTTAAAATAGTGGAGTTTATAATGCTACAGGAAGATAAATGAGAGGCCTTGCAACTAGGTATGAAACAGCTTATCTGACTGATAAGAGAGAAAACAGGGGTTCTGCAAAGCAAGTTCCATGTCAACATGATGGCTGCCCAGCTCCCATAAATCCTCAGAGAAAAGGAAAACTGTAGAATCACTCAAAGAGAAATATAATACTAGAGTATAGATAAACAAAAATGTCCAAGGCTGGAGAGACCATGCCAGAGAAAGTGTTCACATAAACATGGACATCAATGGTGGTAAAAGATACTAAGCTTGTGGAAAGAACAAAGTCTGAGCAAAATGTGTAAAATAAATCAGAAAAGGAAAAAATTAATAATTTGACAATTGTAAATCATATTCAATGCTAAGAAATGAGGAAGTAATGAGAAATAGAGTATAGGTAGGCTAGCAAGGGTACTATCTTGATCATGAGTGACTGCAGTAAAAATTGTTATCTAACATGATATAAATTTGGTACTTAAATGGACTATGAAGACGAATAATGCTGAGATGAGAAATTGTGTTTTCTATAAGATGGGGTTTCATTTAAGTCTGTGTTTAAATCACTATTTCTAGGCTCTCAGGCTTTATCTTTCACTCTATCCTCCCATTCAAAACTAAACAGCTTTCATTTTTTTACACACATCTTCCTTTCTCTAAGCTACAGTCAAGATAACTGTATCAAAGTCTGTGCCATATAGACTAGATAAAAATTTTCTCTTTTTCCATGACTTCACATTTCTAAGTTCTATTAATTATACAGATGAGAATTAGAATTTTGAAAGCTTTATTTATTCATATGGTTTTGCCAAGGCCTTAAAGTTATACAAACACAATTTTACATATGCAAATGTAATTAATTTTACCTTGTAGTATCTTTTTCTTTTTAAAAATTCTTCATTCATATATTCCTTCCCAACTCCAGTTTCCCTTCACTGCCCTTACTACAGTTCCCCACCACCACCTTTCTGCCATAGACCCATCTTCCTCTGCTTCCTCTCAGAAAAGAGAAGGTTTACCAAGGATATCAATCAAACACAGCATAACAATTTTCAAAAGTCCAGGCACATAACATCATCACATAAAGGCTTGACAAATTTGTCAAAAAGAATCCCACAAGTAGGCAAGAGAATCAGTACAGGCCCGCTCCCACTGACAGTATTCCACAAGAATATCATGCTACTCAGACATAGCCTATATACAGAGGACATAGGCCAGACCCCTACAGGCTCCTGATCCCTATAACACATCCAGGTGATTCTGATGGCTGTCTTCTCCTAGAGTGTCCCTGACATGTCTGGTTAATCCAATACTTCTACCCCTCCCTCTTCACAAGACTTCTGAGCTCAGCCTAATGTTTGGCTGTAGGACTCTACATCTGCTCCCATCAGTTGCTGAATAAAGTTTATTCTTATCTTTTGTTATGACAATTCTGTTAGGTCCTAGTATACTCTGCAGGCAGGACAAACTGTATGTCCAAGGTTTTGTGCCCTTATTGGTGTCCCAATCCCACCACTTGAGGCCTTGCTAGTACAGAAGATGGCTAGCTCAAGATCTGTGTCCCCCATTACTAGGAGCCTTTGCTAGGGTTATTCTCATGGATTCCTCAGTGTTTCCATTGCGATAGGACTCCACCTCACCCACAAAATGGTACCCAGTTCTAGTCATTTCTACCAGGACTTCCTGTCCTCCCTTCACCAAATTCTTCCTGTTCCCAACCACACCAAGCCCAGTCCCCCAGTCTACCCATAAACTCTATGATATTTACGCTTTCCAGGGAGATCCTTGCATCCCTGGTTAAGCACTCCTTTTTTATTGGATATATTCTATATTTACAATTCATTTCCCTTTTTCTGGTTCCCCACCCCCAAAGGTCCCACATGCCCTTTTCCCACTCCTTTTTATGTAGCCTCTCTGTGGACTGTAGCATGTTTCTTACTTTCTAGATAATATCCACTTGCAAGTGATCATATACCATGTTTGTCTTTCTTGATCTAGGGTTACATCACTCAGGATGATTTTATTTCTAGTTATGTCCATTTGCCTGCAAGTTTTATGATGTCATTGTTTTAGACAGCTGAATAATATTGTTTTGTAAAAGTACCACACATTCTTTATCCATTCTTCAAGTAAGGGGAATTTACATTGTTTCCATTTTCTAGATATTATGAATTAAACTTCTATGAACATTGAATAAGTGTCCTTGTGATAAGATGTAGCATCCTATGGGTATCTCATCTGACAGAAAGCTAATATCCAAAATATTTAAGAAACTCAAAGAACTAGACATCAACAAACTAAGTAATACAATTAAGAAATAATGGGGAAAAGATCTAAACAGAATTATCAACAGAGAAATTTCAAATGGCAAAGAAACACTTAAAGAAATGTTCAACATCCTTAGCCATCAGGGAAATATAAATCAAAATGACTTTGAGATTCCATCTTATATCTGTCCCAATTATTAAGATCTAAAATACCAGTGACAGCTCCTGCAGGTGAGAATGTAAAACAAGGGGAAATCTTCCTCTACTACTTGTGCAAAATTGTACAGTTAATATGGAAGCGTCTCAGAAAATTAGAAACTGATCTACCTCATGCCCCTGCTAAACTACTTCTGGACAAATACCCATTCTAGTAAATTCTTTTAGCCAATAAATCTGAAAACTTTAAAATATAGTTAAAGTCTCCAGATATGTAAATAAAGACCTCATGGTAATAAACCAATTGTCTTTGACTGTCTTTTCTGTCTTCTGACTTTTTTTTTACTTTTTTTTAATTTTCTATATTCTTTGTTTACATTCTGAAGGCTTTCCCCTTTCCCCATTCCCCCCTCACCATATGTCCCATATGTCCCATATGTCCTCTTCCACCCCACCCCACCCCCCGCCTATTCCCCAATCACCTCCCCACCATTTCTCTGCTCTATTCTGGTACTCTCCTACAAAACTGGATCCAGTCCTTTCAGGACCAGGGTCCTCTCCTTCCTTCTTCTTGGGAATCTTTTGACTTGCTCATTGTGCCTTGAGTATTGAGAGCTTCTGGACTCATTAATATCCACTTATCAGTGATTGCAATCACTGATAAGTGGATATTAATGAGTCTTCTGACTTTCTATGTCAGAAGCTGAACATGACTCTTTTCCATGACATTAAATAACCTTATCTCAAAATTTGAGTTTTGTGGTTTGAGTGATTCTTTTTTCCACTCCAGGCATTTCTATTTTGATTTTTAAAAAAAAAATAAAACAGGTTAGGCAAATAGGTCTGGCAGGAAACTGGGTGTATATATCAATTTTGACAATAGCATGATATGCCATAGAGATAGGAACTAACCTGAGTGATTTTTTTTCTTCTTCCAATATTCAGCACCTCAGAAAACACACACATACACACACTTTTAAATGATTTAACAGAAAGAACTTTACATAACTCAATTGTGTTAAACAGTAATTAGTAAGTGCTTTTCAATAGTGACTCAGAATATTAACATTTTTATTTGCCAATAAAAATGAAAGACTAGCAAATTGAATAAGAAAGCAGGATCTATGATTTTCAGCTTCAAAGAAAAAATTAGATACACAACAGATACTATTCAATGGTAAAACATGGAGTCAGGTTGCTTCAAGCAACTGAAATCAAGGCCCATGCAAAAATAGCTATGCTAATGTCAAGGAAAGCAGCCTCCAAACAAAACTTCGATAAGAGATAAGGAACTTCACTTCATACTCATCAAAAGAACAAGACAAAAAATAATTAGCAGAGACTTCTTGAGAGGCTTGTAAAATTTTGTCTTATTCTACCCCAGGCTCTAGTCAGATAGTAATTATAACTGCTTAATGGTTTGGACACATAACCAAGATTTTCATTTTCCAGGTCCTTTTTATTTCTTTTAATTGAGACACAGAAAATGAGATATATGCTTGGTTTAGGGCCTTAAAGGTGTCAATGTGTGTCTTATAGTAGACTTCCCTTAGAATTGAGAGTTCAGAGTGTGGAAGACTGTTGCCATTTTACTTAGGAGCCCTGGGATAGAGTGGTAGCTGAGAAGTTGTGGGCAAGTATGTTAGGAGTTGTCACCAAAAGGGAAAATAAAATATTCAGGTCAGAGATTGTTCAACATCGTTGTCCTAAGAAGTTTTATGTCAAATTGACACAAGCTACACTTATCTGAAAAGAGAGAAACTCAACTGAGAAAATATTCTCCATAGGATCTAGCTGGAAAGCATTTTGCTAATCAGTGATTGATGAAGAAGGGCCTAGTCCATTGTATGTGTAACCTTCCTGGGCGGGTGGTCCTGGGTAGTATAAGAATTCAGGCCGAGCAAACTATGGCAAGCAAGCTTGTTAACAGCACCCATCCATGGCCTCTGCAGCAGATCCTGCCTCTAGGTTCCTGCTCTATTTGAGTTTCTGTCTTGACATCTGTGATGATGTACAGTACTTTGGAAGAATAAGCCAAATAAACTCTTTCCTCCTCAACTTGCTTTTGGGCATGCTGTTTCATCACAGCAATAGTAACCCTAACCAAGACAACCATCAAACTATTTTCATTAGAGATAATCAGGGAAATTTGAACTTATACAAATCAATAACTATTATTGATTATATAAATAGATTTGAAAAAAATCACATTATTATCTTATTAGGCACAGAAAAGACCTTTGACAAAACCCAACATCCCATAACAGACACAAAGAGATGGGTGATGAAGAGAATGTACCTTAACATAAAAATCATATTTGACAAACCTATAGGCAATATTATGATACATGGAGAAAAACTTAAAGAGTTCTCACTAAGAACTAGAACAGATTTCTCTTAATTCTTACTCAATATAGTTCTTGAAGCTAGAGCAATAAAAGAATATGTTTATAAATAGCAAGAAAAAAATTCCTCAAAGTATCCCTACTTGTATACAGCATGATTCTATATATATGAGACTCTAAAGTCTCCATTTATATATCCTTAAGGCCACTAAGTTTTTTTAAGAAACATAACAAGGTACATAATTTAAATACAAAAATGAGTATTGTTCCTATATAGAAACATACTGAACAATGGGAATCATCACAAACAAACTATTCAAGAATAAACATAATGAAAGAAATGAAATATATCTGCAATAAAATTTTAAGATCTTGATAAAAGAACTTAATAAAGACATTAGAAAATTAAAAGATCTCCCATACAACTGGATTCAAGAAATTAGTCCTGTGAAAATGTTCATCTTACCACAAAGAAACAAACAAGCAAACAAAAAACAAAAAAACATGGATGTGTAACCCAAGCAAGAACAAGGGCATTTCCTCATAGACATGGAAACCAACAGTCTCAACATTTACATGTAAGCAGAAATAGTCAAGGATAGCCAAGGCAATCCTTCCTGACTTGAATACTATCACAGGAACCATCAGGCTTGACTTGCCATCAAGATATGATAGTCATATTTTTTTTTAAAAAAAAAAGCATAATACCAGAACAAAAGTACCTCAGGTAGGTGGAAGACAACCAGAGGCCCACCCACTACTCTCTGACAAGCCCACAGCAAGAGCCAATATGTGCAAGTATGTAGTGGAGAGTTTGGAGAGAAAGAGAAGTGAAATGGTTTGAGCATTGTGTATAAAGGTATAACTGAGGAGGTGAGGGTGGAGGGCTTCTGAGTAGCCTGCACTGACATCTTAGGACATATTAAAGTCCTGACCCATGATGCCATTCAGCACCATGTTTTGGTCTGTGCCCATGCAGTAGTAGGTGCTGTATCAATGTCTATTTCACATATTATCACCAAATATCATGCGGACATCCCTGGTCAGGGATGCTACCTGAGACCATGTTACATCCAAGGGCTGACTAGAGTCGACCCCACCCCTCACTGGCTTCAGCATTCAGAAAAGCAGGCCTTGTACTTCAGTGTGACAGCACAGTAGAGCTGACCCTGGTGGCAGATACTCAGCAGACTGGACCCATAGGTATGAGCAGGTAAGAGATGCCCATCCCCTGAATCTTTTGTCCAGTGTTGTAAGCAAGGGAAGGATGCCTTCTCCCCCACCTCATGTCTTGCCACCTCCAGGAGGTGGGAAAGATGTCCCCCAGGTCATGATAGTGAGAGGGCTGGCCCCTCCCCTAGCCAGCTGAAACCCTTGGAAGAGTTGGCCCTACACCTTGCCTGAGAAGCCCAGTAGAGCTGAACCTTTTGACAGAAACTCAGGTGATGTCATGAGAGGAGAGGTGGTCCCTGACCCTTGACAGCCATAGCATTTGGTGAGCTAGGGAGAACTCTGTACAGAAAAGGAAACTGTCAATCAAGTAAAGAATCAGTACACAGAATTAAGAAAAAATCTTCACCAACTCCATATCCAATAGAGGAATAATGTCTACAATATGTTAAAAACTAAAATAAGTAAAAATCAAGAAAATAGCCCAAAGAAAAAAGTGGCATAGAACTGAACAGAAAATACACATCTGCTCAGCCACAGGGCTCAGAAGCTAAAGGGGTGTTGGGCTATGGGGAAGCTGCAGGACTCTGCTCCAGGGATGGGGGTGCATTCTGAGACATGGAACAGCCAAAGCTGGCTCAGGCATCCCCAGACCTGCAAGGAGACTGGGGCCAACTGGTCTCAGGCTCTTAGGTACCCAAGCATCACTGTGAGCCACAGTAGAAATGAGAACAGAGTTGGGTCCCATGGAGTGGATCTAGCACTGGGCCAAGGGAGAAAAGAGGGGAGAGCTCCAGCTTGATCCTGTGGGGATAGTCCTTGGCTTGTCGTTGGTCTTGGCTTAGTGGCAGCCATGACTGGGAGTATAGAGAGACCTTCTATGGGAGCTTAGACAGCAGCTCTTTAAGCAAAGGCCTTCTCCATTGCTCCCCACTGCAGATCTCTACGAAAAGAAGCTGTCCATGGTTTTAAGGCATTTATTGTCACAGCAGAAAGTGGATGAGTAAAACCATACCCTCCTTCTCAGGGAGTGCCTGAGGTTAAATGCCTTTTGCAGGGAGGAATGTCTGGGAAGGAGAGATTATAGGCTAACCCTCCTCAGGGCCTTTAGGTACCTCATTAAAATGAAGATCTGTCTTGAATTCAAACAGGTAGCTGAGTTATAGGGGTAGGTAAATTTAGGGATAATGAAAGAGTTACTTGAACTGACAAAGAATTTCAGTAGGCTACTGGATAAAAAGAGAGCAATGGTCTTACATAGATCTGGACCCTGAATGACACTGTATTTGTCTTGCCAGGTTTATTTATGCAATGGTGGTAAGGCTGTTTATATGGGTAACCAAGCACTCTCCTGATTATGATTGAGGATGGCTCCAAAGGAAGTGAAGTAGAGGGGAAAGTGACCTTAAAAGGACCATAAAAAGTTGGGAGTTCTGTGAAAAGCTTGTTTCTGGACTTGTCATGTTGGAAAGCTGAACTTAAGGCACTATAGTCACCTCCCAAGATAAGAGAAAACATTAAGATATCAAAATACAACACAATATGATACTATAGGATATAATAGGGAACGACCAGCTCAGTTCAAGGAATGAGAGAGAGAGAGAGAGAGAGAGAGAGAGAGAGAGAGAGAGAGAGAGAGAAGAGAGAAGAATTCTTAACATCTTTACCCCTATCTGAGGAGTTACTGGCATTTCATGGCTTCTGAGGAAGAGCCACTTTTCTTTAGCAGTGGTCATTGTCTGCCTCCAGAGATGACTCACACATGTCCATAAGGTCACCACTAATTGGTCTCAGTAGGTTATTAAAAATAAATAATAAAAAATGATGTTGAGAAAGAGAGAAGTAGGCACAACATGCATGAGAGGGAAATGTGTTGGGGATTTTGACAAAAATAGGAAGAGAGTATGGAGTTTTGGACCAAGAGAAAGTGGATAATATGCATGAAATTTCTAAGAGAGGGTAGTTCAAGTAACTAAATTAGCACATACTAGATGCTGTATCTTACTATTTCTATTTTATCAAATCACTGTTATTTTGTAGTTTTTATTACAAACAAATTTGTATGTAAATGCCAAACAAATACCTTATTGGTGGCAATGTTTTACCAAATTTGTCTTGAGAATTTAAATCTTCTGTTACTGTCACATTTATTGCTGAGATTCTAAAAAGAAGGCACACGACAAAAGTAGCACAAATATATTTGTAAAAGATTTATTTATTTATTTATTTATTTATTTATTTATTTAATGTATGAGTTCTCTGTCTGCATGTACACCTGCACACCAGAAGAGGGCATCAGGTCACATATAACGGGTTGAGAGCCACCATGTGATTGCTGGGAATTAGATATCTTGAAGAGCAGCCCATTGCTAAGCCATCTATACAGCCCTCATATGTGTGTGTGTGTGTGTGTGTGTGTGTGTGTGTGTGTGTGTGTGTATGTGTGTGTAGGAATTGGATCACCTAAAAGAATAGACCAAACTACAGTCTATGGCTACAGATAATCAAACTTCAGTTTTGGTGTATTTTTAAACACAAATGGAACAAAGAAAGCAATGGTCCAAGGAATACTGAGTTCAGAAAAGCATGATCAGAAACACATGTAAATAAATGCCAATAAGTACATATTAAATATTAACAGAGCTGCCCTTCCCAAGAACTTTCTCAGGACAAATTTAAACATAATTTTCTGGCATGTACTATAGATTATATCTAGGAAAGCACAAAAGCAAGCCAGGTGGATATATTCATGGTACTTTGAAACAGTATTCAGTATATTCTTTCACCAGATTGGGTCCTATACCTATGAACCCAACAAGAATAAATATGTCTTATATAGAGAATGCAAATTTTTGTCACAAAAGGTACAAAATCACGTCAAAGAACAATCCAGGAAACAAAAATGCACCTGAGGGAAAAGGCCATCTAATTATTTTTCCTGGAGTCCTTCTTAAAGTTACCCAAGGCATCAGTTTTTTACTCTGTTCCAACATTAGAGAGAGGTAAAATCATCTGAGAGGAAATGCTCTATTGATAAATTGCTTGTATCAGATTAACCTGTTGGCATGTCTGTGGGAAAAGTGTGTTCTAGTTTAATTCTCTTGCTGTGATAGAACACTCTGACCAAAAGTAACTGAGATAAAAGAGTTTATTTAACCATACACTTTTAGGTCACATTCTAAAACAAATGGAAGTCAGGACAGAAACTTAAGTCATAAACTAAAAGACAGGTCTTATTATTCCACATAACTATGATTGGATACATCAGTCATAGCCAAGGAAGTGAAGAAAGAACCATGGAGGATGGGTCCCCCTCCCCCTCTCTCTCTCTCTCTTTCTCTCTCTCTTCTTCCCCCCTCCCTCCTTCCATCTCTCCATCTCTCTCCCTCCCTCTCTCCCTCCCTCTCTTTCTCCCTCCCCATCCCCTCCCTATCTCTCCTCCCTCTCCCTCTGCCCCCTCCCCCACTCCCTCCCTATCCTTCCTCCCTCTCCCTCTCTTTTTTTTCCATTCCAGAACTACTACTAGTAGCTGAGCCCTCTTACAACAAGGCAATCCAAAGACATTTCAAAAGACCAACCTGATAAAGAGAATTGTGTAATTGAGGTATTTGTCAAATAAATAATTCTAAACTAGGTCAAATTGATAATGAATGCTAACTGGGATAGACTATCTTATTAATTATTGTAGGAGGACCCAGCCAACTGTGGCCAGCATCATGCCTTTACAGGTGTTCTGGACTGTATAAAAATGCTAAACTAAGCATAAGCCTCTGAATGAATGAACCAGCAAGTATGCCAGCTAACACTATTCAGCTATGCACTCAGTTTCAGGCTTCTGTCCTGACTTCCCTTAATGATCAAGTGGAAGTGAAATCCAAATAAATACTTTCCTCCTCAAGTTGATCCTTGTCATAGTGTTTTATCATAGCAACCGAACATTGTGCAAGAAAGCTATATAAAAGTAGCAGTAAAATTTAAGAGTTGCACATAAAATCTTACATTTTGGAGTAGTACAGCTAATCAGAATAAAGGGTAGTGAGGATTATATTAGGACTGAAGTAGTGTATCAGCAGTATTTTGCAATCTTTACCAATCCTCACTAATGGTCAAATACAGCCAGACCTCTAAGGATTTTTGAGTTCATGGACCCCAATTTAGAACAGAAATGTATTCTGGAAATTTCTATGCATAAAGTATTCTCTTTGCTCTTCAAATTACCAATATTTTTAAATACTGCTATCCAAAATAATGATATGCATCATCACCAAAGATTTCCAACTTTACCTTACAGAGAAAGAAGTCAAACAGTAAGCCTGTAAACAGAAATATGATGAGATTCTTTCTGATACTCCTTGATGACCTGAAAAAGAAACTGTGGGAGTAAGAGAGTGTGGCTAGCAATGGAAAAGGGTTTGCAGGTTAGTTGATAGATACCTCTCTCAGAAAACACCAGGAAAAGAAAAATGAATGTCACTAGAAGTGAGAAGCAAAATCTGAAGAGAGGGAAAGCAAGACAATAGTCTACAACCAACAAAGGGTTGGAAAGCAAAGGAGCAGAAGGGGAGTGTTACGGTGGGGACATAGGGAGCTTGGGGAACAGAGATAAAGAGGTAGAAGGAATAGGCAGGGCTTATATTGCTCCATGATTTGTTGACTACAGTCATCAGATAATGCTTCCATTTTTTTTTTAGTCTCTGGAAATATCAAAAGAAATACTTGTTCTTGTTTTCACCAAATTCAATTTACAGAAATAAACACATGCAAATGCTTATTATAGCTTGCAGGAATAGAGCTTCCAAGATCTAAAGGGCTAAATTGAGGTGTTGCTGTATGCACATTAACACTGTTTTTCAGTCTTGTATGTTTCATTTCATTGTCTTCAAGACACAATGAAACTTAGATGGCAGAAGGAAATACCCATGTCCAATAAATATCAATATTGAGACTTTAGCAGTCTGTCATTGGCACAAATTTAAAAACACAGATTAGTGCTGGAGAGATGATTGTTTTTAAGAGCAATGGCTGTTCTTACTAAAGGCCTAGGTTCAATTCCAGCATATTTATGTTGGATCACAGTCCATTTTGACTCTACTTCCAGGGAATCTGGTGCTCTCTTCTGTTTTCAATGGGCACTGCATGGAAGTTGCATAAAGACACATGTGAAAGCAAGACCTAAACACATAAAAAAACACTATGTTTTTTAAGGATCAAAAAAGAAGCTTAAAATGATGCACATATACATGCATTCACATTCAGAAAAACAGATAAGTGCATTTCTTTTGAAACTACTTATATTGCTATAAAATCTCATCTTAAATAACAATGCAACACAATAATCTATTATAAAACTTCATCAATGCAACAAATTGACATTCTAAATTTTGGTGCATACTTAACATAAGGAACACATGTTTGAAACAGGAGCCACTTCTAATTAAGGAATGCAACGTCACAATCACAGCTGATCCCTTTGAAATAGTCCCCCAGGCCAATTTTTTTTTTTTTTGCTGCCATTGCATTTTTTGTATTCTGCATAATGCCTTGGCAATTAACCTTATAAACTTATTTTCTAAGCAACTCTCTTAGTTGATAAATGCAGTTACGGACTAATTCCAGCTAGATTATTGAATAACAATCAGTATATTCAGAATGAAAAATAACATACCTATTCTTGAAATAAGATATGAGTAGACTTTTCTCTGTAATTAATGTTGTTGCATTTTGCATAGAGATGGCAAATTTTTCATTTAAATTCCATGTGTTAATTTTCCTTCTTGGATAAGCCAAAAAACTCAAGGTTGCAAAACCTTTGGCCCATCTTTCTGCACAGTAGTTCTTTATCTGGACTTCACACTTGAGTTGGGACATAAACAGTGGGAATTACCTTATTTTCTATCACATCCAGATTTTAAAAGACACATACAAACCAAGTGCTTTTTCTAATAGCAAAGCATGTGTCAAACAAGGAATTCAAATCGCTCAAATTAATGAACATTAAAGACAAAAGTCTTTGCAGAGGAGTGGTGTAGGAGCAAGCAATGCCAAGCCCTGGCATTTCACAGCAATCTTCCCAAGATGCAGTCATTTGGAATCTCCAAATAACTCTGGACATTTAATTAGAGACCTGGAATTCAGTTCAGCTCTGCACCTGGCTAGCAGAAAAACATTAAAAATCTCATTAAGTTTGTAAGAACCTTGACTTCCTCATCTGCACAAAATAGAGATTTGTCTTGAAAATCCCTTTGTTCTACCTAAAACCAAAACATATGTGACTTTGAATTTTTTAATTTTTTTTCCTTCAGAAATCAGGTTGCATTATGTAATAGTGTTTGTGTATCATTGCTTACACTTTAATTGTTGGATTGCTACTTTCCATGCTAAATATAGAGCAGCATAATCCTCCAAAAACAAGTAATATATACTGAATCCTTGTATAGTTTACATAGGTATACTATAATTTCACCCCAACCATGTTCTACTAATCTTTGTTCTGCATCCTAGTATATTGAAATAAATTATGTTTCCTTAATGTGATGTTCTATTTCTCTCTAGTGGTAAAGTCTTTTTAGTCATCTCTCATTTTTCTTGTTGATTTCTATCAAATAACCAACAGCCAAGTCTAAACAATAATTTCCCCTTGTAATTTATAGGCTCTTGTTGTTTACAATTATTAATTATCATGTTTGACTCAACATCAAATACGATTTATACTAATTTCTTGCTGGTACCTAGCACTGTGTGTTATATATGGAAAATATTCAGCAGATATGGATGAAATTAAAATCCTTCATCTTTGTGATTTAGGGTGAACCTACTTTTTGTGTTGATTTTTGTTCTATTTACTTTTATAACCTAGATAGGGACTGTTTAATATAATGCAAGTATATTGTCATCAAGCTGTTGATTAGTTATATACTTCTAACCTATTTATTGATTTTGCTAATATTTTAGATACTGTATGATATTGAACAACAAAAATATGTGATTGAATTATATTGACATAGTTTACATACTAGATCTGTTTCATCTTTGGGTTTTTTTTTTAAACAATGACACATTATTTTCCTCTGCTATCACTTTAAAGATATATCTCCACTGTCTCATCATTATTATCATTTATTAATTGTACAAACTAATGTGTTTCAATATAACATTTGGTAAATGTACACAATATATTTTGGTCATCTTACATTCCCTAATACTATTCTGCCTTCCCTACTACTGTCTTTCTCTCCTACCTCTAAGCCTTATAAATACTATCTCTATTGTCTATTGATTTCTTTAATTATTATTTCGTGTGTGTGTGTGTGTGTGTGTGTGTGTGTGTGTGTGTGTGTGAATATATAAATGCAACCATCTGAGTCCATTTTGTGTTGCTTGTACGTGTATGGTTTTAGGACTAACAAAAACCAATGATAAAAAAAATCAAGGAAGTAAAAGAATCCTGCAGCAAAACTTGTTAAACAATGAAAAAGAATTACATACAACTGCACAGAAACTACACATGCTCTTGTGTCATTAGAATATTGTGAAAATTTTCAATGTCAAAAAGATGATCTACTCTAAATAAGGAATGAAGGATATGTCATAATATCAATCACAAATAATAATAATATATGGTCATAATTACAAAATCAACATTATTCTTGCACAAAAGAAATATTTAGACCAATGAAATATAATAGATGACCCAGAAACAAACATTCTCATAACTACTTCATTGTTTATAAAAGTACAAAAGTCATATATAGATGAAAGACAGCTTCTTCCACAAATGGGAAAATTAGATATCGATATGTAGAAGAAGAACCAGATTGTCTACCTCTACAAAAATCAATCCTAAGTGCTCAAAGACCTTAATTTGAGTTTTAAAACCCTAATCTTCTAAAGGAGATCATAGCAGAAAATACTTTAATGTAAATACAAGGGCAAATACTTTTGCAAGTTACCCCAGCAGAATAGGACATAATTGCAAGAATTGAGGAATGAAATCACATAAAATTGAAGTTTTCACATAAAAAGTACATAATTATAATAGTAAAATGATAGCTTAGGGAGAAAATATTGATGATATCATTTTATGTGACATTGTGTATGGAATTTATAAAGGAATTAAAATACTAGACAACAAAAACTACTAATCAATGAATCAATAATTAAAAATAATGAATATATGAAGCACATGGTACATTGATCAATTTTCAACCATCAAGAAAATGCAAATGAGACTCTGGAAGACAAATTGGGCATGTTATCTCTCACATGAAGCATCTAGGCCACATATGCCTGTAAATACATATATGGCCCAACAGTGTTAGATAGGAACTATTTTGGAAATAGAAGAGCACCAGTGTGGCGACAGGGAGAGAGAAGAATAGTGATTGTGAACATGGTTAAATAACATCATAAACTTGTATGAAAAAAAAATGTCATAAAACCCAATTATTTAGAACAATAAATATATAATATTGTGTTTTAAACTTTGGTTTCATAGTTTATATGGCATAGTAATTAACCAAAAGTAGACACATTCTAATTCTAAAACTGTAAAACCTCTACAAAGAATTATGTGGGGAAAAGTTTGTTCCATGAGTTTGGTAAATACCTTTATTATGTGTGGTTTTAATTATTTAAAATTCCACAAGAGGAAAATATTTTATGATGTTTTCTTATAATAAAAGTACTAGGGTTTCTTTGTAGCCTAGTATGTGTATAGTGGTACGAGAAGCATTGAAAAGGATCACAAAAACATGTGATATGATGAAGTATTCTGCATTTAAATTTTATTTTATTTATTTCATCATCCTTGTGGGCTGGCAACGTGATTCCAGAACTTCATTCACTCTCAGCAAGCATTCTTGATCTACATCTCCAGTCCATCTCCATCTTCATCTTACCCTGTTTACTATGTTCTAATGTTTCTTGTTTTATAGGCTCCCAACAAAATCGAAATGGTCCAGATTCCCCTTCAACATTCTTTCTCAATACAAACATTGTCATTTTGAGTTTAAGAAGATTCAAAGTCCATTGATCCACATTGAAATAATCATTGGTACCCAAATTTTACAGACATTTTGAGTGATCCTTTTATCTTTGGATTATGAAGTTGAGGAAATATGTATGACATGTGATGATCATTGCATTATTATTATTATTATTATTATTATTATTATGACAGTTTCATATGTCTAGGTTCTGCAGTTTTCTGCATACATTCCAATATTTGCCCTTTGTTATCAGTAATTGGACTTTTTGTTGTTTTATTGTTTGCATTTGAGAGTATTATATAGGTAATATCATACAACATGCTCCTTTCTAGACAGGCTTCTTCAATTAGTATTACTCAATGTTTTGTGAGTTAAAAAATTCTTGTTTCTTTCTAATAATAGTATTTCATATAAAATTTTCTCATATATAAACATGCAGTATTCTATTTGCCTTCCTGTAAGGAGGACTTATATTGATGGTATTGTTTGTAATTTCCAACTTTACCTATTCGTTATCAGCTTTCTGGAATGAGATTAATGTTTTTGTACTAAGCTTATATTGTACCATGTTACTGTAATCAGTTATTCTTGAATTGCTTTTGTCAATATTTTTAGGTGTTTATTCACAGATGATGTATGCAGTTTTGCTTTCCTTTCTTCCCTATCCATACACTTTATATAATAGCTTGAAATTGAAACACAGTGATATAAAGGATTAGATTAGTGGGAGACAGCATCCACATATTGCAAATGTGTCTTGTTTGTCAAAAGTAATTTAAATACGTTCTTTATTGTGTAAACTTGTATTTTGGCATGAATTGATATAACCATGTGATCTTTATTCTTAAGCTTGTCTATGCAGTGGAGATTGAAATCATAACTTCTTACATTATACAAGTGCTCTACTATTGAATTACAATCCCATCCCAGTAAATTCTCATTATTTGTTGCAGGTCCAGATGATACTATTGGGTTAGAATATTTTACTTTTAAGCAAGCTTTGTGTTGTGCCTCAGTATTTCTCATCTCTATGTCTCTCTCCTCTACATGCTTATTTGTTCTGCACCAAAAATGAGGAAATCAAAAGAAACCATGCAGTTGCCAGTGTAATGACCATAGACTTCCAAACATGTTAGCAGTATAAACCTCCTTTGTGTATAAATCATCAAGCCCTTGGTATTTTTGATAGTAATAAAAACTAGACTAAGTTCAGTATTTCAAATGTATTTATAAATATGTTTTTTCTACTTTTCTTTTCTTTTATTTCTTTCTCTCACCTTTCTTTTCCTCTTTCTCTTTCCTTCTGCCGCAAAATTAAAGAATGGATTTTCCTTGCATCTGAAACAAACTGCAGAAAATCAACATAATTGCCCTTTTTAAAATGTTTTTATTACTTTTATTTTGCCCCCTCCAGGTATGCCCTCCCACAGTTTCTCATCCTATTTCTCCTCCCAACTGTCTCCAAGAGGATGTGGCCTCTTCCCTCCACCAATTCTCCCCACTCCCTTGTGCCTCAAGTCTCAGGAGGGTTTGGAGCATGTTGTCCTACTGAGGCCAGACAAGGCTGTCCTCTGTTGTAATATAAGTCAGGGGCCTCAGACCAGGTAGTGTATCCTGCCTGGTTGGTGTCTCAGTGTCTGTGAGAACTCAGGGATACAGGCTAGTTGAGACTGTTGGTCTTCAACCTCCTCCTCAGATTTTTCCAGCCTTTCTCTAATTCAAGCACAGTGGTCCCTGACTTCAGTCCAGTGGCTCGGTGTAAGTATCCGTGTCTGTTTCATCCACTTGCTTGTAGGGCCTCTCAGAGAACAGCCATGCTAGGCTCCTCTCTATAACCATCCCATAGCATCAGTAATAGTATGATGTTTTGCAGCCTTCCTTTGAGATGGATCCTAAGTTGGGCTGTTCACTAGACCATCTTTCCCTCAGTCTCTTCTTCATTTTTGTCTCTGCAGTTCTTTTAGACAGGAGCAATTCTGGGTCAGATCTTGACTATGGAATGGCAACCCCATTCCTGCATTTGATGTCCTGTCTTTCTACTGCAGATGAATGCTACAAGTACCCGCTTCCCACTGTTGGGCATTTCAAATGAAGTTTCTACCAGGTCTCTGGTACTTTCTTTGAGTACCCATAACTAATAACCACCACCACCCCAAGGTTGCATATTTCCATTCATTCAGCTGGCCCTTTAATGTGAGCCCATTAAAGGATAGGCTCACAACCAAAAATATAATTACCTTCTTTTATTTTTATTTTCTATATTCTTTGTTTACATTCCAAATGATTTCCCCTTTACCGGTTCCCCCCTCCCCATAAGTCCCATAAGCCCTCTTCCCTCTACCTGTTCCCCAATCAAACCCCTCCCACTTCTCTATTCTGGTAATCCCCTACAATGCTGCATCAAGCCTTTCTAGGACCAGGGCCCTCTCCTTCCTTCTTCTTGGGAATGATTTGATATGTGAGTTGTGTCTTGGGTATTCAGAGCTTCTGGGCTAATATCCACTTCCATGTGTGTTCTTTTGTGAATGAGTTACCTCACTTAGAATGATATTTTACTGTTCCAACCATTTGCCAAAGAATTTTATGAATTAATTGTTTTTTAATTGATGAGTAGTATTCCATTGTGTAAATATACCACATTTTCTGCATCCATTCCTCCACTGAGGGACATCTGGGTTCTTTCCAGCTTCTGTCTATCATAAATAAGGCTGCTATGAACATAGTGGAGCATGTGCCCTTATTGCATACTTGGGAATACTCTGGGTATATGCCCAGGAAGGTATAGCATTGTCCTCTGGAAGTGTCATGCCCAGTTTTCTGGGCTAGACTGATTTACAGAGTGCTTTACCAACTTACATTCCCACCAGCAGTGGAGGAGTGTTCCTCGTTCTCCACATCCTCGCCAACACCTGTTATCTCCTCAGTTTTTAATCTTAGCCATTCTGAATTGCATTTCCCTAATGGCTAACGATGTTGAACATTTCTTAAGGTGCTTCTCAGCCATACGAAATTCTTCAGGTGAAAGGGTATAGATGAGAGTGAAGATTTACAATTTAAAGGGCCAGCAAGTATCTTCAACAAAATTATGTAAGAAAACTTCCCTATCCTAAAGAGAGAGATACCTATGAATATACAAGAAGCCTACAGAACTTCAAACAGACTAGACCAGAACAGAAATACCTCCTGTCACACAATAATCAAAACCTCAAGTGTACTAAACAAAGAAAGAATATTAAAAGCACTAAGAGAAAAAGGCCAAGTAACATATAAAGGAAGACCTATCAGAAGTATACCAGACATCTCACCAGAGACCATGAAAGCTAGAAGATCCTGGGCAGATCTCATACCGACTCTAAGAGAACACAAATGCCAGTCAAGACTACTATATCCAGCAAAACTCTCAATCACTATAGATGAACATTTCTTAAGGTGCTTATCAGCCATTTGAAATTCTTCAGGTGAAAATTTTTGTTTAGCTCTGTACCCCATTTTTAATAGGGTTATTTGGCTTCCTGGAGTCTAACTTCTTGAGTTCTTTGGATGTACTGGATATTAGCCCTCTGTCAGATGTAGGGTTGGTGAAGATCTTTTCCCAATTTGTTGGTTGCTGTTTTGTCTAATTGACAGTGTCCTTTGTCTTACAGAAACTTTCTAAAACCCAGGATAGCTAAAATTATTCTCAAAAGTAAAAGAACTTCTGGGAGAATCAGTATCCCGGCCCTCAAGCAGTACTACAAAGCAATAGTCTTAAAAACAGCCTCGTATTGGTACAGTGACAGGCAGGTAGATCAATGGGTTAGAATTGAAGACACAGAAATGAACCCACACACCTATGGTCACTTGATCTTTGACAAAGGATATAAAAGCATCCAGTGGAAAAAAGATAGCCTTTTCAACAAATGGTGCTGGTTCAACTGGAGGTCAACATGCAGAAGAATGCAAATCAACTCATTCTTATCTCCTTGTACTAAGCTCAACTCTAAGTGGATCAAGGACCTCCACATAAAACCAGGCGCACTGAAACTAATAGAAAAGAAACTGGAGAAGAACATTGAGCACATGGTCACAGGGGAAAATTTCCTGAACAGAACACCAATAGCTTAGGCTCTAAGATCAAGAATTGACAAATGGGACCTCATAAAATTACAAAGTTTCTATAATTACCTTCTTCATAGTGTTAAAGGACTGCAGGAGTTATGTCCTGTAAAGCCTTGGTAATTTTTTAGAAGTATCTTATACTGTTATACTGCTAAAAAATTCACATAAACATTGTAGGTCAAAATATCTCAATGTTTTCTCATAAGTATAGAGGATGGAAAAGTCTAAAAGCAAGTGCCCTTAAGACCTAATGAAGTTTGATTTTTCATAAATAGCTCAATAAATTTCTTCACTGTATCTTTTAAAAATCTCTGTATGTGTATGTGTTTGTATGATCTCATGTGTATATGTGTATACATATGAGGTGTGAATATATGTATGAGGCAAGAGGCTGATATTGGGATTTCTTTCTTAATCATACATACATATATATATATATATGTATATATATATATATATATACATATATATATATATATATATAATCAACATTTTTCCAACCCAGTCTTTGAAAATGTCTAACTTGTTCCAACATCAACTCAATTCTGAAGTCTGTACTTACATTTTAATCTTCTGAAGTCATACATATATTAAACTTTTTACTATGAATATACAAAATTAATGATATATTGCAAGACAAATAAGTGGCAGAAATCAGGAGATAGGCTCAAAACAAAATGGTACTAAGATCAACTCCAAGTGGATCAAGGACTCCCACATAAAACCAGACACACTGAAACTATTAGAAAAGAAACTTGGGAAGACCCTGGAGGACATGGGCACAGGGGGAAAGTACCTGAACAGAACACCAATAACTTATGCTCTAAGATCAAGAATTGACAAATGGGACCTCATAAAATTACAAAGTTTCTGTAAGGCAAAGGACACTGTCAGAAGGACAAAACAGAAACCAACAAAGTGGGAAAAGATCTTCACCAACCCCACATCCGACAGAGGGCTAATATCCAATATATACAAAGAACTCAAGAAGTTAGACCCCAAAGAACCAAATAACCCTATGAAAAATTGGGGTACAGAGCTAAACAAAGAATTTTCACCAGAAGAAATTCGGATGGCCAAGAAACACCTTAAGAGATGTTAAACATCATTAGTCACCAAGGAAATGCAAATCAAAACAACCCTGAGATTTTACCTCACACCAGTCAGAATGGCTAAGATTAAAAACTCAAGAGACAACAGGTGCTGGTGAGGATATGGAGAAAGAGGAACACTCCTCCACTGTTGGTGGGATTGCAAGATGGTACAACTGCTCTGGAAATCAGTTTGGCAGTTCCTCAGAAAATTGGGCATGACACTTCCAGAGGACCCTGGCATACCACTCCTGGGCATATACCCAGAGGATTCCCCAGCATACAATAAAGACACATGCTCCACTATGTTCATAGCAGCCTTGTTTATAATAGCCAGAAGTAGGAAGGAGCCCAGATATCCCTCAAAAGAGGAATGGATACAGAAAATGTGGTATATTTATACAATGGAATACTACTCGGCAATTAAAAATAATCAATTCATGCTATTTGTAGGCAAATGGTTAGATCTCGAAAATATCATCCTAAGCGAGTTAACCCAATCACAAAAGAATACACATGAAATGCAATCACTGATAAGTGGATATTAATGAGTCCAGAAGCCCTAAATACTCAAGGCACAATTAGCAAGTCAAAGGATTCCCAAGAAGAAGAAAGGAGAGAACCCTGGGCCTGAAAAGATTGGATCCAGTTTTGTAGGAGAGTACCAGAACAGAGAAATGGTGGTGGGGGGTGATTCTGGAATAGTTGGGGGGGAGAGGACTTATAGGAAGTATGGTGGGGGGAACTGGGAAAGGGGAAAGACTTTAGAATGTAAACAAAGAATATAGAATAAAAAAATGAAAAAATAATGAAAAATTAATAAAGAAGATATAAAGTAAACCCAACAGCAAATGTGCCTAGTCTTGAGTCTTAATATTATCTTTGACCCTGTGCACTGACTTTTGGAGAGGCAGAATATAAACTGGACAAAAAGTATTCACTTAGGCATGTCCTTCAACATTTAGGCAGAGAGAATCACAAACGCCAGTTCTCAGAACACAGACCAACCTGGTTCAAGTCATACCAGCAAAATAACCTTTTCACAACACAGGTCAACCTGTAATTCAGGATTTCCTGAGTAATATTTTCATTATTCATTGATATACAATCACTCAATTCTTTGCTTTATAGACCACTTACTATGAACAATGAGGTGCAGTCCCAATGACCTTCAGTCCCACATTTAACAATCAACATTTAGCAATCAATCCACCCCAATATATATCCCCATTCAAGACCCATATTGATAAATGCTTTTAATGATCTCAGATATCTAACTTGGGAGAAATGACAGACTCATTTGGCTTAGTTATATTGAACTTTTAAGAAATTGTACCTCTAATCCAAAGAGTTGTATCATTTTATGCTGTGACAAGCCATGTGTGAAGGATTCTCACTGTTATGTGCTTGCATTTCCTTGGTGACTTGATTGACTATTCTTTCATATGCTTAAGTCTGGTTAAATATAAGTCTTTATAGTAAAGTGCAAGTATATTGAATACTTTAAGTATCTCACATATGTGGTTTATTTATTTAATTGTTGATTTCAAAGACTTATTGATATACTATTCAAAATACACATTGTAAAAATTGTGTTTACAAATGGTGTATTTCTAACCTGTCTTTCTACCTTTCCTGTTTTTTGTATAAAAACATTTGAAGATTAGAAATTATTAATTCTATAGTTATTTTAATTGGTTAAAATTTGTGGGATACTGTTTCAAACTTATGTAAAAACTGAGAGATTGAAAATTAATAGGCTCAACCCCCTTTCAATAAAAAATGAAAATTTTTTTATTTTTTTTCATTTTTATTGGATATATTCTATATTTACATTTCATTTCCCTTTTTTGGTTTCCCCACCCCCCTAAGGTCCCACATGCCCTTTTCTCTCCCCCTGCTCCCTCATCCACCCCTTCCCACTTCCCTGTTCTGGTATTCCCCTATACTGATGCTTTGATCCTTTTCAGCACTAGTGTCCACTCCTTTCTTCTTGTCAGACATCATTTGGTATGTGAATTTTGTCTTTGGTGTCCCAAGATTCTAGGCTAATATCCACTTATCAGTGACTGAATAACATGGGTATTCTTTTGAGACTGGGTTACTTCACTTAGTATGATGTTCTCCAGCTCCATCCATTTCCCTAAGAATTTCATGAATTCATTGTTTCTAATGGCTGAATAGTATTCCTTTGTGTATATATACCACATTTTTTGTATCCATTCCTCTGTTGAGGGACTTCTGGGTTCTTGCCAGCTTCTGGCTATTATAAATAAGGCTGCTATGAACATAGTGGAGCATGTATCCTTATTGCATGCTGGGGAGTCTTCTGGGTATATTCCCAGGAGTGGTATGGCTGGATCCTCCGGAAGTATCATGTCCAGTTTTCTGAGGAACCGCTAGACTGATTTCTAGAGTGGTTGTACCAGCTTGCAGTCCCACCAGCAGTGGAGGAGTGTTCCTCTTTCTCCACATCCTCGGCAACACCTGATGTCTTCTGAGTTTTTAATCCTAGCCATTCTGACAGGTGTGAGGTGAAATCTCAATAAATAATAAAAAAATTTTAAATTTTTAAAATGAATCACAATAAACCAATGAATGAATTCAAGGCTGAGATTAAGTCTCTGATTTTGAAAGACCAAGAAGAATAAAAGAGTACCTCACCATACCAGAGCAGAAACCTCTTCAAGAATGAATGAGAGGTGGGAGTACCTGACCTGGAATTGGTGCATTATTTTAGGAATACCTGACCTGGAATTGGTGCATTATTTTAGGTTACATGCTATAGCTCAAGCACTATAAACTCCAGAAAGAAATGAAACTGAGGGATTTGCTGAATCATTGTCTCACTCCATGGTGTGTTCACATTGAAGATAACTTCTTTTTCTTCTTCCCACTTTTAATTTGGCTCTTTTATTTAGAAAAAATGGCCAGGCCCGACTTGCATCAAACTGGGATCTCCAAGTTTCAGAAAAATAATTACCATGAAGGGGAAAAGAGCCTTTTTAGGGGTATCCTTCATGCACAGAGGGCTGGTGCTGGGTAGAGAGGAAAGACAGAGGTTAACAGCATCTGCTTGAGGCACTCATTCTGGGGACACTTACTGTCTTTCCTTCAGCAGCAGCACCTGAGCACCTGTTCCTTATCTCTACTCAGTATTACACCAGAACATTTGTACTTGGTGTCAGCTTCTTAAGAAACTCTGGTCTCTGGGAAGAATCTCAGAGCAGCTTTGCTTTCCTGTTTGCTTTTGGATTCCTATAGGCAATTTGAGATCCTTAGGAACCATTTAGGGGGTTGCCATATGGTGGCAGGCTTTGTCTTTGGTATTTTTCCATTGAACAGTACTAGAGCATTATTGCCCTATGGAAAAGGACAGGGATGATGCTGATGGAGCTGCATTAGGAACCTGACCATGAAGCAGAGTCAAGGGCTTCAGAGATAGGAAGACATGGCTCTGCAGTTTCTGTACTTTGAGACTTCAAGAAGACACCATCGATCTCCTTTGTCTCAGGTTGACTTTCTGTCTGCTGTGACTTGTGTAGAAGGGACCTGGTAGTATAAAGCTTGACTTTCTAGAATGATGCATCTCTTAAAGGGACAAATACATAATCTTTGCATGTGATATTTGCTATGTCCGTATATAAGATACTTTAACCAAATGTGAAATTCTGTTGAATTATTTGGAACATCTTCCATATGGCAAGAAAGACTTTGGGCTCTCTTAATACATTGGGGCTCTGTAGAAACACTTCTCTATAGAAACAAAGGTGTTAATATCTGTTGTGATTTATGAATAAATAAAAATAGTAGGTCTTTACTAACTCGGTACAGTAATTGTTCAAAAAGCAATCTCAATCCTTATATATCCTAAAAAGAAAACTCTATACACTTTGGGCTTTTGATTTTCCCCTTTAAATTGACAGTCCACTGATAATCATGATTGTCATGCCTTTAAGAAATTATTGAGACTTAGTGTAGGTGAACATATTTTGGATCAATTTGGAATAGATAAAATCAATTGTATCTTTGTTTTATGAAACTAAAATCCAAGGTTTCAGAAAAGTAAATTTAAGGAAAAGAAACTGCTTTCTAGCCTTTACTTCTGGCAGGTATATTTAAAATCAAATGAAATGTTGACTTTAAGCTTATACCTTAAAATAATTTAGGTTTGGAGATTTCAGATATTAATTATGGTAACTCAAATTGAGAGAAAGTTTGATTACAGAATTTAGGAGAGATAATCCAAACATATATTTTTATTAAGTGCTCAAAAATATGTGAACTACTTTTTCTGGACAAACTTAAAATATAGAATTTAATGATAAATTTCTGGATTGATCTCTGCACAGAGATACTTTTGACATGGTCCATGTACAGGGTATGTGTGTGACAATGCTAAAATGGTTTTGCATGGAAATTGTTGCTAAAGAATACTACAGTGTGCTGCAAAGGCAGTATTTTAATATTAAAGTATGTTACTAAGACTCCCTTTCCCTATTCTTAGGTTCCTTAAGGTATAAATTTGATAACTGAGCTCAGAAGGAAGCCTGAGGAATATTTACTAAGAAGGGAAAGTGTCAGGGGCTGGCTTTGGGACAAAGCAGGAATGTTATTGGTGCCTGAAGGTCCTACTATCTGCAGCCTTTACCCAAACAAGTCAGTGTATTTGGAAAGCATATAGTTGTATAACAGTTCATGCTTGGGAAAATAGAATAGAAGCATATGCAGCTACCATTTTTGAAGTGGGGTGTGGTCCTAGAAAGTTTCATGAGGAAAATAGATGAAAAAATCCTAATGCTTAGATGAGATCTATATAATTAACTCTGACTCTCCTGGAATTATTTTCCAGGCCCAGTAGCATCTTGCATCTGTAATAACAGGCTATGCAAAGACTGTGACTCCGAAAGTTAGAGGTACTAAGTCTCAAGTGTCGAAAGGTGAAAAGTCAGAAGAGTGAGCCTGGCAGGAGTGTATTAGTTTTCATGCCAGTGCCTAAAGAAAGCTGCTTGCTGCCTACTAAGGAAGAACTCCTTTACAATTTTATTTTATGTTGTATAAATTTTAATCCATTCTGTTAACAACAACAACAACAACAAAAAAAACCAATACCATTCGCAAAAGGGTAATACGAGCTCTAGAGTCTGGAGTGACGAGTCACTGGATTATTTAAAGCTTACCCTGTATTTTCTGCTTTTTTGTTTTAATCAACTGAGCATTTCTTCAATTTTTTCACTTTGTTCAAATAATTCTGTTTCCTTGGAAACCTGGCATTTGTCTTTTTAAAAGTTTGATCTTACCATAGACTGTGCTAAATATTTGTATATTTAAAACTGCAATGCTATGTCTTCTAGTTTTTCTGTTTTCATGCTGCTTATTAGGATGCTTCATGTAAACTGTTAATATAAGGAAAAAAGAGTTGCAGTTAGTATCTGTACATAAGAAATGTGACATTGATTGCTTAAGCTTTCCCAAAACTGCTTTTGGAAAATAAAAACCAGAGATTAGCAGACAGACCCTCTGTAGGGGATCTGTTAATTGTTTTAAAAACATCATTAGGCCGGGCAGTGGTGGCGCACGCCTTTAATCCCAGCACTTGGGAGGCAGAGGCAGGCAGATTTCTGAGTTCCAGGCCAGCTTGGTCTACAGAGTGAGTTCCAGGACAGCCAGGGCTACACAGAGAAACCCTGTCTCGAAAAACCAAAAACCAAAAACCAAAAACCAAAACAAAAACAAAAACAAAAACATCATTAGGACTGAGGCTGGTGAATCAGCCTGCCTTCATCTTAGGCTAAAATCCATCTTATAATAAAGAAAAACTAGATCATTAATGTTTATGATTAAATCTGTTTCTCATGGATTTGTCTATGCCCCACCTATAATCTTAAGTACAAACGGCTCTGGCTCTTTCCAGTCTGTTCCAGGAAATGGCTACCATGACTTTGTTTCAAAAGGTTATAGCCACCTTGTTGTGACTACTTAGTGTGGACAACCTGCCAGCCATGTTTGTTTCAGGTTGTTATTACCAGCTTGTTCTGTTTGTGTTCTGCTTCTGTAACCCCACTTATTTTCCCGCCAAACTCCCAAATTGAAAATCCTCTCTATTCCTAGACGATAAAAGCCTTTATCGTCCTCTTGTCCAGTGCTGATCTCTTCAAGCCCACCTAGCAGTGGCCATACCAGAAGAACTGCAGTCAGCAATAGAGCTCACAGAGTATGGCTCACTGGTTAACAGAGGAGCACTGAGTATGCCTTTAAGAGGCAAAATCCCAAGGGAATTGTGCCAAGAATTCCCCTTGCTGCTGCTAGACTTTGTCATGCTTGATACTATTATGTTCTCCTAGTGTTTAGCATTTATGGGAAACTCATACACCCCTCTGGGAAATTTGCCTAGAGTACATATTAAGAGTGATGATTCCCCCCCCCAAAATAATGCCATAAATTGATCATTCAGATGAATTTCTGAAAATAGTTTAAAAACACGAGTGGCCGAGAATTCTTATGAAAGATATAAAGAAAGTAGCATGCAATAAGACTAGAAAATATACTTTTCCCCCACCTGGATGTGAGACTTATTGGAGTTAAGGGATAAGAACAGAAAAGTGTCAGGCATTTCTAGCCCACAAGTTTGCATTGATAGGCTAATGATCAGAGAGAGCAATCACCTTCCTGTAATTGTGGTTATGTCTGAGTCTCCTGTTCATGCAGCTTACAGATATTGTTACAAGGTTTTGTATGCACCTCAAGAAAATAAATTTGTAAGAGGAAAATAAATGACTCTATTAGGATAGAAAGAAGGGGAAAGTAGATGGATAACTAGGCCAGCTCAACAAGGCTTGTAGACTAAAACAAGAAGTCGGCCGCACTGTAATCACAAACTGTTGCCAGCCAGTACAAATAAACTGGCTGAAATACACTTTCTTTGTATAAACTATGTTAATCAATAATAAAAGAATTATTGCTTTGGGGTAAAGATGTAATTATAGGAGGAAAATTACAAGGGAAATATTTCACCATGTGTGAGTTTCAGAGGAAATTTGTTTTTGAAATGTGTGACTTGTGATTATGAGGTGAGTTCTTTCTGTGTAAAGATTTCATTCTGAATAGTATACAGGGGTTGAAAGAAAAGGTAAAGCAAGAGAAAATGAGAGAAAATATGAGCTTGCTTCAACCATAATACAGCTGTGTGTCTTCTTATCACCAACTCCACACTCCCTCCTCAGATCCCTGCTGGAATGGACTCCAGCACCCATCTTTAGAGGGAGACACCTATGTACACAAACCTTTTGAAATGCTTACTTTAATTGACTTTTTTTGCTCTCATTAATTTGGCCAAGATTTGGCAAGTAGCTTTTCTTCTTACATCTGTGGGATTAACAAGGGAAGGAGGAACCAGGGACAAAAGGGAGATAGGGAGAGATGGGGGAACCAACACGAGCAAGCAAGAGCGCTCCAGCCCTTCAGGTGAGGAAGTATCCATGCTTGTTCATGTGTGCTTTTACACCCTTTCTCCATGGCATGGTTGTAGATTGATGTAAGCTCCCAGCTATGGCTCCAGTATCACACCTGACTGTCCTTTGCTATAACTCATCCTTTGAAACTATAAGCAATTCCCCAATTATGTGCTTCTTTTATAAGTTGCCGTAATCATAGAGTATCTTCATAGCAATAGAGAAGTAACGAAAACAGGCACCTACTTAAAGATAGTGATGGGCCTTTGGAGATGTTCCCATGCTCTGTGAAAATGTTTTTTGACTGAGAATATGAGGACATGATTGCCCCAAGTTATGGTGGAACAGGTTTTATTTTTCAATATCAGTATCTGGAAGAGTCCGGAGCAAGGATATAGTGGATTGAACATGGTCAGATTAGACCAGGCCATGAGATAATGTGTGTGTGTGCATGTGTGTGTGTGTGTGTGTGTGTGTGTGTGTGTGTGTGTGTGTGTGTGAGAGAGAGAGAGAGAGAGAGAGAAGATGCCATGAGCAGATAACCAAGAGAGGGATAGAATAACTGAGAGGACAAAGAGAATGCATAGCTGAAATATCAGGTTTTTACAGAAATCAGAAGCTGGGAGAAGGGAAGAGAAGCTCAGGGGATGCAGAGGAAGGGGTAGGGGTAAGAAATGAAGAGAGGAGCCCAGACTCTGTAATAAATATCTGGAATTCTGAGAGACCCTAGTGGCCAGTGTCAGCCTTCATATGTTAATAGGCACCTCAGTTGGCAAGGTGTCCTGAGTTTCTTTGGGACCTGACAGTTTCATTACCTGTTTAGAATAATGTTTCATGTATTATAGACTTTAAAAATGCTTCTAAAACATTTTCTTTCTTATTTATTATATTAAACCAAAGATCTTAAATTTTGCTTTAGAACTGGCTTCTGTATAGTTCTTCTGTGTCACAAATACTAGTTGTTGTTGACTTTCTATATAGATGACACTTAAAACTATGTAAGCCTTCTTTCTAATGATTGACAAGTATTAAATACTTGTAAATATGTACATGGATACTTGATTTTCATTTTTTATCTTGATGGTTATATTTTTGCAAAGCCTTGTAGCTAACTTTAAATGACAGCTGTGTTTTCTAAAGCCTTATAACTAAACTATTTGTTAACATTCTAAAGGAGTTCAGCTCTGACTTTAGGAATGCTTTATCTAAGAATCACTGTCATTTAAATTTTTCATAAAATGATCATTGGCACTAACTCCCTGCCAAATATGGAACCAAATCAGAACAACCTGGATAAATCATTCCCTGGCATTGTAGGACAATGAAGAACAAATTATCAAATAGTTATTAATCAAAGTTTTTCAGAGAATATTGTTTGAAGACAAAGTAAAAGGTAAGTTTTCAAAATGAAAATAAATTCATTCTGGGAGGGGTATTGCTTGCCTGCAATCCTAGAACTTGGAAAGGTGAAACAGAAGGATCGCAAGTTGTAGGTCAATCTAAGTTTTATGATAAAATTGTGTCTCAAATGATAGGGATGTAGTAGCTTGTGCCAGACTTTGCAAAAAGCAACTATATGCCATTTGAAGAATGGTTCTTTTGAATAGCCACTTGGCAATAATAAAATGTGTTGTAACCTTATCCTGCTTCTATTTTATAATGTTTGTTTCAGACAGAAACATCATCGACCTCAAGACTGTGGAGCAAAAACAGAAAGCAGGGAATTGTACCAAACCTGGCAGAAAAGATACTCTAAAGAGACACCTATATCTCATAATCTGACTATCAGACTACTGAAGCAATGATGGGAAAGAAATGTGAATTTATCCAGAAATACCATGGTGAGAGACTAAATGGCATCAGCCAAAAATGAAACTTTCTTTTGAAAAGAGATTTCAAACACACCACCATTCAGGATGAGACTAAATATAATGGTGCATGATGGGAAGACAATATAACCAGACAATTTAGAATGTATATTCTTTTCCCCCATTTCAACTTTAGTGTCACTTCAGAACCTGGAAGATGAACTTGACAGATTTGTTGGAACTCTTTGTCACACTCTCTGGCAGGACCATGTTGAATAAATCTCCTTTTTATATTTTCCCACCAAAAATAAAAGAGAAAAACACCAAGTTCTCCAGAGATACCCAATCATAACCAATGACTGGAGTTTTAGTCACAGTTTTATGGTAGATACTGATAAAATGTCATCTCAGTCAGATGAGAAACATGTCACAGGAAACAGAAGAAAATTCTGTCCCTATGACATGAAGGAGAACATTACTGAATTGTATTTGTACCCTAGTTTCTTGTGGAATATAGAACTTGTGAGCAGTAAGTTGGTACTCATTTGTAGAAATTTCTGAGTAGAGTACTATGATGTAAATTAGCTCCTAATGTTTTTTATATAAACAGATAAATGATTAGAGGTAGACTATTTAATATAAAGCAAAACAGAAAAAAATAACATTTTCAGTGCATTTGGATTAAAGAAATGACTGAATGCAAGCAGTAGAGAAAACAAGTGGGCGTATGCAAACAGACAATGCCAGTATAGAGGTAAGCAATGGATTTCCATCTCAACAGAAGACAGAACTGAAAACCCCTCCATGTATTCACAGTTGACTGAGTCTGTATACTTTCAGTCAGAGAACTTGTGTGTGGAAATTGAGAAAGTAGGAGGTTCTTTTCTCTAAATACTAGCAGTTTTCTTTGGATTATCTATTTGAAGCTCTCCTGGGCCCTGTAGGGACAGGAGATCAATATCTGCTAAGTTGTCAGTTAAAGTGAGAATATATAATAAGACTTAGCAGTGTCCACCTGATCCCAGTAACATTCACAGCCTTAAAATTAAATATATTAGATTCAAACTTTAAGCCCTCATAATTCCATGCAGAGGTGATATGTAACAGACTTTTGGATGAGAAAAATTGCGAGACAAATATATTTATGCAGGATTTTCAGGACTCCTAACACAAATGGGTAAACAAATTGTAGAACATTCAAAAGTATGGGTAACAATATTACCCAGTTTTTCTTCAGAAACAAAATTTAATTATACATTTAAGTCTGATAAAGTTTACTATATTTCCATTGTAAGTCAATGGAAAAGAAAAAATGTACAAGGGTGTGGCACTATTACAATCCAATTTTGAAACATAATCTAGTAGAACTTCTTATAAGTAAAATTATTGAAATGAGTAAAATTCTGAATTTGTGACTTGATTTAACTGAGCGAATGTGATTGAATTACATTGTCATGATGCCAAATATATGTTTCAAAAATTCATTAGAACAATCTCTTAGAAGCTCTTAGAAATCTACGATACAAAAAAGACCAACATAAGATGCTGAAAGAAAACATAAGACAGTTTCAAAAAGGTAAGGTCATAACAACTATCCCAGCTGTCATAGAACAGCTGCCCAACAGGCCCTTTGTGAGTCACAGACATATGACCACATCCCATAAGACATTAGTGTTTCAGTAGAATATTATATAGATATGTTAGGTCCATCTGATTTATGGTATTATTTCACTCTATTGTCTTTTATTTTTCATCTGAATAATTTGTCTAATGACGAGTGTGGAATATGGAAATCATCCTCTATTAATCATGACGTTAGGGTTGATGTGTTATTCTAGATTTAAAAGTGCTTCTTCTATGAAGTAAGATGCCCTGTATTTACTGTGTAAATGTTTAGACTTGTTATAGCATCGTGACACTTTTTCCTTTCATGAGTATACAATATCCTTTCCTGTTCCATCTGACTAGTTTTGGTTTGTATTTGATTTTTCCCCGATGTTTAAATAGCTATGTGTTCTTGTTTCTTTATTACATTTACTTAGAATATTTTCTCCATCCTTTAAGCTGGCATTTGTCCTTAATTATGAGGTGTGTTTCTTGGAAGCAAGAGATAGACATATCCATCTTTGTAATGTAGTCTGTTAGTCTTTGTCTTTTTATTGAGTGAATTGAGACCATTATAGAGCCATGCTTATTAATTCTTGTTATGCTATTTCATGATTTTCTTAGGTTATTGTTTCTTTGCTTTTTGGTTTTTGGTTTGGTTGTTTGGTTGGTTGGTTGGTTGGTTGGTTGGTTGGTTGGTTGGTTGGTTTTTTGTTAATAGTCTGAGATTATTCTTTTGTGTTCAGTTTAGTTTGTTAATCTTCCCTTTAGATTGAGTATTCCTTCTAGTATCCCATGCAAAGCTGACTTAGTGGACATAAGTTATTTAAGTTGATTTTTTGTCAATATATATCTTTCTTTCTCCTTTAATTATAACTAGTAGTTTTGTTCTGTTTTTTTTTTCTTCTGAACATAATACTCTGGTATATTTTCCTTATAGTTTTCAGTATTCTTTCTTGAATACATATACATTTAGAATGTTGTGTTTTTCAGATCCTATTTGTTGTTCTGTATGTTCTTAAACCATGATAGGCACACCTTTCTTTAGATTTTGGAAATCTATAATTGTGTTGAAACATTTTCTGTGTCTTTGATCTAAGTTTATTATCCATCTATGCCTATTATTATGTTTGTATGCTTGGTCTTTCACAGTGTCTCCAATTTCCTGGATGTTTTATATCTGGATATTTTTAGAGTTAACATTTTCTCTGATATTTCTTTTACCTTATTTTCTGCACCTGATATTCTCTTCCACTTAGCCCACTTGTTTTCAATCTTCCTAATTCTGTGACTCTTTAATACAGTTCCTCATGTAGTAGTGACTCCAACCAAAAATTATTTTCATTGCTATTTCATAACTGTAATCTTGCTATTCTTATGAATAGTTATGTAAATATTTGTATTTTCTGATATCCGGGGCTGGAATTTGCAACCCATGAGTTAAGAACCACTGACTTATTCTAATCTGGTGAGGCTTCTCTCTGAACATTTTTCTTGACTTCGTAAGTTTTCATTTCCAGTTTTATTTCCACCTTGCTTTTCTTTAGAGATTCTACTAAATCCTATTTTCAAGTTTTGAATAGTTTCATTAAATTTTATTTATTTTTATCTTCTTTAATCTCCTTAAACATGTTTGAAATTGCTATTTTGAATTTCTGTCTTGTGGATCAATTTTTCTTCTTGGAAGTGCTTATTTCTAGAAAAGGGGTCTTGTTTATGTTTTTGTTTTTGTTCTGAAATTTAGGCATTTGGAGTTAGGATGTTTGTGTCATTCTGTAGTATAAATATTTTGTCTCACCTTTGTTGAGTGAGTGTTTAGATCTTTGCGTGTTCTCCCAGCTTTTGAAGTTGTCAACCAGATAAATGATTGCTTTTAAGTCTGGTGGTTACTCTGGGCTTTGCAGGTTCAGACTCTCCACGTGGTTGCAGAAAGACAAACTAGGAAGTGGAATGGATGGTACTGGTACTAGAAGACTAATTTAATTAGTCTTCTGGCTTAGTTTCCATAGAATCTGTAGCCCAACAGTTGATATGGTTGCTGTCAGTTCAGAAGATAGATAAATTGTCAGCCAGAGGGATGGCTGACAGGGTGGTATGAACTGGGACTGGGGATCCATCTTAGAGGTTCAGTTCAAATTCTGGGCTTAGGCTTCAGATTGTCTTATATGAGCATGGTGGGTGGGGTGGCAGTTAAGAAAGTACACTGAGAGACAGAGATTCAGTTCAAAATGTTTACATACTGCTTTACACTAATTTAGTGCAAACTATTTTGGCTTTTGGTGGATTGTTCAACTCTCACTCATTTAAATTTCCATTAGGATAAACAATCTATTTCTGCTACAAACTGGACAAACTAATCACTTCATAAAAGAAAAGCCATACTCCATAAGATCTTCTATTTTATAGCTGCTCACCAAGTAAGTACTAAAACCTACAGAAGAAAAATCAACCTGCTTTCCCAAATAAATATAACTACAAAATAGTTTTGGTGGTTCCATAAAGGATAATTAAGATTTAATATCACATTATAGTTTGAACTTTTATTGACTTTCTCTGAGCATGGAACACAGACATATTTCTTCATAATATGAAAATGTTCTGCTTCTAACATTTTTTTCAGCTTGGGCATGAATTTTGTTATTACAGACAATGTGTCAATAACATTTATACTATTCAAACTGTTTTAACTTTATTAAATGAACCCATACTCTGTCACCCTTTTTGCACCAAACATGAAACAGTATTTTTTTCCTTTGCTTTCAATATCCTGGCAACCTTATGCTTATTTATACAGTATTGACAGATTTCATTTCTGCTCCAAGCCATGGGCATCTATAAATTATAGCAAGCATAGTTATGCTGAGAAAGAAGATCTTTAATAGAAAATTGAAAATATTTTGCTCTGAAAATCAGGGTCAGCATTTATATTTAAAAAGGTAATAAATACTTTCCTAAAGCCATAAATAGATTAAGTGTTATTTTTTCTTATATTTTCACTCCTATGCTTTATTGTCTTAAATCAAAGGCACAGATACAAAATATTATTACAAAATCTATATTAAATTCTGTTTTCTTAAAAAAAAATAAAAGAAAATAAATAAAAAAATTCTGTTTTATTTTGCTTTAAGAGGTTTCTTATATATACATGTGGTCAAAAAGGATCACAACACTGTAATGTAATCTTCAACCAGAGTTTTTATAATCTTTGCATCCCATAATTTGTTAAATTACGTGAATAGCATATTCATGATAACCTATAGCAGATTCTAATCCAGTATAAATTCGTCTTTACAATATTTGTTTTGTTGAGTCCATTTTAACTGGTGACTTTATAGTAAACAAGAAATACATAGGTAATGAGTAAGTATAAAAATAAACAAATAGGCTCCTGTGACTGTGTAGAGGAGCAAACAAGTACACAGGGATAACCCGAGTAAAAGATCGCTTGGGACATACCCTACCAGGACTCTACCTGCACCCAGGAGTTTGACAGCACCACAGCCAGCTGGGCACCTACCCTGCCAGGGGTCATCTTCCCCACAGAGAGGCAATAAGAGGGACTACTGCACTTAGAGGTGAGGCGCCGCCATCTTTGCTCCTGTTTCTGTATAGAGGGGCAGACAGGTACTCAGTGATAACCTGAGCAGAAGAGTGCTTGGGACACACCCCTCCAGGGTCCCACCTGAACCCAGGAGCTGGGCAGCACTGCCACAGCCATCTGTGCACCTAGTCTTCTAGGGGATATCTGCTCTGCATTTTGTCCCATGACTAGAGGTGAGGCTAACATCTTTTCTCCTGAGACTGAGTGGGCTGTTGTAGCCAGGAACACAGAGAATATCTGAGGGTAAGATCACTTGGGACTCGGTCTGCCAGATTCCAACCTGCACACAGGAGCTGGGCAGCCCCACATCAATCTATACCAGGGGAAAGCTGATCACCCAGGGGTGCTGAGATAGACTTGTAGGCACATAGGAAGGACAAGCATCAGTCAGTGACAGAAGGACAAACTAAACACCAAAGATAAGCAAATGGCAAAAGGCAAATATAGGAACGTTAGTAACAGAAATCAAGGTGACATAGCACCATCTGAACCCAATTCTCCACAACAGGAAATCCTGGATAACTCAACACACCAGAAAAGCAAGATTTGGAATTAAAATCACAGGTCATGATGCTGATGGTGGGCTCATGGAGGGCTTCAAGAAGGACAAAAATAACTCCCTTAAAAAAATACAGGAGAACACAAATAAATAGGGAGAAGCCCTCAAAGAACTAAGGGAAAACACAACAAAACAGGTGAAGGAATTGAAAAAAGTCATCAGGGATCTAAAGATGGAGGTAGAAACAATAAAGAAATCACAAAGGGACATAACTTGGGACATAGAAAACATAGGAAAGAAGTCAGGAGTCATAGATCCAAGCATCAACAACAGAATTCAAGAGAAAGAAAAGAGAATCTTAGATGCAGAAGATACCATAGAAAGCATTGATACCACAGTCAAAGAAAATGAAAAATGTAAAAAGCTCCTGACCCAAAACATCCAGGAAATCCAGGACAAAGTGAGAAGACCAAAGCTAAGGATTATAAGTATAGAAGAGAGTGAAGATTTCCAACTTAAACGGCCAGTAAATGTCTTCAACAAAATTATAGAAGAAAACTTCTCTAACCTATAAACAGAGATGCCCATGAACATGCAAGAAGCCTACAGAACTCCAAATAGATTTGACCAGAAAATAAATTCATCGCATCACAGAATAATTAACACACCAAAAGTACTAAACAAAGAAAATATTAAAAGCAGTAAGAGAAAAAAGTCAAGTAACATATAAAGGTAGACCTATCAGAATTACACTGAACTTCACACCAGAGACTATGAAAGCCAAAAAAGCTTGAGCAGATGTCATACAGATCCTAAGGGAACAGAAATGCCAACCCAGACTGGTATATCCAGCAAATGTCTTAATTATCATATATGGAGAAACCAAGGTATTTCATAACAAAAACAAATTTACACAATATCTTTCCACAAATCCAGTCCTTCAAAGGATAATGAATGGAAAACACCAACAAAAGGAGAGAAACAACACATGAGAAAAAGCAAGAAATTAATCTTCTTTCAACAACCCCAAAAGAAGATAACCACACAAACATAAAAATTACATAAAAAATGGTAGTAAGCAACAATTACTGTTACTTAATATCTCTTAACATCAATGGATTCAATCCCCCAATAAAAAGACACAGGATAAAAGAATGGATATGTAAACAGGACCCAACATTTTGCTGCATACAGGAAACACATTTCACTGTCAAAGACAAACACTACCTCAGAGTGAAAGGCTAGAAAACAGTTTTCCAAGCAAATGGTCCCAGAAAACAAGCTGGAGTAGCCGTTCTAATATCCAATAAAATAGACTTTCAATAAAAGGCATCAAAAAAGACACAGAAGGACACTTTATACTCATCAAAGGAAGAATCTATCAGGAAAAAATCTCAATTCTGAACATCTATGCTCCAAATACAAGGGCACACACATTTGTAAAAGAAACTTTACTAAAGTTTAAAGCACACATTGCACCCCTCACAATAATTGTGGTTGACTTCAACACCCCACTCTCCTCAATAGACAGATCAGGAAAACACAAACTAAACAAAGACACAGTAAAACTACCAGAAGTTTTGGACAAAATGTACTTAATAGATATCTATAAAACATTTCATTCTACATCAAAAGACTATACCTTTTTCTCAACACATCATGGTACCATCTCCAGAATTGACCATATAATTAGTCACAAAACAGACCTCAACAGATATAAGATCGACCTAATGCCATGCCTCCTATCAGATCACTACAGAGTAAGAGTAGTCTTCAATAGCAACAAAAACAACAGAAAGCCCACATACACCTGGAAGTTGAATACTACTCTACTCAATGATGCCTTGGTCAAGGGAGAAATAAGGAAAGTTATCAAAACCTTTTTAGAATTTAATGAAAATGAAGGCTCAACATACCAAAATTCATGGGATACAATGAAAGCAGTGTGAAGAGGAAAACACATAGCTCTGAGTGCTTCCAAAAAGAATCTGGAGAGAGCATACACTAGCAACTTAACAGCACACCTGAAAGCTTTAGAACAGGAAGAAGCTAATACACCCAAGAGTAGTAGGGGACTGGAAATCATCAATCTCAGGGCTGAAATTAACCAAGTTGAAATAAAAAGAACTATACAAATAATCAACAAAACCAGGAACTGGTTCTTTGAGAAAATCAACAAGATAGATAAACCTTAAGCCAGACTAACCAGAGGGCACAGAGACAGTATCAAATTTTAAAAATCAGAAATGAAAAGGGAAATAACAACAGAAACAGAGGAAATTAAAAAATATCATTTCCCACTACAAAAGCCTATACTTAACATAACTGTAAAATCTGTATAAAATAGACAATTTCCTAGACAGATACCTATTACCAAAGTTTAATCATGATCAGATAGACCATCTAAATAGCCCCATAACCCCTAAAGAAATAGAAGTGGTCATGGACAATCTCCCAACCAAAAAAAGCACAGGACCAGATGGTTTTATTGCAGAATTCTATCAGACCTTTAAAGAAGACCTAACATCAATACCCTTCAAACTATTCCACAAATAGAAACAGAAGGAACACTACCCAATGAAGCCACAATTTTGCTGATACCAAAACCACGCAAAGATCCAACTAAGAAAGAGAACTTTGGACCAATTTCCCTTATAAATATTGATGCAAAAATACTCAATAAAATTCTTGCCAACCTAATCCAAGAACACATCAAAACAATTATTCACCATGACCAGGTAGACTTCATCCCAGGGATACAGGGATGGTTCAATATACAGAAATCCATCAATTTAATCCACTGCATAAACAAACTCAAAGGAAAAAAAACACATGGTCAATTCATTAGATGCTGAAAAAGCATTTGACAAAATTCAGCATCCTTTCATGTTAAAGGTCTTGGAAAGAACAGGAATTCAAGGCCCATACCTAAATGTAATAAAAGCAATATACAGCAAACCAGTCACCAACATCAAACTAAATGAAGAGAAAATTGAAGCAAACCCACTAAAATCAGGGACTAGACAAGACTGCCCTCTCTCTCCATATTTATTCAATATAGTACTTGAAGTTCTAACTAGAGCAATTAGACAACAAAAGAAGGTCAAAGGGATACAAATTGGAAAGGAAGAGGTCAAATTATCACTATTTGCAGAGGATATGATAGTATACTTAAGCGACCCAAAAAACTCTACCAGAGAACTCATACAGCTGATAAACAACTTCATCAAAGTAGCTGAATATAAAATTAACTCAAGAAAATCAGTAGCCTTCCTATACTCAAAGGATACACAGACTGAGAAAGAAATTAAGGAAATGACACCTTTCACAATAGCCACAAACAATATAAAGTATCTTGGTATGACTCTAACCAAACGAGTGAAAGATTTGTATGATAGGAACTTCATTTCTTTGAAGAAAGAAATTGATAAGACATCAGAAGATGGAAAAATCTTCCATGCTCATGGATTGGCAGGATTAATATAGTAAAAATGAACATTTTGCCAAAAGCAATATACATATTCAATGCACTCCCCATCAAAATCCCAACTCAATTCTTCATAGAGTTAGAAAAAGCAATTCTCAAATTCATCTGGAATAATAAAAAACCCAAGATAGCTAAAAGTATTCTCAACAGTAAAAGAACTTCTGGAAGAATCAGTATCCCTGACTCAAGCAGTACTACAGAGCAATAGTGTTAAAAATTGCATGGTGTTGGTACAGTGATAAGCAGGTAGATTAATGGAATCGAATTGAAGACCCATAAATGAACCCACACACCTATGGTCACTTGATCTTCGACAAAGGAGCTACAACCATCCAGGGGAAAAAAGATAGCCTTTTCAACAAATGGTACTGGTTCAGTTTAAGGTCAGCATGCAGAAGAATGCAAATCGATCCATTCTTATCTCCCTGTACTAAGCTCAAGGCCAAGTGGATAAAGAATCTCCACATACAACCAGACACACTGAAACTAATAGAAAAGAAACTGAGGAAGAACCATGAGCACATGGGCACAGGGGAAATTTTCATGAACAGAACACCAATAGCTTATGCTCTAAGATCAAGAATTGACAAATGAGACCTCATAAAATTGCAAAGTTTCTGTAAGGCAAAGGACACTGTCAATAGGACAAAATGGCTACCAACAAATTGGAAAAAGATCTTTACTAATCCTATATCCGACAGAGGGCTAATATCCAATATATACAAAGAACTCAAGAAGGTACACCCCAGAGAGCCAAATAACCTTATTAAAAATGGGGTACAGAGCTAAACAAAGAATTTTCACCTGAGGAATATCAAGTGGCTGAGACGCACCTAAAGAAATGTTCATCATGGAAATGCAAATAAAAACAACCCTGAGATTTTACCTCACACAACTCAGAATGGCTAAGTTCAAAAACTCAGGAGAAAACAGGTGCTGGAGAGCATGTGGAGAGAGAGGAACACTCCTCCACTGCTGGTTGGGTTGCAAGATGGTACAACCACTCTGGAAATCAGTCTGGCAGTTCCTCAGAAAACTGGGTGTGATACTACTGGATGACCCTGTTATACCACTCCTGGGCATATACCCAGAGGATTCCCCAGCATGTAATAAGGACACATGCTCCACTATGTTCATAGCAACCCTATTTATAATAGCCAGAAGCTGGAAAGAACCCAGATGTCCCTCATGGAGGAATGGATACAGAAAATGTGGTATATTTACACTATGGAATACTACTCAGCAATTAAAAACAATGAATTCATGAAATTCTCAGGCATGTGGGTGGAATTGGAGAATATCATCCTGAATGAGGTGACCCAATCACAAAAAACAATATAATATGTGCTCACTGATAAATGGATATTAGCCCATAAGCTCAGAATACCCAAGACACAATTCACATATCAGATGATGCCCAAGAAGAAGGAATAGGAGAGGCCCCTGGTCCTGGAAAGGCTCAATGCAGCAGTGTAAGGGAATACCAGGCCAGGGAAGCAGGAAGGGAATGTTTGAGGAACAGTGGGAGTGAAGAGGGCTTATGGGACTTTCAGGGAGGGGTGATCCAGAAAAGGGGAAATCATTTGAAATGTAAATAAAGAATATATCAAATAAAAAATGAAAAATGAAAAATGAAAAAAAACTATTTTTAAAATGAAAAAATAAATATTTTATTTGTAAAATTCTAAAAGATAATAAACATCATGCACAAAGAAAGTCTAAAAAAACACAAATCAACCTACAAGTAGCTACTTAAAGCATCTTTATAATACAAGTATTATAATCTATAAATATAAAAGAAGATCATGGAATAGATAAGCAGTGACTCTTAATTTTAAATTGTTAACATTATAAATAAGCATTAATAGTACTGCTCTGGAATTGGAAGACTCCAACTATTCTTATGTGGTTACTGTGAACCCATATTCATCTTACTTAGGCCATGGCTTTCACTGCACGGAAATATGACTATAATAATATGCAATTAAGTATATCTAAAGTTTAAAATAAGTTCAGTTTTATAATAATGAGAATTCAGATTGCTTTTTGCTTTTAAACAACTAATGTATTTGAATGAATAATGGAACTAATTAAATGTGATTTTAGATTAATAAGTCACTAGATTTACTATATTAATAGTTAATTGCTACTCACTTGGTTCAGAGATTTCCATCTATCAGTAGTGTGCCTGGTCAGTGCTGTCTCCAATCTTAAATGTAATTTTGCTATTGCAATATGACAGCCACCAGTGTTAAATGTTCCTTCCAAAATAAATTATGTCCAGAAATGAACACCCATCTATGTATCCAATTATTTCAGGTTTTCTGCCTATACTATTATTGCCCTACTAGTCTTTAAGAAATCTACATTGTAATATAAATTGTTTAACATAGCAGACTTCTTAAGTTTGAGGAGTGACTTAGACTTTAAGCTCATACATCAATTTACTCAAATAAAAGCAGACTCTGTATGTGACATACTGTGGTAAGTAGAGTTGGGGCATTCAAAAGCAAATGACACAGTGTCAACACTTATGAAAAAACAGTTTTCTGAAAATGTGAGTTAGATATTATTATATATTTATCCTTTAGATTCATTTTCTAAATGCAGTTTAAAAGTAATTTGTACTAAACAAATAACATTCATTATTATTAAAAAGTGAAAGAAAAGTATAATGATCATATTTCAAGTAATTGAAACCTGAATAGTTAATTTTGTAAGCATAAAAAAAGGTTGTGTACAACAGTGATTAATGCCCTGTGATTATTAGTGTTGACGTTCAGCTTAACAAGATCTGGAATCACAGCCTCAAGGAACATCTGTGAATAATTACATAGATTTGGTTAGTCGCCAGGCTTGTGTATGATATGTTATCCTAATCAAGTTAATTGAGGCAGGAAGATCCACCCTGGAACTAGACAGAATCGTTTCCTGGTCTAAAGTCTTGGATTGCATAAAAAGGAGAAATCCATTTAAGTAGAGGTATTCACTACTCACTGCTTCCCAACTGCAGAGGCAATGAAACTACATATTTTAATCTACTGTAGTGGACTGTAACCTTACTAAATGTGAGCCAAAGATACATCTTTTCTTCCTTAAGTTAGTTTTTTCAGAATATCTTATCAAAGCAACAAGAAAAATAACTAAGACATGGTCATTACATGTAATAGTAAAAGAATAAATTGTACTAATTGAAAATATTGTTGATAAGTTCACAGGAAAGAGCCTTCTGATGACATGTGTATAATGAGATCACTAATAAAAGGCTTTATGTGTGTATTTAGTTTTTCAATATAATAAATAATTATTTTCTGTAACAATGAATGGAAACATTGATACATACTTTGTGACCCACAATTAAAAGTCTAGCATGTGAGAAGAGATACTTGAAAAAGATTCATTATGTCATCCTCCATGATGGGAATCACAGATTTATTTCTTCCTTGCCTTGTTCTGTACATTTTATGTAGTAGTCTGTGAAAAAAATTGGACTATATTTCACATGGATTTGGGTTTTAGCTGATGTAGACTGACTCTTTTGGCAATGCCAAAAGTGGAGAAAAACAAAATGATTTTAGGTGGAATTTTTCTTACTTAAATATATGCTGTATTTTACCGTTTTCTTTTTGTACTTCATTCATTGTTAGGATCATACCACATTATTGCTGTATTTTTATACAAGCACTGCAAAGAATAGACATTATTATGATTTATAATAAAAAAGTCTGACTCAAGTTGAACTACTGGCCCAAGACCAAAGAGAGAATATTAGCCTCAGATTCATGTTTAATTTTTGCTCACATTGCCTCATATTAACTGAGGAATCTCTAGCTTCTTATGTATATTGGGAAAAGGTGTTTGTCTAAAGAAGATGTTTTAAAAACTAGTCTGAGCAAAGTTTTTATCTAGCTATACTTATTTTTTAAAAGTAAAATGTCTTGCATACTGTATTAAAATAATAAAGGGAAGAAATCACCAATTGGTTGTTTAATACCAAATTGTCAGCCCTAAAAATATACAGATAATAACATTATACAAATTGAGCAGGTTCTTTTAGGAATACATATGTATACACATAGAGAGAGAGAGAGAGAGAGAGAGAGAGAGAGAGAGAGAGAGAGAGAGAGAGAGAAGGCTGTGGCGATGCCAAGCATCTTGAGGCACTGTTTAAAAATGCTCTGGTGCTTGGACAATCTGGACTGACCCTTCACTGCCCCTGATGGATGTTCACAGCACACCTTTTTCTATACTTCTGTTTCTTACTGTTAAAGGCCTCTCTCCAAAAGCTAGAACTGGGATAACAAAAAGCTAGTGTAAACAAGAATGGAATTAATGAAAGTTCCCTGGAAAACCAGTTATACAGAAAATTGAGCCTTTCCTTAGATGTTATTACTTAGATAAATATTTAGGTCATTACTGAGCATTGTTAGTAAGCATGAGAGAGAGGATTTGAGAAGAATTATTAAAGAAAAAAATTTAGGAAAATTCTAGAAGCTGACAAGGTTTAATTGAGTTGCTAGGTTTTTAATGTTTAATTTTAGAAACAAGAAACTTGATACTGTTCTTCCTATGGGGTTGCAAACCCCTTCAGCTCCTTCAGTCCTTTCTCTAGCTCCCCAAATGGGGACTCCGTGATCAGTTCAATCGTTGGCTGTGAGCATTTGCCTCTGTATATGTCAGGCTCTAGAAGAGTGTCTCAGGAGACAGCTATATCAGGCCCCTGCCAGCATGCACTTCTTGTCAACAATATCAACCAACCAGAGCTCCCAGGATCTAAACCACCAACGAAGGAATACACATGGAGGGACCCATGGCTCCAGCCAAATGTGTAGCATCATTGTCAGGCATCAATGGAAAAAGAGACCCTTGGTCCCATGAAGGCTTTATGCCCCAGTGTAGGGGAATGCGAAGGCAGGGGGGCAGGAGTGGGTTGCTGGGGGCACACCCTCATAGAAGCAGAAGGAGGAATGATGGAATAAGCGGTTTGTGGGGCAGGGGGAAATTGGGAAAGGGAATAACATTTGAAATGTACATAAATAAAATATCCAATAAAAAAGAAACAAGAAAGTTTTATGAATAGGAAGATATTTTAATCATGCAAGTTTTTGACAAGCCTTGGTGCTTTTCTGAAGGCCAAAGCAAGCAGTTTTAGGAATCCTGATGTTCTTCTATTCTTTACATAATTGTAAGAAAGATAGGAATCATATGGAAACAAGGGTACAAGGCAAAGACATCGAGAAGACATGCTGGCTCAGTGAACTGCCTACCTTCCAGAACAGACTTGTCAGACACAGAACTTTACTGATAGACTGCCCTTGCTTAAACAGAGGGGCTGAACAATACTTTAAGAGTCAAAGAAAAACAACATTGGTCCTACACTAAATATAAAAGACATATAGTGGAAAAAAGTAAGAAATAAATAAAGATTAGAGAATGAAGCTGTTTTATATAATAGGTAGTAGGAAATAACTTTTGAGCTATTAATCTTATGCCAAACAAACAAAATCACATTCAAATAGAGTCACCCTGTCTAGCATTTCTGTTCATTTACAACACTTTAAGGATGAAGACATTGAGTTTAAAGAAATTTGATTTTTTTCATAACATTAAATTTTAGTTCTCATAAAATTTCTGTTTGCTCGCCTTGTTCCTTTTTCAATGTTCTTATGCTATCAGGAACAACTTTAGAAGAAAATTTAGAAAATCTGTGTAATCAATGAATAAAATTTCTGAGGAAATGATTCTATGTATAAATAAAGTTTGCAAGAGACAAAGGTTGTCAGAGTAGGAAAAGCCATACTGAGATGTGCTTCCTCTCATGAAGCAAATCACATAGGTATCTGATCCTTCTATCCCTTCACTGCTCTGGCTTCCACCTTTGTCCAGACCCTGATCTCAGCTGAAGCTGGTGCCTGGCAAAGAAGACCGTGAATCTGAAAGAGAGCAAAGAGGAGTATTATGGGAGACTCCATAGGAAAGGGGGAGATTACATAATTATATTACAATCTCAATAATAACAAATTTTTAAATGAACAAAGCTATTTCTGAGGTGCTTAAAGGCCTTAACTGCTTTCTATCTTCCCCTCCATGTGCAGGTTACAATCCTTTTCTCTCTTACCCTCAGACAATAACATGAACATGAGAAAGGAGCTGAAACATAAAATGTAAAGGTCAAGAATGCTGCCATAACTGACACTGAAGTTCAATTTTATAGAAAACATAGAAACTACACCATCATTCTTTTAACTCCAAAGAGGATAATCTTAAAGAATATTTATAAAACCATTCACTTTGAGACCTTCTAATTGTTTCTTCATCTGCATGATGTCCTTATGCCTATGTGAAACCTGTTAACTAAATCATATACATATATATATATATATATATATATATATATATATACACACGTGTGTATACATATACACATACACATACACAAATATACATGTATACATATTTATTTATTTGATGGATACCAAAATGAGGCTAATTACCTGGCTGATTTTTAGAACTTTATCTCTAATTATGATTATCAATTATTTCAGGCAAAAGACCAACATATCACACATAGAAACAAAAACCACAGCCATAAATTGCTTTTAAAAACTTTATTGGAATAGCAATCATGCGGGGTACAAATTGAAGGCATTATACAGAAAGCTAACTGGTATCTCTGTAGGCTTGTAGGTTTTTTCCAGTGTGCACCTTCTGTCCCACCCTGCCTCTCATTTGACTGTGGCCAACACATTTTCTAATACTTCCTTACAAATCTTCTTTTACTCCTTCACTCTTTACAATCAAAGGATGGTGGTGTTTAGATGTCATGTTTCACACATATAAAGTTGTTCTTCTCCAAGCCACATTTTTGAGTATATTTTTCTCTTTCTGAGTTGTTTCATTAATTTTTGAAGAACAGTGCTCGTGTTACTAAATGGTAATCTACCCCTTTCTTTCTTGATGCCTGTATTAGTCAGAGTTATATAGAATCATGGATCTTATAGAATGTTTCGCTATATAAATGGAATTTATTATAATGATTTACAGTCTGTAGTTCAGCTAGCCCAACAATGGGCAACTATGAAGGAGAAGACCAGTAGTTGCACAGTCCCATCAGGCTAGTTGTTTCACCTTTTATTCTGTGGAAATTGGAATCCTGAAGAAGTAGGTTTCAACAGATGTGCTGGCAAGTAAGTCCAAGCAGGCAAAGAGTGATTCTTCTTCCAGTATACCTCCAGCAGAAAGTGTATCCCAGATTAAAGGTGTGAACTTGCTTCATCCCTGGGTGGCCTAGAATGCAGAGATCTGCTTGTCTCAGTCTCCTGGGATTAAAGGCATATATTACCTTGCCCAGGCCTAAGCTTTTCATGGTCACTATGCCTCAAGATGTCCATGTCAAGATCCAGTCAGAAGCTTTGTCTTTCAGTCTCAAGAACTGAATCACAAGTGTGTCTTCCACTTCTGGAATGTAGTTCATTCCAGATGTAGTCAAGTTGACATCCAACAACAGCCATCACAATACCTGACTCTATAAATTAGGGTCTTAGAAATCCTTTTAAATAATCTTCCCCTACCACTTCTCTTTCCTTCATTAGTAAACTTGTGAACAGTCTTATAAAAGTGTCTTTACCTAGGAGGCTCGGGTAACCATGGGTAGCACCATACCTACACAAATATCCTGGATTGTAAGAAATCAGGATGAGCAAGCCTTGAAGAGAAAGCCAGTGAGCAGTGCTCTTCATAGCCTTTGTATCAGTTGCTGCCTCCAGATTCCTGCCTTGAGTTCTTCTGACTTCCTCAGTGATGGAATATGATCTGAGAGTTGTAAAATAAAATAAATCTTTTCTTCTTCAAGTTGCTTTAAACCAACTATCTATTTCATCAGAACCATAGAAACCCTAACTAAGAAACTGATACCAGGTCATGTGGCATTGCTACTAGATAACAGAAACTCCCCAAGCTTTCTCTGCCATGTACCTCTATTGTGATGTTCTGAATTACTATAGACTCAAAGCAGTACTTTCAAGTAGCCATGGGATGGAATCATGAGCCATCATAAAACTTTTCTGTTACATATTTGACTAAGTAGGTTAGTTTTACAAGGTAGAAAGGAGCTCACTGAATTTTGCTTCCTGCTATTTTGATAGTCTATCTTAACAAAAATGCCATAAGTGAGAGGATTTTTTTGGGGGGTTGCAGTTCATTGATGAGAGGTAGTCAAGGTAGCAAATTCTTAAATCATCTGTCAGTCATGGGAGCTTGTACTAGCTTACCTTCTTCACACTTTCACAGTTCAGAAATTTCTAGGGAACAGTGCCAATGCAATTAATGTAATCACAATAATCCCCATAGACATGCTCACATGGCAATTTGATCTGGATAATTCTTCATTGATTTCCTTTTGTGGTGATTTTATATTTGTATCAGTTTGACAACTAAAACTGACTATCTCAAGCATATATTGTAAAAAGCAAAACTGGCAAAAGAAACTTCTTGAGAAATGTTAACAGAACTTTTATATATATTAAATGATGCTCACATTTCGGGAGTGAATTAAAACCAGAATTTCAAAAGTGAGGAAGCTGATAACATCTCTTTTAGTCTATGAGATGACAAAATGTTGCAGGTGTTAGACTGATTTAAATTAGTGCAGATCTTTTGAAATATTTTAGTAATAGTAAGGTGAACTTACCCTAGACAAAGTTAATTCTAGCTTTCCAGCTTATAACTACATTCCTGACAAAAATATTAGCATAACTTCACAAAAGAAATATAAAACGGTGTTTGGAAAAGCACTGATTACAATAACAATCTATTGTTAGCCTAATGCAAAACTAGTTGGTAAATTGTGTGGCATTCTTACAGTATATTGCTACATATCTATAAGAAAAAATAGTTGCCAAAATAACAATGACTTCATGTCACAATATTTGACAGGAAATCAAAGTAGTTGTTTTATAAACAGATATGTTATAATTGTGTATATCCATGTATATATAGCAGGCAAATCTAATCTATTGTGCTAAAGTTTAGACTAATGATTTTCCTTAAGGGGTATATATGATAGGGAAGGGATAAGGGAGTGTTCTAGAAGGCAAAAACATGTGCTCAGTCTTGGCCTGGGTTCTGTTTAGGTGATCTTGTATAAATCTATCTTGTTCTAGTATGATAATTTAATATTTTGTAAATTAAAACAGAAAAGCTTTACCCCCTCTTTCTTTCTAACTCTTTCTCCTTCACACTATTTGCAATGTCAATGTGGATGTGATAGTTGGTGTATAAAGCTGTTTTGAGCTAACAATGATGAGATAAAGTTGTCAGGTTGACAAAATATAGAAGACTTTCAGTTGTAGAAGATGTAAAGTCACTATACCAATACTGAACTGTCACCACATGGCTTCATTTGTAAAAAATAGACCTCATTATATTTTATACCATATAAGAAAATTTTTGTGTTTCCTAAGATGTGGAGAATATGAGAAAATCAAAGTTTATCCTAGAAATTTTTCGTGTGTATATCAGATTATTTATTCTGATAGCAATAAACAAAGTACAAAATTTAATGAGATTGAATACGAACTTTTGACCATCATCAAGACTTCCACGAGAGATGGTCTCCATGAGAAACTATAGAAAAAGATGTAGAGTTAATTATTTTCTTTTTTGTTGTTGTTTTGTTTTCTTTTTTTTCTTTTGTTAAATTTTCTATATTCTTTGTTTATATTCCAAATGATTTTCCCTTTCCCTGTTCCCACCTCCCCATAAGTCCCATAAGCACTCTTCCCTCCATCCATTGCCCCAATAAAGCCCCTCCCACTTCTTGCCCTGGTAATCCCCTACAATGCTGCATCAAGCCTTCCCAGGACCAGGGCCCTCTCCTTCCTTCTTCTCAGAAAAGATTTGGTATGTGAGTTGTGTCATGGGTATTCAGAGCTTCTGGGCTAATATCCACTTATCAGTGACTGCATTTATTGTGTGTTCTTTTGTGAATGAGTTACCTCACTTAAGATGATATTTTCCAGTTCCATCCATATGCATAAGAATTTCATGACTTCATTGTTTTTAATTACTGAGTAGTATTCCATTGTGCAAATATACCACATTTTCTGTATCCATTCCTCCATTGAGGGACATCTGGATTTGTTCCAGCTCTTGGCTATTATAAATAAGGCTGCTATGAACATAGTGGAGCATGTGTTCTTATTGCATGCCTGGGAATCCTCTGGGTATATGCCCAGGAGTGGTATAGCAGGGTCCTCTGGAAGTGTCATGCCCAGTTTTTTGAGCAACCACCAGACTGATTTCCAGAGTGGCTGGCTGTATAGGCTTGCAATCCCACCAGCAGTGGAAGAGTGTTCCCCTTTCTCCACATCCTCAGCAACACCTGCTGCCTCCCGAGTTTTTGATCTTAGCCATTCTGACTGGTGTGAGGTGAAATTTCAGGGTTGTTTTGATTTGCATTTCCTTAATGACTAATGATGTTGAAAATTTCTTAAGGTGCTTTTCAGCCATCCAAAGTTATTCAGGTGAAAATTTTTTGTTTAGCTCTGTACCCCATTTTCTAATAGGGTTATGTGGTTCTCTGGGGTCTACCTTCTTGAGTTCTTTGTATATATTGCATATTAGCCCTCTGTCAGATGTAGGGTTGGTGAAGATCTGTTCCCAATTTGTTGGAAGCTGTTTTATCTTTTTGACAGTGTCCTTTGCCTTACAGAAACATTGTGATTTTATGAGGTCCCATTTGTCAATTCTTGATCTTAGAGCATAAGCTATTGGTGTTCTGTTCAGGAACTTTCCCCCTGTGCCCATGTCCTCAAGGGTCTTCCCCAATTTCTTTTCTATTAGTTTCAGTGTGTCTGGTTTTATGTGGAGGTTCTTGATCTACCTGGAGTTGAGCTTAGTACAAGGAGATAAGAATGGATGAATTTGCCCATCCAGGCGGTGGCTGGGAAGCTGGACCCAGCCATCTTGCCAGGTGCTCAGACTCAGCCAGCGGAACCAGATACCCGAGATAGCCCGAGATAAAGACCTTCGGGGACTCAGGCCTGGAACGGGAGCTGCACACAGAGTAGCAGTTAGGGCCACAGCTGCCGAGCCTGCACTCTGCGCTCACAGGGCGGACCCCTAGCTCCCTGCAGGCAGCTGCCATCTTGCCTGCAGCTTCCCATCAAGCCAGTCGCGAAGAAGCCGGAACCAGCCAGCTTCCCAGCAGCTTTGGACCAGCAGGCAGAACCAGATAACTGAGATATCCCAACTTTAAGACCCCTGGGGAAACAGGATAACAGACAGCAAACCCTGAGCAGGAGCAGTGCAGAGCAGCTGCCCAACAGGCAGAACCAAGTACCTGGGATATCCTGAGTTAAGACCTCGGGGGACTCAGGCCACTTGTCAGCAATCTGTGAGCGGGAGCCCTGAAGGGCAGTGGTTCAGGTGTCCCAGTCGCTGGGAAATAGCCTTACGAGCCCACAGGAGGGTCAAGCACCAGCTAGTATCTACAGGACCAACTAACACCAGAGTTAACCAGATGGCAAAAGGCAAACTTAAGATCATTACTAACAGAAATCAAGGCAGTATGGCAGCATCCGAACCCAGTTCCCCGACAGCAATAAATCTTGGATACCCTGAAACACCAGAAAAACAAGACTCAGATCTAAAATCACTGGTCAGGATGCTGATAGAGGAACACTTAGATAAATCTCTTAAAGTAATACATGAGAAAATAGATCAAAAGCTAGAAGCCATTACAAGGCAAACACAATTAAATCTTGGATATCTCAACACACCAGAAAAACAAGACTCAGATCTAAAATCACTGGTAAAGATGCAGATTGAGGATCACTTAGGTAAATTTCTTAAAGTAATAGAGGAGAAAATAGATCAAAAGCTAGAAACACATACAAGGCAGACACAAAAATCACTTAAAGAAATCCAGGGGAATATAGAGCAAAAAGTGAATCCCAATAAGGGGGAGAAACAAAAATCACTTAAAGAAATACAAGAGAACATGGGTCAACAAGTAGAAGTCATAAAAGAGGAAACACAAAAATCCCTTAAAGAATTACAGGAAAACACAAACAAGCAATTGAAAGATCTGAGCAAAACCATACAAAATCTAAAAACAGAAGTATAAACAACTAAGCAATCGCAAAGGGAGACAACGTTGGAGATATAAAACCTTGGGAAGAAATCAGGAGTCATAGATGCAAATATCAACAATAGAATACAAGAGATAGAAGACAAAATCTCAGATGCTGAAGGCACCATAGGAACCATGGATTCAACAATTAAAGAAAATGCAAAATGCAAAAAGCTGGTAACCCAAAACATTCAGGAAATCCAGGACACAATGAGAAGACCAAACCTAAGGATTATAGGGATAGATGAGAATGAAGATCTACAACTTAAAGGGCCAGCAAATATCTTCTACAAAATTATGGAAGAAAACTTCCCCAACCTAAAGAGAGAGATGCCCAGGAATATACAAGAAGCCTATAGAACCCCAAATAGACTGGACCAGAACAGAAATACTTCCCGTCACATAATAATCAAAACCCCAAATGTACTAAACAAAGAAAGAATATTAAAGGCAGTAAGAGAAAAAGGACAAGTAACATATAAAGGAAGACCTATCAGAATTACACCAGACTTCTCACCTGAGACCATGAAAGCTAGAAGATCCTGGGCAGACCTCATGCAGACCCTAAGAGAATACAAACTTCAGCCAAAACTACTATACCCAGCAAAACTCTCAATTGCCATAGATGGGGAACCCAAGATATTCCACGACAAAACCAAATTTGCAAGATACTTATCTACAAACCCAGCCCTACAAAGGATAATAGGGGAAAAATACCAACACAAGGGGGGAAACAACACTCCAGAAGAAACAAGATAGAAACCCCATCTCATCCAACCCAAAAGAAGAGAAGCACTCAAATATAAAAAAAATAATAATAATAATGCCCAAAATGTCAGGAAGTAATAACTACTATTCCTTAATATCTCTTAATATCAATGGACTCAATTCCCCAATCAAAAGACACAGACTAACAGACTGGATACGGAAAAAGGACACTACATTTTGCTGCATACAGGAAACACATCTCAGTGTCAAAGACAAACACCACCTTAGAGTAAAAGGCTGGAAGACAGTTTTACAAGCAAATGGTCCCAGGAAACAAGCTGGAGTAGCCATTCTAATATCAGATAAAATTGACTTTCAACCTAAAGTCATCAAAAGAGACACAGAAGGTCACTTCCTGCTTGTCAAAGGGAAAATCCACCAAGAAGAATTCTCAATACTGAACATCTATGCGCCAAATGTAAGGGCACCCTCATTCATAACAGAAACTTTACTAAAGCTTAAAGCACACATCGCACCTAACACAATGATTGTAGGTGACTTCAACACTACACTCTCCTCAATGGACCTATCAGGAAAGCAGAAACTAAACAGGGACACAGTGAAACTAATTGAAGCTTTGGACCAACTAGATTTAACAGATATATATAGAACATTCCATCCTAAAGCAAAAGAGTATACCTTTTTCTCAGCACCGCATGGTACCTTCTCAAAAATTGATCATATAATTGGTCACAAGACAGACCTCAACAAATACAAGAAGACCGAACTAATCCCATGTCTCCTATCGGATCACTATGGAGTAAAAGTGGTCTTCAATAGCAAGAAGAACAACAGAAAGCCCACATACACATGGAAACTGAACAATACTCTACTCAATGACACCTTGGTCAAGGAAGAAATAAAGAAAGAAATCAAAGACTTTTTAGACTTCAATGAAAATGAAGGTACGACCTACCCAAACTCTGGGACACAATGAAAGCAGTGCTAAGAGGAAAACTCATAGCGCTGAGTGCCTCCAAAAAGAAACTGGAGAGAGCATACACTAGCAACTTATCAGCACACCTGAAGGCCCTGGAACAAAAAAAAGCTAACTCACCCAGGAGGAGTAGAAGAGAGGAAATCATCAAACTAAGGGCTGAAATCAATCAAATAGAAACAAAGAGAACCATACAAAGAATCAACAAAACCAAGAGCTGGTTCTTCGAGAAAATCAACAAGATAGATAAACCCTTAGCTAGACTAACCAAAGGGCACAGAGATAGTATCCAAATTAACAAAATTAGAAATGAAAAGGGGGATATAACAACGGAAACAGAGGAAATTCAAAAGATCATCAGATCCTACTACAAAGGCCTATACTCAAAAAACTGGAGAATCTGGAGGAAATGGACAATTTCCTAGACAGATACCAAATACCAAAATTAAATCAGCATCAAGTAGATCAGCTAAATAGTCCCATAACCCCTAAAGAAATAGAAGGGGTTATAGAAAGCCTCCCAATCAAAAAAAGTACGGGACCAGATGGTTTTAGTGCAGAATTCTACCAGACCTTCAAAGAAGACTTAACACCAATACTCTTCAAACTATTCCACAAAATAGAGACAGAAGGGACACTGCGCAACTCGTTCCTTGAAACCACAATTAGGCTGATACCTAAACCACAAAAAGATCCAACAAAGAAAGAGAACTACAGGCCAATTTCTCTTATGAATATTGATGCAATAATACTAAATAAAATTCTTGCCAACCGAAACCAAGAGCACATCAAAACGATCATTCACCATGATCAAGTAGGCTTCATTCCAGGGATGCAGGGATGGTTCAATATACAGAAATCCAACAATGTAATCCACTACATTAACAAACTAAAAGAAAAAAACAACACATGATCATCTCATTAGATGCTGAAAAAGCATACGACAAAATTCAGCATCCTTTCATGCTAAAAGTCCTGGAAAGAGCAGGAATTCAAGGCCCATACCTAAACATAGTAAAAGCAATCTACAGCAAACCAGTAGCCAACATCAAAATAAATGGAGAGAAACTTGAAGCAATCCCACTGAAATCAGGGACTAGACAAGGCTGCCCTCTCTCTCCATATCTCTTCAATATAGTACTTGAAGTTCTAGCGAGAGCAATCAGACAACATAAGGAAGTCAAAGGGATACAAATTGGAAAGGAAGAAGTCAAAGTATCGTTATTTGCAGACGATATGATAGTCTACTTAAGCGATCCAAAATACTCCACCAGAGAACTTCTACAGCTGATAAACAACTTCAGCAATGTGGCTGGTTATAAAATTAACTCAAGCAAATCACAAGCCTTCTTGAACTCAAAGGACAAGCAGGCTGAGAAAGAAGTTAGGGAAATAACACCCTTCACAATAGCCACAAACAACATAAAGTACCTTGGCGTAACTAACCAAACAAGAGAAAGATCTGTATGACAGGAACTTCAAGTCCTTGAAGAAAGAAATCGAAGAAGACCTCAGAAGATGGAAAAATAGTTCTTGCTCCTGGATTGGCAGGATCAATATAGTAAAAATGGCCATCTAGCCAAAAGCAATCTACAAATTCAATGCAATCCCCATCAAAATCCCAAATCAATTCTTCATAGATCTAGAAAGAGCAATTCTCAAATTCATCTGGAGCAACAAAAAACCCAGGATAGCCAAAACTATTCTCAACAATAAAAGTACTTCTGGGGGAATCAATATCCCTGACCTCAAGCTGTACTACAGAGCAATGGTGTTAAAAACTGCATGGTATTGGTACAGCAACAGGCAGGTAGATCAATGGAATAGGATTGAAGACCCAGAAATGAACCCACAGACTTATGGTCACTTGATCTTTGATAAAGGAGCCACAACCATCCATTGGAAAAAAGATAGCCTTTTCAACAGATGGTGCTGGTTCAACTGGAGGTCAACATGCAGAAGAATGCGAATTGACCCACTCTTATCTCCTTGCACTAAGATCAACTCCAAGTGGATCAAGGACCTCCACATAAAACCAGATACACTGAAACTATTAGAAAAGAAACTTGGGAAGACCCTGGAGGGCATGGGCACAGGGGGAAAGTTCCTGAACAGAACACCAATAGCTTATGCTCTAAGATCAAGAATTGACAAATGGGACCTCATAAATTACAAAGTTTCTGTAAGGCAAAGGACACTGTCAGAAGGACAAAACAGCAACCAACAATGTGGTAAATGATCCTCACCAACCCCACATCCGACAGAGGGCTAATATCCAATATATACAAAGAACTCAAGAAGTTAGACCCCAAAGAACCAAATCACCCTGTCAAAAAATGGGGTACAGAGCTAAACAAAGAATTTTCACCAGAAGAAATTCTGATGGCTGAGAAACACCTTATGAGATGTTCAACATCATTAGTCATCAGGGAAATGCAAATCAAAACAACCTTGAGATTCCACCTCACTCCAGTCAGAATGGCTAAGATTAAAAACTCGAGAGACAACAAGTGCTGGCGAGGATGTGGAGAAAGAGGAACACTCCTCCACTGTTGGTGGGATTGCAAAATGGTAAAACCGCTCTGGAAATCAGTTTGGCGTTTCATCAGAAAATTGGGCATGCCACTTCCAGAGGACCCCAGCATACCACTCCTGGGCATATACCCAGAGGATTCCTCTTCATACAATAAAGACACATGCTCCACTATGTTTATAGCAGCCTTGTTTATAATAGCCAGAAATTGGAAGGAGCCCAGATATCCCTCAAAAGAGGAATGGATACATATATGTGGTATATTTATAAAATGGAGTACTACTCAGCAATTAAAAATAATGAACTCATGCAATTTGTAGGTAAATGGTTAGATCTGGAAACTATCATCCTAAGTGAGCTAACCCAATCACAAAAGAATACAAATGAAATGCAATCACTGATAAGTGGATATTAATGAGCCCAGAAGCCCTAAATACTCAAGGCACAATTAGCAAGTCAAATGACTCCCAAGAAGAAGAAAGGAGAGGACCCTGGGCCTGTAAAGATTGGATCCAGTATTGTAGACCCAGAACAGAGAAATCGTGGGGGGGAGGGGGGATGAGTGGGGAATAGCAGGGGGGAGAGGAATTATGGGACATATGGTGGAGGGTAACTGGGAAAGGGGAAAGCCTTTGGAATGTAAACATAGAATATAGAAAATAAAAATTAAAAAAGAATGGATGAATTCACATTCTTCTGAATGCTGACCTCATATTGAGCCAGCACCATTTGTTGAAAAGGCTATTCTTTTTCCCACTGGATGTTTTCAGCTCCTTTGTTGAAGATCAAGTGACCATAGGTGTATGGGCTCATTTCTGGGTCTTCAATCCTATTCCATTGATCCACCTACCTGTCACTGTACCAATACCATACAGTTTTTAACACTATTGCTCTATACTATTGCTTGAGGTCCATGATATTGATTCCCCCATAAGTTCTCTTACTGTTGAGAATAGTTTTAGTTATCCTGGGTTTTTTGTTATTCCAGATGAGTTTGATAATGGCTCTAACTCTATGAAGAACTGAGTTGAGATTTTGATGGGGATTTCATTGAATCTTTATATTGGTTTTGGCAAGATCTCCATTTTAACTATGTTAATCCTGCCAATCCAAGAGCATGGAAGATTTTTCCATTTTCTGAGGTATTTTTCAATTTCCTTCTTCAGAAACCTGAAGTTCTTATCATACAGATGTTTCACTTGTTTGGTGAGAGTCACACCAAGATACTTTATATTGTTTGTGGCTATTGTGAAGGGTGTCATTTCCCTGATTTCTTTCTCAGCCTGCTTGTCCTTTGAGTACAGGAAGCTACTGATTTGCTCGAGTTGATTTTATAACCAGCCACACTGCTGAAGTTGTTTATCAGCTGTAGGAGTTCTCTGGTGGAGTTTTTTGGGTCACTTAATATACTATCATATCATCTGCAAATAGTGATATTTTGACTTCTTCCTTTCCAATTTGTATCCCTTTGACGTCCTTATGTTGCCTAATTGTTCTAGCTAGAACTTCAAGTACTATATTGAAAAGGTATGGAGAGAGGGGGCATCCATGTCTAGTCCCTGATTTTAGTGGAATTGCTTCATGTTTCTCTCCATTTCGTTTGATGTTGACTACCTGTTTGCAGTATATTGCCTTTACTATGTTTAGGTATGGGCCTTGAATTCCTGTTCTTTCCAAGACTTTTAGCATGAAAGGATGCTGAATTTTGTCAAGTGTATTTTCAGCATCTAATGAAATGACCGTGTGTTTTTTTTTTTCTTTGAGCTTGTTTTTGTAGTGGATTGCATTGATGGATTTCCATATATTAAACAATCCGTGCATCTCTGGAATGAAGCCTATTTGATCGTGGTGAATGATCATTTTGGTGTGTTCTTTGTTCAGTTGGCAAGAATTTTATTGAATATTTTTGCATCGATGTTCATAAAGGAAATTGGCCTGAAGTTCTCTTTCTTAGTTGGATCTTTGTGTGGTTTTCGTATCAGTGTAATTGTGGCTTCATAAAATGTGTTGGGCAGTATTCCTTCTGTTTCTATTTTGTGGAATAGTTTGAAGAGTATTGGTATTAGGTCTTCTTTGAAGATCTGATAGAATTCTGCACTAAAACCATATGGTCCTCTGCTTTTTTTTTGGTTGGAAGACTTTCTATGACACCTTTTATTTCTTTAGGGATTATGGGACTGTTTAGATGATCTATTTGATCCTGATTTAATTTTGGTATTTGGTATTTGTCTAGGAAATTATCCATTTCCTCCAGATTCTCCAGTTGTGTTAACTATAGGCTTTTGCAGTAGGATCTGATTATTTCTTGAATTTCTTCTGTTTCTGTTGTTATATTTCCATTTTCATTACTGATTTTTTTAAAATTTGGATACTGTCTCTGTGCCCTTTGGTTAGTCTGGCTAAGGGTTTATCTATCTTGTTGATTTTCTCAAAGAACCAACTCCTGGTTTTGTTGATTCTTTATATGGTCACCTTGGTTTCTACTTGATTGATTTCATCCCTGAGTTTGATGATTTTCTGTCTTCTACTACTCCTGGGTGAATTAGCTTATTTTTGTTCCAGGGCTATCAGGCATGCCATTGAGCTGCTAATGTATGCTGTCTCTAGTTTCTTCTTGGAGGCACTCAGGGTTATGAGTTTTCCTCTTAGCACTGCTTTCATTGTGTCCCATAAATTTGCGTATGATGTGCCTTCATTTTTTATTAAATTCTAAAAAGTCTTTGATTTCTTTCTTTATATCTTCCTTGATGAGGGTATCATTGAGTAGAATATTGTTCAGTTTCCATGTGTATGTGGGCTTTCTGTTGTTTTTGTTGCTATTGAAGACCACTCCTACTCCATAGTGAACTGATAGGAGGCATGGTATTAGTTCTATCTTCTTATATTTGTTGAGGTCTGCTTGTGACCAATTATAAACTTTTGGAGAAGGTACCATGAGGTGCTGAAAAAAACATATTCTTTTGCAAAGAAAAGCAAAAGCAAAATATTCTTTTGCTTTAGGATGAAATGTCATATATATATTAAATCCAAATGATCCAAAGTTTCAATTAGTTTCACTGTGTCGCTGTTTAGTTTCTCTTTTCTTGATCAGTCCTGTGAGGAGAGTGGAGTGTTGAAGTCACCCACATTTATTGTGTTAGGTGCAATGTGTGAGCTTTAGTAAAGTTTCTTTTATGAATGAGGGTGCCCTTGCATTTGGAGCATAGATGTGAAGAACAAAGGGTTCTTCTAGGTGAATTTTTCCTTTGACCAGCAGGAAGTGTCCTTCCATGTCTCTTTTGATGACTTTAGGTTGAAAGCCAATTTTATCTGATATTAGAATGGCTGTTCCAGCTTGTTTCCAGAGACCATTTGCTTGTAAAATTGTCTTCCAACCTTTTACTCTAAGGTAGTCTTTGTCTTTAATACTGAGGTATGTTTCCTGTATGCAGCAAAATGTAGGGTCCTGTTTATGGATCCAGTCTGTTAGTCTTTGTCTTTTTATTGGGGAATTGAGTCCATTAATGTTGAGATATTAAGGAATAGTGATTATTACTTCCTGTCACTTTTTATCTTATTTTTTATATTTGATTTGTTATCTTCTTTTGGGATTGATGAAAGGAGGTTACTATCTTGCTTTTTCCAGGGTGTAGTTTCACTCCTTCTATTGGTGTTTCCCCCCTATTGTCCTTTGTAGGGCTGGGTGTGTTGAAAGATATTGTGCAAATTTGGTTTTGTTATGGAATATCTTGGTTTCTCCATCTACGGTGATTGAGAGTTTTGCTGGGTATAGTAGTTTTGCTGGCATTTGTGTTCTCTTAGAGTCTGCCTGAGATATGCCCAGGATCTTGTAGCTTTCATGGTCTCTGGTGAGAAGTCTGGTGTAATTCTGATAGGTCTTCCTTTATATGGTACTTGGCCATTTTCTTTTACTGCCTTTAATATTCTTTCTTTGTTTAATACATTTCGGGGTTTTACTATTATGTGACAGAAGGTATTTCTATTCTCATCCAGTTTGTTTGGAGTTCTGTAGGCTTCTTGTATATCCATGGGTATCTCTCTCTTTAGGTTAGGAAAGTTTTCTTCCATAATTTTGTTGAAGATATTTGCTGGCCCTTTAAGTTTTAAATCTTCACTCTCATTTATACCTATAATCCTTAGGTTTTGTCTTCTCATTGTGTCCTGGATTTCCTGGATGTTTTGGGTTACAAGCTTTTTGCATTTTCATTTTCTGTAACTGTTGAGTTCAAGGTTTCTATGGTATCTTCAGCACCTGAGATTCTTTCTTCTATCTCTTGTATTCTGTTGTTAATATTTGCATCTGTGCCCCCTAATTTCTTCCCAACGTTTTCCATCTCCAAAGTTGTCTCCCTTTGCAAATTCTTAGTTGTTTCTATTTTTAGTTCCTGGATGATTTTGCTCAGTTCCTTCACTTGCTTGTTTGTGTTATCCTGGAATTCTTTAAGAGATTTTTGTGTTTCCTCTTTCATGACTTCTGCCTGTTGACCCAAGTTCTCCTGTATTTCTTTAAGTGACTTTTGCATTTTCACTTTATTAGCTTCTATCTTTTGGACCATATTCTCCTGAATTTCTTTAAATGACTTTTGTGTTTCCTTTGTAAGGGCTTCTACCTTTTGATCCATTTTCTCCCGTATTTCTTTAAGAGATTTATTTATGTCCTCCTTGTGTTCCTCCAACAGCATCATGACTAGTGATTTTAAATTCAAAAAAAATCTTGTTTTTCTGGTGTGTTCAAGTATCCAGGACTTGTTGTTGTTGTTGGAGAATTGTGTTCAGATGCTGCCATATTGTCTTGATTTCTCTTAGTAAAGTACCTACATTTGCCTTTTGCCATCTGGTTATCTCTGGCATTAGTTGGTCCTGTTGTCACTGGGCGGTTCTTGACCCTCCTGTGAGCCTGTAGTGCTATTTCTGCACCACTGAATGACTGGGTTTCTACTGGCACAGATTTCTGATGTGCTGCCCTCCTCTTGGGTGCCATTGGAGTGCTCGTATGTCTTGCCCCAAGCAATGTTATCTCTGGGTTGTCTCTGTGAACCTGGTGCTTCCTGTCTGCTCCATCAGGGAGTGAAGATGGTGGTTGCTGTGGGGACCTTTACCAAGTACTGATCACTCTTCAGGGAAAACATCCGAGAGCCAAGATGGTGGAGAGCCACTGCAAGTGGTGATCAGTCTGCAAGGCAAAGACCCTGGACAGGGCTGGCACACAGACAGCCTGCAGAGCTGCCCAGGCCCTGGGTGCAAGTAGAAGCCTGACAGGCTGACATACAAGAGATGTTATGTCAATGTACCTGGCTCTGCCTGTCAGATCTGTCTGGCATCTGAGAGCTAAGATGGTGGAGAGCCCCTCCAAGTTGAGTTAATTATTTTCAAATTTGCATTACCAATGCTATTTTTTGCAGAGACATTATCTAAAAAATAATCTTGTATGTTCATAATTTCTGGTACATCCAACATTTCAAGTAGAAACTGCTTCATAATTATACAGTTTACATTCCTGCTATCAGAAGGTTTATAGACTTACTGTTCATAAGTAAAGCAAAATTTAGTTAAGAATAAAAGGCAAAAATAATTAAGAATGCTCAATATACAAGGATTATAATTACAGTTTAGTTTTCTTATGAGTTGTGTATAGTCACAATTTATTTAAACCACCTAATGTTTAGCAATAAAGCCTCTGTATACTTTTCATCCAATTTCATACAACGCCAAACTTTGGCTAAGCCTCTCAGATATATGAGTGACTTACATGTACTAAAGTGATGATATAAGTATACTCAAAATGTGGGTTTTATGTCAGAAATATTTCATATTGAACAGTCATTGTCTGCTAAGTCCATTCTTTTTTTTTTCTGTGTATTGGTTTTTATTTTTTTCTTTAATTTTTATTTTCTATATTCTATGTTTACATTCCAAAGGCTTTCCCCTTTCCCAGTTCCCCACCACCATAAGTCCCATAATTCCTCTCCCACTCAACCATTCCCCAATCATGCCCCGCCCCCCCACGATTTCTCTGTTCTGGGTCTACAAAACTGGATTCAATCTTTTCAGGCCCAGGGTCCTCTCCTTTCTTCTTGGGAATCATTTGACTTGCTAATTGTGCCTTGAGTATTTAGGGCTTCTGGGCTCATTAATATCCACTTATCAGTGATTGCATTTCTTGTGTATTCCAAAAGCAATCTACAGATTCAATGCGATCCCCATCAAAATCCCAACTCAATTCTTCAGAGATCTAGAAAGAGCAATTTTCAAATTCATCTGGAGGAAAAAAAAACAGGATAGCTAAAACTATTCTCAACAATAAAAGGACTTCTGTGGGAATCAATATCCCTCATCTCAAGCAGTACTACATAGCAATTGTGTTAAAAACTGCATGGTATTGTTACAGCAACAGGCAAGTAGATCCATGGAATAGGATTGAAGACCGAGAAATTAACCCACACACTTATGGTCACTTGATCTTTGATAAAGGAGCCACAACCATCCAGTGGAATAAAGATAGCCTTTTCAACAAATGGTGCTGGTTCAACTGGAGGTCAACATGCAGAAGAATGCGAATTGACCCACTCTTATCTCCTTGCACTAAGATCAACTCCAAGTGGATCAAGGACCTCCACATAAAACCAGACACACTGAAACTATTAGAAAAGAAACTTGGGAAGACCCTGGAGGACATGGGCACAGGGGGAAAGTTCCTGAGCAGAACACCAATACCTTATGCACTAAGATCAAGAATTGACAAATGGGACCTCATACAATTACAAAGTTTCTGCAAGGCAAAGGACACTGTCAGAAGGACAAAACGGCAACCAACGAAGTGGGAAAAGATCTTCACCAACCCCACATCCGACAGAGGGCTAATATCCAATATATACAAAGAACTCAAGAAGTTAGACCACAAAGAACCAAATAACCCTATGAAAAAATGGGGTACAGAGCTAAACAAAGAATTTTCACCAGAAGAAATTTAGATGGCCCAGAAACACCTTAAGAGATGTTCAACATCATTAGTCATCAGGGAAATGCAAATCAAAACAACCCTGAGATTCCACCTCACACCAGTCAGAATGGCTAAGATTAAAAACTCAAGAGACAACAAGTGCTGGTGAGGATGTTGAGAAAGAGGACACTCCTCCACTTTTGGTGGCATTGCAAAATGGTAAAACTGCTCTGGAAATCCGTTTGGTGGTTCCTCAGAAAATTGGGCATGCCACTTCCAGAGGTCCCTGGCATATCACTCCTGGGCATATACCCAGAGGATTCCCCTGCATACAATACAGACACATGCTCCACTATGTTTATAGCAGCCTTGTTTATAATAGCCAGAAATTGTAAGGAGCAAAAATATCCCTCAAAGGAAGAATGGATACAGAAAATGTGTTATATTTATACAATGGAATACTACACAGCAATTAAAAATAATGAATTCATGCAATTTGTAGGTAAATGGTTAGACCTGGAAAATATCCTGAGTGAGTTAACCCAATCACAAAAGAATACACATGAAATGCAACAAAGTTTCTTTTCTAATAGTTTCAGTGTGTCTGGTTTTATGTGGAGGTCCTTGATCCACTTGGAGTTGATTTTAGTGCAAGGAGATAAGAGTGGGTCGATTCACATTCTTCTGCATGTTGACCTCCATTTGAAACAGCACCATCTGTTGAAAAGGCTATCTTTTTTCCACTGGATGGTTGTGGCTCCTTTTTCAAAGATCAAGTGACCATAAGTCTGTGGGTTCATTTCTGGGTCTTCAATCCTATTCAATGGATCTACTTGCCTGTTGCTGTACCAATACCATGCAGTTTTTAACACCATTGCTCTGTAGTACTGCTTGAGGTCAGAGATATTGATTCCCCCAGAAGTCCTTTCATTGTTGAGAATAGTTTTAGCTATCTGGGTTTTTTGTTGCACCAGATGAATTTGAGAATTGCTCTTTCTAGATCTATGAAGAATTGATTTGGGATTTTGATGGGGATTGCATTGAATCTGTAGATTGCTTTTGGCAAGATGGCCATTTTTACTATATTGATCCTGCCAATCCAGGAGCAAGAAATTGTTCTCCATCTTCTGAGGTCTTCTTCGATTTCTTTCTTCAAGGACTTGAAGTTCCTGTCATACAGATCTTTCACTTGTTTGGTTAGAGTTACGCCAAGGTACTTTATGTTGTTTGTGGCTATTGTGAAGGGTGTTATTTCCCTAACTTCTTTCTCAGCCTGCTTGTCCTTTGAGTACAAGAAGGCTACTGATTTGCTTGAGTTAATTTTATAACCAGCCACTTTGCTGAAGTTGTTTATCAGCTGTAGAAGTTCTCTGGTGGAGTTTTTTGGGTCACTTAAGTAAACTATCATATTGTCTGCAAATAATGATACTTTGACTTCTTCCTTTCCAATTTGTATCCCTTTGACTTCCTTATGTTGTCTAATTGTTCTCGCTAGAATTTCAAGTACTATATTGAAAAGATATGGAGAGAGAGGGCAGCCTTGTCTAGTCCCTGATTTCAGTGGGATTGCTTCAAGTTTCTCTCCATTTATTTTGATGTTGGCTACTGGTTTGCTGTAGATTGCTTTTACTATGTTTACATATGGGCCTTGAATTCCTGCTCTTTCCAAGACTTTTAGCATGAAAGGATGCTGAATTTTGTCGTATGCTTTTTCAGCATCTAATGAGATGACCATGTGGTTTTTTTCTTCTAGTTTGTTTATGTAGTGGATTACATTGATGGATTTCCATACCTTGAACCATCCCTGCATCCCTGGGATGAAGCCTACTTGATCATGGTGAACAATCATTTTGATGTGTTCTTGGATTCGGTTGGCAAGAATTTTATTTAGTATTATTGCATCGATATTCATAATGGAAATTGGCCTGTAGTTCTCTTTCTTTGTTGGATCTTTTTGTAGTTTAGGTATCCGCATAATTGTGGCTTCGAAGAATGAGTTGGGCAGGGTCCCTTCTGTCTCTATTTTGTGGAATAGTTTGAATAGTATTGGTGTTAAGTCTTCTTATGCCTATCCCAATTTCTCTTTCAAAACAGTTTTTGAAAAAAGTTATTTTTATGAGAATTGTATTCATGTTTTGATCATATTTGTTCCATCCAACTATTCCCAGAACAAGCCTTCTTCCTTATCCACTCAAACCATTCCCCTCCCTCCCTTATCTTTCTTTCTATCCATGAATAACATGGACTTTTCTACCCCATTACTGGTAGACAATTTTCATCTCTACTGGTGGTGGCCTCGTGTTGACTCTGAAACTTGTGACCTGTCACCAGCTAGGTGTGAAGACTTGGCTGCCCTCTGATGAGTGGATACTTACCTGTCCCATCCCCTGCTGTTGTGACTGTCCTGTCCTGTCCTGTCCTGTCCTGTCTGACAGGCTCCCAGTCTGTGCGTGTGTGTGTCCAGGGCCAGAGGACTACCTCTCAGGAGAAACTGCCTTTGGATTGAGTTTCCAAATTAAAATCATGGCACCAGGATGCAATTTTAATTTAGAAAAAATACCATTTTGGATAGTCAAAATTTTTTCATGTGTGGTTTTTTTATGTTGTTTTGTTTTTACTGGAATGTGGTCAAAATTCTTATTAAAACTGATTGTTGCTCTTCTAAAAGCTTTTAGTTTTGAATAGCTCTTTTGCTACAGGTTTGAATTCATGTCCATTTCCTCTTTCTATGGTGGAATTTGACTTGTGTTTGCACTGATCTTCAGCAAGAGCTTTGGGTTCCTATGGGCAACTGTCATGCTATGCCTAGAAAAATACTGTTTCTTTGCAATCATCAACCACGTCTGACTCTTAGATTCTTTCTGATTCCTCTACTACAATGAGCACTGAGAGGCAGAAGTGTGCTACATATTTTTCATTTTCAAATAAACACTCTGTGCCCCATTTTTGGATAGGGTTATTTGGTTCTTTGGGGTCTAGTCTCTTGAGTTCTTTGTATACATTGGATATTAGCCCTCTGTCGGATGTGGGGTTGGTGAAGATCTTTTCCCAATTTGTTGGTTGCCTATTTATCCTTTTGACAGTGTCTTTTGCCGTACCGAAACTTTGTAACTTTATGAGGTCCCATTTGTCTATTCTTGCTTTTAGAGCATATGCAATTGGTGTTCTGTTCAGGAATTTTTTTCCCCTGAGCCAATGTCCTCAAGGTTCTTCCCCAGTTTCTTTTCTATTAGTTTTAGTGTGTCTGGTTTTATGTGAAGGTCCTTGATCCACTTGGAGTTGAGCTTAGTACAAGGAGATAAGAGTGGATCAATTCTGGCCCCAGACCCCTGCTCCCAAACAGTGGACACACTGGATGCAGTGAGCGGCTGGAATCAGGTGCGTGGCCAGAGTTATAGCTTAGCTTAGCTTAGCTCTGCAGGAGATCCGGGCACAGAAAGCTCAGCTACTGGTGCAGACTACTGGCCGGGACCAGCTCTCTGAGCGGACTAGCAGCGAGGGGCCACCGGCCGCCTCGGGGCACAGCTCGGAACTCTAGCAGCTGGAGTCATGGGCCTGGACTCAGAGCGAGCATAGTCCAGCACAGACAACTCAGCCAGAAGGGAGCAGCAGAGCCGGGTACCAGCAGCTCAGCCAAGCTCACACGGTGCCTTCAGCTGGGGCAGCCATCTTGCCCCAGACCCCCGCGCGCAAACAGCGGGCACACTGGATGCAGTGAGCAGCTGGAATCAGGTGCGTGGCCAGAGTTATAGCTTAGCTTAGCTCTGCAGGAGATCTGGGCACAGAAAGCTCAGCTGCGGGTGCAGACTACCGGCCGGGACCAGCTCTCTGAGCGGACTAGCAGCGAGGGGCCACCGGGCCGCCTCGGGGCACAGCTCGGAACTCTAGCAGCTGGAGTCAGGGGCCTGGACTCAGAGCGAGCATAGTCCAGCACTGACAAGCTGCCAGAAGGGATCTGTCTCCTGGGGACAGGCGTGCTGTGCTTTCAGCAGGGCGCCATCTACAATAAGACCAACTAATGCCAGAGATAAAGAGATGGCAAAAGGCAAATGTAGGAACGTTATTAACAGAAATCAAGGCAATATGGCACCATCTGAACCCAATTCGCCAACCACAGCAAGTCCAGGTTACCCCAGCACACCAGAAAAACAAGAGTTAGATATAAAAGCACAGGTCATGATGCTCCTAGAGGAACACAAAAAAGACATAAACAAATCTCTTAAAGAAATGCAGGGGAACATCAATAGGGTAGAAGCTCTTACAATCCAAACACAAAAAACACTTAAAGAACTCCAGGAGAATATGGGCCATCAGACAGAAACCAATAAAGAGGAAATGAGAAAATCAGTTAAAGAAATGCAGGAGAACTTGAAACAACAGGCAGAAGTCATGAAAGAGGGAGCACAAAAATATATTAAAGAATTACATGAAAACACAAACAAACAAATGATGGAACTGAGCAAAACCATCCAAGATCTGAACACAGAGGTAGAAACAACTAAGAAATCACAAAAGGAGGCAACCTTGGAGATAGAAAACCTTGGGAAGAAATCAGGGGTCGTAGATGCAAACATAAACAACAGAATACAAGAGATAAAAATAAGAATCTCTGATGCTGAAGATAACATAGTAACCATTGACTCCACAGTCAAAGAAAACGCAAAATCCAAAAGGCTTGTAACCCAAAACATCCAGGAAATCCAGGACACAATGAGAAGACCAAACCTAAGGATTATAGGGATAGATGAGAGTGAAGATCTACAACTTAAAGGGCCAGCAAATATCTTTAACAAAATTATGGAAGAAAACTTTCCTAACTTAAAGAGAGAGATGCCCATGAATATACAAGAAGCCTACAGAACTCCAAACAGACTGGACCAGAACAGAAATACCTCCCGTCACATAATAATCAAAACCCCAAATGTACTAAACAAAGAAAGAATATTAAAGGCAGTAAGAGAAAAGGGCCAAGTAACATATAAAGGAAGACCTATCAGAATCACACCAGACTTCTCTCCAGAAACCATGAAAGCTAGAAGATCCTGGGCAGACCTCATGCAGACCCTAAGAGAAAACAAATGTCAGCCAAGACTACTATACCCAGCAAAACTCTCAATCAACATAGATGGAGAAATCAAAATATTCCATGACAGGACCAAATTTACACAATATCTTTCCACTAACCCAGCTCTACAAAGGATAATAGGAGGAAAACTCCAACACAAGGAAGGAAATGGCACCCAAGAAAAAGCAAGACAGTAAACTTCTTCCATCAAACTCAAAGGAAGATAACTACTCAAAAACAAAAATAACATCAAAAATGTCAGGAAGTAATAATCTCTATTCCTTAATATCTCTTAACATCAATGGACTCAACTCCCCAATAAAAAGACATAGACTAACAGACTGGATACGGAAACAGGACCCTACATTTTGCTGCTTACAGGAAACACACCTCAGAGTCAAAGACAAACACTACCTTAGAGTAAAAGGATGGAAGACAATTTTGCAAGGAAATGTCACAGGAAGCAAGCTGGAGTAGCCATTTTAATATCAGATAAAATTGACTTTCAACCCAAAGTCATCAAAAGAGACACAGAAGGTCACTTCCTGCTAGTCAAAGGAAGAATCCACCAAGAGGAACTCACAATTCTAAACATCTATGCTCCAAATGTAAGGGCACCCTCATATGTAAAAGAAACCTTACTAAAGCTCAAAGCACACATTGCACCTAACACAATGATTGTGGGGGACCTCAATACTCCACTATCTACAGTGGACCGACCAGGAAAACAGAAACTAAACAGAGACACGGAGAAACTCATCGAAACTTTGGAGCAATTGGATTTAACAGATATATATAGAACATTTCACCCTAAAGCAAAAGACTATACCTTTTTCTCAGCCCCTCATGGTACCTTCTCCAAAATCGACCATATAATTGGACACAAGACAGATCTCAACAAATATAAAAAGATCGAACTAATCCCATGCCTCTTATCAGATCACCATGGAGTAAGAGTGTTCTTCAATAGCAACAAAAACAACAGAAAATCCCCATACGCTTGGAGGCTGAACAATATTCTACTCAATGATACCTTAGTCCAGGAAGAAATAAAGAAAGAAATCAAAGAATTCTTAGAACTTAATGAAAATGAAGGCACAACATACCCAAATCTATGGGACACAATGAAAGCAGTGCTTAGAGGAAAACTCATAGCCCTGAGTGTCTCCAAAAAGAAACAGGAGAGAGCATATACGAGCAACTTAATGGCGCACTTGAAAGCTCTGGAACAAAAAGAAGCAATTTCACCCAGGAGGAGTAGAAGACAGGAAATCATCAAACTCAGGGCTGGAATCAATCAAGTTGAAACAAAGAGAAACATACAAAGAATCAACAAAACCAGGAGCTGGTTCTTTGAGAAGATCAACAAGATAGATAAACCCCTAGCCAGACTTACTAAAGGGCACAGAGACAGTATTCAAATTAACAAAATTAGAAATGAAAAGGGAGATATAACAACAGAAACTGAGGAAATCCAAAAAATCATCAGATCCTACTACAAAAACCTATACTCAACACAACTGGAGAATCTGGAGGAAATGGACAATTTCCTCGACAGTTACCAAATACCAAAATTAAACCAGGATCAAATAGATCGTCTAAACAGACCCATAACCCCCAAAGAAATAGAAGGGGTCATAGACAGTCTTCCAACCAAAAAGAGCACAGGACCAGACGGTTTTAGTGCAGAATTCTATCAGACCTTCAAAGAAGTCCTGATACCGATACTCTTCAAATTATTCCACAAAATAGAAACAGAAGGAACACTACCCAACTCATTCTATACAGCCACAATTACTCTGATACCAAAACCACACAAAGATCCAACTAAGAAAGAGAACTACTGGCCAATTTCTCTTATGAATATCGATGCAAAAATACTAAACAAAATACTTGCCAACCGAATCCAAGAACACATCAAAATGATCATTCACCATGATCAAGTTGGCTTCATCCCAGGGATGCAGGGATGGTTCAATATACGGAAATCCATCAACGTAATCCACTACATAAACAAACTCAAAGAAAAAAACCACATGGTCATCTCATTGGATGCTGAAAAAGCATTTGGCAAAATTCAGCATCCTTTCATGCTAAAGGTCCTAGAAAGAACAGGAATTCAAGGCCCATATCTAAACATAGTAAAAGCAATATACAGCAGACCAGTAGCCAACATCAAGGTAAACGGAGAAAAACTCTAAGCAATCCCTCTAAAATCAGGGACTAGACAAGGCTGTCCCCTCTCGCCATATCTCTTCAATATAGTACTTGAGGTACTAGCTAGAGCAATTCGACAACAGAGGGAAGTCAAAGGGATACAAATCGGAAAGGAAGAAGTCAAACTATCACTATTTGCTGATGATATGATAGTTTACTTAAGTGACCCAAAAACCTCCACCAGAGAACTCCTGCAACTGATAAACAACTTCAGCAAAGTGGCTGGCTATAAAATCAACTCAAGTAAATCAGTAGCCTTCCTATACGCGAAGGATAAGCAGGCCGAGAAAGAAATTAGGGAAATGACACCCTTCACAATAGCCACAAATGATATAAAGTATCTTGGAGTGACGCTAACCAAACATGTGAAAGATTTATATGACAAAAACTTCAGGTCTCTGAAGAGGGAAATTGAAGAAGACATCAGAAAATGGGAAAATCTTCCATGCTCGTGGGTTGGCAGGACTAAAATAGTCAAAATGGCAATCTTGCCCAAAGCAATATACAGATTCAATGCAATCCCCATCAAAATCCCAACTCAGTTCTTCATAGAGCTAGAAAGAGCAATTCTCAAATTCATCTGGATTAACAAAAAACCCAGGATAGCTAAAACTATCATCAACAGCAAAAGATAGTCAGTATCCCGGACCTCAAGCAATATTACAGAGCAGTGGTATTAAAAACTGCATGGTATTGGTTCAGTGACAGGGAAGCGGATCAATGGAATAGGATCGAAGACCCAGAATTGAACCCACACATCTATGGCCAATTGATCTTCGACAAAGGAGCTGAAAACATCCAGTGGAAAAAAAGATAGCCTTTTCAACAGTTGGTGCTGGCTCAACTGGAAGTCAACATGCAGAAGAATGAGAATTGATCCACTCTTATCTCCTTGCACTAAACTCAACTCCAAGTGGATCAAGGATCTCCACATAAAACCAGACACACTAAAACTAATAGAAAAGAAACTGCGGAAGACCCTTGAAGACATTGGCTCAGGGGAAAAATTCCTGAACAGAACACCAATTGCTTATACTCTAAGAACAAGAATAGACAAATGGGACCTCATAAAACTACAAAGTTTCTGTAAGGCAAAAGACACTGTCAAAAGGATAAATTGGCAACCAACAAATTGGGAAAAAATCTTCACCAACCCCACATCCGACAGAGGGCTAATCTCCAATGTATATAAAGAACTGAAGAGGTTAGACCCCAGAAAACCAAATAACCCTATCCAAAAATGGGGTACAAAGCTAAACAGAGACTTTTCACCTGAAGAAATTCGGATGGCTGAGAAACACCTTAAAAAATGTTCAACATCACTAGTCATTAGGGAAATGCAAATTAAAACAACCCTGAGATTTCACCTCACACCAGTCAGAATGGCTAAGATTAAAAACTCAGAAGACATCAGGTGTTGGCGAGGATGTGGAGAAAGAGGAACACTACTCCACTGCTGGTGGGAATGCAAGCTGGTACAACCACTCTGGAAATCAGTATGGCGGTTCCTCAGAAAACTGGGCATGATACTTCCGGAGGACCCAGCCATACCACTCCTGGGAATATACCCAGAAGATTCACCAGCATGCAATAAGGATACATGCTCCACTATGTTCATAGCAGCCTTATATATAATAGCCAGAAGCTGGAAAGAACCCAGATCTCCCTCAACAGAGGAATGGATACAAAAAATTGTGGTATATATACACAATGGAGTACTATTCAGCCATTAGAAACAATGAATTCATGAAATTCTTAGAGAAATGGATGGAGCTGGAGAATGTCATACTAAGTGAGGTGACCCAGTCTCAAAAGAATACCCATGGTATACAGTCACTGATAAGTGGATATTAGCCTAGAAGCTTGGAACAACAAAGACACAAATCACATATCAAGTGATGTCTCACAAGAAGAAAGGAGTGGACACTGGTGCTAGAATGGACCAAAACATCATTGTGGGAGAGTACAAGAACAGTAAAGTGGGAGGGGGTGGATGCGGGAGCAGGGGGAGGGAAAAGGACATGTGGGACATTTGGGGGTGGGGAACCAGAAAAAGGGAAATGAATTGTAAATATAGAATATATACAATAAAAAAAAAAATCAAAAAAAAAAAAAAAAAAGAAAGGATATCTGTTAGCCGGAAAGCCAACTTTACTACGTTCCAACATAATTTTTTTAATAATAAAGTTCATGTTTTCATAGTTAAAATATAAAAAAAAAAGAGTGGATCAATTCTCATTCTTCTGCATGTTGACCTCCAGTTGAGCCAGCACCATCTGTTGAAAAGGCTATCTTTTTTCCACTGGATGTTTTCAGCTCCTTTGTCAAAGATCAATTGGCCATAGATGTGTGGGTTCAATTCTGGGTCTTCGATCCTATTCCATTGATCCGCCTCCCTGTCACTGAACCAATACCATGAAGTTTTTAATACTACTGCTCTGTAGTATTGCTTGAGGTCCGGGATATTGATTCCCCGAGAAGTTCTTTTGCTGTTGATGATAGTTTTAGCTATACTTGGTTTTTTGTTAAAATGGGGTACAGAGCTAAACAGAGACTTTTCACCTGAAGAAATTCAGATGGCTGAGAAACACCTTAAACAATGTTCAACATCATTAGTCATTAGGGCAATGCAAATCAAAGCAACCCTGAGATTTCACCTCACACCAGTCAGAATGGCTAAGATTAAATAATCAGAAGACATCAGGAGTTGGCGAGGATGTGGAGAAAGAGGAACACTCCTCCACTGCTGGTGGGAATGCAAGCTGGTACAACCACTCTAGAAATCAGTCTGGTGGTTCCTCAGAAAACTGGATGTGATGCTTTCGGAGGATCCAGCCATACCACTCCTGGGAATATACCCAGAAGATCCCCCAGCATGCAATAAGGATACATGCTCCACTATGTTCATAGCAGCCTTATATATAATAGCCAGAAGCTGGAAAGAACCCAGATGTCCCTCAACGGAGGAATGGATACAAAAATTGTGGTATATATACACAATGGAGTACTATTCAGCCATTAGAAACAATGAATTCATGAAATTCTTAGAGAAATGGATGGAGCTGGAGAACGTCATACTAAGTGAGGTGACCCAGTCTCAAAAGGATACCCATGATATGCAGTCACTGATAAGTGGATATTAGCCTAGAATCTTGGAATACCAAAGACACAAATCACATACCAAGTAATGTCTGACAAGAAGAAAGGAGTGGACACTGGTGCTAGAATGGACCAAATCATCATTGTGGGGGAATACAAGAACAGGGAGGTGGGAGGGGGTGGATGAGGGAGCAGGGGGAGGGAAAAGGGCATGTGGGACCTTTGGGGTGGGGAACCAGAAAAATGGAAATGAATTGTAAATATAGAATATATCCAATAAAAATATATATAAAAAATAAACACTCTGCATTCTCTTATTCTATATCCCTTAAACAAATATGAGCCTCTGTGTTAATCACCATCTACTTCAAAGAGAAGTTTCTCTGATGCAGACTGATAAGTACATTAATCTACAGATATAATGGTAAATCACAAGGAGTTAATTATGTACTATAACAATCTAGTAAATAATAGTGGTAAGTTCTTCCCTAAGGTCTACTTCCTGCCTAATTTCAGGTTCTTGGCTCAGTATAGTGCCAGATAGGAGTTTCATCTTGTGAATTAGGACTTAAACATAATTAGAATATGGTTGCTTGTACCTATGATGTCCATTCCACTAATTCATCCATTAGCAGGCATGTCTTCCCAGGACATACATCATTGTAGTTCACAGGGTTCACAGCTGGCTACAACAGATGAAAGTTTTACTCCTCTGGTAGCTTTAATATCACCTTCCATCTTTATGAAATTTAGTCTAAATTCTTGAATGAAATATATATTAACTTTTATCGAGTGTGTATAAAACTGGCATTTGAATTACAACAAGACATATATCTCTGTCACCATTGAAACTAATCTCACCATAATATTCTGTATGTTCTTTATTAATACACACAGTTGGCAGTTTTCAACTTCAAAACTATTTCACAATATTAATATTTTTTTGGTAAAAACAATAATATGCTAGCCTCATTCTATTTCATTTATTTAATTATTTATTTATTTATTTATTTATTTATCTTAATCTCTTTAAATCTTGCTCACTGTCCCACCCAGTAACCTCTGCTACAATCCTTCCCACCTTCTCCCCTTTTTCTCTTCTGATTGAGTGGAGGCTCCCTGGGTATCCCTTAACCCTGGAGCATCCAGTGTCTGAGCTTCACACTATTTTGATAGATTATTTTTCCTCAATTTTATGTTGACTAATCTTCACTTGATCTGAAATTCCTGTTTTTCAAAGATCTATACTTAACATTTTAGTTTTGTCATTCTATGACTGCCCATGAAAACAGTCATCCATAGTCATTGCTTCAACTATTTTCATGCCACTTATTATAAAATTAAGCTTTCTGTCTTGGTATCTCTTATGTTTCTATAAAAGACCATGAATTTAATAACTTATAGGGAAAAGGCTCATATTTGAAATAGTTTGAGTCTGATGAGTCTAATATCAAAGATTTACCATTTGCTAATGGAATTATTATTTATTCTAACATGGTAGTGAGAATCATAGAGTCAGAAAATATACTTATTGGTATTCCTTATTTTATCATTCTTTCATATATAGAGCCTGAATATAAATTTTATGTCTCATTAATAGGAATATTTAACATAATTTTTCTCTATCCATGTTCCCCTTGGCCTTAATTATTGCTCAACTCTACCATATAATCCAACCAAATATGCATTGACACTGAATGAATACCCATTCATGCCTATTGAATGAATACCATAACTACTTAATGTACACTTTAGAGAAGAATTTTTTTCCTTCCTTTATCCTCCACTCTACCAGAAACATGTCCCAAATTTAGTTTATTATAATTTTAAATGCTGCCTTAGTAGTTCTTTATTCTGAAAAGTTCAAAGGTTTCTGTGACAGCAATGGATACATATCTTACTGTTTAAAAAGTAGCTTGATGAGAACTCTGGAGCAAATGAGTATACTTAAAACTGATGTTTTACCAACATAAAATTTAAAATAATTTCCTACTATCTGCTAAATCTCCTCTCTCTCTCTCTCTCTCTCTCTCTCTCTCTCTCTCTCTCTCTGTCCCTCAATCCTTCAGGTTGTCAGGTTAAGTATTGTTAAGAATCATTTTCTAACAGTCAGTTTATAATGGATATGTTAAAAACCTATAACTGCTATAAATGATTTAATGTAAAAATGATAAATGCCTACCATAAAACTCTTAAAAATTACAGATCACAAACAAATGTAGTATTCTGCAATTTATAATGTAATTGGAGTCATTCTTAAGCAAAATTAATCAGACCTGTTCTGACAGTTGTCAGTTGGTGGAGGAGTCCTATAGATATCATTTTCCTTGTAGGGATGGTCTCTCTTATTGATAGATCTAAATGGCAACTAGCTTTATGACTTCATCACAGAAAATAGTGCATATTTCAAAATAAGCATTCCCATTTTTCTTATTTGACTCCTAACCAAGAAAGCTGAAATTACAAAAAACTAAATGTGTTCTATACATGTGTTTCTAATTTGGTTGTGTGTGTGTGTGTGTGTGTGTGTGTGTGAGAGAGAGAGAGAGAGAGAGAGAGAGAGAGAAGAGAAATTTAATTTTGACCTTCTTGAGAATTAATGTTCTATAGTCTATTGATTTTCTGAAAAAGCAGGGAGGTAGGTAAGTTGAATAATACTCTAGAACTAAGGTGTTCATTGTAACCTTTCAGTGATCTTTCATTACGATCATATTACTGGAGTCCCTTTATAATGTAAAGTACTGAGCTTGCTTTGGACAATAAAAATAAAAGCACCGTTTTCTTTTAAAATATATCTAGAATCTATTTGCTTATCATCTGTTTCCAATGTTATTCATTGGATCAATTTAATTTCCCTTTTCCATAACTGCTGAGGCTCATAAACTCCTCAGTTCAGTGATAGAATTATTATTCTTTCACATTCATTACACAACAATTATTTTGTCATACAGCTATCAATTCCCCTGGCATTTTTATTTAGGTTTTTTTTTTGAGAACTTTATGAATCAGAACCATGTTTTCATCATTTTTGCACTTCTGTCTGTAGAGACACACTCCAACTTCTCCAACAAATATCTCTCAATTTCATGACTTTTTTTTGTTTCAGCCATTGTCAAAACACCAACACATACTTCTTACTAAGTTCACTTAGTGTTGTTCATATATACTCTATTTAGGGCTGAATACTTAGGACTGGATAACCTAGTAGTATTGTCCCAAAAATAAATAAATAAATAACAGCAAAATAAATAATAATCCAGTAAACAAGAAACCCAAAGAGTGGGAGAATGTTGGGCACCTACATATTTAATAGAGCATTAATATTTAAAACTGGAAAGAAGTAAAAACCAAAATAAATAAAAAAATAAGTGACATAAATACAAAATGGATTATGAATCTTACCAACAAGTTTAAAAAGAAAAAGAAAAATGACTAAGAAATTTTCTAAAAAGTATTCAACAACATTACCAATTAGAGAAATGCAAATTAAAACTACCATGAGAGTTCATCTTGTCAATCAAAATAGATAAATTCAAGAAAACAGCTGACAACAAATGCTGGTGAGGATGTGAAGTTGTTGTGATTCACTAAGGAATTCAGAGTGAAGACTTCTCAGAGAGCTTAAGATAGACCTATCACAGTCCTTGACATATGACTAAAGGACTTGACATCTTGCTCAACAAACACCTGTGCAACCTTGTTCATTGCTGCTCTATTCACATTAACTAGAAAATTGAAATAACAAAAAATTATTCAGTTGGTAAATAAGTGGTGAAAAGATGATAATATACACATTGGGATGCTATCGAGTGTCAGATTCCTGCTGTAGCTAGGAATCAAACTGAGTTGCAACACAGTCAGACAAAGATTAAAGACTGATGATACCTGGCCTTATAATATTAGTACTAATGTTTTAATAACATCTGATTTCTTTCTCTGTAACTCGTTTACTATTTGTGCTCCTATAAGCACTGGTTTCTTTCCTCTCTTGCTCAAAAACCTTAAGCTGGCCAGGTGAGAGGCTGGGAACTCATTACCTCATTGTCAACCAGAGAGAAAAGAAAGAAAAAGAATTAAAATATTTTATACAGGAAATATGCACAGGCACACACACATTCTGGTTAGGACCAACTACCTACCACCTGTCTTGTCAATCCCATAAGTATTCATGAATACTCTCATACACACACTTATATAAGCAAATTCACTTGAACAACCACCTATGCAGAAAGAATGCATTTATCCTGAATGGAAAAGAATCTCCAACCTTTATTTCTCAAAGAAAAAAAATTATATCTTTTGATTTCTTAAAATAACAAAAGCTGAATAGCACTCCACTATGTATATATACCACAATTTCTATATCCATTCTTCTGTTGAAGGACATCTGGGTTCTTTCCAGTTTCTGGCTATTATAAATAAGGCTGCTATGAACATAGTGGAACATGTCCTTATTACATGTTGGAGCATCTTCTGGGTATATACCCTGGAGGGATGTAGCTGGGTCCTCAGGTAGTACTATGTCCAATTTTCTGAGGAAATACCAAACTGATTTCCAGAGCAGTTTATCAGCTTTCAATCCCACCAGCAATGGAGAAGTGTTCCTCTTTCTCCAAATCCTCTCCAGCATCTGCTGTCCCCTGAGTTTTTCATCTTAGCCATTCTGACTAGTATGAGGTGGAATCTCAGGGTTGTTTTGATTTGCATTTCCTGAATAACTAGGGATGCTGAACATTTCTTTAGGTGCTTCAGAGCCATTCGAGTTTCCTCAATTGAAAATTCCCTGTTAAGCTTTGTGCCCCATTTTTTATATACACAATGGAGAACTATTCAGCTATTAAAAACAATAAATTCATGAAATTCGTAGGCAAATGGATGGAACTAGAAAGTGTCAACCTGAGTGAAGTAATGCAATCACAAAAGAATACACAAGGTATGCACTCACTGATAAGTGGATATTAGCCCAAAAGCTCAAAATAAACATGTTACAATTCATAGACCATGGGAAACTCAAGAAGGAAGATAAAAGTGGGGGTGTTTTTGTTCCTCTGAGAAAGGGAACAAAATATTCACTGGAACAAATATGGAGACAAAGTGTGGAGCAGAGACTGAAGGAAAGGCCACCCAGAAACTGTCTTACCTGGGGAGTCATCCTATAAACAGTCACCAAACCCCAAAACTTCTATGGATGACAAGAAGTGCTTATTGAAAGAAGCCTGTCATGGTTGTCTTTTGGAGGGGTCCTTGCCAGAGCCTTACAGATACAGAGGTGAATACTAACAGCCAACTATTGAACTGAGCACAGGGTTCACAATGGAGGATTTGGAGGGCAGACTGTAGGAGCAGGGGTAGGGGTGGGGTTGGGTGTTACACACTCATGGGAAGAAGATGATGTTGGCCAACCAGAAGTCCCAGGGCTCCCAGGGATGAAGTCATCAACCAAGGGGTACATGTGGTTCCAGCCAAAAGAGTGGCAGAGGAATGCCTTGTTGGGCATCAGTGGGAGGAGAAGTTCTTGGTCCTGTGAAGGCTCAATAGAGGCCCCAGTGTGAGGAAATTGAGTGGGGGTCATGGGAGTGAGTTAGGTGGAAGAGCATATTCCTGGAGGCAGGGTATGTGAAGATGGGCTAAGGGTTTTGGGGGAGGGAGAAAACTGGAAGGGGTATAACCTTTGAAATGTAAATGAAGAATAAATTCAATTAAAAAATAAAAAATAATGAAAGCACCTAAGAAGAAAGCCCTGTCTTTCTATTGGTGAAAGAGAGAGGGAGAGAGACAGAGACAGAGACAGAAGAGAGAGACAGAAGAGAGTGAAAGAAAGAAAGAGAGAGAGGAAGGAAGGAAGGAAGGAAGGAAGGAAGGAAGGAAGTCTGTCCCCTATTATCATTCTTAGTTCTTGCACATTCTCAGGATGAAGGATTTCACAGTTTTCCAAGCATCATTACATTATAACCACTCTTAGGAAGTTTAAAATATTAACTCACATAAGTAAATAAGGAGCTATAAAAGAAATGTTTACATATTTTTCCATTAAGACTAGTACCTAACTTAACATTCATTATTTTTCTTCTTCATTCAGCAGTCCATTAAAAGTTCAAAATAATAATTCTTATGTCATAAGTTAGCATGGTTTTTTAGCCTTGTTTCTCATTATATGTGAATTCGTGTATAGATAAATAAAGTCAATAATTTATTTTCTGTCCTTGCATTTATGATAAATTGTCCATTCCCAGTTTATGACTTTTAGTTATCATGTATTTATTTCATAGCTAGCCTAAAAGGAATGTTTTCCCTGACTGTAAATTTGTTCCAAGCTTGTTCTTATCCTACTGCAATTAGCACTTATCACATGAAGGCTTACAGAGCTCTAATTGCATCTTTTGTACTATAGAGGTCTCAACATTACTTGTATTCATTTCAGAATTCTATAGATTCATTATTGGGAAATATGAAATCATCAATTTTGTCTACATAGGATTACTACAAGGAAATATATCTTCATTGAGCTGTAGAAAATCTGCCCAATAAGATGGACTAATGTCCAAGAATCATTAAAATATATAACAATAACAGGAAAGGCATGGCAACAAGAATCAATACTGAGATGAGAAATTTGAAGTCGCTGCAATTCAGAGTTTACCCATGTCAGCCCGCAAAACTATGAGTCATCTCCAGAAAAGTCTCCTGTATTCCTTTAGCCTTTCTGAGATGGCTTCTGAAATACAGCTGTAAGGAAAAAAATAATCATTACATTTTTAGTTAAGTATAAAAACTAGAAAATATAAGTGAGATAAGTGAGACCACAAAAGACAAAGACTACACATTCTCTCTCATTTGTTGATTCTATTGACGCATTTTTACATTATATATATATATATATATATATATATATATCCAGAAATAACTGAAAACCTTAGAATCATAGAAAAGGACCATAGAGTATGGCTTTTCTAGAGAGGAGATCAGTAGGTACTATACATATACTAGATACTGCAAAGTAGCAATGAGAAAAAATGAATGATGATTCTAGCTATGGACAGGTAAGGAAAGTAATATAGAGGGAGAAAAAGGAAAGAGAGATAAATAACATCAATGATGTGTGAATAAAAACCACATAGAAACATCGTTTTACAAGCTTACTTTATATGTATATATGTGTGTGTGTATTTGTCATATGTGTATGTCATATATTACCTATATCAGATAACATTTATTTTATATTTATATTTATTATTTATAACATATATAAGCATATACTATTAATTTTAAATTGTTTAAAACTAATATAAATGTTAGTTCCAAGTATGAGAAACCTCCATTTGAGTTGCTGATCAGAGGATCCTAAGAGAATCCTAAAGCAATATAGACTCACTTCCAAGAACTTGAAAGTAACACTCTATTGTCACAAAACACTCAGACAATTCGTGAGAATTGAGCTGGAACTAACCTGGAATCCTGATCCCTAGAACTAGCTGTTGGTATTAGAAGATGCTGTGTAAGCTGACAATGGACAAAAACTAACCCCATGAGTCTAGCAAAATATCCCACTGATGCCATACTAGTATTTTTATTTTGGGAGCAATCAACAGCTGTTTCATTCTACATAAGACCTACTCAATAGGAGAGAATTCATGCCTGGTACTGTAAATATAACCAACTATACCAGACTATAGAGATCATAGACCATAGAGGAGACCCTAGCACTGCCATCTTCCCAAACCAATGTGTCTATCTTATACATACTTATTCTTATGTTACCAGATAAGTGTACTCACCCTCTGCCAAAATGTCACTTTGTACAGCAGTGGAGGCTATTGCACAGATCTTCTAGTCAAGACACAGAGAAAAGGGATTGTAGGCTACACAATAAAAAATAATGGTGCTTCTACAAAGTGATTCCTATATCCAATGCTTAGGAACTTTGAGTAAAGTGGGCCAAAAAGAAGGTAAAAGAAAGAGGAACAGGACACCTTCTGCTAGATACTCCTGCTTTTCTAGACATGACAGGGAGCTACACCTATGAAATCTCAAGAATAACATTTGCTTAAGGAAGACCTGAATAATGAAACACAATAATGAAAAACATGTTTTTGTGGATGAGGGAAATTTCATGAGGACCCACTATTATATTAATATGAAAATAGACAATCAATAGAGTAGATTTACAAACTTCATTTGTGAATCTTCTCAAGTGGAAGTTTTAGTCTCTGGTGGATTCAGCTATATTTCCTTCTCTGGCCTCAATCTGATGCCTAGTTCTCACTTCCAAAGAATCTCTGCATTATTTTCCCTGACTCAGTTCTTATAATTGTCATGCCCTTAAAAATATATTTGATAGCAATTAAAAAGTAAGAAACTACAATTAAGCAAGTTGAGAAGGTTCAATGAATTTAACTATTACTATGAAAACCTTTTAACATAAAAGTTCTTTTTGAAATTATCTGCCTGCAGAAATTATTCTTTTAATGTAGTCAAAGCTTTTTTAATTGCCTGAAGCATACTGATTTTCATATTTTGGGTTGCAATATTTTCTGATACAAATTATAGCTCCATATTTTTAAAAATAGAACATGCAGGAAATAATAGGTTCTTCTATGATGAACATAAAATAGAATTATCATCAAACTTGCTACTGTGTCTCTGTAATTTATGCCCCTCTACCATGCCAAGGTCTAAGAGTATTGAGGGAGAAACTAAAGACATGGAAGAAAATCTCAAAATGTCAATCTAATCCAAATGTAATGATACATTTTTATAAAAATATTTCTCAGCCCACAAAAGACCACACTTTTGATAGACTTCACAGAATAGTTAATAATAATCCTTAAGATCATTTAAGACCATGCACTTACATGCCATGCTATTGTGTTCTCAGGACATTTTAAATTTAATCTGCTGTGAAGAAAAGAATGTAACCAACTTTACTGTGTCTTGTATTTCCCATATATTCAGTTTTTACAACCCAAGTTTTATGGCAACCTAATTTTAATCATGAATTAAGTAATATTTTGTGACTCTGACCCCCCAAAAAATTGAATGCATTGTGGTAATCATTTGCTGAAAGGCAGTCAACAGTTTGGAACAAACCTTACACAACAATTATCTGTCACAAACCTTGGAAGCAACCTGCAGATATAGTTTGGTAACATAGGCTTATAGTACTGAGTACTTTTAGGTCATCTGGGGGACAATAAAGTTAGTTTTAAACCGGAAAAATCTGTAAAAGTTTTATATAAAGAAACCCCATCCCTTTCCCATGGCAATTTTGTGTGCTATTTAATAAAGAACAAAGCCCATTGTTAGAGTCAGACACAGAAAGACAGCACCACACACACACACACACACACACACACACACACACACACACACGGGGGGGGGTGGCTTGGCAGACCATAAGTAATCACAGACACTGGTAGAGAACATGGAAAGAAGATGAGAACTCAAATTAGTCTTTCTCTTGGTCAAATCACTTCATGGGGAAGAGCTTTGTTTTTATTTCTTATTCTAACATTGATACATTTTAATGCTTCTGAGATTATCTTCAACCCATGAAGCCATGTATATAATGGCAGGGAATGTTCTGCATTCCATTATCTGCAGACTTCACTTGGGTAAATAAACTGCTTCTGTGGTGACATTTCTTCTTTGTTAAGAGAGACTTTCATTCAGAAATATATTGGATGGAGAAACCACTGTTTGAGAAAAAACAGTGTAGAGCTAATACTAACCTGAGAATTTCGAGGAGGAAAGACCTCCTCAATTGTACAATTAAAGAGAGCTGTTATATGGAGTACACTTGTAACCAGCCAGCCAGCTGCCTCACCCTAAATGAGGGTTTGTGATAGGAGCCTCTGCTTGCCTATTGAAGTCCCTTTGATAGAGGAGATCAAGGAAGGTGTTCATAGGGGTGAGAGAGCACTTCCAGGGGACAATACTTTTATCACTCTCATTTTAGAGAAGAAATTTAAGTCCAGAAAATCTAAACATACATACATGCATGCATACATACATACATACATACATACATACACAAACTATAATAAATTCTAACAGTATACTTCTGTGATTTTTCAACTTGATACAGTCTGGAATTTTTATACATTGTCAGGATGATACAATGAAAGGGAAGAAACAAGGTTAAGGATATAAGTCATATAAACAGGGTTGTAAGCAGTCTGCATGAGATCTAAAAACAGAAACTTCTTCTCAATTACCAATAGGAATCTTAACTTGCAAGGTCTTAACATATAACAAATAGGGAGTTATTCTTAGCTCTATTAACTGAAAACAAAGCCTTTAATCTGCAAAGGATATTTTTCTTGGTTTGGTTTCCCATTAACTTGCAAGGTATATTGTTTTTGCTTTGGTCTCACACAAACTATGTTTTCTGGATTTTCTAATAGATGACTAGAGTTTCCCACATGCTAATATGGCTTCATCTTCTCAGAAAACATTTTAATAACAATCTAGGAAGAGATGTAACTCTGTAGAAGCTTGATGATAATGACATACTTTCTTGGATATACTTCCCTTCCTGGATACTGAGAGACCCCAACTCGATATTTCTAGACTCCTAGCAATTAGCCTAACACAGAAAAGTTTTGTTTTTTCTGCTCTCAGCCTGAGAAACTGTTAACCTTGAGATAGCACTCCCCAGCACTCCCTGCTCCAAGACCTAGCTCACCACATTCCTGAGACACCTGGTGTCTTGCTTAAAAGTTTAACTATGTTTGTCTGAGATAACCTGTAACCTTCCGCTAAGCCATAAACTGCTGCCTGACTGCCCACCCCCCACCCCACTTCCTTGTGACATGAATCAATGCTTACCCCCCTTTTCTTTGTAGTTTTTCTTTAAAAACTCCTGACTGCAGCGGTTTGAGGTTGATCTGCTTTGCCCCTGTGTGGGATAGGAGTGTGACCCCAGTGCACTGGCTCTCTGAATAAACCTCATGTGCTTGCATCATGAATTTTGGGGCATTGTCTTATCCAGAGACTAGAGTAAGGGTCTCCCTGATTTGGCGGCCTTTAAATACCTTTTCTCCCATTCAGGTGTTCTGTACCAATCTTACCTTTTCATTCTCAGTCTCACTCCCAGATTCCTGATTAACCTCTTTTGACCCCTAGAATGAATATCTGGGTAGCCACAAAACAAAACAGAACAGAACCACAGATCCCAGTGACAAGATTCATCCAGAGAGCTGGAAATCATTTTATACAAAGGTAACACTTATCCTTCATCATTCTTATTTTTATGAACTGAGGTGCAGGGAATTAAAGCAAAACTTTATTATGTAAAGGGACAAGTCTCCCAGACCACGATTCACAAACTGCATCCAAACACCTATTTTCACATAGAGATTCTTTATTAAGCATTAAAAAAGGAAAACAGGATGATTTTTGATTCAGGTAGAAAACAACAGATCATGCAGGAGTGATTTTTAAGAGGAAAAAAAAAGGTCTATATTAGAATGGGCTATGATATGTAGTATGTTTTGATTAGGCATATTAATTACAAGAGTCAAAACGGGGATTTTAATTTCTAGACTTTAGTACTTTAATAGTTGGAACTAGGCAATCAGCCTTAGGAATGAATCTAGCATAAGAAAGTGTCCAAACAAAGAAAAGCAGATCTTGGTAGCTAGCTTTAGGGATGTAATCTCTGGTTTATAAAGAAGGGGGATAGAAAATGTCAAAGCTTGCTAGCACCATGTTTGCCATGCTCAGGCTGTTAGAGCTCTTCATTTATAGCTGTTCCTTTTACTTATAAAAATAATTTTCTTTGTCCTGAGGTTTTATATCCTTTTGTCTAAATTTTGGTCTTAACAATAACTTATTTTAATTTACAAATATTGGAAAGAACAGGACACACACACATAAGAATATCTTCTTGAGTTGGAAATTAGGATCTGAGAAAACATGTCTGTTTTGTTTTATTTTGTTTTGTTAAACAATAATATTAATGATGATGCATATAACACAAACTGAAGAAAAATAATATTACACAATCTTAGTTAGGGTTCCATTGCTATGAAGAGATACCATGACCAAAGCAACTCTTAAAAAGGCAAGCATTTAATTGGGACTAGCTTACAGTTTCAGAGGTTTAGTGTATTGTCATCAAAGCAGGAAGCATGACAGCATGCTGGAAGACAAGATACTAGAGCAGGAGCTCAGAGTTTTGCACCTTATTTGCTCTTTTTCATTTTTTATTGGATAATTTATGTATTTACTCTTCAAATGTTATCCCCGTTCCTGGTTTACCCTCCAGAACCCCCCACTCCTATTGACCCTTTACCTTCTTCTATGAGGTACCTTCTCTTACCTACCCATTCCCAACTCACTGCTTGGCATTTACCTACACTGGGGAATTGAGCCTTCACAGGACCAAAGACTTCTCCTACTGATGCCAGGCAATGCCATCCTCTGTTACATATGCAGTTAGAACCAAAGGTTCCTCCATGTCTACTCTTTAGTTGGTTTAGTCCCTGGAAGCTCTGGGGATACTGGTTGGTTCATATTGTTGTTCCTCCTATGGGTCTGCAAAGGCCTTCAGCTTCCTGGGATCTTTCTCTAGCTCCTCCATTGGGGACCCTGTGCTTAGTCCAGTGGTTGGCTGAGAGCATCCACCTCTGTATTTGTCAGTCTCTGGTAGAAGCTCTCTGGAGACAGCTATATCAGGCTTCTGTCAGCAAGTACTTCTTGGCATCTGCAATAGTGTCTGGGTTTGGTATCTGTATATGGGATGGATCCCCAAGTGGGGCAGTCTCTGGATGACCATTCCTACAGTCTCTGCTCCATACTATGTCCCAGCATTTCCTTTAGACCAGAGCCCTTTGGGGTTAAGAATTTGGAAATGAGTGGGTAAACCCATACCCCAATCAGGGGGCTTGTCTAGCCTCTGAATCTTGTCTCTAAAGGTTCTGCCTTCCCTTTTTTGGGCATTTCAGTTAAGCTCATCCCTGTGGTGTCCTGAGAACCTCTTGCTTTCCTGGTATCTGGGATTTGCTGGTGACTACCCCCAGTTATTTCTTGATTGGAAGGCAACTGCTGCAGACCAAACTCTACCCAGAGTTGTGGCTTGCAGGGAACCAGGAATCTTGTGAAGCAGGAAGGCACGGGTTCGGTGAGAGACAGACACCAGAAGGCAGAAATGGTTTGGTATCTGAATGTATTGTGCTGTATTGAGCCAGGGGATTTTTAGCATGGGATCTTTACATTTCAAAGGATGTATCCAGTAAAGCAGGCACAAAAGACAATCAGCATAACCATATGCCATAAAGAAATGTAAAGTCAACCAGGTAAAAGCATTTCAATGTAACAAACTATAGATAACATCCATCTTCCTGATACACGCTTTAGTTCTAAAAGAGACTTCAAAGACCAGACCCCCTAGGGCTTAATGAGATTCTGTGAGTAGCTTAACTGTCACCTAGCCTTCTCTATGGAAACCTGAGATTACTGTGGTCAGTCAATGCTTATCATATAACAATGCCAGAGCCACTCTCATTAACATAGCCATAAAAGTTTACATTTTGTTGGGAGATCAATGTAATTATGTAAACTACTAGGCAAAGTGATGCAGTTCTAAGAACAGAGGGTTTTAGCCAGTGACTTACTTCAAAGAAGAATTCTTTACACCTATTTGCTTGGTAATTCTTAGTCCAGGCTACTAGGAATAAGGGAAGTTTTAGGAAATAAAGAAGGCTGCCAGTGAGATTCTTTTGGCCTCTGAATGGAGGTGCTCTAGAAAGCTTCCAAGAGGCATCTCTTCACCTCAGCCTGTAAAACCATGTTTCACAGAATTGATTGGATGCCACCAGCAGGCAACTATGAAAGACTCCCATCCTCAGGCAACTAGGAGGAGGCTCACTTCTAGGCAGCTAGGAAAAGGATTTCAAAGTCCACCCCCACAGTAACACATTTACTCCAAACAGTACATCCTAATGGGGCCACTCCATGAGCCAAACATATTCAAACCACCACAACCACCTTTCCATTAAATATTCATCATAAGGTCTTACAATTTTGCTGTTATATTCTACTTATCCAATAAAACTTCCATGGGACAATTTTATCACTGTCATTTTAGAGAAAAAATAAAGTTTAGAAAATCTTTAAAAATAATAATAATAATAATATAAAACTTTAATGAATTCCCAGAGATTAGTGTGCTCCCATGTTTTGTCAACTTGACATAATCTGGAGTCATTTGAGAAGAATAAATCTTACTTAAGAAAATGTCCCTCTTTGATTATCCTGTAGGTGAATCTGTGAAGTAGTTTCCTGGTGGGTTATTGATAAGGGAGGGCCCAGCCCATTATGGGTACTAACATCCCGGGTAGGTGTTTCTTCAGGATCCATGAAATTGAATGAGGAGAATTAAGAAGTACTTGCACTTATTCATGCTTTCTACTTCAGTTTCTGCCTCCAGGTACTTGTTTTGAAATTCTGCCCTAGGTTGTCTTCAGGATGAACAGTGATCAGGTTGTAAAAGTCTATCATATCATATATAACATATAATATCATATATTATATATTTATGCCATATAATGTATGATATATTATATATATATATATATATTTCTTGTATATATACACAAAATCAACTGATATATAGTGGTAGTGATATATATTAGATATATATCTAATGAGGTGTATATATATGCATTATATATAGGTGTGTATAGATAAATAGGTAGATAATAGATAGATAGATAGATAGATAGATAGATAGATAGATAGATAGATAATGTGTGTTTTTATGTGTGTGTATGTATTGGATATATTTGTATGCTGTGGCAAATTAGTATTTTAAACCAGTCAGCAATCAACTTGACACAAAAATATCATTTTTACCTATTAAATTTTACATCTTCTCCCTCTAATCACAGATTAATATATTATAATATAAATGAACTTTGATCATATTCACTATTGCTACCTTCCAACGTCCTCTGGTTTCATCTCCCTACCTCCTCCATGTTCTACTTTCTTGTTATAATAAACTGCTCAGTTCAGTTAGTGCTGTTCACATGGACACAATGTGTTTGTAGCTATTGACTGAAGCAGAAAGAACCTACTAGTAACCATGTCTGCAAAGGAAATTAACCTAGTTCAGCAGCCATCAATTTCCATAGGTCCCCTGATAAAGACTGTCTTAGCAGACACACCCAACCTCGTCCATATTGGAATTTTGACTGACCTGATTTTATACAAGTCTTGTACAAATAACTCTTGTTACTATGAGTTGAGACATACAGCAGAAAATCTATGTCATATCTATATGTAAGCTTTTCACAGCTCTTGTGCCATCTGCTTAGTGTTAGAAAATACTTCATGATAGAAAGGACAGAAAGAATGAAAATCAATGCATTATGATGCTTGCCTATTACAAAATGTTTTCCTTTCATTTTCTGCATATACTCATGGAATTATTTCATTAAAATAGCCTTTTAAAATTGAAAACAAATGTTTTCATATAATATATTCTAATCACAATGTCCTCCTCTTTATCACCCAAGTCCTTCCCACTTTCCTGTGCTTCCAGCTCAAGCTCTCTTTCTCCCTTGAGAAAATAAATAAGGAAATTTTAAAAAGACTAAAAACAAAGTAAAAAAGCACTAGGAATATACATACACACATAAACAAAACTCATAAAAACACAAACATCAGAAATCATAATACACAAGTAAGGGACAAATAATTCTCTCTTCCCGCTGAGTCAAGCTGCTGACATAACTTACAGTAATTTTACTTTGAGTTTTGGACAACATTTCTGAGATAAGGTTCATGGCAAATATTCTGTACTACAAGTTTCAATGACTTGGTTTTTTTGTACTTTATTTATAGAAGTTTAGGGGATCATGTTATGTGAAATCCTCCAATGTCTGAAAAATATACTTGTTGAATGTGAGGAATGGTTGACAGTTGGTTCTTTTGTTGTTGTTGTTTTTGTTGTTTTCTTTTTGTTTGTTTTTTTTCAAGACATGGTTTCTCTGTATGTGTTCCTCTAACAGCATCCTGACCAGTGATTTTAGATCTCAATCTTGTTTTTCTGGTGTGTTGGTGTATCCAGGACTTACTGCTGTTGGGGAACTGGGTTCGGATGCTGTCATATTGCCTTAATTTCTGTTAGTAATGTTCCTATGTTTGCCTTTTGCCATCTGGTTATCTCTCGCCTTAGTTGGTCCTGTAGTCACTAGCTGGTACTTGAACATCCTGTGTGCTCATAAGGCTATTTCCCCACCAATGGATGACTGGATTTCCCCTGGCACAGATTGCTGGGTGCTGTTGCACTCCTGGTGTATCTTGCTCCAAGCAATGTTATATTCGGTTGTCTCTGTGGACCTGATGCTGCTTGTCTGTTCTGTCAAGGAGCAAAGATGGTGGCTGGGAGCCCCTCCAAGTGATGACGACCCTGCCTGGCACAAGACCCAGGCCTGGCTGGCACATAAATGAATCACCTCTCTGCTCAGATCCTGTGTGCAGGTCCCCGCCTGGCTGCCTGAGTCCCCAGAGATCTTAAAATCAGGATATCTCGGGTACCTGGTTCTGCCTGCTCAGTCCAAGCAGCAGCCAAGATGGCAGCAGCTGTGGGGAGTGCAGGGTCCCCCACAAGGCACAGAACCCACTCCTGTCTGGGACCCAGGAGATGCTGCTCTGCCCAGCTCCTGCTCACAGATTGCTGCCTGGTGGCCTGAGTCCCCGGGGATCTTAAACTCGGGATAGCATGGGTACCTGGTTCTTCTTGCTTAGTCCAGTCAGCAGCAAAGATGGCAGCGGCCCTGGGAATTTTGATCCTCTTATCTGGCACCAAACAAGTTCAAGGGTTTTGTTACATTTCAACTAACCAGAATTTTTCATTCTTTATTCATTTCTTTCATTACACATTAGCTGTAATAAGAAATTAACTTTTGGGAGTCAAATAGTAGCATAAGGTGGGCAGATTTGCATCCAGTCTTGAAGCAACACTTGTTTCTGGTTTGGTACCATGTCATTTTAGAAAAGATGCCAGTTTGATTTGTGTATAAGGATCATTCCAGATTGACATAAGGCTGTTCGGCTCCAGAGTATTCATTATAGTGAACTCAGTCTATCCAACAACAGATAATGACAATAATAGGACATAGAAATTGATCGTATAGAAGAAAGTGAGATAAAATAAATTTGCAAATGGTTTTATGAAGGAGAGTGTTTCTTAAGCAGCAACAAAGCAAAATACTTGCTTAAGTAAATACAAATCAGAACAAAAACAAATCCCCTTTGCAATTTTCTCTATTTTTTACAATTTGTTCTGTCTCAGACAGAAATATTTTAGAGACAATTCCTTACAATGCTAAGAAGAATGCACATTCTGAAGGAATGTTCAGAAAATACCTTACCAGTCCATTTGATTTGTGATATAATTAACTTATGTTTTGAATAGGAGTACCTGTTTATTTCTGAGGGTAGAATATAATAATTGCCTGTTTTTATTGTGCTAGAATTAAGTTTATGTCCAGTGACATTGGTTTTCTGACATTAGGTGCTTCTTATGGTACATCACATCTTGAAGAATAAAATTTATTATGGCATTCACATCCACTAGCAGGAATCAAAGACTTAGGCTCACTTCAAATTTAGAGTAAATGAATTTATTCTTATTGCTAGAATAAGGGTGGAAGCCCTGGAGTCAAATACCATGCCACATGGAAGGGGGTAAATGTGGAATTTGAAAGCATGTATCACAACTATCCATTGAATCCACATCTGGGGAGGAAATTTGTTTTACTTCCCTAAGTTGTTTCTTAGTTTTCTGATACATATTAATAAAGAGATCATTTCATCACTTCCTTGTGCTGATAAGTAGGTTTTACAGAAGCAAAGTCAGCTGTTGCTAGTCCATTATCCTATTCTTATCCCACCTGCTGGCCACAAGGATTTCCTACACATTTCAGAGCAAAAGGTCAATAGCCCTTAAGAGATGCCTGGCTCCATGTTAAGTTTCTCTAGTCATCACAGCGGACCTGTGTAAATTATTACTCAGATATTGAATAGAGTTGTTCATTTTGTGGCAGGCAAAAACAGAGTGCTATCAGGTTAAGGATGCCATCAAGTCACCAGACATTTTCCCTACACTTTCCTTAATTAATAAGAAGTGGCCCTTGTTATCTCATCCGACTAATTTTGTTTGAAATTTATATTATCAAATATGAGAATAGTGACTCCTGGCTGCTTCTACTTATATTGTCATGAAAGGCTATTGTGTAGCTGTTTGTATTACAAATGCTAATTATGTTCCCCCAAACCTTCTTAGAGGAGAGTGTCTGCACATAGCTTCTGGGAACCTGCCCCCAGTTGGGTTGGTTCTAATTGTAAATAACAGCTGGGTAGCACAAACAGTGGCAGGATTTCAGGATTTCCTGGGCTTAGAACCCAGACAGGAAGGAGAAGACTTGCCATGCCTAAGAAGAGTGCAGGACAGAGAGGCAGGGTTGCAATGTAAAGGGACTTGGAGACCACAACCCAAAGGGCTATTCAATTGCGTCAGGAGTGGCCAAGATAGACCATATAAATTAGTAAGTAGTAACTGAATTATTGGCAAGAGGTAGATTCTAACATCATGGAGGCTAGGCAGCTGCCTATCTATTGTGCTGCATAAAGCATATTAAAATACAAAAGCTATGTGCATGTCTTTCATTCAGGAACATAAACCATTGAGGCAGATAACGGGCCCATGCTGGGATTTATTAATGAATAATTATTTCAACAAATGGTGTCTAATATGGGGCAAGAACTCAGTTTAAAAAATTAAATGGAGATCCCCAAATGGAAAACATATACCACCCCTCTAAGATTAGGAGGCAGGGAGAATTGGTTTCCTAGCTGAGAACTTAAAGCTGTGTATGCTGATAGCTACTGCTGGGAGAAGGCAGGCTGCAGAAAGCAGGTTAGAATAAGATGGGAATGGAAATTTTGATGGAAATCTAAGAAGTCAATGCTGCACAAGCAACTGAATTCTTTTAATGCTTGGGAATTCTGGGATTGCTTAGCATGACATTCATCCTTAAATCAGCCTTAAAATAGGCTCACACAGAAAACAGAAGTGAATTTAATTGAAGTTATATACATAGAAAAGGATATTGATCCAAGTTATATAAAGAGAAAGAGGTTATAATTATATATCCACATGGGAGAAGGGAGGAATAAAGGAAAATTGCATTGATTTTAAGGACAGAAGGGAGAAATTGTGATAATTCCTTTACGTGCTCTTAAGTACACATGGAAAAAATAAGGAAATCCAAGCCTTTGCTCTCAAATATAGGAAACAAAGGCACAGAGATAGAGATAAACCCTATCTAAACAGGTAACAATAATTGTTTTAATTGCTTTGAGTTGTTTTAATCATCAAAATGAAGGTGGTTATAAGTTTGGAGGTATTAATGATATTTCTAATCCTTTGGGAGAGAGGTCAGAGTAGAACAAGCCCTAAGAAAAAAGAGGTTGCTAAACTGAACCAATCTATTTCTGGTTCTCAGACCAAAGACATGCTGTTTTCAGAAAGAGGCTCTGAATTTGTGTTCACAAGAAATGAAAAAATGGCTTGGACCCCTTCCAAAGTAATATGGATCAGAGATGATAGGAGAAGCCCCCCCCAAAAAAATTCTTGGCTGCAAACATGAAAAAATTTCAAGACCACCAAACAGAACAGGTAATATGAATTACTGATCCCTCCATGGGAATTGTAACAATTATAACAATTACAGAAATTGTAAGGTATGATATATACTTATTAAATCCAGTCCATCATATTTGACAGTTAACATAAAGAATTCGATCATCCATCCTAACTTAAAGAGTTTACAATTCTGTACATCAATTATGTTTGATTTTAACTTGCATTACAATCTGAAAGCCATCCCTTCAATCTAGATTGTCTTCTTTAATGTTAAGCAACTTAAGTTTGATTATAATTGTTATAATTATGTTCCATGCATATCTGAGAGAAAAGATCCTTTTTAATTGGACAAAAAGGGGTAACTAGCTGTTTGTATTACTAATGCTAATTATGTTACCCCAAACCACTGTTTACATGAGAGGGTCTGCACATAGCTTCTGGGAACCTGCCCCCATTGATCATGATTAGTAAATAAAGATGCCAACAGCCAATAGTTGGGGAGGACAGACAGTGGCAGGATTTTAGGATGTCCCAGGCTTGGGTCCTGGAGAGGAAGGAGGAGACTCGCCATACCTGAGAAGAGTGCAGATTAGAGAAGCAGAGCTGCCATGTGAAGGGGCCAAGAGAGCACAGCCCACAGGGCTAATCAGATGGAACAGGAGTGGCCAGAATGGAATATGTAAACCAGTGAGTAGTAGATTCTAACAACATGGAGCCTAAGCAACTGCTCATCTATTGTGCTGAATAAAGCATATTAAAATATAAAGACTGTGTTTGTGTTTGTTTGTTTGTTTGTGTGTGTGTGTGTGTGTGTGTGTGTGTGTGTGTGTGTGTGATTCATTCAGGAACATAAACCATTGAGGCAGATAACTTCACGCAGGAATTTATTAATGAATAATTATTACTGCACCATTTTTCAGCTTCTCACTGTATAAAGTTAACCTTGTCTTGGATACAAAGATACATTTCCTCTAACAAATTCTGTTATTTAATCTAATCTGCGAGTCTGTGCTTTGTAATGGGGAATGGGATAAGTCCAAACTCTCATGGAAAGGTGCATGAAAATCTTATGATTTTGCTGATATTTATAGTGCTTAGTGAATTCTCATTCCTGCTTCTTAACTATTCTTCTAGCTCTTGAGGGCTTGATTTTTCTCTTCCTGAAGTCTACTGGATTTATATTTCTATTCCATTAAAAGGATTCTTTCAAGTATTTTGTTTATTGTTACTTTAATAGTTATAATTCCTTCTACTTTATTTTAATTTCACACCATTCTTCCTCTTCAGTTATTAGGGATAGTTACATAATAGAGTAACATCTGTGGGAAGTTATTGTTTCCCAGCACTTAAAATACAACTATATCAATCACTGTTCTATTGCTATGACAAAACACCATAATCAAGTCAGATCTCATGAAAGAAAGCATTTAATTAAGCACTTGTTTACAATTTCAGAGGTTTAGTCCACTATCAAAAGGGCAGGAAACAGGGTGGCAAGTAGGCAGATACTGAAGCAATAACTGAGGACTATATCTTCATCTTTAGGCAGAGAGATATTCTGGGCTTGGCATGATCTTTTAAAACCTGAAAGCTGATTACCAGTGACATACTTCCTTTAATAAGGTCATTCTTCCTAATCCTTTTATTTTTTTTCAAATAGTGCCATAACATGGCAACTAAGAATTTTAATATATGAACTTATGCAGACCATTCCCATTAAGCCACAATATATTTCATTCCCCATAGCTTATAGCCATATAAAATGCAAAATGCATTTGGTCCAACTTCAAAATACTCAGTCTAAGAAAGACTCAAAACTCTAAAAATTTTTAAACTTTTTAAAGACTCTTTGACTCATAGTGTCTTATCTGCAAACAACTGCAAAATAAAAATAAAAAAGCTGATAACATATTTCCAACATGCAACTTCACTGAATATACATTACAATTCCAAAAGGAAGGACAGAGAACATAGTGAGAAAATGCTGGACAAAAGCAAGACCAAAAATCAGCAGGGCAAAATCCACATTTTGCATCTTCATATTCAAAGTCAATAATTCTTTCCCAGGTGCTGTTCCAATATACAGCTCTTTCTAGCTTTGATGACTACCACACACTTTTCTTTCTTAGGATGGTTCTACACCAGCTTTCCTTGGCAGTTATCCCATGACTCTGGCATCTTCAACATTCATAGCATTTTGCAATGGTTTCTCTGAGCCCCCATTCAAGGACATTACTGACACACACATGGCCTCAGCAACTTTCTTTAGCTCTGAAGGGAGATTCTATAACCACTCTCTGATCCATGGCTCTAAAGTCAATACTACCACAGTGGCGTAAGCTGCCAAATCTGCTGCTTGTTGAGGCTCAAACCTGGCCCTCTCTTTCAATTACATTTGTATTAGCTATTTGTTGTTGATGGTTGTCTTCATGACATACCATTTTCTTTAACTCTTTTTCACAAGTTAGAACTAAACTAGGTGGTGTCTGGTCCCAAGGTCTCCACTCTTTTGATTCCATTTACTACAAGGCTTTTCTTTAAACTATTTCCTTGGGCACTGGATTTGGCTCAAGTATTACATGTCCTGGTGTTCATTTTCTCCTCAAACTGTGTGTTTTATATTTTACCTTACCTTGCTTGTTTCTTTTTATGTATAAATGGTATAAGAATGATGACTGAAAAAATCATACAACACAGTCAGCACAATGACCTTTCTGTACCTCCCTGCAGCGACACCCCTGATACATGCCTGGCCTCAGTAATTTTTGTTAGTTGAATGGGAATATTCTGTAACCCCGTTCTTCTATCCTTAACTCTAAATCCAAAAGCACATGGCTAAAGGTATCAAGTTCTGCTGCTTGCTAGGGTTGGAACATTGTTGAATTACATCCTCATTAACTTTCTGTTTGAATGATTCCTTCACTGTCTATACTTACCAGTCCCAGACCTTACACTGTAGACCAGGATGACCTTAAACTCAGAGATCTGTATGCCTCCAGAGTGCTGGCTCTGAGATTTTCTTTAATTTTTTTCAGAAATTCAAAACTTACCTGGGTGAAATCTTGTGCCGAAATCACTGCTCCCTTTATTCCATTTAACATCAGTCTTTTCTTTAACCTGCTTATGTCCATGAAAAGAGGGTTTGGCTCTATTCTTCTTCCTGGTCCCACTTTTCTCCTCAAACTTTGCATTTTATACTTTCTCTTGCTTAGCTACTACCTTTTCATTATAGATTGTCATAAAAGTGAATGCAAATACCCGAATGAAAGAGTCATTACCAGACTATTTTGAAATTTCCCCTTTTTTAATAGTGAAATGCAGTATCGTTTTACTTATGATTTCACAAATTATAAAGGTATGTCCCTGAGCTCATATTTTGGAATTTTTAAAAGAGTCCTTATATCATATTTATTGCTAGCTGGATGTTTTAGCCACTTGATTTTCAGGGTATAAAGCAGAACCTTTTTATGCATAGAATCATGTAGCTAAACATCCAAATACATTGTCCACCCATTCATGATGATTTTTTTTCCATATTCTTTGTTTACATTCCAAATGCTTTCCTCTTTCCTGGTTCCCCACCACCACCATATGTCCCATAAGTCCTCTTCCCTCCGCCCATTCCCCAATCACCCCCGTCCCATTTCTCTGTCCTGGTACTCCCCTAAAATACTGGATCAAGCCTTTTCAGGACCAGGGCCCTCTCCTTCCTTCTTCTTGGGAATCATTTGGTATTCTAATTGTGTTTTGAGTATTCAGAGCTTCTGGGCTAATTAATATCCACTTATCGGTGATTGCATTTCATGTGTATTCTTTTGTGATTTGGTTACCTCACTTAGGATGATATTTTCCATTTCCAACAATTTGTCTACAAATTTCATGAATTCATTGTTTTTATTTGCTGAGTACTATTCCATTGTATAAAAATACCACATTTTCTGTATCCATTACTCCATTGAGGGACATCTGGGTTCTTTCCAGCTTCTGGCTATTATAAATAAGGCTGCTATGGACATAGTGGAGCATGTGTCCTTGTTGCATGCAGGGGACTCCTCTGGGTATATGCCCAGGAGAAAATAAAAAAGAAAACACCTTTTCCTGTTTCCTACTCTGGGTCTGGTCACAGAGCATTTGATTGAATACCTGTCTAGCACTGGTGATGTGGTTGTTGCCTCTATCATAATGACTGCTCTCCTACCTCTGAGTACTCTGAATGGTTTCTGCTTATGTTAGGCCACACTACTCTCTTGTCTCTGTTAGGTGTTTCATACCAAATCACATACCTTCCTGCAACCCCTGTAAGAACCATAATAAAATTTTTCACTCTCATTACTACAATGTTTCAACCTAAGTGTTCTTCTCCAAATTCTTCTAAAATTAGTTAAACCATGACCTGAAGTACAGGGCTGCTGCAGCAGTTGCATTTCTCTTAAAGACAGAAGTAGCCACCTGTCTGGATTGTATCTATCAACTGATTTTTTGTAGAAAGAACTTTAAACGTATGTGGCTCCCTTAAGAGAAAAAAATGGCAAAAACCATAAACACTACTTTTTACTTCTCCATCTCTCTCTTTACATCTCCTTGTCTTTCTATTTCCCTAGCTCTCTCCAAAAATTTCTTGAAGCAGGAATGAGTGATATTTAGATCTAAATTTCTTTGGTTTTTTTTGACGTTGCATTATTCACATACATATTTATTCCTTGAAAAGTGAACTTTGAAATCATTTGCTAAATGATATTTACAACTCATATTTTGTATGGCTTAGAAGACCACAGTGTTATTAAATCCACATCTTTCTTTTTGAACCTTCTGAGAAGTAACCCCAGGTTCTTTCATACTTAACACTCAGTGTATAACTGGACTGCATTCCTGCCCATGCCCCTGGGATCTCTTTATTGATAACAAGAAGCAAACAATAAAACATATTTTTAAAATTTGTAGAAAGAAAGAAAGAAAGAAAGAAAGAAAGAAAGAAAGAAAGAAAGAAAGAAAGGAAAGGAAAGGAAAGGAAAGGAAAGGAAAGGAAAGGAAAGGAAAGGAAAGGAGAAGAAAAAGAAAAAGAAAAAAGAAAAGAAAAAGAAATTTCCTTTGCCAACATAACTAATCCAAACACTAATTTAGCCTCTGGCACATTTTTAGACAAGTGCAGAAAGCAGCCACATTCTTCCCCCAAATTTCACAGGAACAGTCTCCAGTCCACATAGTAACATTCTTCTCCTCTGAAAGCTCTTGAGCTGGGTACTCACAGTTTAAATCACCCTAAACACCACTGTTTTCCATGCCCCTACTTGGATGACCCTTTAAGCACCACTTAAACTGCTCAACTCCATTTCCAACCCAAAGCCTCAAAGTTCCCATTCCTCTAACCAAAAAGTATGGTCAGGATTATCACAGCAGCATTACACTCCCGGCAGCAGCTTCCTTCTTAGGATTTCTATTGCTGTGAAGAGACACCATGGCTATGGCAACTCTTATAATGGAAAACATTTAACTAGAGATGGCCTACAGTTCAGCAGTTTAATCTATTTTCTTCATGGAGGGAAGCCTAGTGACATTGGGCAGACATGGTGCTCGAAAAGGATCTGAGATTTCTGTGTCTTAGTCCACAGGCAGAAGGGTAAATATTATATGAGACTGGGTTTCAGCTTCTGAAACCTAACAGCCTATAACCTTAGTAACATACTTCTTCCAATAGGGCTTGCTATACATACTCCAACAAGGCCAAACCTTCTAATAGTTCCACTCCCTATGTGCCAAGCATTAAAACACATGAGTCTATGATGGTTATTCCTATTGAAACCTAAGAACTACATAAATTCTATCATTGTGAGGGGTTTATTGTGGTGAAGAGACACCATGGTCATGGCAATTCTTATAAATAAAATTATTTAATTTGGGCTGATTTATATTTCAGAAGCTTAGTCCATTCTTGTCAGGACAGTAAACTTTGTGCCATGAAGGCTGACTGATAGATTTTTAGGATAAGGGCAAAATTAAACAACCAAATTCTTTGAGAAAATATCACAAGAATTGTCTCTAGGCCACTTATTAATATTCTTTCCCCCTGAAATTTTTTGATCTGGGTCCCCACAGTTCAGATCATCCTTAGTACTGTCTTTTAAACTCCTACCAGGACTCCCATTAAGCTCCCATTAAAAAGATCCAAACTACTAAATCTCCCATAGTACTCCAAAACAAATACAAAATCAATCAACTCAACAAAACAAACAAACAAAAACAAGTAATGTCAGGACTGTTGCAGCAATACTTCAGCCCCTAATACCCACCTCTGTCTTAATCATTGTTCTATGGCTATGAAGAGATGCCATGACCAAGTTAACTCTTATAAAAGAAAACAATTAGTTGGAGGCTTGCTTGCAGTTTCAGAGGTTTAGTCCATTGTCATCATAGCAGGACACAGAGTAGCCAGATACTGAAGCATTAACTGAGAACTGCATCCTCATCCATAGGAAGAGAAAGACTCTGAGCTTAGAATGTGCTTTTGAAATCTCAACACAGAGTCCCAGTGACATCCCCGTCCAATAAGGCCATGAATTCTAATCCCTTTACTCCTTTCAAATAGTGCCACCACTTGGTAAATAAGCACTAAAACATATGAGCCTATGGAGCCATTTTCTCCCAAACCTCCATATTAAACTACCATAAGTTTGTAGTCATATAATAATCCAAAATTGAATTCAGTCCAACTTTAAAAGTCATCATAGTCAGTCGGGCGGTGGTGGCACACGCCTGTAATCCCAGCACTCTGGGAGGCAGAGGCAGGTGGATTTCTGAGTTCGAGGCCAGCCTGATCTATAGAGTGAGTTTCAGGACAGCCAGGGATATACAGAGAAACCCTGCCTCCGAAAAAAGAAGTCATCATAATCTTTCATAGTCTCCTCCTTGTTTAAAACTTCAAAGTCTCATAGAATATTCATACAATCTCTTAATTATAATCTTCTATAAAATCAAAACAAAAATGCATCATATATGTTTGACATATAATGGCACAAGATATGCATTGCCATTCAAAAACTGAAGAAAGGGAGCTGTTTTTACTGCAACATACTGTTTTACTTTTAACTTTTCTGTTAATTTGGAAAGTTCAATTCATGAACATTGAAGTCATTTCAGTTTTTTAGTAACATCTGTTATTTCTTTCTTTATAATTGTAAACATTTCATTGGTTGTGTTTTCTCTGATGATTTTTTATTGTTTTTATTTAGAAACTAATTGTAGGCTCCTCTAGTTCACTTAGGATAATGGTGATGGCTGAAGTACTGAACATTAGGTCGGAACTCTATGAGGGTAAAACAAATGAAGTCTATGAATTGTTAGATAATCCAGAAAGAGTTCTCCTGCAGTCCAAGGACCAGATTACAGCAGAGAATGCAGCTAGAACCATGATGTTGCTCTAATAACTTCTGGCTTTTGAAGTCTCCAAGGAGAAATTAGTTTTTATTCTAATCATTTGTACCATAGGAGTTTTTACTACCCAATATCCTTTCTTTAGTCCGTATGTTTATGTTTTAGTTATAACATGTGTTGGGGATAAGGGGCTCTTTTCTGATCATGTCTATTTGGTGTTTGGGGACACAAATTAGGTTCAAGTCATATTATTAAACAAACAAACAAAGCAAACAAAATCCTCAAAGTTGGGTTGTACGAAAGGAAATGGACATAGCAGTTTTGGAGAGAGGTAAATGTGACCAAAACACATTGAATGTAATTCTTAAAGAATTAATAAAATATGAAAAATAAACTCAATAAAAAGCTTTATCAACAGAATGGATAATATAGAAAGCAAATAATAAGGGCATGCAATAAAGTAAAGAACCTGGGTCAACAATTCAAAAAAATCATAAATTAAAATAGAAGCAGAATATGCAGGAACCCTGGAAAACTTTAGAAAACAGAAATTTGTGAATAAATGAGGAAATTTTTCAGTACACATACTTAAGAGGTATTATTAATAAAAATATTATATAGGGTTCCCATTGCAATGATTTAAAAAAATATATTGCCATCTGTGCCCAGGAGCTGGGGCTGTTAGATACCCCTCTGTGCATGGGTCCTAACAGAGGAGAGTCTGTCTCCAGGGAGGCCTCTGACTCCCAGACCCAGAGGTGAGATCTCCACTTTCTCTCCAGTGACTGTCAAACAGGAGAACAAAGGGCACAGGAGCAACTGGGACAGGATCCTTCTGGTCACCAACTGCACCCAGGAGCTAAGGCTGTTCCACAGCCCTCTGTGCAAAGGTTCCACCAGGAGAGAGCTGGTAACTCAGGAGTGCTCTCACACTCTGACCTCGAGGTGAGATCTCCACTTTCTCACCAATAACTGTCCCTGGCAGGATTGGCCAGGAGCACACAGGGCACGGGAACATTGGAGCAACTGGGAGAGAATCATTCTTGTCACCATCTGCCTTTGGGAGCTAAGGCTGTCTCAATCCTCTATACACAGGTCATGCCAAGAGAGATCTGATCTTCAAGGAGTGCTGATCAGATTTACAGGCCCACAGCAGGGACAAGCTCCAGCCAGAGAACAAGACCAAATAACACCAGAGATAACCAGATGCATAAAGTAAGCCCAAGAACCTTACCACAGAAACCAAGGCTACATGTCATCAGCCGAACCCAATTCTCCCACAACAGCAAGTCCTGGATACCCCCAACACACCAGAAAAGCAATAGGTAGATTTAAAATTACATCTCATGATGCTGATAGAGGACTTTAAGAAGGACATAAATAAATCCTTTAAAGAGATACAGGGAAACAGGTAGAGGCCCTTAAAGACGAAACACAAAAATCCATTAAAGAATTACAGGAAAACACAATCAAACAGGTGAACAAATTGAGCAAAATCATCCAGGATCTAAAAAGGGAAGTATAAGCAACAAAGAAATCACAAAGTGAGACAATTCGGGAGATAAAAAACCTAGGAAAGAGATCAGGAGTCACAGATGCAAGCATCACCACAGAATAGAAGAGATAGAAGAGAGTCTCAGGTGCAGAAGATACCCTAGAAAACATTGACACAACAGTCCAAGAAAATGAAAAATGCAAAAAGCTGCTAACCAAAAACATCCAGGAAATCCAGGACACAAGGAGAAGACCAACACTAAGGATTTTAGGTATAGAAAAGAGCAAAGATTTCCAGTTAAAGGGCCAGTAAATATCTTCAACAAAATTAGAGAAAAATTTCCCAAAACAAAAGAAAGAGATGCCCACGAACATAGAAGAACCCTACAGAACTGGAAATAAATTGGCCCAGAAAAGAAATTCCTCATGTCACATAATAATCAAAACATCAAAAGCCCAAAACATAGAAAGAATATTGAATAAAACCAGACACACTAAAACTAATAGAAAAGAAACTGGGGAAGACCCTTGAGGACATTGGCTCAGGGGGAAAATTCCTGAACAGAACACCAATTGCTTATGCTCTAAGACCAAGAATAGACAAATGGGACCTTATAAAATTACAAAGTTTCTGTAAGACAAAAGGACAAATCGGCAACCAACAAATTGGGAAAAGATCTTCACCAACCCCACGTCCGACAGAGGGCTAATATCCAATGTATACAAAGAACTCAGGAAGTTAGACCCCAGAAAACCAAATAACCCTATCCAAAAATGGGGTACGGAGCTAAACAAAGACCTTTCACCTGAAGAAATTTGGATGGCTGAGAAACACCCTGAAGAAATTTGGATGGCTGAGAAACACCTTAAAAAATGTTCAACATCATTAGTCATTAGAGAAATGCAAATCAAAACAACCCTGAGATTTCACCTCACACCAGTCAGAATGGCTAAGAAAACTCAGGAGACATCAGGTGTTGGCGAGGATGTGGAGAAAGAGGAACACTCCTCCACTGCTAGTGGGACTGCAAGCTAGTACAACCACTCTGGAAATCAATCTGGCGGTTCCTCAGAAAACTGGACATGATACTTCCAGAGGACCCAGCCATACCACTCCTGGGCATATACCCAGAAGATTCACCAGCATGCAATAAGGATACATGCTCCACTATGTTCGTAGTAGCCTTATTTATAATAGCCAGAAGCTGGAAAGAACCCAGATGTCCCTCAACAGAGGAATGAATACAAAAAATGTGGTATATATACACAATGGAGTACTATTCAGCCATTAGAAACAATGAATTCATGAAATTCTTAGAGAAATGGATGGAGCTGGAGAACATCATACTAAGTGAGGTAACCCAGTCTCAAAAGAATACCCATGGTATGCACTCACTGATTAGTGGATATTAGCCTAGACTCTTGGGACACCAAAGACACAATCCACATATCAAATGATATCTGACAATAAGGAAGTTGTGGACACTGGTGCTGGAAAGGCTCAAAACATCAGTGTAGGGGACTACCAGAACAGGGAAGTGGGAAGGGGTTGATAGGGAAACAGGGGGAGGGAAAAGGGCATGTGAGACCTTTGGGGGATGGGGAACCAGAAAAGGGGAAATGAAATGTAAATATAGAATATATCCAATAAATAATATATAAAAAAAGAAAGAATATTGAATGCAGTAGGGGGGAAAGGTCAACTAATATATCAAGGCAGACCTATCAGAATTACACCAGACTTCTCCCCGGAGACTACCTGATCAGATGACATACACACCCTAAGAGAACATAAATGTCAGCCTGAGATACTATACCCAGCAAAAATCTCAGTTACCATAGATGGAGGAACCAAGGTATTTTAAGACAAAACAAATTTACAAAATGTCTTTCCACAAATCCAGCCCTTCAAAGGATAATAAATGGAGAACTCCAACAAAAGGAGGGAAACTACACATGAGAAAAGCCTAGAAAATAGTCTTCTTTTAACAAACCCAAAAGAAGATGGCCGCATAAACATAATTCCAACTTTAATAACAAAACTAACAGGAAGCAACAATCACCTTTCCTTAATATCTCTAAATATCAATGGAATCAATTCCCTAATAAAAAAATACATAGACTCACAGACTGGATCAGATAGATAAACAGAACCCCAAATTTTGCTTCATACAGGAAACCTACCTCCATGACAAAAACAGACACTACCTCACAATAAAAAGCTGAAAACAATTTTCCAAGCAAATGGTCCCAAGAAACAAGCTGGAATAGCCATCCAAATATTGAATAAAATCAACTTTCAACTTAAAGTTATCAAAAAAGATAAGGAAGGACACTTCATACCCATCAAAGGAAAAATCTATGGAGAAGAACTTTCAAATCTGAACATCTATGCTCCAAATGGAAGGGTACCCACATTAACGAAAGAAACTTTGCTAAAGCTCAAAGCACCCACTGTAACTCACAAAGAGTGGGAGACTTCAATATCCCACTCTCATCAATGGAAAGATCATGGAAACTGAAACTAGACAGAGACACAGTGAAACTAACAGAAGTTATGAACCAAATGGATTTAACAAATATCTATAGAACATTTTATCTTAAAAAAAAGAATATGCCTTCTTCTCAGCACCTCATGGTACCTTCTCCAAAACTGACCATATAATTAGTCACAAAACAGGCCTCAACAGATATAAGAAAATCGAAATAATCCCATGCATCCTATCATATCACCACAGACTAAGGGTAGTCTTCAAGAACAAAAAAAAAAAAAAATAGAAAACCTACATACATGTAGAAACTGAAAACCACTCTATTCAATGATAATTTGTCAAGGAAGAAATAAAGAAAAAATTAAATACTTTGTAGAATTTAATGCAAATGAAGCAACAACATACCCAAATTTATGGGACACAATGAAAGTAGTGCTAAGAGGAAAACTCATAGTTCTGAGTCACTCCAAAAACAAACTGGAGAGAGCATAAACTAGCAGCTTGACAGCACATCTGAAGGCTGTAGAACAAAAAGATGTAAATACAGCCAAGAGCAATAGACAGCAGGAAATAATCAAACTCAGTGCTGAAGTCAACCAAGTAGGAAAAAAAGAGCTATACAAAGAATCAACCAAACCAGGATGAGGTTCTTTGAGAAAATCAACAAGAGAGAAAAACCCTTAGCCAGACAAACAAGAGGGCACAAAGACAATATCCAAAACAACAAAATTAGAAATGGAAAGAAAGATATAACAAGAGAAACTGAGGAAATCCAAAAAATCATCAGATCCTACTACAAAAACCTGTATTCAACAAAACTGGAAAAATCTGGATGAAATGAATGATTTTCTAGACAGATACCAGGTACCAAAGTTAAATCAGGATAAGAAAAACAATATAAACAGTCCCATAAACCCTGAAGAAATAGGAGCAGTCTCCCAACCAAAAGAAGCCAAGGACCAGATAGGTTTAATGTAGAGTTCTATCAGAACTTCAAAGAAGATGTAATACCAAAACTCTTCAAACTATCCCACAAATTTGAAACAGAAGGAACACTGCTCAATTTGTTCTATGAAGCCACAATTACTTTGATACCTAAACCATACAAAGACCCAACAAACAAAAAGAAATTCAGACTAACTTCCCTTATGAATATTAATGAAAAATACTCAATAAATTTCTCACAAACTGAATCTGAGACCACATTAAAGCAATCATCCAATATGATCAAGTAGGCTTCATCCCAGTGATACAGAGATGGTTTAATATACAGAAATCAATCAGTGTAATCCACTATAAAAACAAACTCAAAAAAAGCCACATGATCAATTCATTAAATGCTGAGAAAAGTTTTGACAAAATCCAACACTACTTCATGATTAAAGTCTAGGACTGATCGGGAATGCAAGGCCCATACCTAAACATAGTAAAAGCAATATACAGCAAACCAGTAGCCAACACCAAACTAAACGCATAGAAACTTGAAGCAATCCCACTAAAATCCGGGACTAGACAAGTCTGTCCCCTCTCTCCCTACCTGCTCAATATAGTACTTGAAGTCATAGCCATAGCAATTAGACAACAAAAGGAGGTAAAGGAATACAAATTAGAAAAAAAAAGTGAAAAAAATCTCTTTTTGCAGATTTAATGATAGAATACTTAACTGACTCCAAAAATTTCAGTAGAAAACTCCTATACCTGATAAACAACTTCAGCAAAGTGGTTGGATATAAAATTAACTCAAACAAATCAATGGCTTTCCTATACTCAAAGAATAAACAGGCTGAAAAAGAAATTAGGGAAACAACACAATAGTCACAAATAATATAAAATACCTTGATGTGACTCTAACCAAGCAAGTGAAAGATCTGTATGACAAGAAGTTCATGTCTGTGAAGAAAGATATTGAAGAAGATCTTAGAACTTAGAAAGATCTCCCATGTTCATAGACTGGTAGGATTAATAGAGTAAAAATGGCCATCTTGACAAAAGCAATTTACAAATTCAATGCAATCCCCATCAAATGCCCAACTCAATTCTTCATAGAGCAATTTCTAAATTCATCTAGAATAACAAATAAACAAGGATAGCTGAAATTACTCTCAACTATAAAAGAACTTCTGGCAGAATCCCCATCCGGGACCTCAAGCTCTATGACGACAGAGCAATAGTGATAAAAACTACATTTTTATTGGTAGAGTGACAGCAGGTAGACCAATGGAATAAAAATGAAGACTCAGAAATGAACCCAAATACATATGGTTACTTAATCTTTGACAAAGGTACTAAAGCCATTTAGTGGGGGGCAGACAGCATTTTCAACAAATGACCCTGGTTCAACTGGTGGTTAGCATGTAGAAGAATGCAAATCAATTCATTCTTATCTCCTTGTACAAATCTCGAGTCTAAATGGATCAAGGACCTCCACATATAACCAGATACACTGAAACTAATAGAAAACAGAGTGGGTAAGAGCCATGAGCACATGGGCATGGGAAAAAAGTTCCTCAACAGAACACGAATAGCTTATGCGCTAAAATTAAGAACTGGCAAATGGGATCTCATAAAATTGCAAAGCTTCTGTAAGACACTGTCAATAGAATAAGCAGCAATCAACAGATTGGGAAAAGATCTTTACCAACCCTACATCTGATAATGGGCTACTATCCAATCTATGCAAAGAACTCAAGAAGTTACACTCCAGAGAAATAAATAACCTTATTAAAAATGGGGCATATAACTAAACAAAGAATTCTCAACTGAGGAATACTGAATGGTTGAGAAGCACCTAAAGAAATGTTCAATCCTGAGATTCTACCACACACGAGTCACAATGGCTAAGATTAAAAACTCAGATGACAGCAGGAGCTGGAGAGGATGTGGAGAAACAGGAACACTTTGATGGTGGGATTGCAAGCTAGAATAATCACTCTGGAAATCAGTTTGATGGTTCCTCAGTACTACCTGAGGACCCAGCCATACCACTCCTGGGCATATACCCAGCATGTAACAAGGACACATGCTCCACTATGTTCATAGCAGCCTTATTAATAATAGCCAGAAGCTTGTAAGAACCCAGATGTCCCTCAATAAAGGAATGGATAGAGAAAATGTGGTACATTTACACAATGGAATACTACTCGGCTATTAAAAACAATGAATTCATGAAATTCTTAGGCTAATGGATGGAACTAGAAAATGTCATCCTCAATGAGGTAAACTCACAGACCAAATGAAAATCAAGAAGAAGGAAGAACAAAGTACGTATACTCTGGTCTTTCTTGGAAGGGGGAACAAAATAGCCACAGGAGGAGATACAGAGACAATGTGTGGAGCAGAGACTGAAGAAAGACCATCCAGAGACTTCCCCACCTAGGGATCCATCCCATATACAGTTACCAAACCCAGACACTATTGTAGATACCAATACATGCTTGCTGACAGGTGTCTTACATAGCTGTCACCTGGGAAGCTATGCCAGTGCATGACAAATACAAAGGAGGACATTCAGCCAATCATTGAAATGAGCACAGAGTCCCCAGTGAGGAGCTATAGAAAGGACCCAAGCAGCTGAAAGGGTTTCCAGCACCATAGGAGGAACAACAATATGAACCACCCAGTACCTCCAGAGCTCGCATGGACTAAACCTTCTGACCAGAGTATACATGGAGGGACTCAAGGCTCCAGATTTATATGCAACAGAGGACTGCCTTGTTGGACATCAAAGGGAGGAGAGGCCCTTGGTCCTGAGAAGGCTAGATGCCCCAGTACAGGAGAATGCCAGGACAGGGAAGCAGAAGTGTTTGGATAGGTGAGCAGGATGAGAGGGATGGATTAGGAGGTTTTCGTAGGGAAACCAAGAAAGAAAACAACATTTGAAATGTAAATAAAGAATATATCTAATAAAAAATCTATTTTAATTTTAATTTTCCAAATCATAAAGTTGAAACAAACCTTTCTTCCTTTCTCTATATCTATAGTTTATTTTACTTAATATGTCGCAGATTTAACAGTATATATTTAAGTAAATAATATTTAAGCTTACCTAAATTCTTACTTTTACTTTTTAAGTAGCAGTAATACTTGAATTGTCTTGTGATGTCTTCAATTTTATAAATGTATGTACCATTTTACATTATAATTGGAAATCTTTCTTAAAAAGAGAATTTATTTGTCAAAGAGTTAAATCTCTACTTGTGTTTATATATTGATAAAGATTGAAAGGAAGAAGAAAAGTTTGAGAAAAGAAAGAAATAAGGAATGATATAGGAAAGAAGGAATGAAGTAACAAATGAAGAAAACAAGAAACAAAAGAAGGAAAGGGGGAGGAAGAGATGGGGAATGCAGAATGAGAATCTTTTTTTATTGTATTTAGAAAGTATAAGCAAAATGATGACTGACTTCGGCAGTTAAATTGTGCCTCCGAGAATTTATATCATCTTATAGCTAAAGAAAATAATGATATGAGGATATTGTCTTAAGTAGAAAGATTCCATCTCAGGTATAAAGTTGTATATGGTGTCTATATCTCTATATGTATGTAATGTTATTTTTTTCTTAGTAGATAAAAGCCATTCAAATCAAAAAATAAGAAGGGCTTAGAAATAATAAAAATAAATGTTTTAAAATGTTCCTAAATTCACCTCTGATAATCTCCAAAAATTGACAGGGATGTTCATTTTTGTACAGGTTTTAAATCTCGAGTACTTCACATATTTTTTTACTTCAAAGAATACTATGTAATTTTCTCATGTTGGTGGATTTAATTAGTTTTTACCACAAACAATGACAAGAAAATATGGTAACTTTAAGTCATACTGTATGTGCCTGTTATCAGAAAGAAGGAGTGTTCAACTGCCTACAGTACAATTCTGCTACATGTAGAACTGTTTGTTGCTAATTTATCTTCTGTCCTTGGAACATTGTTTATATTCATTGGCAGCTATGTTTTCCTAAGATTTGAGTACCAGCATTTATTATGTCACTGCCAAAACTCTCTCACAGACAATCTGAACAAGGACAACTATTCCCTTAAGGAAGTTCCTCTACTAGTAGACACATGGGTTCAGGATGAAATCACTGGTTATCAATGATAGCACATCTGACAAACCCAGGCAACATTTTGCCACTAAATGTGGCTTTTATGTAGCTGACTCCCCTGACCTCATATTAAATATCTGTCCATGATGGAATTTTCTTGATGTTAAAAATAAGGGAAGAGATATAGAATGCCCCCCTTCCAGTATCATACAAAATTATTGTGAATTTCACTGTATGGTTAATCTGATTATCTGATTGGAGAGGCTTGTTGAGTAATCAGATTTATGAGCCTGGTTGAGATGAACACAAACTGAAATAGGCAATAAAACATTGTTTTGGTTTTTTAAACTCACACAATTTAAAATCTGAGTATAAAAACTTTTAATATTTTATTTTTAATGAAAATGGATTCTTCTCTTATACAATGCCTGCTAATCACAGATTTTTCTCTCTCCACTCCTCCCAGCTGCTCCACTCATTTCTTCTATCTACCAGATCACCCCCTTTTATTTCTCTTCAGAAAAGAGCAGGCCTCCAAGGCACAACAGCTAAATACTACAGAACAAAGTACAATAAGACAAGACAAAAAAATCTCTCATATGGTCATGGCAACACAATAGGAGGAAGAGAGTCTCAAGGGCAGGCAAAAGAGATAGGCACACACTGTTCCCACTGTTAAGAGTTCTAAAAATATGTCAAGCTAACATAACATAATGCAGAGGACTAGTATAGACTGGGGTATGCCCCATTCTTGCTGTTTTAGACTCTGTAAGCTTCCCCCCTCACCCCCCACAAAATGAAATTATTTCTAATGATATTTTACTATACTCTAAGAATTTTTTTTACCAAGTCCAATCATCAGATTGGCTTCTTCTAGCAGCAGTTGGGAGCTGGTGCAGAAATGCACACCCAGATATTATACAGACAATCTAAATTGAAAGTCTGCATTATTGGGTCCCTCCCTTTGGAGTTCAGAGTACTCTGTGGATTAGGGGTAAGAAAGACTGTAGGAATCAATAGGAATGGAGTATAACAGGAGAACATGGTCAATTGAACCAATACTCTTTTTTTAATTTTATTTAATCTTTCTTAACACTCCAGATTTTATCCCCCTCCTGGTCTACCCTCTGACTGTTCCACATCCCATATCTCCTCCCACACCCCATTGTCACAAGGATGTCCCCACCTCCCCATCCCTCACCCCACAAAATCTTCCTACTCCCTGGAGCCTCCAGTCTTTTGACTGTTAGTTACATATTGTCTGACTGACCCCAGAACCGGCATTCCTCTGCTGTATATGTGTTGGGGTACTCATATTAGCTGGCATATGCTGTCTGGTTGGTGGTCTAGATTCTGAGAGATTTTGTCCCCTTTCCCACCCAGGTCCCACCCTCCCTCCCACTTCTGTGGTTGCTTTCTTCTACAGGGGATTGAGATGTCCTCACATAGGTCCTTTGACTTGTTAGCCTCTTGAGTTTTGTGGAATGTACCCTGGGTATTCTGGATATTCTGGTTTGGTTTGGTTTGGTTTGGTTTGGTTTGGTTTGGTTTGGTTTGGTTTGGTTTGGTTTGGTTTGGTTTGGTTTGGTTTGGTTTGGTTTGGTTTGGTTTGATTAATATCCACATCTTAGTGAATACATACCATGTACGTTCTTTTGGTGCTGAGTTACGTCACTCTAGATGAAATTTACTCGCTCCATCTATTTGCCTGCCAAATTCAGGATGTCCTCATTCTTAATAGCTGAGTAGGATTCCATTATGTAAATGAACCACATTTTCTGTATCCATTATCCTGTCATGGCACATCTAGGTTGTTTCCAGCTTCTAGCTATCACAACCAAGGCCTATATGAACCTAGTAGAACATGTGCCCCTGTGGCATTGTGATTGTGGAGCATCTTTTGGGTATATGCCTAAGAGTGGTAGAGCTGGATCTTTAGGTAGATCTGCTTCCAATTTTCTGAGGAATCTCCAGATTGATTTCCAGAGTGGTTGTAGCAGTTTTCAATCCCACCAGCAATGGAGAAATGTTCCTTTTTCTCCACTTCCTCACCAACTGTGGTTTGATCTTAGTCATTATGATTGGTGTAACATGGAATCTCAGGGTCACTTTGATATGCATTTCCTGGATCACTAAGCGCTTTAAAAATTTCTTTAAGTGCTTCTCAGCAATTAGAGATCAGTCTGTTGCAAATTCTCAGTTTACTTCTATACCTCATATTTTGATTGAGTTGTTTGGGTTTTTTGTGGTTAGCTTTTTGAGTTCTGTGTATATATATATATATATATATATATATATATATATATATATTTATAATATTAGCCCTCTATTGGAAGTGGGGTTAGTGAAGATTTTTTTCTTCATCTGTAGGTTGCTGATTTGCTGATTTGTCCTATTGATTATGTCCTTTGCTTATAGAAGTCTTTCAATATGATGAGGTCCCATTTATCAATACTTGATCTTAGAGCATAAGCCATTGGAGTTCTGTTTAGGAAATCTCCCCCTGTGCCAATGAGTTCAAGTTTCTTTCCCACTTTCTCTTCTATTAGATTCAGTGTATCTGGTTTTATGTTGAGGACCTTGATCCACTTGGACTTGAGCTTCATGCAAGGTGACAAATATGGATTTATTTTCATTCCTCTACATACAGACTTCCAGTTAGACCAGAACCATTTATTGAAGATGCTTTCTTTGTTTCCATTGTATATTTTTGGCTTCTTTTGTCAAAGATCAAGTGTGTGTAAACATGTGGTTTTATTTCTGGGTCTTTAACTCTATTCCATTGATCAATGTGTCTGTCTCTGTACCAATACCATGCAGTTATCACTATTGCTCTGTAGTACAACTTGAGGTCAGGGATGGTGATTCCCCCCAGATGTTCTTTTACTATTAAGTATTGTTTCTGCTACTCTAAGATTTTTGCCTTTCCAGATGAATTTGAGAAATGTTCTTTCCATGTCTTTGAAGAACTGTGTTGGGATTTGGGCCCGAATTCCATTGAATCTGTAGATTGCTTTTGGTAGAATGGCCATTTTTACTATGTTAATTCTGCCAATCCATGAACAGATATCTCCATTTTCTGAGATCGTCTTTGATTTCTTTCTTGGGAGACTTGAAGTTATTGTCATATAGATCTTTCACCTGTATGGTTAGAGTGACCTCAGAATATTTTATATTATTTGTGGCTATTGTGAAGGGACATTTTTCCCTAATTTCTTTCTCAGCCCGTTTATCGTTTGTATAAAGGAAGGTTACTGATTTATTTGAGTTAATTTTATATCCAGCTACTTTGCTGAAGTTGTTTATCAGCTGGAGAAGTTCTCTGGTAGAATTTTTGGAGTCACTTATGTATACTATCATATCATCAGCAAATAGTGATACATTTAATTCTTCTTCGCCAATTTGTATCCCCTTGATCTCTTTTTGTTGTCTTATTGCTTTAGCTAGCACTTCAAGTACTATATTGAATAGATATGGGAGAGTGGGCATCCTTGTCTTGTCCCAGATTTTAGTGTGATTGCTTCAAGCATGCCTCCATTCAATTTGATATTGGCTACTGGTTTGCAGTAAATTGCTTTTATTATGTTTCTGTGTGAACCTTGAATTCCTGATCTCTCCAATACTTTTAACATGAAGGTGTGTTGTATTCTGTTGAGTTATTTTTCAGCATCTAAGGAGATGATCATATCATTTTTCCTTTGAATTGGTTTATATAGTGTACTACATTAATAGATTTTGTATATTGAATCAACATTGCATCCCTGGAATGAAGTATGGTAAATGATAGTTTTGATGTTTTCTTGGATTCAGTTTGCAAGAACTTTATTGAATAATTTTACATTGATATTCATAAGCAAAATTGATCTGAAGCTCTCTTTTTGTTGTTGTTGTTGTTGTTGTTGTTGTTGTTGTTCCCTGTATATTTTAGGTATCAGAGTAATTTTGGCTTCATAGATTAAATTAGATAGTGTTCCTTCTGTTTCTATTTTATGGAATAGTTTGAAGAATGTTGGTATTATGTCTTCCTTGAAGGTCTGGTAGAATTCTGCACTGAAGTCATCTGGCCTAGGAGTTTTCTTAGTTGGGAGGTTTTTAATGACTTTGTCTATATCCTTCGGGAATATGAGTTTGTTTAGAGAGTTCAAATGCTATTGATTTAACTTTGGTATGTGGCATCTGTCTAAAAAAACCATCCAATTCATGTAGATTTTCTGGGGTTTGTTGAGTATAAGCTTTTATTGTATGATCTGATGACTTTTTGAATTTCTTCCATTTCTGTTGTTATATCTCCCTTTTCATTTCTGATTCTGTTAGTTTGGATACTGCCCCTTGGTCCTTCAGTTAGTTTTACTAGGGGTTTATCTATCTTGTTGGTTCTCTCAAAGAACCAGATTTGGGTTTTGTTGATTTTTTGTATAGTTCTCTTTGTTTCTATTCAGTTAATTTCAGCCCTGAATTTGACTATTTTCTGCCTTCTACTCCTCTTGGATGTGTTTGCTTCTTTTTGTTCTAGAGTTCTTGGGTGTTCTGTTAAGTTGCTAGTTTGGGATCTCTCCAATTTCTTTACTAGGGATAGAGCTAAGAATTTTCTTCTTAGCACTGCTTTCATTGTGTCCCATAAATTTGGGCATGATATGTCAATATTTTCATTAAATTTCAGGAAGTCTTTAATTTCTTTATTTCTTCTCTGATCAAGTTATTTTTGAATAGAGAGTTGGTCACATGTATGTGAGCTTTGTGTTGTTTATGCTGTTCACTGATGAGAGTGGGTTGTTGAAGTCTCCCACTATTATTGAGTGAGATGTTTCTTTCTTGGAAGCATTTATTTGAAAAACTTTTCTCCAGCCTTTCAAACTGAAGTAGTAACTGTCTTTGTCACTGAGGCATGTTTCTTGAATGCAGCAAAATGTTGGATTCTGCTTGAGTATCCAATCTGTTAGCTTATATCTTTTTACGGGGAGTTCAGTTCTTTGATGTTGAGGATGTTAAAGAGATATGATTGTTACTTCCTGTTATGCTTGTTGTTGGAGATGGAATTATCTGTGTGTGATTCTCTTCATTTACTTTTGTTCTGTGATGATTCATCTCTTGTTTTTTCTATGATATAAATACTCTACTTGTGCTGGAGTTTGCTTCTAGAATCCTCTGTAGGACTGAATATGTAGATATATATTATTAAATTTTGGTTTTGTAATGGAATATTTTGGTTTCTCCATTTGTGATTATTGAGATTTATGATGGGTATAGTAGTGTGGACTGGCTTTGTGTTCTCTTAGAGTCTGCATGACCTCTGACCAGTCTCTTCTGGCTTTAACGCCTATGTTGGGAAGTCTAGTATAATTCTGATAGGTCTACCTTTGTATGTTACTTGGCCTTTTTGCCATGCAGCTTTTAATATTTTCTTTGTTCTGCACATTTAGTGTTTTGATCATTATACGACAAGACAATTTTCTTTTCTGGTCCAATCTTTTTAGTGTTCTGTAGGCTTCTTGTACATTTATGACCATCTCTTTCTTTAGATTGGGGAACGTTCCTTCTGTGATTCTATTGAAAATGATTTCTGGCCCTTTGAGCTTGGAATTGTTTCCATGTTTTCTTCCTATTATTCTTTGGTTTGGTCATTTCGTTGTGTCCTGGATTTCCTGGATGTTTTGGTTCAGGAGTTTTTTGAGCTTTGTATTTGACCATTGTGTCAATATCTTCTGTGGTGTCTTCTAGGTCTGAGATTCTCTCTTCTATCTCTTGTATTCTGCTGGTGATGAATGCAACTCTAGCTACTGACCTTGTTCCTACACTTTCCATTTCCAGGGTTGCCTCTATTCATGATTTCTTTATTGCTTTTACTTCCATTTTTAGATTGTGGCACACTTTGTTCAATTCTGTCACCTGTTTAATTATGTTTTCTTACATTTCTTTGAGTAATGTATTTGTTTCCTCCTTAAGGGCTTTTACCTGTTTTACTGTCTTTTCCTATATTTCTTGAAGTGAGTTATTTATGTCCTTCTTAAAGTCCTGTATCATCATCATGAGATGGGATTTTAGATCAGAATATTGCTTTTCAGGTATCTTGGGTTATATAGGGTTTGCTGTGGTGGGAGAACTGGTTCTGATGATGCCAAGTATCATTGGCTTCTGTTGCTTATGTTCTTGCACTTACCTCTCACCATCTGCTTATCTCTAGTATTAGATGTCCTGAGTGACTATGTGTGCAACCTGCCTCATGTGTCCCTGGGAAGCTATAGATCACCAGGGGGATCTGTGTCCCTAGCTACAGCTGATCTCCTGAGACACATACAGAGTACTGACCTGACTGCAACTGATCTCCTGGGAGCCCTGAAAATAGATGCCTGAGCTGAAGTGATCTCCTGGGTTGTGTGGAGACTGTGCAGTGTTGAGAAAAAGCTAGAGCCAGATAACCATGAAATTATTTCACATAGAGAAAAATCAAAATGAAAATGATGGTAGAAAATCTGCATGAATCACAGAATTAATGTTGAGAAAATGGTCATTATATGAAAGCAGTCTCAGACTTAATTCAATCCCCATTAATGTTCAAATGAAAATTCCCATATTACTCAAAAAAATCTTAAATTTAATATGGAAATACAAAGTACCCAGGAAAAATAGAACAATCCTGAAGAGTAAATGAAATTGTGGAGGGATCACTCTTTCAGACTTCAAGTCATATTACAGAACTAAAAAAACAACATGGTTCTGATATAAAAACATTCTTGCTAATCAATGTAATAGAACTGAGTCCCTTGATATAAGTCCATATTTCTAACTTCACCTTATATTTGAGAAAGTAGCAAATGATATACTCTATAAAAAGGAGAGCAACTTCAACAAATGGTGTAGTTCAAACTGAATAGTCATTCATTTTTGTTCTCATCCCACGTAGTGGTCCTATAATTGTAAAGCAGTGGTTAAAATTACCAAAAGGAAACTGTATTCTGACTAGTTTATTTTTCAGAATTATCAATAGGCATTATCAACAGAAGTCTTCTAATAATACTTGCTAAGAATTTCTGAACTCTTAAATGTTTATCTATTTATTCATTTGATAGAGAAACTTTGAAAGAAGTACAAATTATTAATTAAGAATTATTCATTTAATATGTCAAAACATACCACTCTAAATTGAAACAGAAATACTCTGTTCTTGATGTTACATATAATGATATTCAAATAGTGTTTATAGCATGGAGATCATAAAAGAGAGCTTTAAAAGATTTTTATAAAAATTGATTATATGTAGTAGCACTCATACCTTAGATTAACCATCTGATATATAACTTGACTCTCTATTATACAGGAGAGAAATTGTTACTGGTACTAGAAAATAAGCCAACTACCCAAGTGCTAGTAAAGTTATAGATCTTAGGAAAGAACCTACAACCACCATTTTTCTAAACAAGTAGAATTTCTGAGCACATTCTAACTATGTACCTTTATGCCTATAGATAAATGTTGCCTCTAACTATCATCAAAGAAAACCCTTTTTTCACTGTGCTATACAACTCCTGGGCATATACCCAGAGGATTCGCCAGCATGCAATAAGGACACATGCTACACTATGTTCATAGCAGCCTTATTTATAATAGCTAGAAGCTGGAAAGAACCCAGATGTCCCTCAATGGAGGAATGGATACAGAAAATGTGGTATATTTACACAATGGAATGCTACTCAGCAGTTAGAAACAATGAATTCATGAAATTCTTAGGCAAATGGTTGGAACTGGAAAATATCATCCTAAGTGAGGTAACTCATTCACAAAAGAACACACATGGAATGCAGTCACTGATAAGTGGATATTAGCCCAGAAGCTCTGAATACCCAAGACACAACTCACATATCAAATCATTCCCAAGAAGAAGGAAGGAGAGGGACCTAGTCCTGGAAAGGCTTGATACAGCATTGCAGGGGATTATCAGGGCAGAGAAGTGGGAGGGGGTTGATTGGGGAATGGGCAGAGGGAAGAGGTCTTATGGGACTTATGGTGATGGGGAGAACTGGGAAGGGGAAAATCATTCAGAATGTAAACAAATAATATAGAAAATAAAAAAAAGAAAACCCTCTTTTCAACCAACAGAGATTTACAGAGATCCATAGCTGGTCAAAATACAAAGAGAAACTTATCATAGAGTAACCAATACCAAGCTCCATTGCTTACATCTTCTATACTAGTCTTGTGCCTCAGGCTCAGGAGACATTGTGAAAGGAGGGACAGAAAGGTTGAAATAGGAAGAGAAGGAACAAAGATTGTATAAGAAAGGGTGTCAGAGAGGATGTTAAAACTCAAGGAATAGGAAATCTGTGAAATTATGTGTCCTTGAAATGACAGAGAAGCTTCACTTATGATAACATAATTCAATGTGAGTGCCTAAACAAGACTGTATGAAGTACCACACCAATAATCACGCTAACATAAAAGTATAAAAATCCCACCTCAAGCCCTAGATAAATAATTACAAACTACTAACAGTTTCTGAGAACAGAAAAAAATAGGAGTCCCACTACTGGTTATTGAATATATACCAATTATCCCTGAAATCATGTACCTGTAATATTGAATGGAATCATCAGGTTGTGGTTATATATTTATGTACACACACACACACACACACACACACACACACACACACATACACACACACACACACACACACACACACACACACACCACACCACATATCAATAACAATTAATGAAAAGACCTGGAACTTAAAAGTAAAGGGAAGGTTTATATGAAAGGAGAAACAAGGAATGGAGGGAATCATCTAATATTTTTATTAGATATTTGCTTTGCTTACATTTCAAATGGTATCTCCTTTCTGTATTACCCCTCCAAAAAACCCCTATCCCATGCCCCCTCCCCATACTCACCACCCCCCAATTTCCTGACTTGCATTCCCATATTCTGGGGAATCAAGTCTGCACAGGACCAATGGACTCTCCTCTCATTGATGTAGAAATGGTTATCTTCTACTACATATCTATCTGGAGTCATGGGTCCCTCCATGTATACTCTGTGTTGGTGGTTGAGTCCCTGGGAGCTCTGGGGGTACTGGTTGGTACATATTATTGTTCCCCCTGCAGGGCTACAAAACTCAACTGCTTGGGTCCTTTCTCTAACTGCTCCATTGGGGACACTATGCTCAGTCTATTGGTTGGCTGTGAGCCATGGATATTTTGATCCACTTTCCAGTAAGGATCAAAGTATTCACACTTTGTTCTTCCTTCTCTTGAGTTTCATGTGGTCTGTGAGTTGTATCTTGGGTTTTCTGAGCTTTTGGGATGATATCCACTTATCAGTGAGTGTATACCATGTGTGTTCTTTGTGATTGGGTTACCTCACTCAGGATGATATTTTCCAGCTCCATCCATTTGTCTAAGAATTTCATGAATTTGTTGATTTTAATAGTTGAGTAGTATTCCATTGGGTAAATTTACCTTGTTTTCTGTATCCATTCCTCTGTTGAGGGACATGTGGGTTCTTTCCAGCTTCTGGCTATTATAAATAAGGCTACTATGAACATAGTGGAGCATGTGTATTTATTACATATTGAGGCATCTTCTGGGAATATGCTCAGGAGTAGTATAGCTGGGTCCTCAGGTAGTGCTATGTCCAGTTTTCTGAAGAATCACCAAACTGATTTCCAGAGTGGAGTTATATTTTAATAAACATTAATCAAAACTGATTGTATATATCTAGATAGGTAACTGTTTAAAGAAACTTTGTAGTCAAATTTACATTATTTTCTATACATCATGGGGGAAAATTGATATTCTACAATATTGAATAAGCAAACATGATCATTTTTATAAGCTTCACCCAGGAAGTGGCACTATTACAAGATGTGGCCTTGTTGGAGTAGGTGTGTCAGTGTGGACATGGGTTTAATACCCTAGTCCTAGCTGCCTGGAAGTGAGTATTCTGCTAACAGCCTTCAGATGAAGATGTAGAATTCTCAGCTTCTCCTGCACCATGCCTACCTGTATGATGCCATGTTCTTGCCTTGAGGATAATTGGACTGAACGTATGAATCTGTAAGCTAGCCACTTATTAAATATTGTCCTTATACGAGTTGCCTTGGTCATGGTGTCTGGTCACAGCAGTAAAACCCTAAGACAGAAGTTGGCTCCAGGAGTGGGTTATTATTATGATAGGTCTGACCATGTTTTTTGTTTGGAAGAATGTGGATTTGTGGTCTTTGGATTTGGAAAGCATAGCATGTTTAAGTATGGCTCAGTGAATGATCCTAGTAGAAATATGGAAGACTTTGTTGATGAGAGTGATTTGAATTGTACTGGCCAAGAAGCTTCAGTGGAGAACTTCAGTATGTGGCCTAGAGACTGTTTTTGTAGTCATTTAGTATTTGGTAAAGTATGGGGCTGCTCATTGGCCTCATCTGAAGAGTATGGCTGAGGCTAATGTGAGGAGATTTAGATTAATTGAAAAAGGAAGTCTAAAAACAGTTTGGTATCAATTCTGTCATATGGTTACAAAATTTCACTCTTATCAAGAACATTTTAATGAAAAGTAACAAGCTAATAAAGGAAAAATACAAAATATATGGATTAAGTATTAAAGGAGCACCAAGAAGTAGAATGGAGCTGAATCTTATGTTCTAAAGATTAAGATTAAGGGAATACAAATTTGGGACAAGATCCCACACAGCTAAACTAAGGTCCAGGAATAGTGGTACACACATTTAATCCCAAGAGAAAAAGCCAAGCATCTCTAAGTTCAAGACTAGGCTGGGACAGAGAAAGTTCTAGGTGAAGAAAAGCTTAAGTCCAGGCATGGTGGTGCATACCTTTAGTCCCAGGAGACAGGCCTGTAGATCTCTGCATTCAAATCCAGAATAGCTAAGCTTAAGCAGTGAAGTAGTTGGAAAACAGGAATCTAGTGATAATGTAAGAGAACAAGGTGGCCATGTTCCCACTCCAGCAAGCAGCAGGACTTGGCAGCTTCAGCCATGTTGCTCTGGCTTTACAGTCATTTGGAGAAGAATCCTGGGACAAGTGATGCTGGTTAGCTGGAGCTAAGAAATTAGTGGCAATTAAAAAGAGACCAGCATCACTGAGGTAAAATCTTCTGTGAAGTGTTTTCTAATAGCACAAAGAAGCTATATTTCAGAGATAGCCAAAGTTGTCCCTTGTGCTGCAGCTGTACATGGTAATGTGTAAGACTCACCCAGATGGTGCTGGTTTTGAAGGCATGACGGTGCCATGCAGAGCATCTAAGGCTTGGCACTATTGAAGGCCATGGAATGCCATTGGTGAAGGTGTAGTCTCAGTTGCAGTTAATGCTCCAAGACTGAAGGAATAATGCAAAAGATTTGAGGCTTGGCACCATGAAGAGAGCCGATGAGAGGCTAATGGTTAAGCCTAGTTGTAGTAGAAGATCCCAGTGTATTAGAGATGCCAATACTATTGGATGATCACCAAGAACAGCAACAGCACTGGAATAGATCAACTTAACCTTAGAGTGCTATAGAGGATATAGCTGGAGAAGTGATATCAGCCCTTTGGAGGAGCCCAGAAGATCATGTGTGGATCCCAGACAATGAAACAAGGAGCTATAACATCAAAGTAGTCTTGGAGCCACCAAGATGTTCAAGATGCCAGAACCAAGAGCTAATGTAAAGGAAAGCTGCTAACAGGGAGTGAAACCAGCCCAGGAGAACAAAGTTTGATGTACTCAAAAAAAATTAAAGAAGAGTTGGAGATCTGAAGACAGCTTTGACATCAGGCATGGAGATGGCAGTTTAAAGTAATGAATTATTTTTCTGAGGGGTGACTTGCTACAAAGCTTATATATACATTTCTTTTTCTGCACTTGCATTTTCACTATGTTTTAAGCATGTTAGTAGCACACTAGGTCACAATTAACTAGTCAAACTTTGAATAGAAACATTTAGGGTTATATTTTGGAATGCTGAGTCATAAAAGTATACAGTTGCTACATTACTCTGTGTTGCCTCCTGGTACATATCAGCTTCTCACATAAAGAAATATCACTCAAAGAATATGTCAAATTCTAAAGGTGAAGTTTTATCTTAGAAATTTTGATGCATTTTCTTTTTTACCAAAAATATAGTATGCTGAGATGAACAAATTATAGCTCTTTCATATATATATATATATATGAGGATATATATATATATATATATATATATATATATATATGAGGATATATATATATATCCTCAGTATTGGCTGATTAAAAATGGATGCATTTAAGACTGTTGGCTGAGTGTTTTATGGCTGAAAATGCATTAAATGTAGATTTAAATTAGAAAATGATTGATCCCTGACAATAAGTTCAGCCTATGATAGTAACTTGGAGAGAACAACAAAAGCAAAATGCCTTAGATTGTATTTTCTTTATACTTTTCCTTTAAGTAGGTTAGAGTTCAAGACATTCTGACTAGGCTGTGATGCACTAGAGCTGAACTGAAAATATTCAACATCAGCATCAAGTTTATGGATGAAAGGTTATAGAAGTTAAGTCTGGCCAGGCGGTGGTGGCACATGCCTTTAACCCCAGCACTCGGGAGGCAGAGGCTGGTGGATCTCTGAGTTTGAGGCCAGCCTGGTCTACAAAGTGAGTTCCAGGACAGCCAGAGCTACACAGAGAAACCCTGCCTTGAAAAACCAGAAGAAGAAGAAGAAGAAGAAGAAGGAGGAGGAGGAGGAGGAGGAGGAGGAGGAGGAGGAGGAGGAGGAGGAGGAGGAGGAGGAGGAGGAGGAGGAGGAGGAGGAGGAGGAGGAGGAGGAGGAGGAGAAGGTTAAGTCTGGTTCTTCCTTATGGCCTCATACTCCCAGATATGATTCACACTCAAAATATATTTAAAGATACCTTAGATATCTATATAGCTAGGCTCTTCTCTAACTAGATCATAACTTAAAATAGCCCATATATTTTAACCTACATTCTATCATATGTCTGGTTACCTGTGCTCAGGTATCATGCATCCATCTCATTACACCTTCCAGGGCATATCTTCTGTGCCTCACTGTATCCCAGAATACTTTCTGCCTCCTGTATGTCCCACCTCCTATTCCCTGCCTAAGCCATAGGCTATCAGATGTTTTATTGATACATCCATATATAAGATATTCTCCCTACAACTTGCCTTTTCAGTCCAATAAAAAATATTTTTCTAATATAAATTTAATATAATAATAAAAAATATAAAAAACTATTAGATAAGATTTACATTGATAATGTCCAATCTGTTTACATTTGGTGATTTAGATAAAGTATTCTATAATCTATCAATTCTTGGTGAGTTTAGAGTTCTGTTTCTAAATAATTTCTATCCTAACTTGTATTGCCATCTTAAAATCTTTTTAGACATAGAACATCTTCTTAAATCCTAAGCAACTTAAGCTTATAGTAAGACTATGACTGTATAGACTTTGACCCCTTCACAGAACTGAGAGGAAATATTACCTGAGTATATAGGAAATGTAGTAATGCAACTTCCAAAATTACAGAAATGACAGTGACAACTGACTTCCTGAACAATTACCTATGTTGTTTAAAATAGTGAATCAGCATCTTTAGCCTTCTGGCTTAGAATAGCTGAAAGATCTTTGATGAAGCAGGAATTATGAAGGACTTGTTTAATCTGTTTTGGCAGAGTTCATTCACCCTTTCTGGACAGCATTCTGTCTGCAGATGATGTTAGGGCCTTTACTTTGCCCATTGGCTAGCTTGTCACAAATAAAGCCATCTCCAAATGGAGGTCCTTCAATGTTCATCATCTTCTGAGTTGAATGAAGTGCTACCAGAAGTTGATATGTCTCAATGTCATTAAGAATGTTAAAATAAAAGCATATTTAAAAGCCATATTCTGTGATTCTCTGAGACTTTTGACAACCACCTATTTATAGCATATCTGAGAAAGCAAACATTTCTTGTTTCTAACTACTAATTTTCTGTTCAACCCAGGATGCGTATTTCTATGGAAATCTAGACTTGGATCTGACAAGATGATGAGTTTGATTGATTAATTATAAACTTGAACTGCTTAACTGTCCTAAACAGTTTGTGACACCAGCTATTAAAGAATTGGGACTAAGCCTTGTATTTTAAATTGAGTTGTTATAGGCATAATGCCTATCTAAGAGTTTAAACATAATATACAGTATGTTGTAATTAAGTTAACCCTAAATTCTGTATCAATGTACAAAGACTTGCATTGATGAAAACCTTAAACTTATATTATTATACAATACTTCCATATTAGTGTAAGCAAAATAATTGTATTTTAGAATAACAATAACTCTAAGTTGAAGAGTAGAGTCAATAATCTGACCTGTTCTTCTGTAATTTCTATGTTATAATTCTATGTTCCCCCATTTTTCTTTGCTACTGAATCCCTTAGAGAAAAGTGTGTGTGTGTGTGTGTGTGTGTGTGTGTGTGTGTATTCACAGAACACAGAAAGGTTATTGTTTCTCCTAAAGAGTGTTTAAAATGGTTTTGTTGACTTTAAATCATATATATCACAAAATGACCAAGACCTTCCACCCCAACTCAACAGACTAGACAATGATCTTCTTATAATTACTTCCTGATGATGTTGGACATAGAATTCCTTTTGAGTGACCCAAGAAAATTAGAAAAATGGGTAGTCTTAAGAAAGCGAGCTATAGAATTTATTCTCCAGTTGATATGTGCTGAGAAACTTCAGGGATTAACTAAAGTCCTGACTGGAACAGTCTGTGAAGCTAGACTAAGTAAGCTAGCTGTTTTGACGTTATCCTGGAAGTAAGTCTTTAGAAGAAACCAAATTGCTATTATCTGAGAAAGGAGCAGACAGACAGCTCGAGTAATAAGTCTCAGCATCTCTTCCAGCTAGCCTACTCCCCAACTACCTCCAATCACCTGTGCATTTCAGGCCAAATGCTTGGGTCTAATTGCCCTAATTTGGGTGACATTGTAAATGTTAAGTTGGGTTCTTCTTCATCCCTGACCAATGCTCCCAGAAATAAGACCCAGACTCAAAATATATTTGCCCATACCTTGGCCACATAGCTAGGCTCTTCTCTGACTATATAGTAGCTTAAAATAACGCATTTATTTTAACCTACATTGTGATACAGTGCTCAGGTACCTCTTGTTAAATCTTCCTGGGTAAATCTCTCCCACTTGGCTCTATTCCAGAATTCTTTCTGCCTCCCAGATGTCTCACCTCCTGTTTCCTGCCTAAGTCATAGGCGATCAAATTTATTATTACTGATAGGTGCCATATCCATACAGATATATGATATATTGCTACATAATGGCATGTTGCCTCTGGGTACACATCAGCTTCTCACATGAGAAAATATCACTTTAAGAATATGTCAAGCTCTAAAGGTGCAATTTTATTTTAAAGGGAATTTTGATGCATTTTTTATCCAAAAAATACAGTATACTGACATGGGCAAACTACAGCCTTTTCCTTGCTATGTATACATCATTATACATGTCAACTGTTTAAAAATGGATGCCTCTGAGGCAGTTTGCTCTGTGTTTTTTGGCTGAGAAGTGTTAAATGTAGATATGCTGGAATTTGATTGCTACATGACAGTAAATGGCACTAACTGGGAGAGAATAATAAATGAAAGGTACCTTAGATTGTACTCATTAGGCTTTTCCTTTTAATTAGGTTACAATTTGAGACATTCTGGTTAGGTTGTGATACCCTAGAACTAATCCAAAGATTTCCATGTTTGATCTACAGTTAATATTCATTCCCTATCATTTGTATGGATGAGTGGTTTGAAGTTTGCCATTGCTGAACTTGTGTTTACATTAGAGCATGAAAATGTTAGATGAATTTACAGATTAATTTTATTTTTGTTCCGAACAAGAACATAGGTCACTTGTCAACTTGTCAAGAAACAAAACTGAAGAGTTGATGTGTTTAAAAGTGGAAAATTCAACTTCTCCATTTTGAAGACTTTTTTATTAAAACTGCTATTAATATTGAGGTCATGATATATTCAATTTGAATAAGCATGATAAGGTCAGGAGGCAAAAGTAAGCACAAAGGCTGGTGCTAATTAGGTATCAAGATTACAAATAGAAATTAGCCAGTAGCTAAGCTTGTATTGATTTCTAACAGACTGGAACCAACTGTCCACAAGTACTTTAATACTTGGAGATTTTATGAGGGTATTCAATCCTAATGTGCAGGAAGAATTGGTTGTTCTCTGTCATTTTTGTTGGGTAGGAAATCTATTCTAATCAGCTCGAAGCCCATGAATCCTACTCAGTTATGGACTTATATTGCAAGAAGCTCATTACACCACTTATTAAATACATTGTTTTCATACATTGTCTATTTGTTTCATTTATTTATGCAATTACTGCATGCTAGGAGCTATAATGTTGTCAGGAACATATTCTCTTAGACGTAATAGTAAACTATTTAAAAGATATTTGCTTCAAAAACTAAACCAAAATTTTAGTAATGTCATAATGAAAGTTAATAAAGCTTACAGAAAATAAAAATAGATCTTTATTGTAATGAACTATACAATAATTTCTTAGACATGACACCAAAATCAATTGAAAAGGGGAAAATTAGATTATCAAATACACTGAAACTAATAGAAAAGAAACTGGGGAAGAACCTTGAGCACATGGGCACAGGGAACAATTTCATGAACAGATTTTGTGTTTCCTCTTTCATGACTTCTCTGTTGACCCAAGTTCTGTATTTCTTTAAGTGATTTTTGCATTTCCTCTTTATTGGTTTCTATCTTTTGACGCATAGTCTTCTCAATTTCTTTAAATGACTTTTGTGTTTCCATTGTAAGGGCTTCTACCTTTTGATCCATTTTCTCCTATATTTCTTTACGAAATTTATTTATTACTTTCTTGTGTTCCTCTAACAGAATCATGACTAGTGGTTTTAAATCCAAATCTTGTTTTCCGGTGTGTTGGAGTTTCCAGGATCTAAAAACAGAAGTAGAAACAATGAAGATATAGCAAAGGGAGACAACTTTGGAGGTAGAAAACCTTGGGAGGAAATCAGGGGTCATAGATGCAAATATCAACAACAGAATACAAGAGATAGAAGAAAGAATCTCAGATGCAGAAGATACCATAGAAACCATTGAATCAACAGTCAAAGAAAATGCAAAATGCCAAAAGCTTGTAACTCAAAACATCCAGAAGATCCAGGACAGAATGAGAAGACCAAACCTAAGGATTATAGGGATAGATGAGAGTGAAGATCTACAACTTAAAGGCCAGCAAATATCTTCAACAAAATTATGGAAGAAAACTTCCCTAACCTAAAGAGAGAGATGCCATGAGTATACAAGTAGCCGACAGAACTCCAAACAGACTGGACCAGAACAGAAATACCTCCCGTCACATAATAATCAAAACTGCAAATGTACTAAACAAAGAAAGAATATTAAAGGTAGTAAGAGAAAAAGGCCAAGTAACATATAAAGGAAGACCTATCAGAATTACACTAGACTTCTCACCAGAGACCATGAAAACTAGAAGATCCTGAGCAGATCTCATGCAGACTCTAAGAAAACATAAATGCCAGCCAAGAGTACTATACCCAGAAAAACTCTCAATCAGCACAGATGGAGAAAACGAGATATTCCATGATAAAACCAAATTTACACATCATCTTTCCACAAACCCAGTCCAACAAAGAATAATAGGCAGAAAACTCCAATACAAGGAGGGAAACTACATGCTGGAAAAAGCAAGATAGTAACCTTCATTCATCAAACCCAAAAGAAGAAAACCACTCAAGTATAAAAATAACATCAAAAATGACAGGAAATAATAATCACTATTCCTTAATATCTCAACATCAATGTACTCAATTCCCCAATAAAAAAGACATAGACTAACAGATTGGAAAGGAAAACAGGACCCTACATTTTGCTTCATACAGGAAACACACCTCAGTGTCAAACACAAATACTACCTTAGAGCAAAAGGATAGAAGACAATTTTACAAGCAAATGGTCTCAGAAAACTAGCAGGAGTAACCATTCTAACATCAGATAAAATTGACTTTCAACCTAAAGTCAGCAAAAGAGACACAGGAGGTCATGTCTTGCTGGTCAAAGAAAAAATTCTCCATGAACTCTCAATTCTAAGCATCTATGCTCCGAAGGCAAGGGGGCCCTCATTAATAAAAGAAACTTTACTAAAGCTCAAAGCACACATTACACCTAACACAATAATTGTGGGTGACTTCAAGACTCCACTCTCCTCAATGCACCAATCAGAAAAAGAGAAACTAAAGAGGGACACATTGAAACTATTTGAAGATTTTGACGAATTGGATTTTATACATACATATATATATATATATATATATATATATATATATATATATATATAAATTGTCTTCTATCCTTTATTTTTATATATATATATATATATATATATATATATATATATATATATATATCAGGTACCCGAGATATCCTGAGTTTAAGACCTTCGGGACTCAGGCCTGAATAGGGAGCTGCACGCAGAGTAGCAGTTTGGGGGACACAGGCCGAGCCTGTGCTCTGCGCTCGCAGGGCAGACCCCGAACTCCCTGCAGCCAGCGCCATCTTGCCAGCTGCTTCCCATCCAGCCCGCGGAAGCGGGGGAGCCAGCCTCAGCCAGCTTCCCAGGTGCTCAGACCCAGCATGCGGAACCAGGTACCCAAGATATCCCAAGTTTAAGACCTTCGGGACTCAGGCCTGAAGAGAGAGCTGCACACAGAGTAGCCGTTTGGGGGACACCAGCCGAGCCTGTGCTCTGTGCTCACAGGGTGGACCCCGAACTCCCTGCAGTCAGCTGCCATCTTGCCAGCTGCTTCCCATCCAGCCGGTGGCGGGGGAGCCACCCTCAGCCAGCTTCCCAGCATCTTTGGACCAGCAGGCGGAACCAGATAACTGAGATATCCCGACTTTCAGACCTCTGGTGAATCAGGACACCAGACAGCAAACCCTGAGGAGGAGCAGTGCAGAGCAGCTGCCCAACAGGCAGAACCAAGTACCTGGGATATCCTGAGTTTAAGACCTCGGGGGACTCAGGCCACCTGTCAGCAATCTGTGAGCAGGAGCCCTGCAGGGCAGTGGTTCGGGTGTCCCAGTCACAGGGAAATAGCCTTACGAGCCCATAGGAGGGTCAAGCACCAGCTAGTAACTACAGGACCAACTAACACTAGAGTTAACCAGATGGAAAAAGGCAAACGTAAGATCGTTACTAACAGAAATCAAGGTAGTATGGCAGCATCCAAACCCAGTAACCCGACAGCAATAAATCTTGGATACCCCAAAACACCAGCAAAACAAGACTCAGATCTAAAATCACTGGTCAGGATGCTGATAGAGGAACACTTAGATAAATCTCTTACAGTAATACATGAGAAAATAGATCAAAAGCTAGAAGCCCTTACAAAGCAAACACAATTAAATCTCGGATATCTCAACACACCAGAAAAACAAGACTCAGATCTAAAATCACTGGTAAAGATGCTGATAGAGGATCACTTAGATAAAGTTCTTAAAGTAATAGAGGAGAAAATAGATCAAAAGCTAGAAGCCCATACAAGGCAGACACAAAAATCACTTAAAGAAATCCAGGAGAATATAGAGCAAAAAATGAATCCCAATAAGGGGGAGAAACAAAAATCACTTAAAGAAATACAAGAGAACATGGGTCAACAAGTAGAAGTCATAAATAAGGAAACCCAAAAATCCCTTAAAGAATTACAGGAAAACACAAACAAGCAATTGAAATATCTGACCAAAACCATACAGAATCTAAAAACAGAAGTAGAAACAACTAAGAAATCACAAAGGGAAACAACGTTTGAGATAGAAAACCTTGGGAAGAAATCAGGAGTCATAGATGCAAATATCAACAATAGAATACAAGAGATAGAAGACAGAATCTCAGATGCTGAAGATACCATAGGAACCATTGATTCAACTGTCAAAGAAAATACTAAATGCAAAAAACGTTGTAACCCAAAACATCCAAGAAATCCAGGACACAATGAGAAGACCAAACCTAAGGATTATAGGGATAGACGAGAATGAAGAATTACAAGTTAAAGGGCCAGCAAATATCTTCTACAAAATTATGGAAGAAAACTTCCCCAACCTAAAGAGAGAGATGCCCATGAATATACAAGAAGCCTATAGAACCCCAAATAGACTGGACCAGAACAGAAATACTTCCCGTCACATAATAATCAAAACCCCAAATGTACTAAACAACGAAAGAATATTAAAGGCAGTAAGAGAAAAAGGGCAAGTAACATATAAAGGAAGACCTATCAGAATTACACCAGACTTCTCACCTGAGACCATGAAAGCTAGAAGATCCTGGGCAGACCTCATGCAGACCCTAAGAGAACACAAACTTCAGCCAAAACTACTATACCCAGCAAAACTCTCAATTGCCATAGATGGGGAAACCAAGGTATTCCACGACAAAACCAAATTTGCACGATACTTATCTACAAACCCAGCCCTACAAAGGATAATAGGGGAAAAATACCAACACAAGGGGGGAAACAACACCCCAGAAGAAACAAGATAGAAACCCCATCTCATTCAACCCAAAAGAAGAGAACCACTCAAATACAAAAATAATAATAATAATAATAATAATAATAATAATGCCCAAAATGTCAGGAAGTAATAATTACTATTCCTTAATATCACTTAATATCAATGGACTCAATTCCCCAATAAAAAGACACAGACTAACAGACTGGATATGGAAACAGGACCCTACATTTTGCTGCATACAGGAAACACATCTCAGTGTCAAAGACAAACACCACCTTAGACTAAAAGGCTGGAAGACAGTTTTACAAGCAAATGGTCTCAGGAAACAAGCTGGAGTAGACATCTAATATCAGATAAAATTGACTTTCAACCTAAAGTCATCAAAAGAGACTCAGACAGTCACTTCTTGCTTGTCAAAGGGAAAATCCACGAAGAAGAAATCTCAATACTGAACATCTATGCGCCAAATGTAAGGGCACACTCATTCGTAAAAGAAACTTGACTAAAGCTTAAAGCACACATTGCACCTAACACAATAATTGTAGGTGACTTCAACACTCCACTCTCCTCAATGGACCAATCAGGAAAGCAGAAACTAAACAGGGACACAGTGAAACTAATTGAAGATTTGGACTAATTGGATTTAACAGATATATATATAGAACATTCCATCCTAAAGCAAAAGAGTATACCTTTTTCTCAGCACCACACGATACCATCTCAAAAATTGATCATATAATTGGTCACAAGACAGACCTCAACAAATACAAGAAGACCGAACTAATCCCATGTCTCCTATCAGATCACTATGGAGTAAAAGTGGTCTTCAATAGCAAGAAGAACAAGAGAAAGCCCATATACACATGGAAACTGAATGATACTCTACTCAATGACACCTTGGTCAAGGAAGAAATAAAGAAAGAAATCAAAGACTTTTTAGACTTCAATGAAAATGAAGGTACGACCTACCCAAATCTTTGAGACACAATGAAAGCAGTGCTAAGAGGAAAACTCATAGCCCTGAGTGCCTCCAAAAAGAAACTGGAGAGACCATACACTAGCAACTTAACAGCACACCTGAAGGCCCTGGAACAAAAATAAGCTAATTCACCCAGGAAGAGTAGAAGAGAGGAAATCATCAAACTAAGGGCAGAAATCAATCAAGTAGAAACAAAGAGAACCATAAAACAATCAACAAAACCAAGAGCTGGTTCTTCGAGAAAATCAACAAGATAGATAAACGCTTAGCTAGACTAACCAATGGGCACAGAGACAGTATCCAAATTAACAAAATTAGAAATGAAAAGGGGGATACAACAACAGAAACTGAGGAAATTCAAAAGATCATCAGATCCTACAACAAAGGCATATACTCAAAACAACTGGAGAATCTGGAGGAAATGGAGAAATTCCTAGACAGATACCAAATACCAAAATTAAATCAGCATCAAGTAGATCAGCTAAACAGTCCCATAACACCTAAAGAAATAGAAGGGGTTATAGAAAGCCTCCCAACCAAAAAAAGTACAGGCCCAGATGGTTTTAGTGCAGAATTCTACCAGACCTTCAAAGAAGACTGAACACCAATACTCTTCAAACTATTCCACAAAATAGACACAGAAGGGACACTGCCCAACTCATTCTTCGAAACCACAATTACGCTGATACCTAAACCACAAAAAGATCCAACAAAGAAAGAGAACTACAGGCCAATTTCTCTTATGAATATCGATGCAAAAGTACTAAATAAAATTCTTGCCAACTGAATCCAAGAGCATATCAAAACGATCATTCACCATGATCAAGTAGGCTTCATTCCAGGGATGCAGGGATGGTTCAATATACGGAAATCCATCAATGTAATCCACTACATAAAAAAACTAAAAGAAAAAAAACACATAGTCATCTAATTAGATGCTGAAAAAGCATTCACCAAAATTCAGCATTCTTTCATGTTAAAAGTCCTAGAAAGAACGGGAATTCAAGGGCCATACATAAACATAGTAAAAGCAATATACAGCAAACCAGTAGCCAACATCAAAATAAATGGAGAGAAACTTGAAGCACTCCCACTAAAATCAGGGACTAGACAAGGCTGCCCTCTCTCTCCATATCTTTTCAATATAGTACTTGAAGTTCTAGCGAGAGCAATTAGACAACATAAGGAAGTCAAAGTGATACAAATTGGAAAGGAAGAAGTCAAACTAACATTATTTGCAGATGATATGATAGTATACGTAAGTGACCCAAAGAACTCCACCAGAGAACTTCTACAGCTGATAAACAACTTTAGCAAAATGGCTGGTTATAAAATCAACTCAAGCAAATCAGTAGCCTTCCTGTACTCAAAGGACAAGCAGGCTGAGAAAGAAGTTAGGGAAATAATACCCTTCACAATAGCCACAAACAACATAAAGTACCTTGGCGTAACTCTAACCAAACAAGCGAAAGATCTGTATGACAGGAACTTCAAGTCCTTGAAGAAAGAAATCAAAGAAGACCTCAGAAGATGGAAAAATATTTCTTGCTCCTGGATTGGCAGGATCAATATAGTAAAAATGGCCATCTTGCCAAAAGCAATCTACAGATTCAATGCAATCCCCATCAATATCCCAAATCAATTCTTCATAGATCTAGAAAGAGTAATTCTCAAATTCATCTGGAGCAACAAAAAACCCAGGATAGCTAAAACTATTCTCAACAATAAAAGGACTTCTGGGGGAATCAATATCCCTGACCTCAAGCAGTACTACAGAGCAATTGTGTTAAAAACTGCATGGTATTGGTACAGCAACAGGCAGGTAGATCAATGGAAAAGGATTGAAGACCCAGAAATGAACCCATGGACTTATGGTCACTTGATCTTTCATAAAGGACCCACAACCATCCAGTGGAAAAAAGATAGCCTTTTCAACAAATGGTGCTGGTTCAACTGGAGGTCAACAAGCAGAAGAATGCAAATTGACCCACTCTTATCTCCTTGTACTAAGATCAACTCCAAGTGGATCAAGGACCTCCACATAAAACCAGACACACTGAAACTATTAGAAAAGAAACTTGGGAAGACCTTAGAGGACATGGTCACAGGGGGAAAGTTCCTGAACAGAACACCAATAGCTTATGCTCTAAGATCAAGAATTGACAAATGGGACCTCATAAAATTACAAAATTTTTGTAAGGCAAAGGACACCGTCAGAAGGACAAAATGGCAACCAACAAAGTGGGAAATGATCTTTACCAACCCCACATCCGACAGAGGGCTAATATCCAATATATACAAAGAACTCAAGAAGTTAGACCCCAAAGAAACAAATAAATCTATCAAAAAATGGGGTACAGAGCTAAACAAAAATTTTTCACCAGAAGAAATTCGGATGGCCGAGAAATACCTTAAGAGATGTTCAACATCATTAGTCATCAGGGAAATGCAAATCAAAACAACCCTGAGATTCCACCTCACACCAGTCAGAATGGCTAAGATTAAAAACTCAAGAGACAACAAGTGCTGGTGAGGATGTGGAGAAAGAGGAACACTCCTCCACTGTTGGTGGGATTGCAAAATGGTAAAACCGCTCTGGAAATCAGTGTGGCGGTGCCTCAGAAAATTGGGCATGTCCCTTCCAGAGGACCCTGGCATACCACTCCTGGGCATATACCCAGAGAATTCCCCTGCATACAATAAAGACACATGCTCCACTATGTTTATAGCAGCCTTGTTTATAATAGCCAGAAATTGTAAGGAGCCCAGATATACCTCAAAAGAGGAATGGATACAGAAAATGTGGTATATTTATACAATGGAGTACTACTCAGCAATTAAAAATAATGAACTCATGCAATTTGTAGGTACATGGTTAGATCTGGAAAATATCATCCTAAGTGAGCTATCCCAATCACAAAAGAATACACATGAAATGCAATCACTGATAAGTAGATATTAATGAGCCCAGAAGCCCTAAATGCTCAAGGCACAATTAGCAAGTCAAATGACTCCCAAGAAGAAGAAAGGAGAGGACCCTGGGCCTATAAAGATTGGATCCAGTTTTGTAGACCCAGAACAGAGAAATCATGGGGGGGGGAATGATTGGGGAATAGTTGGGGGGAGAGGAATTATGGGACATATGGTGGGGGGAACTGGGAAAGGGGAAAGCCTTTGGAATGTAAACATAGAATATAGAAAATAAAAATTAAATAAAAAAAGTTGAATCAGAGAAACTTACAGTAAAATAAATTATATTAAAAATGGTAATAAAAAAAACAAAGGTACTCAAAACATCCAGTGGAAAAAAAGATAGCCTTTTCAACAAATGGTGCTGGTTCAATTGGAGGTCGGCATGCAGAAGAATGCGAATTGACCCACTCTTATCTCCTTGTACTAAGCTCAACTCCAAGTGGATCAAGGACCTCCACATAAAGCAGACACACTGAAACTAATAGAAAAGAAACTGGGGCAGACCCTTGAGGACATGGGCACAGGGGGAAAGTTCCTGAACAGAACGCCAATAGCTTATGCTCTAAGATCCAGAAGTGACAAATGGGACCTCGTAAAATTACAAAGTTTCTGTAAGGCAAATGACACCATCAAAAGAACAAAACGGCAACCAACAAATTGAGAAAAGATCTTCACCAACCCTACATGCAACAGAGGGCTAATATCCAATATATACAAAAAACTCAAGAAGGTAGACCCCAGAAAACAAAATAACCCTATTAAAAATGTGGTACAGAGCTTAAAAAAAAGAATTTTCACCTGAACAACTTCATATGGCAGAGAAGCACCTTAAGAAATGTTCAACATCATTAGTCATTAGCGAAATGCAAATCAAAACAACCCTGAGATTTCAACTCACACCAATCAGAATGGGTAAAATTAAAAACTCAGGAGACAGCAGGTGTTGGCGAGGATGTGGAGAAAGAGGAACACTCCTCCACTGCTGGTGGGATTGCAAGATGGTACAACCACTCTGGAAATCAGTCTGGTGGTTCCTCAGAAAACTGCGCATGACACTTCCGGTTGACCCTGCTAAACCCGTCCTGGGCATATACCCAGAGGATTCCCCAGCATGCAGTAAGCACACATGTTCCACTATGTTCATATCAGCCTTATTTTTAATTGCCAAAAGCTGGAAAGAACCCAGATGTCCCTCAAAGGAGGAATGGGTACAGAAAATGTGGTATATTTACACAATGGAATAATACTCTGCAATTAAAAACAATGAATTCATGAAATTCTTAGGCAAATGATTGGAACTGGAAAGTATCATTCTAAGTGAGGTAACTCATTCACAAAAGAACACACATGTAATGCAGTGACTGATAAGTGGATAATAGCCCAGAAGATCAGAATACCCAAAACACAACCCACATATCAAATCATTCCCAAGAAGAAGGAAGGAGAGGCCCCACGTCCAGGAAAGGCTTGATGCAGCACTGTAGAGGAGTGCCAGGACAGATTGGGGAACTGGGGGAGGGAAGAGGGCTTATCAGACTTAGGGTGAGGGGGAAACCGTGAAAGGAAAAATCATTTGGAATATCAACAAAGAATATAGAAAATTTTTTTAAAAAAAGAATTTACAAATGGGACCTCACAAAATTGCAAAGTTTCTGTAAGGCAAAGGACACTGTCAATAGGACAAAACTGCAACCAACAAATTGGGAAAATATCTTTACCAACCCTACATCTGACAGAGGGCTTATATCCAATATATACAAAGAACTCAAGAAGTTAGACTCCAGAGAGACAAATAACCCTATTTTAAAAAGGGATACTGAGCTAAACAAAGAATTTTCACCTGAGGAATATCAAATGCCTGAGAAGCACCTAAGGAAATATTCAACATCCTTAGTAATCAGGGAAATGCAAATCAAACCAAACCTGGGATTTCACCTCACACCAGTCAGAATGTCTAAGATCAAAAACTCAGGAGACAGCAGACACGGGATAGAATGTGGAGAAAGAGGAAAACTCCTCCACAGCTGGTTTAATTGCAAGCTGGTACAACCACTCTGGAAATCATTCTGGGAGTTCCTCAGAAAATTGGGCATAATACTACTGGAGATCCTGTTATACCACTCCTGGGCATAGGCCCAGATGATTCCCCAGCATGTGATAAGGACACATGCTCCACTATGTTCTTAGCAGCCCTACTTATAGTAGCCAGAAGCTGGAAAGAACCCAGATGTACCTCAACTGAGGAATGGATACAGAAAATGTGATATATTTACACAAGGAAATACTATTCAGCTATTAAAAACAATGAAATCATGACATTCATAGGCAAATGGTTGGAGCTAGAAAATATCATCCTAAGTGAGGTAAACTAATCACAAAATAATACACATAGTATGCATTCACTGATAAATGGATATTATCCCAGAACCTTGGAATACCCAAGACACAATTCACATATCAAGTGATACCCAAGAAGGAGGAACAACCAAGTATGCATACTCTGGTCCTTCTTAGAAGGGGGAACAAAATATGCACAGAAGAAGATAAAGAGACAAAGTTTGGAGCAGAGACTGAGGGAAAGACCATCCAGAGACTACTCCAACTAGTGATCCATCCCATACACAGTTACAAATTCTAGACACTATTATCAATGCCCATAAGTACTTGCTGACTGGAGCTGGATCTACCTGTCACTTGGGAGGCTCTGCTAGTGCATGACAAAAACAAAGGGGACACTCTCAGCTACCCATTGACCCAAGCACATGGTCCCCAATGGGGGAGCTAGAGAAAGGACCCAAGGAGCTGAAGGGGGTTGCAGAGCCATAGGAGGAACAACAATATGAGCCACACAGTATTCCCAGAGCTCCCAGGGACAAAACCATCAGCCATATAGTACACATGGTGTTGCCCATGGCTCCAGATGCATGGCAGCAGAGTATGGCATTGTTGGACATCAAAGGGAGGAGAGGGCCCTGGTCCTGGAAAAGCTCCGATGCTGCAGTGTAGGGGAGTACCCTGACAGGGAAGCATGAGGGGAACAGAGGGAGGGGAAATGCTTTGTGAACTTTGGGGGGGGGGCAAGAAAGGGGAAATCATTTGAAATGTAAATAAAGAATATATCTAATAAAAAAGAAAATGAAATAAAAACTTAAAAGAAAGCTAAAATGTGTCAGTACATTTTTGTAATTGTAGAAGGCTAATAACCCATTTACAATTGTTGTGATAACTGTTACACCTGTCTTAACATTTTATTATATATTTACATTGTACATAGTGCTGCATTTATATACAGTATTTAAAGCATAGCATATAGCACAAATAGATTCAATTTCTCCGTATTTAACTCTCAGTCCCTTCTTCAGTCTAGCTATCTTTGATAGATTACTGAGCAAAGAAAATATGCTATGTGTACCTAGATAGTTTTATTCAGGCTCAAAAAAGTATATTATATCATTTGTCGGAAAATGAATGTAACTGGAGATTATCATTAATAAACCAGACTTAGAAAAACAAATATAATATGTTTTTCTCTAATTTTTGAATCATAGGTTTTATAAAGCTAAATAAGCATGAAAGATTAATAGATGATATTAAAATAGAAAACAGATGTGGGAATGAAATTTTTGCTCAATATTCTAGTTTATAGTTTCCAAAATTATTGAACTTGAATGAGATTAATTCTTATGAGCTAAGTTAGGAAAATGAGCATCTATTAATTCTTTAGAAAGTGAAGACATCTTTTTAGGTAGATGAGCCAAAAATAAATCAGAATTATGCTGTGCAAACAAGACAGTACATCTTGTTCTATGGCAAAAATCAGCAGATAATTATATAGTTTACATACATATTTTCTCAAATCATACTTGCAGAACTTTAAACTCTTTTTTATTTTCCCTAATTTTATTCTTGATAATTTAATATAAAAGTACTATATTTACCTCATTTCTGCCCTGCTTCTCCCGCTCTAACTCCAACTCCTCCTCTATTTCTCCATTCCTTCTTAAATCCATGTCTTCTTTAGTCATCATATTTATAGATATATATGCATAAATATACATTGGCACCAGGAAGCTGGTACACTCTACAGCCTTCTATGCATAGCCCATCAGGAGAGAGTAATCTCCCAGCAGTGCTTTCACTTCTGAGCTCAGAGGAGTAAGGACACAGACTTACAGGCCCACGGGAGGAACAAACTTCAGCCAGAGACAACAATACCAACTAGCACCAGAGATAACCAGAAGGTGAAAGGCAAGCACAAGAACCCTACCAACAGAAACCAAGGCCACATGGCAACATCAGAACCCAGTTCTCCCACCACAGATAGTACCAGATACCCAACACACCAGAAAAGCAAGAGTTGGATTTAAAAATCATATCTCATGATGGTGATAGACTTCAAGAAAGGCTTAAATAACTCCCTTAAAGAAATACAGGAGAACATCAGTCAACAGGTAAAAGCCCTTAAAGAGGAAGCACAAAAATCTGTTAAAGAAATACAGGAGAGTACCAGAATAGAGCAGAGAAATTGTGGGGTGGTGATTGAGGAATACGCAGAGGGGGTGGAAGAGGACACAAGGGACATATGGTGAGGGGGGAACAGGGAAAGGGGAAAGCCTTCGGAATGTAAACAAAGAATATAGAAAACTTTAAAAATTGTAAAAAAAAAAAAGAAAGAAAAGAAAGAAAGAAAGAAAGAAAGAAAGAAAGAAAGAAAGAAAGAAATGCAGGAGAGGGGAGCTCCTGGACATCAGAGAGATCTAACAGCACCAGCTACGCAGACATAGCCCAAGGCTACAACGCATGGCTATAAGCCTGTCAGGTTTTTGCCTGCACCCAGGGCCTGGACAGCTCAGCAGGGCCATTTAGGCCCCAACCTTTTCGGGGGGGGGGTCGTTTGCCCTAACAGAGTGATCAGCCTTTGGAAAAGCTTTTCTCAGAATTTGTCATCTTCACTCCCTGAAGGAGCAGACGGGCAGAACCAGGTTCACAGAAAAAAAAAACCAATTATAGCATTGCTTGGGGCAAGACACACCAGGGCTCCAAGGGCACACAAAGGAGGGCAGCACATCAGCAATCTGTGCCAGGGGAAACCCAGTCATCCAGAGGTGTGGAAATAGCCTTACAGGCTCACAAGAGGTTCAAGCACCAGCCAGAAACAGCTAACTAACACCAGAGATAACCAGATGGCAAATGGCAAACATAGGAATGTTACTAACAGAAAGCAAGGCAATATGGTAGCATCTGAACCCAATTCTCAAACAACAGAAAGTCCTGGATTCCCCAACACACCAGAAAAATAAGATTTGGATTTAAAATCACTTGTCATGATGCTGTTATAGGAACACTAAAAGGACATAAATAAATCTCTTGAAGAAATACAGTAGAACATGAATAATTTAGAAGTCCTTACAATGGAAACACAAAAAAAAATCACTTAAAGAAATTCAGGAGAATATGGGTCAACAGATAGAATTCAGTAAAGAGAAAATGCAAAATCACTTAAAGAAATGCAGGAGAAATTGAGTCAACAGGCAGAAGTCATGAAAGAGGAAACACAAAAATCTCTTAAAAGTTACAGGAAAACACAAACAAGTGAAGGAACTGAGGAAAACCATCCAGGATCTAAAAACAGAAGTAGAAACAACTAAAAAAATCACAAAGGGAGACAACTTTGGAGATAGAAAATCTTGGGAAGAAATCAGGGGCCATAGATGCAAATATAAACAACAGAATACAACAGATATAAGAAAGAATCTCAGATGCAGGAGATGCCATAGAAACCATTGATTCAACAGTCAAAGAGAATGCAAAATGCAAAAAGCTTGTAACTCAAAACATCCAGGAAATCGAGGACACAATGAGAAGACCAAATTTAAGGATTATAGGTATAGATGAGAATCAAGATTTACAACTTAAAGGGCCAGCAAATATCTTCAACAAAATTATGAAAGAAAACTTCCCTAACCTAAAGAGAGAGATGCCCATGAATATACAAGAAGCCTACAGAAATCCAAACAGAAAGGACCAAAACAGAAGTACCTCCCATCGCATAATAATCAAAACCCCAAATGTACTAAACAAAGAAAAATATTAAAGACAGTAAGAGAAAAAGGCCAAGTAACATATAAAGGAAGACTACCAGAATTACTCCAGACTTCTCACCAGAGACCATAAAAGCTAGAAGATCCTGGGCAGATCTCATGCAGACTCTAAGACAATGCAAATGCCAGCCAAGACTACTATACCCAGCAAAACTCTCAATTACCATAGATGGAGAAAACAAGATATTCCAGGACAAAACCAATTTTACATGATATCTTTCCAAAAACCCAGCCATACAAAGGATAATAGGAGGAAAACTCCAATATAAGGAGGAAAACTACACCCTGGAAAATGCAAGATAGTAACTTTCTTTCATCAAACCCAAAAGAAGATAAACACTCAAATATAAAAATAACATCAAAAATGATGGACAGTAATAATCACTATTCCTTAATATCTCTTAATATCAATGGACTCAATTCCCCAATAAAAAGACATAGACTAACAGATTGGAAAGGAGAACAGGACCCTACATTTTTCTGCATACAGGAAACACACCTCAGTATCAAAGACAAACACTACATTAGAGTAAAAGGATGGAAGACAATTTTACAAGCAAATGGTCTCACGAAATGAGCTGGAGTAGCCATTGTAATATCAGATAAAATTGACTTTCAACCTAAAGTCATCAAAAAGACACAGAAAGTCACTTCTTTCTGGTCAAAGAAAAATCAACCAAGAAAAACTTTCAATTCTGAATATCTATGCTCCAAATGCAAGGGCACCCTCATTCATAAAAGAAACTTTACTATAGCTCAAAGCACACATTGCACCTAAAACAATAATTGTGGGTGACTTCAACACTCCATTCTCCTCAATGGACTGATCAGAAAAAGAGAAACTAAATTAGGATAAAGTGAATCTAATAGAAGTTTTGGACGAAGTGGATTTAACATATATATATATATATATATATATATATATATATATATATATATATAAAACATTGCATCCTAAAGCAAAAGAATATACCATTTTCTCAGCACCTCGTTGTACCTTCTCCAAAATCCACCATATAATTGGTCACAAGACAGACATCAACAAATATAAGGAGATCTAATCCCAAATATAAGGAACTAATCTGATGCCTCCTATCAGATCACTATGGAGTAAGAGTGGTCTTCAGTAACAACAAAAAACAATAGAAAGCCCACATAAACATGGAGATTGAACAATACTCTACTCAATGATACCTTGGCCAAAGAAGAAATAAAGAAAGAAATCAAAGACTTTTTAGAATTTAATGAAAATGAAGGCAAAACATACCATAATATATGGAACACAATGAAAGCAGTGCTAAGAGGAAAATTCATAGGCCTGAATGCCTCCAGAAAGAAACTAGAGAGAGCACACACTAGCAGGTTAAAGGCACACCTGAAAGCTCTGGAACAAAAAGAAGCTAATTCACCCAGGAGGAGTAGAAGACAGGAAATCATCAAACTCAGGGATGAAATCAATCAAGTGGAAACAAAGAGAAACATACAAAGAATCAACAAAACCAGGGGCTGGTTCTTTGAGAAAATCAACAAGATAGATAAACCCTTAGCCAGACTAACCAAATGCCACAGAGATAGTATCCAAATTAACAAAATTAGAAATGAAAAGGGAGCTATAACAACAGAAATGGAGGAAATTCAAAACATCATCAGATCCTACTACAAAAGCCTCTACTCAACACAACTGGAGAATCTGGAGAACATGGACAATTACCTAGACAGATACTAAATAGCAAAATTAAGTCAGGAACAAATAGATCATCCAAACAGTCCCATAACCCTTAATGAAATAGAAGGGATCATAGAAATTCTTCCAACCAAAAAAAGCACAGGACCAGAGATGGTTTTAGTGCAGAATTCTATCAGATCTTCAAAGAAGACCTAACACCAATACTCTTTAAACCATTCCACAAAATAGAAACAGAAGGAACACTACCCAACTCATTCTATGAAGCCAGAATTAAGCTGATACCAAAACCACACAAAGATCCAACAAAGAAAAAGAACTTCAGAACAATTTCCCTTATGAACAGTGATGCAAAAATAATAAAATTTTTGCCAACAGAATCCAAGAACACATCAAAATAATCATTCAAGATGATCAAGTTGGCTTCATCCCAGGGATACAAGGATGGTTCAATATATGAAAATCCATCAATGCAATCCACTATATAAACAAACTCAAAGAAAAAAACCACATGGTCATTTGAATAGATGCTGAAAGAGCTTTTGACAAAATTCAGCATCTTTTCATGATCAAAGTCTTGGAAAGAACAGGAATTCAAGGCCCATACCTAAACATAGTAAAAGCAATGTACAGCAAACCGGCAACCAAAATCAAACAAAATGGAGAGAAACTTGAAGCAATCCCACTAAAATCAGGGACTAGACAAGGCTGCCATCTCTCTCCATATCATTTCAATATAGTACTTGAGGTACTAGCTAGAGCAATTGGACAACATAAGGAGGTCAAAGGGATACAAATTGGAAAGGAAGAAGTCAAACTATCACTATTTGCAGATGATATGATCGTATACTTAAGTGACCCAAAAAACTCCACCAGAGAATTCCTACAGCTGATAAACAACTTCAGCAAAGTGGCTGGTTATCAAATCAACTCAAGAAAATCAGACTTCCTATAATCAAAGGATAAGCAGGCTGAGAAAGAAATTAGGGATATGACACCCTTCACAATAGCCACAAACAATATAAAGTATCTTGGGGTGACTCTAACCAGAGAAGTGAAATATCTGTATGACAAGAACTTCAGGTCTCTGAAGAAGGAAATTGAAGAACTCAGAAAATGGAAAAATCTTCCATGTTCATGGATTGGCAGGATGAATATAGTTAAAATGGTCATCTTGTCAAAAGCAATATACAGATTCAATGCAATCCCCATCAAAATCCCAACTCGATTCTTCATAGAGTTAGAAAGAGCAATTCTCAAATTCATCTGGAATAACAAAATACCCAGGATAGATAAAACTATTCTCAACAGTAAACAAATTCTGGGGGAATCAGTGTCCAAGACCTCAAGCAATAGTACAGTGCAGTAGTGTTAAAAACTGCATGGTAGGGCCAGGTGTGGTGGCGCACGCCTGTAATCCCAGCACTTGAGAGGCAGAGGTAGGTGGATTTCTGAGTTCGAGGCTAGCCTGGTCTACAGAGTGAGTTCCAGGACAGCCAGGACTACACAGAGAAACCCTGTCTCGAAAAAAAAAAACCTGCATGGTATTGGTACAGTGACAGGCAGATCAGATGGATCAATGGAATAGAATTGAAGACCCAGAAATGAACCCCCACACCTATGGCCACTTGATCTTCTACAAAGGAGCTGAAAATATCCAGTGGGGAAAAACATAGCCTTTTCAACAAATGGTGCTGGTTAAATTGGAGGTCAGCATGCAGAAGAATTAGAATTGATCCATTCTTATCTCCTTGTACTAATCTCAACTCCAAGTCTATCAAAAACCTCTGCATAAAGCCAGACACACTGAAACTAATAGAAAAGAAACTGGGGAAGACCCTTGAGGACATAGTAACAGGGGGAAAGTTCCTGAACAGAACACCAATAGTTTATACTCTTAGATTGAGAATTGACAAATGGAACCTCATAGAATTACAAAGTTTCTAATTTTCTGTAAGGCAAAGGACACTGTCAAAAGGACAAATTGCCAACAAACAATTGGGAAAAGAACTTCACCAACCTTATATCCAACAGAGGGCTAATATCCAATATATACAAAGAACTCAAGAAGTTAGACCCCAGAAAACAAAATAACCCTATTAAAAATGGGGTACAGAGCCAAACAAAGAATTTTCACCTGAAGTACTTCAGGTGGCTGAGAAGCACCTTAAGAAATGTTCAACATCATTAGTCCTTAGAGAAATGCAAATCCTAACAACCCTGAGATTTCACCTCACACCAGTCGGAATGGCTAAGATTAAAAACTCAGGAGACAGCAGGTGTTGGTGAGGATGTGGAGAAGGAGGATCACTCCTCCACTGCTGCAAGATGGTACAACCACTCTGGAAATCAGTCTGGCGGTTCCTCAGAAAACTGGGCACAATACTTCCTGAGGACCCTGCTATACCACTCCTGGGAATACCCAGAGGATTCCTCAGCATGTTTAAGGACACATGCTCCACCATGTTCATAGCAGCCCTATTTATAATAGCCAGAAACTGGAAAGAACCCAGATGTCCCTCAACAGAGTAATGGATACAAAAAAATGTGGTATACATACACAATGGAGTACTATTCAACCATTAGAAACAATGAATTCATGAAATTCTTAGACAAAGGGTCGGAGCTGGAGAACATCATACTAAGTGAGGTAACCCAGTCTCAAAAAAACACTCATGGTATGCACTCACTGATAAGTGGATATTAGCCTAGAAGCTTGGAATACCAAGGCACAATCCACATATCAAATGATGTCCAAGAAGAAGGAAGGAGTGGCCCCTGGTTCTGGAAAGGTTCAGTGCAGCAGTGTAGGGGAAATCCAGAACAGGGAAGTGGGAAGGGTTGGATGGGGGAACAGGGGGAGGGAAGAGGGCTTATGGGACTTTTAGGGAAGGGGAGCCAGGAAAGGGAAAATAATTTGATATGTAAATAAAGAATATATCAAATAAAAAACAGAAATACAGGAGATCATGGGTCAACAGGCAGAAGCCGTTAAAGAAGAAACACAAAAATCCTTTAAAGAATTACAGAAAAACACAAACAATCAAGTGAAGGAACTGAACAAAACCATCCAGGATTTAAAAGTGGAGGTAGATACAATAAAGAAATCACAAAGTGAAACATCTCTGGAGATAGAAATCCTTGGAAAGAATTCAGGAGTCATAGATGCAAGTATCAACAACAATACAAGAGATAGAAAAAAGAACCTCAGGTGCTGAAGATACCATAGAAGACACTGACCCAACAGTCAAAGAAAACACAAAATGCATAAAGCTGGTAACCCAAAACATCCAGGAACTCCAGGACACAATAAGACCAAACTCCTCTGTAAGTTTGTTGGAATATTTGTTCAAGACCTCTTTAAAGTACTTGAATTAAAAAGAAGAAGAAGAAGAAGAAGAAGAAGAAGAAGAAGAAGAAGAAGAAGAAGAAGAAGAAGAAGAAGAAGAGGAAGAAGAAGACCAAACTTAAGGATTATAGGTATAGATGAGAGCGAAGATTTCCAAATTAAAAGGGCCAGTAAATATCTTCAACAAAATTATAGAAGGAAACTTCCCTAACCTAGAGAAAGAGATGCCCATGAACATACAAGAAGCCTTCAGAACTCCAAACAGACCGGACCAGAACAGAAAGTCCTCCAGGCACATAACAATCAAAACACCAAATTCACTAAACAAAGTAAGAATATTAAAAGCAGTCAGGGAAAAAGGGCAAGTAACTTATAAAGGCAGACCTATCACAATTACACCAGACTTCTCACCAGAGATGATGAAAGCTAGAAGATCCAAGGCAGACCTCATACAGATCCTAAGATAACACAAATGCCAGCCCAGGCTACTATATCCAGCAAAACTCTCAATCATCATAATGGAGAAACCAAGATATTCCATGATAAACCAAATTTACACACTATCTGTCCATAAATCCAGCCCTACAAAGATAATAGATGGAAAATGCCAACACAAGGAGGGAAATTACACCCTAGAAAAATCCAGAAAGTAATCTTCTTCCAACAAACCCAAAAGAAGATACCCACACAAACATAACAGGAAGCAACAATCACTATTCCTTAATATCTCTTAACAAAAATGGACTGAACTCCCCAATAAAAAGACATAAACTAACAGAAATATTTCTCATGTAAATCTTCAATTTTATCAGAAAATGTTTATAATTCCATCTTCAATCAACTTAGAATTATCTTTATGCCTATCATTTTAACTATAATTTCCATGATAATCTTTAAGTTTAATGGGTTTTTCTATATATTTCTTGAATTTTAACAGAAATATTTTCCATGTAAATCTTCAAGTTTATCAGAAAATGTTTATAATTCCACTTTCAATCAACTTAGGAATACTTTTATGACTACCATTGTTATATCTATATAAAATTTTCCATATAATTTTCATATGTAACATGTTTAAAATGTTTAACATCTAAAATTTTTCTACAATTTTATCAGAAATATTTTTCATGTAAATCTTCAATTCTATCATAAAATGTTTCTATTTCATATTTCAATTAATTTAGCAATGTTTTACATGTCTACCACTTTAGTCTTTAATTTTCCATGAAAATTGTCAATTTTAACATGTTTTCTATATCTCTTCTATTTTATCTGAAATATTTTCCATGTAAATCTTTAGTTTTATCATAAAGCGTTTTTACTTCCCTTTTCAATATAAATAAATAAATAAAAGATATACATGCATATATATGTACATATATATGCTGAATTCATCTAGTGCTGAATACATGTATATGTGTTTAGGGCCGATTATGTTTTAAAATTTTAAGATAGATTGTTTCATGAAGCAATGGAAACCTTTAGCTTTTTTTCTTTTTTTTTTTAGTTAGATATTTGCTTTATTTACATTTCTAATGGTATCCTCTTTCCTGATTACCCTTCCAAAAATCACCTATCCTATCCCCCTTCCCCATGCTCACCCCCCCCAATATGCTGACTTGCATTCCCCTATTCTAGGGAATGGAGCCTCTTTAGTTGGTGGTTTAGTACCTAGGAGCTCTGGGAGAACTAATTAGTGCATATTGTTGTTCCTCCTGCAGCACTGCAAACCTCTTCAGTTCCTTGGGTCCTTTCTCTAGCTGCTCCATTGGGGACACTATTCTCATTCTATTGGTTGGCTATGAGCCATGGGTGTTTTGATCCACTTTCCAATAAGAATCAAAGTATCCACACTTTGGTCTTCCTTCTTCTTGAGCTTCATGTGGTCTGTGAGTTGTGTCTTGGGTATTCAGAGCTTTTGGGCTAATATCCACTTATCAGTGAGTGCATACCATGTGTGTTCTTTTGTGATTGTGTTACCTCACTCAGGATGATAATTTCTAGCTCCCCATTTGCCTAAAATTTTCATGAATTCATTGTTTTAATATCTGAGTAGTACTCCATTGTGTAAATGTACCACATTTTCTCTATCTATTCCTCTGTTGAGGGACATCTGGATTCTTTCCAGCTCCTGGCTATTATAAATAAAGCTGCTATGTAATAAGGAGCATGTGTCCTTATTACATGTTGGAGCATCTTCTGGGTATATGCCCAGGAGTAGTATAGCTGGGTCCTCAGGTTGTGCTATGTCCAAGTTTTTGAGGAACTGCCACACTGATTTACAGAGTGGTTTTACCAGTTTGCAAGAACTTTAAATTCTATTGGCATGTTATTTATAGTTCTTAAAATATCACATTACTTATCATTTAAATGTAAATATTTTAGAAATGTTTCCCTTATTTTATTAAGCTTATGTGTAACCATATATTTTAAAAATTATCTATAAACTTGTATTTTGTATTCCCTGTCTAAAATAAGGGGTGGTGAATTTAAGCAACTCACAATAGTGTAGAAATATCACATATGTTAAATGTGTGCTATGATATAATTTACATTAGAAATATATAATATAGAATCACACATGAGGAAAGTTTAACTGATATGTTTGATTTGGGAATTCATGAAAACAGATGCTGGAATGAGATATTTTGTATAGGAGTTGAAACCATCAGTTTGTGTTTATTGAACTCTAGTTGATAAGGTTACAATAATTCAAAATATAGCATCATGATTCAGAGTTATACAGCTCTGGATGGTCTGCACATTATATACTTTTGAAATACAATATGATATCATCAGTAAGACATTACCTAGCTCTATGAGATCCAGCTGCAAGTCATTTTCATAATTATCAGTAGGAAATGGCCCTGAAATTATGGGTAGTGCTGGTGGTCCTGAGTTTTGTAAGGAAGCAAGCTAAGAATGCCAGGTGAAGCAAGTCAGTAAGCAGCATGCCCCCATGGTCTTTGAATCAGCTCCTGCCTCCAGTTTCCTGCCCTATTTGATTTCCTGTCTTGACTTCTGTTAGTGATGAATAGCAATGTGGAAGGCTAAACTGACCAAACATTCTCCTTCACAACTTGCTTTTTAATCATGGTGTTTCATTGCAACAAACCTTTAAGCTTTAAGTAGACACAATACACATACACACAAACACACATACACACACAATTGTGAAATAGAGAAGAGAAATTTTCTGGTAGTGTTTAAAGGGAAACACACCTCCAACTTGTTTCTTGGCACCATTTGCTTGGGAATTTTTTTCTAGCTTTTTACTCTGAGGTAGTGCCTGTCTTGTCACTGAGATGTGTTTTCTATGTGTAGCAAAATGCTGGGTCCTGTTTACATATCCAGTCTGTTAGTCTATGTCTTTTTGTTGGGGAATTGGGTCCATTGATCTTAATAGATATTAAGGAATAGTGATTGTTGCTTACTGTTATTTTTGTTGTTAGAGGTAGAATTATGCTTCAGTTCTTTTGGGTTTATTGAAAAAAGATTTTTTTCTTTTTCTAAGTTGTAGTTTTCCTCAATGTGTTGAAAATTTCCATCTATTATCTTTTGTAGTGCTGGGTTTGTGAAAAGATTGTGTACATTTGAATTTGGCGTGGAATATTTTGGTTTCTCCATCTATGTTGAGAGTTTTGCTGGGTAGAGTAGCCTGGGCTGGTATTTGTTTTCTCTTAGGGTCTGTATGACATCTGTCCAGGATCTTCTAGCTTTCACAGTCTCCTGTGAGAAGTCTGATGTAATTCTGATAAGTCTGCCCTTATGTGTTTCTTGACATTTTTTCCATACTGCTTTTAAAATTTTTGTTTTGTACTTTTGGTGTTTGGACACCAGTTATGTGACAGGAAAAAATTGTTTTCTCATCCAATCTATGTGGAGTTCTGTAGGTTTCTTGTGTGTTCTTAGGCATCTCTTTCTTTCAGTTAGGGAAGTTTTCTTCTATAATTTTGCTGAAGATATTACTGGCCCTTTAAGTTGAGAATCTTTGCTCTCTTCTATTCCTTTTGTCCTTAAGTTTGGTCTTATTATGTCCTGGATTTCCTGGATGTTTTGTGTTATGAGCTTTTTGCATTTTGAATTTTTTGACTGTTGTATCAAAATTTTTATGGTATCTTCTGCACCTGAGATTCTCTATTCTACCTTTTGAATTCTGTTGGTGATGCTTGCATCTCTGACTCCTGATCTCATTCCTAGGTTTTTCTATCTCCAGGATATTCTCCCTTTCTGATTTATTTATTTTTTCTATTTCCAATTTTAGATCCTGGATGATAAATTCCTTCACCTGTTTGTTTGTGTTTTACTATTATTTTTTAAGGATTTTTGGGTTCCTTCTTTAAGGCTTCTACCTGTTTACAGGTCTTCTCTTGTATCTCTTTAAGGGAGTTATTTATGCCCTTCTTAACATCCTCTATCATCCTCAGGAGATTCGTTTTTAAATCAGACTCTTATTTTTCTCATGTGTTGGGGTATCCAGGACTTGCTCTTGTGGAAGAACTGGATTCTGATGATGTCATGTAGCTTTGGTTTCTGTTCGTTATGTTAATTACCTTACCTTTTGTAACCTGGATACCTCTGGTGTTAGCTGGTCTTGCTGTCTCTAGCTGTGGCTTGTCCCTCCTGTAAGCCTGTCTCTCAGTACTCCTCAGAAACCAGCTCTCTCTGGGAGGAATTTGGGTATGGAGAGCTGTGGCACAGGGTCAGCTCAGAGACACAGTTGTAAACCTAAAAGATCCTGTGTTATAGGTTTTTTAATTCACCAACACTCTATTTACTAAAGCCTCTCCTAGAGTTCAAAATGTATTGATAGCCCATGGTATGAGCTATATTACAAAATTTAAGGAGATATATGCATTTGATTATTCTGATTCACCAGTTCTGAGCAGCAATGGATTTGGTGATTCTATATATTAAACCTTTGATGGTTTGTAGAAAAATAAGCAAAATTACAATACTTGTTGTTTGCTCTTAGCATCTATGATTAAACTGACAGTGAATAGGAAATTACCCTGTGATAAACTTTTTAAAACTTTTAGTGTTTGAGAATACATTGTATGACAACAGTGAACTTAAGTGAGATAATCAACTGGCTCCAGATGTACATAAACAATTTGAAAGTTATTAAGTGTGCACCACAGAGGGTTCTAAGAGGTATGAGCATACAGTAAACATAGGTTCAAGCATGACAATCATGGCACTGAAATATTTTTTCCTTGACTTATCCCTTTCCCTTTCTAAAAACCATTAGATTACATTCCTAAAGTTAGGCCCCAAGGTCTATGCCTTTATTTGACCACTGACTCATTCCTAGGATAAAACACCAAGGTACAAAAATCAAAATTTATTATTTGGCTAACATGCCCAGAATTTACCAACTCACCCTAATAAAACTCCACAGTTTTCTTCTTGAAAAGTCACTCCTTCAAAAATCACCTGCTTTCTTGCTGGTTGATGCTTGATGCTTGATGCTTGATAGCTGCTGCTTGCTTGCTTGCTGCTGACTTCTGACTGCTGACTGCTGGCTGCTTGCAGCTTGCTTGCTTGCTGCTGACTGCTGACTGCTGACTTCTAACTGCTGGCTGCTGGCTGCTTGCTTGCTTGCTGCTGGCTGCTGACTGCTGATTGCTGACTGCTGACTGCTTGCTGCTTGCTTTCTTCCTCCGAAGCAAAATATCTCCCTCCACCAAAACATCCTTGCCTTCTCAGGTTAGTAAATATTCTTTTGGCTGAGAATTTGATATCTGAGTATCTCCTGCACCAACTCTGAGGAGGATACCCCTTGCTTTCACTGAACAATATTTTCCCCAGAAGCCATAGAGTTCAAGTTGCTGAAAATCAAATTGAAGCCCTCACTACAAAGTTGGCTAAATTACAGCAAAATCTCAAGCCCCTGCATTTGGGGTTAGTGGCAGTTAAAGTAAGGGCATTACTTGATAAAGAATAGGATCTTATAATTAAGGATGAGGGTGTGTCAGAGGACCCTAGGACCCTATTTAAAGTGAGAACTTTGAACCCTCAGATTCTCGTGTGTTTATATTACACAAGGAACCCTTGCACAAGCAGTACTCTCAGCAACACTCAATGAAACTTGAAATGAAATAATACCTTTTTCACCTTTGACTAAGAAAACTAATCCTTCATTGTCTGCTAAAATAGCAATATATCTTTATAGTTTTACCCAAGGATATATTAACGTAGTAGTCCAATGTCATCATTTAGTTACAAGTAATCTTGATCCTCCCTCTCCCACAAAGTAAAACATTGGTGCCCTATATTGATGTCATTATAATGACTGGACCAAATGATCAAGAGGCATTATCCACCAACCACTTTGAACTCATCGATGACACACAGGCATATCAGAGTATTGGAATTGCACCTTGCTGCTTGAGATCAGGTGACTCCCTTTTCTTATCAGTACTTCGTCTTCTCTGCCTGAACTGGGATGCCTAATCTTCAATCTTGACATAAAGAATATCACATAGTCCTTGGCAAACCTACAAGTTCAGCTTCCTTCTTTCCTGACAAAAAACTTTCCAGCAAGTACCTGTGATTCCTGGAATTCTTCTCTGTGTAAATGAGGCATGCACAATACTTTAAACTCCAGCCAATGATTTTATATTCACCCAGAAAACTTTCTCACCCTCCAAGGTTCATTTATAGCACTAGTCACTCACAATAAAGGTATGTGCATGCTCTGTTTCACTGAAGGTTGCCTAAGAGAGCAGTTTCATTGAGTATCATCTAAAAAAGCTGTAACACTAAAATTCTCAGAGAAGGCCTTTCCCCCTCCCCACTGCTGCCACTCACTCCCAGCTGGACTGGTATCCTGTAGACCTGAACCATTTTAGACTCTGCTTCATCCTTCCAACCTAGTGTGTAGTAGTGGCTGGACAATCTAAAGGAGGAAACAGAAGACTTGGAATCACACCTGACCCCAACATACATACATACAGATGGTAAATAATTCCATCCAAATTTAAAGGGCCTCAGCAATTTTCTTAGGAGACCAGTAATGCATGCAGAGATACTCCTTCTATGAAAAGAGGTAAATTATTTACCCTGGGCTCTCACCACCAAGAAAGAAGCACAGAGTTTAGTTGGCATATTTGGGTTCTGGAAGCAGCATATTCTTCACTTGAGTTAATTCTTCACACATACCAAGTGAGTTGGAGAGCTGCTAGGTTTGTGCAGCATCTGGAACAAGAGAAATCCCTTCAACAAATCTAGGCTATTGTGCAAGCTGCTCCACCTCTTGGACCATATGCTCCAGCAGACCTGATGGTACTTGAAGTGGCAGTGGCAGATAGGGATGCACTCTGGAGGCTTTGGACAGCCTTTATAGGTGAATTGCAGAGGAAACCTTTGGAAATTTGGAGCAAGCTTCTACCATCATCATCAGAAAACTTCTTTTGAAGGAGACCTCTTGACCTACTATTGGGACTTAGTGGAAACTGAACATTTGACAATTGACCAGCAACTTAACATTGACATGAGTGGCCTATCATGAGCTGGGTGTTATCTGACCTACCAAGCCACAAAGTAGGACATGCACAGTAGCTATCAATTGTCAAATGGAATTATATATGTAATCAGGCCCAAAAAAGTTCTGAAGGCACAAGCAAATTACATGAACAAGTTACCCAAAGGTCTATACTTCCTATCCATGTTACAATGCTGTATGCTTTTAGGTAAGCAGTACCAGCCTCATCAGATATTACTATGATCTGTTGACTAAGGAAGGGAAGACTAGATCCTGAATTGCTAGTGGTTTTAACATAACACAGGCATCACCCAGAAGTAGAAAGTTGCAGCAATATAACTTCCTGGGATAACCATGAAAGAAAACTAAGGAATATTTTAACAGTAGGAAGAATCCCTAGCAGTATCTATGGTCAAATATTTTGTTGGCAGGAGAAATGGCCAGATAGTCAATAGCTATCGACTTGAAAAAAGAATCATTGGAAAATTGATATTCCCAAGAAGAAGAAAGGAGAGGACCCTGAGCCTGTAAAGATTGGATCCAGTTTTGTAGACCCAGACAGAGAAATTGTGTGTGGGGGGGGAATGATTGGGGAACAGTTGGGGGGAGAGGAATTATGGGACGTATGGTGGGGGGGGGAACTGGGAAAGGGGAAAGCCTTTGGAATGTAAACATAGAATATAGAAAATAAAAATGGAAAAAAAGATATCTGGGGAATAAATGAATAGATATATCTCTCCCAATGGTCAAAGGATAAGATACTGCATCACAAGTAAATGCTCATTAAAGGTTCCTTCAGCTGATGAGGAGCTCAATAGCAAATGAATAAAATAAATAAAAATAACAAATAAAATAGGATGCTTACTGTCAGTCTCTTTCCTAGCCAAGTCTGCCATTGCCCAATGGGCCTGTGAATGAAGTGTCCATAGTGGTAGAGATGGGGGCTTTGACAGCATGGAATTCTACTTTTCAAGGCTGATCTGGATACAGCTGATGCTTAGTAACAGATCTGCCAATAGCAGAGACTAAAATTGAGCCACACCTATAGCACCATCCTCTTAGGTGATCAGGAAGTAACCTAGTGGCAGGTAGAACACATTAGACTATTTCTTCCTTGGAAAGAAGTCCTTTGTCCTTACTGGAATAGATACTTTCTCTGGTTATGGATTTGCCCTTCCTATATGTAATGCTTCTGCTAAACCATCTTTATGTAGACATATAGAATGCCTTATCACTATCATGGTATTCCACACAGTATTACTTCTAACTAAGAAACTTACATCAAAGTCAGAGATATGTGGCATTTGGAACTCAATTATGGAAACCAATCATCTTACCATGCTCCCCACCATCCTAAATCAAATGACATAATAACAAGTTGTAATAGCCTTTTGAAGACGTAGTACAAAGCCAATTAGGAGGCAACTACTTGGAATGCTGGAACAATGGTTCTCCAGAAAGAAGAATATGCTTTGAGTCAGTATCCAATATGTGGTAGGGTTTCTTGCAAGGCCAGTTACCTAAAAGTGCAAGATTCAAGGGGTAGAAAAGGGAAAATTTCCACTTTGTTTCCATGCCCTTAAATTCTGCTCAAATTTCTGCCTGGCCACTCTGGGCTTCTGATGGCCTTAAACAAACAGGATAAGAAAGGAATAACAGTGTTAGACAAGGTGATTGATCCATATTACCAGGATGAATTCTGATTGCTATTCCACAAGGGAAGTAAGAAAGATTATGTCTGAAGTACAGAAGATCCTTTAGGGCATCTCTTTGTGCTACAACATCTTATAATTAAAGTTAATGGGAAATTACAACAGCCTAATCCTAGCAAGAAAATGAGCACAGATCTTTCAGAAATGAAGGTAAAAGTCACTCCTTCAGGAAAAGAACCAAGACTTGTTGAGAAACTTGCTGACAGTAGCAAAAATGCAGAATGGATTCCAGAGGAATGTAGGAACAAAAAGCATCTGAGGCAAAATGACCAATTGCAGAAAAGAAAATAATAGCTCTCATGAGTGTGTCAGCCCTATTTTATTAAGCATGTATTTGCACAAATGATTGGGGATCAGGAGTTTCCCCACAAGCTATACAAATACTGATCTCACTGAGACAAGGATAGTTTATTGAACACACACCTAAAGACTGATCAACCAGGGTAACAGCTGAGAGCAACACACTAGACATTTCTTAACATAGAAAGGCTAAAACTGCAAAAACAACAACAATAACAACAATAACAACAACAACAACAACACAATGAGCTCATACACAGGTGCTGGAAGTGCCACCCAGAGGTCAGCCCAAACTCAAGCCATTTTAGATGTAACAGTTCATATTGATCTTTAATTTTATGGGTTCTAAGTGAAGCTTATGGTTGTAGAATTTAATTGGATTAACAAACCTCACACATAACATATCATGATATGTGGTCAGAATGACCCTGATCTGAATCAAGTTATTTTTCTGAATCAAAGAATGGCAGGCATATTTCAGCAATGATGTGAAATAGCTGACAGGCATGGAAAAAATGCTAGCAATGCTAGAAGAAGCTATAGGCAGTGATATTAATAATTAGATTCTCATCTGTAGTTTTAATCAAAACCCATATGTGGTGTGCTGGAACATAAAACTCAGCAGCTCAAGGCAACACAAAATATAAAACTTATCTTCAGAGTCTTTCACCAGCCTGATTTTTATGTGTCCTACAGGTGTTTTCTGAGAACCCATGGCTGGTCTGGGTCTTTATAGTCCAGGGAACAAACTTCAGATGAATGTGATGAATCCAGGACTGGATCCCATCTACTTTCACAGCCATCAAGGTTGGCAGGGTCACAAAGTGGGTTCCTTTTTAATGTGGGACCAGGGCGTGGAGGTGGGGATGCTCCGTTCTTGACTTAGCATTTCACACTGTTAGGTGGGACAATAGACAACATATTCTCTTCTGTAACTACTACCAACTCACATTAGGACATCATCATGGGGGCCCAGAAAGATGAAAATGCTACTCAAAGGGGCAATGGGGGCATTTATCAGAAGCATTTGATTGGCTGATCCATCTGAAAGATAGAGAGTAATTACATCAGCTGGACTCATTAACATCAGCTATCATGTGCAAAGCTCAGCAACTTACAGTTGGATAGAGTTAGATAGAGTTGGTCAGCCAGGTGACAATCTGTTGAGATGAGTACAGACTATGGACAGAAGCCAAAATTGTCAAATAATTGGGGAAGATAAGAAATCCAGAGACCAAGGAAAAAGTCTCATGTCCAAGGACAGGTGAGTGTACATATATAGAATCGATTTGATCTATGGCAGGTAGATCCAAGTTTTATGACTTTTTGATTTCCTGAAGCTTATGTAAATTTTAGTTTACAAAAGGAAGAACATTAGTATTACAATTATATTAAAATCCATATTTTAGAAAAAGTAGTACATGGGTGTTTATAAGACAACAGGATTAGATTCATGCCTTTGAGACCTAGTAAAAGCTAGAGCTTTGGGCTAAAAGGTATGTCTATTTGTTTCTCATTACAGAGGGCTGGATTTGGATGATGAGAAGCATCTTTAAGTCCATATTCAGAATAAAAGCAAAGGGAATTTAAAATCTTGAGGTTCTAACTGAATTGAAAACAATTCATTGCTCCACTAGCTTATAAAAACTCCATTTATCAGTGTTAAAATTCTGAGCTTTGAAATATTAGTATAACAATAACATGGGGAATATGAAACACTTCACATTTTTATATACCTTAATAACTTTCTTATATGTCTATAACTTGCATTTATATATGTTAAAACATCTTAGACCTTTCAATATTAAATACCCTCTTAGACTTTCCCACATTTATAACTTACAATTATCAATTTCAAATATCTGAATCATTTTTTTAATCCCAAATCATTTTACTATCAATTCTAAGTTTCTTTTTTCATCTGCTAACCTTCAAAACATATTTATCAATTTCAAACATTTTCCTGGATCCTCAGTTTTTAGGTCCCCAGACATTAAATGATTTTTACATTTTACATTTTTCAATCCAATTATTTACTATGAAATGCAGGCAGTTCATTATTGAAAGTAACCTTTTTGCCAGTTTGCCCTTTTAAATAAGAGACCTGGTAGTATTAACTAACTAATTAATTGACTAGTGAACTAACACAGTGGGACTACCTTGAGGTATGGAGCTAGATGTTCCCTAGGTGTCGAGCTACAATAAGCTTAACCATCAATGTGACCCAAGACCTGAGAATAAGTTGTAATCTAAGTGACCTATGTGTCAACTAAAATGACAAAGATTAATCCATATTTTATTACCTAGACAGATGTTGTCCCAGGCTCCTGTGGTCTCCATGGCACCTAGGGCAGAGGAGGTCGTTGGCCATCAAGTGCAGAAGATAAAGAGGCTTTTTCTGTGGAAGATGAAAATGGAAGGCTGACCCCACTTTGTCTTAAGGAACATGTGGCAATCTATTCTCCAGTTGTGCTCTATGTCCACAGTTCAAGTCAGTCCTTGACATCAGGTGAGGCATTAGGAAAGTTATGCCCAGTAGTGATCATACTACAATTCAAGTGGTACCCTTTATGGTTGTGCCCATATCTTTTTGGAGACCTTGGGGCTGGGGGTGTCACTGTTAGGATTTGGGAGTCTCTGTCTGTAATGGAAAGTTTAAAGATATTAAATTCCATATCATGAGATCTCTGACAGATATGAGAGCTGCTAACTACCTAACATATCTGAGTGAAACAATCTTGGTCTGTTCTTAGTTATCTGTTTTAAACTGTGCCTTATAAACATAAAACCGGAGACTAAATAAAGCTTAATTTTATAATTAACTGATTCAGTATCAGACACGACTTCAAATATATTTCTGAAAACATTAAATAATTTGATTACTTTTAAAGTTACTATCAATCCCTGTTAAGTTTGCACCTTATGGCTCCCAGTTTTGAATTGAAACCTTTCTAGTATTAAGATAAACCTTTTTAAGCCATAAGCATACGCCAAAAAGAGACAAGGAGCATGTTTGACATGTATATGCTATATCATTATAGAACATAGCTGTTTCTCATATGATTGAGTTTAAGCTGAAGTCAGTGTCAGGACAGGAAAGGGTTAATGACTTGAGGAAAATGGCAAGGACCTTGGCTGAGGGCCTAGGAAGGGAGGGGAAGCAGCCACTTTGACTGAAAGAATGGGACTGCTCCAGCAAACTGAAAGGAAGGGGGATGGATTCCACGTCAGATTTTTAAACTTTTCAATATTGTGAAAAAAGTTATTAATTTTTATTCCTGGTACCAGTGCCATGATTTACAGAGCAATATGCCTGATGTAACAAAAAGAAAAATAAAAGGCTATAACAGATAAAAAATACCTCAGGAATGTATATCTAATAGACATCACATTGCACTTATCAATAACTAATTTTTTATGAAAAGTTTCTGTATCATTATTCATTATTCATTATTTCCAAAATCAGATGCATAGCTATCATAATAGCAACTGCCTGAGCTTTTCCCATCATAATTGGCCCCCTTCATGGTTCAACAGTTTGATTGCTGTTGTCCACTATAATCCTAAAGTCATTATACTTTCACATCATTAAAATTTCTTCTTCATTAAAACCATCATATATTAAAGACATTATAGTAAAATTTAATAAATTTTAAAATGTCCCATATATTTATATATTTAAATAATTTTTAAAAGTTGCATTTGCAATATCAAAATAAAGTACCTCTTTTAAGATTGAAGTCAATAGGCCATAACCATAATTTTTAGAAGACAAAACCAATTTTTAACATTTTAAACTGTCCAGGGTCTCTAAAATCAATACCAAGTGTGCATTATTTTCATGTTACAAAATTTGGCTGCCAACAAAAAATTTCTTGTATATGGATGCATGAAGGTGAAGTTTTAGTAGCTCATTAAGTAAATATTGCTTTAAATCCTATCCTTTATATGTATGATTTTTAGAACAGAAATGGCATAAAAATATTATCCCATGCCAAGTGTTGTTGCCCAGAATGACTCTAAGAGATTACCATACCCAATAACTTCTAAGCTAATAATCTACAACTAAGAGATGCAGAGTATAGTAAACTTAAACATTTAAGAACTGTCAAGAACAAAGATGTAGTGATCATATACATTTATATATTAAAAAGACAGATAAAACTTTTCTTACTTTTCTAGTTGCAATTTCAAGGGAAGAGCACCTTGTCATCTCCCAAATCCAATTCTCATGTGCATACAGGTTATGTAGAAGCACTAGCCATCAAATTCTTTACCAGAGAAGCTGAGAAGCTGCTGGAACTCCCTCAGGAGTAGCTTGTACAGATCAAGCTGCCTCGAAGGGCTTCTCTAGCAGTGCTAGACTCCTAGCTGCAGATGCAGGGCTTCAAGGGTAGCACCAGTTTATCAGTTTCTGTCATCCCAATTCAGCTATCATTTGGTTTTCCTAAAAATCCTTGAAATGAGTTAAACCTAAGTCAAGAGGTAAATGGCCAGCAGATGAAGTTTTAATTATTTTTCCTCAGAATATGGAACACGGAGAAACAATCAAGCAACTAAACAAAACTAGAGACATACATTGACTGATGTGTACAGACTGTCACACCAAGGACAATAGAGATAGGAAGGAGAGGAAAGAGACCAGGATGCCCCACGAAAGGGATGCAGATATCCCAAAGTGAAGGAGTTAAAGCTTAGATACAGGAGAGAAATGCTAAATAAATAAATAAATAAATAAATAAATAAATAAAAGACAAACACAAACAAAATGAAGTCTCAAGGATAGTGCTACATGTTGGGGCTCTTGGATAAGAGTCCTGACCAAGTCCAAAGGGGTGGACTGTACTCTGACCTCCTGTATTAGTCAGGGTTCTCTACAGGTACAGAACTTATGGGTAGTCTCTATATAGTAAGAGAACTTGTTGGTGACTTACAGTCTGTAGTCTAATTTCCAACAATAGTCAGCAGCAGTTGTGAATGGAAGTCCAAGGATCTAGCAGTTGCTCAATCCCATAAGGCAATCAGGCAAAGAGAGTGAATCTTCCTTCTTCCAATGTCCTTGTGTAAGTCTCCAGCAGAAGGTGTGGTCAAGATTAAAGGTGTGTGTCATCAAGCCTAAATCTCGGACTTGCTTTGTCCTGGATGACCTTGAACTCAAATCGCCCTGTCTTAATCTTCTGGGATTCATAGCCACTATGCCTCAAAATATCCAAGCCAAGATCCAGGTTAGGAACTTGTATGTCCCAGGCTCCAGTTTAGGATCACAAGCCTAATTCTAGATTGTAGTTCATTCCAGATATAGTCATGTTGGCAACCAGGAAGAGCCACTGTGCCTCCTAGCCAAGAAGATGCTAGGTCTGTCTCCTGTCTTCCAGAACCAAAACATTCTTCATTTAGCTGACTTCACTTGAGTCATCAAAATATACCAGAAACAAGACCAAACCAAGAAAAATCAAGACCAAATCAAATAAAAGCACTACACAGGTATAAAATTCTTACCTCCTCACAGTAGGCCCAGCAGGCTTGGTGAAATTCACTGCCAATGGCTAATTGGTACTTGAGGGTAGGAGACTTGTCCAGTGAACCAACTGTTGGGGTTCAGTAATCATACCACAAACCACACACTGATCTCAGTCAGACAGGGATGGTTTACTGAACATAGACCTAAAGAGGAATAACCAGAGCAACAGCTGAAAACTGAGTTGTATGCTGGATATTTCTCAGGGATAGCTTATAAAGACTAAAACTGAAAACAAAACAAAACAAAAACCATAATGAGCTCTTATACAGGGGCTGAAGGTGCTGCCCATTGGTCAGCCCTGATTCAAGCCATTTTAGCCATAATAATTCATATTGACCTTAATTTCATGGGTCCTAAGTAAGCTTATGGTTGAAAATTTTCATAAGCTGAACATAACATGGTATATAGTAGGCATGAAGCTGCTCTGAGTAAAGTTATTTTTCTAAATCAATGACTGGAAGGCATATTTCAACAGCACTATGAGAGACCTGACAGGCATAAAACATAATAGCTACAACTATGCTAGAGGGGCAGACCTCAATACAGATGTTTGTGTTTTGTTTTCTCACTTTATCATGTGCCATAACATCAAATAGAATATCAATAGTTATCATATTTAAGTTTGTGATGCAAAGAATGTCTTTCAAGACACATTATCATCTATTCTAAATTTATAATTTATTTGTGATTGTATGAGGAATATGTATATTATGTTTAGACAATAAGACCTGATTATTATTTCCATTTGGAATTTAATTACAGAATATGGAGATATGATTACACTCAAAAGTGAGAAAAGGTAGATTTGTGATGGCTGTTCTTGATTATCACCTTGACTACATCTAGAATTACTGTGAGAAATGTTTGCTTAATTTGAAATAGAAAGATCTATTTCTAATTGATATAATTAACTATATGACATGGCTTTAATTGAGCATCTTTTGAGCTGGGAAAAATACTCCCTTTAATCTGGATTATTTGAGTTGGGAAAACCACCACTAACCTGGGCCACACCTTCATCTGGAAGCCTATATAAGACCATGGAAGAAGGAACGTTTTGCTTTTTGCTTTTTGTCTACTTGATATCACCTTACGACAAAGTCTATTACTTCACTGGCATTAGGGTCTTCTCTTCAGGATTCCAACATATCCTGATGACCAGCTAAGACATCCAGTCTTGTCAACTGAGAAACAACTGTATACTTGTACTTTCTGTTCATAACCAGTCATTATCTCAATTGCAACTTGTAAGTTATTCTTATAAGTCATATATATACATATACATATATATATATGTTCACATACATATAGATTTATTCATTCATTCATTCATTCATTCATTTTGTAAGTTCTGCTACTCTGGAGAACCCTAATACCTGTATTATCTCTACTCATCACCACTGTCCATATAATGTTCACCAAATCTCCATTACAATGAATAAAATTTCAAATATGCACATTAAAAGCAAGATTATTATATCCATTTCTCTGTTGAGGGACATCTGGGTTCTTTCCAGCTTCTGGCTATTATATATAAGGCTGCTATGAACATAGTGGAGCATGTATCCTTATTGCATGCTGGGGAATCTTCTGGGTATATTCCCAGGAGTGGTATGGCTGGGTCCTCTGGAAGTATCACGTCCAGTTTTCTGAGGAACCGCCAGACTGATTTCCAGAGTGGTTGTACCAGCTTGCATTCCCACCAGCAGTGGAGGAGTGTTCCTCTTTCTCCACATCCTCGCCAACACCTGATGTCTTCTGAGTTTTTAATCTTAGCTATTCTGACTGGTGTGAGGTGAAATCTCAGGATTGCTTTGATTTGCATTTCCCTAATAACTAATGATGTTGAACATTTTTTAAGGTTTCTCAGCCATCTGAATTTCTTCAGGTGAAAAGTCTTTGTTTAGCTCTGTACCCCATTTTTGGATGGGGTTATTTGGTTTTCTGGGGTCAAACTTCTTGAGTTCTTTGTATACATTGGATATTAGCCCTCTGTCAGATGTGGGGTTGGTGAAGATCTTTTCCCAATTTGTTGGTTGCCGATTTATCCTTTTGACAGTGTCTTTTGCCTTACAGAAACTTTGTAATTGTATGAGGTCCCATTTGTCTATTCTTGCTCTTAGAGCATAAGCAATTGGTGTTCTGTTCAAGAATTTTCCCCCTGAGACAATGTCCTCAAGGGTCTTCCCCAGTTTCTTTTCTATTAGTTTTAGTGTGTCTGGTTTTATGTGGAGGTCCTTGATCCACTTGGAGTTGAACTTAGTGCAAGGAGATAAGAGTGGATCAATTCTCATTCTTCTGCATGTTGACCTCCAGTTGAGCCAGCACCATTTGTTGAAAAGGCTATCTTTTTTCCACTGGATGTTTTTAGCTCCTTTGTGGAAGATCAATTGGCCATAGATGTGTGGGTTCAATTCTGGGTCTTCAATCCTATTCCATTGATCCGCCTCCCTGTCACTGAACCAATACCATGCAGTTTTTAACACTACTGCTCTGTAGTATTGCTTGAGGTCCGGGATATTGATTCCCCCAGAAGTTCTTTTGCTGTTGATGATAGTTTTAGCTATCCTGGGTTTTTTGTTATTCCAGATGAATTTGAGAATTGCTCTTTCTAACTCTATGAAGAACTGAGTTGGGATTTTGATGGGGATTGCATTGAATCTGTATATTGTTTTTGGCAAGAGTGCCATTTATGTGGTATGTGTACACAATGGAGTACTATTCAGCCATTAGAAACAATGAATTCATGAAATTCTTAGAGAAATGGTTGGGGCTGGAAAACATACTAAGTGAGGTGATCCAGTCTCAAAAGAATACCCATGGTATGCAGTCACTGATAAGTGGATATTAGCCTAGAATCTTGGAACACCAAAGACATAAATCACATACCAAATGCTGTCTGACCAGAAGAAAGGAGTGGACACTAGTGCTGGAATGGACCAAAGCATCAGTGTAGGGGAATACAAGAACAGGGAAGTGGGAAGGGATGGATGAGGGAGCAGGGGGAGGGAAAAGGGCATGTGGGATCTTTGGGGGGTGGGTGGAGAACCAGAAAAAGGGAAATGAATTGTAAATATAGAATATATCCAATAAAAAAAGAAAAGAAAAAAACAGAACAGCATTAAAAAAAGCAAGATTATTTACTATGAGAAATTAACTCTAGTAAAAATGTTAATATTTCACTGAAATATTCACTATCTTCCATTTTTCATTGCCAGTAAAAATCATACATTGCCCCAAATGACGCAATATGATTGCAACCTCAGAAAACAACTATTAACCTTGTGCAGGTAGCTGAACAACAAATGGGATAGCCAGCTACTAGCATTTGTGACTTTTCTTCCTATGATAAACAGTCTGAAATTGGCCTATGGTTGACTGGTCACCCTACAGCTTTTGTATATAGGCCAGCTGTGATAAGCTCTCATGTTGATAGGCAGGTGTTCACATAAGAGTAGCCCTTTGTGATTACTTTTAGGGACATCAGAGACCATGGCTTCAGGAAGAAGCCCGTCTCAAGTATTATTGGCTGTTATGATAGTGACTGCAGCATTCCCAAACTATTCCATATATGCTATTAAGTGGGCAGTAGTACCCCATTGTGACTTACTAAGGTATAACAAATAGCATATCTGGAAATGACATGATGAATTTTAAAGTACTAAAGTCAATTCCAACATAAACCCTCTAATTTTTTAAAATGAAATAGCTAATTTTCTATTTATATAAGCCATTTTAAGAAGACTTAAGACATTCAGTTTAATTTTCCTAATTGACTCTGTAGAGCAAATGTGTAAGTGGTTATATAGAGCATTTTTAAAACTTGAAAATCACAAAAGAAAAAAGAAAGATTCAGGACCAGGGCCCTCTTCTTCCTTCTTCTTGGGAATCATATTTGCTAATTGTGTCTTGAGTATTCAGAGCTTCTGAGCTAATCAATATCCACTTATCAGTAATTGCATTTCATGTGTATTCTTTTGTGGTTGCATTACCTCACTTAGGAGTACCAGAACAGAGAAATGGGAGGGGGTGACTGGGGAATGGGCAGAGGGAAGAGGACTTATGGGACATATGGTGATGGGAGAACCAGGAAAGTAGAAAGCATTTGGAATGTAAACAAAGAATATAGAAAATAAAAGGAAAAAGAAAAAAAGAAAGATTTAGGTGCTTGATGCCCTCATTAACCACAATAGCTTCTAAAAAAGTCTTAAAATTTTGTTTTGCTAGTAAAACTCACCTAATAAATAGACATGAAATTAGTGTATATTATCATATTCTTTTTTAAAATATGGGATGGATACCAATGATTTCTAACACACCTTTCTGCTTTCAAACACTGTCTGCATATGCTCAAAGGGAAACTCCCTGCAGTATAAAAGTAAGTTTATACATATTGATATCATAAATGCACCCCGTGGAGTTTGGGTCATTTACAATTAAAGTCCTGTGTCCCTTGCTATTCTATTATGTACTGAGAAAGCTTCTAAGGACAAACTACACTGACAAAGAATTGTACGATCTAAATATATTATGTCTGGAAAGATGTCAGCCATTCTCAACACCCAGAAAACTTGATTCCTTAAAAGTAAGAGAGTATTTGAGTAGAACAAAACCTCAGCTACTAAAGCCATAAAACTAAAGATTCCTTGAACTTACCGTAACTTAGAGTGCACCTGGCATATTTTCTCATCCTTCCTCCCAACTTAGTTGAATGGTATTGGAAAATAAAAATTCGAACAAATTGCTTCTCCTACTGATCAGATATATTATATGGGTCAATAATAAGCCAGAAGAGATGACAACAAAATTTAGGTTTTACTTGGCTATATTACAGCTGAACAGAATCAGAAAGCTATCAAATACATTATGCATATCAATGTAGATCCCAAAAACATACATAAGATCTAGTTTGAATAAAGCAAACATTAAAAAGAAAACAAATTATATGGACATATTACCTACATTCTAACTTAACAGACCTATATGAAGAGAGAAAATAGGCATGGCTTAGAAAACGTTCAGTGAACACATGTGGACCTAAAGCAAACTGAGAAGTTCTTAGAAATGAACACCTTGCATTCATCCACATGGCTTTGGCAAGGCCTCTCAAAACTTAGCATGCTTAAAATGAGTCAGGTACAGAGATTTACAAAGCATATATATTTTGTGCCACCCAAAACATTTACCTAGTAAATAAGGAGTGAGCCACAAATTCTACATATTTAACAAGCTATTGTTAAAAAAAAAGTAAAAATATTATTATCCACATTTTGACTTTTCAGTAACTAGGAGTTTTGAAAAAGAGCTAGGTGGTGGTGGTGTACACATTTAGTCCCAGAACTTGGAAGCAGAGGCAGGTGAATCTCTTAGTTTGAAATAAGCCTCGACTAAGACTACACCAGGAAAACCCTATCTCTGGGGAAGCAAATGACAATGAGTTATCAAAAGGAACGGGAGGTCCTTCCTGTAATATCTGGCAAAGGCTGATTTTATTTTTTTATTTTTTGTAGAGTGATGTCTAATGAATTGGAAAGACAAACAAAATACAAGGGCAAGCACATAGCAAAGCACTGTCCCCTATTGCTTTACTTCACCTCAGCATGTGTTTGGGTATTACATATTTTCTAGTATTTCTTGCCACTGTAGTCGATTATTTTGATGCTTTTACTTGGATGTGTTCTTGTCACACCTCTCTACTTTTTTGAGATCAAAAGACATTTAACTGAGAAATATCTAATAGAACTTAAAAAATAGTACATAAAAATTAGCTGCATAATTTTCAAAACTCACAGTTTTGACTATTTTGGAAAATACAAAGCTCAAACATTTGTCACTAGAATAAGAGAATGAGAATAAATAATCCTCCTACACCTACATTAAGGGACTGCAACACCCACAAGAAAGCAACTGCTACTTTCTTTTTTGTAAGAAGAAATGTTCAAAGATACTCTTTGATCAGAAGTTTGTGAGGTAGTGTCTGAGATAAAAGATAAAATAGAAAATCGCAGCAAGCTTACGCTTGTTACTACATTCCTAGCTGAGATTCTCCTTAGGGATTAACTAATGCTGCTCTGTTCTCAGCATGGGAGCAACAGCACTTGAGGGTTGGCAAGCATCCTAAAAGTTTGTCTCAGCCTTCTCATTTCCCAAAGCAATCATTACAGCTAACTATAACTGCAGGCTTCACTATTCTATCATTTGAATATTTTTAAATAAAGTTCATAGATGAGCATGCTAATCAAAACACAAACCATTAATTATATAATGATTACAAATAGCAATGCTTGCTTTATGGCAGAAATCAGAGAAATAAAAATGAAAGGAGGATAGTATGCCCCAAGATTTAAGTTCTCTGAGGAACTAAATGGGCACCTTTAGTTCCTGTATTACAGGAACATTCCTGACTTTCTACAGATGCTGTTAGGCCTAAAAGTATTAGAGCAAATATTCCTATTTCTTTGTGATGATATTCTTATGCTTGAGACCTTTGAGTCTTTCATAAATGTTTACAGTTTCTGTTATGCATGTTGCACCTAGTCACCTTTTCCTGGAAAAATTATTCATCATCACTAAATGAGATGACCTCAGAGAACACCCAATCGCTACACGTTTTGCTCATTTTTTGGATACCACATTAGAACTGAATTAACAATGTTCAAGGTTCTCAAGACAAAATTTCAACAAATGTCCTACAGAGCAGTTGAAAAATAAGGTATACTTCCACCATTGCTGTTCCATTAGGAAGACATACTTTATCCCATCAGAGGCCACACCTACTAGACCAAACATTCCCTGGCCAGTGGTCCTTTCTCGCCCTCTAGGCTTCCTTCAGAAAACACCCTTGCTTAATCACAAGCCTGCCTCCAGAAGAACAGGTTCCCTCCAGTATAAATCCCTGTCCAACCATAGTCTCCATCTGGCAGAAGACCAGATAGGCATGCTGCTCATAGACGCCTAATTTACTGCTCTCTTGGACAGATACCCCTTACTCAACTACAGACCATATCAGCTAGAAAACTAGGTAGGACATTCACCCTATTCCCCTTTCCCCTTAGCTACTTATCAATATATCTTACTCCTAAACTCAGAAAGATACTCCTTGCTGGACCAGAGGCCATAAAGGTCACAAAAACTCCTGCCTCTGAACTCATGCAGAGACTTCCTGATGATTCAAAAACCAAGCAGGCTACCACAACTCCTGTCTCCAACTCAGGCAGAGATCCCACTGCTTGACAAGAGAATTTGAGTGCTAGCAGTAGTTCAGAATGCAACTTTAGTGGAGACTATATACTAAATCACAGACACACATGCAAGAAGATAAGTAGAAACAAAACCCAAGAAAATATAAATAAATAACAAAGACAATCTAAGAAATCAGTGCCTAGACATATAATTAGCACAAACCCAGATGCCTAAATGCTACCATAATAACATAGTCAACAACATCTAGGAAAATATATCACTACCAGAACCCATATTATCATATTTCAGCAAGTCCTAAATATTCCAATACAACTGAAGCATAAGTAAAAGATCTGAAGATAAGATAATAAAGGTCATTCAAGAAGAAGTGAATACACACTTTTAAAAACCTAGAAAAGGATCAAAAAATCAGAGCTGAAAATGACAAAAGAAGCAAAAAAAGAAAAACATGAACTGAGGAAATTCTGGAAATGGAAAATCTAGGTAAGCAAACAGGAACTACAGACCTAATAGAATATAAGAAATGGGAAAAAGAATCTCAGGTACAGATGATATGACAGAAAAAATAAATATGTTGGTCATATAAAATGCTAAATCTAAAATGTTCCTCACACAAAACATAGAGAACATATGGGATACTATGAAAAGATCAAACTTAATAATAATAGAAATAAAAGGAAAAGAATCCCAGCTTAAATGCCCAGAAAACATTTACAACAAAAATCATAGATGAAAACTTTTCTAAACTAAAGAAAGAGATGCCTATAAAGATATAAAAAGCACATAAAACAGCAAATAGATTGGAGGAGAAAAGAATGTCCCCTCACTATATAATAATCAAAATACTAAACACACAAAAGAAACAAAATTAAAAGCTGCAAGGTAAAAAAGCCAAGTATCATGTAAAGGAAACCTATTACAATCACCCACCCCAACCCCTTAATTCTCAACAGAGACTCTAAAAGACAGAATGCCTCCAGAAATAGAAGTATGCACTAAAAGTCTCCATTAAGCCCTGAGCCAGATGGTTTTAGTGAAGAACTCTATCCAGGTTTAGAAAAAGTACTTAATGCCTATACTCCTCAAATTATTTCTCAAAATAGAATCAGAAGTAATTTTGCCAAAATCATTTTATGAGGCCAAAACCACACAAAGACACAACAGTAAAAAACAATTACAGACCACTCTCTTTTATGAACATAAGTACAAAAATATTCACTAAAATATTGGCAAACTAAATTCAAGAACTCATCAAAAAAAAATCATCCATCATAGTCCAGTAGGCTTTATACCAAAGATGCATGGATGCTTCAATATATAAAAGGAGTCAATGTAATGCACTAAATAAAAATCTGAAAGTAAGAAAAAAACATGATCACCTCATTAGATGCTGAAATAAAACTTAGACAAAATCCAACACGCCTTTGTGATAAAGATCTTGGAGAAATTAGGGATACAAGGAACATATCTAAATATAATAAACACGATTTACAGCAAGCCTCTAGCTAACATCAAATTAAATGGAGAGAAATTCAAAGCAATTCCTCTATAATAAAGGACAAGACAAGGATGTCTACTGGTCTGTGGTACTGGGCCTGGTCAATAGAACTGGGCGTGGTCAGTGGGTATACCTGGTGTTATCTGTTCCCTGTGGTGCCTCAGGCCTGGTTAGATTGGCCAAACAATTACAGCTCAACCAGGGGGAGGGGAAAGAGCAACCAAAGCAAGGCCAGTGCTGCCCTGGGGCTGCAGGGTGCAGTGAGCAGCTAGGAGCCAAGGTCAGGGTTACTGAGTAAGAAGTGACTACAGTAGACTCCAACAGCGTCCAGTGAAAAAAGCTTCAGGAGAAAATTCTCTTCCCCAAAGTGATACAGATCTATAAGACAGACATTCACAGATGGTCTTTGGTGAATTAACTCATGCACTTTCTTCCTTGTGGATAGGGTTTATATACATTTTGGGGGATAGGGGTCTAAAAGCATTGGTTTGGTCTGAGATGTGAGGGATGCCTCATCTACAAGTGGAAGGGCTTTGGGTGTTGCCCCTATGTGATGTGTCCTCTCCATGGGGTGTTGTGGTCATGTGTTCCAGAACAGGAACTGGGTCAGAAGTAGATTTAAATGCCTACTGTACTCAGTTATGAGAATTACTGGGTTTTCTGGATCTGCTTGACTTTACCAAGTTTTCTGTCTGGCAGCACTGTCTACTGCCCCACAGTTGCCCATGTTCTCCATATCTATTCAATATAGCACCTGAAGTTCTAGGTAAAATACTTAAATAACTAAAGATTGATGAGATTTAAATTGGAAAGAAAGGGATTTGGTATTGGTATTTACAGATGATATAATAATACACATAGGTGACCACCAAAACTGTCAGGGAACTACTATAGCTAAACACTACTTTCAGTAATGTGGCAGAATACATGCTTAACTTAATAAAAATAAATCAGTAGCTCTCCTATGTACAAATGACAAACAGTCTGAGTGGAAAAACAAACAAAAAACCCCAAAAGCAAGGAAACACTGTGCTTCACAATAGCCACAAATAATATAAAATATCTTGGGGTGACCCTAACCAAGCAAGTAAAATATTTGTATGACAATTTTAAGTCCTTGAAGAAAGAAATTGAAGAAGATATCAGAAGATTGGAAGAACTCCCATGCTCAAGGATTGGTAGAATTTACATAGTAAAACTGGTCAACTTACCAAAAGCAATCTAGAGATTCAATGCAATGACTATTAGTAGCCCAACACAATGTTTTTCAGACACTGAAAGGATAATCCTCAAATTATTTAGAAAAAATCCAGCATAGCTAAAACAATCTTGAACAATAAAAAAAAAAACTTCCAGAGATATCACCATCCCTGAAAATGAACTACACTACAGAGTGATAGAATGGTATTACATAAAAACAGAAGTGTTAATTCATGAAATCAAATCAAAATCCTAGAAATAAATATGCAAGTCTATTGACACCTGACTTTTTATAAAGAAGTCAGAAATAAACAGTGGAAAAAATAAAAGCATCTTCAACAAATAGTGATTGTGTAACTGGAAGTAAAAGAATGCAAAATGATCAATATTTATACCATTCTGCATAAAACTCAAGTTCAAGTGGATCAGGGCCTCATCATAATTCTAGATACACTGAATGTCTTAGAAGAGAAAGTAGGTTATAGCCTTGAATGCATTGCCACCATAGACAATTTCATAAACAATGCTGGTAGTGTAGATACTAAGATTGACAATAAATTATTAGTGAATGGAACCCCATGAAACTGAATAGCTTCTATAAGTCAAAGGATACCATCACTAGAACAAAAGGCAGCTTATAGAATCAGAAAAGATTTTCACAATACCATATCTAAATAGAGAACTATCTAGATGCAAAGGTAATCTCTAAAATTCATAAAGGACTCAAGAATCTAGAAATCAACAATTCAAACAATCCCCCCCCCAAAAAAAACAAAAAACAAAAAAAAAACCCTGAGGTACAGACATAAACAGAATTCTCATTAGAGGAATTTGAAATGGCTGAGAAATACTTGTCTGGCCTCAGAGGGAGGGACTGTACTTGGTCCTGTGAAGGCTTGACAGGGAAGGGGTATGCTAGAGGGATAAGGTGGTAGTGGATGGATGGGTGGGGGAGGACCCTCTTAGAGGCAAAGGGGAGAGGAGGGAGCTGGGGGGCTAATGAAGGGAGTTTGGGAAGGGGGACAACCTTTGAAATGTAAATAAGTAAAATAATAAAATAAATTTTAAAATGTTCAACATCCTTAGCCATCGGGAAAATGAAAATCAAAACTACTTTGAGATTCTATCTCAACACCTAACAAAATGGTTAATATCAACAACACAAATGACAGTTCAGGCTGATGAAGATGTGGAACCAGGGTAATATTCCTCCACTGCTGATGGGACTGAAAATTTGTACAGTCAATTTGGAAATCATTAGCACTGTTCCTTAGAAAATTGAGGGCTCAATATACCTCAAGATCCAGCTATATATCACTCTGTGAAGATCTAAGCAGATTTTTGTGGGTAGATGTGGGGGTCAAAACAGGGGAAATCGGGTGCTAGATGGAGAGATAAACTAGAGACTACAGAGAGAGACAATGAAATAGGTGGGTTTATAGGGGACAATATGGAAGTCTAGTGCAGTGGAAATGTCCTGGAACTCATGCGGTTGACCCTATTGATTACTCTTCATAATGGAGGATATGGAGCCTGCACTAAGTCTTCTGTAATCAGGCTAAGGTCTGAATGGTGTGACAAGGACACCAAACCAACCACAAAATTTATGATCTACAATCTGCCCTGTCTGCAAGAGGTACTGGAGTAATGGTGGCTCAGAGATTATGGGAGTATCAAACTAGTGACTGATCTAATTTGAGGCCTAAAGCATGAGAGGAAGCCCATGCCTGACACTGCAGAGGTTGGCAGGATCCAGAAGCTAGATGGCTCAGTGACCTAAGGTAGAACCAAACATGACTAACAACAACAGCAACACCAAAAATCAATGACACTATTCCTAATTATATTCTGCTATACTCATAGGATGAGTACCTAGCTTAATTTTCATCAGAGAGGCTTCCTCTAAGGTAGAGCTCATGGAATACCACAGAAGAGGGGGAATAAGGATTATCAGAGGAAGAGGGGTTGAGGACATCAGAACACAGCCCACGGAATCAACTAAGCAGATGTCAATTTGGACTCATCAAGTCTGAAGCCGCAAGGCACGAAGTGCAAGACTGCATCAGCCTGTCTGCATACATGCTGTGGTTCTTTAGCATTGTGTGTGTGTGTGTGTGTGTGTGTGTGTGTGTGTGTGTGTGTGTGTGTGTGTATCTTTTTTTGTTTTTTTCAAGACAGGGTTTCTTGAAAACCCTGTATGTGGTGGGGGAAACACAACTCATTTTTCCTACATTTTCATTTAGCTTGAAGCCACTTTCATCTTTTGGAGAGGATCCTGTAATAACTTTCTATCTCCTTATCTAACAATCTCCTTATTCCATTTTTCCTCATGTATAGTCTATTCACACAGCAGCCTGAATTCTACTAAAATGTAAATCAGATGCTATTTCTGTTATTCTTTCAATGCTTCATGATATTTAAAAAAATGTTTTGATTCTAAGTTTCATATCATGCAACCTAATCCCACTCACTTTCCCTGTCTTTTTGTATCCACCCTCTGGCCTTGCAACCTCCCCAAAAGAAAAAAAGAGAAAGAAAAAGAAAAAAAACCAAAGCATAAAAACATCTTGTTGTGGAAACTGCAGTGTGTCACAATGTGTCCTACAGTATATCCTCTCATCCATACATCTTTACTTGCAAATGTTCATTGCAGTGTTTCATTGCTCTGTTTTGCTCTGGTTTGAGGCCTCTGGCTTCTGGTACACCATCAATACGGGCTCCTCACCAGACCTCCTCTCACATAACTTTTGTTGCCTTGTGTCATGGAAATCCTATAGCTTTAGATTTTCAGGACCAGGCATTTCAAGCACTCGAGCAGTTTATAGATGAGGAAGATGTTGAGGTGGGCCACCTAAAAGCCCTGAATCTGGACTTGGTTGGTACTTTGCTTGGTCAGCATGCCAACTCTTCTGCACCTGAACCATCAGGGCAAGCTCTCCAGCACTGCCTGGCTAGCTGACTCAACACTGCAGTTGACAAGGGTCAGGTCAGCTCTCCTGTTATCACACCCTCCAGGCTGGCTCACCCATATCTTCACCAGCTCTATTGTGCTGCCCTAGTGAAGTACAGGGCCCACTTTCTAGAATGCTACAATTGGCAAGTGTTTGGGTCAGCTCTCCCACTATCATGACTTCTTATTATACTTATTAGATTCTAACTCTCTTAGCACAATGTATTCTACCCTGGCTTGTTTAAATTGCATATGAGACTTATCTCCATTTATTCTGCCCTATTCCTACTAACATTGACATTATTTTTAACATAACAATAACAGTGTATCTTTTCTTGCTGCCTTATTGATTTATCTTTTTGTATCTGGAGTGTTCTTCCTTACCTGTTCTTTGAATTTTTGTTAATATCAAGTGTAGACTATTCTTCTTCGACTGTTTATCTAACTCTTTTTACTCTGTTGAGCAAATTTATGGTCTAAGTAATAGCTCCTCAACAAGGCATTATTTGATTTCTCTCATTTAAGTACTATCTATACCTCTCATACCAAATATTATTACTTTCTTGTAAACAGTGATATTTTTGTAGCACATATATTTACTGTCTTGATTTTGGCTTTTCTGTGCCTCTCCTTATATAGTAAATAATATATCAGTACACATTTTAGATTTGTTCATTTAATATATGATATCTGGCTCAGTACATGAAACATAGTAGGAGGTAATACACATTGAATAGTTCAGTGGAAGCAAGAAAATGCCTGCATATTCAGCAAAGTATGAGGAACATTCTCATATCTCAGTAACTGTATACAGAAAACATGTTGAAGGTTTAACTCTACCCAGAGACCACTTTCATTTCACTTGTGAACTACTTCATCACACTGTAATAAGATGACTATTGAAAGTCAACATAAGAAACAATATTAAGACAGACTCCATCGGGGCTACCATGGGGGGGGGTGGGATCTGCTAGGCTCTCGCCACCAGACAGGCCCAGCTCCTCCAAGGCTCTGTGGAACTTCCCCGCGCCCTCAGGCCTTGCACCAATGCAGTGGGTGGCAGCCAGCTTGCAGGCCCCTGGACCAGCAGTAGCGGCGGGCCTCCATATTGCAACCAGGACACAGCTGGAGAGGCCCAGGTAGACAGACTCGATCCGGGGCTACCTTCGCTGGGGGATCTGCTAGGCTCTCGCCACCAGGCAGGCCCAGCTCCACCCGAGGCTCTGCAGGACTTCCCCGCTCCTGATCCCTTAGAGCAGCAGTCACGCATAATCACCAGTAAAAAACAACAGGTGAGCCCAGCCACATGGGAGATTCAAACACCAGCCAGTGACAACAAGGCCAACACCAGAAATAACCAGATGGCAAAAGGAAAACGAAGGAACATTACTAACAGAAATCAAGGCAACATGGCAGCATCTGAACCCAGTTCGCCAACAACGGGAAGCCCTGGATACCCCAAAACACCAGAAAAACAAGACTTGGATATAAAATCACTGGTCAGGATGCTGGTAGCTGAACACATAGAAAAATCTCGTAAAGAAATAGAGGAGAAAATGAATCAAAAGTTAGAAGCCTTTACAAGGCAAATACAAAAATCACTTCAAGAAATTCAGGAAAAGATGGATCAAAAAGAAGAAGACAATAAGGAAGAAAGACAAAAATCACTTAAAGAAATACAGAAGAACATGGGCCAACAAGTAGAAGATATGAAAGAGGAAACACAAAAATCTCTTAAAGAAATATATGAAAACACAATCAAGCAAGCGAAAGCTCTGAGCATATCCATCCAGGTACTAAAAACAGAAGTAGAAACAACTAAGAAATCACAGAGGGAGACAACATTGGAGATAGAAAACCTTGGGAAGAAATCAGGGGCCATAGATGCAAATATCAACAATAGAATACAAGAGATAGAAGACAGAATCTCAGAAGCCGAAGATACCATAGGAACCATTGATTCAACAGTCAAAGAAAATACTAAATGCAAAAAGGTGGTAACCCAAAACATCCAGGAAATCCAGGACACAATGAGAAGACCAAACCTAAGGATTATAGGTATAGACGAGAGTGAAGATTTACAAGTTAAAGGGCCAGCAAATATCTTCTACAAAATTATGGAAGAAAACTTCCCCAACCTAAAGAGAGAGATGCCCATGAATATACAAGAAGCCTATAGAACCCCAAACAGACTGGACCAGAACAGAAAAACATCCCGTCACATAATAATCAAAACTCCAAATGTACTAAACAAAGAAAGAATATTAAAGCCAGTAAGAGAAAAAGGCCAAGTAACATATAAAGGAAGACCTATCAGAATAACACCAGACTTCTCACCTGAGACCATGAAAGCTAGAAGATCCTGGGCAGATATCATGCAAACTCTAAGAGAACACAAACATCAGCCAAAACTACTTTACCCAGCAAAACTCTCAATCGCCATTGATGGAGACATCAAGGTATTCCATGACAAAACCAAATTTGCAAGATATCTTTCCACAAATCCAGCCCTACAAAGGATAATAGGGGGAAAACACCAAGACAAGGACGGAAACTACACCCGGGAAGAAGCAAGATAGAAACCTCCTCTCATCAAACCCAAAAGAAGATAACCTCTTGAATATAAAAAAATTAAATAAATAAATAAATAAATAAATATAATTTCAAAAATGTCTGGAGGTAATAATTACTATTCCTTAATATCTCTTAATATCAATGGACTCAATTCCTGAATAAAAAGACATAGATTAACAGACTGGATACGGAAACAGGACCCTACATTTTGCTGCATATAGGAAACACATCTCAGTGTTAAAGACAAACACTGCCTTAGAGTAAAAGGCTGAAAGACAATTTTACAAGCGAATGGTCTCAGGAAACAAGCTGGAGTAGCCATTCTAATATCAGATAAAATTGACTTCAAACCTAAAGTCATCAAAAGAGACTCAGAAGGTTACTTCTTGCTGGCCAAAGGGAAAATCCACCAAGAAGAGCTCTCAATACTGAACATCTATGCTCCAAATGCAAGAGCACCCTCATTCTTTAAAGAAACCTTACTAAAGCTTAAAGCACACATTACACCTAACACAATAATTGGGGGTGACTTCAACACTCCACTCTCCTCAATGGACCGATCAGGAAAGCAGAAACTAAACAGGGACACAGTGAAACTAATTGAAACTTTGGACCAATTGGATTTAACAGATATATACAGAACATTTCATCCTAAAGCTAAAGAATATACCTTTTTCTCAGCACTGCATGGTACCTTCTCCAAAATTGATCATATAATTGGTCACAAGACAGATGTCAACAAATACAAGAAGATCGAGCTAATCCAATGCCTCCTATCAGATCACCATGGAGTAAGAGTGGTCTTCAATAGCAACAAAAACAACAGAAAGCCCACATACACATTGAAACTGAACAATACTCTACTCAATGACACCCTGGTCAAGGAAAAAATAAAAAAAGAAATCAAAGACTTTTTAGAATTCAATGAAAATGAAGGTACAACCTACCCAAATCTATGGGACACAATGAAAGCAGTGCTAAGAGGAAAACTCATAGCTCTAAGTGCATCCAAAAAGAAACTAGAGAGAGCATACACTAGCAGCATAAAGGCACACCTTAAAGCCCTGGAAGAAAAAGAAGTTAATTCACCCAGGAGGAGTAGAAGACAAGAAATCATCAAACTCAGGGCTGAAATCAATCAAGAAGAAACAAAGAGAACCATACAAAGAATCAACAAGACCAGGAGCTGGTTCTTTGAGAAAATCAACATGATAGATAAACCCTTAGCCAGACTAACCAAAGGATACAGAGAAAGAATACAAATTAACAAAATTAGAAATGAAAAGGGAGACATAACAACAGAAACTGAGAAAATTCAAAAGATCATTAGATCCTACTACAAAGGTCTATACTCAAAACAACTGGAGAATCTGGAGGAAATGGACAATTTCATAGACAGATACCAAATACCAAAATTAAATCAGCATCAAGTAGATCAGCTAAATAGTCCCATAACCCCTAAGAAAATAGAAGGGGTTATAGAAAGCCTCCCAACCAAAAAAAAGTACTGGACCAGATGGTTTTAGTGCAGAATTCTACCAGACCTTCAAAGAAGACTTAACACCAATACTTTTCAAACTATTCCACAAAATAGACACAGAAGGGACACTGCCCAACTCATTCTTCGAAGCCACAATTACGCTAATACCTAAACCACAAAAAGATCCAACAAAGAAAGAGAACTACAGGCCAATTTCTCTTATGAATATCGATGCAAAAGTACTAAATAAAATTCTTGCCAACCGAATCCAAGAGCACATCAAAACAATCATTCACCATGATCAAGTAGGCTTCATCCTAGGGATGCAGGGATGGTTCAATATACGGAAATCCATCAATGTAATCCACTACATAAACAAACTAAAAGAAAAAAACCACATGGTCATCTCATTAGATGCTGAAAAAGCATTCGACAAAATTTAGCATCCTTTCATGCTAAAAGTCTTGGAAAGAGCAGGAATTCAAGGCCCATACCTAAACATAGTAAAAGCAATCTACAGCAAACCAGTAGCCAACATCAAACTAAATGGAGAGAAACTTGAAGCAATCCCACTAAAATCAGGGACTAGACAAGGCTGCCCTCTCTCTCCATATCTTTTCAATATAGTATTTGAAGTTCTAGCGAGAGCAACTAGGCAACATAAGGAAGTCAAGGGGATACAAATTGGAAAGGAAGAAGTGAAACTATCATTATTTGCAGACAATATGATAGTTTACTTAAGCAGCCCAAAAACTCCACCAGAGAACTTCTACAGCTGATAAACAACTTCAGCAAAGTGGCTGGTTATAAAATTAACTCAAGCAAGTCAGTAGCCTTCTTGTACTCAAAGGACAAGCAGGCTGAGAAGGAAGTTAGGGAAATAACACCCTTCACAATAGCCACAAACAACATAAAGTACCTTGGCATAACTCTAACCAAACAAGCAAAAGATCTGTATGACAGGAACTTCAAGTCCTTGAAGAAAGAAATCGAAGAAGACCTTAGAAGATGGAAAAATATTTCTTGCTCCTGGATTGGCAGGATCAATATAGTAAAAATGGCCATCTTGCCAAAAGCAATCTACAGATTCAATGCGATCCCCATCAAAATCCCAACTCAATTCTTCATAGATCTAGAAAGAGCAATTCTCAAATTCATCTGGAGCAACAAAAAACCCAGGATAGCTAAAACTATTCTCAACAATAAAAGGACTTCTGGGGGAATCAATATCCCTGACCTCAAGCAGTACTACAGAGCAATTGTGTTAAAAACTGCATGGTATTGGTACAGCAACAGGCAAGTAGAACAATGGAATATGATTGAAGACCCAGAAATGAACCCACAGACTTATGGTCACTTGATCTTTGATAAAGGAGCCACAACCATCCAGTGGAATAAAGATAGCCTTTTCAACAAATGGTGCTGGTTCAACTGGAGGTCAACATGCAAAAGAATGCGAATTGACCCACTCTTATCTCTTTGCATTAAGATCAAGTCCAAGTGGATCAAGGACCTCCACATAAAACCAGACACACTGAAACTATTAGAAAAGAAACTGGGGAAGACCCTGGAGGACATGCGCACAGGGGGAAAGTTCCTGAACAGAACACCAATAGCTTATGCTCTAAGATCAAGAATTGACAAATGGGACCTCATAAAATTACAAAGTTTCTGCAAGGCAAAGGACACTGTCAGAAGGACAAAACGGCAACCAAAAAAGTGGGAAAAGATCCTCACCAACCCCACATCCGACAGAGGGCTAATGTCCAATATATACAAAGAACTCAAGAAGTTAGACCCCAAAGAACCAAATAACCCTATCAAAAAATGGGGTACAGAGCTAAACAAAGAATTTTCACCAGAAGAAATTTGGATGGCCGAAAAACACCTTAAGAGATGTTCAGCATCATTAGTCATCAGGGAAATGCAAATCAAAACAACCCTGACATTCCACCTCACACCAGTCAGAATGGCTAAGATTAAAAACTCAAGAGACAACAAGTGCTGGTGAGGATGTGGAGAAAAAGGAACACTCCTACACTGTTGGTGGGATTGCAAAATGGTAAAACCACTCTGGAAACCAGTTTGGTGGTTCCTCAGAAAATTGGGCATGTCACTTCCAGAGGACCCTGGCATACCACTCCTGGGCATATACCCAGAGGATTCCCCTGCATACAATAAAGACACATGCTCCACTATGTTTATCGCAGCCTTGTTTATAATAGCCAGAAATTGGTAGGAGCCCAAATATCCCTCAAAGGAGGAATGGATACAGAAAATGTGGTATATTTATACAATGGAATACTACTCAGCAATTAAAAATAATGAATTCATGCAATTTGTAGGTAAATGGTTAGACCTGGAAAATATCATCCTGAGTAAGTTAACCCAATCACAAAAGAATACACATGAAATGCAATCACTGATAAGTGGATATTAATGAGCCCAGAAGCCCTAAATACTCAAGGCACAATTAGCAAGTCAAATGATTCCCAAGAAGAAGAAAGGAGAGGACCCTGGGCCTGTAAAGATTGGATCCATTTTTGTAGAGAATCCGTGCGGGGAGGGGGAATGATTGGGGAATAGTTGGGGGGGAGAGGAATTATGGGACGTATGGTGGGGGGAACTGGGAAAGGGGAAAGCCTTTGGAATGTAAACATAGAATATAGAAAATAAAAATTAAAAAAGAAACAATATTAAATCATTTTAAGTCATTAAAGTGTTCTATGTACCAAAGAAGAATCCATTCCCCAATTCCTGAATGAATGGATATTTAAAACTTATCTTACAATGTAAAACATATTAATCAAATAAGGGAAAATATTATATTTCTAACATAGTCCAATTTAACAGCAAAATACTTTCTCTGCTATCACTTTCAGAAATAGTAGGATACCTCACAGAAATTATATCGGACTAAACTTACAAGAAAAAGAATTATAAACTTAGGATAACTTATGAAAAACTATTAAAAGGAAGAGAGAAGCAACACAAAATAAGAAAAAACATGGCAAGATTTGAAGTATTCAGGGAATAGAGACCAGAAAGAAAAAATGGATTACTCTTAAGACTTGGAGATAAATGTTTGTGTTTAGTGATGCCATGGACGGTGGAATTTGAAAGTAAAACAGTCCAAACAAAGAAGACAAACTCTTTCCACAACAGATATGAAACATTAAATGATAAAAAGTCTAAACATAATAGACTCAGAAATATTTCACAATACAGAATGGACTTACACAGATCACCACCAATAAATATAGAAGAAGAGATCGTGGATATATTTTCATTCAAAATACCTTCAAATAAAGTAAAATATCTAGGAATAAAACTAACCAACAAGGTAGGAGATCATTAGAAAAAATTCTTTAAGTGTTTGAAAAAAAATAGAGAAAAAATACACTAAAAAATGTACAAACATTCTGTGGCCATGGGTTGGTAGAATTAATATTTTTAAAATGACTGTTTAAACAAGAGCTATTTGCAAATCAATTCTGTCTCAATCAAAAATTCAACTCATTCATCACAAGAATAGAAAAATTAAAGTAAAATTCATATGAAACAACAAAAGTCCCCAGGGGGCCAAAACAATCCCTGAGAGAAAAAGAACAATACTGGAGTAATAGCCATTCCAGTTCTCAAGATATATACTACAAAGTCACAGTAACAAGCTCAACATGATAGTAGTACTAAAACAGACATGTAGGCCAGTGGAATAAAATTGAAATCCCAAACACGAGTACACATATCTTCAATCATTTAGAAATTGAAAAGATACCAAAAATATATGTTGGAAAAAAGAAAGCATCTTTACCAAATGATACTGAGAAGACCAGATTTTCACAATGAATATTACACACATTTATATCACTTTGCAAAAAACTGATACAAATGTATCAAAGACCTAGACATGAAACAAGAAATATTAAAATTGCTAGAATGAAACTTAAGCATACCCTACATAATAAAGATGTATGAAAGGACTTTCTGCCTAGCACTCTATTTGTCAAAGCATTAAGCCCAGTAACTGACAAGTGGGACCTCAGAAACTAAAACATTTCTGAACAGCTAGAAAAAAAAATTAACCTGTGAAGCAAAAGTCACAAGGTGAGAAAAAAAATTTCTTGCTATCTAACCAACAGAGGATTAATAGTTAAAATAGATTAATATCTAAAATATGTTTTTAAGAAACTCAGAAATGAAGAATCAAAAAGAAATTACTCATTCAGCAATAGGACCTGGGATATAAACAGAGTTGACAACAGAAAATAAAAAAGGTAATAAATATTTTTTAAAAGGGTTCATCAGTCCTAGTCATTAGGGAAATGAAAGACAAAACAACATTGAGATTGCATCATACCTAGGCCAGATGGCAAAGATTTAAAAGATAACTAACAACAAATGCTGGAGAAAATGTAGAAAAGAGGAACCTTGATTCAAGATCTGTGGGATTGCAAACTAGTAGAGCCTTTATAGAAATCATTGAGGTGAATCTTTATAAAGCTGCAAATAGCTCTACCACATCACCCAGCTATGCCACTCCTTGCCATATGCCCAAAGTACTTGATATCCTATTGCTCTATTCATAATAGCTAGAAAATGGAAACAATGTAAATGTCCTACAACTGACTAGTGCATAATAAAATGAAATATATATCTACAATGAACTAAATACTTTCTAGTAAAAAAAAAGAAATCATAAATTTTGCTGACAAATTTATGGAAACAAAAAAAATATGCCAAATGATCATATCTTCACCCAAAAGGAAAGCATCCCATGTTCTTTTTCTTAACCCAAAATTTTCAGAGGTGAGTAGATATCCTAGAGTAATGCAGAAGCCAGAAAAGCAAAAAGACCATCGTCCCATAGTGTGTGGTGGAACCATAAAGAGGAAAATAACAAGATACAAGTGCTCTGAAATTTATAAAGAGGGAAAGACTCCAACAAAAGAGGCAGAAGGGAGATAAACACATAAGAAAGTGAGTCAGGGATAAAATAACTGTAAGGATGCCTTAAAGTTTCAAGTATCATACTATTAACTGTTTATATAACAACATGTATAATGCACATAAGTCAGTGTATCTGCATTAATATTTTAATGAAATATCCCCACCTGTTCTAACAATGCCCCCTTCCCTCTAGAGCAATGACCATTCAACAAAAACCCCAACAACAGGCCTGAGAAGACATTATTGATTTGTTAGTTGGGCCGTCAATGAGGCTCACAATACATTACAGGCTATTGATATTGCCGTTGGTTGTCTCTCACTCCAGAGGAAGAAGATAAATGCCTTATAAAATCCTCCAAGGTGGAGCTTGTCTGAAAACTTATTCACTGTAAACTAGCTCTCATGGTACCAGAAAGATCCATGTAAGTTTCCAAAGGAAAAGAGCAAATAGTCCCAAGGGTGCTGTAGTGACACACATATCTTAGTTGTAACCAACAGCTCTCTAATTGGAATTAAAACCCAGTAAACAAGATGAAAATCATCATTGGCAGTGGAAACCTAGACAGCTACTTAGAGGTAGTAAAGTCATGGATCTTGGAAGAGAACGTACAATTTTCACTTTTTTTAATTTTTTAATTTTTTGGATATATTCTATATTTACATTTCATTTCCCTTTTCCTGGTTCCCTGCCCCCCAAAGGTTCCACATGCCCTTTTCCCTCCCCTTGTTCCCCCATCCACTCCTTCCCACTTCCCTGTTCTGGTATTCCCCTACACTGTTGCTTTGAGCCTAGCTAGGCTTTGAGTTTTTCCAGTACCAGGGTCCACACCTTCCTTTTTCTCAGACATCATTTGGTATGTGGATTGTGTCTTTGGTGTTCCAAGATTCAAGGCTAATATCTACTTATCAGTGAGCGCATACCATGGGTATTCTTTTGAGACTGGGTTACCTCACTAAGTATGATGTTCTCCAGCTCCATCCATTTCTCTAAGAATTTCATGAATTCATTGTTTCTAATGGCTGAATAGAACTCCATTGTGTATATATAACACATTTTTTGTATCCATTCCTCCTTTGAGGGACATCTGAGTTCTTTCCAGCTTCTGGCTATTATAAATAAGGCTGGTATGAACATAGTGGAGCATGTATCCTTATTGCATGCTGGGGAATCTTCTGGGTATATGCCCAGGAATGGTATGGCTGGGTCCTCCAGAAGTATCGTGCCCAGTTTTCTGAGGAAACGCCAGACTGATTTCCAGAGTGATTGTACCATCTTGCAATCCCACCAGCAGTGGAGGAGTGTTCCTCTTTCTCCACATCCTCACCAACACCTGTTGTTTACCGAGTTTTTAATCTTAGCCATTCTGACTGGATAAGGTGAAATCTCAGTGTTGTTTTGATTTGCACTTCCCTAATGACTAAAACTCCTATTGATGGTTATTTTAGTTTCCGTTCTTATTGCTGTGGTTAAAACAATGGCCAAAAAAACATGTGGACAAATGGGTTTATTTGATACACATGCTTATTACAAATCCATTATTCACACTCCAGTCTCTATATGCCCTGCTAGTAGGAGTGTCAGCTAGGGGACTCTACTTTGTATCAAGTGCAGTGCCAGGTACTCTCCATAATTAGTTCATACATCTGTCAGAATTGCCTTAATGTGTTCCAGATGAGGAAACAGAGGTTCAGAGGGGATAGATAATGTTTTGTGTTCTACAGTTTATGAGGAGCACCACTGGGATGTCATAGTCAGTTCTCTGATTTTGAAAAGCCTTTTATAAGACTACATCAGGGGAGACCCTGCACTCCCTGCAGCCGCTGCCTGTATCCTTGCTGCTAACTGAACTAAGCAGCCAGAACCAGGTACCTGTGATATCCCGAATTTAGGATCTCTGGTGACTCAGGCCGCCAGGAAGCAATCTGGGCAGAGCAGCAGTTACTGGGGCCCAACCCGGCGTGGGCTCTTTGCCCTGTGGGGGACCCTGCATTGCCCACAACCGTGGCCATCTTGACTGATGCTTGGACCAAGCAGGCAGAACCAGGTACCCGAGATATCAAAAGCTTAAGCTCTCTGGGGACTCAGGCCACCAGGTAGTGATCTACAAACAGGAGCCAGGCAGAGCAGAGGTTCCTGAGTTCCAGCAGGGTGTGGGTTCTCTGCCCTGTGGGAGACACGGCACTCCCCGAGGCTGCCGCCATCATCCTTGTTGCTGACTGGACTAAGCAAGCAGAACCAGAGCAGACAAGCAACATCAGGTCCATAGAGACAACCAAATACAACATTGCTTGGAGCAAGATACACCAGGGATCCAACAGCACCCAAGAGGAGGACTGGATATGGAAACAAGACCCTACATTTTGCTGCATACAGGAAACACATCTCAGTGTCAAAGACAAACACTACCTTAGAGTAAAAGGCTGGAAGACAATTTAACAAGTAAATTGTCTCAGGAAACAAGCCTAAGTAGCCATTCTAATATCAGATAAAATGGACTTTCAACCTAAAGTCATCAAAAGGGACATGGAAGGTCACTTCTTGAAGGTCAAAGGAAAAATCCACCAAGAACTCTCAATACTGAACATCTATGCTCCAAATGAAAGGGCACCCTCATTCATAAAAGAAACTCTACTAGAGCTTAAAGCACACATTACACCTAACACAATAATTGTGGGTGACTGCAACACTCCATTCTCCTCGATAGACTGATCAGGAAACCAGAAACTAAACAGGGACACAGTGAAACTAACTGAAGCTTTGGACCAATTGGATTTAACATATATATATAGAACATTTCATCCCAAAGCAAAAGAATACACCTTTTTCTCAGCACTGCATGGTACATTCTCCAAAATAAACCATATAATTGGTCACAAGACAGACCTCAACAAGTATAAGAAGCTAGAACTAATCCCATGCCTCCCATCCAATCACCATGTAGTAAGAGTAGTCTTCAATAGCAACAAAAACAACAGAAACTCCACATACACATGGAGGCTGAACAATATTCTACTCAGTTATAGCTTAGTCAAGGAAGAAATAAAGAACTCAAAGACATTTTAGAATTTAATGAAAATGAAGGCACAATATACCCAAATCTATGGGACACAATGAAATCTAAGAAGAAAACTCATAGCCCTGAGTGCCTCCGAAAAGAAACTGGAGAGAGCATACACTAGCAACTTAACAGCACACTTGAAAGCCCTGGAACAAAAAGATAATTCATCCAGGAGTAGTAAAAGACAGGAAATAATCAAACTAAGGGCTGAAATCAATCAAGTAGAAACAAAGGGAAACCATACAAAGAATCAACAAAACCAGGAGCTGGTTCTTTGAGAAAATCAACAAGATAGATAAACCGTTAGCTAGACTAACCAAAGGGCACAGAGACAGTATCCAAATTAACAAAATTAGAAATGAAAAGGGGGATATAACAACAGAAGCTGAGGAAAGTCAAAAAATCATCAGCTCCCACTACAAAAGGCTATACTCAACACAACTGGAGAATCTGGAAAAAAATGGACAATTTCCTATACAGATAACAAATACCAAAATTAAATTAGGATCAATTAGATCAGCTAAACAGTCCCATAACCCCTAGAGAAATAGAAGGCATTATAAAAGTCTTCCAACCAAAAAGAGTACAGGACCAGATGGTTTTAGTGCAGAATTCGATCAGACCAATACTCTTCAAACTATTCCACAAAATAGAAACAGAAAGAACACTGCCCAACTTGTTCTACGAAGCCACAAGTAGGCTGATACCAAAACCACACAAAGCTCCAACAAAGAAAGAGAACTACAGGCCAATTTCCATTATGAATATCTATGCAAAAATACTAAATAAAATTCTTGCCAACTGAATCCAAGAGCACATCAAAATGATCATTCACCATGATCAAGTAAGCTTCATCCCAAGGATGCAGGGATGGTTCAATATATGGAAACCCATCAATGTAATCCACTACATAAACAAACTAAAAGAAAAAAAACACATAGTCATCTCATTAGATGCTGAATGCATTTGACAAAATTGAGCATCCTTTCATGCTAAAAGTCCTGGAAAGAACAGGAATTCAAGGCCCATACCTAAATATAGTAAAACCAATATACAGCAAACCAGTAATCAACATCAAAATAAATGGAGAGAAACTTGAAGCAATCCCACTAAAATCAGGGACTAGACAAGGCTGCCCTCTCTCTCCATATCTTTTCAATAGAGTACTTGAAGTTCTAGCAAGAGCAATTAGACAACATAAGGAAGTCAAAGAGATACAAATTGGAAAGGAAGAAGTCAAACTATCATTATTTGCAGATGATATGATAGTATACTTAAACAACCCAAAAAACTCCACCAGAAAACTCTTACAGCTGATAAACAACTTCTGCAAAAGGGCTGGTTATAAAATCAACTCAAGCAAATCAGTAGCCTTCCTGTACTCAAAGGACAAGCAGGCTGAGAAAGAAGTTAGGAAAATAACACCCTTCACAATAGCCACAAAAAATATAAAGTATCCTGGTGTGACTCTAACCAAACAAGTGAAAAATTTGTATGACAAGAACTTCAAGTCTTTGAAGAAAGAAATCGAAGGAGACCCCAGAAGATGGAAAAATATTTCATGCTCTTGGATTGGGAGGATCAATATTGTAAAAATGCCCAACTTGCCAAAAGTAATCTACAGATTCAATGCAATCCCCATCAAAATCCCAAATCAATTTTTCATAGATCTAGAAAGAGCAATTCTATCAAAAAACTCCATGATAGCTAAAACTATTCTCAACAATAAAAGGACTTCTGGGGGAATCAATATCCCTTACCTCAAGCAGTACTACAGAGCAATTGTGTTAAAAAAAAATACTGCATGGTATTGGTACAGCAACAGGCAAGTAGAATAATGGAATAGAATTGAAGACCTAGAAATGAACCCACGGAGTTATGGTCACTTGAACTTTGATAAAGGAGCTACAACCATCCAGTGGAAAAAGGATAGCCTTTTCAACAAATGGCGCTGGTTCAACTGGAGGTCAACATGCAGAAGAATGCGAATTGACCCACCATTATCAACCTGTACTAAGATCAACTCCAAGTGGATCAAGGACCTCCACATAAAAACTAATATTAAAGAAACTGGGTAAGACCCTGGAGGACATAGGCACAGGGGGAAAGTTCCTGAATAGAACACCAATAGCTTATGCTCTAAGATCAAGAATTGACAAATGGGTCCTCATAAAATTACAAAGTTCCTGTAAAGCAAAGGACACTGTCAGAAGGACAAAATGGCAACCAACAAATTGGGAAAAGATCTTCACCAACCCCACATCCAACAGAGGTCTAATATCCAATATATACAAAGAACTCAAAAAGTTAGACCCCAAAGAACCAAATAATCCTATCAAAAATGGGGTACAGAGCTAAACAACGAATTTTCACCTGAAGAAATTCGTATGGCTGAGAAGCATCTTAAGAGATGTTCAACATCATTAGTCATCAGAGAAATGCAAATCAAAACAACCCTGAGATTCCACCTCACACCAGTCAGAATGGCTAAGATTAAAAACTCAAGAGACAACAGGTGCTGGCAAGGATGTGAAGAAAAAGGAACACTCCTACACTGTTGGTGGGATTGCAAGATGGTACAACTGCTCTGGAAATCAGTCTGGCAGTTCCTCAGAAAATTGGGCATGACACTTCCAGAGCACCCTGCCATACCACTCCTGGGAATATACCCAGAGGATTCCCCTGCATGCAATAAAGACACATGCTCCACAATATTCATAGCAGCCTTATTTATAATAGCCAGAAGCTGGAAGGAGCCCAGATGTCCCTCAAAGGAGGAATGGATACAGAAAATGTGGTATATTTATACAATGGAACACTACTCAGCAATTAAAAATAATGAATTCATGCAATTTGCAGGCAAATGGTTGGATCTGGAAAACATCATCCTAAGTGAGTTAACCCAATCACAAAAGAATACACATGAAATGCAAACACTGATAAGTGGATATTAATGAGCCCAGAAGCTCTGAATACTCAAGGCACAATTAGCAAATCAAAAGATTCCCAAGAAGAAGGAAGGAGAGGACCCAAGTCCTGAAAAGACTGGATCCAGTTTTGTAGGAGAGTATCAAAACAGAGAAATGGTGTGGGGGTTGTGATTGGTGAATGGGCGGGGGGTGGGGGGTAGAAGACTTATGGGACATATGGTGAGGGGGGAACTGGGAAAGGGGAAAGTCTTTGGAATGTAAGCAAAGAATATAGAAAATGTTTTTTAAAATGGGGAAAATTCCGTTATTCAAAGAGACTGAGACAGAAATTCAAGGTGGGCAAGAACCTGGAAGTAATTGTCTGTAGCTTTGTGTAAGGTTGGAGCCTTATAGTCTTTCCTTTTATCCATGTTAGCAATGTTTTCTGTTGTCATCAATGGTCAGCTCATGTTTAGGCAGTCATGTTAGTGAGAATTTGTAGGTGTAGCTTCTGACAATACAAGGAGGTACAGTGTTGTGGATTTAGTTTGACACTTGTATTATTTTAATTGGGTTCCCAAAATTGCAAGAAAATCCCACATGTAAAACACTGAGGGTCCCTGTCCCCAGTTGGTTCTAATTGGTAAAAAAAGGTTGCCTCCTACAATCAGATAAATAAAGGATAAATATGAAAGAAAATTGATTTAATTGCTTTCAAGGAGAAAAGGGACAAAAATGCTTTAAAGGGAAGTTGAAAATGTCCATGCCAGGGCAGAAATCTGGGATCTTTGAAAGTGGGCTCTATGGGAATTCTGGGATTGCTTAGCCTGTTATGACAAATTAATAGCCTAAAAATAGACTTATACAATATGTAGAAGGGAATTTAAGTTAAATACATAAAAAGGATGTTAATTCAAGTTTTATATATATGTATGTATTCCTTTTCTCTCTCTCTCTCCATATATATATATACATATATATATGGAGAAAGATATTAATCTCCATAGAAGAAAGAATTTAAGTATGCATAGATGAATAAATAAATGTAGGCCCTGATCTCACTTTTAAAAGTTAATCATGTAAGAACAAGGCAGGGAATAGTGAAGGAGCAGTTTCTCAATGGATAATAATAATAATTGTTTATTAATTAATGATAATTGATTTATGATAATGATGATAATTGATGATAATTACTTTAATTTCTTTCAATTGATTTAATTATCAAAATGTACCCATTTTGGTTATAAGTTTGGTGGTTATGGTACTAAAATCCTCTGTGTGAGAGAGAAGTCAAAATAGAGAGGGCCTTAAGAGAAAGAAGGCTGCTAAATTAAATCAATCTATACTTTTGAAGATTTTGGGTTGCTGGACTAAGGTATGCTCTTTTGGGAGAGAAAATTTCTATTTGTGTTAATAGGAATGAAAACAAGCATTGGAGCCCTTCCAAAGTGATGTGGATCAGATATGATAGGGGAAGACCCCCTAAAGATCTTGTCTAAGAAGATCAAACACAACAAGTTAACAGGTTTGCAGATTCCTCCATATGGGAACAGCCCTGTAACTAAGACATAAAAATGTCTCTAGCCAAAATTTTGGTTAAAATTTGACAAAAAATCTTGTTGGTTGTGGAATCCTTTCACATGCTATCAACAACAATTTATCACAATTGGTTAGTGATCAAATTAACTCATAAAAAGGAGCTCAAACAAGGAGCCAAAATTCATCCTTAACTGATCTGTGCACCTTGCACAATCCATACGAATATCTTAACAGTACTAAAATTTTGGTTATAAGACTCATATATTACAGAATGTACAGCTCTGACAAGATTGACTTAAGGGAACACTGAAATGATCTGCTGTTACAGGTCCCTGCCTTTTGATGCTATATCCAGAAACTTGCTTCCAAACCAGTTTCAGGAATAGCTCCTGATTCACAATGAACTCATCCAGGCTTTCAGACAGAAATAGTCAGAATTTCAGTCAAGCCCTAAGCCTTCTACACATACAGAGACTAGACAACAGATTCTAAAGCTAACTTTCTTTATTTTATAAGTTCATAAAATTATGGGTTATTTTATTTATTTACATTTCAAAGAGTATGCCCCCTCCCTGGTCTTCCCACCTAAACCCCAATCCCATCCCCCTTCATTTTGCCTCAAAGAGGGTGCTTCTCCACCCATTCACTGACTTCTGCAGAAGTGCCCTAGAATTTCCCTATACTGGGGCATCTAGCCTCCACAGGACCACAGGCTTCCCCTCCTATTGATGCCAGATAAGACAATCCTCTCTTTCATATGCAGCTGGAGGACTGGGTTCCTCCATGCTACTCTTTGGTTGGTGGTTTAGTCCCTGAGAACTCTGTGGGATCTGGGTGGTTGATATTGTTGTTCTTCCTATGGGGTTGCATACCCCTTCAGTTCCTTCAGTCCTTTTTCTGACTCCTCCATTAGAGACCCCCATGTTCAGTCCAATGGATGGTTGGCTATGAGCATCTTCATCTGAATTAGTCAGGCTCTGGAAGAGTCTCTCAGGTAACAGCTATACTAGGCTCCTGTCATCAAGCACTTCTTGGCATTAGCAATAGTGGCTGGGTTTGGTGTCTGTACATGGGATGGATCATTAGGTAGGGGAGTCTCTGGATTGCTTTTCCTTCAGTTTCTGATCCATGCTGTCCCTGCATTTCATTTAGGCAGGAGCAATTCTGGGTTAATAGTTTTGAGATAGGTGGAAGGCCCCATCCCTCAACCAGGGCCCATGACTAAGCAGTGGATATGGTCTTTACAGGTTCTATCTCCCCTTTGTTGGGTATTTTGGCTAATGTCCTCCCTGTTGGGTCCTAGGAACTTCTTGCTTCCCTGGAATCTGGGACTTTCTAATGGCTACCCCTGGTTGCTCATCCCCCTCTGATACACACCTCCTTTCAATTTCCTGACCCTCTCTATTTCTGCCCTGTCTCCTTCAACACCTGATCCTGCCCCCCTTTTTATCTGTGCCCGTCCTCTCTCACTCCCAAGTCCTTTCCTCCTTCTTCCTCCTGTGACTATTTTGTTCCCCTTCTAAGTAGAACAGAAGCACCCAAACTTTGTTTGGTCTTCCTTCTTCTTGAGCTTCATATGGTCTATGAGTTGTATCATGGGCATTCTGAGCTTTTTGCCTAATGTCCACTTATCAATGAGGTTACATCATGTGTGTTTTTTTGTGACTGAGTTACCTCACTCAGGATGACATCTTCTAGATCCATCCATTTGCCTGTGAATGTCATGAAGTAATTGTTTTTAATAGCTGAGTAGTACTCCATTGTGTAAATGTACCACAATTTCTGTATACATTCTTCTGTTGAGGGTCATCTGAGTTGTTTCCAGCTACTGGCTATAACAAATAAGACTGTCATGAACAGAGTAGAGCATGTGTCCTTGTTATATATTGGAGCATCTTTTGGATATATGATCAGGAGTGATATAGATGGGTCTTCAGGTAGAACTATTTCTAACTTTCTGAGGAATCTATAGATTGATTTTCAGAATGGTTGTCCCATATTGACTATTGTGAAGGGAGTCATTTCTCTACTTTCTTTCTAAGCCCATTTATACTTTAAGCAGAGGAAGGCTAAAGACTTGTTTGAGTTGATTTTATATCCAGCTACTATTCTGAAGGTTTTATCAGCTGTAGGAGTACTCTGGTAGAATTTTGGGGCTTATTTAAATATACTATCATGTTATGTTTAAATAGTGATAACTTGAATTCTTCCTTTCCAATTTATATCCCTTTGACCTCCTTTTGTTGTGTAACTCCTCTTGCTAGAACTTCAAGTACTATATTGATTATATAGGGAAAGAATGGGCACCCTTGTCTAGTCCCAATTTTTAGTGGGATTGCTTTGAGTTTCTCTCCATTTAGTCTGATGTTAGCTATTGGTTTGCTGTGTATTGCTTTTATGGGATGGGCCTTGAATTCCTGATCTTTCCAAGACTTTTAACATGAAAGGATGTTGTATTTTGTCAAATGTTTTTTCCACATCTAATGAGATGATTGTGTGGGTTTTTTCCCTTTGACTTTGTTTATATAGTGGATTATGTTGATAGATTTTCATATATTGAACCATCGTAGCATCCTTCGGATGAAGCATACTTGATCATGGTGAATGATCATTTTAATGTGTTCTTGTATTTGGTGTCAAAGAATTTTATTAAGTTATTTTTCATTGATATTCTTAAGAGAAATTGGTCTGAAGTTCTCTTTCTTTGTTGGGCCTTTGTATGCTTTGGATATCAACATAACTGAATTCATAAAACAAATTAGTGTTCTTTCTGTTTCTATTTTATAGAATAGTTTGAGAAATATTGGTATTAGGTCTTCTTTAAAGGTCTGATAGAATTGTGCACTAAAACCATCTGGTCCTGGGCTTTTTTTGGTTGAGAGACTTTTAATGACTGCTTCTATTTCTTTATGGGTTATGAGACTGTTTAAATGGCTTATCTGATCCTGATTTGACTTTGGTACTTGGTATCTGTCTAAAAAATCATCCTTTTCATCTAGATTTTCCAGCTTTGTTGAGTATAGGCTTTTGTAGAAGGATCTGTTGATTTTTTAAATTCCCTTTGTTTCTGTTGTTATGTCTCCCTTATTATTTCTGATTTTGTTAATTTGGATTCTCTATGCCCTCTGGTTTGTCTGGCTAAGGGTTTATCTATCTTGTTGATTTTTCAAGGAACTAGCTGAATCTTTTGTTGATTCTTTTTATAGTTCTCTTTGTTTCAACTTGCTTGATTTTGGCCTGAGTCTGATTATTTCCTGCCATCTACTCCCCTTAGGTATAATTGCTTTTTTTCTAGATCTTTAAGATGTGCTATTAAGCAGCTAGTATATGCTCTCTCCAATTTCTTTGTGGAGGCACTGAGAGCTAGGAGTTTTGCTCTTCTCACCATTTTCACTGTGTCCCAAAGTTTGGGTATGTTGTGCATTCATTTTCATTAAATTTTAAGTTTTTAATATTTTCTTTAATTCTTACTTGAGCAAGTTTTCATTGAATAGAGAATTGTAAGTTTTCTGTTGTTTGTGTTGTTATTGAAGAACAAGTGTAGTCTGTGGTAATCTGATAGGATGCATGGATTATTTTATTCTTCTTGTATTGATTGAGGCTTGTTTTGTATCCAATTATATGATCTTTTTTTAAAGGTACCATGAGATGCTGAGAAGATACATTTTTTTGTTTTAGGATGAAATGTTTTGTAGAAATCTGTTAAATAAATTTGGTCCATAACTTCTGTTAGTTTCACTGTATCTCTGTTTAGTTTCCGATTCCATGATCTGTCTATTGGTAAGAGTAGGATGTTGAAGCCTCCAATTATTATTGACTAAGGTTCACTGTGTGCTTTGAACTTTAGTAACATATTTTTTATATAAAATGGGTGTCCTTGCATTTGGAGCATAGATGTTCATAAGTTAGATTTCATCTTGGTAGATTTTTCCTTTCATAAGTATGGAGTGTCCTTCCTAATCTTTTTTGATAACTTTTGATTTAAAGTCAATTTTATTTAATATTAGAATAACTACTCTTGTTTCTTGGAAGCATTTGCTTAGAAAATTTTTTCCCAGCCTTTTACTCTGAGCTAGTGGCAAACTCCCTGCAGCTAACAGCATCCCCCTACAGCATGGACAGCATGCTTCCCTCTGGAAAAGGTGGCCCAAAGAGGACTCATCCCACGGTTTCAGGGATTCCAGGGGGAACCAGAGCTGGAGCAGGAAAAATAGGTCAAATGATTGCCAAGGAAATCATGGAAATCCACAGGATAAGCGGGTCATTACCTTCCAGCTGTGGCTCCAGCCTGCTGACATCACAAGTATGCCTCCCCCTGATGCCTCTTCTTCAGGAGACAAGTAGATTCTAAGTGGAGGGACTCAAGACATTCCTTCCACTGGCCTACTACCAGAGCAGACTCAGGAGACCCCAGGTTATCCTTATTCTGATAGTTCTTCTAGTTGAGAACCCCCACATAGGCCTTGATATGATAGACAATGACCAAGGATCAAGTAGCCCCAGTAACCATGAGGCAGCATTGGCTATCATCATGAGTCTCTTGGAAGCAGATGCAGAGCTGGATGGTCCCATTGACTTTAATGATTTGCCATGGCCACTGGAGGCAACAGATACAGTATCAACAGATACAGTACTGGTGAAGTTTTATAGTCTGTGAAGCTTACTGGATAGAGAAAGAACAGCTTTTATGTACTGACTCTCTAAAAGCCATCTCAGAACCATTGATATAAGTCAATCTACCATGTGTAACTTCAAACAAAGTGGAACTAAGCCTGCTCCAGTGTTTCCTCATCATTGAGTTTGGGCTAGCTGTGGATAGCTTGCATTATTTGTATATTTTGGATTTTGTTTGTGTTGAATTTTTTAATCATTGTGCACAGAAACATCATTGGTAGCTTTTATATGCAAAATGGTCATTTCATATGTTTGGTGTTTTTACACTACAAATAAGTCCCCATGTGGATATTTATTATACTAATTGTATCATTAAGATGTTTATTCTTCATTGTAAGAACCCTTTACTATAAATATGGCTTAAAGTATAATGTATTATACAGTTAAATATTTTTAATAAATGTTTCCCTTGTTCTTTAAAAATGAAAGAAAGAAAAAATTTTCCCAGCCTTTTACTCTGAGCTAGTACGTGCCTTTGTTACTGAGGTGTGTTTCCCGGTTGCATCAAAATGCTGGGTCCTGTTTATGTATCCATTCTCATTAGTCTGTTTTTTATGGGGAATTGAGTCAGTTGATGATAAGAGATATTAAAGACCAATAATTGTTGCTTCCTATTGGGGACCTCCATTGGGGACCTCATGCCCAGTCCAATAGTTAGTTGTTAGCATCTACCTCTGTATTTGTTAGGCTCTGGCAGGGCCCCTCTGGAGACAACCATGGCATGCTCCTTTTGGTATACACTTCTTGTCATCCATAGTAGTGCTGGGGTTTGTTGACTGTTTATAGGATGAATTCCCAGGTAGGGCAGTCTCTGGGTGGCCTTTACTTCAGTCTCTGCTCCACACGTTGTCTCCCTTATTGTTCCTGTGACTATTTTGTTCCCTTTCTTAGAGGAACCAAAGCACCCTCACTTATGTCCTCCTTCTTCTTGAGCTTGTTGAATTGCAACTTGTTTATTTTGAACCTTTAGGCTAACATCCGCTTATTAGTAAGTGTATGCCATATGTGTTCTTGTGTGATTGGGTTGCCTCACTCAGGATGACACTTTCTAGTTCCATCCATTTGCCTAAGAATATCATGAATTCATTGTTTTTAATAGCTGAATAGTAGTCCATTGTATACATATATACCATAGTTTCTGCATCCATTCCTCTGTTGAGGGACATCTGAGTTCTTTCCATCTAATGGCTATTATAAATAAGGCAGCTATGAATATAGTGGAGCATGTGTCCTAATTATATGTAGGAGCATCTTCTGAGTATATGCCCAGGAGTGGTATAGCTGGGTCCTCAGGTAGTACTATGCCTAATTTTCTGAGGAATCACCAAACTGATTTTGAGAGTGGTTTTACCAGCTTGCAAACCCACCAACAATGGAGAAGTGTTCCTTTTCCCCACATCCTCTCCAGCAATTGCTGTCCCCTGAGTTTATCTTAGCCATTCTGACTGGTGTAAGGTGGAATCTCAGTGTTGTTTTGATTTGCATTTCCCTGATAACTAAGGATGCTGAACATTTCTTTAGGTGCTTTAGAACCATTCTAGTTTCCTCAATTGAGAATTCCCTGTTTAGCTCTGTACACCATTTTTTGATAAGGTTATTGACACTCTGGAGACTTCTTGAGTTCTTTGCATACATTGGATATTAACCCTCTATCTGATGTAGGGTTGGTAAAAATCTTTTCCCAATTTGTGGGTTGCTGTTTTGTCCTATTGACTGTGTCTTTTGCTTTACAGAAGCTTTGCAGTTTTATAAGGTCTCATTTGTTGATTCTTGTTCTTAGAGCATAAGCCATTGGTGTTCTGTTCAGGAACTTTTCCCCTGTGCCCATGTGTTCAAGATTCATCCCCACTTTCTCCTCTATAAGCTTCAGTGTACCTAGTTTTATGTGTAGATCCTTGATCCACTTGGACTTGAGTTTTGTACAAGGAGATAATAATGGGTCGATTTGCATTTTTCTGCATGCAGATCTCATTGATCCAGCACCATTTGGTAATTAGCAAGTCAAAAGATTCCCAAGAAGAAGGAAGGAGAGGACCCTGGACCTGAAAAGACTGGATCCAGTTTTGTAGGAGAGTACCAGAACAAAGAAATGGTGTTTGTGGGGGGGGAGGGGGTGATTGGGAAATACGCAGTGTGGGTGGGGAAGAGGGGAAGACTTATGGGACATATGGTGAGGGGGGAACTGGGAAAGGGGAAAGCCTTTGGAATGTAAAAAAAATATAGAAAAAAATAATAAAAAATTGAAAGTACAAAAAATATATATACAGATTATTTAAATCAGAAAAAAATGCTATCTTTTTTCCACTGTTTGTTTTTACCTCCTTTGTCAAATATCAAGTGACCATACATGTGTGGGTTTATTTCTAGGTCTTCAATTCTATTCCATTGATCTTGTTGCCTGTCTGCATACCAATACCAAACAGTTTTTTTCACTACTGCTCTGTAGTAGGGCTTGAGGTCAGGGATGGTGATTGCCCCAGAAGATCTTTTTGTTGTGGAGAATAGTTTTTGCTATCCTGTTTTTTTTTTTTTTTCTTATCCTAGATGAATTTCAGAATTGCTCTTTCTAGATCTATGAAAAATTGATTTAGGATTTTGATGGGGATTACATTGAATCTGTAGATTACTTTCAGCAAGATGGTCATTTTTACTATGTTAATCCTGCCAATCCATAAACATGGGAGATCTTTCCATCTTCTGTGACTTTCTCCCATTTCTTTCTTCAGAGGCTTAACATTCTTTTCATATAGATCTTTCACTTGCTTCATCAGGGTCACACCTAGGTATGACATATTATTTGGGACTATTGTGAAGGGTGTCATTTCCCTAATTTCTTTCTCCTCTTGTTTATCCTTTGAGTAGAGGAAGGCTCCTGATTTGCTTGAGTTAACAGCCACTTTGCTGAAGTTGTCTATCAGCACTAGAAGTTCTCTGGTGGAAGTCTTTGGGTCGCTTAAGTATACTATCATATCATCTGAAAATAGTGATATTGTGACTTCTTCCTTTCCAATTTTTGTACCTTTGACCTCATTTGCTGCCTGATTGCTCTGGCTAGGATTTCAAGTACTATACTGAATAGATAAGGAGAGAGTGGTCAGCCTTTTCTGGTCCCCAATTTTAGTGGGATTGCTTCAAGTTTCTCTCTGTTTAACTTAATGTTGGCTACTGGTTTGCAGTATATTGCTTTCACTATGTTTAGGTATGAGCCTTGGATTCCCATTCTCTCCAAGACTTTTATCATGAAGGAATGCTGGATTTTGTCAAAAGCCTTTTCAGCATCTAATAAAATGACCATGTGGCTTTTTTTTTCCTTTATTTTGTTTATGTAGTGGATTACATTGACAGATTTCCATATATTGAACCATCCCTGTATCCCTGGGGCGAAGCCTACCTGATTGTGATGAATTATAGTTTTGATGCACTCTTGGATTTGGTTGGCCAAGATATTGTTCAATATTTTTACATCGATGTTCATGAGGGAGATTGGTCTGAAGTTCTCCTTCCTTGTTTGGTCTTTCATTATTTATAAGTGTTATTGTGGCTTCATAGAATGAGTTATGTAGTGTTCCTTGAATTTCTATTTCCTGGAAAAGTTTGAAGGGTATCAGTAGTAACTCTTCTTTGAATATCTGATAGAATTTCCTGATAAACCCATCTGGTCCTGGGCTTTTTTTTTATGGGAGACTATTAATGACTGCTTCTATTTCCTCGGGACTTATGGGACTATTTAGATTATTTATCTGATCCTGTTTTAACATTGGCACCTTGTATGTATCTAGAAAGTTGTCCATATCGAAGTTTTCAAACCTTGTTGAATATAAGCTCTTGTAGTAGGATGTGATGATTGTTTGAATTTCCAGTTTCTGTTGTTATGTCTCCCTTTTCATTTCTGATTTTATTAATTTGGATACTGTCTCTGTGCCCTCTGGCTAATCTGGGTAAGGGTTTATCTATCTTGTTGATTTTTCAAAGAACCAGCTCATTGTTTTGTTGATTCTTTGTATAGTACTTTTATTTCTGCTTGGTTGATTTCGGCCCTAATTTTGATTATTTCCTGCCATCTACTCCTCTTTGGAGCATTTGCTTCCTTTTGTTCTAGAGCTTTCAAGTGCACTGTCAAGCTGTTAGTGTAAGCTCTCTCCATTCTCTTTTTGGAGGCACTCAGAGCTATGAGTTTTCCTCTTAGCACTGCTTTCATTGTGCCCCATAAATTTTGGTATGCTGTGTCTTCATTTTCGTTAAATTCTAAAAAGTCTTTAATTTCTTTATTTCTTCATTGACCAAGCTATCATTGAGGAGAGCATTGTTCAAGGTCCAAGTGTATGTGTGTTTTTCATTGCTTTTGTTTGAACTTAAGACTAGCCTTAGGCCATGGTGATCTGATAAAATACATGGAATAATTTCAATATTTCTGTATCTGTTGGGGCCCATTTTGTGACCAATTATATGGTCAATTTTTGAGACGGTACCATGAGGTGTTGAGAAGAAGGTATATTCCTTTGCTTTAGGGTGGAATGTTCTATAAATATCTGTTAGATCCATTCGGTCCACAACTTCAGTTAGTTTCACTGTATCTCTGTTTAGTTTCTGATTCCATGATTTGTCCATTTTTGAGAGTGGGGTGTTGAAGTCTCACACTATTATTGTGTAGGGTGCAATATGTGCTTTGAGCTTTATTAAAGTTTCATTAATGAATGGGGTTGTCTTTGCCTTTGGAGCATACATGTTCAGATTTGAGAGATCATCTTGGTAGACTTTTCCTTTGACCATTATCAAATGTCCCTCCTTACCTTTTTTGACAACTTTTGGTTGAAAGCCAATATTATCCAATATAAGAATGGCCACTCCAGCTTGTTTCTTGGGTCCATTGGCTTGGAAATTTTTGCCAACCTTTGACTCTTAAATAGGGACTGTTTTTGTCACTGAGATGGATTTCTTGTATGCAGTAAAACATTTGGTCCTGTTCATGTATCCACTCTGTTAGTCTATGTCTTTTTATAGGGGAATTGAGGCCATTGATAATAAGAGATATTAAGGAAAGGTGATTGTTGCTTACTGTTATCTTCTTAGTTAAAGGTGAAATTCTGGTTGTGTATCTATCTTCTATTGGGTTTGTTGAAAGATTGCCCTGCTGATTTTTCTAAACTATGGTTTGCTGCCTTGTGTTGAAATTTTCCATCCATTATCCTTTTTAGGTTTAGATTTGTGGAAAGATACTGTGTAAAATTTCTTTTGTCATGGAATGCCTTGTTTTCTCTGTCTATGGTGATTGAAAGTTTTGCTGGATATAATAGTCTGGGCTGAAATTTATGTTCTCTTAGTGTCTATATGATATCTTCCCAGGCTCTTCTGGCTTTCATAGTCTCTGGTGAGAAGTATGGTATAATTCTGATAAGTCTGCCTTTATATCTTACTTGACCTTTTTCTCTCACTGCTTTTAATATTCTTTCTTCGTTTAGTGCATTTGGTGTTTTGATTATTATGTGACAGGAGGTATTTCTGCACTGGTCCAATCTGTAGGCTTCCTGAATGTTTATGGTCATCTCTTTCTTTAGGTGAAGAAAGTTTTCATCTATAATTTTGGTGAAGATATTTACTGGGGCTTTAAGATGTAAATCCTTGCTTTCTTCTATACCTATAATCCTTAGGTTTGATCTTCTTATTTTGTCCTGGATTTCCTGGATATTTTGGGTTACAAGCTTTTTGCTTTTTGCATTTTCTTTGACTGTTGAGTCAATGTTTTCTATGGAATCTTCAGCATCTGAGATTCTTTCTTCTCTCTCTTGTATTCTGTTGTTGATGCTTGCATCTATGACTCCTAAATTCTTTCCAAGGTTTTCTATCTTCAGAGATGTCTCACTTTGCGATTTCTTTCTTGATTCTATTTCCAGTTTCAGATCCTAGATAGTTTTGTTCAATTCCTTTACTTGTTTGTCTTTTTTTTTCCTGAAATTCTTTAAGGAATTTTTGTGATTCCTCTTTAAGGACTTCTACCTGTTGACCCATGTTCTTCTGTGTTTCTTTCAGGGATTTTTGTAATTCCTCTTTAAGGGCATCTGCATGTTAACCCATGTTCTCACATAATTCCCTATGGGATTTTTGTATTGCCTTTTTAAGGGCTTCTACCTGTTGACCCATGTTCTGTATTTCTTTAAGAGATTTTTGTGTTTCCTCTTTAAGGGCTTCTACCTTTTGGTTCATATTCTCTTGTCTTTCTTTAAGGGATTTTTGTGTTTCTACTTGTCAACCCATGTTCTCCTGTATTTCTTTAAGAGAATTATTTATGTCTTTCTTAAAGTCCTCCATCAATAAAATGAGATATGATTTTAAATATAGCTCTTGCTTTTCTGATGTGGTGGAGTATGCAGGATTTGCTGTTGTGGGAGAACTGGGTTCTAATGGTGCCATGTTGCCTTGGTTACTGTTGGTAATGATCTTGTGTTTGCCTTTGGCCAGCTCGTTATCTCCGGCGTTTGCTGGTCTTGCTGTCTCTGTCTTCTCTGTCCTGCTGGCCTGTGTTTCTGTACTCCTGGGATTCCTTTTCTCTCCAATGCCCTCCAAACAGTTGGTTCTCCAGGAAATATCAGGTGATGGGGTCTTTACTGTGGCAGACTTGGCAAGGGTCTAATGTCCTTCAGGCTGCTATTTCTCAAATGTTCTGCTGCTGCTGGATTTCAAATGCTCTGCTGATGCTGGTTCTTGAATGCCTCGCTTCTACCAGTTCAAATGCACCTACTGGTGCCAGTTCTCGAATGACCTGCTCCTGCCAGTTCTTGAATGCCTGTTCTCTAGAGAGTATCAGGTAGTAGTCTCTTCCCCATGTCAGAAGGTACACAGGTCAAATAACCTGCTCCTGCCAGTTCTCCAGAGAGTATCAGGAAGCAGGATCTTCCCCCTGCATAGGTCTACCACATCTGGTGGATGGGGCAGTGGTGATTAACCTGCTCCTGTCAGTTCTCTAGAGAGTATCAGGAAGTGGGATCTTCCCTGTGTCAGATTTGGCACGGGTCTCTGAGAGCAGGACTCCCTCGAAGCGCAGGACTCCCTGCAGGTCAAGTGCTCCCTTGCAGGATACATGCCCAGACAGCTGTAGAGCTGCCCAGCTCCTATGTGCAGAAGGAACCCAGTCAGACTGTGTCCTGAGGAATCTTTCACTCTGTTGTTCCCTGTGTACCTGGCTGAGCTGGCTGCTTGGTCACAAGAGCCAACGTGGTCTCCCTTCCAATTTTTCATTCCCACAATCAGATAATTTGGCCAAGACTAATACTCTGTCAATTGTTCCCTCAACTCCCTACCCTAGCAATAGTCTCCTTTTACTTCATTCATTTGTGTTGTTAATTCAGAATATATATTCACATAGGAAGATTTGGTACTGGGAATCTCTTTTAAGAGAATATGCACCATTTGGCCTTTTGATCCTGGGCACCTCACCCAATGTGAACTCCTTCTGTTCTCTTTATCTGCATCAGTTTTTTTTTAATTTTTTTACAGCAGCACAGTGTTTCATGGTGTGTAGGTACAACCTTTTCATTATGCTCTGGTCAATTACACAACATTTAGATTGTTTCCATTTTCTAGCTATTGTGAATAGAGTAGCAATGAGCAAGGCTGAGCAAGTTATCTGTGTTGTAGTATACCAAATCCCACAGGCTCATGCCAAGACATGGTATAGCTGAGTAATATATTAGGTTTATTTCCAGATTTGGGGCATTTTGCATACTGAGTGAGTGAAAGACTTTTCAATCTCTCTAAAAAATAAATAAGGGTTTTCTGTTCCCCATGCTCCATCCAACATTTTGTTGGTGGTTGTTTTGCTATTATGACTGGGATAAGATGAATTCTCAAATTTGTTTTGACTTGTATTTCCCTAATTGGTAGGGATGATGAATATTTTTGAGATATTTATTATCCACTCGATTTTCTTCTTTTGATGGCTGTTTGGGTCCCTGAACTATTTTTTGAATGGGATAATTGGTTTTCTTCTCTTTCTTCCTCTATTCCTTGTTGTCTGAGTTCATTATATTTTGTGAACATTAGTTGCTTGTCAAATATATGGCTGGCAAAGATTCTTCCCCACTCCATTGATCTCCTCTTCACTGTGTTTCTATAGCTATGTAAAAGTGTTCTAGTTTTATGAAGTCTACTTATCAGAGTTCTTTCTAATACCTATGTCTTGTAGGATTGTGTCCAAATTGTTTTCTAGCATTATCAGTGTTTCAGCTTTTATGTTAAGTCATTGGTACTTTTGTAAATAGTTTTGGCACAAGGTAATAGTTGTGTGTCTAATTTCATTCTTCTGCATATGGACACCCAGCTTTCCTAGCACCAGTATTGAGGATTATTTCTTTTCTCCAGATTATTTTGGAATCTTCATCAAATGTTAAGTGGTTGCAGTTATATATATTTATATTTGGGCCTTAGATTTTGTATCATTGGTCTACACATCTGTTTTCATTTTATCATTTGGTTTTTATTTGACTCTATAATGTATAAACACTTAGAACTGTATACCTTCCAGCATTTTTTTTTTGGTTTAGGATTATTTTTGACTATCTGGTTCTCTTATGGTCCCAAACGAATTTTGGATAGTTTGTTTTCTATTTTTATGAAGAATGATATGGGGATTTTTTGCAATTGTATCTATAAATACATTCCATATCCTATTCTATCTACTCCTTCCTATACCATAATCAATTTCTAGGCTTTTGCTAGGATCCACCCTGCCTACCACTAATCTATAGTACTTCTCATGAAACATCCAACTTTTCCACCCAAGAAGAGTTATACTACATACCAGGTGTGGGCCAGAAGATACATCCTATACACCAGACAAGCCTTTTCTGGGCATCTGACTTCATAGTTCAAAGCCATTTTAGCATCTAGGTTAAATATATCTCTATTGCCCCAGCATTTACTATCTCCAAAGAGATATAAAGCTAACTAAAATCATTTACACACCCAGATCTCAGCACAAAAAAAAAATAACCAGTGTGAAGGATCAAGCCAGTATCTTCACTCCAAAACATACAAATACTTAAACTATTTGTAAATGAAAACTATGTATATGAAAACCAGAACACAGAAATTTTTAAAAAATCATAAACTTTATCAAAGAGTTCAAGGAGTTTAAAGAAGGCATAAGGAAGCAACTCAATAAAATTGAGATTAAAAAAATGTCTGAGTAATGCCAAGGAAAACACAAGTATACCACTGATGGAAATGATGAAGACAATCCAGGATATGAGAATAGAATTCAATAATGAGACTAAAAACACTGAAGAGGAGTCAAGTTGAAATGAAGATAGAATTGAAAAACCCAATAACTCAACTAGAAAATTCTAAGGAAGGCTTTACACATAGAATGAATTGACAAAACACAGGATATTGGGACTTGAGGATAAAGTAGATCTAGCCCAAATACCAATGATTACAAGTCATTAAATACACACACACACACACACACACACACACACACGGAATGTGATACATTATGTAAAGACCAAAGCTTCAAATTAAGATCATAGTGGAGGCAGAAGAATTTCATGTCAATGTCATAAACCAGATCTTCAATAAGATTTTAGAAGCAACCTTCCCTAAGCTAAGGAATGACTCAGGCATACAGATACAAGAAGCACACAGAATAGCTAATACACAAGACCAGAAAACAAAAATTCTCATCATATATAAGTTTGAAACACTAAATCTGCCACCAAATGAGGTGTACTAAAAGCCCCGAGAGAATAAACATTAAGTTATATATAAAGCAAAACTCATCCAAATAATTGTTGATTTCTTTTTTTAAAGAAGCTTTTGTTTATTTTTTTAATATGTGCATTACAGGAAACAAAACACAAGAAGGCAAGAACAAAGTCAGTCTCAAGCAGCTCAGCTTGATGTGTCGTTCTATATCCTGCAAGTGTACATACACTTGGGTAATTGAGATTATATAGCATGTACCATGCTTTCCCCCACATTGTGAATATTCACTGACTAAAAACTACACAAGAATTTTGATAACCAAGAATAAACCATGCCATCTCAATCTGTCAGATAAAATTGTAATCCTGTCTTCCTTGGCAAATTGTTGATTTCTTAATGGAAATTTTGACAGCCAGAAGAGCCTAGAATAATACATCCCTAATCTTAATAGACTATGATGGCCATCAAGACTAAAATGCCTAGAAAAACTAATAGCCATAATTGAAGGAGAAAGAAACTTTCCAATACATAAACACCTGAAAAATGTTTATAACCAACAAACAAAGCCTAAAGAAATCAATTGAGGTAATATTTTGGGATGAATAGAGTAATGGGCATAGTCAAGAGACTATAAAAAGAAATACAAAGTCATAATTATTAAAACATAAAATACCATTGAGAATACACCACCACAAAAAATTAACAACACAAAGACTATAATTAATTCGCCCATTTCAATAACAACTTTAAATATTAATGGCTTCAATTTTACAATCAAAAGACACAGACTGATTGAATGGATCAAGAAAAAATGAACATCTGTTGTCTTCAAGAAATTATCTTAATTTTAATGATAGTCATTACCTTAGAGTAAAACTGTGGACAATACACTCCAATCAAACGAAGCAAGGGAGCAAGTAGGCATAGCTATACTCTCTCTCTCTCTCTCTCTCTCTCTCTCTCTCTCTCTCTCTGTGTGTGTGTGTGTGTGTGTGTGTGTGTGTGTGTGTTACAATTAAAAAGTTTAGAAGTATTTTTGCAAAAAATAATACCCCTCTTCTCCCTTGAGTTTAGGTCCAGTTTTTTAGGAAACTGGGCCTAAACTTCCAATATTACATCTAAAACAATTATTTAAATACCTGTAATATGTGGATGATTCCATGGCCATTAAATTATCACATTAAAAATATCTATTTGATTGAAGCAAGATATTAAACCAGGAAGAAGAATGTTTATAGTGTAGATTTATGAATATTTTTTCATAAAACAAAAGAAACCAAAAGTTGCTTCTAGAATGAAGCTAAATTGTTAATAGTCTATAGCACTCTTTTTTAGGTAGAGAGTCCCCCAGGGTGTACTGTGTAGGTTATATGGTAAATGTAAGAAATAGCTGCTAAAATACCATAGACTATTATTAGGTAGTGCTTTATAGAAAAGTTTCTCTTTAGGCTGCATCTTGATTGGCAGCTTCAAGATATTTTTAGAAAGTGACTTTCAACCTTTCTTGATGTTTAGCCCTCTGACCATGGATTTTCTAGAATTGCTTGGGGGGAAAGGTGGTAAGATTTTATGCAGTCAAGGGCAGACTTTTATTCAGGGTTTCAATTCTCAAAAATAGGTATCAATTGACTTTCATGGAATGCTGAGCACTCCAAGCCAGAGGTTATACTCCTTCTGTTTTTAAATAATAGTAAAAACAAATCTAAAGAGAGAGACAACAAAGCATTAACCTGTAACCATGGCTTTTGTAATGTTTAAAGGGTTGCTTATGTTTCCCCTATCTCATTCCTACACACCACTGTACTCACAACTTTTAAGTATTTAATTGCTCAGGACCAGCCTTAGTTGTTTCAGGGTTCAAGAATGGGAGGATTGGATCAGGGCAAAATCAGTCTCAGGCAAGGAGGCAGGTGCAAGCTGCATTGCTGTTCTGAAGCTGCACACAGAGACAGCTTTCAGGTTTTTTTCTTTTCTTTTCTTTTCTTTTCTTTTCTTTTCTTTTCTTTTCTTTTCTTTTCTTTCTGAGTTCACCTCAGTCTTCTACTAAGTACATACTTCCTTGTTACACAATAATATATAATCAAAAGCCTTTTCATTACTTTCCTCAAGCCCAGTATTTTTTCTAAAAAACACCATGTAACTATGTCGCCAGAAAACACAATGCATATACAATGTCACAGTTCAGTGTCTGCTAAAGCAAGTTATACATTAACTTTTAACTCTCATAAAAACCTCCAAATCACAGATCATTAGGGCATAAACTTGTGGTTACAGCATTAGCATGAAAACAGAAAGGTGCTAAATATGTCTGGGTAATATTAACACTTTAAACTTGTCTTAAATTTGCAAAATCTCTTTATTAAGTGCACTCAAATATCTATTTCTACAATACTTTTCAAACATTTCCCTATATGCAATATTAATACCTCTTGCATATTCCCCAGGACTCCTTCACAAGTCCAAACCCTATTTTTTAGAACTTGTACCCTAATTTCCTAAGGCAAGCAATGCCAGAGGGTCAAATTAGTATGTTTTAATATTTCCAAGACAGTCAATCCACCAATCCAAAGTCCCCATCAAGGGGTACAAACTGGTCTTTCCATCCTTTATCTTTTTTTATTATACATATATCTTCTAATTTTCCCCAATATTTCTGGATCAAACTTTCTATTATTAGAGATCTCCCATTGGGGGGGGAGCTCTCACTATTGCGCACTAATCCAACAAATCCAGCTACTTCTTCCTCTATTTTGTCTCTTGTATTTTCTATGGACATTCCAATCCTTAATGAGCTAGGCCTCATTTTCTTTTTCCTTGGGGAATTCAATTCTCTTAACTACTAAAATTTCCAGTTTCTCAAAAACATTTCCTGTTTCAACTGTTTCTTGGTATAAATTAATCATCATGTATTGACCAACATTTCCCAGAGACCAATTAAGGTAGTCAGCCTCCACATCCAGAGCCCTTGTCCAGTTGCCTGAGTTGACTGTTTGAATGGCCAAGGCCAGAGCAGTTTGTTGCTATAGACCTCAAAGTCATTTTCCTAGTCTAGTAATGTCCTCAATCCCTTTCCCATAAATTTTTACTGAAGTCATATTCAAAGACAAATATGATATAGAAAAGGGCAAAACAAGCACACAAGGAAGAGAAATGCCATTTCTAGACTAAAAGCCAGAGATGCATTATTCTGGTTGACTGCGCTGCTGCAGCCAACACTGTACCATGCAGATGCATTGGCATCCATGTTGCACCTGACATTTAACACTTAACTTTTAAACAGATTCCAACAGGAAAGTCATGATCATAGTGATATTTCCTATGTTAGTATCTGGGTTGGATTCTTTACTATGTCCTTTGTCATTTTTCCATTTGGGTTCTTGATTAATGCAGCCTGCAATCAGCTACTTGTTTATTTGTAGGTGAGCTTCCCTCTCTAATTGTTGTGTAATATGTATGTGATTTAGAGAAAGAGAAATGCAATGAACTCTTTACTTTGGTCACTTTGTATCCAAAAGTCGGCGTTGTCATATTTGGACCTATCTTTCCTAACGAGACAGGGCACACTTAATACCTTACACTAATGGGAATCTGATCAGTCTAAACCCCAGAATATTCTCACATTTCCTATGCCCAATGTACTTCAAGCATCATATAGGAACCCTCTGGTACACATGAACCCACAAACATTCAAAGTTCGTTTTCTTCTTCAGCTTTCATGGCTTTCTAATAGTTGCTGTTAAATAGTGTTGATATACAACGTTTTAATAGGATATGAACTTCTTATAGAAACTCAAAAATTACATAACTTTACAATGTTTCATTCTAAAAAATAGTATTTGAAATCACATTGTCTGTTCCACCTTGGCAGTTAGAATGAGGAATTTAAAATTATTTCCTATAGGGTATTTTTTTTTTTTAGAATGGTGTGTCATTATTATTCTGAAGATCTCAAGAAGACTTCAGCCACCAATGAAGAGTCTTGGGGGCAGTAAGAAGAAATTAAGTTCATTAAGCAAGGAAAAATAATTAAAATATGTTTCTAGGACAAGGGCAAAAAGAATGTAGAAGAAATACATCGCATAAACTATTGGCTTTTCTTGCTTATTATAAAATATCTTGAAGGAAAGGTATGAGCATTGTTAGATATAATTATATTTTACTGGTTCCACAAACATTTTTATCTTCTTTCTCTGTATTTGGAAAATTGCATTGACTTTTAATTTATGAATTATTTAAATATAGGGTTTAATTTTAAAATAAATTTTAAGGACTGACCTAAATATCTTTTCTTATGATTTCAATTCCAAATATCTCATTAGAAACAGTCTTTTGCTCCTTTAAAAATGTCCAGAATTTATGTTGTAATACCTTTATATTACTGGTCCTATATGTGTATGGTTCAACTTGCTGCTAATTTACCTTTTACTACATAAGATCCCACACATTACTAGCATGTATGGTGGTGATGTCTTCTACTTATGATAGGGTCACTCTTACAAAGACTCAATAAATAAATGAAGAAACTAATGCACATAGTGTAATCACTCTAGGAAGCTTCTGGTGAATTTTTGAACACATTGTACATCACCAATTTTTCTTCCATAAAATCTTGTTGTCCAACAGAGGGCTAATATCCAATATATACAAAGAACTCAAGAAGTTAGACCGCAAAGAAACAAATAACCCTATCAAAAAATGGGGCACAGAGCTAAACAAAGAATTTTCACCAGAAGAAATTCGGATGGCCGAGAAACACCTTAAAAGATGTTCAACATCATTAGTCATCAGGGAAATGCAAATCAAAACAACCCTGAGATTCCACCTCACACCAGTCAGAATGGCTAAGATTAAAAACTCAAGAGACAACAAGTGCTGGTGAGGATGTGGAGAAAGAGGAACACTCCTCCACTGTTGGTGGGATTGCAAAATGGTAAAACCGCTCTGGAAATCAGTTTGGCGGTTCCTCAGAAAATTGGGCATGTTACTTCCAGAGGACCCTGGCATACCACTCCTGGGCATATACCCAGAGGATTCCCCTGCATGCAATAAGGACACATGCTCCACTATGTTTATAGCAGCCTTGTTTATAATAGCCAGAAATTGGAAGCAGCCCAAATATCCCTCAAAGGAGGAATGGATACAGAAAATGTGGTATATTTATACAATGGAATACTACTCAGCAATTAAAAATAATGAATTCATGCAATTTGTAGGTAAATGGTTAGACCTGGAAAATATCATCCTGAGTGAATTAACCCAATCACAAAAGAATGCACATGAAATGCAATCAGTGATAAGTGGATATTAATGAGCCCAGAAGCCCTAAATACTCAAGACACAAATAGCAAGTCAAATGATTCCCAAGAAGAAGAAAGGAGAGGACCCTGGGCCTGTAAAGATTGCATCCAGTTTAGTAAAGAAACCGAGGGGGGAGGGGGAATTATTGGGGAACAGATGGGGGGAGAGGAACTATGGGAACTATGGTGGGTGGGAACTGAGAAAGGGGAAAGCCTTTGGAATGTAAACATAGAATATAGAAAATAAAATAAAATAAAAAGTTTTCTATTACACACTTTGTATTTTTATTAAAATCTGCAGGTAAGAATTTGTTCCTACTTGCTTTTTTCCAATGTTTATCCAAATCAATCAAACAAACAAAAAACGATGTCTATTGCCTTAGCTCTAAGACAGGACTAAACAAATCTTAAGTATTTGCACACAGAAAGATGGGTAAGCTTAGGTTGACAACTTGTTGATAGCATAGAGTGTTTTCCTTTCCTTTAAATGCTTTTCTTTATCCAAGAACAGACATTTCTTTCTTTATTAAGGTGCTCATCTATAAAAGATACAGTACAAAATTAATTAATTAATTTTTAACTGACCTGCTTCTCTATTTTTATAGACAGAAAATGCTCAGGTGGTAGTGTAACATGCTGAATCTTCTATTCTGATCACTTTTGCTTCTCAAAAGGACTCTTTCTTACCATATAGATAGTGATCATTGCCATCCAGTTTTCCTGAGAGAGCATTATCACAATATCCCCAATATGTTGTATCAGTGGCATTTCCCTAATGTCTTTTCTTATGTATTTTTCTTCACTCATTCCATCTAGCAGAAACAGAAGGTTTTAGGAATTAAGAGTCAAGGATAACAGAATTATCTGTTATAGAAAGGACTTTTTGAGAATACTTGGTACAACATTCTCACTTATTCTATGTGGGAATTGTGACACAGACTGGAAAAAATGTTAACTTTCAAAGTTAATTACACATGGTGTTATAACCAGCATGTTCTGATTTCTAGCTCATGTTACTTTATTTGTGGATTATTACTTTTTTACATTTAATTGCTTTATTTTAGGATGGAAGAATTGTATGTCATTACTTTCATGTATTTTCACAGAAAAATTTCACATTATACAGTACAATTCATTATAGCTGAAAGAAAAGTACTTTAACTCAGACACTACTCAAATCACAGAACAATGTGCATGCCTCTGTATTGCTTTCTGTGTTAATAACCAGAAAAATGTTACTTTTACTTTTCCCATATACATTTAATTTTAAATCCCTCAGGTGGTAAACGAGTATTTATAGGAAGACAAAAAGAATGCTTCTTACAATAAATATCACCTACAAAACACATTCAGTATGTTCTGCTTTTTAATTGCTTTATTTTAGTTTGGGAACATTGCATGTCAATACTTTCATGTCTTTTCACAGAAATTTTTCAGATTACACGGAACAATTTGTTATGGTTGAAAGAAAAGTATTTTAACATAGACACTTTTTAAGTCACAGTACAACGTGTATGCTTCTGTGTCACTTTCTGTGGTAATAACCAGAAGAGTGTTGTTTTACAGTTCCCTCATACATTTAGCTTTAAATCCCTTAGGCGGTAAACTAGTGTTTATAGGAAAACAAAAAGAACGTTTCTTGCAATAAAATCACCTACAAAATACATTCAGTACATACTGCTTTTCTTTAAATTTTTATCTTTTATTGGATATTGTCTAGATTTACATTTAAAATGTTATTCTCTTTCCAGATCTCCCCTCCAGAAAACCCCTATCCCATCCCTGCAACCCCTGCTTCTATAAGGATGCTCTCCCACCCACCCAACAAGTCTCACCTTCCCACCCTGGCATACCCCTATACTGGGGTATTTAACCCCCTCAGGCCCAAGGGCTGCTCCTCTGATGGACGTCCAACAAGGCCAGTCTCTGCCATGGGTCCCTCCATGTGTAACTCTGGTTGGTGGTCCAGTTCCCAGGAGCTCAAGAAGTCTGAACAGTTGACACTGTTGTTCCCTCCATGAGGCTGCAAAACTCCTCAGCTCTTTCCATTCCTTCTCCAACTCTTCCATCTGGACCCTGCACTCAGTTCAATGGTTGACTGAAAACATCTGCCTCTGTATTTGTCAGGCTCTGGTAGAGCCTCTCAGGAGACAGCTATATCAGGCTCCTGTCAGCGAGTATTTGCCAGCATGTGCAATATCATCTGGGTTTGGCTACTGTGTATGGGATGGATCCCTAGGTAGGGCGGTCTCTGAATGGCCTTTCCTTCAGTATCTATGCCACACTTTCTCTCCACATTTCCTCCTGTGAGTAGTTTGTTCCCCCTTCTAAGAAGCACTGAAGCATCCAGACTTTGGTCTTCCTTCTCCATGGGCTTCATAAGCTGCGAATTGTATCTTGGGTATGCTGAACTTTTTAGCCTAGTATCCACTTATCAGTAAGTGCATACTGTGCCTATTCTTTTGTGACTGAGTTATCTCACTCAGGAAGATATTTTCAAGGTCCATCCATTTGTCTGCAAATTTCATGAAGTCATTGTTTTTAATGGCTAAGTAGTACTCCATTGTATACATGTAGCACAATTTCTGTATCCATTCCTCTATTGAGGAACATCTCGGTGGTTTCCAGCTTTCAGCTATTATAAATAAGACTGCTATGAACATAGTGGAGCATGTGTCCTTATTACATGTTGGAACATCTTCTGGGTATGTGTGTACCTGGGTCCACAGAGAGTACTATGTCATATTTTCTGAGGAACTGCCAAACTGATTTGCAGAATGGTTGTATGAGCTTGCAATCCCCCAGGCAATGAAGGAGTGTTTCTCTTTCTCTACATTCTCATCAGCATCTGCTGTCGCCTGAGTTTTTATCTTAGCCATTCTGACAGGTATAAGGAGGAATCTCAGGGGCCTTTTGATTTGCATGTCCCTGATAACTAAGGATGTTGAACATTTCTTTAGGTGGTTCTTTGCCATTCAATATACCTCAATTGAGAATTCTCTATTTAGCTCTGTTCCCCATTTTTTAATAGGGCTATTTGGTTACCTGAAGTCAAGCTTCTTGAGTTCTGTTTATATTGAATATTAACCATATATCAGTTAGAGTATCAGTTAGAGGATTGGTAAAGACCTCTTCCCAATCAGTTGGTTGCCATATTGCCCTATTGACAGTGTCTTTGCCTTAGAAGCTTTGCAGTTTTGTGAGGTACCATTTGTCGATTCTTGATCTTAGAGCATAACCATTTGTGTTCTGTTCAGAAAAGTTTCCCCTGTGACCATGTGTTTGAGGCTCTTCCCCACTTTCTCTTCTATTAGATTCAGTGTATTGGGGTTTATGTGGAGGACCTTGATCCACTTGGACTTGAGCTTTGTACATGGAGATAAGTATGGATCAACTTGCTTTCTTCTACATGTTGAAAATGCTGTCTTTTTTCCACTGAATGGTTAGAGCTCCTTTGTAAAAGATCAAGTCAGCATAGGTGTGTGGGTTTGTTTCTGGGTCTTCAATTCTATTCCATTGTTCTACAGGCCTGTCTCTGTATCAATACCATGTAGTTCTTATCACTAGTGCTCTTTAGTACAGCTTGAGTTCACTGATGGTGATTCCCACAGAAGTTCTTTTATGGTTGAGAATAGTTTTCACTATCCTGGGGTTTTTTGTTGTTGTTGTTGTTTTTGTTGTTATTTTAGATGAATTTTCAAATTGCTCATTCTACCTTTATGAAGAATTGAGTTGAAATTTTATTTGGGATTGCATTGAATCTGTAGATTGCTTTCAGCAAGATGCCCATTTTTATTATATTAATCCTGCCAATCCATGAGCATGGGAGATCTTTACAACTTGGCTGTAATATGTACATGGGCTTTCTGTTGTTCTTATTGCTATTGAAGAACAGCCTTAGGCCATGATGATCTTATAGGATGCATGGCATTATTTCAATTTTCCTGTATCTGTCGAGGCCTGCTTTGCGACCAATTATATAGCCAATTTTGGAGAAGGTACCATGAGGTGCTGAGAAGGTACCATGAGGTCTTTTTGTTTTCAGATAAAATGTTCTATAGATATCTGTTAAATCCATTTGTTTCATAACTCCTATTAATTTTACTGTGCCTATGTTTAGTTTCTATTTCCATGATCTGTTCATTGATGAGAGTTAGATGTTGATGTCTCCCACAATCATTGTGTGAAGTGCAATGTGTGCTTTGAGCTTAGTAATGTTTCTTTTATGAATGTGGGTGCCCTTACATTTGGAGCATAGATGTTCAGAATTGAGATATTTTCTTGGTAGATTTTTCCCTTGTTATGTTTAAAGTGTCCATCCTAATCTTCTTTTGATAACTTTTGGTTGAAAGTTGATTTTGTTCAATATTGGGATGGCTATTCCAGCTTGTTTCTTGGCACCATTGAAAAATAATTTTCAAACCTTTTACTCAGAGGTAGTTTCTGTCTTTGACACTGAGGTGCATTTTCTGTATACAGCAAAATTCTGGGTCCTGTTTATTTATCCAGTCTGTTAATATATGTCTCTTTATTGGGGAATTGAGTCCATTAATGTTAAGCAGTATTGAGGAATACTGATTGTTGCTTCCTGTTATTTTGTTGTTAGAAGTAGAATTATGTTTGTGTAACTATTTTCTTTTGGGTGTGTTGAAAGAAGTTTACTTTCTTACTTTTTCTAGGGTGTAATTTCCCTCCTTGTGTTGGTGTTTTCCATCTACTATCCTTTTAAATTTGGGGAAAGATATTGTGTAAATTTGGTTTTGTCATAGAATATCTTGGTTTCTCCATCTATGATAATGGAGAGTTTTGCTGAGTATAGTAGCGTGGGCTGGCATTTATGTTCTCTTAGGGTTTGCATGACATCTGCCCAGTATCTTCTAGCTTTCATAGTCTCTGGTGAGAAGCCTGGTGTAATTTTGATAAGTCAGTCTTTATATGTTACTTGACCTTTTTCCTTTACTGCTATTAATGTTCTTTCTTTGCTCTGTGCATTTGGTGTTTTTACTACCATGTAACAGGAGGAATTTCTTTTCTGTTCCAATCTATTTGGAGTTCTGGAGGCTTATTGTATATTTATGGGCATCTCTTTAGACTAGGAATATTTTCTTCTATAATTTTGTTGAAGATATTTTCTGTCCCTTTAAGGTAGGAATCTTTGTTCTCTTCTATACCTATTATCCTTAGGTTTGGTCTTTTCATTGTGTCCTGGATTTCCTGGATGTTTTAAGTTAGGAGCTTTTGGCATTTTGCATTTTCTTTGAGGTGTCAATATTTTTATGATATCTTCTGCATCTGAGATTTCCTCTTCTTTCTCTTGTATTCTGTTTGTGATGCTTCCATCTATTTCTCCTGATCTATTTCCTAGGCTTTCTATCTCCAGGGTTGTTTCCCTTTGTGATTTCTTTGTTGTTTCTATTTCCATTGTTAGATCCTGGATGGTTTTACTCAATTCCTTCACCTCTTTGGTTGTGTTTTCCTGTAATTCTTTAAGGGATTTTTGTTTTTCCTCTTTCTGGGCTTCTACCTGGTTACCTGTGTTCTCCTCTATTTCTTTAAGGGCATTACTTATGTCATTCTTAAAGTCCTCTATCATCATCATAAGATGTTATTTTAAGTCAGAGTCTTGCTTTTCTGGTGTTCTGTGGTACCCAGGGCTTGCTGTGGTGGGAGAACTAGGTTCTGGTGATGCCAAGTAGCCTTGGTTTCTGTTGCTTATGTTCTTGCCCTTGCCTCTTGTCATCTGGTCATCTCTGGTGTTAGCAGACCTTGCTGTCTCTGACTGTGGCTTGTCCTACCTGCAAGCCTGTTGGGGAATATTAAAAATGTCAAACTGGCACATTCCTGTCCTTGTGTCTCTGCCCCAGTGGCCTGGCTGGCCATGCACCAGCAGGAAATGGCCAACCTGCTTTTATCTGCTAGATATTCTGAACTCCATAATCTCTCCACCCAGCTTGCTAGATTCCCACTGGCAGGTCACTAACAAGCCAGCCCCATGCTTCAAATCCCCCATTGCCTTTGTTGTTCACATTTGGAAAACACATGCTTTGCTGCTGTACCTTTCTCTTGAACACAGACAAGCCACCAGGTAAAGAAAAATGCAACACAAACTCAGTTCAGAAACAATGGTAACTCAATCTCTGAGCACAACAACTAAAACCTCATCTTACAAGCCTTATTAAAATCTGATCCCTCCAGAGGTGAATCTTTGCAGATCCACCATGATGCTGAGAAACTCTAGCTGCTACATCTCACTCACGCTGTCCCAGTTCCAAAAGAACCTAACTCTCTCCTGCTTACTCTCTTCCTCCATCCAACCCAGAAGTCACACCTACTGGCCTTCATTATTCATTAGGGGATTAGTTCAAAAGAAGACACCTGAATATGTGAATCATTCCTCATTCCAGTCAGACAGCCTCTCTCAGGAGAGCAAGAAGCACAGAGCCATCCACAACATTTCCTCCTTTCTGTTTTAATAAAAACACAAGCCTGTGAGTTAGTACTCCTGGGTGACCAATTCTCTCTGGGATTTGGCTATGGAGAGCTGTGGCACAGGGTCAGCTCTGGGGTGCAGACAGAAGCAGGAAGGATCCTGTCCCCAGCTGTTCCTTGGTTCCTGTGTCCTGATGGCTCTGGGTGGGTCACTCGTGGGCCAGGAATTTGAGCAGAAGTGGTTGTCTTACCTGTGCTCACAGGCATGTCAGCACTCCTGGAAGAACAGCTCTCTCCTGGCAGTATTAGGGTATGAAGTGCTGTGGCACAGAATCAATTCTGGGCACAGACCAGATTATTATCTCTTACATGCAAGAGTTTATGGCAGAGAAAGTTAGTCTGCTTTAAAATATAAAGAAATGCGTTCAAAACAGGGATTCGGGAATTTACTAAGACAAAGTTGGGAATTTTGACTGACATGTTTCTAGTGTACTGACATGTACACTCTGATAATTTGTTGAACATTCTTCTCTTCATATTCCTAGGAGCAGTCTCTTGTCATGCAAGCATAAACACAAACTTAGAATTTCCTATTTACACAGTTCTATTTACCTCTTAATTATTTGTTTTTTCCTTCCTGTTTCCTGTAAACTTCTCACATAACATTTGCACCATTACTCCAGCTTACCTGTTTACATCATACATTTGTTTTGATGAGAACCTGCTACATTTCTAATCTTAATCTGAGAGTTTGCAAAACATAGACTGAAGCTTATATATTGCTATATTCTTCAAGGACAGTTTAATGTTGAAATTTAAAATAGTTTTTGAAGGAGCTGATCAATTAACATATTAGACAAAGAATTTAAGGGTCATAAAGGTTTAAAAAAATGAAAAGAAAAAATGATGTAAGCCAGTGTAATTGTATACTCCCCTTAACTTCATTGACCATTTGATTTTAAAACCATTAAGTTACTGGAAAAGAGTAGGATTAAGGACAAAGAAAAAGCATACAGGGGGATAGAAAGTAGAAATTAATGGAGTTGGGAGATGAATCAGTCTTTCCTACATAAGGAAGTCATATCTTCCACATAAAAATTCAGTTACAACAGTACATATCTGTAACCCTAGCACTGGGAGACATATGTAGAAGGATCCTGGGGGCTCATTTGGTAACTAATTTAGCTTAAAATGCAAGTACTTGTTTCAAGGCAGCACCCTTTCTCTAAAAGTAAAGTAGCAAGTGATAGAAGAATATACCTTACATTGATCTCTGGTATCTACTCCCACTCTCTCATATATGTACTAACTCATGTGAATACACACACACACACACACACACACACACACACAGTGGGGTGGAAGAAAGGCGGGGAAGAGAGAAGAAGGAAAGACAGACAGACATCCTATCCATTCCCAGTTAACCCTTGTGCACCAGCAATCTTGGGGTGCACAGGAGCTAAGGGGCAGAGTCTCTGGATAAAGAGAGTACAGCAAGTTATAAAGTAATTGGGAGCCTGCGTCAGACAACAGCTTTTATATTAAAATGGCAGAGCTAGCTTATGAAGCTTCAGTCAGTGGGGAGGGGAGGAAAAAGGACTAAGGAGAAAATGTATCTAATTTGCATATTTAGACTTGATTGAAGACAGGAAAACATTACAGATATACCAATTTAAACACCAAAGCATGCAGGAAGAGGCACAGACTTTCCAAACCTATCATATTAGATTAGCAAGAGTGCTGTTCACATGATTTCTGGGGACACTGTTCTTTGGCAGGGTAACAGAAGGCTAGCTGGCTTTATCATGATGTACCTTTGTCTCTGTAGGACTGAGTAGGCCCAAGCTAGTTAATCTGGTAGGGAGTGGCCTGACACCTACTGTGCTCTGGGAAAGTTCTCTGGGTTATGGGCAGCACTCTACCACTCCTCATCTGGCTTGAAAATCTATAAGAGAGGGAGGGAGGGAGGGAGTAGGAATGATTCAAGATTCATTTTTGACAATCATATCTCTAACAGAAAATAGAAACCCAGGTAGTGGTGGTACACACCATTAATTCCAGCACTGTGATACAGAGCCAAGTAGATCTCCAAATTTAAGGCCAGCCTGGTCTACAGAGTGATTTCCAGGACAGCAGGGGTCATACAGACAAATCTGTCTCAAAAATCAACAAAACAAAACAGAGACAAAAATAAAGGTGAGTTAAGTACAAATTGAGAAAAATAATTTGTTATTGAATTTTTAAATGTGAAATAGATTAAATCAACTTTTTAAAGAAAGCATACCATAACAATATAGCACTACTTCCATAATCAATGTCCATAAAATCTAGGTAGAAAAATCTAAGCAAATCAGTACAAAAAAATCTAAGTAGAAAATCTAAGCAAATCTCAAAGAAAAGAGATTAGTAACTAGAGAATCATACAATATTGATTTTAGCAAGAAGTTTAGCAGGCAAAAGGAGGAACATATGACATAAATTCAAGTATGCAATTAGAATTTACAAATTATAAAGACTGTCTACTTTTACAGTTGGCTTTTGAATGGCTAGATTTTAGCCTCATTTTTTTTCAAATAAATGCCTATTTAACAAGCCAATTGAACAAACTCATCTACCCAAATTTACATCCTAGAATATGTAAGTAAACTAAAGACATTATTTAGATGAGTAAGTTCTATTCATTTTCATTATCTGTGTGATGAAGTTGCAAAGGACACACTTTTCTCTTTGCTTTTCCTAAGCCACTGCTTCCTGCTTCTTCCAGAATCCAGTTTCCTTCTTCAGAATCTTTGAATTCTGAAGCCTGAAGAATTCTCCAATGCCTTTCTGCCACTTGAGAGTTGAACACATACAAACTGGATCTTATGGTCTTTAGTTTTTCTCAATGAACTTGAGGAAGAAATGCTGAGGCTCCACCCCACAGTTACCTAGCAATAGCCAGGTAGGCCTGGCTTGCTATAAAAAGGACTGTTTGGCCCCTCCTAACTTTCTTACTCTTATTCTCCCTAACTCTCTTTTCTTCCTGACCCCTTTCTCCCTCTCTCTCCTTTCCCCTCTCCTCCTCTCTCTCCATGTGTTCCTGGCCAGCCACTCCTCTTATCTACCTACCTACCTATCTATCTATCCATCCATCCATCCATCCATCCATCCATCCATCCATCTATCCTTCTCTGTTTCTCATCCCTTCTCAACTTCCCTTCCCATGCTTTAAATAAATTCTGTTCTATACTAAACCCATTATATGGTTGGTATATGAGGAGGCAAAGGGATGCCTCAGCATGGGCCTGCTGAGGCACCCCTCCTCTTTACCATACCTGGCACTATCAAATATATTCTCTTTCTTTTTATGAGACACAACATTGGTGAGGTGAGACTCGAATCTAGAAACTCACAGGTTCATATTTCCTACAACTCAGATTTACAAACCTGGCAGCTCATGGACTTTCCAACCATCAGATCACTCACTAGACCTATCCATCCAAGCACAGGTGAATTGGTAAGCTCCCATCCCACCCCCACTAGTCACCACCCTGTGGTGTCCTTGGGGTAGAGACATTCACAGTCTTTATGAATGACCTTCATACTGACCTTCAAGAGTATTCTAGGACAGTTTTCTTTGGGTGAGATTTTCCTGTCTTCTCTGAGTTGGTTTCTTTTCTTGATGATGAGAAACCCGTGGCTGGGGTGAACCATTCTTCTCATTGCCAGTTCAGGCACTGGCCAGAGCTTAGCCCCCTAGATCACTGTGTGATGACCTAGTAATCTGGCCCAGCTGTCTTTCTAGTTATTAATCTATCCTCAGGACACTTGTAGAGATGATTAATAGCTTCTACTCTCACCCAGAAGAGTATGGCTTTGTTGCCACTCCCGGACTCCCTATTGGGATGCCTCCTAGTCTAAAAGGCTTGTGAACTCACAGGCTAAATTTGGCCTCATTATTCACAAAACAATAATGCTACTTGGCCACTTATTGGTGCTTTAAAAAAATAAACTTTTATAACTCACCAGCGATCCATAGGCTTTTCCCTCACCCTCATTCTCCTGCTGCTTGCCCTCCACTCCTGATTCCCCACCACCTTGACTCTGCTGAAGCATCTAGCCTCAACTGTCTGCTTTCTCCATTGTTCTCTCTCGCTCCCTGCCTGGCCCAACCCCATGGGGCATACAGCTTACTGTACAGATAGCACAGCTCCAGGAACTGCCTCTGACTTCCGCACAGGTGCTCTTTCCCTGCTCTTCCCTGTTTGCACCCCGCTCACACTGAGCAGAGCTACTACCTATGCTTGAGTGCGTCTGCAGCCACCACCCACCAAGCCACACCATGTGCCCCAAACACCCCTCACACTGCGAAGCTTGGATTCATTTTTTATGTTTGTTTCTGCCACGCTTCTGCCACTACATTTTAAGATAAACAGCCACACTTGTACAGTTCCACTCTAAGGTATAACACATGACTTTCCTGGACAGGCAGAACTGTAGCTTCAGCACCATCTCGGTTGGGGGCAATCTTGTGACTGTCTGCCATCTTTGTTGTGGATAGATAAAGTTTCCCTATGCTATTGCTTCAGCACCATCTTAGCTAAGGGCAGTCGCATGGCTGGCTATAGCTTCAGTGCCATCTTGACTAAGAGCAATCCCATAACCATCTGCCATCCTTGTTACAGGTAGTTCCTACCTCACTGCCTCCTCACTTTAAGACAGCCTGATTTTAGGTCCAAAAGACACTTCAATTAAGATAAAGTTGTCATATGATTTTTATTCATCCTTGATAAATTATAATTTTAATTTTAATTTAAGGATTTATTTATTTATTTATTTATTTATTTATTTGCTAGTTACATTCTAGAACAAATAATTAAACAAACGTGGGTTCTCTAACTCAGATATAATTAATAGATACTGACTTTCAATCTTATTAGAAATCTGGTAAATATAATGTTAAATATTTAAACTTACAACAGAGACCCCCAAAGCCTCATAGTAACCCCTGCCTCCCAAGGTCTGGAAGAAGATAGACAAAGCAACAAGGCTGTGTGAATTGTAGTATGATAACCACTGAGAAACACTGCTCCATTGCCGTGCCTGGTATTGTGATATCTAACCACAAGGTTGGCAATTCAGTTTCATTACTGGAATGTGGGACAGAGTCGGTGGGACCAAGCAGGGGCATAGTGTTGTGACCTACCAGTGCCGGCACTACAGCAGTAATGGGCCAACACATTTTTTAATTTTTTCCCGCAACACCTACGTTCAAATCTTAAGTTTCCTTTAGTAATCTTCTAAGCATAGGCTTAAAATGTTTCTCATGCTAAATCTACACTATCAGTTATCATACTTCAAAGGCTAAGTTTCCTTTGGTTGACTTTTAACTATAGACTTAAAATGTTCCTAATACTAAATCTCTATTATCAACTATCATAGTTACAAATATATAGTTACAAATATAAGTTTCCTTTGGTTATTATTTAGCTATAGACTTACAGTGTTTCTTATGCTAAATCTATATGATCAACTATAATATTCACAAGGCCATAAAAATTTCAAATCTCCTTTGATTGTCTTTTAAATGTAAACTTAAAAATACTTCTCATTGTGCTAATTTACATACATACATACACACACACACACAGACACACACACACACACAGACACACACACACACACACACACACACACACACACACACACGAAGTCTCCTAGTCAAAAGAAAAGAGCTGTTCTTGTTCTTGTTCTTTCTGCTCCATGAAAGGTTTTTGTTTTCACTAAGGTCACCTTAAAGACTCTTCACACTGTTAACAAACATCTCTTTTACTTATCTCTTTTGTAAATGTGTAAGCTCCAAGAAGCCAACTTAGATCTACCTATTACGGACAAAACAGACTCCATCTGGATAAGCACATCTGCCAATCAATAGCCAAAGCTTCTACTTGCTGCCTATTCCAGAGGATGGGAATCCTCTCCTATTCCTAAGGAGTGGGACTCCAGTCAGTCACCAAGACCTAGGGGTTTCAAATGTACACATAAGAAACAAAATTTCTCCCAAATGTACCTTAACTTTATTCTCTACCATGGGTGTGTGTGTGTGTGTGTGTGTGTGTGTGTGTGTGTGTGTTCAGCATCTTGATGTGTTTAGGCTTTTACTCAATATCTATATCTAGACAGTTCCAGAGAAGCAACCCACAGATGTTTCAATCTATTCTTACAGACACAGACACTTCTACTGGACCTGCTCCTTCTTACCCACAGATGGTACCACAGACCCTGGACAGCAAGGAAACAGCCATGGCTATATGGATGGACCAATATCCCCATCCCCATTTTCTTAGGTTTCCCCGAGACAGTCATTCCAAAGTCAGTAATAAGCAGCTAAAGATCACAATGACCCTTTTTAAAAGAATAAAAATTAAAGCAAAACAGTAACTTTAGAATTCCTTCTAGACTCCGTCCCACAGTTAACTGGCAACAGCCAGGTAGGCCTAGCTTGCTATAAAAAGGACTGTTTGGGCCCTCCCTGCTCTCTTAATCTTTTATTCTCTCTGACTCTCTTTTCTCCCTGACCCCTTTCTCCCTCTCTCCCCATACCCTCACCCCTTTTTCTCTACATGTTCCTAGCCAGCCCCTTCTCTACTCTTCTCTCCTCTCCTCTTCTCTCCTCTCCTCTCCTCTCCTCTCCTCTTCCTTCCCTTTCCCTCCCCTCCCTTTCTCTCTCTGTCTGATTCAATTCCCTTCTCATTCCTTCTCAACTCCCCTTCCCATGCCCTAAACTCTATTCTATACTAACAAACCTGTCATATGTATGGTACCTGCAGGGGGGGGGAGGGATGGCTTACCATAGGCCCACTGAGGCACACCTCCCCCTCACCATACGTGGCATTATCAAACATATCCTCTTTCTTTTCATAAAGCACAACAGTGACAGAGATGGAGGAGCCAATCACCTTCCTGGGGCTCCAGAAGCCACCACTTTTCTGGAGGTTCCTGGGCCATAGTTTGCTTGGGTTCACGCCATGTTCACACAGGAAGAAACAGCTTCTACCAACTCCATAACTGCACTTGTCTCAACTGGACAAGAACCCAGAGAAAAAAATATTTTAAAAACTTTTAAAATAATTTTAGACATTTTAAACTGTTTAAATGTGCAATCCCTAAATATTTTGTTTGTTTGGGTATAATGAGATATATTTTTAGCATTTAAAACTGTCTATTTAAAGAAATATTTTGTAAGTGAATTTTTTATGTTGTATTCACAGTTTTGGCTATAGGAATAGTTCTTAGTTATCGTCAAATGTTAACCTTCTAAATTCATTCAACTGACATGTATTTTCAGATACGTATAACTTTGGTCCTGGGATTCCATATATCCTTGCTGAAACTTTCTTATTCATATAGTTGAATACAAGAGGAAATAAAATAGTTTCCCAGAAATGAAACCACATTTAATTAATTGACTTAACCTAGAGATAGAAATTAGAATTAATATTTTATCTATGCCTATATATTAAAAATAATTAAAAATAATTAACTGATAAAGAAAATTCTACACCATTTTGATAGGACAAAGAATATAGGTTTTTCTTTTCCCCTGGTTCTTTTTCTTCTACATTTAAATAATAAAACCCAGTGAATCCCTTTGATCTTCATTTATCTGAGGTATTATACATACAGACACAATATTGTGATATTTATCTAATTATAAGTCTACTCTACATTAACCCTGGGTGGCTTAAAATACTATCTATAAATAATTGAAGCAAGAGATTATATGATTTTGCATTATATTCATATAATCTTTATAATACAGATGAATTCATTAAAAACCTCCTTAATAACTATTTGCTCACATGTTCATGAATGTACATTCAAAGCCACCTTTCCTGTAAGAAACTGAAATGTAAGCTGTAAGACTATAATTTCATACTTCATCTTCTGACATTTAAAAGCAAATAGTGTATAACCTATTTATGCTTGGTTCCATGGAGAAATATTTGAGAAAGCACATTAGAGAAATTTATAACGTATAAATAAATGCATTAGAACCAAACTTATCATTACTTATAAGGGGGGATATTAAGTGCTAGAGAAAAAATATCCCATTTCATTTTCATTGTACATCTTTATTTAAACTCTTAAACTTTAATATGAATGCCTGAGAGAAAAGAAGCAGGATATTTCTTCCTCTGAAAGAAGGGTTAGTTGAAGAAAAATTACCCTCATATGATTAATGATTCTCAGTAAAAGGGTGCTTCCACTGGGATAAAGAAAATTGTCCTTACCAAGGGCTTCAGTCTTTAAATTTTCTAATCGTTATGTATTGTTTCAAGGAAGAATGGGGCTGAATTAAATCCTTGTCCATGGTTGGAATCACATCCCAAAAAACTAAATTTAACAATGGATTCAATAGTTATTTTTATTCCTCCATAATTCTTTTAACATGAATTATAACAATGCATAAATCTTTGAATTTAAAGGAAATCTTGATTTTTACTTACAGTTTCCTGTTTTAAAATTTAGTTGTAGACAAGTTTCAAAACTCTATGATTCTAATACTGGAAATATTTTGAGATGTCTTTTATACATTAATAGGTGGCAATTTAGTAAATAAAAGGAAATTTAACCTGAACTCAACATAATTTGGAAAGTAGAAAATGTTGTTATGTCCATGCTTGTGTCAATGTATGTGTATGTATATATACATATCCAAATAACATAAAGTTATCAAAGAAATAGGAGGGATATTTCTAAGATTTTCTCCTTTTTATACTGTGAGTGTGTGTGTGTGTGTGTGTGTGTGTGTGTGTGTGTGTGTGTAACATTTCACAGAAAGGTCAGAGAACAACTTGAAAAAGTAGGTACTTTTTTTCTACCATTTACCTTCCAAGGACAGGAAGTTTTCAAGCTTGGCAGAAAGCACCATACCTCCCAACTGTCTCATTGTCCCTAATGAAGTTTTGATAACACTGTCATTTCCTCTCTAAGCCATACAATTTTGGACCAAAATAAGATAAGAATGTGAGTTCAGATTTGGAATAAGACAAAAAGATAGAGAAGATAAAAAATGGAGAATGAAGAGGAAAATAAACATGAATTTTAGACAAAATTATTATTGCTGCTCTATCAAAACTCACCTTTTTCACATTCAATTAGTGTAAGCATAAAACTAAGCAGCAAGTACAAAGCAATAACAGGATAAATTTCTTATATTTTTCATTATACTATTCCATATCAACTATTTTCTTCTAAACACCAAAATCACACATAATTTAGAAATTATTTTATTTTATACTATAGTAATGAACTAAGCTATTAGAACACAAATTCTCATATGTGGTTTCTTAACTCACAAGGGCATTTAGTAATTTAAATAAAACAGTTTAAGTACATTTCAAGCTTTTTGCTCTCAGCCAAGCACAGGAGATAGAGGACATGGATTCATTCATTTGTTAAAATAGATTTTTTGCCCTGTTTGCCCTAGATATCTTGGGTACTAGGGCAAAAAAGGAGAGTAAAATAAATTACAACTCATGGTTGCTCTAGTTTTATTGTAATTATTATAGACAATAAGGCAAAAGCATATTCCCTTCATATAGTTTATTTTTCATAAAAATAGTCTAGGAATAAGCATACCCAGTCACCCAGGATCCATTTTTATGGAGACTGCATTACCATGTAGTAAAGAATAGATGGCTTTCCTAGTATCACATTAACTTGAATTTTGCTTATAAATTCTGTGGTCTGCAGATTGAACATTGGCATAATATTAAAGCAATCAACAATAGAGTCCAGGGTCAGGCACTGGCTGGAGGGAGTTTGTTGAGAGTATACAAAAAGAAAGTGAAGTACATGGTAATAATTGGAGACTGCTGAAAGAAGATGATAGAGCACCAGAACTATTGATTGGAATCTCTTGGTAATTCCAAGATATCGCAGCCATAGAATATATATCCTTAAAAACTCACTTTTCTATAGATGTGTTTTAGATAACGAATATTTCTTTTTAAATACCAAATAAATATATTGTTTATAGTGAGTAATTTACACTGCCAGTAGATCTGATTGTGTGTGTATGTGTGTGTATGTATACAGAATACAGATCCAGATAAACAAGTTCTCTGATCAAAATCAACCACAATTATAAACACTTGGATTTCTACAATGATTCATGATTTAATATTTGTTTGGAGGAAGAAAAAGGTGATCTTTACATGTCTGTCACAGTAAACACTACTGATATGAATTTCGTTAGTGATACATATTACCCACAGTGTATCATTACACATGTAAAGGATAACAATCCACAGAATATATAATGGTAGTTCTTGGCTGTCAACTTGAATACATCTGGTATTAATTAAAATCCAAAAATGGAGTGCATACCTCAGAGGGGATTTTGCTAAATTTGAAGTAGGAAGATCACTTCTAATCTGGGACTTGAGGCAGAGAAGATATACATTTAATCTGGGCCATGCCTTCTACCAGAAGTCTATATAAGGAGATGGAAGAAAGAGCCTTTTCCTCTTTGCCTGCTTGTTTTTGCCTTGCTAGTGAGTCTGTTTCTTTATAATATTAGAGGCTACTTCTTTAAGACTCTGGCATATACTGAAGACCAGATGAGACATCCAGATGGTTGTAAGCTAACCACTACTAGATTCTTAGACTTTTCATTCACAGCTAGTCATTGTTGGATTAGCTGGATTGTATTCTGAGAGCCATTCTAATAAATCCCCTTTCTATGTATACAGAGAGATTTATCTATAAGCTCTGTTACTCTAGCAAACTTTGAATAATACAAAACTGAAGCAGTGATGTGTCAGAGGAACACAATCAAGGAATGGAGCTGTGTGAGAAGAATTTTGAGTGCTTGTGAGAACACTCTGGAAAAAAACAGGAAATGAGTCTCATTCTCTGATTTCTGTCTTCATATGTAAGCTGTTTCGGTAAAACTGTCCCCCTCCCTCTTCCCTCCTCCCTCCTCACTGCTCCTCCTCCCTTCTTCTTCCTCTCTCTCTCTCTCTCTCTCTCTCTCTCTCTCTCTCTCTCTCTCTCTCTTTCTCTCTTTCTCTCCTCTCTGACTCATTCTGTCAAATATTCCTATGTCCCATCACTTTTTCTGCCTCTAAATTAGACATCAATTTCATGGCTACGTCTTTCTACAAACTAAACTTACCTGCATTATTATGGATGAACTGATTCCTTGAATGGTATGTCTGTATTTCAGACAGAGGGATTAAAGGTGTGTCATTCTAGCCAGATGACAGAGTCCTAGAAGGTCTTTGGATGCTATCCCTTGCCAGAGCAGCCATGTTGATGGATTAAAATGTTTCTTCATCTGGGTAAGTAATTTTTTACTTAATTTTTCAATGTAGCATTTTGTTAGCTACAATAAAGAATATAGAAAAATCCTTCTTTATGTTTAAATGAGATTTTAACTTTTCAATCAACTTAAAATGACACTTTCTTTAAAATCATTGGACTATAAAAAGAGATATTTATGAAAGTGGTTGTCATTTTTATAGTGTATGTGCTAAGTACTCATTTTGCTTCTTATTTCTTATTCTTACTCCTTTTTACCAGTTGTTCAGATGCCAATGTTTATGCTGTTACAATTATGTGCTAGGCCTCATGGAAGTAGCTCTTGAGTTAAATCTAACTTGCATCCTCTGGGTCCTATATCCAAGGTGCATAGTATCTTCAAAAAAAAAGAATTTACCTATCACCTCTGGGGTCAACAAAAGGCAACAGCGATAACTATGATTTTTTTTTCAGAATCTCTTAAATAGCCCACACCAAAAACTCAGCAGAAGGCTGCTTAGGGCTGATGTTGAGTTTTTTATTCTACTGCTTGGAATAGGAGCATTGTCAATCCATATGGACATTTTTCATTTAAACTATACATGTAGGGGATGGAGCGATGGCTCAGCAGTTAAGAACACTGGCAGTTCTTTCAGAGGTCCTGAGTTCAATTCCCAGCAAACACATGGTGTCTAACAACCATCTGTAATGGTATCATATACTCTCTTCTGGTATGTTTGAAGACAGCTACAGTGTACTCATATAAATAAAATAAGGAAATCTTTTTAAAAATGAACTATATATTGGTATTTATACAATTTACATGTGGATATAGTTATATTTGAGTACAAAAAAAAAACAAAAAGAGGCTAAGAATGTGGCCTCTTAAAAGAATAAGGAACTCAAGATGCTTAGAAGAGAGGAAAGTGGAAATGACAGAAATATTCTAGCTTTAAAATTATATTTACTCCACCTGAGTTCAGCAGTTAACCCTGTGGAACAGACCAAATTTCCACCTAGAGAGAGCTGGTCTCCCAGGAGTGCTGTCACTCCTAAATTCATAGGTGAGACCAACACTTTTGTTCCAATAACTGGCTAAAGAGGAACCTGCCAGGAGACTGTGGGGCACAGGAACTGAGGAGCACCCAGGGACAGAATCCCTCAGGTTTCTATCAGTGCTCTGGTGCTAACCCTGTAACACCCAAATCCCACCTGAAGAGAAATTGTGTCCCAGAGGTCCTGACACACCTAAGATCACAGGCTCACAAGCTCATAGAACAGACAGGCTCCAGTCAGACAGCAAAACCAACTAACACCAGAGATAACCATGGGCGAGAGGCAAGTGCAAGAACCTAAGCAAGAGGAACAAAGGCTACTTGGAATCATCAGAACCCAGTTCTCCCACCACATCAAGTTCTGGATACCCCAACACAGTAAAAAAGCAAGGTTCAAATTTAAAATCTGATGATGATAGAGGAATTTAAGAAGGACAAAAATAACTCCCTTAAAGAAATACAAGAGAACACAGATAAACAGATAGAATCCCTTAAAGAGAAAACAAAATCTCTTAATGAATTACAGAAAAACACTACCAAACAGGTGAAGGAATTGAACAGAACCATGCAGGATCTAAAAATGGAAATAGAAACAATCAAGAAATCACAAAATGAGATAACCCTGGTGATAGAAAACCTAGGAATAAGATCACACATCATAGATGTAAGCATCAACAACAGAATACAAGAGATAGAAGAGAGAATCTCAGATGCAGAAGATACCATAGAAAACATTGACAAAACAGTCAAAGAAAATGCAAAATGCAAAAATCTCCTAACCCAAAACATTCAGGAAATCCAGGACACAATGAGAAGACCAAACCTTGAGATAATAGATATAGAAGAGAGTGAAGATTCCCAACTTAAAGGGCCAGCATATATCTTCAACAAAATTATAGAAGAAAACTTCCCTAACCTAAAGAAAGGGTTTCCCATGAACATACAAGAACCCTACCAAACTCCAAATAGATTGGATCAGAAAAGAAATTCCTCCTGTCACATAATAATCAAAACACCAAGTGCACAAAAAGAGAAAGAATATTAAAAGCAGTCAGGGAAAAGGATATAGTACATATAAAGGCAGACCTTTCAGAATTACACCGGACTTTGCACCAAAGACTCTAAGAGCCAGAAGATCCTGGACAGATGTCATACAGACCCTAAGAGAGCACAAATGCCAGTCTAGGATACTATACCCAGCAAAACTCTCAATTACCATAGATGGAAAAACCAAGATAATCCTTGACAAAACCAAATTTATACAATATCTTTCTACAAATCGATCCCTACAAAGAATAATAGATGGAAAATTCCAACACAAGGAGGGAAACTACACTCATGAAAAAGCAACAAAGTTATCTTGCTCCCACCTTGAAGATAATAGACTGAACGTCTGAACCTGTAAGCCAGCCCCAATTTAACATTGTCTTTATAAGACTTGCCTTGGTCATAGAGTCTGCTCACAGCAGTAAAACCATAACTAAGACATGGGGTAAGCATATTTTTGAAGAGTTGTCACTGTGACATTAAAGAAAAGAATAAAACTTTTTGTAATTTAATGATATTTGTCTTTATTGCTAGAATATTTTTGTTACCTCTTTTGATAAAATTTTATTTATATTTTTCCCTTTCTGAGTATTTGTTTGGTTCTAATTTACTTGTCTATTTTATAGAAAAGTAGCATTGAATTTTGAAATAAATGCATAAGCATGAGTAAAAACCTTTCTGTACCATTTCTAATGTCTAGGTAATTTAAAACAAAATTACATTTAATATAAGAAATATGGAATAAAGAATTCAAATGTGACTTTTCTTTTAACAAATATTTCTTATAGTATTTATAGATAATAAAATTAAAATGCAATTCTCAGAGTTTAGGAAAAGAATGTATGAAAAATTACTCCAAAATAAGCAGAAAAAAATCTGTGATTAATTCTGGAATAGCAATATTTATATGCCAAATTATACATAGAAATTCTTTATCTAAATTTAATTATAATATAAAACTATGGAAGTGGTCAGAGAGTGTTGTAGCTGAGCCTGGTGCTATTCTTGTGAACCAATCCCCTAATGAATAAAGGAGCCAATCACTGGGCGAGTAGGTGGGACTTCAGGCTTGGACAGGGGAAGAGAGGAAGCAGGAGACAGTCACTTCTTTTCGGAACTGGGACAGCAGAGGGGTAAGGCCTACAAGATTAGGTTTTAGTTGTTGCACCCAGAGATTGAGTTACCATTATTTCTGAACTATGTTATTTATTGCATTTTCCTTCACAAGGCAGCTTATCTGGTATGAGATAAAGGTATGGCAAGAGAGAAAGATATGGCAACCAAGCACGGGTTTGCCTGAGGTGCTCCACAAAGGTCATGGAAATTTGAAGCACAGGAACGGTGTAATAGCAACCTGCCAGTAGAAACCTAGTGAATTAGGTGGAGATTTCAGAGTCAGAATTCCCATGAGATAACAACAGTCAGCCATTATCTGCCCGTACATGGCCAGCCAGGCCACTGAGGCAGAGGTGCAAGTGTAAAAACGTGACAGTTCTATTTTTTTTAATAATTCCTACAAGAATGATCTCCTACAGGATGATCTCCTTTCTCCAACTAGGTTTGTGTTTAATTTTTCTTCAAGAAAGAATTGGGAAAACAATGAAGTGTCCAAAGGGAGGTGCTTTATTGTCAAACTTAAAACAGGATACCACTTGGTACTCAACAGTTTTTTATAGAACTGGTTTGAACTCCTAGTAGCAGAGAAACGCTATTTGCTGAGAACCATTGCAGTTCTGGGAAGTATTGAAGCTCCAAATCTCTGGGAAAACTTCAGGGTACCAAGTAAACTCAGCCCTTTGCACAGTAAGTCTGCAGACCACTGACAGGACTACCACCTAGAAAAGCAGCATGAGGACTGGAGTAATATCTCTGAAGTATCAGGTCTTGGAGGTTGCATCTTGAATTCTTACTAGATTGAGCTCCCCTGCCTAGGTCGAACTCCTCAGGGACAAGGAATTCCTGACAAATCTATCTTCTCAAGTCTTAAAGACAATGCATTCTTCTCTCACTAGTGAAGTGGTCTCTTGCCTTGAAAAGATTAGTGCTTTGGACCCAAATTACTGACAGGCAGTACTGGGGCTTGGCTCCAAAGCCTTCTATATTTTTTCTCTTCTGTGTGACTCCTACAGCAAATTCCATGTCTACAGTCTTGTAACATCACAAATTGTTGAATGTCAGCTGAACGTTGATTGGCTGAATGGGTATGCAAATAGGACAAAAAATAGGACCAATCAAGGAAGAGGTATCAGACCTTGTGTGGGAAGAGAAGAACCCTGAGATCATCAAAAGTTGCTAAAACTTTGTTACCAAATCCATGAGTCTCTGTCTTTAGACCTGGAGATGTTTCTGTTTGTTCCAAGTTGGTTTTGCATCTGCTGCTGTAGCAGCTATTAATAATGTCCTTTCTGTGACTTCTTTACTTTGAATGTTTAAAGTGTCCAAAAATTGTCAGAAAACTGAGTACTAAAATTCACTTAACATAGAGGCCAGGCCAGCAATCTGAACTCCAGATAAGACCAAACCCCTACCCTACCCACACTCACCTAGAATAACCCTAATGGTCCCTCCTGTCCTCATCACTATATTCTGGTCCACACCTCCAGAATAAGCCTTCTACTTTACCAAAGGCCAGGATAGCTCCCTGAAAACCAGGTCAGCTACCTTGCTCTGCCCACAAATGCCTAGTATAGCCCCAAAAACCTCTTATCTTTTTGTCACCAAATCCAGGCCTGGCAGAAAACTCCTACTCTACTAGAAGGAGAGACCAACATCTTACACTGCTAAGACCAGGCCAGTTCTATAAAAATCAGACAGAAGCCTCCTACCACATCAGAATCCATATCCATGCTACTTAGGTCTCACTTTCATTATGCAATTTCTAGTTGCTGCTGAGTGTTCAGTTATAAGAATAATAAACAGAAGAGGTGGGAAGCTAATAAACCCTTACAAATTGATTGACCATTGGGAAACAGAATAAAATTAATTTTATTTTCTGCACATGAACAGACTCCAGATATTGCAGTACCTTCTCATTTTACTTACAATGGGGTCCCCAGTGGAGGAGTTAGAGAAAGGACTGAAGGAGCTTAAGGGGTTTGCAACCCCACAGGAAGAACAATAATGTCAACCAACCAGACCCCACAGAGTTCCCAAGGACTAAACACCAACCAAGGAGTATACACTGCTTCAGCTGCATATGTAGCAGAGGATGGCCTTGTTCTGAATCAATGGGTGGAGAGGCCCTTAGTCCTGTGAAGTCTAGATGCCCCAGTGTAGGGGAATTTGAGAGCAGGAAGGAAGGAATTTGAGGTGGGAAGTAGATGGGTGGGTGGGGAAACAGTCTCATAGAAGCAGGGGAGGGGGATGGTTTCAGGGTGGGGGAACCAGGGAAGGGGATAACATTTGAAAGATACACAAAGAACTCAAGACATTAGACTCCAGAGAATCAAATAACTCTATTAAAAATGGGGTACAGAGCTAAACAAAGAATTCTCAACTGAGGAATAGTTTAGTGTTTTTTTATGGGATTCCTGAGTGTATGAATTTGTGGGTCTTTGATTCTTGTACCTGAATGACAAAATGAAATAAAAGGAAGACAAGGTTACTCCAACAGTATAGAGAATATTATTATTGTAGGTAGAAGGGAGAAAGCGGGCAGAAAGAAGAGTCCAGGCTGAACATACCTGGCCAGCTTGAGAGGAATTTGGACCTTGAGGAATTTGGACCTTGAGAGGAAAGTTGCTGAGGCAGGCAAGAAAGGAGACTGTGAACAGCAGACCAGAATGAAAAGCTGAGTTATACAGGAATCAGCCTCAGGGAAGGGAAGCATAACCTAGCCTCCGGGAGGGAAAAGTTTAGGGTAGGTGGGGTGAGAAGTGCTTCGAGCAAGCACAGGTTTTGAGTGTTGCTGGGAAAGCTAGTCATTGTGTGCTTTGATAAGTTAGACATTTCAGTTCTGAGTTTCTTTGAGACCTTACAGTGCCTTCTCCTGGGCTCCATTCCTTCTCTTGGTTTGACTTTTCCAATTCTGATGTGACAGGTTTCCTTTTTATCTTATTATATTTTATTTTGCTATAGTTTTTCAATGAACGAATGAAAACCTAACACTAAGTTAAAGGTGAACACATGAACAGTCACTTATACCTTCTGGGAGTGAGAAAATCAGTTTTTTCTCAATAGAGCGACAGAGGATATAACCATGTCAAAGCAGGCCTCATGTTCAGGAGTAGCTGACCAACATATAATGGATTCCACAGATTTTTGTATGCATGCTTTGATTTGGTTACAGTTTGGCTGCTTGATTGTTTGTTTGCTTAGTTCTTTTTTAAGTGTGTTTTTATTTTGTTTCCTTGGTTTGGGGAAATTTGGTTATTGTATTGGGTTTTTGTTTGTTTTCTGAGAAAAAAACTTAGAGTTACACTGGGGAAGGAGGGGTGGTGGGAAGAGATCGTGAGGGATTTGAAGGAGGGGAATAATTCGATCAAAACATACTTAGATTTAAAAATCATTTTAAATAATAAAAATATAATTTTAGAAAAATAGAGAAAAAGGAAAAGTGAAAAGAATTACTGGCTAGAACCAATACAAAAGCCTAGTGAGGGAGATATCAAATCTTAAAACACAAACTCCAAGCTTCCTGCCCCATCATAGTAAGGAATGAGTTCACCTCTACCTGAATAAGTTTGATGGGTGGAGGCCACATGGCTTTTGTAGCTAGTGTCTAATAAAAGCTGGGAGACTCTGCTCACATAGCTCTGCTTGAAGGGCTGTAATAGGTCCAAGCATGGCAAATATGGCAGGGGTAGGTCCTGCCTTTCCCGCTTCCCTCTTCTTCCTCAACCATTATATTCCCTTATGTAGGCATTTCCACATCCCAAAAACCTGACCATCAAGGTCCATTCCTTTATTTGACCACTTCCTTATGCCTAACTCATTCCTGAGTCTGACCAGTCCAGCTATCAAATTTTCCTATTTGGCTATACTGATTAAAATGTCCAATCAGAGCCTACTAACACATATTACCTCACTCTAACATGGACCTCCCCTCTACTTCTCAATCCAATTCTCCAAAAGAATCACACTCCCATGATAAATTGCACTCATCCCCTACCCCTATTCTACCTCTTAGGGAAGTAGCTAGTGTGGTTGGTCCAACTCATTTCTATTTTTTCTTCTCTCTTAACAAACTCACCCAGGTTGAAACTTCTGGGTCCCTTATCTCAGACCCCACAAACTTCATCAAACAATTCCAATACCTAATCCACTTCTACAAACTTATCTTCTATGACACTCAAAACCTGTGCTGCTCGAAGCACTTCTCACCCCCTAAACTTTTCCCTGATTAATTTAGACATGTCTGGGAAAAGACCTATGAGCTTTCAGATAAAATGTACCAAAGAGACCAAACTACCCCTCCGGAGCCACGCAGATCCCTGACATAGATCACCAGTGAAATTCCAAAAACAGACATTACTGTTGGGCCAGGGACTATTTTATTACTTGTCTGGCCTCCCTGCCCTGAGGATAGTGACCCTTAAACCAATTTCAAATAATGTTAGAGGCAGTTCAGAACTAATCTGAAAATTACTCTCAGTTCCTTTGATGGGTTACTCAGGACATGCTCTAATATATAAAACCTATACTTGGAGAGCTTGGATGACCAACCAGTCCTTATGACCTACATTTTGCCTAATCCTATCTAGACATAAAGGTCAAGCTCAAAAGACTAGATCAAGGCCCGCTCACAACTCAAGCTGAAAGTTCTGGCCCTAGCATTTATGGTCTTACATAATCATGATGAACACAACAAAAACTAGAGTTGCCAACCCTAGGCTGACTTTCAACAAATGGCTCAACAAACGGGATGTCAGGTCCTAAGGGACCACCAGATCCTTGCTTCAAATGTGGCAAGAAATGTCACTGGGCTTATGCATGCCTAGATCTTCACAGACCTATCTGACAGTGCCCTAAATGTCAACAAGATGGCCCCTGGACATTGGTCTTATCCATCCTTCTGGCACCTTCTTTGGTGCCTGGCAACTGTAGACTGACAGGGTTCATTCACTGTTTTTGACCTGACTAAACCCACACCAATCGATCTTTGGGAGCCTAGAATCTGGCTTCTTTTACCAGGTCATCTCATCACATTTCTCCGAGGTACCGGAGCAATCTTTTCAGTCCTGAGAAAATTCTTGGGATTCCATACATCCCTCTCCTTCATCCACAGTTGGAGTGCATGACCAATCCACCAGACTTCTCTAAACTCTAAACTCCAGCATTAGCATGCTCCGTCAATGGTTGCTTTCCCTACTCCTTTCTCTTCATTCCCTCACCTTCTAATCCCTTACTATGGAGAAATATGCTTTCCAAAGTTGCCTGCTTCCCAGGCAATGCTCCCAGGGCACTCCTGTGTCCCTTCCCTTCTTCATTTCTTAAGCCTCCATTTCTCCCAGAGGCTAGGTTATGCTTCCCTTCCCTGAGGCTGATTCCTGTATAACTCAGCTTTTCATTCTGGTCTGCTGTTCACATTTCTCCTTTCTCACTGTCCAAAATCTTTGAATTTCTCTTAGCCTTATTCCCCCTTTCCTACCATATGGGACACTACCTCTTCTTTTCTTGATGCACATCATAAAATCCTTTCTATTAAACTTAGAAATTCTTCTGCCTGCATTTCCAAACCCAACATTCCCTATACTTGACCAATTTCAGGGACCTCAAACCCATCATTCAATCCATTTTATCCAAGAAGTTTCTCTACCCTGCCTTATCACCCTACAATACTCCCATATTGGCAGTAGAAAAAGAACTATTGGAACTTTCCACTAGTCCAGGATATTTGTTCCATTAATACTGCCACTGTCCCTGTATACTCTGTGGGCCCCGTCTCTTTTACTATCCTCTCCAGTATCACTGGAAATACTATTTCTCAGTCCTAGACTTTAAAAATACTTTTATCTCCATACCCCCAGATATTCTCAAAACCACTTTTGTCTTCACTTTGGTAGACCCTATACTCAACAATCCTGACAACTGACCTGTACTGTCCATCCCCAGGGACTCAGAGGCAGCCCCCACCTTTTCAATTAGGCCATGGACCTGGCCTGTTTTCATTATTTTTTATTCCTGTCTGCTTCAACATGTAGATGATCTCCTCCTTTGCAGTCCTTTCTTCTCCAGCAGCCAATCCAACACCACTTCACTCCTCAGTTAACTTTATTCCAGAGGTTACCAAGTCCTGCCTTCCAAAGCTCAACTTTCTTCCTCACAGGTCAGAATATTGACTTCTCTATCACCCCAACCCATAAACACCTCAGTGTAGGCCACTTTCCCATCTCCATTTTCTACCTCTTTTCCCCATCTCCATTTTCTACCTCTGTCTTCAACAAAATCTGAACTGCTTTCTTTTTGGAAGATAGCCAAACTTCTCTACTCATGGATCCCTAGATACTCATTTCTAGTACATCCTCTATACCAAGCCATTTCTGTACTTTCCCATGAGCCTCTTCCTCTCATCCACAAATAATTCCTTAAGTTCAAAAATGCTCTCCTTTCTGCTCCAGCCCTCTACTTCCCAGATCTATGCAGTCCTTTCCATCTTTACACTTCTGAAAGACAAGGTTATGCCCTTGGGGTCTTGAGACACTTTCTTGAGCCAATTTTTGCCCCCTATCATTTACCTCTCCAAACTCTGGACAACACCATCTGTAGCTGGGTTCCTTGACTACCCTTATGTGGCAGCCTCTCTGCTTATCTCTGAATCTGACAAATTAACTTTCAGATCCGCCTTCATAATCTATTCCCACCATCTTCTCTATTTACTGCTCACTAACAAAGTACTCCAATTCCTTTCCACTGTCTGAGTTCTATCTCTTCAAACTTCTCTTATCTAAACTATGCCACTTATATTTATTACTTGTCCTCTCCTCAACCTATCCACACTTATCCCTGTGCTCTAACATTCTTCAGACCCTCTACAACTCCTGTATCATGACTCATGAAGACCTCTTCCTCCATTTTTCTTGTATACAAGATCCTCCAGCTGCTTCTTCCTATACTTTTTATGTGAATGACAGTTCTTTTTTGTTGACAACCACCAGGTTGTGGGATATGCAGGGATCTCAGATGATAGCATCCTTGAGGCAGCTTTCTTGCCCCTACAAATCTTCAGGCAGAATTAGTGGCCCTCATCAGAGCCTTCCAGATCATCAAAAATACAACATTAATGCTGTATAAGGACTCCGAATATGCTTTATATATCCTGCTAACACACTCAATTAACTGGAAGAAACCAGGATTTCTAAAACAAAAGGTAACTGAAAAAAACCTAACTTTTCATTTATTCATGACCTCCTCAAGGCCCCTCTTACCCTTTGGAATTGCTTGATTCCTTGCAAGTCACATCAGACTGAAACCTCCATTGTTGTGAAATATAATAATCAAGCTAACATTGTGCCCAGTCATGATACCTTTTCATCCCCATGACTCATCCTACTTCCAAGCTACCTTATTACACATAACATACTTAATACTCCTTCAACACAGACATTGGAGACCCCTTCTTTCACTGGAACTACATTCCTCACCTTGGCTATTTCTGAAAAATTCCTTCCCCATTTTTATAAACGTGCCCATCTAGACACATTTTGACTGCATCCATTCTAAACAACTCACAAATTCTCTGACTTGTTCCATACAGTCAGGAGATCAGGTTCTCCTTGCCCGCTCAACCAACCAACTTACCACTCTATCCCAAGTGGCAAGGGCCTTATATTGTGGCAGTCATGACCCCGACTGTGGTCAGACTTCAGGAAATCCCACAATGGAGTCAGCTGTCTTGTCCAATGTCATTTTTTTATTCCCCTCCTTCCTCTCCTTCCCCCATTCCTCAATACTTTCCTAGTCCCAAGTTTACATCTCAATCTATATCTTCTGGTTCCTGTTCCTTTAAAATTGCTTGTTCCCGATTGCCTCATCTCTCTGAACAAGATGACTTTTACTCCCCTCCTCTCACTGCTCCTTCTTTTCTGGCCACATAGTTGCCATATGTCTGGCAATTTAAAGTCAGGAAAAAACTCATATATCAAAAGGACTTTGTCCAGATTATCAAATAAGGCTTTCTGTTCCAAAGCCCCATGCAGTATTCTTATTCCAATTCTTGTTCAGTCTGGAGCTATTTCAGCAAACCTTGATGATCTACCATGTACCTGCTTTACCTTCAATCAGTTCCACACAAGCTGCCCTACTCTTCCCAAATAATGTGGGGGAGGCATTACATGTCCCCACAGGGTGTGGAAAGTTCAATGGATCACCAGCACAATCCAATGGGAAGATGGCACTGGAAAGGTATTAATACAACCCCAGACTCCTACAAACAACTAAGATTAATACTCTCCAATATACATTGAAGACCCATGGGATGGAATCTAAGGTGTATTTTACAAAGGGAAATGAGCTAGACCTTTTAAATCCTAGATACCCATGGCCATAATTAATATTCATTGCCAACTGGCTTCTCTAACCTCTTTACTTGTATGGGTGTGTTCAGATATCAAGCACTTTGAACAAATCCTAGACTCCCAATTAGAAGACACAACTTAACCTAAACCTTACAAGCCATCTGCCCTTAGATTCACATACTCTAATGGCTAAACCATCACTTGGGGTAAGGCCATCCAACAAACTCTTTCCCTTCTCAGTTTTATTGTCCCTTCCTTTAATGTCTCCCATGCCTGTCTCTGTACCTTCAACCCCCTCCTCTAGCCACAGCCCCTCATGCTGGTGGTACCTCACTTACCAATGCCCCCCTCCCCTGGTCCCACAACTACCAATTGTTTGTCCCCAGCAATCCAAGGTCCCTGTTGGGAGCCAAAATCATTTCCTGTCAATATTTCCACATGAACCCCAAAGTTTTGTTGTCGACCATCCCTTTCATACCTTTATAAAGACCTATATAATCTTCCATCTTTCCCAAATCTCTCAATTTCAAAGCCCACCTGGGCACCTAAGGGAAGACTATTTTGGGTGTATTCTCTCCAATGCAGCCAGATCCTGTGTTTGTTTGTTTGTTTGTGTGTGTGGGTGGGTGGGTGGCAGCTATCCCTCAATTGATCATATATGGCCAATCTTAATTTTCCTTTCAACACCTTGTGCTCCCAGAGCTTTCTTCTTGCCTATTATGGTGGATGTTAAGTGTGGCCACTGCCTTAACTGGAAAGACGAAGGCCTGCAGAGCTTTGGGTCACTCTGTCCTTACAGCTCAAGATTTTTTGAGTCCAGATTACAACTCTCTTCAGAATCTGTGGCAACAGAAGGAATGGGGGAACTGGAGTCTCAGAGCACAGCTCCATAGGCAATCAGTGCCCACAGTGGTGCTGCTCCACAGAAGGCCCTGCTCATGCTGTGGCCCATGAGGGAAAACAGCCTTCCAGTCAAGGCCCATTGCACTCCCAGCCTAGTGCTTGGTGAGAGGTGCCAGTCCACACCGAGATGATAAGGCACATGTGCCTGATAGTACCGGTGGGTGCACGCGGCTATAGACCTGAAGCCAGAAAAGCACGGCTGGTTGGAGATGCTGGGTCAGGGCCAGCAGAAGGAAAAAACAGTAGGGCAGCATGCTAGACTGAGCTGAAGGGGCTAAGCCAGCTGTCAATGCCAGGTGCTAGTTGAACTGCAGATGGAGCACCAGAGATAACATACAGAAGAAATCCAAGCCCAGACACAAACCTTTGACCAGGTAAGTATCTTTGAAATCATGCTAAATGCTAAAGAGAGACAGAAACTGAATATAGAGAGTCATAGGCAGCAATCCTCTGAAAGAAGGAAAGAATTAGAAATTAAAAATGAAAAATATTCATGTTACAAATGAAGAGAAACACAATGACACAATATATCAGTATCCCAAATGATTTTTTTTTTTGCTTATAAGTAAATGATTATTTTTTCAGTAATAATTACAAGTTTATATATCCTTTTAGAGAGGGATTGGAATAAAACAGATTTAGAGAAGGAAAAGACTGAAAATTTAAATGCTAGCTAGGAGGTAATGAAAAAAGGATTGGAAAATCCTCCAATTCAGAATTAAAGATCCTCAGAGGAATCCAATCTAAAGCCTACATCGCCTCCTTCTGATGTCATTACAGAATGACAGCCTATTAAAATTTTAAGGAGACATGTGGTTAAGAAGAAGAAAGGAGAGGGCCCTGGGCCTGTAAAGATTGCATCCAGTTTAGTAAAGAAACCGAGGGGGGAGGGGGAATGATTGGGGAACAGTTGGGGGGAGAGGAACTATGGGAACTATGGTGGGTGGGAACTGGGAAAGGGGAAAGCCTTTTGAATGTAAACATAGAACATAGAAAATAAAAATTTAAAAAAAAAAAAAAAGAAGTTAAACCCCTGTAAGTGACCCAAAAAACTCCACCAGAGAACTTCTACAGCTGATAAACAACTTCAGCAAAGTGGCTGGTTATAAAATCAACTCAAGCAAATCAGTAACCTTCCTGTACTCAAAGGACAAGCAGGCAGAGAATGAAGTTAGGGAAATAACACCCTTCACAATAGCCACAAACAACATAAAGTACCTTGGTGTAACTCTAACTAAACAAGCAAAAGATATGTATGACAGGAACATCAAGTCCTTGAAGAAAGAAATCAAAGAAGACCTCAGAAGATGGAAAAATATTTCTTGCTCCTGGATTGGCAGGATCAATATAGTAAAAATGGATATCTTGCCAAAAGCAATCTACAGATTCAATGCAATCCCCATCAAAATCCCAACTCAATTCTTCATAGATCTAGAAAGAGCAATTCTCAAATTCATCTGGAGCAACAAAAAACCCAGGATAGCTAAAACTATTCTCAACAATAAAAGGACTTCTGGGGGAATCAATATCTCTGACCTCAAGCAGTAGTACAGAGCAATTGTATTAAAAACTGCATGGTATTGGTACAGCAACAGGCAGGTAGATCAATGGAATAGGATTGAAGACCCAGAAATGAACCCACAGACTTATAGTCACTTGATCTTTGATAAAGGAACCACAACCATCCAGTGGTTAGCCTTTTCAACAAATGGTGCTGGTTCAACTGGAGGTCAACATGCAGAAGAATGCGAATTGACCCACTCTTATCTCCTTGTACTAAGATCAACTCCAAGAGGATAAAGGACCTCCACATAAAACCAGACACACTGAAACTATTAGAAAAGAAACTTGGGAAGACCCTGGAGGACATGGGCACAGGGGGAAAGTTCCTGAACAGAACACCAATAGCTTATGCTCTAAGATCAAGAATTGACAAATTGGACCTCATAAAATTACAAAGTTTCTGTAAGGCAAAGGACACTGTCAGAAGGACAAAACGGCAACCAACAAAGTGGGAAAAGATCTTTACCAACCCCACATCTGACAGAGGGCTAATATCCAATATATACAAAGAACTCAAGAAGTTAGACCGCAAAGAACCAAATAACACTATCGAAAAATGGGGTACAGAGATAAACAAAGAATTTTCACCTGAAGAAATTCGGATGGCCGAGAAACAACACCTTAAGAGATGTTCAACATCATTAGTCATCAGGGAAATGCAAATCAAAACAACCTGAGATTTTTACCTCACACCAGTCAGAATGGCTAAGAATAAACTCAAGAGACAACAGGTGCTGGCAAGGATGTGGTGAAAGAGGAGCACTCCTCCACTGTTGGTGGGATTGCAAGATGGTACAACCACTCTGGAAATCAGTCTGGTGGTTCCTCAGAAAATTGGGCATGACACTTCCAGAGGACCCTGTCATACCACTCCTGGGCATATACTCAGAGGATTCCCCTGCATGCAATAAGGACACATGCTCCACTATGTTCATAGTAGCCTTATTTATAATAGCCAGAAGTTGGAAGGAGCCCGGATCTCCCTCAAAAGAGGAATGGATACAGAAAATGTGGTATATTTATACAATGGAATACTACTCAGCAATTAAAAATAATGAATTCATGCAATTTGTAGGCAAATGGTTAGATCTGGAAAATACCATCCTAAGTGAGTTAACTCAATCACAAAAGAATACACACGAAATGCAATCACTGATAAGTGGATATTAATGAGCCCAGAAGCTCTAAATACTCAAGACACAATTAGCAAATCATATGATTCCCAAGAAGAAGGGAGAAAGGGGCCCTGGTCCTGAAAAGACTTGATCCAGTATTGTAGGGGAGTACCAGAACAGAGAAATGAGAGGGGGTGATTGGGGAAAGGGTGGAGGGAAGAGGACTTATGGGACATATGGTGAGGGGGGAACTGGGAAAGGGGAAAACATTTGGAATGTAAACAAAGAATATAGAAAATTAAAAAAAGGAATTCAGAATCTGTTCATTCTAATATACATCCAATATCTAGTGCTACAAAACTAGGAGGTCATTGAACCCATCTTCACCCACTGTATCATTGGTCAGGCAACACAGAAATTTTTTTTTAATTTTTTTTTATTTTCTATGTTCTATGTTTACATTCCAAAGGCTTTCCCCTTTCCCAGTTCCCACCCACCATAGTTCCCATAGTTCCTCTCCCCCCCTAACTGTTCCCCAATCATTCCCCCTCCCCCCTCGGTTTCTTTACTAAACTGGATGCAATCTTTACAGGCCCAGGGTCCTCTCCTTTCTTCTTCTTGGGAATCATTTGACTTGCTATTTGTGTCTTGAGTATTTAGGGCTTCTGGGCTCATTAATATCCACTTATCAGTGATTGCATTTCATGTGCATTCTTTTGCAACACAGAAATTTTTAATCCCCATTTCTTTTTGAAAGGATACTCTATAGTTGCATTTCATGCCCACCTTATCAGACCTCTGGTTCTTGAACCATATATCTTATCTTCACTTCTCCCACCACTCTTCCCTGCTTGCTGAGTACCCTGGAGCACACTAAGCTGCCCTGAGTAGGTTGTTAGCCCAGGTGGACCTTCATTCTCCAGCCACTTCTCTACCTGCCTTTATCAGACCTGCGGCTCCTGAACTATACAGATCTGCAGATCCCAAAACCATTTGCAGATTCAGAATGGTTCAGACCAAAGATACCCAAAAGAGACCTGCCACACATGAGCCATCAAAGTTAACCCCTCTCACAACATCTGCTACAACAGGAACATCCAAGTACCAATGTCATCCAAATAGTTCAAGGTCTCAATCAACAAAAAGAACTCAATCAACAAAAGCCAAGTTAATATGACACCTCCAAAGCACAGCTACCCCAGTACAGCAAGCCCTGGACATGCTAACATAACCAAAACACAAGAAAATGACCAATCCAATCTTAGAAAGATGATAGAGGCCTTTAAAGAGGAAATGAATAAATCCAATCTTATAAACATGGTAGAGCCCTTTAAAGAGGAAATGAATAATCTAGACAGATTCCACTTACCAAAGTTAAATCAAGATCAGGTAAACTGTATAAACAACTCCATAACCCCTAAAAAAAATAGATGCAGTCATTAAAAGTCTATCAACCATAAAAAGCTCAGAGCAAGATGGTTTTGGTGCAGAATTCTACCAGACTTTCAAAAAATACCTAATACTCCTCAAACTATTCTACAAGATAGAAACAAAAGGAGCACTGCCAAACTCATAAGGGCACAGTCACCCTGATACCTAAACCTCACTAAATCAACCAAGCAAACCTCTGGCTTATTTGTCTCATGATCATTAATGCAAAAGTGCTCAATATAGTACTTGCAAACTGAATCCAGGAACACATCAAAGACATCATCCATCACAATCAAGTAGGCCTCATTCCAGGTACAGATGTATGGTTCAATATACAAAAATCCATCGACATAATCTACCATATAAACAAACTGAATGAAAAAAATTATGATCATATCATTTGATGGTAAAAATCCTTTGGTGAAATCCAACACCCTTTCATGTTAACAGTATTAGATCAGGGATACAGAGCACATAACTAAACAATATCAAAGCAATATACTGCAAACCAATAGCCAACATCAAACTAAATGAATAGAAATTTAAAACATTTCCACTAACTAAAATTAAGAACAAAGCAAGGATGCCCATTCTCTCACTATCTATTCAATATAGTTCCTCAAGTTCTAGCCAAAGCAATAAAGGAGATCAAGGATATACAAACAGGAAAGGAAGAAGTCAAGGTATCACTATTTGGGATGATATGATAGTATACATAAGTGACCCCAAAAATTCCACTAGAGAACTCCTACAGCTTATAAACCACTTCAGCAAAGTGGCTGGCTACAAAATTGACACAAAGAAACCAGTAGCCCTCCATTATACAAGTGATAAATGAGCTGAGAAAGAAATTAGGAAAATAACACCCTTTACAATAGCCATGATTAATATAAAATATCTTGGTGTAACTCTAACCAAGCACCTGATAGATCTGTATGACAAGAACTTCAAGTCCCTGAAGAAAGAAATTGAAGAAGATATCACTAGACAGAATGACCTCCCATGCTCACGGATAGGTAGGATTAACAGTAAAAATGGCCATCTTACCAAAATCAATCTACAGGTTCAATGCAATCCCCATCAAATCACAACACAATTTTTATAGACATTGAAAGAGGAATTTTCAACATCATATGGAAAAACAAGCAAACAAAAAACAGTGTAGCCAAACAATCCTGAACAATAAAAGAACTTCAGAAGGAATCACCATCCCTGACCTCAAGCTGTACTACAAAGCAATATTGATAAAAACCACATGGTATTGGTACATAAACAGACACATTAATCAGTGGAATATAATCAAAGTCCCAGAAATGAATCCAGACACCTATGGGCACTTGATTCTTGAGAAAAAAAGTCAAAACCATACAATGGAAAAAATGAAAGCATCTTCTACAAAAAGTGTTGCACTAACTGGATATCTACATGCAGAAGAACGAAAATAGATCCATATTTATCACCCTGGACAAAACTTAAGTCCAAGTGGATCAAGGACCTCAACATAAAAGCTGATACACTAAATCTTATAGAAGAAAAAATGGGAAATACCCTTAAATACATTGGTATAGAAGACAATTTCTGGGACAGAATACCAATGGCTCAGGCTTCACAATCAACAATTGATAAGTGGAATCTCATGAAACTGCAAATTCTGTAAAACAAAGAACACTGTCAACATGACAAATTAGTAGTTTACAGATTTGGAAAGGATCTTCACCAACACTACATCTGACAAAAGGCTAATATCCAAAATTTACAAAGAACTCAAGAAATTAGACAACAAAAACCCAAATAACATAATTAAAAATGCATACAGAACTAAGCAAAATTCTCAACAGTGGAATCTCAAATGGCCGAGAAGCAAGAAATGTTCAAAGCCCTTGGTCATCAAGGAAATGCAAATCAAAATAACTATTACACCCATCGGAATAGCTGAGATCAAAAACTAAAGATAGCACATGCTATGAAGGATGTGGAGCAAGAGGAACACTCCTTCATTGCTGGTGGGAGTGCACATTTGTACAACCACTTTGGAAATCAGTTTGGTGGTTTCATGGAAAACTGGGAATAGTTCTAACTCAAGATCAAGCTATACTACTCTTGGCATATACCCAAATGATGCTCCAACATTCCACAAAGACATTTCCTCAACTATGTTCATAGCAGCTTTATTCATAATAGTCAGAAACTGGAAACAACCTAGATATCCCTCAACAGAAGAATGCATAAAGAAAATGTGATACATCTGCACAATGGAAAACCATTTGGCTATTAAAAACCAAGACATCATGAATTTTGCAGACAAATTGATGGAACTTGAAAATATCATCCTGAGTGAGTTAACTCTGATTCAAAAGACACATATCTATGTACTCACTTATAAGTGGATATTATCCATGAAATACAGGTACCACAGACCCAAAGAAGCTAAGCAAAAGGGAAAGCCAAGTGAGGAATCTTGACTCTCACATAGAAGGAGGAATAAAATAGTCATAGGAGACAGATGCAGAGAAGGAACTGAGAGGGAGGATGGATAGAGAGGAAATGGGGGTTCAGGATCAGGTGTGGAAAAGGACAGAAGGGATGGCTAGATAGGCATAAAAATAAATGGAAGTCTGCCGCTGACAGGGGTGAGGAGGTGGGCTACATCTCTGCGTTAGAAAGAGACAAGAAAACAAGACAAGGGAGGTACCCAAGAATCAGTGGGGTGACGTTAGCTGTGGCTCACTATATTGGGGATATGGAACCTGAGGAGTCCAACTCCTGTAGTCAGCCAGGAACCCCAATGGAGTGATAGAGAAACCAACCCACCCACAAACCTTCAGCCCAAAATTTATCCTGACTTTATAAAACTGCAGGCATGGGGGATGGAGACTTAGGGAATGGTCAACCAATAACCTGACCAACTTGAGAGCTATTCCATGGACAAGCAACCAATCCTTAGCTCTATTAATAATACTCTGTGATGCTTGCAGACAGGAGCATGTTTTCCTCTGAGAGGCTCCACTCACCAGCAGACTCAGGCAGATACAGACACCCACAGCCAAACATTGGATGGAGCTTGGGGACTCTTACAGAAGAATAGGAGGAATGATTGTGGTACCAAAGGGTATAGGAACTCCATAGGAAGACCAACAGAGTCAACTAACCTGCACCTTTTGGGCTCTCAAAGTTTGAAATATCAACCAAAGAACATATAGGAGCTAGACTTAGGCCTTCCTGCATATATGTTGCAGATGTACAGCTTGGTCTTCATGTGAATTCCTAACAACTGGAATGGGAGATATCCCAAAAGCTGTTACCTGTATGTGGGATATGCTCTTCTAGCTGGACTGCCTTGTCTGGCTTCAGAGGGAGAGTAAGTGCCTAGCCTCCCAGAGACTTGAAATGCCAGGGTTGGGGGCGGGAGAGAGTATCTAGGGGGACCACACCTACTCAGATGAGAGGGAGATGGGGGAAGGATTGTGGGCAGTGACTGGGAGGAGGGTAGTGAGAGAGGTGTAAAGTGAATAAATAAAATAAATTTTATTCAATTTTTAAAAAGACAAAAGAACATGCATCTAAGAGATAATGTATGACAATAACAAATAAAATATAATAAGATAATCTTCACATCAAAGTTGGACCAAGCAAACTAATATAAATAAAGAGCCCTTCCCCCATCCACACTCATACAAATCAAAGACCCACTCATTCATATACTCTGGAGTCCCATTAAAAACACTAAACTGGGAGCTGGAGAGATGGCTCAGTGGTTAAGAACACCGACTGCTCTTCCAGAGGTCCTGAGTTCAATTCACAACAACCACATGGTGGCTCACAACCATCTGTAACAGGACCTGATGCCTGTGTCTAAAGAGGTCTGGTGTGTCTAAAGAGAATGACAGTGTAGTCACTTACATAAATCTTAATAAAAAAAAACCCACTAAACTGAAAGTCATAACATATACACAGAGGACCCTGTGCATAGTGCTTTTAGTCTCTGAGAATTCATATGAGGTTTGCTAACTATCCCTTCCAGTTTCTTCTATCCTGTCCAGCTTTTTTACTCTTTTCTATATAGAACCTTTGCCACTATTTTCTAGTGTCTTTGGTACAGGAAGGTACTCTGCAGGCTATCAAAAGAGAAATGTATGTACCAATACAGCCACAAAACCTTAGATCTACAATGCTGTCTGGCCTCTAAAATATCCTAGGTCAATGATGGCACAAAGTCTGTGGAAGCAACCAAACTTGACTTAAGACCCACTCTACTAGATGTAACCCAAAACTAATACCGCTTGGGTGACCAAGAACCAGATACTAACTAGATAGCCCAGAGACCTACGATAAAACCAAATACCTAACTCATCATTAAAATAAAAATAGTGACGTAGTGACTAAATAGCTACTAATAATTATATGCTGCTATGCTCAAAGACCAGCGTCTTATTCACCCGTTATCAAAGATGCTTCCTCTTGTAGCAGATGGAAACAAACGCAGATATCCACAGTCAGAAATTACAGGCAGAGAGGGGGATTTGGAAGACTCATATCTAAGTGTGAAATCTCCATTAAATTCTTCCCCTCAGAGCCTCGCAGCTCAGGGAACCCTGGGAAGAGGAAGCTAAAAGAGTATAAAAGCCTACTTCTCAATTTTATGTATTCTAAGAAATTCGAAGGGAGATAATAAGAAAGAGACAAAATTTTCTATTTTGAGACATTATTATAGATCTAAGTAGTTAAAAAAAAGGTTGTTTCAGAGTGAGATTATTTAACAAGACTCAAGTGTCCCTTGTATCAGAAAGAGCAGTGAAAAGAAAGCCTTCCAAAGTCAGTCAGCTGACATTCTGTCTCTCCTCTAGACAATGTGACACTCCTCTCCTAAAATTTTGGGCCTGTCATTAAGTTATAACATGGATTACACTTTTCCAAGCCTCTATCTGATGTTATATTAAAAAAATGTCACTAACAATGCTGCCAAAAAATAATAATGAAGAAGCTGTCCAGAGTCTGTTGAACACTGCCTTAGGCTGACACAAAAAATAATAACCCTGGATGTAAATTAGGTATTCAGCACGCACACACACACACACACACACACACACACACACAGGTCTCAACCTGTCAGCTTCATTGCAGACAAAGAATTCGGAGAGGTCTGAAGCAGAACTGGTAATAAAGGTTCATCATATCAAATTCTATGTCACCTGTAAATGCTTATTCTTCGTGCTGTACAAAGGCTTCAGGCACAGTGACCTGCAAACAGGCCACTTGAAGGTTGCCTGGGATGATGCCATCACAGTTTCCTGGCTGAAAGTCTAGGGGCTTTACTTTTGTCATAATGAAAAATGAATGTGGCTATTTTCACATGGCAAAATGACAGGTGTTCATCAGCATAAGACACATCTATTGCCCTTGCCCTTGTGGGTCTTTAGCACAATAATGAATGCAGGCACTAATTTCAGAACACAATAACCTAATGAAACAGCTTAAAATGCAATTCTTTTTAAATGGAATTTAAGTCAGAATTATCTGCTTTGTGAAGCACTGTGATCCTCTCTTCTACTACATGGAAATTATTATTCTGATTAGTGAATGGTTCATAAGCAATATTTTACCTTACATAGACTTCTCAAATTATTTTGGGAAGAAAATTTGGCCTAGAATACAATGGTGAAGAAAGTGCTAATTACTGATAATATAATTAATAATTAAGCTAGATGTGGTTAACTCGAGTTGAGCCTGGACAACATTTGGAATCTTTCAAGGTTTTACTTAAAAGGAAGCCTGACCACAAACGAATAATTATTATTCTGATTATTATCACATTAGAGTATGAGGGAATTTGAATTGTAGAGGACATGAGAGTAGGAAAACTTACTAGACTCCAATCCAGTCAGGCCACCTTTATCTTTTATACAGTTATCTGCTGGCATCCTTTTTTATTTTTGCACTAGGGACTATAATATCAGATAATTCTATCTCACTAAAATTAATTCAAGAAACTTTCTTGTTTTAAAATTAAAACCAAACAACTGGGCATTAAGCATCAGCCCACAACTTACAACATGATGCTGTCAAATCTGAGCAGTGATTGTCTGTCTTCTTTAGTGATCAAGAAAACTCAGTGGAATAAGTCTTTAATTAAAATGATGTCATGCTTAGCACCTTATAGAGATTGATCTTGTGCTACAATGTCACTCTGCATTGTGACTTATGAAAGACCCTGAGTCTGTCCCTGAGAAGTATACTGCATGCTTCAGGCTATTTCTCCATAAATGATCTCAACATCCACTCAGAATAATAAAGATGACCTGTTTCTCCTTTTAGCTTTTCTAGCTGAGTCTGATTTTCTCAGATTTCTAGATATCATCAGGGACTCTGTCTACCAGGAGCCACAGCCCCTTTCACTTCTATGAGTGAAACTTCCTTCTTACAGTCAGCTTCAACAGAAGCAATATCTAATCGATGCATAAAACTTAACATGAGAATAAACAGTTATACGGAAGCTTAAGAAAGAAACAAAGCAGCAGCAACAGAGGAAGAAGCTGACTGTAAGAAGGGAGTTTCATTTGGTGGCAACAATCCCAACTCAGCCTGAGTGTAGATCAAGATATACTGGACTGATTCTTGGCATCTATTGTTGTACCAAGTCTCATTTCCTTTTTTCCCCCTCATTAAAATATTTCTCAATCTCTGCTTGTGAGATTGTAGACTTTACAGAGAATATATAACTTACCTGGGAAAGTCATTTTTGAACAGAATTATTTATTACATGTATGAGTACAACAGTTATAAATCTTTATAAACTAAGCATGTAGAAATAGATACACTTCAGTATTAAAGGTAATTTTGGAATCATTCCTTCCTTGTGGCCTATGTGATGATTAATAGTGGTTGTCAACCTGAAAGAATCTAGAATCATCTAGGAAATCTAGACACATCTATGGGTTTACCTGTAGAAGGTCATATAGATTATGTTAATTCAGGTGAGAGACTCATCCTAAAAGTGACCAGGCTATTGTTAGTGTTTGTGTCCCAAACTAAGGAAAAGGAGAAAGTGAGCTGTGTACTAGCATTTATCTTTCTCTCCTTCATGACAGTGGTTCAATGTGACCATTTGCCTCAAGTTCTTACTACCAGGACTTCTCCTCCATGATGGACCGTACTCCTGAACTGTGAGCTAAGATAAACCCTATCTTCAGTAGATTTTGTCAGGTGCTTTGTCTCAGCTATTTCCCATCTAGGGAAAGCAATTAACATACTTTACCTTTGCAAGCCCAGGACTTGAGAAACTTGCCAGTGAATAAGTGGAAATAGATTTCTAGACATTTTGGTTGCATTCTCAAATGAATTTCATATTAAATGACTTATATTTCCAAAAGAATGAAAAACAGGATATATTAGAAAAAAAGGAATAGTTTCTGTAAAATTTGTACCAAGTCAACACATATAACTGATATTAGAGTTAATTAACAATAACTGCTAAGACCAAGTTTCTCAGCCCTTATTATTTAAAATTGTCAATGTATTTTTTAATGATGCCAGAGGGATTTTTTTTCAACCAGGGAAGCCATTTTACACATTTGTGGTAGATTCTGTTTGTTCTATCACTTCATTTTTGTTTAAAGCATTAGATGCTGTGTTATTAAACACAACATCTTACAGAATAGGTTTCGCTTCTAAAATAAATTTAACAGAAAGATATATTTCATGAAATAGTAAAGTGTTTAACCTTGAAAAGCTTATCAAAATATCTGGTTCTTTGGTTCTTTACTTTGATGCCTCAGTGACTATTTTAAAGATGGCTTTAGTAAGACACTTAGCAATGTGTTTTGCAAGTATTTTTTCCTATATAAGATTTATTACTTGGCTATGAAAATACTTTGCCCAAAACAGGAAAAGTGGTGTCTGAGTAATCAGTAGCTTCAATCAATCATTACTTATGCCCAGTGGGTATTCCTAAATTCTTTAATTGAAAACAAATTATGCAAGCCCACTTAACTGTCATCAAAACTTACCACAATAGCTCTAAAGTAGGAAGAACCAATTTATCAATGTGATTGAAAATTAACTTTCATGGGATCCTTACTTGGGCCATTGGGAGGGAGAACGAAATCACAGGAGAGGTTAGGGAGGGAAGGACCTGGGAGGGAAAGGGTACATGGAGGGAAAGAGGGGAACATGATCAGGTATTGGGTGGGGGGAACAGGACTGAAGCCCTGAGGGCCAGCAGAAAGAATGGAAACAGGCAACCTCGGGAGGTAGGAGGTGGGGGAACCCTCCAGAATGAACCAGAGACCTGGGAGGGGAGAGACTCTCAGGGGACCTTAGATGAAATGCCCTACAGTGGGCAGAGTCCAGCTCCAGAAGAAAGATATGGCATCAGAGGGGCATGGGGGATGGGTTTGCCATCCCACAGACAATATCTCTGACCCAGAATTGTTCCTGTCTGAAAGTACTGCAGAGACAAAAATGGAGAAGACCCTGAGGAAAAGGAGGTTCAGTGACAGGCCCAAATTGGGATCCAACTCAGAGGAGTGCCCAAGGCCTGACACTATCTATGACTGATGCTATGGTGTGCTTACAAACAGAAGCCTGTCATGACTGCCCTCTGAAAGCCTCAACAAGCAGCTGAAAGAGTCAGATGCAGATATTTACACCCAAACGATGGACAGAAGCTGGTGACCCCTGTGGTTGAATTAAGGAAAAGCTGGAACAAGCTGAGGAGGAGGGGAACCCTAGAGCAAGACAAGCAGTCTCAACTCTCCAGAACTGTCCAACATCTCCCAGACACAGAGCCACCAACCAGACAGCATACACCAGCTGATATGAGGCCCCCAACACATATACAGCAGAGGACTGCTGGGTCTGGACTCAGAGAAGATACAACTAACCCTCGAGAGATTTGGCGTCCCAGGGATTAGGGAGGTCTGGGGGAAAAAAGAGGGAGGTGTGGGATGTGGAACAGTCCAAGGGTGGACCAGAAAAGGGATAAAGTCTAGACAATAAAAAAAATTTAAAGAATAAACTAAAAAAAAAAAGAATAAAGTGATAAGATGGAAAAAAGAAAGAAAGTTAACATTTGAGACATTAAAGGATGTTTCTGGGTCTGTAATATCTTGTCCCTTGTCTAAGGAATGTACTTTCTAGACAATTACCTCTATAGGGAACATTCAGAGCTTCAGGGAACAATCTTCCAAAATCTTACTGTTATTTAGTCACTACTGCCAGCCATTAAATAACAGGTGGCCGGGTGTGATTTATATGCAGAAGATTTATTGTACAGTCACTCTGTGGAGGCTATGCCCCCCAGGATAGACAGGAAAAGATGATACATCAATTAATATAAAACTGAAGTGTCTTTCTTCATTTCAGAGTTTGAATATGCTCATCTATTAAGCTATAAAAACCTGTTTCATGAGCCAAAAAGCAAAAATCACCAATACACACTATCATACTTTATCAATAAAATGACATTCTGTAGGTCTACTATTACATTTGGCATAATTATCACATGCTACAGAGAAAAAGGTAAGCCTGTGATAACACTAAAAAACAAAACTAATATCATCTAGAAGAAAAAATCCCAAGAAGTATAATGGAAATAATAAGCATGTTTGTTTTGAATTGATTTTATTTTTATTTGGTAGTAATGATTTTCTAGTAACTTTATATATGTGCTTGATGTTTTTTTTTAATGTTTTCAACCAATCTGTGCTTTGGTTACTATAAATATTTCCTGAACATACTATACTTATATCCAGGTTATTCCAATAAAGAACATTTGGAATCATGTGGTAAAGGGTGTTGCTTATAATGAACACAAACAGTTTAGTACAACAAAACATTGCTTGGCCAGATGTTGTGCCCCTGTTGAGGAGCCTCAAGAATGACCAAAGAAAACAATGAGCAATTTACACTAGCTCTCATCTCACTTCATGGATCATGTCCTATTGCTAAAATGTGTGAGGTTCCATGATACCCTGCAGCTTGAAGTCCAATTGCCTTAGGACAAAGTAAATAAATATCAAGAAATAGACCCAGAGATCCATTAACCAAAAGACATCTTTCTATTACAGAAGTCAAGTGATATCCCAGACTAAAAAGTTTTAAAATTTACAGAATTTCAAATGCCTATCTGCTGTTCTCTTACCTCCAACTCTGTATTTGTGTCTCTCAGCAAGACTTGTAAGAAAGGTTTGCGGTCTCCATCAATTGAAGCTGACTTTTTCTTAGTGATTTTAGCTCCCGGCGTCAGGTAATCTCGGCATCCACTCATGAATACTAAAGTTTCAGGATCTCATTAACTGTTGTACAGGTATTTTTCTATATATACTCCACATTAGAAGATGAACAAAGAAATCAGATAAGTTTTGAGTTTAATATTTGTCTATTAATGTGAAATCTATACAAAATATTAATAACCATAATCAGTATAATTATTTTTAAATGCTTCTCATAGAAAGTGGTCTATGAGTACAGGATCTCATTTACAGAGAAAGTATGGAATAACAAGTAACTCATAATTTAAGTCATGACAGAGTAATACCCAAAGCAAGGTGTAGTTGCTTTCATCCTCAGAACACAGTTTACCTGATTTGCCATCTCAGAGTGTTGGATTGACTCAATTTACCATTTTCTTAGCTTTGACAAACACAAGTTGGTATTGCCTGGTGGGGACATTGTTAGTGCTGTTCTGATAAAAGAAATGATGCCCCTCAAAATGGAAATTTTCAGTCCCCTGAGAGTACAATCCAAAGTTTGTATTGCACTGGATGGAACACAGGATTTAGTTAATCAAAGGTAGAGATATCCCAGGGATACAATTTGGGGCATTAGCAGAGGGAAAGACCAGGGCTAAGGATAAGTAATTGTTTCTCTCCTTTTTTTTTGATTTAAGTAATTATGTTACAAAGGCTAAGCTACGGTAGAGAATTCTGAAGACACCTGGGGACCTATGGGTGAGTAGATTACAGAGATCTTGCAATCTCTACAGCTTTAAAAATCACCTGTAAAGAATGCCCTGAGAAACAGAAACAGGAATTCAGTGTTTCAGAAATGTCAAAAACATGGAACCAAGAAGTGTGTGCATGTCTTAATGCTACAATTTGATCTTCATTGAAATTCAAAAACTTTAAATTAGCACTGATTTTGTGTCATCTTTTACCTTGTGCATGGTGTCACAGGGATTCTGATAAAATGACTAACTCTCATGGGTCTCCTGTTTTCTGCTTGCTTTTCTTGTTATGAAAGACATAAGACAAGAGACATTGGTTAGGGAATTGAAGTTCTCCCATGAAAAATGAGCAGGTTGACAAAAATACCACCAGTTCCCCAGCATGCAGGTCAAGCATTCCTTAATCTCACTTTTTTCAAGGGATTGCCTGATGAGTCAATATTTCCTGCTCTGGGAATCAGACCTGTTGAAATGTTCAAAGAGACAGAATCAAAGAACCGCAATGCCTCCCACAGACACACAGAGTTATGCCTGGCTGTATCTTCAACACCACATGAACTATATTTTGAGTTTGTTGTCTGACATTTAAGGAGGGCAGGGGGAGATACATAGGTAATGAGGCAAAAGGTCATAAAAAGCCGAGTGTGTTTCCCAATTACATTAATTGGCCTGACAAAAGAGTGCACTTTGGATGCAAAATTAAATATGAATTAAATGAGTAGCCTTCACATTTGTCACAACATTTGCAACAACCTCTGGAATTCTCAGTGTGTATATATAAGATTTATCTTTCACTGACAGTTTCCTGACAATACTACCCACTTGCTTTCGCCGTATAAAGCTGCACATTATTTAGAGTTGGTATATAAACACTGACATCCCTGTGTGCCTCCTCTATGTTATTTGCCTTAGTAACAAAAGGCACTGCTGTTGTCAAAAGCCTGATATTTCTTACAAACAATATGGGCACTGTACATGGATACAATCCCTTAATCTTTGATGTAACCTTTTACTAAAAGTACTCTCATCATTATGTTATCGAAGCAAGTTCTTAAGATTACATGGTCTACCAATCCAGTAATAAAGGTAACTTTTCATATGCACAAACACAAGCCCATACTGCTTCCTCCTCCTCAGTTCACCATAGAAACCCTAACAGTGTTCACATTCCTCTTCCTTCTGAGTAACTATGTTGTCAGCGTTTGCTTGCAGATACAAACAGATTGAAGCATAGTTAATATAGCTGCAAGTACTTAAGTAGCCAAACATTCAGTTGTTTACATCTGAGATAACTTATATGTGTTCATTCACACATGTAAATACTAGAAATGCATATCTGGTTTCAAGTATATAGACAGTAGGAATGGAAAGTGTCATTTACACTTGAAAAGCACATTTATAATGTGGCATATTTCCAAGAATTTAGACTTTCTTAATGTCGTCTCACATTAAAACAAAATGGAACAAACTCTTAAGCACCTGGAGAAGGTGCTTAAAATGCCATCACCAGCTGTAATTACATGGAAAATTCAATTACCACAGCTATGGAATCAAGACTGCTGTATACAGCTGTATTAGATAATGGCCATGTTGATCATAAAATACATATAGCCGGACAAACCAATACACTTAATGGTGGGTTGTATTCAACTTACATAAACAATGTGTCTTAGTTAGGGTTTCTATTGATGTTATAAAATACCATGACCAAAAATCAAGTTGGGAAAGAAAGGCTTACACTTACAGATCATACTCCATCACTGGAGTAAGTCAGAACAAGAACTCAAGCACTCAAGCAGTGCTGGAACCTCGAGGGAGATGCAGAGTCCATGGAGGGCTGTTGCTTATTGGCCTGCTTCCCATGGCTTGCTCAGACTGCTTTCATTTTTTTAATATTTATTCATTTATTTTATGTGAATGCACCATTGCTGTCTTCAGACACACCAGAAGAGGGCATCTGGTCCAATTACAGATGGTTGTGAGCCACCATGTGGTTGCTAAGAATTGAACTCAGGACCTCTGGAAGAGGTCTGCTTTTAACTGCTCAGCCATCTCTCCAGCCACTCAGCAGGCTTTCTTATAGAACCCGGGACCACCATCTCAGAAATGGCAACACCCACAATGGACTGGACCCTCTGTCATTGATCACTAATTGAGAAAATGCATGCCTTTCAGTTGGATCTTATGGAGGCAACTTCTCAGAGAGGAGGCTCCTTCCTCTCTGATGACTCTAACTTGTCTCAAGTCAAAACCACTGAGTACAGAAAGCTCTGAAGAGCAATTAGTATATAATGAGTAATGGATACAAACTAACAAATAATGGGGATGAACACCAATAGATAAGTTTCACTGCAATAATAGTATTTCACAGCTTACTGATTTTAAATAAATAAAAATTAGCATACTTATATAAGCATGAAGGAAATATATAATATAATGATAGAACAGTATAATAATATAATGACAGAACAATGGTGTCTTTTTATGCCTGTGTAGGCTGGCTGAAGATCCTCTATATACACTGATATGTTTCTAAAACGTTCTACATACAATGAATTGGTCTCTGTCACATTAGAATCCGTGAGAGTAAGGGAACTCCTTGTGACATTTGTCATAGAAATTACATCAACTGCACTAAATTATGGTGCTTTTTTTATATAGATGGAGAAATGACAGATGTAATGCTGTCTGCAAGCCTATTATATAGTCTGTCGCCATGAAAGAAATGGAGGAGAGCAGGAATAAATAACAAGTTCATCATTTTGAGGCACACAGAGACTTCTGAGGCTACGCTTTGTGTGATAATCTGCCATCTCCTGGGAGCCACCTCAAAGAGATTGACTGCTGCCACAGACAGGTTCAGGAATGGAAACAACAGAAGGTACTTGGTTTTAAATGCTATTTGTTCTTCATCCATAGTACTTGCATGATGCAAATGGACACCATCTTGGCTTGATGCAAATAAAATCCCCAGACAGAAACAATAGGTATACTTCCTAAATGAACAATGACTTCTTCAGAAGCAGAGCCTGTAACTCTATATCTGAAATATCTGCATAATGATATAAAAAGAAATGCATATGTTTTTTGCTGATTGCACAAATTTAAACATTTAATAGAGCATCCGATTTAAATACTAGTTGGTTTATTATTTTATTGTTATATTTGAAATAGATGTATTATTGCACAAACTGTAACAGTACCCTATATTCAGTAATGTATACAGTGTGATTAGTTGAGATATATGTTCAGATACCCGTGAAAGACCCTTCTGTGTCAGTGATAGAGACACATTCATTACATCCACATTTATCCTTGGAGGCTTGATCCTCTTTTTATATTCGTCATGGTGTTGAGCCTCATGGAGTCTCTCTGTAAAACTCTCTTGTGTGTCTCATAACTAAATATTATCTAAGCTCTTCTCTTCAAATCCTTCCTTTCAGACTCTGTTTCTAGCTGTTTTCTCTCTAGGACATTTCATTGGGAATTTCATAACCTCTATGGGTTTTCCTCCATGGACATACCAGTGGCTTTTGAATATATAATTCAGAGTCTCAATAATAATCTTCCCAATATTTATAGCCTCTAATTGAAAATGTTTACATGAGAGTAAGGAACAATTCAACAATGTGAAGTGTCTTCATGTTGCACACTAGATTTTATTATAGCGATGCTTGATTTCTGGCATCAATAATTACCCAAACCAATCATCTAATTTTCACCCTATGCCTTCTTCTGATTGTGTCTGTTTCTGCGATCTTCATCTTGTCTTTCTTTTCATCTCTTGATACAGTATTTTTCTAATCCCAGCATCTCTCTAGAGCTTTGCTTTGTCTATAGAGAATTTACTTGCCTCCTGTATTAGCTGTTAGCTTGTTCTCCACTATACTGTAACTCTGTCTATATCATATATTTGCCTATAATACTATATTGGCTCTTCTTCCTCCAAGCATTAGTATACTTAAATTTTGTGTGTTCATATGTTTTGTCTATATAGCTATGTATGAACCATGCAACTGCCTAATAAACAAAGGCCAGAAAAGGACATCAGATGACCCACAACTGAAGATACAGAAGATTGTGAGTCATGACGTGGATATCAAGTCTGGGTCACTTGAATTAGTTGCAAGTGCATTCAATTACTAAGACAACTGGTTTCTCACGTCACATAAATAAAGGCTAGCCTTAGTGGTATGGCTCCCTTGCTCCCTCCCACCTCAGCTGTTTCCTTCCTTTCTCACTCCGAAATCTCTCACCTCTCCATAGAGCACTACACAATGGACCAACTCTAGACATGTCTAGTTGTCAAAGGTTTAAAATAATGCTTTATTACTTATTGTCAGGGAAATTTTTTCCTATTCTTCAGCATTTCCAGAGAATATTACTTCCCTAAAACAGTCTTGATGAGACTTACTTTTGAGATCATAATGTAATTATATTTCTCCCTTTGCTTTTCTCACTCCAAATCTTCTCATATAGCTCTCCCCAATACCCTTCAAATTCATTGCCTCTTCCTTTTCACTAATATTGCAGTATTATATTTATATACATGTACAATACACATACACATATACATATGCATATGCATACACACATATAAGCACACACATATTATATATTATATGTTGTATGTTATGTGTTATATGTTAATTATATACTATTACATAAAATTATATATCATTATATATCAGTGTGTGTGTGTGTGTGTGTGTGTGTGTGTGTGTCCTGATCAGCTCACATATATGTTATTTGTATGCATTCTTAAGGATCTTTGTCAGAAACTGTTCAACCCATTTGTTTGTTCTTCTTTGGGGAAGACCACCTCTCCAACTACCAGATTTCCTCAGTTGCCTGAAGTTCTTGGTGTAGGGTTGAGATGTTGTGAGTTATTGCACACCCTCTTTGAAATGTTTGTTGGTGCTTTCCTTTTGATAAATTTGGTCATTCTATTGATGAGACTGTGTGGCCATAGCTTCTGACATTACAAAAAAAAAAATCTCATAGCAAACACTGATCCTCTGGCTCCTAAAATCACTCCATTGCCTATTCCACAATGTTCCCTGACTCCTTGGTGGGCCTTGTCTCTACACTCTGCATTTTATTTATTGTGGGTTTCTCTAGTAATATCCTTCTATTGCAAAGAGAAGTTTCCTTGGTGAGGGATTAGAACTATACTCATCTGTGGGAATAAGGGTATTTACAGATTGTTAATAGGGAAAACAATGCTTATAATAAATTAGTGGTTGAAGGTGCTTGTCTAATAACTATGAATCCACTAATACTAAGTAGTTAACTAAGTTCCTAGTACCAGACATTGTTTTCCTCTTGTTGAGTGGGTCTTAAATCCAATTAGAGAACTATCAGTTGATGACAAAATATGTGCCACTAAAGCATGATTAGGACTATAATATCATTGTTGTATTTAATAGGTGTCATATCTAAGTAGTTCTATTGGCTGCCTCCTTTTGGAAACTTTCTACTACTGTGAAAGCCAGACATCAGGGAGGGAGAATTCAGATAATTTCCCACTCAGGGATCTCTGTATCTGAAGGTGTTCTCAGCAAGAGGGAACTTCTACCTCCAGGTGGTGGGCAACCATGGACAATAGCAATAGGCCGTATGTTTTCAGAGTCCCTTAATCAGCCCTGGACGACAAACTTAGAATAGAGCTTCTCGTGCTCGGTATTGGATTTTTGTTTGGTAGTGTGTGTGTGTGTGTGTGTGTGTGTGTGTGTGTGTGTGTGTGTGTGAAATTACATGCACTATACATTTTAAGAGGTAAATAGTTATATATAATCTCTGGTAGTTTTTCAGACAGCCTTATGCTATTTCATGTCCCCCTCCTTCATAGGTATGTACAGCCCCTTTTCCTCAGCATAGGGTCCCTCCTTTGCCCATTTTACTATCTGATCATATATAGCCTGCTGCTCTCCCTTACCTTCCCTCCACCTTCTTTTATTTCCCCTTCCTTAAAAAGCTCCCCATTTCCCATTTCCCCAGATCAGAGGACTTGTGTCCTGCTATTCCTTTCTTTCTCTATTGTTCCCTAATCTCTCTTCTAGACAATGGTTCTGTTTTACTTTCCCAGTTTCTGTTTTGATGACTTTTCAAAACTAAGACGTGATTTTTTTTTCTTTCTGTGCTTCCATAGTCCCTCTGTAGACATTTATAGAGGTATTTTTATACTATATTAGAATCATTTCTCAAGAGCCCAAAACATTGTCAAAAACAAAGGACAAGTCTTTATTTCCTTATTCTAACAGATTATTACTTGCTGAACAACCAAGTGCATAACATAATAATTTTCTTAGTGATTTCTAGTATATCGTTAGCTTTTCTGTCATATTAGATACTTATGCCAGTTAAGAGCACTTTTCCTTTCTATTGATCATATTCTTTCCCCTCCCTCATTTCCATCTCAGATCTTCCCTACCTCCCTACCAACCAAACTTCATGTTCTTTCTCTCTCTTAATAAAACAAAACCCAAGAAACGGAAAAGAAAAATCAAAACAAGTAAACTAATAAATATGCAAAATCAATGAGACAAAAAAATACCATAACAAACAAAAAAGAGAAAAAGCACTTAAAAGATAAAAAGTTCATCATGTGTTGGCCTGCACACGGACCCTGCAAGTATCAGTTAAAATGTATTTCTCGGTTAGGGATAGGGCTTTGTGCCTCCTTTACCTTCATCATCCTGGGATTTTGTCGGGTTTGAATTTATGCAATCTTCTGCCTGGTATCACAGTCTCCATGTGTTTGTGCGTGTTAGTCCTGTTGTATTCAATAGATGTTGTTTTCTTGGGAGTCACCCACTGACCAACATCTGGTTCATAAAATCTTCCCATAGACATGCTAAACAGAAGGTGGAAGATTACTGGCACTTTAGAGAAAGGGTTTGATAAAGGGCTGAGTGTTTCTCTGATGAGGGTTGAACAATGCACTGGTCTATGAATATAACAATATTTTATCATGACTCATTTTATTGCTATGTTCCTTTAGCAGAATAATGATAGGGGTCTTTCTCCTAAGACTACTAGATGAATCTTCTCAGTAGACACTTATATTAGGCTCCTGTCTGCAAGCCTAGCAAGCAAAGTATCATTAATAATGTCAGGGATTGTTTCTCTCTCGTGGGATGGGTGACGAGTTAGACAAGTCATTAGTTGGCCATTCCCTCAATCTCTGTTCTGTCTTTATCCCCCTGCACTTTTTGTAAGCAGGACAATTTTTGAGTCAAAGGTTTTGTTGTTTAGTTGCTGTCTCCCTCTCTCCACTTATAGTCCTCCCCCCTTCAGTCTGAATATCCCCAGCTGCTACAAGTCTCAGCTATCATCACCCCCATAGACTCCCAGGGGTCTACCACCAACCAAAGAGTACACATGGAGCAACCCATGGCTCCAACTACATATGTAGCAGAGGCTGACCTTGTCAGGCATCAATGGGAGGAGAGGCCCTTGGTCCTATGAAGGCTCCATGGCCCAGTGTAGGGGAATGCCAGGGTGGGGAAGCAGGAGTAAGTAGATGGGTAGGGGAACACCTTCATAGAAGCAGGGGAGGGAGGATGGGATAGGGATTTTTCAGAGGGGAACCCAGGAAAGGGGATAAGATTTAAAATGTAAACAAAGAAAATAATAAAAAAATTCAAAAACAGAAAATTATAATAACCTCATATCTTATCAAACCATCTTGGGTTAAAGCTGGACTTAAAACAACCACTGAAAATCAATAAGATAGGCAAACCCTTTGCAAAATTAACTAAAAGGCAGAATGAAAATATCCAGATTAACAAAATTAGATTAAAGAGGGGAAAATAACAATAAACACAAAGGGAATCCAAAGAATCATTATGTTTTACTTCAAAAACCTCTACAAAATTGGAATTGAACCCTACACACTGGATTGAACCCTACACACTAATAATGGAGTATTCACTACCCCATTCTCTCCAATGGACAGATCATTGAAACTGAAACTAAACATGAAAATAACAGAGGACATAAATCAAAAGTACCTAGTAGATATCTACATAACATTTCACCCAAATAAATTATTAATCAATTAAATTGTTAATGTGTAGGATTTAGTCTGTAACTTAAGCTGTACTAATATATTTTTAACAAATGTGGACCCCCTTGAATTTGGGGCATAAATATTCAGAATTGAGGCATCTTGGTGGATTTTTCTTTTGAGGTTATGAAATATCTTTTCCCATCTCTTTTGGTTAATTTTGGTTGAAAGTCTATTTTATTAGGTATTAGAATGGCTGACTACTCCAGCTTGTTTTTTGTGTTTTCTTGCTTGGAAAACATTTTTTCAGCCCTGTACTCTGAGGTAGTATCTATCTTTGTTGTTAAGGTTTGTTTCTTCTATTCAGCAAAATGATGGATCCTGTTTATATATCTACTATGTTAGTCTATTTTTTAATTGGGGAAATGAGCCCATTGCTGTTGAAAGACATTAATGACCAATGATTATTAATTCCTACTATTTGGATGATGGGGGGTGCACGTGTGCATGTGTATGTTTCTCTTTTCTTGTTTTGTTGATATGGAATTATTTCTTTCCTGTGTTTTCTTAGGTATAGTTAGCCTCCTTGGGTTCGAGTTTTTCTTCTAGTATCTTCTGAAGGATTGAATTTATGGCTATATATAGTTTATGTTTTATTTTGTCATGTAATATTTTAGTATCTCTATCTGTGGTGATTATAAACTTTGCAGGGTATAGCAGTCTGGTTCTATATCTGTGGTCTCATAGAAACTGAAAAACATCTGCCCAGGCCATTCTTGATTTTAGAGTCAGTTGACAAGTTGGGTGTAATTCTGATAGCTCTATGTTTATACATTTATTTGGCATTTTCCCCTTGAAGCTTTGAATATTCTTTCTTTGTTCTGTACATTTGATATTTTGATTATTATGCGATAGGGGAATTTTCATTTTTGGTTCAATCAATTTGGTGTTCAATAATCTTCATTTATGTTTATAGGCATATCTTTCTTTAGGTTGGTTATCTTTCTATGGTTTTTTGTTGTTGTTGTTGTTGAACACATTTTCTGAAACTTGGAGCTAGGACTTTTCACATTTTCTATTCCTATTATTATGAGGATTGGTCTTTTCATACAGTCCAAGAATTCTTAAATGTTTTGTGCCATGAACATTTTAGATTTAACAATTTCTTAGACTAATATATCAGTTTCTTCAGTCTTTTCTCCTACATATAAAATTCCTTCATCCATCTCTTGTATTCTGTTGGTGATATTTGTATCTGTAGTTCCTGTTCTCTTCCCTATGTTTTCCATTGCCAGGATTCCCTCAGATTGTGTTTTCCTTATTGCTTCTATTTCCATTTTCAAGTTTCAAACAATTTTATTTATACCTTTTCCTGTTTGATTGTATTTTCCTGTATTATCTCTTTAAAGATCTCTATCATCTTTATTAGATCTGACTTTAGGTCATCTTCTTGTGCTTCCTGTGCTGTTCAAGGACAGCCTTATGGTTGTTCCTCATGTCTACTGGATGTTCCTGATGCTGGCAGGACTCCTTGCGGTGGGAACAGGCAATTGTAGGCCTGATAATAGAGTTCATGGAATAGCACACTGCTCACATCTGCTAGCTAATGTTCCTATGGCCCTGAAGACACTGAAGGCCAGTAGTCAGTGCGTAACCACATCTGTGCTCTAGGTGGACCAGGCACAGAGAATTGAGTGGGAATGGGTCAAACCTTCATGTTCCTGGGGCCCCACGGGCTTCTTTTGGAAGGCAGACAGGGCCATGAGCCAGATTATGGATATCAAAGAACAGTGTGAAGCTCAAATCTCTATTCTTTTTCTTAATCCAGAATAGATTATTACTTGGTAAAGAAATGACTAGATGTCATTTAAAATTCTTAGTGATTTCTATACTATGGTAGTCCTTTACAGATTTCCTATTTTGTCTCATTCATTGGGTATACTAGCAAAGATAGATGATAGATAGATAGATAGATAGATAGATAGATAGATAGATAGATAGATAGCAAAGCACCAAATATATTTTAAATAATTTGTACTTTCCTGCTAGATTTCCTTCCATAAATATTTGATAAAAATATCATATATGTGACTATATAGTACTGAAAATCTATATGAAAAAATTGTTTGAAGTAGATATGTATATTTATACACAGATTTACATGTATTAAAATTTTATCTTTTTTTTTGGATTTTGGTTTTTTCAAGACAGGGTTTCTCTGTATAGCCCTGGCTGTCCTAGAACTCACTCTGTAGACCAGGCTGGCCTCGAACTCAGAAATCTGCCTGCCTCTGCCTCTCAGAGTACTGGGATTACAGGCGTGCACCACCACTGCCCAGCTTTAAAATTTTATTTTAACTATATAGTTTATACTATGATTCCGTATGAGTCTTTCAGCAGTCCTTACTGTTATTTTACTCTCCTTCTGTATTTGTCTCCTTCCTCTTTAATTGAAGCCCACCTCCTTTTCTCTCTTTCCCCAACAAGATCACCTGTATATAATATTCCTCTAAATGTTCTCTTCCAACTTGACAGGGCTCTCTCAAAGCCAAAATCTGTCTACTGAAACTCCATTCACCAGACACGAACAGCTCTCTGTTGAGTTGTTGATCCAGGTTTTCTAAGAGTCTCCAAAATATAACATATTTTGATAGTCATTGGTTGCCTTCCAGGTGTCTTAAGTGAGTACCTATTGCTGAAGACACAACAAAACATGGAACCAGGGCCCAGAGTCCCCAAGTTAGATATAACCTGAAGACTAGCTTTCAAGGTACCAGAATGTTTCATGAAAGCTTCTAAAGTAAGGAAGCAACCAATAATCCATGTGATGTTTTCAATATGCTTGTCCCATGGGAAGTGGCACTATTAGGAGATGTGGCCTTGTTAGAGTAGAGATGGCCTTGTTGGCAGCAATGCATCACTGTGAAATTTGGTTTTGAGGTCCTATACTGAATCTCCATTCAGGTCAGAGAGTTTCCTTCTGCCTGCATTTGGATCAAGATGTAGAACTCTTGACAACTCTAGCTCCAGGTCTTTCTGCATCATGCCATGCTTCCCACCATGATGATAATGGACTGAACCTTTGAAACAGTAAGACACACCCAATTGAATCTTTTCCTTTTTAAGAGTTGCTTTGGAGTAGGCTTAGGTTTTTCAAAACCTACTTTAATAAGGGTTCGCAAACACTTCAACACCTCTACCCTTTCTAGCCTACCATCAAAAGGCAGAAAAGAAAGCATGGGTAATAGGACAATGGGAATATAGACTTGTTTAGAAGTAGTTCTTTAGAACAATTCCAATCTTCATTGTCAAGTTATCAGCAGTCCAGTTCAGTAGTGTCAGGATATCAACAGTCCAGGTCTAAAAGTCTCACCAAACATGAATCAGTAGCAATAGCACAATTCAGCAGGAACATGCAGGCCTCTGCCAAATTGGCATGAGTCAGTGAGAGTAACCAGAACCACCAAAAATGCCAGAAGTTCTCTTTTGTGCCTCTCTCAATGAAGTGAAGATCAGCTCAGCCAAGATGCAAGACCAACAAAGTGTTGTATAGCAAGCTATGAAAGTGAACCATCACTGTCTGTCGGGTTCTACTTATACTCTCTTTAAACATCACATGCTCTCTCACAGCTAAACATTACATGAGTCTGCATCACAAGATATAACCAGAAATTTCCACTTCACCTTGGTCATGGTGTCTCTTCACAGCAATAAAACTTAAACTAAGATAGTCCAATAAAGCGTTGATGTCTATGAACCATCAGTATGATCAGCATGGCCCCATAACCTGAATGGTTTGGTATTGGCACATATATAACTTATAGGTAACCCACAGCTCTTCAGTTGAGACTAAGTATCACTTGACAAGAAAAAAACACTAGAAACCTAGCCAAGTACCCAGGTTTAGTGAGTCATGCACCTTGGAGCAGAACCCATAACCACAATTTTGCTAAGTGAGCATAATCCTTAAATGCAATCTAAATTTTTGCTCTCATACACATAGGTAAGTGTAGTCCCACTCCTCATACAAGAAACATCTTTTTTCAACAGATGGAAACCATTACAGAAAACCACAATAAATCAAAACGCAGAGTTGTGGGGCCCAGTCACAGTGGCTACATCTTATGAAAATCTCTCCCATCTAAGGTTTAGGGCACATTTTGGAAAGGGACAAACATTCATTATGGAAGAGGGGACAGAAAGATTGAAAGAACCAGAATTTGCTGTGATATTGTTTCTCCTAGTAATGCCAGAAGCTATATTAACAAATTCTCACTGATAAAACTGCCTAAACAAAACTGGAAAAACAATAACAATTGACATGCACATGGACAAGATAAAGATCATGAGGCTCAAACCCTACACAAGGAACTATAGACAAATAATAAATGCTGAGAGGTAGAGAAATGGTCTTCCCTCAGGAAGAGCATACCAACTGGTGATCCAGCAGCAAATGTCAATCCCTAAAAAGTACATACAATAAAATTATACATAGTAAGCATATGTGAGTATGTGTGAATATGTACACATATAATGATAATTAATGGAAATGAGCTTATGAATTTGATAGCAATGAGGGGTATATGGAAGGCTTTGTCAAGAGTTACAGGAAGGGGAAATCATGTAGTTATATTCCCCAAACTAAAAGAAGCAATTTTTAAAAATCTACACAACTCTGTTAAGAAAGATCCATATGTTAGTGATAGGTTCTACAAAAAAGGTCATTAGGACCTATACTTGGTTTAAATAACAAAAATATAGAATTAAAAAATCTAGGAATGCACAGTTGGGGGGGAGAGGAACTATGGGAACTATGGTGGGTGGGAACTGGGAAAGGGGAAAGCCTTTGAAATGTAAACATAGAATATAGAAAATAAAAATTAAAAAAAAATCTAGGAATGCTTAAAAGAATTTCAGATTTTAGGGAAATTAAGAATGTGTCTATTTTAATATTAATAGCAATACTGATGATTGATCCTGGTTCATGGAGAGAGATTCCCTAGATTGAAAATAATGGAAGCAAGACAGTCATGCATAAAGAAAATAGCAAAATATGACATAGTTCTCTGCTGAACCTACAATATGTTTGTTATCATATTTTAAAACCCAAGTACAACAGTAAATCTCAAGTTGAGGGAAGAGGAGTAAGACTGAGAGGTGCTCTGTGCTGCTGACCTTGTGCTGAGGCCATGAAATTATTGCAATTATACACATAGTGAAATAATACCTTCAATATTTCTTTTTGCTGATAAAATGTATGACTAGGTTAAAATCAATTTCAGCTACTTTATTAGACTATTGTAGTAACTCCAAAGTACTTACACAAAGATATTGAAGTGGTGTTTGTTTTTGTTTTTGTTTGTTTGTGTTGTGTTTTGCTGATTTTGCTTGTGTATTTGTTTCTTTGAGACAGGGTTTCAAGTAGTCCAAGTTGAACTTGAAATTACTATGTAGCTGAAGATGATTGATACTTCTGACCCTACAATATCTGCCTTACTAGTATAAGAATTATAGTTGTATACCACTTCACCAGTTTAAGGTAAGTTTTTTTTTATTAGATATATTCTATATTTACATTTCATTTCCCTTTTTCTGGTTCCCCACCCCCCAAAGGTGCCATATGCCCTCCCCCCCCCACTCTCCCATTCACCCCTTCCCACTTCCCTGTTCTGGTATTCCCATACACTGATGCTTTGATTCTTTCCAACACCAGTGTCCACTCCTTTCTTCTTGTCAGACATCATTTGGTATGTGGATTGTGTCTTTGGTGTCCCAAGATTCTAGGCTAATATTCTCTTATCAGTGAGTGCATGTGAAAATAAATATTTGAATTCATTCAACATATGTAACAAAAGTATTTAAAATTGATTTGTATAAAATTTATTTAATATTAGCAAAGTTCTATGTTGCATCTATCACAGAATAAGAACTTTGAAGTTAATTTATAAATTAATTACACATCCATCCTTCAGGATTTTTCTTGAGAGCCAATTATTATTATATGTTACATGCTTACAGTGGATATCTTTCAGATGATAGTAACTAATACAAAACTTTCTGCAAGTAAACAATATGTCAATAGCATTCCTTAATTAAGCTTTTAACAGTTTTCCTTTTAATCTGCTTTTCTTCACATTTACAGGTAATACAGCAACAGCATCACATCTTCAGAAGTCTGGAAATAGTCATGTGTTTAGGTTCTAGCTTAACAATTAGAGTAGTTTCTTCACTTCCTAGTGTGTGCCAAGTGTTTGCTCAATACTACCTTTTCCCTCTAAACAATAGTTCAAGAATATATGAATAATTCTAATATTTGGAAAATAGATTTTTGTCTTTCATCAGTATAACTAGTTCATTGTCTCTAACTAGAGACTAAAACCTTATTAGTGAATTGCACATAAAACTCTATAATTTTTCTCTCAGTAAATTTTTAAAAAGTTTCTCATATATTCTACAAATACTACATCAAGTTTAAATTTATTTCCTGTAATTATTTAAAAATCCAAAACTAAAATTTGTATGTCTCAGGAATAGGAAAAGAAAATATAAAGTGAGTAGTTTAAGAAAGTGAATCCCTATAGAATGCTTAGAAGGCAGGCTGGGCTATAAAGAGCATGGTGTGTTTGGCATTGGCATTAATAACATGTAACATACACACTCCTTATCTGACCTTAAAGAAAGCATCTGTTGTGTTCTGGACATATATAAGTTGAAATGTTCTAGCAATAGGTCACATTCCAGGTAATAAAAATCACTTTTATAAGATGCATGGTAAGCAGTAATATTCAAATTAAATTATCATGCTATGATCCTGAGTTTCAAATGGAGAATTTGCTTGGGAGGTTCAGAAGTCAAAGCAATCCAATAGTCTTGAAAGCTAATCTCTTTTTTGTTGTTGCTAATATTTACATTACAATATTTCTGTCTAATGTAAGAAAATTTTAAGTTGTTTTCTTCTCTCTTGTACTTCTCACCTCCTTGTTTGGTTAATGGTAAGAGTTTACTATGGTTCTCAAGAGAACCTCTAACTTACAATGCCCCTGCCTAATGACTGAGGACTGGAATTTCAGTTTTACTAGATTAAACCCTTGGAAATAGATATTTTGAACATCTGAACATTATGGGATCAGTTATTTCCCACTAACAATCTCTATGCTGAAGTTCTAGTCTCCAATGTCATAGAGAATGAACAATAATGTGGTTAGAAAGAGGTGATTTGAGTTAAGTGAAATCATGATGGTACAACCAGCTCTAAGTCTGTCAATGGGAGAAATTTTGAGGAAAACATACAGAACATTTCCCATCATTATACCCAGTGTAAGTGGTTCACAGAAGTCAATAGATGAAGCCTCAGATGTTTGTTATGTATACAGCTTGCTATTGTATTTCTAGTCCTCAAGTCTGTGAGAAAGTTTTGTTGTAGAAGACAAACATTCCATAGCATTATAGCAAACTTATGCTTGCTGGGATTAACTTACTGAGCTAATAGTGCTTTGAATGAGGAAATAAACTGCTTTTTATGAACATAAGTAAAACTAAGTAGGAATTAGATAAAAGCCCAAGCCTGTTAAGAGCCATCATAACTGTGTGCTGAGACTAACTGAAATAACTACTACTACTATCATGTGTTTATGTCATATACTAATGTGAGAGTAGGGTACCTAGTATAGATAAGCTGCCACTTTGATGTATGCAGTCAAACTCCAGAGCCCACTGCTGATCCAGAGAATATAGATGTAATAAGATCCACTTGTTGTTGAAAGTCAGTCAAAGGTATATACTGCTGCACAAGAAAAGGGATACCCTTGAAATGAATATTCCAGGTTTGGTACTATAGCTTAGTGGTAGAGCATCTGAGAAAACATGAGGCCTATCTATAAAACCAAAAAATGAGTATTCCAACATGAAAAATTATTATATAATTTTTCTTCTCCCCATTCTCCATTTTCTAAATTATAAGCATGAAGAATAATTCAGAAATTCAATTTATGCCAATTTGTAGGTCTAATGGTGTTTTATACATCTTGTCTTCATCTAAAAGAAAATTCATTTTATACAATCAGAAGAAAATCAACCAGAAAGAAAAAAGGATTGTACAGGTTGTATTATAGCTAATCTGCTTTTCCCCTCCAAATTTTATAGTGAAAGCTTACATTAATGGTATTTTAAGGTACGATTGTTGAGAGGTAATAATGGTAACAACATGAAATTGTGAGGGTGGATCCCAGTGATGGCATTAATGGCCTAATAAAAAAGGCCCAAAATAGGAAGCTTGCTCTGTCTTGCCATGTGAAATCATCTACAATGTTATGGTGCAATAAAAAGGCTCTAACCAAACACCAAGCCTATTGACTTCAAAGTGCTAGGCTTTCAGACCATGCAATAGATAAACCTCTGTTCTTTCCATGTTAATCAGACTATGACAGTTAGTTTTAGAGTTCACTTAATAGGAAATGGAATAAGGCAGGCAATAAACAAGAAACAGGAAAATCAAACCATAGCTCAGAGTTATGGTGTTATGAAGACATGTGTGAGATATCAGCAAACCCATGGAAAGATTTTGCTTGTGATTCCAATTAACAAGAAAAGGAAATGCATAGAAAACTGGGCTGTAGATAGAAAACAAAGAAAATGGGATTGAGATGAGTAAACTGATGTATGTATGCTGTAGTGTTTCAGAACAATCACACACTTGACTTATGCTGTTGCATATATTACAGCTGGTTCCCTTTTCTTTGCACAATGAAGAGTGCATTCCTCCAGAGGCCATGCAAAGTCAATGTGGGGAATTTAAATAACAGCTACAGAATCTCTGGTGTTCAAATCTGAGGGATTATCCAGAGGAGAATTGCTGATTTTCCTTTATTAGTATTTTGATCTTTACAACAATGAAAACTATGGTTGGAATACATAAAACACAATGCAATTGTTTAGTTCTGACTTTGTTTAGAATATGTGGGAATAATTTGGGGACTAACCAGAAACATATACTAAAGTAATTTTTCAAAAAACTAAAAGGCAAAATGTCAATCTCCTTAACTGCCATGTTTCTTATGGACAAAAGCAGTCAGTGCATCTCTATAAGTATAAACTATACATACTGGAAATCCATCTGAATATCATGCATATTTTAAGTTCACAATATCTTAAATGTTGAGGCACAAGTTTTTTACAAATGAATTCATGTAATTTTTAATATTTTTGAATATTTTGACTGAATTTTATACAAAAAGTTAATTTCATATTGTACTATAATATTATTTTTCTTTATGAATCTTGTATCTAACAAAGAACGCTATGTATGTTTAACTTTGCTGTTGCTGTGTGATACCATATATTCCTATAAAAGGTTGCTTGCTGTCCTGCTCATAGACTTGGGCATAATTAATAACCTTTCTGCACACTAACTCTAAGGAACACCATCATGGACACCTTATCTGAACCATATAACTATAATATATTTGCTGCAATTGCACAGTAAAAATGTTTGGAGTTTTATTGTTGTCTTTAATGCCTGAGAAATGTGTGGAGCATGAAGCACTGAAGAGAGGAGAGAGGAGAAAGAATAGGAGGGTGTGAAAGGATTTTGTCATGCTTCTAGGAAGGAAAAGGGAGTGTGAGTTGTGCAGGTGTGGCCATTTGCGTTAAGGAGCTATCTTTTGAGGAGTTGACTACTTGGTGTGCTAACTACATTCAAAAAATATCTGACTTTGTATGCAACCTTCAACCAGTCTCTTGACAATTTTCCACCTTGAACACTAGTTCCTAATACTTCTATACAATATATAGCATATAAACTTCATCTACTTTTTCTTCACCAAAAATATCACATCAGAAGCAAACTTAAGTCTTTTGGTTAAACTGTTTTCTTTGAGAGCAACAAGGGTAAATCTCCATCCAGACTAAAATGTTGATTTGTTTACCGAGTTGGATTTGAACTGAATCTTTTTTTTTATCTATAGGCACTCCATCTGGGATGAAGAGGTTTTGTTGTTGCTGTTGTTTGCTTTTGTTTTGGGGGGAGTTTTAGGTTTGTTTTTGTTTTGGGCATCTCTCCCAGAAAAAATAAATGATACAAGGACATATTCAATTGTAATATTGCTCATAATAAGAATATTGCTGGATCTTTCTTCCAGGGATCTGAGTTCAGATACCAGCCCCTACACTGGGTGCCTCACAACCACCTGTAACTCCAATTCAAGGAATTCTACACATGCTTCAGCTCTGTGGGTATAGTCCTACTTAGACTGGGGGAACAAAATAATCACAGGAGGTAGAAGGTGAGAGGGATTTGGGAGGAAGAGAGAAGGGGGAGGGGAAGGGGAGAGACAGGATCAGGTTTCAGAGGAGCTGGAGGGGAAGCAGTCAAGAATTTATAGCAGCCTTGTTTATAATAGCCAGAAATTGGAAGGAGCCCAAATATCCCTCAAAGGAGGAATGGATACAGAAAATGTGGTATATTTATACAATGGAATACTACTCAGCAATTAAAAATAATGAATTCATGCAATTTGTAGGTAAATGGTTAGACCTGGAAAATATCATCCTGAGTGAATTAACCCAATCACAAAAGAATGCACATGAAATGCAATCACTGATAAGTGGATATTAATGAGCCCAGAAGCCCTAAATACTCAAGACACAAATAGAAAGTCAAATGATTCCCAAGAAGAAGAAAGGAGAGGACCCTGGGCCTGTAAAGATTGCATCCAGTTTAGTAAAGAAACCGAGGGGGGAGGGGGAATGATTGGGGAACAGTTGGGGGGGAGAGGAACTATGGGAACTATGGTGGGTGGGAACTGGGAAAGGGGAAAGCCTTTGGAATGTAAACATAGAATATAGAAAATAAAAAAATTAAAAAAAAAAGAAATTGAACAGAAGTATGTAGCAATGTGGGATGGGAGACTGGGGGTAGCCACCAGATAGTCCCAGAAGCCAGGAAAACAAGAGGCTTCCAGGACCCAGTAGGGATGACATTAGTTGAAATATCCAACAAAGGAGACAGAGAAACTGTAGAGACCAAACCCATACAACTCCTGATTGGGGGAGGGGGGAACACCCACCCATCTCCAAAATTTTAACCCATAATTGCTCCTGTCTAGAGGAAATACAGGGACAAAGAGTGAGCAGAGACTGAAGGAAAGGCCATCCAGAGACTGCCCTACCTGGGGATCCATCCCATATTTAGCCACCAAGCCCAGCTACTATTGCTGATGCCAAGAAGTACTTGCTGACAGGAGCCTGGTATAGCTGTCCCCGTAGTGACTCTACTAGAAGTTGAACAATACAGATATGGATGCTTGCAGCCAACCATCAGACTGAGCATGGAGACCCCTGTTGAAGAGTTAGGGGAAGGTTAAAAGGAGATGAAGGGGTTTTGCAACCCCATAGGAAAAACAACAATAACAACTAACCAGACCCCCCAGAGCTCCCAGGGACTAAACCATCAACCAAAGAGTACACATGGAGAGACCCATGGCTCCAGCCACATATGTAGCAGAGTATGGCCTTATCTAACATCACTGGGAGGGGAGGCCCTTAGTCCTGTGAAGGCTCAATGCCCCAGTGTAGGGGGATGCCAGGGCAGTGAGGTGGGAGTGAGTGGGTGGGCGGGGGAGCACCCTCATAGAAGCAGGGGGAGGGGAGAAGGAGAGGGAGTTTGTGGCGGAGATACCTAGAAAGGGGATAACATTAGAAATTAAAATAAATAAAACATCCAATAAAAAATACATATAAAAGAAAATACCCACTTACAAACATAGACACACAGACAAAACCAAAAATAACAAACTAAATTTTTAAATAAGAAAATTACAGTAGTATGAATGTTAATGTATTCTAAGTTTCATTTGTAAATTTGATCTTCATGACTACTCAAATTAGCAAAATTATTTTTCCATTAATTTATTTATTCACTTTCCATCCCTATCTCAGCCCTTCTATCCACCCAGTCACTCCCTCACATGGCCCATCCCTCCAATCCTCCCCTTCACCTGTGAGAAGTGGAAGGTCCCCAGTGAGGATGGACCCACCCTGGTACCTCAAGTCACTGCAAGACTGGCACATGCTCTCCCACTGAGTTCATACAAGGAAGCCCAGTAAGTAAAGGATCCACAGGCAGGCTACAGAGTAAGGGTAATCCCCAACTCCAGTTTTTGGAGGACCCTCATGAAGACCAACCTGAACATTTGCTACATATATGTGGGCTTAGGTCCAGTCCTTTGATGATCTTTGGTTAGTGGTTTAGTCTCTAGGAGTCCTCAAGGTTCCAGGTTATTTGACCCTGTTGGCTTTCTTGTGGAGTCCCTACAGGAGTCCCTGGAATCCCCTCCTGCTTCCTCAATCCTTCCCCCAAGTTTTCCACAGAACTTCTCAAGGATATTGGCACAAGAAGCCCCTTTCTCCAGGGTATGCACACAAGTGGCAATTCTTTGGAAGGGACTGGAGGAGCAAGGGCCTTTTAGATCTTCACAATCTTTGTCCAAATTATTGACTATGGCTAAGAAACTATTGTCCTCTGGAAAACCCTTGTGCATACAATAGTTTTGGCAAGAATTTAAGACACCTTATGGTATTGTTTTTATCACAAAACAAATTGTTGGCAACCTCAAGTAACTGCAGGCACATCCTCTCACACTGAGGCCAGTGAAGACAGCCCAGTAAGGGCAGCAGAATCCCCAGTCAGAAAGCAGAATAAGGGTAAGTCCCCACTGCAGTTGTTGGGGAACCTGCAGGAAGACCAAACTGTATATCTGTTATGTATGTATGGGGTGGGGGTGGGGAGCTACATCCAGCCCTTGTTTGCTCTTTGGTTGATGGTTCAGTCTCTGGAAGCTCGCAAGTGTCCAAGATTCTGCTGATCTATCTGTGGTGTCCCTATACCTTCCAGATCCCTCAATCCTTCCTGCAACTCTTCCTCAAGAGTTCCTGAGCTCCTTCTAATGTTTGGCTGTGGGTCTATGCATTTATTTTGGTCAGCTGCAGGGTGGAGCCTCTCAGAGGACAATTATGCTAGGCTCTCATCTGCAAGCATAACAGAGTATCATTAATAGTAGTGTCAGGAATTGGTACTTGCTCATGGGATGGTTCTCAAGTTGGGCTAGTTATTGGTTGACCATTTCCTCAGTTTCTTAAGTCCCTACACTTTTGATAGGTAGAACAATTTTGGATCAAAGGTTTTGTGGGTGGGTTGATGTATTATTCAGGGTTCTCCAAGTCACAGAACTTACAGAATGTCTTTATAAATTAAGGGACTTTATTATACTGACTTACAGCCTGTATTGCAATAAACTCAACACTGGGCAGCTATGAATGGAAAGTCAAAGATCTAGTAGTTCTAACAGATGTTCTGGGAAGTCTATTGCAAGCAGCTGAAGAAGAGTGAATCTTCCTTCTTCCAATGTCCTTATGCAGGCCTCCAGCAGAAGGTGTGGCCCAGATTGAAGGTGTGTACCACCATGCATGGGCATGGAACTTGCTTTGTCCCAGGTTGACCTTGAACTCAGAGATCTGCTTGCTTCAGTCTCCTGGGATTAAAGGTGGGTACGATTTTGCCTGGACCTAATCTTTTCATGGCCACTATACCTCGAGATCTCCAAGATCCAGGTCAGAAGCCTGTGTCTTCCAGCCTTAAGATCTAGATCACAGATGTACCCTCTATTTACGTATTGTAACTTATCCCAGATGTAGTCAAGTTGACAACAAGAATGGCCATCACAGGTGACATCCTCATACCTCCACTTCAAGGCCTGTCTGGCTACAGGAGCTACAGGCTTCATATGCCCCACTGGTAGGAGTCTCAGATAGAGTGACCCTTGTAGACTTCCAGGAACCTCCCCCATGCCAGGTTTCTGGCACACCCAAGAGATACTCTCGCCTGTCATCTTTTCCCCACAGATCTCCATTCATTCTTCTGGCCATCTCTCCTTCACTCTACTTACATCCCCTCCCCATCCACTCTCTTATCCTATTCCCTCTCTACATCCACTTCACTATTTTATTTTACCTTCTGAGTGAGATTCAAGCATCCTCCCTTGAGCCCTCCTTGGTAGTTAGCCTCTTTGGGTCTGTGGATTGTGTTGCCGGTATCCTGTATGTTATGGTTTATATCCACTTTGAAGTGAGTACGTACCATGCATGTCCTTTTGGGTTTAGGTTACCTTCCTCAAGATGATATATTCTAATTCCAACAATTTGCCTACAAATGTCATGATGTCCTTGTTTTTTAATAACTGAGTGGTATTTCATTGTGTAAATGAAGAACATTTTTTAATCTATTCTACGGTTGATGGGTATTGGGTTGTTTCCAGTTTCTGACTATTACAAATAAAGCTGCTACAAACATAGTGGAGCAAGTGTCCTTGTGGGATATTGGGTCATCATTTGTGTATATGCCCATGAATGGTATAGCTGGGTTTTCCCCAGAAATCTGGTATTCCCAGATTTCTGACAAACTGCCAAATTGATTTCCAAATTTCCAGCAACAGAGGCAGTGTTCCCCGTGTTCCACATTAGCACCAGCATGCACTGTCACCTGAGTTTTTGATCTTAGCCATTCTGATTGGTGTGAGATGAAATCACAGGGTCATCTTGATTTTCATTTCCCTGATGACTAAGGATGCTATACATTTAAGTGCTTCTCACCCATTAGAGATTCCTCTATTGAGAATTCTCTATTTAACTGTGTACCTCCCACCCCTTTTAAATAGAGTTCTTTGGTTTGCTGGTGTCTAACTTCTTGAGTCCTTTAGAAATTTTGAATATTAGCCCTCCATTGAATATAGGGTTGGTAAAGATCCTTTCCCATTCTGTAGGCTGTCATTTTTTCCCTAATGACAGTGTCCTTTGTTGATTTTAGAGCCTGAGCCTCTATTATTCTGTTCTGGAAATTGTCTCCTGTATCAATAAGTTCAAGACTCTTGACCACTTTTTGCTCTATTAGACGTAGTGTATCTGGTTTTACATTGAGCTCTTTGATCTACTTAGACTTTTTATGCAGGGTGGTCAATATGGATCTATTTGTATTCTTCTACATGCAGACATCCATTTAGGCCAGCACCATTTTGTTGAGTTCCGTAGCTATCTGCAGCTACCGCGGACTGGTCCCTGCAAGAGAAACTTATGGGATGGATGAGGAAAGCAGCGCAAAAAGAATTGGGTCAAGGAGACATTGCCTTTCAAGACCGTAATTTTAATAAATGTTAGCCAATATATAGCCTGGAGGATTCCTTCCCCCCAGGCTTGAGGTGGAGTCTCGAGATCTTTGCTGGCTCCAGACTAAGCAGGTGGTTGGCTCCATCTCAGCAGCTCACCTGCTGAGGCCTGAGAATTGCAGATCCAGAATGCTTCCAAGGCTTCAAGGTAAGGCTGGATTGTTCTATACAGAACAAAAGCCAGGAAATTCACGGGCTGAGAATTGAACAGAGCAGGGGCTGAACTGCCTAGCTCGAATGCTGAAGTGGGGGAAGGGACACCATTTGTTGAAAATGCTTTCTTTTTTCCATTTTATGGTTTTGGCTTCTTCATCAAAAAGTAAGTGTCTGTAGGTATATGGGTTTATTTTTGGGTATTTGATTTGATTCCATTGGTCAACCTTTCTTTTTCTTTACCAAAACCATACAGTTTTCATTACTATTGCTGTGGAGTACAAACTGACATCAGGGATGGTTCCCTCAGAACTTTATTGTTCAAGATTATTTTAGCTATCCTGGAATTGTTACTTCTCTAAAGGTCTATAAAGAATTGCTTTGGAATTTTGGTGGGAATTGCATTTAATCTATAGATTGCTTTTGGTAGGATAGCCATTTTTTAACTGTTAATCTTACCAATTCATGAGCATGACAGATTTTTCTATGAACATTTTCTTCAAAAATCTTTCTTAAGAAACTTAAAATTCTTGTTTTACAAATCTGCCTCCTGCTTGGTTAGATTTATACCAAGATATTTTATATTATTTGTAGCTATTGTGAAGGGTGATGTTTCTCTGATTTCTTCCTCAACTTGTTTATCCTTTGTGTAATGGAGGGATAAATTTTTTAATTTAATTTTGCAACCAGCCACTTAGCTGAGGTGTTTATCAGCTGCAGTTTTCTGGTAGAAAGTTTGGGTCACTTATATATGCTATCATATCATCTGCAAATAGTAATACTTTGACTTCTTTCCAATATTTATTCCTTTGATTTTTTTCTTTGTCTTATTGCTTTGCTAGAACTTCAAGTATTATATGGAAGATATAAAGAGAGTGGCCAACTTTGTATTGTCCTTGATTTTAGTGGAATTGCTTTAAGTTCCTCTCCATTCTATTTGATATTGGCTATTAGCTTGCTGTGCATTGTCTTTATTGTGTTTAATTATATGCCTTGTATCCATAATCACTTCTCTCTTTTTTTGAGCAAACTATTTTATTTCAGTATAATTTTAGGTTTATAGAAAAGTAGAAAAAAAGGATTACATAGAGTTCATTTCCTCACATTTCGTCTCCTCTCACAGTGTATTCATTATTGTCATGTACTTTTTTTTTAATTAGATATTTTCAAATGTTATCCCCTTTCCTCTTTTCCCCTCTAAAAATCCCCTATCCCATCCCTCCTCCCCCTGCTTACTAACCCACCAACTCCTGCTTTCCTGTCATTGCATTCCCCTACACTGGAGGCAATGAGTCTTCACATGACCAAGGGCCTCTCCTCTCACTGATGTCCGACAAGGCCATCCTCTGCTCCATACACAGCTGGAGCCATGTGTCCCTCCATGTATACTCATCGGTTGGTGGTTTAGTCCCTGGGAGCTCTGGTGGTACTGGATGGATCATGTTGTTGTTCCTCCTATGGGCTCGCAAACCTCTCCAGCATGTTGAGTCCTTTTTCTAGCTCCTCCAATGGGGGCCCTGTGCTCAGTCCAATAGTGAGCTGAGAGCATCTACTTCTGTATTTGTCAGGCACTGGCAAAACCTCTCAGGAGACAGCTATATCAGGCTCCTGTCAGCAAGTTCTTGGCATCCACAATAGTGTCTTGATTTGGTAGTTTTATATGGGATGGATCCCCAGGTGGGGCAGTCTCTGGATTGCCTGTTCCTTCAGGCTCTGTGCCACACTTTGTCTCTGTATCTCCTTCAATGGGTATTTTGTTCCCCCTTCTATCCATACTTTGGTTTTCCTTGTTCTTGAGCTTCATGTGGTCTGTGAATTATATCTTGGATGTTATGAGCTTCTGGACTAATATGCACTTATCAATGAGTTCATATCATGTGTGTTCTTTTGTGATTGGGTTACCTCACTCAGGATGATATTTTCTAGTTCCATCCATTTATCTAAGACTTTCATGAAATCATTGTTTTTAATAGCTGAGAAGTACTCTATTGTGTAAATGTACAACATTTTCTGTATCCAATCTCTGTCAAAGGACATCTGAGTTCTTTCCAGCTTCTGGCTATTATAAATAAGGTTTTGTAAGACCCGAAAGAAAAACGGGGGCACCCCAGCATCCCACGCCTCAGAAACCGGCACCCCAATCACTCACGAGAAACAGTCTTAATGCAAATTGCAAGAGGGATTTTAATTCCAGAGCTCTGGGGCCACGGCCCTCTCCCATGCAGGGTAGAGAACAGTGAACACTGGGGGCAGATACACGACTGCTTTTATAGATTTTCAGCAAAACCCGCCTATACAAGCCACTCCATAGTTGAACCAGACTGCAGAGGCAGGTGGATTTCTGAGTTCAAAGCCAGCCTGGTCTACAGAGTGAGTTCCAGGACAGCCAGGACTACACAGAGAAACCTTTCTCGAAAAACAAAAAACAAAAACAAAAACAAACAAACAAACAAAAGGAACCATTAGCATTTAAGGCAACTGCCATGAAATGAACAAATTGGAAAAATCCATCCTGCCCGTCCTTGAGGTGGGAAGGTTTAGTGACTGACAGCAGAAAAGCACTGTTGAGTGTCTCGGGCACTAGTTCACAGAGACAAGTCACAGCAGCCCTGCTGCAGAATAAGGGTGCACACACTCACAACAGTGACTGAGGCACCTGATGCTCTTACGGAGGACGAGTTTACTGTTGTTGCTTGCTTGTCTGGAGCCTGGTGTCTTTGTTAGAGTCTCCATTGCAACATGAAAAATCGCTGCCAAAAGCAACTTGGGCAGGGCAGGGGGTGCTGGGCTTACAGGTTACAGTCCTTTACAGTCCTCGTCAGAAGCAGGCCTGCTCCTGTGTGGCAAGTACTTTTACAGGCTTAGCCAACTCAGGATTTCTTACAAAGCACACACACGCCCGGAATAAAGGTTTCTCACACACTACCGGACCACTGCCACACTTGGCTCGTCCTCAGGCTCCATGCCTCCTCCAGGGACAATCCATTGGTCTGGATGGCGGCTACTGCTTAGGATAGCACCTAATCCTTGCTCTCTTGCGGAAGCAAAGGCACGCGGCCCACTTCCTGTAGCCGTCCTGTCGAAGGTGCGAGTCTGGTTCAACTTGAGCTTCATCATCCTCCAGGCCCTGGTGTGGAGTGCAGTGCGGGGCCTCGGAGTCGAGGGGAGCCTGCTGCGGACAGCCGCACGCGCGCGCGCGCGCGCCCACACACACACACACACACACACACACACACACACACACACCGCCAAGCTTGGTCGAGAGGGCGGGATGAGGGTCTGCGTGTCAGCTACAGGGAGGGCTCCGCGGCTGGACAGCCTCATTGCCCCTGGCCCAGGCCCTGTGCTGCTGTCACTACCAAGGTCACCTTGGTTGCTGCCGTCGCCGCCACCCCAAGATTTTTAGTCAGAAACTATAAAGATCAGCTTATCATTTTCTAAACATTAGAGTAGATAAACCATATTTAAATTAATTCATTGCTTACATGTGTATAAATATATAAAGACTACATCACACTAGCAAGTTATGTGGTCTATAAATTAATTTCACAGTCTTGATTTTATTCATCATTTCAGCTCCAAGTAATACTTCCGTATTGGTTTCATGCTGCCTAAAGATTTCCAAGTGCTTGCTATGACGTTGTAAAAGGTAGGCCTATGAAGACCGCATATAGTTCTTAAAGAGTTACTAATTTCATTAAGTAGAACATGAATCTTCCACTTGTTTCATACTTTTTTCATGCTCAAAGCTCTACTCTCTCCTTTTCACAATGTTATATTCTTATCCACATAAATTATAAGGATAAGCATGTTTATGTTATTTTTATAGTAGTATGAATTAAAGAAATCAAGACACTTTTTTCCAGCCTGCACCTTCCACAGAGGCATATTGTCAGGTTGTCTGTTTCCTATGAAGGCCCTACAGTCTGAAGATCTCTCAGGAGATCTGCTGCACACAGGGAAACAGGTAAGGGACTCTCCCAAAAAAACCTCAGCATCTGGGAACCAAAAGGAGGCCAGCAAATTTGTGACCCATTCCCCCACACACATCCCCACTTGAACTCCACCCTCTTCCTGCCTGTGCTATCTGATGGAGCTTGTCTGCTCCTCTAAACACCCATCAGTCTGAAGGCCTCCCAGGAGATCTGCTGCACCCAGGGCAACAGACCCCACTGTCTGAAAGCCTCCCAGGAGGTATGCTACAGCTAGGGCCACAGGCCATCCTGGAGACCCACAGCAAACCAGGAGCACAGGCAGCAGGCTTCAGACAGAGACACCCAGGCCAGTTAACAATAGAGATAACCATATGTCAAAAGGCAAGAACAAGAACATAAGCAACAGAAGTGAAAACACTTTGGCATCATCAGAACCCAGTTCTCCTACCACAATAAGCCTTGGATACCCCAAAAACAGCTGAAAGCCAGGATACTGACCTAAAATACTATCTCATGAAGATATTAGAGTCCTTTAAGGAGAATAGAAATAACTCACTGAAATACCAGGAAACACAGGTAAACAGGTAGAAATCCTTAAAGAGGAAACAAATAAATCCCTTAAAGAAATACAGAAAAACATAATCAATCAGATGAAATAATTAAACAAAACAGTCCAAAACCTAAAAATGGAAGAAGAAACAATAAAGAAAACTCAAATGGAGGCAATCATGGAAATGGAAGAAGTTGGGCACTATAGATGCAAGCACCGATAACAGAATAGAAGAAATAGCAGATACCTTAGAAGATATTGACACAACAGTCAAGGAAAATACAAAACATAAAAAAACTCCTAACCCAAAACATTCAGGAAATCTAGGACACAATGAAAAAACCTAAGAATAATAAAAATAGAAGAAGTGAAGATTCCCAGCTCAAAGGACCAGAAAATGTCTCCAACAAAATTATAGGAGAAAACTTCCCCAACCTAAAGAAAGATATGGCTATAAATGTACAACAAGCCAAAAGAACACCAAATAGATTGGACCAGAAAAGAAAAATCCTGTAGTTAAATAATAATCAAAACACTAAATGCACAGAACAAAGAAAGAATATTACAAGCTGTAAGGGGGAAAAAACGGCTAAATAACATATAAAGGCAGACCTATCAGAATTTTACCAGACTTCTCCACAGAGACCCTAAAACACAGAAGATCCTGGGCAAAGGTCATGCAGATCCTAAGAGAACACAAATGCCAGCCCAGGCTACTATATCCTGCAAAACTCTGAACCATCATAGACGGGGAAATGTAGAGGCTGGTTGTGGGTTAATGGGTGATGTCCCAAGTCCCGCCCAGAGCATGCATCCTCATGGGACCTGCCAGGCAGGTGTTGTGCTTTGGTGGCTGTGGGACCCCACTTTGGGGGTGGGAAAGGGCAGTCCTTGGGGGCTCTCAGCCTTGGATATCATAGACACTGCCAGATGTAGCAAAAGAGCTGAGTGTCCTTGGGGTTGCCCAGGGAGCCTGTAGGATGGAGCTTGAAGGCGACAGGTCCGAAGTCTAAGACATCACAGGCATAGTAGGGGGCCGCTAGAGGCCAGGATATAGCTCAGGGCCAACGGGAAGGGAAGGAGGCAGGGGAGCTCTAGCTGGGTCCCACAGGGATGAGAGTGTCCTTGACTTGGTCAATGAGCAGCTTGGGTTGGTGGCAGTCATGGCTGGGAACACTGAGAGGCTGTCTAGCAGAGACTAGATGGACATACAGCTCTTTAGGGGAAGACCTGTCCCATTAGTCCAGCACTGCAGTCCAGTTGAGAAGAGACAGCCCATAGTTTTGAGAGCTTAATGTAGAGAAGTAGAGAGAGGGAGAAGGTAGAGAAGTAGAGGCCAGCCATGGCTACTTCGAGATGGGGGAAGAGGGATAGGGAGAAAGAATAAGAGAGTAAGAGAAGAGAGAGCAAGACAGTAAGAGAGAGGAGAGGGAACAAACAGTCCCTCTTATAGTGGGCTGGGCCTACCTGGCTGTTGCCAAGTAACTGTGAGGAGGGGCATACCTGGCTATTGCCAGGTGACTGTGGGGGTGGAGTCCAGCCAAAATACTAGAGGCTTGGGGAGTGGGCCTACATGACTGGAGTTAAGGGCCTAAGCATGGCCAATGGGCCATCCATTGCAGAATTAATCTGCAGGGTCTCAGATGTTAAGCCTCACTCAACCAGAACACAGACTGCCTTTCATCGTCCTACAGAGAAACCAAAACATTCCAGGAAAAAAAAATTTAAACAATATTCATCTACCAATCCAGTCCTACAGAGGATTTTAGAAGGAAAACTTCAACACAAGGAGGGTAATAATACCAAAGAAATAACAAGATATTGAACATCTCACAAGAAAATCAAAAGGAGAGAATCACATACACATACTGCCACCTACAACCATAAACATAATAGAAATTGCAATCATCTGTCTTTAATATCTCTCAATATCAGCAAACTCATTTCCCCAGTTTGAAAAAAAAAAAAAAACATAAACAGACTGGATACACAAGCAGGATCCTGCATTTTGCTGATGCAAGAAACACACCTCATTGACAAGGACAGTCAGTACCTCAGAGTAAAAGGCTGCAAAAAAGTCTTCAAGTAAATGGTCTCAAGAAACAAGTGGGAGTTGCCATCCTAATATTCAACAAAATAGACTTTCAAACAAAAGTTAGGAAGCAAGATGGGGAAGGACACTTCATATTCATCAAAGGAAAATTCTGCCAAGAGAAAGTCTCAATTATGAAAACCTATGCCCCATTTGCAAGGGCACTTATATTTAAAAGAGAAACTTTTCTAAAGCTCAAAACACAAATTGAACTCCACACAATAATAGTGGGAGACTTCAACACTCCACTCTCATCAATGGGAAAGTCATTGAAACAAAACTAAACAGAGACACAGTGAAAGTAATAGAGGTTATGAACCAAATGGATTTAACAGATATATACAGATCATTTCACCCTAAAACAATAATATACCTTCTTCTCAATACCTCATGGTACCTTCTCCAAAATTAGTCATATAATCACAAACCAAGCCTCAATAGATAAAAGAACATTGAAATAATCCCATGCATCCTATCAGATCACCACAAATGAAGGCTATACTTCAATAACAAGAAAAACAACAGAATACCTACATACCGATGGAAACTGAACAACGCTCTACTCAATGATAACTTAGTCAAGGAAGTAATAGGAAAAGAAATTAAAGACTTCCTTGAATTCAATGAAAATAATAACACAGCATACCCAAACTTATGGAACACAATGAAAACAGTGCTAAGAAGAAAATTCATAGCACAAAGTGCCCTCATAAAAATATTACAGAAATCCTACACTAGCAACTTAACAACACACCTGACAGCTCTAGAACAAAAAGGAACAAACACACCCAAGAGGAGTATCTATGCAATATAATACTTGAAGTTCTAGTTAGAGCAATAAGACAACAAAAGGAGATCAAGGGGTACAAATTGGCAAGGAAGAAGTCAAGGTATCACTATTTACAGATGATATGATATGATACATAAGTAGCCCCATAAATTCAAACAGAGAACTTTTACAGCTGATAAACAATTTCAGCAAAGTAGTCAGATATAAAATGAACTCAAACATATCAGTAGTCTTCCTTTAGGCAAGGGATAAATGGGCTTAGGAACAAATAGGGAAACAGCGTCCCTCACAACAGTCACAAATAATATAAAATATCTTGGGGTAACTCTAACCAAACAAATTAGAAATCTGTATGATAAGAACTTCAAGTTTCTTGAAAAAGAAATCGAAGATCTCAGAAAATGAAGAGATCTCCCATGCTTATGGATTGGTAGGATTAACATAGTAAGAATGGCCATCCTACCAAAAGCAATGTACAGGTTTGACACAGTTCCCATCAGGATTCCAACACAATTCTTCATAGACATGGAAAGAACAATTCTCAGTTTCATATGACAGAGAAAAAATGAAGATAGTGACAAAAATTCTTAATAAGAGATCTTTTAGGGGAATCACCATTCCTGACTTCAAGCTATACTACAGAGCAATAGTGATAAAACTGCATAGTATTGCTACAGAGACAGACAGGTTGACCAATAGAATAGAATTGAAGACCTAGAAATAAACCCACAAACTTATGGACACTTGGTCATTGACAAAAAAAGCCAAAGATATACAATTAGAAAGAGAAAGTATGTTTAATAAATGGTCTAGTCTAACTGGCTGTGTGTATGTAGAAAAATGAAAATAGACCATATTTGTCACCTTGCACAAAGCTCAATTCCAAGTGAATCAAGGACCTCAACATAAAACCAGATACACCGCATCTAATAGAAGAGAAAGTAGAAAAGAGCCTCAAACGCATAGGCATGGGGAGGGATTGTGGGGATTTCCTAAAGAGAACTCCAATGGCTCAGGCTCTAAGATCAAGAATTGATAAATTGGACCTCATGAAACTGAAAAACATCTGTAAGGCAAAGGATATAGCCAATAGGATAAATTGGTATTCTATAGCTTTGGGAAAAATCTTCACTAACCCCAAATCCAATAGAAGGCTAATATCTAAAATATATAAAGAATTCAAGAAACTAACCTCCAAAATACCAAACAACCCAATCAAAAAATAGGGTAAAGAACTAAACAGAGAACTCACAACAGAGGAATCTCAAATGGCTAAAAAGCACTTAAAGAAATGTTCAAAGTCCTTAGTGATCAGGGAAATGCAAATCAAAATGGCCCTGAGATTCTACCTTACACCAATCAGAATGGCTAAGATCAAAACCTCAGGTGACCGCACATGTTGGTGAGAATGTGGAGAAAGAGGAAGTACTCAAGTGAGGATGTTTCAATCCCACTTGGGAGGGAAAAGAAAACAATCATGGGGGACTGGGGCAGACAGAAGGAGGGACATAAGAGAGGGGATAGGGAGGGGAAAGGAGGAACATAATCTGGTATTGGGGGTGAGAAACAGGACTAAATCCCTGAGGTCCAGCAGAAAGAATGGCAACAGGCAACCTCAGGAGGTAGGAGGTAAGAGAATGCTCTAAAATGTAGCAGAGACCTGGGAGGTAAGAGACTCTCAGGACTCAAAGGGAGGGACCTTAGATAAAATGCTCAACAGTGGGGAGAGGGAACTTGTAGAGTCTACCTCCAGTAGAAAGAGCATCAAGTGTAGGGATGGGATTATCAACCCAAGGTCAAAAACTCTGACCCAGAATTTTTCCTATCTAAAAGAACTACAAGGACAAAAATGGAGAAGAGACTGAGGGAAAGGAGGTCCAGTGGCTAGCCCAGCTTGGGATCCATCTCAAGAGGAGGCGCCAAGGCCTGACACTATTGCTAATGCTTACAGACAGGAACCTAGCATGGTTGCCCTCAGAGAGGCCCAAGTGGCTGACTGAGACAGACGCAGATACTTACACCCAACCAATGGATTAAAGTCAGGGACGAATGTGGATAAATTAGGGAAAGGCTGGAAGAAGTTGAGGAGGACTGACCCCATAGGAAGACCAGCAGTCTCAACTAACCTGGACCCCCGAGATTTCTCAGACACTGAGTCATCAACCAGGGAGCATATACTAGCTGGTCTGAGACCCTCAATGCATATACAGCAGAAAACTACCTTGTCTGGCCTCAGTGAGGGAAGACACATCTAACCCTCAAGAGACATGAGGCCCCAGAAAATAGTGAGTCCTGGCTGCAGGGATGTGATGGGTGGAGCATAGGGATATCCTCTTGCAGACATAGGAGGAGGAATGGGATGAGGAAGTGTTGGAGGATGGAATAAAAGGGGGATATAAAAACAATTAAAGATAATAATAATAAAAGAAATGAAGCAGCTTCTGCAACCAGCTCGCCGGCCCCTGGACCAGCGGTGTAGCGGCGGGCCTCCATATTGCAACCAGGACACAGCTGGAAAGGCCCAGGTAAACACCCCTTCCAGGGCTACACTCACGGGGGTATCTGCTAGGGTCTCGGAGCCAAGCAGGCGGAGTCCCGCCTAGGCTCTGTGGGACATCCCCGAGCCCTCTGGTGAGCACCAAGGCTGCTTCTGCAACCAGCTCGCCGGCCCCTGGACCAGCGGTGTAGCGGCGGGCCTCCATATTGCAACCAGGACACAGCTGGAAGGGCCCAGGCTCTGTGGGACATCCCCGCCCTCGGGTGAGCACCTAAGCTGTGTTCTGCAACCAGCTCGCCGGCACTAAACCAGCGGTGTAGCCGGCCCCTAGACCAGCGGTGTAGCGGCGGGCCTCCATATTGCAACCAGGACACAGCTGGAAAGGCCCAGGCTCTGTGGGACATCTCCGCCCTCTGGTGAGCACCTAAGCTGCGTTCTGCAACCAGCTCGCCGGCCCCTAGACCAGCGGTGTAGCGGCGGGCCTCCATATTGCAACCAGGACACAGCTGGAAAGGCCCAGGTAAACACCCCTTCCAGGGCTACACTCACGGGGGTATCTGCTAGGGTCTCGGAGCCAAGCAGGCGGAGTCCCGCCTAGGCTCTGTGGGACATCCCCGAGCCCTCTGGTGAGCACCAAGGCTGCTTCTGCAACCAGCTCGCCGGCCCCTGGACCAGCGGTGTAGCGGCGGGCCTCCATATTACAACCAGGACACAGCTGGAAGGGCCCAGGCTCTGTGGGACATCTCCGCCCTCTGGTGAGCACCTAAGCTGCATTCTGCAACCAGCTCGCCGGCACTAGACCAGCGGTGTAGCCGGCCCCTAGACCAGCGGTGTAGCGGCGGGCCTCCATATTGCAACCAGGACACAGCTGGAAAGGCCCAGGTAAACACCCCTTCCAGGGCTACCCTCACAGGGGATCTGCTAGGCTCTCGGAGTTCCTTGCAACCAGGACACAGCTGGAGAAGCCCAGGTAGACAGACTCCAACAGGGGCTACAATCGCATGGGTGGCAGCCAGCTTATGATCCCTTAAAGCAGCAGTCACACATATTCACCAATAGAGAAACAACAGGTGAGCCCAGCCTCACAGGAGATTCAAACACCAGCCACTGACAACAAGGCCAACTAAAACCAGAAATAACCAGATGGCAAAGGGAAAACGAAGGAACGTTACTAACAAAAATCAAGGCAACATGACAGCATCTGAACCCAGTTCTCCAACAACAGGAATCCCTGGATACCCTAAAACACCAGAAAAACAAGACTTGGATATAAAATCACTGGTCAGGATGCTGGTAGCTGAACACATAGAAAAATCTCGTAAAGAAATAGAGGAGAAAATGGATCAAAAGTTAGAAGCCTTTACGAGGCAAATACAAAAATCACTTCAAGAAATGCAGGAGAAGATGGATCAAAGAGAAGAAGACAATAAGGAAGAAAGACAAAAGTCACTTAAAGAACTACAGAAGAACGTGGGCCAACAAGTAGAAGCTATGAAAGAGGAAGCACAAAAATCTATTAAAGAAATACATGAAAACACAATCAAGCAAGCGAAAGATCTGAGCACATCCATCCAGATACTAAAAACAGAAGTAGAAACAACTAAGAAATCACAGAGGGAGACAACATTGGAGATAGAAAACCTGGGGAAGAAATCAGGGGCCATAGACGCAAGTATCAACAATAGAATACAAGAGATAGAAGACAGAATCTCAGAAGCCGAAGATAACATAGGAACCATTGATTCAACAGTCAAAGAAAATACTAAATGCAAAAAGGTGGTAACCCAAAACATCCAGGAAATCCAAGACACTATGAGAAGACCAAACCTAAGGATTATAGGTATAGACGAGAGTGAAGATTTACAAGTTAAAGGGCCAGCTAATATCTTCTATAAAATTATGGAAGAAAACTTCCCCAACCTAAGGAGAGAGATGCCCATGAATATACAAGAAGCCTATAGAACCCCAAACAGACTGGACCAGAACAGAAATACATCCCGTCACATAATAATCAAAACTCCAAATGTAATAAACAAAGAAAGAATACTAAAGGCAGCAAGAGAAAAAGGCCAAGTAACATATAAAGGAAAACCTATCAGAATAACACCAGACTTCTCACCTGAGACCATGAAAGCTAGAAGATCCTGGGCAGATATCATGCAAACTCTAAGAGAACACAAACTTCAGCCAAAACTACTTTACCCAGCAAAACTCTCAATTGCCATTGATGGAGACATCAAGGTATTCCATGACAAAACCAAATTTGCAAGATATCTCTCCACAAATCCAGCCCTACAAAGGATAATAGGGGGAAAACACCAAGACAAGGACGGAAACTACACCCGGGAAGAAGCAAGATAGAAACCTCCTCTCATCAAACCCAAAAGAAGATAACCTCTCGAATATAAAAAATAAATAAGATAAATAAATATAATTTCAAAAATGTCTGGAGGTAATAATTACTATTCCTTAATATCTCTTAACGTCAATGGACTCAATTCCCCAATAAAAAGACATAGATTAACAGACTGGATACGGAAACAGGACCCTACATTTTGCTGGATACAGGAAACACATCTCAGTGTTAAAGACAAACACTACCTTAGAGTAAAAGGCTGGAGGACAATTTTACAAGCAAATGGTCTCAGGAAACAAGCTGGAGTAGCCATTCTAATATCAGATAAAATTGACTTTCAACCTAAAATCATCCAAAGAGACTCAGAAGGTCACTTCTTGCTGGCCAAAGGGAAAATCCACCAGGAAGAGTTCTCAATACTGAACATCTATGCTCCAAATGCAAGGGCACCCTCCTTCGTAAAAGAAACCTTACTAAAGCTTAAAGCACACATTACACCTAACACAATAATTGTGGGTGACTTCAACACCCCACTCTCCACAATGGACCGATCAGGAAAGCAGAAACTAAACAGGGACACAGTGAAACTAATTGAAACTCTGGACCAATTGGATTTAACAGATATATATAGAACATTTCATCCTAAAGCTAAAGAATATACCTTTTTCTCAGCACCGCATGGTACCTTCTCCAAAATAGACCATATAATCGGTCACAAGACAGATGTCAACAAATACAAGAAGATCGAGCTAATCCCATGCCTCTTATCAGATCACCATGGAGTAAGAGTGGTCTTCAATAGCAACAAAAACAACAGAAAGCCCACATACACATGGAAACTGAACAATACTCTACTCAATGACACCTTGGTCAAGGAAGAAATAAAAAAAGAAATCAAAGACTTTTTAGAATTCAATGAAAATGAAGGTACAACCTACCCAAATCTTTGGGACACAATGAAAGCAGTGCTAAGAGGAAAACTCATAGCTCTAAGTGCATCCAAAAAGAAACTGGAGAGAGCATACACTAGCAGCTTAATGGCACACCTTAAAGCCCTGGAAGAAAAACAAGTTAATTCACCCAGGAGGAGTAGAAGACAAGAAATCATCAAACTCAGGGCTGAAATCAATCAAATAGAAACAAAGAGAACCATACAAAGAATCAACAAGACCAGGAGCTGGTTCTTTGAGAAAATCAACAAGATAGATAAACCCTTAGCCAGACTAACCAAAGGACACAGAGACAGTATACAAATTAACAAAATTAGAAATGAAAAGGGAGACATAACAACAGAAACTGAGGAAATTCAAAAGATCATCAGATCCTACTACAAAGGTCTATACTCAAAACAACTGGAGAATCTGGAGGAAATGGACGATTTCCTAGACAGATATCAAATACCAAAATTAAATCAGCATCAAGTAGACCAGCTAAATAGTCCCATAACCCCTAAAGAAATAGAAGGGGTTATAGAAAGCCTCCCAACCAAAAAAAGTACGGGACCAGATGGTTTTAGTGCAGAATTCTACCAGACCTTCAAAGAAGACTTAACACCAATACTCTCCAAACTATTCCACAAAATAGAGACAGAAGGGACACTGCCCAACTCATTCTTCGAAGCCACAATTACGCTAATACCTAAACCACAAAAAGATCCAACAAAGAAAGAGAACTTCAGGCCAATTTCTCTGATGAATATAGATGCAAAAATACTAAATAAAATTCTTGCTAACCGAATCCAAGAGCACATCAAAACGATCATCCACCATGATCAAGTAGGCTTCATCCCAGGGATGCAGGGATGGTTCAATATACGGAAATCCATCAATGTAATCCACTACATAAACAAACTGAAAGAAAAAAACCACATGGTCATCTCATTAGATGCTGAAAAAGCATTCGACAAAATTCAGCATCCTTTCATGCTAAAAGTCTTGGAAAGAGCAGGAATTCAAGGCCCATACCTAAACATAGTAAAAGCAATCTACAGCAAACCAGTAGCCAACATCAAAATAAATGGAGAGAAACTTGAAGCATTCCCACTAAAATCAGGGACTAGACAAGGCTGCCCTCTCTCTCCATATCTTTTCAATATAGTACTTGAAGTTCTAGCAAGAGCAATTAGACAACATAAGGAAGTCAAAGGGATACAAATTGGAAAGGAAGAAGTGAAACTATCATTATTTGCAGACGATATGATAGTTTACCTAAGCGACCCAAAAAACTCCACCAGAGAACTTCTACAGCTGATAAACAACTTCAGCAAAGTGGCAGGTTATAAAATTAACTCAAGCAAGTCAGTGGCCTTCTTGTACTCAAAGGACAAGCAGGCAGAGAAAGAAATTAGGGAAATAACACCCTTCACAATAGCCACAAACAACATAAAGTATCTTGGCGTAACTCTAACCAAACAAGCGAAAGATCTGTACAACAGGAACTTCAAGTCCCTGAAGAAAGAAATCGAAGAAGACCTCAGAAGATGGAAAAATATTTCTTGCTCCTGGATTGGCAGGATCAATATAGTAAAAATGGCCATCTTGCCAAAAGCAATATACAGATTCAATGCAATCCCCATCAAAATCCCAACTCAATTCTTCATAGATCTAGAAAGAGCAATTCTCAAATTCATCTGGAGCAACAAAAAACCCAGGATAGCTAAAACTATTCTCAACAATAAAAGGACTTCTGGGGGAATCAATATCCCTGACTTCAAGCAGTACTACAGAGCAATTGTGTTAAAAACTGCATGGTATTGGTATAGCAACAGGCAAACAGATCAATGGAACAGGATTGAAGACCCTGAAATTAACCCACAGACTTATGGTCACTTGATCTTTGATAAAGGAGCCACAACCATCCGATGGAATAAAGATAGCCTTTTCAACAAATGGTGCTGGTTCAACTGGAGGTCAACGTGCAGAAGAATGCGAATTGACCCACTCTTATCTCTTTGCACTAAGATCAACTCCAAGTGGATCAAGGACCTCCACATAAAACCAGAAACACTGAAACTATTAGAAAAGAAACTTGGGAAGACCCTGGAGGACTTGGGCACAGGGGAAAAGTTCCTGAACAGAACACCAATAGCTTATGCTCTAAGATCAAGAATCGACAAATGGGACCTCATAAAATTACAAAGTTTCTGCAAAGCAAAGGACACTGTCAGAAGGACAAAACGGCAACCAACAAAGTGGGAAAAGATCTTCACCAACCCCACATCCGACAGAGGGCTAATATCCAATATATACAAAGAACTCAAGAAGTTAGACCGCAAAGAACCAAATAACCCTATCAAAAAATGGGGCACAGAGCTAAACAAAGAATTCTCACCAGAAGAAATTCGGATGGCCGAGAAACACCTTAAAAGATGTTCAACATCATTAGTCATCAGGGAAATGCAAATCAAAACAACCCTGAGATTCCACCTCACACCAGTCAGAATGGCTAAGATTAAAAACTCAAGAGACAACAAGTGCTGGCGAGGATGTGGAGAAAGAGGAACACTCCTCCACTGTTGGTGGGATTGCAAAATGGTAAAACCGCTCTGGAAATCAGTTTGGCGGTTCCTCAGAAAATTGGGCATGTTACTTCCAGAGGACCCTGGCATACCACTCCTGGGCATATACCCAGAGGATTCCCCTGCATGCAATAAGGACACATGCTCCACTATGTTTATAGCAGCCTTGTTTATAATAGCCAGAAATTGGAAGCAGCCCAAATATCCCTCAAAGGAGGAATGGATACAGAAAATGTGGTATATTTATACAATGGAATACTACACAGCAATTAAAAATAATGAATTCATGCAATTTGTAGGTAAATGGTTAGACCTGGAAAATATCATCCTGAGTGAATTAACCCAATCACAAAAGAATGCACCTGAAATGCAATCACTGATAAGTGGATATTAATGAGCCCAGAAGCCCTAAATACTCAAGACACAAATAGCAAGTCAAATGATTCCCAAGAAGAAGAAAGGAGAGGACCCTGGGCCTGTAAAGATTGCTTCCAGTTTAGTAAAGAAACCGAGGGGGGAGGGGGAATTATTGGGGAACAGATGGGGGGGAGAGGAACTATGGGAACTATGGTGGGTGGGAACTGGGAAAGGGGAAAGCCTTTGGAATGTAAACATAGAATATAGAAAATAAAATTAAAAAAAAAAAAAAAAAACAAAACAAAAAAAAAAAAAAAAAAAAAAAAAAAAAAGAAATGGTACTATCCTGGGGGGGGGGGGAAATGTGTGAGGGGGTGTCTGGAAGGTCTTGGAAGTGACCATGATGTAAAGTGAATAAATAAATTAATGGGAAAAAAGAGTTAAATATAACTATATAATTAAAAAAAGAGATGATTCTGCAAAAAAAAAAAAAAAAAAAAGAAGTTAGACCGCAAAGAACCAAATAACCCTATCAAAAAATGGGGCACAGAGCTAAACAAAGAATTTTCACCAGAAGAAATTCGGATGGCCGAGAAACACCTTAAGAGATGTTCAACATCATTAGTCATCAGGGAAATGCAAATCAAAACAACCCTGAGATTCCACCTCACACCAGTCAGAATGGCTAAGATTAAAAACTCAAGAGACAACAAGTGCTGGCGAGGATGTGGAGAAAGAGGAACACTCCTCCACTGTTGGTGGGATTGCAAAATGGTAAAACCACTCTGGAAATCAGTTTGGCGGTTCCTCAGAAAATTGGGCATGTCACTTCCAGAGGACCCTGGCATACCACTCCTGGGCATATACCCAGAGGATTCCCCTACATGCAATAAAGACACATGCTCCACTATGTTTATAGCAGCCTTGTTTATAATAGCCAGAAATTGGAAGGAGCCCAAATATCCCTCAAAGGAGGAATGGATACAGAAAATGTGGTATATTTATACAATGGAATACTACTCAGCAATTAAAAATAATGAATTCATGCAATTTGTAGGTAAATGGTTAGACCTGGAAAATATCATCCTGAGTGAGCTAACCCAATCACAAACGAATGCACATGAAATGCAATCACTGATAAGTGGATATTAATGAGCCCAGAAGCACTAAATACTCAAGACACAAATAGCAAGTCAAATGATTCCCAAGAAGAAGAAAGGAGAGGACCCTGGGCATGTAAAGATTGCATCCAGTTTAATAAAGAAACCGAGGGAGGAGGGGGAATGATTGGGGAATAGTTGGGGGGGAGAAGAACTATGGGAACTATGGTGGGTGGGAACTGGGAAAGGGGAAAGCCTTTGAAATGTAAACATAGAATATAGAAAATAAAAATAACTAAAAAAAAAAAAAAAAAGAAATGAAGCTACACCTTGAATATATATAGACATACATAGGCATATATGTACATATATGTGTATGTTTATGAATGCTTATATATACATTCCTATATCTTAGGAATGTTTGTATAGCCTTTATTCTATTCTATTCTGTTAGTCTGGTCACTCCCTGATGATTGCTAAAGTTCTGCTGATATGCTCTTAGGAATCTTGGATTTAAAAGGAAGCATTCCTAAAGGGTTCATCAGCAGAGTCTTTCCAATCATTTGAGAGTTAATGGAACAATAGAATGAAAGCCTATTTTATTCTTTGTAAAGAAACGAAGTTGTATACTCTGTGTACATGTATGTATGAGGATATGTGTGTATGCTTGTGTATGTGTGAAAGTGCATGTGTGTGTTTATATATGTACACATACACACACACACACACATATATATATATATATGTGTGTGTATATATATATACATATATATATATATGTATATATATATATATATATATATATATATAGAGAGAGAGAGAGAGAGAGAGAGAGATGCATTTACAGGTATGATATTAAATGTTGCTGGATTCCAAGAGTTTCCCGCAGGGGCCCACTGCTGCCATAATTACATCTGAGATGTGTAGCTATTTTCTCCTAATTGCAACATTTTTTTCTTACTATTGAGACAAAATATTCTGACAGCCAGTCTACCAGTGAGTATTGCAGGCGCTGCAGGGACATAGTTTTCTTAGTTGTTACCCATGCTGGAGTAGGATTTTGCTGACATGGCTGCCTTTGAGTCAATCATGACTCAAATAACCCTTGAAAGGAACCCCTCACCCATACCCTTACAAGTAACTACAATAAACTCCCCAAGATAGATGTGGGAGTATTTGTTTCATTAAACTGTCACTCATGAAATATCAGGATGAATAAGTGTTTTTTCACATATTTCACAGGAAAAATGATATGGGAGCATGTCTCTCTAGAAAGATAGCTAGAATAAATGAGATTAAACATAATCCTTTAAAATATTAGACAAAAGTAAAGGAATTAGAAATATAATAGCAACTTCATTGGAAAAAGAACAAATGAACAAATGAGTCATTACTCGGGAACTTAATCTTAGTTTTCTGCTTTCTGATTTTTTAAGAAAAAAAGATAGAAAGAAGTTACTATGGCAAATCATAATTCCTAGACAAATATGTAGGGAATTTTCTTGATTTATGATTGATATGGGATGGCCCAGCCCACTTTGGGTGGTACCAGGTCTGAGCAGGCTGTCATATAAGAAAACCGACTGAGCAAGATAGGGTAAGCAAGCCACTTACAAGCAACCTTCCATGGCTTCTGTATAGCTTTTAGATCCTGGTTCTTACCTTTCATTACTGCCCTGAGTTTCCTCTCTGACCCACTGTTAAATGGAAGTGTAAGATGAAATAAACCCTTTCTTCCAAAAGCTTCTTATGGTCTTATAGTTATGTGTTTTATCACAGTAATAGAAACCAAATTGAGATGGCTTCTGAGCTCATGAGTGTAAAGCAATCAAAGACCATTCTCTAAGGCAACCATATCCTTTACTTGCTCTTTGAGGTTCATTGTAGATCCAATCTCTTCTACCCTGGGCTATGCTTTCAAATTAGTCTCTTTTTTTAGCCAGATAGTTGGATTATAACTCGTCTACCCGACCCTGGGAGAACACATAAAGTTCCATTTGGGGACTTCTTAGTCTCATTAATGATAGAATCTAAGAATGGACACAACAGAGCTCAGGAAGGAAAAAAGACTCATGGAATCTGTGGATAATTTATTATAGTTTAAAAGGAAAAGCCAAGTGCAGGAAAGCTGTAAGTCTGACAGCTACTCAGATGAAGAGAAAGAAGGTAAGTTGGCATGAAGGTCAGCATGGTAGTAGGCAGTCACACAGCCAAGTAGGGGAGCTTCAAAGGAAGAGCAAGAAAGTCCTAAGTGTTATAGACTATAAAAACATACTTAGGCACTGTGCATTACCTAAGAGAAGATGAAGAAATATGAATTGGGTCTTTCTAAGTCAAGACCCAAAAAGGTAGGCACACCCAACAGATATGCATGGTAGCTTGTACAGACTACACTAGGAATGGAAATTTGGGAGAAGAAAAAATATATTTGCTTAAGGGAATACACCTTCCTACCTATGATCCCAACCTGCCCCACTGGATAATACTAAGTAAAGTGAAAAGGATATGTTACCATGCTGATGGCTTAGTTACTTTCCTATTACCATGACAAAGGTAATGTATAAAAGAAAGAATTTAACTTGGAACTCACACGTCCAGAGAGTTAGAATCCATGACTACCATGGTAGGGACCATGGCAGCAGGTAGGTAGGTACTGGAGAAATAAATTGCTGAGAACTTACATCTCATTTACAAGCATGAGGTAGAGAGAACTGACTGGGATAATGAGGGCAATTTAAACCTCAAACTCCACCACCAAGACATACTACCTTCCACAAGACCACACCTACTAATCCTTCACAAACACCAAATGGGGTCCAAGCATCCAAATGTATGAACTTATGGTGGGCATTCTCATTCAAACTACCACAGATAGAGTCTGAATTTACTGTAATACATATTATAACAATGTGTTCACTATGGCATGTGTGTTGGTTCAGAGGATTACCATCAGTGCTGCCAGCATGCCTTGTACCATGTTTGAAAGTCTCTTGTTTACTGCTGCATATTCTGTTATCTGCCTCCCAACCTCTCAGAAAGTCTCTTGTCTCCACCATTCTCCTTGCCATAGAGACATGAGGAATACAAGTATTCCAGGGATCCAAACACAAGTTCTAATGTGAAACCTCTGAGCCGTCTGAGACTCTAAGCTACCTCCCCAAGCCATTGTAAAAAATAAATAAATTTCTCTATTGGATGAGAGAAAAAAGAATAATAGAGTTAACAGCAACATCAATAATAGCAACAACAATAAAATCTTACCACTTTAGTACTGGCACATGTTTGTAAATATTGACGTTTAAGTCTTTTTGTTCCGTGGTCTGATAGTGGTATCTGGGCATTCTAGGTCACCAAACTGTAAAAGAAAGGGACAGATTAAGCATCAATAATTTTAAGGACATCCACTTCTCAAAAACACATTCAAATAAGCTTCAAAGTTCAGAAAATATAATTCATTTTTTTCTAAAAAAAAAAAAATGTAAGTATTTGTTGTGAGCTTTAGTCCTTAACATGTATAAAATGCTTTGTAGCAAATGGTGGCATTTTCAAGCTATTAAAAAAAGAAGAAATATTCTAAGTGGTGATGGCAGAGCAGTTTACTAACTATAGGAGCCTTATCAAAAACACATGATTTCTTTAAAGCCTTTTTCATCTATTAAGAGATATTTTCTGTGACATAATGATCCCAAGCAAGCAGGGATTACATTGGCCACAGATGTTCTGCCTACTTATATGGTAACACTTTCACAAGGTAAGACATTATGTTTATCTATTTGCTTGATCTGTGCAAAGTAAAATGAGCAAGTTAAAAAAAAAATACAGTATTTTAGGGCTCTCAAGAAAAGTCTCAGTGGTTAAGAGAAGTAACTACTCTTCCAGAGATCCTGAATTCAATTCCCAGCAACCACATGGTGGCTCATAACCATCTGTAAAAGGACCTGATGCCCTCTTCTGGTATGTCTGAAGTGTACTCATATACATAAAATAAATAAAATAAATCTTGAAAAATACAGTATTTTTAAAAGTCAAATGCTAATGCCAATATTGTTACTTAAATTCATGTTCTCAGCCAGGCGGTGGTGGTGCACGCCTTTAATCCCAGCACTTGGGAGGCAGAGGCAGGCACATTTCAGAGTTCGAGGCCAGCCTGATCTACAGAGTGAGTTCCAGGACAGCCAGGACTACACAGAGAAAACCAGTCTTGAAAAAAACCAAAACAAAAACAAACAAACCAACAAAGTAAATTCATGTTCTCTTGGTATTAAAAAGAACATTCAATGGCTCTGTACAAAGCATTTACCTGAGATCATTGAGCATGCTTCTACCTTTGTAGGAAGGTACTCAGAAAAGTTTGTGAAAGTGTCTCAACATGTTCAAAACTTATTATGCCAGCACCCTGAGAGAAAATTCGGTGCCTGCTGATCAACATGAGTTAAAAACTACAATTTCTCAGTAATTATGAAGATGACATGGTGGGGCACTATGGTTTTGTGATCAGGTAATGAATCATGAGAGCAGTGGCTGCTTCAAATTGGCATATTTCACCTGTCATTAAATGTGAGACTTTCAAACACGTTGTTGACTAAATCCTTATGCTACTTCCATATGCTTTTCTTAAGTGTTTTTTCAGTTCAAGTTCTTTACATTAAAGTATAAAATGCTTAACTCTTGTCTGCCATAGAAACATTTGAAAAGGGGTTAAAAAGAGAGCACAAAACAACAAAAGAACATTACTCAACCAGAGACTGTACCTTTTAAGAACACAAGCAGATTGGATCACTAAGTGGTCTTTTCAAATTATTCTAGATTTGAGTCATTGTTTGCTAGACTTCTGTACTCTCGAGGATGATCTTTGGAAAAGAAGTTGCAAAGGCTATCTTTTTTCCACTGGATGGTTGTGGCTCCTTTATCAAAGATCAAGTGACCATAAGTCTGTGGGTTAATTTCTGGGTCTTCAATCCTATTCCATTGATCTACTTGCCTGTTGCTGTACCAATACCATGCAGTTTTTAACACAATTGCTCTGTAGTACTACTTGAGGTCAGGGATATTGATTCCCCCAGAAGTCCTTTTATTGTTGAGAATAGTTTTAGCTATCCTGGGTTTTTTGTTGCTCCAGATGAATTTGAGAATTGTTCTTTCTAGATCTATGAAGAATTGAGTTGGGATTTTGATGGGGATCGCATTGAATCTATAGATTGCTTTTGGCAAGATGGCCATTTTTACTATATTGATCCTGCTAATCCAGGAGCAAGGAATATTTTTCCATCTTCTGAGGTCTTCTTCGATTTCTTTCTTCAAGGACTTGAAGTTCCTGTCATACAGATCTTTCGCTTGTTTGGTTAGAGATACGCCAAGGTACTTTATGTTGTGCTGGTTCAACTGGAGGTCAGCATGCAGAAGAATGCGAATCGACCCACTCTTATCTCCTTGTACTAAGATCAACTCCAAGTGGATCAAGGACCTCCATATAAAACCAGACACACTGAAACTATTAGAAAAGAAACTGGGGAAGACCCTGGAAGACATGGGCAGAGGGGGAAAGTTCCTGAACAGAACACCAAAGAACCAAATAACCCTATCAAAAAATGGGGTACAGAGCTAAACAAAGAATTTTCACCAGAAGAAATTCGGATGGCTGAGAAACACCTTAAGAGATGTTCAACATCATTAGTCATCAGGGAAATGCAAATCAAAACCACCCTGAGATTCCACCTCACACCAGTCAGAATGGCTAAGATTAAAAACTCAAGAGACAACAAGTGCTGGCAAGGATGTGGAGAAAGAGGAACACTCCTCCACTGTTGGTGGAACTGCAAAATGGTAAAACCGCTCTGGAAATCAGTTTGGCGGTTCCTTAGAAAATTGGGCATGTCACTTCCAGAGGACCCTGGCATACCACTCCTGGGCATATACCCAGAGGATTCCCCTGCATACAATAAAGACACATGCTCCACTATGTTTATAGCAGCCTTGTTTATAATAGCCAGAAATTGGAAGGAACCCAAATATCCCTCAAAGGAGGAATGGATACAGAAATGTGGTATATTTATACAATGGAATACTACTCAGCAATTAAAAATAATGAATTCATGCAATTTGTAGGTAAATGGTTAGATCTGGAAAATATCCTAAGTGAGTTAACCCAATGACAAAAGAATACACATGAAATGCAATCACTGATAAGTGGATATTAATGAGCCCAGAAACCCTAAATACTCAAGGCACAATTAGCAAGTCAAATGATTCCCAAGAAGAAAGGAGAGGACCCTGGGCCTGAAAAGATTGGATCCAGTTTTATAGACCAGAACAGAGAAATCGTGGGGGGGGGGAGGAGTGATTGGGGAATAGTTGGGGGGGAGAGGAATTATGGGACATATGTTGGGGGGGACTGGGAAAGGGGAAAGCCTTTGGAATGTAAACATAGAATATAGAAAATAAAAATTTAAATAAGCCGGGCGTGGTGGCGCACGCCTGTAATCCCAGCACTTGGGAGGCAGAGGCAGGCGGATTTCTGAGTTCGAGGCCAGCCTGGTCTACAGAGTGAGTTCCAGCACAGCCAGGACCACACAGAGAAACCCTGTCTCCAAAAAAAAAAACAAAACAAAACAAAACAAAAAACAATAAAACAAAAATTTAAATAAAAAAAAGGAAGTTGCAGGAATACTTGAAGATTTCAACAAATGGAAAACCTAAGACTCCCTACCCTCAGGGACCACTTGGGGCCCAAACTATATTTTTAACCAAATCTTTAGGGAGTTTCTTACAGTTTAAAATTTGAGAAGCCCTGCACTGAAAGAAGCCAAATAAAAGAAGTTGGGATGAGTTTAAAGTAACACAAGTCATCTCTTAACACTGGCATAGAAATCTGAGGTTTGACATATGGCATAATCCACACAATCTTTTTTCTTTATTTATTATTACACACTAAGTCGACAAATTAAGCTGATTTCTTATGATATCCCCATTCATATATATAGTACATATTAATCATAGTCACTACTTCACCTAATCGTTATTCCTTCAAGCTTTTAAAATTCTGCTCTGGACTTTCTAATGTGGATCAAACATATTCTTTCCAAATTACAAGATGAAGTTCCCTGTGCTCCTTTCCTGGCTCTAGCTCAGCCTGCCGAGGGTCACCTGTGCTAGTTTCACATTCACGCTGTTGTTTTAAATAGCTACTTTCCCATAATGGTCTTCAATTTCCTCCTTTCCTTGAGGGAGTGAAGAAAGGTTGACAGTTCAGCATTCGTTTGCACACACAATTTAAACTAGACACTCCACAAGTCTATTGGTTTTGAGGAGAAAATTTTCCCAAGCATTTTAGATAAAATTGAATATTCTTGGTTATTTACCAAAAATTCTAAGCATGATGAGAGGAATTAATCTGTTAAGTCATTTATAAGCCCCAAAGATCTGCAGTCCTGAATCTTTTTGGATAATTTGTGCATATCATTTTCAAACCTGCTTGAGAGGAATATTTTCAGGTAGTTCTGAAATATCTATTTTTAATATTAAGTACAAGATGCCAGTTTATTCTTTCCTTTAAATATAGGTACAGAGTCTTATTTTAAACATTGGTGGAAGTAATCAATTATAGGTAAATTATCCTCTCCAGTTAATTACAAATGTTGCCCATTAAGATTAAATTTGCAAATTTAACATTTTTTGTCATTAAACATACTAAGTGTTCATGTTACTTCTAGGAATACTTATTTTACCCAGCAGTACTTGGTATTTCATGGTTTGTATCTCGAAGTAAATAAGGATAGCCCCAGAACTTACCTCTTCACTATTAGTTCCTGTTAGACTACTGTATATGTTGAAAAATTAGATATATTTTCCTGTAAAAGTCAGTTGTCATAGTGTCATAAAGTGCAGTCAATAAGATGGCCAATGTGGTACTTAATACTTACTATTAATTTAATTGGATTTAGACTTATAACAGAAGCATACCTCTGGGTATATTGATCAGGTGTTTCCAGAAAGTTTTAGTTGAAGAGAGAATATTCTTGCTGCATGTAGTTAGCTCTATGAATGGAGATGTATCTCAGACTAAATTAAAAGGAGAAAGCCAGTATCACAGTAACCTTTATTTCTATGTCCTGACAATGGATGTCATAGTCATAGCAAGCCACCTCACACCTATGCCACTCTGTTTTCTCTATCAAAATGTATTACATTCCCTCGAATTGCAAACCAAAATAAAAACAAACAACCAAAACACAGAAATCTTTAGTTAAGTTGCTTTTTTCTAGTATTTTGGCCACATCTATGAAAAAAGTAACCATTAGGCATAGTATTTATGCAATCATTCCCTTTATACAAAGTTTCTAAAAAGCCAACAAGGACAGTTATTTCTGGCTACTATCATCATAAAGAACTGTCAGGAGAGACAGCTAAATTGATGGTATTTCTACCCTGCAGGCCTGGAAGACCTTGTTTCTTGTCTCTGTTATCACCTGCTTATATCAGCAGGCAAAATGGCTACTCATCACTACCAGTTTTCTGTATGCTAAGATTTCTTAATCCCCAGTAGTACGTGAGGAACTGATGCATATTACTTCTGCATAGTGATAATGTATATAAACAGCATCCTTTATGGAAAGACTGCTGCCACTCAAGAAAATGACCTGAGAGACAAACCTTAACTTTGAAATTCTGAAAAGAAACAGTTTGTTAATAAAATGAAAGACAATTGAACACCATGAGTCTCTCAAAGAAAGCAAATATTCATTCAAATATAAAGGTAAAGCTAAATAAATATCCACATCTCCATTTACACTTAAAGTGGACAGGAAATAAAAGTTTGTACATGCACAAATACACACACACACACACATATACGCACATGCACATATACACACCCCTTTTATTGAGCATTGTGAAGCAATCTACTTAACTTTGGACTTGGAGTTCACAAGTAATTTGGTGAGTGAGAAATGAACACAAATCTTGTGTCCTGGTTTATTATTCATAAGCTACACAGGCTAGAATTTTTAAATAGCAGTTTGGTTAAAAATAACAGGAAGTATATGTGGGTGACTCTGGCTGAGACTCTTAGCAGTAGGGTATATGGCACCTGAAGTGCCACGGGTAGCCAGGCAGGACTCCCACTGGAGAGATAAAGACAGCACACACAAAACCTTCAACCCAAAATATGCCCTGCCTACAAGATGTCCAGGGACAAACATGTAGCAGAGACAGAGGAAATGGCCAACCAATTACTGGCCATGAGCAAGAACCAATTCCTGACACTATTAATGATACACTGTTATGCTTGCAGACAGGAGCCTAGAGAAACTGTCCTCTGAGTACCTCTACCCAGCAGCCAACAGAAACAGATACAGACCAGACACCACAGCCAAACATGAGATGGAGCTTGGGGAGTCTTGTGGAAAAGCTGGGATATGGTCTGTGTTCTGCTTTGCCATTGGGTACTGGAACCCTGCCAAGATGCCACTTGGGGAAGTCAAACGCAGGGGCACTAGGCTACATTCCATTCTTGACACTGAGGTGCCGTCTCATGGGACACTGACAAGCTACTCAGGGAAGGCAAAATGCAGCCTAAGATATGGGTCCCGGACCATGTTTTTCTGGGTACGAAATGGTGGCAGCTAAGATGGAGGCTGTGATTCTCAAACCACTGGAAAACCCCAAAGAGTTGAGAACCAGAGCCCCATCTTCCTGTGTACCCAAATGCCTCAGGGAACCTTGAGGAATTGGAAAGGGGGAGTGGTACAGGCCTGCAATGAACCCAGGGTGGAGGATGGGGGGACTGGAATCTGGCTTAGCTCAGGGTTAGTGTCAGGAGTAAAGTGGGACCTTAGGCTCTGTTCTGTAGGATGAAGGCTTCTCCCCAGCTGGTCTTTGATGAAGGATACCGCCCTTGATTGTCAAAACTATTTATTCATAGCAGATAAGGATGCATAGGACTTACTCAGGGTGAACCAGAGATTAAATGCCTTTTGCAGGAAGGGATGCTATCTAGATACCTCATGAGTATGGAGAAATCTGAATTTCTATGCTACCTGACCAGGTGTCATGGTCTTCCTAGTTGGGTGTCATGGTCACATGCTCCAGAACAGGAACCTGGTCAGGAGCTGATTGAAATGTCTACCATTCTCAATTATGAGATTTACTGGGTTTTTTTTTTTAATCTGTTAGACCATACCAGTTCTTCCATCTGGCAGCACAGTTCCACTTGCCCCACATTGCGGGAAGGACTGAAGGACCCAAAGAGGATAGGGACAATACAGGAAGACCAACAGTCAACTAACCTGGACCTTTGGAGGCTTCCAGAGACTGAACCACCAACCAAAGAACATACATGGACTGTACCTTGCCAGTCCCCCTCACATGTATAGTAGATGTTCAGCTTAGTGTTCATGTGGGTGTCCCAGCAACTGGGACATAAGCTGTCCCTGAATCTGTTGCCTGTCTATGGATCCTGTTCCCCTAACCAGGCCACCTTGTCTGGTCTCAGTGAGAAAAGATACACCTAGTCCTGCAGCGACTTGATGAGTTAGAGTGTGGTGATACCCAGGAACGCATCCCCCTTCTCAGAGGAGAAGAGGAGGGAGGAATGTGGGGAGGAGTTCTGGGGGATGGGAAGACTGGAAAGAGAGGTGGGGTGGATATTGGAATGCAAAGTGAATAAATAAATAAGAAAATATGGGGGGTAACTGGGAAAGGAAAAAGCCTTTGGAATGTAAACATAGAATATAGAAAATAAAAATTGAAAAAAAAATAAATAAATAAGAAAAATGTTTCTGTCACCCACTTTCTGTTGCTATATATATATACAATAGAATACTCAGTCAACTTTTCCACTATTGTATTCTTCTACTTTGTTCACACTTCTCCAGAATTGGAGCATGATAAATTACTGTTGTTTGGGGTATTCATTCTATGGCTCTTTATTATGGCAGCCCTAAGAAACTAATGTAGGTATACCACGATTGACAGGAACATTTACTGCACTGAGGGAGAACTTTGCCAAAGAGAAATGCTGAAGTGTAAGTCTTGACTTTTTGAGAAACTGAAATTATACAGGTGAATTTTTAAAACATTTTAGTATCAGTCTCAGCCAGTAAGAAATAACTAGATTTGACTGAAGGATATTTGCTGGACAGCTGCAAAGCATTCCAGAGTAGCATGGAAATGAAGACAATCATAGACCTATTGAAATACATTGGGACCTTTCTTAATGCTGCAAAATGTAGATAGTTTTAAACATTTAGTATGTCCAATTGTTCATAGGCAGTAGTGATTTTGCAAGACGTTTTCCTGTGTTATATGAAAATGATAATTTGCAGTGACATTCCATCACTGTATTGACTTGGCTTTTACTATTAACATATAAAACTAGTGATTTATTGACACTGATAAGTACTTATTATACTTCAATAAAAATAGCTTTTACCTTGAAACACCCAGACCTAATGAGATGTCTACATGACATTCCTCCCATCATAACTCAGGGAATCACTTTGGGAGAGGAAGCCAAAAACTATAAGAACAAAAGAGGATGTAGGATACCAAACAAACAAACAAACAAGGCCCTCTAAATCAATATGAGCAAAGCTCATATTACCCCATAGAGCCTGAAACAGCATACACAGACAGGGCCTGCATGGGTCTATTCCAGGTCTCTGTGTATATATTATAGCTTTCAGTTTAGAGTCTTATATAATGCCTGGGTGTGGGAACAAATGGGTCTCTGATTCTTGTGCCTTTTCTTGGGCTATTTTCCTTCTGTTGGTTTGTTTTGTCCAACATTGTGACAAAACTTGGTGATAATTTTTGTTTTTATCTTATATTTTGTTATATATTTGCTATTATACTTCATTAATATGTGTTATATTTTTTAAAAAATGAATGAATGAATGAATGAATGAATGAATGAATGAAAACCTAGGCACTGGGGAAAAGGTTAACAACTGAACTATTACTTATACCTGCTGAGAGAAGGGAAATCAATTTTCTCTAATGGAGTGACTTTGGATATATCAACCACTCTAAGACAGGCCTCATGTTCAGTAATTGTTGACAAAGATAAAATTGACTCCAAGGTTTTTTTGGGTTTTTTGGGGGGAGGGGTTATTTGTTTGCAGATAAGTATTTGTTTTGCATTTTTTGTCTTTTTGTTATTGTTTTATTTTGTTTTCTTGTTTTGGGGGATGTTGGGTGTTGGATGTTGTGTTGAGCTTTTGTTTGTTTTTGAGAAAGAATTTAAAGTTAGATGGGTAAGGATGGAGAGTGGATCTAATAGGACTTGGAGAGGGTAAAAATATAATCAAAATATTTTTAAACTTAAAAAGTGTTTTGAATAATATGGGCATATATGTATGCATATATATGAAACAACTCTCAAACCTAAAGATATATTTCTTCTCAAGTACCAGTTTATTCTAGATCAAATAGAGGTGCTGCTCTGGAGTCTGCACCACTAGACTAATGCTTATGGAGAAGTCATAATTTATATTTACTTTAAGACATGGGTTGTGTGTTCTAGGCAGTATCTGCAGGCATATAAACTGGACCTTCCCCATACTGTCACGTGCCCTCCTACTCATAGGCAGTTCCAAAAACCAATTTGATCAATTTGTTTCCTGACCATGCTTAGAAATTGAAGGCCAGATATTTCTGATTCATAACTCTAATAGCTGTCAAAATTATTTCATTGTATCTCACGTGTCTCTGAATTATAGGATTCTGACTGCCAAGATACTATACTGAGAAATGGTTATAAGATACAGATGCTAGTATGCCTAATTCTGAAGCATCCAATGTACTGCTACTAATAAAGTACTATGATTTCTACTTTTTTCCACTTTCAAGCTTTCGAATGAAAACTCGATTATAGTTATAGTAAATATGGAAAGAAAGAAAGAAAGTGAATGGCACATGGTACAAAAACAAAATGAGTATGTGCAAACAAAAGAAAAGGAAAGAAAAAAGAACCTTACACAGGCATTGGCGATTTACTCTTCTTTAAATTGTGTTTTATTGTTAGGATATGATATTATGCATATTTAAGTCTTCATGTCTATACATAATGTTTTTTTTATTTCTACAAAATAGAAACCCTCATTAAATCATACACAGGTCTTTCCAATGATTCATGATGATAATGTTTATTTCTACAAAACAAATGGCTGCCTGCAGCACCCCCTTCAGATGACATCACATCAGGGCCCAGGAATAGTCATGCACGAATGAGATCTTTTTTTTTTAATTTGATATATTCTTTATTTAAATTTCAAATGATTTCCCCTTTCCAGGATCTCCCCTCACCGAAAGTCCCATAAGTCCTCTTCCCTATCCATGTTGCCCAATCACCCCCTTCCTACTTCCCTGTCCTGGTATTCCCCTACACTACTGCACTGAGCCTTTCTAGGACCAGGGGCCTCTCCTTCATTCTTCTTGGGCATCATTTGATATGTGAATTGTTTCTTGGTTATTCCAAGCTTCTGGGATAATATCTGCTTATCAGTGAGTGCATACCATGTGTGTTCTTTTGTGATTGGGTCACTTCACTCAGGATGACATTCTCCAGTTCCACCCACTTTCCAAAGAATTTCATGAATTTATTGTTTTTAATAGCTGAGTAGTATTTCACAGTGTAAATATACCACATTTTCTGTATCCATTTCTCCATTGAGGGACATCTGGGTTCTTTCCAGCTTCTGGCTATTATAAATAGGGCTGCTATGAACATAGTGGAGCATGTATCCTTATTACATTCTAGGGAATCCTCTGGGTATATGCCCAGGAGTAGAATAGTAGGATCTTCCGGTAGTATTTTGCCCAGTTTTCTGAGGAAACTCCAGACTAGTTTCCAGAGTGGTTGTACCAGCTTGCAACCTCACCAGCAGTGGAGAAGTGTTCTTTCTCCACATCCTGGCCAGCACCTGCTTTCTCCTGAGTTTTTGATCTTAGCCATTCTGACTGGTGTCTCAGGGTTGTTTTGATTTGAATTTCCCTGATGACTAATGATTTTGAATATTTCTTTAGGTGTTTTTTAGCCATTTGATATTACTCAGGTGAACATTCTTTGTTTAACTTTGTACCCCATGTTTTAAGAGGGTTATTTGGCTCTCTGGAGTCTACTTTCTTGAATTCTTTGTATATCTTGGATATTAACCCTCTGTCAGATGTAGGGTTGGTAAAGATCTTTTCCCAATTTGCTGGTTGCTGTTTTGTCCTTTGACAATGTACTTTGCCTTACAAAAACTTTGTAATTTTATGAGGTCCCATTTGTCAATTCTTGATCTTAGAGCACAAGCTATTGGTGTTTTGTTCAGAAAATTTTCCCCTGTGGCATGTGCACAAGGCTCTTCTCCACTTTCTTTTCTATTAGTTTCAGTGTGTCTGGATTTATGTGGAGGTCCTTGATCCACTTGGACTTGAGCTTAGTACAAGGAGATAAGAATGGATCAATTTGCATTATTCTGCATGCTTACTTCCAGTTGGACCAGCACCATTTGCTGAAAAGGCTATATTTTTCCCATTGATGGTTGTAGCTCCTTTGTCAAAGATCTAGTGACCATAAGTGTATGGGTTCATTTCCGGGACTTCAATTCTATTCCATTGATCTACCTGCCTGTCACTGTACATGCAGTTTATCACACTATTGCTCTGTAGTAATGCTTGAGGTTGGGGATACTGATTCCCCCAGAAGTTCTTTTACTGTTGAGAATAGTACTAGCTATCCTGGAATTTTTGTTATTCCAGACGAATTTGAGTATTGCTCTTTCTAACTCTATGAAGAATCGAGTTGGAATTTTGATGGAGAGTGCATTGAATCTGTATATTGCTTTTGGCAAGATGGCCATTTTACTATATTAATCCTGCCAATCAAAGAGCATGGAAGATTTTTCCATCTTCTGAGGTCTTCTTCAATTCTTTCTTAGAAAGACATGAAGTTTCTGTCATACACATCTTTCACTTGTCTGGATAGAGTCACACCAAGATACTTTATATTGCTTGTGGCTATTGTGAAGGGTGTTATTTCCCTAATTTCTTTCTCAGCCTGTTTATCCTTTGAGTATCGGAAGCCTACTGATTTGCTTGAGTTAATTTTATATCCAGCCACACTGCTGAAGTTGTTTATCATCTGTAGGAGTTCTCTGGTGGAGTTTTTTGGGTCACTTAAGTATACTATCATATCATCTGCAAATAGTGATAGTTTGACTTCTTCCTTTCCAATTTGTATCCCTTTGACCTCCTTATGTTGTCTAATTGCTCTAGCTAGAACTTCAAGGACTATATTGAAAAGATATGGAGAGAGGAAGCAGTCCTCTCTGTCTAGTCCCTGATTTTAGTGGGATTGCTTCAAGTTTCTCTCCATTTAGGTTGATGTTGGCTACTGGTTTGCTGTATATTGCTTTTATTATGTTTAGGTATGGGCCTTGAATTTCTCTTCTTTCCAAGACCTTTAACATGAAAATATGCTAAATGAATCAAATGCATTTTTAGCATCTAATGAAATGACCATGTAGGCTTTTTTTTCTTTGAGTTTGTTTATGTAGTGGATTACATTGATGAATTTCCATATATTGAACCATCCCTGAATTCCTGGAATGAAGCCTACTTGATCATGGTGAATAGTCATTTTGTTGTGTTCTTGGATTCAGTTGGCAAGAATTTTGAGTATTTTTGCATCGATATTCAAAAGGGAAATTGGTCTAAAGCTCTCTTTCTTTGTTGGATCTTGGTGTGGGTTTGGTATCAGTGAAATTGTAGCTTCATAGAATGAGTTGGGTAGGGTTTCTTCTGTTTCTTTTTGGTAGAATAGTTTGAAGACTATTGGTGTTAGGGCTTCCTTGACTGACTAATAGAATTCTGCACTAAAACCATCTGTTCCTTTGCTGTTTTGGTTGGAAGACTGTCAATGACCACCTCTATTTCTTTAGGGGTTATGGGACCATTTATATAGTCTATCTGTTCCTGATTAAACTTTGGTAGTTGGTATCTGTCTAGGAAATTGTCCATTTCATCCATATTTTCCACTTGTGTTGAGTATAGGCTTTTGTAGTAGGATATGATGTTTTTTTAACTTCCTCAGTTTCTGTTGTTATTTCTCCCTTCTCATTTCTGACTTTGTTAGTTTGGATACTGTTTCTGTGCCCTCTGGTTAGTCTGGCTAAAGGTTTATCTATCTTGTTGATTTTCTCAAAGAACCAGCTCCTGGTTTTGTTGATTCTTTGTATAGTTCTTTTTGTTTCTACTTGGTTGATTTCAGCCCTGAATTTGATGATTTCCTGCCTTCTAACCCTCTTGGGTATATTAGCTTCTTTTTGTTCTAAAGCTTTCAGGTATGCTGTTAAGCTGCTAGTGTATGGTCTCTCCAGCGTCTTTTTGGAGACACTCAGAGCTATGACTTTTCCTCTTAGTACTGCTTTCATTGTGTCCCATAAATTTGGGTATGTTGTGCCTTCATTTTCATTAAATTACAAAAGGGTTTTGATTTCTTTCCTTATTTCTTCCTTGACCAAGGTATTATTGAGTAGATCATTGTTCAGTTTCCATTTGTATGTGGGCTTTCTGTTGTTTTTGTTGCTATTGAATACCTCCCTTATACCATCATGATTTGATAGGAGGCATGGAACTAGTTCAATCTTCTTATAACTGTTGAGGTCTGTTTTGTGACCAAGTATATGGTCAATTTTGAAGAAGGTACCATGAGGTGCTGAGAAGTAGTTATATTCTTTTGATTTAGGATGAATTGTTCTATAGATACCTATTAAATACATTTGGTCCAAAACTTCTATTAGTTTCACTGTGTCTCTGTTTAGTTTGTGTTTCCATGATCTGTCCATTGAGGAGAGTGGGGTGTTGAAGTCACCCACAATTATTGTGTGGGGTGTGATGTGTGCTTTAAGTCATAATAATTTTTTCTTTATGAATGAGGGTGCCCTTGTATTTGGAGAATAGATGTTCAGAATTGAGAGTTCTTCCTGGTAAATTTTTCCTTTGATGAGTATAAAATGTCCTTCTGTGTCTTTTTTGATGACTTTTGGTTAAAAGTCTATTTTATTGGATATTAGAATGGCTATTCCAGCCTTTTGCCTGGGACCATTTGCTTGGAAAACTATTTTCCAGCCTTTTACTCTGAGGTAGTGTTTGTCCTTGACACAGAGATGTGTTTCCTGTATGCAGCAAAATATTGGGTCTTGTTTACATATCCATTCTGTTAATCTATGTCTTTTTATTTGGGATTTGAGTCCATTGATGTTAAGAGATATTAAGGAATAGTAGTTGTTGCTACTACCATTTTTTATGTGATTTTTATGTTTGTGTGGTTATCTTCTTTTGGGGTTGTTGAAAGAAGATTAATTTCTTGCTTTTTCTAGTGTGTAGTTTCCCTCCTTTTGTTGGTGTTTTCTGTTCATTATCCTTTGAAGGGTTGGATTTGTGGAAACATGCTGTGTAAATTTGTTTTTGTCATGAAATACCTTGTTTTCTCCATCTATGGTAATTGAGAGATTTTCAGATATACCAGTCTGGATTGGCATTTGTGTTCCTTTAGTGTCTGTATGACATCTACCCAGGCTCTTCTGGCTATCATAGTCTCTGGTGAGAAGTCCAGTGTAATTCTGCTAGGTCTACCTTTATATGTTACTTGGCCTTTTTCCCTTACTGCTTTTAGTATTCTTTGTTTAGCATATTTGGTGTTTTAATTATTATGTGATGGGAGGAACTTCTTTTCTGGTCAAATCTATTTGGAGTTCTGTAGGCTTCCTGTATGTTCATGGTCATATCTGTCTATAGGTTAGAGAAGTTTTCTTCTATAATTTTGTTGAAGACATTTACTGGCCCTTTAAGTTGGAAATCTTCACTCTCTTCTATACCTATAATCCTTAGCTTTGGTCTTCTCACTTTGTCCTGGATTTCCTGGATGTTTTGGGTCAGGAGCTTTTTACATTTTTCATTTTCTTTAACTGTGGTATCAATGCTTTCTATGGTATCTTCTGCATCTAAGATTCTCTCTTCTTTCTCTTGTATTCTGTTGTTGATGCTTGGATCCATGACTCCTGACTTCTTTCCTAGGTTTTCTATGTCCCGGGTTATTTCCCTTTGTGATTTCATTATTGTTTCTACCTCTGTCTTTAGATCCTTTAGATCAATTCCTTCACCTGTTTTGGTGTGTTTTCCCTTATTTCTTTAAAGGCTTCTCCCTGTTTATTTGTATTCTCCTGTATTTCTTTAAAGGGGTTATTTATGTCCTTCTTGAAGCCCTCCATGAAGCCCTCCATTAGTATCATGACCTGTGATTTTAAATCCAAATCTTGCTTTCCTGGTGTGTTGAGGTATCCAGGACTTGCTGTTGTGGGAGAATTGGGTTTGGTTGGTGCCATATTGCCTTGATTTCTGTTAGAAATGTTCCTATGTTTGCCTTTTGCCATCTGGTTATCTCAGTGTTAGTTGGTCCTGCTGTCACTGGCTGGTGCTTGCCCCTCCTGTGTGCCTGCAAGCCTCTCTCAGCAACCCTGGGTGACCTGCTTTCCCCTGGCACAGATTGCTGTGGTGCTGTGGAATCCTGGGTGTAGGAGTTGTCCTTGGGCAGTGTGTTCCAAGTGATCCTCTACTCTGGTGATCCCTGCTTACCAGTCTGTTACACAGTCACAGACACAAAGGTGGTAGCATCTCATGTCTGAAGGCAGAACTCCCTCCAACTGCCTCCCTGCAGGGTACCCTGCGGAGTCCTGGCAGGGTGTGTCCCAAGTGTTGCTCTACTCTAGTGATTCCTGCTTACCAATTTGCTGCACCCACAAATGAGATCTCTAAAAAGAATCTGGGCACTGTAAGGAAATATTTGAGGACTCAATAAATAAAACAAGGATAACTAAACCATTAGAACAGCAAACGCCATGCTGCCTTTTCTATATCAAAATTTTAAAATGAGTAATTTTCTTGCTTCTAATTTGTACAAATTACATTTAAAAATAAAATTAAAAGACTTGCTATTTTTCTTTTCAACAACTTTGTTAAGGTAGTATAGAGTTATTTTTTCCCTTCAGAATTCTTTTCCCTTTGTGTTTGCTAACCAAGAATGTCTTTCTCTTCCACACTATACAAGCTAATGAAGACTAAACTACAAAATTCATGATGTCTTTGTTTTTAATAGTTGAATAGTACTCTGCTGGAGAGCAGTTCCTGAGCTCTGGTTCTCTCTTGAAGGTAGCCAAAAAGAAAGAGCATTGGCAGTGACAAGAATTGTTCCTGCAAGAGACTAAGGTTGATTTCTACAATGATGTTTACCTATCTTGACTTTAAGTTACCCTAAGGCCAGAAGCTGCAGGCCTTTGGACAAATTAACACCTGCTGCTTAACAGTGGGTTAAGTAAAGAGGTCCTTTGTTATTTTCCCCACAACTCCTCCATAGGCCTGGTCCTAAAGCTGAGAGCTTATTTTTAACTCCTTGTCAACTAGGGGCAGACTCTCAGGAAGAAAAAAAAAAGGAGACACTATCAATGGAATAGAATTGACGACTCAGAAATAAACCCACACCTATGGACATTTGATTTTTAGTGAAGAAGCCAAAACCATACAGTGGAAAAAAAGAAAATATTTTCAACAAATGGTACTGGTCTATCGGTCTGCTTGTAGAAGAATGCAAATTGATCCATATCTATCACCTTGTACACAGCTCAAGTCCAAGTGAACCAAGGACTTCAACATAAAACCAAATACACTGAATCTAAGATAAGAGAAAGTTGGAAAAAGCCTCAAACTCATTGGCCTGGGGCGGGCAGGCAGATTTCCTAAACAGAATTCCAATGGCTCAGGCTCTAAGATCAAAAACTGACAAATAAGACCTCATAAAACTGAAAAGCTTCTATAAGGCAAAGGGCACAGTCAATAGGACAAACCAGCAACCTACAGATTGGGAAAAGATCTTCACCAACCCTACATCCAATAGAAGACTAATATCCAAAATATATAAAAACCCAAGAAGTTGGACTCCAAGAAACCAAATAACCCAGTTAAAAAATGGGTACAGAGCTAAATGGAGAATTCTCAATGGAGAAATCTCAAATGGCAAAAAAGCACTTAAAGAAATGTGCAACATCCTTAGTCATCAGGGAAATGCAAATCAAAACAACCCTGAGATTCCACCTCACACTAATCAGAATGGCTTAGATCAGCCATTCTGACAACAGATGCTGGTGAAGATGTGTAGAAAGAGAAACATTCCTTCATTGCTGGTGGGATTGCAAACCAGTACAACCACTCTGGGAATCAATCTGGCAGTTCCTCAGGAAACTGGAAATAGTTCTACATGATGACATAGTTTTACTGCTTGCCCGGGGCATATACCCAAAAAATGTTCTACCATACCACAAGGACATGTGCTTCACTATGTTCACAGCAGCCTTATTTGTAATAACCAGAAGTTGGAAACAACCTAGATGTCCCTCAACCAAAGAATGGATACAGAAAATGTGGTTCATTTACACAATGGAATACTACCCAGATATTAAGAATGAGGACATCATGAATTCTACAGGCAGATGGATGAGACTAGAAAATATCCTCCTGAGAAAGGTAACCCAGACACAAAAGGACATGTATGACAGGACTGTAGCATGGCTGTCCTCTGAGATGTTCTACCAGCAACTGAGACAGATGCAGATATAGTCAACCATTGGACTGAGGTCAGGGACCCCTATGGAAGACTTAGGGAAAGGACTAAAGGGCTGAAGGGGATTGCAATCACATAAGAAGAACAACAGTATCAACTAATCCTGACCCCTCAGAGCTCTCAGAGAATAAGCTACCACCAGAGAGCATACATAAGGCTGGTCTGTGGCCCCCTGGCACACATGTATCAAAGGACTGCCTTGTCTGGCCCCAGTGGGAGCATGTGCCTAATCCTTTATAGACTTGATTCCCCAGAGAACAGGGATGGGGTATGTGTGTAGGTGGCTGAGGTGGGTGGGGAATATGGAGGGCAGTGGATAGGGGATCACCCTCTCAGAAGCAAAGGGAAGGTAAGATGAGGTGAAGAAACCAGGAGGGGGTGCCAGGAAGGTGGGTATCATTTGGAATGTAAATAAATAAAATAATTTAATAAATAAATACATAAATAAATGATTCTAATCTTTATTTCTAAGGGAAACTAAACAGAAAACCTATCAGGATGTATGTTCTCTTAATTTCTAATTTTCACTGCTCTTTTAATTTCTAAGTTACTTTATTCTGTTCTCTTTTAGTTTCTAAGTTACTCTGTTGCTTCTGTTCTTTTCATTATTCTCCGTTCTTTATACATTTTCTCAGGAAACATGATCATATGGTATTCCAATTATCAAAAAGTTCACCACAAGTTTAAACATAAATTCAAATTATAATTTGAATAAGAAGTTTACAACAAAGATAATTACATGTGTTTCCATTAAGAGTAGTTATCTAGTTAGACATTTATTTTGTCACTAGCTCCACATGTTCATTGAGAGTCTAAAACTATAATTTTTGTGTTTAAGTTAGCATTGAAGTTTTGCATTTATAAACCCAGTCAACATTTTATCTTCTGTCCTTGCACTTATAATAAATCATTTGTTTCTGCTTATGACCTTTGATTAATTAATTTCCTTATAGCTCTAAGGAACTTATTCTAAGTTGTAAATGCCTGCTTTCTATCTGAGAAGCAATTAACTCATGACACATCAAGACTGGCAGAGTTCTAATTGCAATTTTCATATCAGAGAGGGATTAACAGCAGTCCTATTATTAAGGACTTAATAACTACCAGCATAATATCAGGAATTCTTAAAGAATTATCATTAAGAATTAAGAAATCCTCTGTTTGCCTTTATAGCATCACTACAAGACAGTACATCTTTGTTAAACTACAGAAACTCTGGCCAATAGGGTGGATTAATACCCAGGGATTATATAATATTAATTTAATAATGACAGGAAAGGCATATCAACTGCAGGAATCAAGTCCTGAGATTTGTCCTTAGGGCCTCCAAGGGCTCTTCCATCACAGTTCCACAATAAAACATCTCTGGAAGATCACCTGATAGCCTTTAGCCTCTCATAGCTGGCAATTGGCAGTACTCCATTGTGTCCATGTACAATATTTTTGTTTTGTTTTGTTGTTTTTAGTTGATATTTATTTACATTTCTCTACATTGAGATTTACATTTCAAATGTTATCCACTTTCGCTGCCAACCCCCCAGACATTCCCATACTATGCCCCCTTTCCCCCTGCTTCTATGTGGGAGTTCACCCACCCACAAACTCCCGCCTTCCAACCCTGGCATTCCCCTACACTGGGGCATCAAGTCTCCACAGAACCAGGGCCTCTCCTCCCATTGATGCCCCACAAGGGCAGCCTCTGTTAAATATGCAGCTGAATCCAAGGGTCCCTCCATGTGTGCTCTTTGATTGGTGGTTCAGTCTCTGGGAGTTCTGGGAAATCTGGTTGGTTCTACCTATGGAGTTGCAAACATCTTCAGCTCCTTAGGTCTTTTCCCTAACTACACCATTGGGGATCCTGTGCTCAGTCCAATGGTTGGAAATGAGCATTTGGCTCTGTATTTGTCAGGTTCTGGCAAAGCCTCTCAGGAGACAGCTATATCAGGCTTCTGTCAGAAAGTACTTCTTGAAATACACAATAGTGTCTGGGTTTGATGACTGTATATGGGATGGATCCACAAGTGGGGCAGTCTCTGGATGGCCTTTCCTTCAGGCTCTGTTTGACTTCTTCCTTTTCGATTTGTATCCCTTTGACCATTTAGTGTCTAATTGCTCTGGCTAGGACTTTGAGTATTATATTGAATATGTATGGAAAGAATGAGCAGCCTTTTCTAGTCTCTGATTTTAGTGGGATCACTTCAAGTTTCTCTCCATTTAGTGAGATGTTGGCTATTAGTTTGCTGTATATTGCTTTCACTATGTTTAGGTATGGGCCTTGAAATCATGATTTTTCCAAGACTTTTATCATGTAGGGATGTTGGATTTTGTCAAATGTTTTCTCAGCATCTTATGAAATGATCATGTGGATTTTTCCTTTTAGTTTGTCTATATAGTGGATTACTTTGATTGATTTTTGTATATTGAACCATCCCTGCATCCCTGGGATGAAGATTACTTGATCACAATGAATCATCATTTTGATGGGTTCTTAGATTTGGTTTGTGAGAATTTTATTGAATATTTTTGCATTGATATTCATAAGGGAAATTGGTCTGAAGTTCTCCTTATTAGATGGGTCTTTGTGTGGTTTAGGTATCAGAGTAATTGTGGCTTCATAGAATGAATTAGGTAGTGTTCCTTCTGTTTCTACTTTGTGGAATAGTTTGAAGAGTATTGATATTAGGTCTTCTTTGAAGGTCTGTTAGGACTCTGCACTAAAGCCATCTGGTCCTGAGCTTATTTTGGTTAGGAAACTATTAATGACTGCTTCTATTTCTTTAAAGATTATGGGACTCTTTAAATGGTTTATCTGATCCAAATTTAACATTGGTACCTGGTATCTGTTTAGAAAATTATCCATTTCATCCATATTTTCCAGTTTTGTTTAGTATAGGCTTTTGTAGTAGGATTTGATGGTTTTTCAGATTTCCTGGGTTGGAGAAGATGTCACATTAAATGAGGAAAATTACAGATGTTTCATTGTAGATGTTTCTAGTGCGGCTGGAATCCACAAGTCTGCATTTTGTTTGGTAGTTTTCCAATACCAAATGGTCAGCCATAAAAACATACATATAGAAAGCATTATATAGACTGAGAAGGTTGTATTTATGTATTTATGGATATATATATATGTACATACAGTGTTCTATGGAATATATATATATATATACACATACAAACACACATATTATACAATAGTTAATGAAAAAAGAGGTTATACATTTGAAAGAGAACATGAGCAGGTATATGGGAGAATTTAAGGGAATAGGAAGGGGAAATGATGTCATTGTGTTATAATCTCAAACAGAAAGGAAAAAATTATTGAGAAAAAGTGGAAGGTGGAAAGAAAGGAGCACATTTCTGCAATTAGGCAGATGGGTTTCTTGGCAACAGGTTACCCTACTATCAGCAAGGCTTTTCAGGAGCATGCTGCATGAAAAACTGGCAATGACTTTGCAAAGACTTCATTTATTTGACACCTCCGCACCTGTCTCACAGAAGAAAAGAGGACTTTGTTGTTATGATGGCAACTTTTAATATCCTAGGCACTTTCCCAGCTCCCTACTGGGCTTAAAAGACCAAATCAAGTGCATTAAATACTCAAATCTCAACTCACTAAGTTTCATACTGTGACTTGGTGGATTTTCATGCTGGCTTAACAAAGTTCAATAAATAGTTCCTAGAGTTAAATAGATATACAAAGCACATGGATATATTATTATTATTTACAATTTAAAGTACCTAAATACATCTCAAACAAAGCATTTCAAAATGGCTTGTTTAAGAAAGATGTGCTTATAATTAACAAGGAGAACCACATAAACTTAGGAGAAAAATAATGACAAAAGGAAACTAGTATATTATTGATAGATTCTATAGAACACTGTATTTCATATAAAGGCTTTAGGACAAAGGATGGAAAACATAGGAAAAGATTAATTCTTACCTAATTTAATGTACTCTTTCCATTTCCTCAAATTCATCAATATCAGGAAGACAAGTTGAAACAGAAGGCAAAAGAACTTATCTGGGGTATATACTACACTTATATATATAATTTGATATGTTGATTTTGAAATTAATATAAATAACTTTGGTAAATCACCTCCTTTTCTCTTTTACTGCCTTCCTCCCTTTCTTTCTTTCTGGAAGACAGCTCTTTGACAACAAAACACTGCAGGAAATGCAAATTGAATTGGTATGAAATGACTATTCAGGTTCCTAGGAGTATTGTTCAGGATTTCAGAGGGTGATATGTCAGAACCTATAGTGAATCCTATGGAAAACCCCATTTTAGGTAACAAAATTTGAGGTCCCTGAACACCTAAGATACCTCAGGAATATCTGCATCTAGGCTACCTATTGCTGGTCTTTTTAAAGACCTTCTGCAGTGGGCCATGCTTGCAGAACATACACTAAATCCATGTTAGAAACCCAGATGATCAGCTGTAGGAGTTCTCTGGTGGAGTTTTTTGGGTCACTTACCTATACTATCATATCATCTGCAAAAAGTGATAGTTTGACTTCTTCCTTTCCAATTTGTATCCCTTTGACTTCCTTATGTTGTCTAATTGCTCTCTCTAGAACTTCAAGTACTATATTGAAAAGATATGGAGAGAGAGGGCAGCCTTGTCTAGTCCCTGATTTTAGTGGGATTGCTTCAAGTTTCTCTCCATTTATTTTGATGTTGGCTAGTAGTCTGCTGTATATTGCTTTAACTATATTTAGGTATGGACCTTGAATTCCTGTTCTTTCCAGGACTTTTAGCATGAAAGGATGCTGAATTTTGTCAAATGTTTTTTGAGCATCTAATGAGATGATCATGTGGTTTTTTTTCTTTTAGTTTGTTTATGTAGTGAATTACATTGATGGATTTTCGTATATTGAACCATCCCTGCATCCCTGGGATGAAGCCTACTTGATCATGGTGAATGATCGTTTTGATGTGCTCTTGGATTCAGTTGGCAAGAATTTTATTTAGTATTTTTGCATCAATATTCATAAGGGAAATTGGCCTGTAGATCTCTTTCTTTGTAGGATCTTTGTGTGCTTTTGGTATCAGTGTTATTGTGGCTTCGTAGAACGAATTGGGCAGTGTTCCTTCTGTTTCTATTTTGTGGAATAGTTTGAAGAGTATTGGCACAGGGGGAGACTTCCTGAACAGAACACCAATAGCTTATGCTCTAAGATCAAGAATTGACAAATGGGACCTCATAAAATTACAAAGTTTCTGTAAGGCAAAGGACACTGTCAGAGGGACAAAACAGCAACCAACAAATTGGGAAAAGATCTTCACCAACCCCATATCCGACAGAGGGCTAATATCCAATATATACAAAGAGATCAAGAAGTTATACCCCAAAGAACCAAATAACCCTATCAAAAATGGAGTACAGAGCTAAACAAAGAGTTTTCACCAGAAGAAATTTGGATGGCTGAGAAGCACCTTAAGAGATGTTCAACATCATTAGTTATCAGGGAAATGCAAATCAAAACAACCCTGAGATTCTACTTCACACCAGTCAGAATGGCTAAGATTAAAAACTCAAGGGACAACAGGTGCTGGCGAGGATGTGGAGAAAAAGGAACACTCCTACACTGTTGGTGGGATTGCAAGATGGTACAACCACTCTGGAAATCAGTCTGGCAGTCCCTCAGAAAACTGGGCATGACACTTCCAGAGGACCCTGGCATACCACTCCTGGGCATATACCCAGCGGAATCCCCTGCATACAATAAAGACACATGCTCCACTATGTTCATAGCAGCCTTATTTATAATAGCCAGAAGTTGGAAGGAGCCCAGATGTCCCTCAAAAGAGGAATGGATACAGAAAATGTGGTATATTTATACAATGGAATACTACTCAGCAATTAAAAATAATGAATTCATGCAATTTGTAGGCAAATGGTTGGATCTGGAAAATATCATCCTAAGTGAGTTAACCCAATCACAAAAGAATACACATGAAATGCAATCACTGATAAGTGGATATTAATGAGCCCAGAAGCTCTGAATACTCAAGGCACAATTAGCAAATCAAAAGATTCCCAAGAAGAAGGAAGGAAAGGACCCTGGTCCTGAAAAGACTGGATCCAGATTTGTAGGAGAGTATCAGAACAGAGAAATGGGGGGGGTGGTGATTGGGGAATGGGTGGAGGGCAGAGGACTTATGGGATATATGGTGAGGGGGGAACTGGGAAAGGGGAAAGCCTTTGGAATGTAAACAAAGAATATAGAAAATAAAAAAAATAAAAAAGGAGGGAAACTACAGAAAAGAAAAAGAAAGAAACCAGATGAAAAGACCTTAATAGAAAGCCTCAAAGGCACAGCCTATTATCCATATAATTGGCTAACAGTCAAGCAAGTCATAATTCAGTTCATTTGCTTCTATGTCTATGGGGTCATTGTAATTACCCTCATTATCATTACTCCTTAACATTTTATGCTCTATTCATCTGTGTTTCTGGACTTTAAAACCGTATTTCAGTATTTGAGAATCCCAATGTCCTTATAATAAAAGATTATCAAATTGCATAGTAAGCATCCTGGCATCAATTGTTAGATATTTTTCATTTTCCTATTTTTTATTAATCATTTCATTCATTTACATCTCAAATGATATCCCACTCCCAGTTACCCCCTCTACCAACTCTCCATCTCATGATATCCCACTTTCTGTTTACCCCTCCACCAAACCCCACATCCCACATCAGCCCTCCCCCTCCCCTTTGAATGTATGAGACTGCTCACCCACCCACCCACACTCACCCACCCCACCCCTCCAGTATCCCCCTACACTGGGGTATCAAACCTCTTCAGGACCAAGGGCCTTCCCTCCCATTGCTGTCAGGCAAAACTATCCTCTGCTACATTTGTATCTGGAGCCATTGATCCCTTCAGGTTCTTGGTCTAAACTTTGGGAGAACTGGGTGGTCAGGCCAGCCTGGGTTGTTCTTCCAGTGGGGTTGCAATTCCTCTCCACTCCTCCAGTTCTTTTGCCAGCTTCTCCACCAGGTTCCCTGAGCTCAGTCTGATGATTGACTCCAAGCATCCACATCTGCATTGGACAGTTGCTGGCCAGACCTCCCCAAATAACTGCCACACAAGGTTCCTGTCAGCAAGCGCCTCTTGAACACGGCAACAATGTTGGGTTTGGTATCTGCAGACAGGATGGATCTCAAGTGGGCCAGTCCCTGGATGGCCCTTCCTGTAGTCTCTGTTCAATTTTTGTCCCTGTTCTTTCTTTGGACAGGAACATTTCTGGGTTAAAAACTTTGAGATGGGTAAGTGGCCATATCCCTCAACCATGGACCATGCCTATCTACTGGAGGTAGTCTTAGTAGGTTCCATCTCCCCTTCTCTGTGCATTTTGGCTAAAGTCATCCCTGTTGGGTTCTGGGAGCAACACGTTTCCCTGGTATCTGGGACCCTCCAGTGACTACCCCAGTTCCTCATCCCTCCCCCTCTACATACTTTTGTTTGATTTGCTGACCCTTTGTACCTCTCACATCTCCAGTTCCTGATACCGTCACTCTTATTTCCTCCCCTCCTTTCTCCCTCCCTGTACCCCTCTCCCTCCACCTGGATGCATGCACCACTATGTTCATAGCAGACTTATTTATAATAGCCAGAAGCTATCATAAACAACCCAAATGTCCCTCAACAGAAGAATGGATACAGAAAATGTGGTACATATACATTTTCCTATTTCTTATGTGTCTCGAATAAACTCTGACTCTTACATTTGCATTTAGAACAACAAAAGAAACTGCATTACCATTGTTGAAATTGTATTAATTAACATGAGAGACAGTTTTTCTTTCTTTCTTTTCTTTCTTTCCTTCCTCTCTTTCTTTCTGTTCTCAGGAACCAGGATTTAAGATGTACTTAAAGATGCAGACAGAGAACCTATTGATACTCTGTCTTCTACTCAGTGGTACATATAAAACAAGTGATTACAAAGTTAAAATATGGAGACTATAACACCCAAATGCACATTACTATTTGTTAAACATGTAAAGCCAGTGAGTAATTCATTCATAGTCATTAATCTGGAAAGCCTTTAACATTTGTTTGGTTCAAAATTCTATAATCTCATTTAGTGAAACTTAAAGCTTGAAATCATTCTGCTCATGTTATCCCTATGTTTGGATTTACTGCTAAACACATTTGAGTATGAACTATCAGTATAGAGCAAAAAGTTTCTTCTGTGTGATTACAGGGTTTTTCATATTAGTGTTCTAAAATATGCTGGCATGTAGTTATTCTTTTCTGCTTTCTTTAGTGTTCCCAGGAATTAAAGAAAGCTCTTCCCCAACAGCTTAGATACTGCCATGGAAATGTTGTAGACCTATAGTCCAGACAACAACATGAAAAAAAAAAACCTTCTTTATAAAAAACCTTGATAACATCATGGTGAAAGTTCTATACTAACAATCTTGAGAGCACCATGAAAAAACTCTGCATCAACAAACTAGATAATACCATGGACACATTGCATTAATTAATGAAAATTATGTACTTTTGGCAGTTCTGAAATAATGCTTTCCAAAAGGACCTCATTTGAAAGACAACATAGTGTCTAATATTGAAATTGCAATGCATACCAAAGTCTTGCCTGGGCCTTCATATTGACACCATCACCTTTCAAACAGATATAAAGCTGCCCTACCTTTTGCCTCAGACTTAAGTATCATTTAATATATTGTTTGACTGTGGATAACATCTGAAGTGCACACAAAGACAAAACAACTAATCAAATAGGAAGAACAGAGTGGAAATGACAAATGATGACAAAATTATATGCGTTCAAAACTGTGTTGTTAGAAAGCAGTTTAAAAGTTTTTAGTTCAACTTTATAATTCTATGAAAAAAATTAATGTCTCATAGCCTGAATAAAAGAGTTAAGTATAAAAACAAACTTCTATTAATCAAGGGATGTTGGTGAGCAACAAAATAATAGTGCTCTCAGTAAGAATTAGTCTAGATGCTAAACTGGAGAGATCTAGTAGCATCTCCAACAGTTAGTAGATGTAATTGTCTCGACTCGCAGGATAGTCAACAGGTTCCCCAAACCACCTAAGAGAAGGCAAGAGACAAGAGACACAAGAGACAGACAGCAAGACAGTATTCTGATCAAGCTGTCAAATTTTATTTTTTACACAAGGCTTTTTAAAGGGGAGCAAGCAGGTGTGGGGAGGGGGGAAAGGGGGAAAGCCATTGTATTTGGGGAACAATCTCAGAGGGCTAGCATCATTTCTCAGGAACAATTTCTCAGAATTGTCTCTCAGAATCTCAGGGAAGGTTGGCATCTACTGTACAAACTTGGCACTAGAAATTGATCAAGAGGAGGTGAAGTGGAAAGGGGTTGTTATGGTGACCCAAACACAGGTGAGCTTTGTTTGTTCTAGCCCACTCAGGTAAGCTCTGCATGTACTGACCATCTAGCTTACTTGGCTAATCTTTAAGCTAGTACTTTTCCTTCTAAAAGCAGGCTAGAAGAAGCAGGCTAGACATGACTGAAAGGAGCTTTTGAGATCTATGTGAGAATGGCTCCTGGCATCTCCCCCTTCTCTGTATAAAAGAGAGCAGAGGTCAGACAACCATTGATTGGGAAGCAGATGAGGCACCAAGATAGTGGAGCAGCAGCCTGTCTTAGGATCGTCCCAGTTTTCCCATTGTCCCTTTCCCATCCCTGGGTGTCTCCACCAGCCTCTAGAGACCCCTGTTTTAGGTGAGAGTGGGCCTGGGAAGTTGCCCGTCATCAGCAACTACTCAGCAAATGTATTGTTTATTGGTGTCTCGAGCTTGTGGGCTCCTTCTGGAGTCCTGGCTGGAATGGCTGTGACAGGAAGACTCTCTGCCAGGGCACTTGAGTGTGCCATTTGGGCTGTTCAATAATTGCCCTAGGGGGCTTGGTAGCCATCTCTCGATCTCCAAAGCCAAATGATGGTAATGTATCTGAATGGGCTTGGCTGCCAAGCCATCTACCTGCTTTTTAATCAGGGCAGTGAGGCATTTTAAAGCCTATGGTCCAAAAGAACATAATAATAGACCTACAAAGGTTCCTAGGCTAATAGGTAAAAGTGTAGAGAGCCATGGAGAGGTGGAAAACCAGTTTTTATACCAACTTTTTTTCTGTTATCTTTCTCTCTTATGTTTTTCTAATCCTTTCTTAATTTTTTTTGTTTTGTTTTTTTGAGACAGGGTTTCTCTGTGTAGTCCTGGCTGTCCTGGAACTCACTTTGTAGACAAGGCTGGCCTCGAACTCAGAAATTCGCCTGCCACTGCCTCCCAAGTGCTGGGATTAAAAGTGTGTGCCACCACCGCCTGGCTCCTAATGTTTTTTATGCTATCTCTTACAACTCTTGTTTTACTATCATAGAAATAACATTGTTCTTTTAAAGCTGCACAAAGTCCGCCCTGTTGGAGGAACTGGAGATCAAGTCCCTGCCTATTTTGGAGAACAACTCCAGCTAGGGAGTCAACGGAGTCAGAGAGATCAATTATCCCCTGCTAAAGGCGTTGGACATCTTGATCGATGATGGCACTTAGCTCTGTGTACCTAGAGTTAGAAAGAACAAGGGAAGAAATGCCTGTCCCCACTCCCACAGCTCCGAGGCCAAGTAGGACAGAGATAGTTACAGCAGAGATAGATTCTCTGCAGGAGCGGCTCAAAGAGGTGGAGTTTCCAGTGGATGTGGATTGATCCCACAGGTGAAAAAATTCTTTAGAGTGATAATAAACTAAATGAGGAACCATCTTAATAAGAATGCAAAATTTAGGGCTCTCTCCATTTTTTTTTTTTGATTTTGAAAGAGGGAGGCAGAGAGGCAAGGTGTAAGGCCATCAAGGCATGCCCACCAGGTTCCCTGGGGGAGGGGGGAATAAAGTAATTGCCAGGAGGGGGAAAATAGGTTTCATTACACAAGTGAGCGTAAACTGAGGGGACATTTGTTCTACTACAGATCACACAAAGTCCCAGGCCAGATATTTGGGTTAATGAAAGACCTGGCCAAGCACCCTTCTGCCAGCGGCAGTTCCGGATCATCAGCATGGAGGGGATCACCGAGAATGGCAATTCCTTCATAAAAGGGTGGTTGAGAATGGTAGCACAACCAGCAGTCTTCAACAAGTTCAGGGGATGTTTCATTTAAGGTAAGAAAAGTCTGGTTAACTAAAGAAAATACAAGATTCTTAGTGGGAGCTGGCTGTGCAGGCAGAATAGTGGCTGATGGCTTAGCTGGTGGCTGGAGGGCAAATACAGAAGGTAGGGAGGTGCCTTTAAGAGAAGGAGCATGGGTGGTGCCCTGGTCAATTCCCTTAGGAGGAACAGGATGAGGTACCAACACAGGATTAGGTCCCATTGGGATTGGCTGGGCATGATGTAAAAGCTCTTTAAGGAGCTTAATAGAGAAAATAATACCTGCATCAAAGCCAAACACATAGAGGCAAAGACCCCATTCATAACCTTTTTGCCAATATAGATAGAGAGATTTTGCATAGGTGGTAAACTTAATTTGTAAAGGTGTACACCATCCCTTTGTAGAGGGATTAGAGGCCTTGCAGACTCGTCATCTGTTAGAAAACTAGCTGGGGGTGTAAAATTGTGTTTTACTTGGCTGTAATCCCACGAGAAGTCCAGAGGTTCTCCCAAGAGTCCCAAACAACCAAAGTAAATCCTGTGGATGTCTTAAAGAAAACTGGTCTATACTTGAAATCTGTAAAATTTAAATATATGGTCTTTTGACACCCTGAAGGGGGGCAATCAGCAGTAGCCAATATCTCCCCTTTAATCTGTTTATAATTTGTCCAATTTTTAGCTAAATAAAATTGCCATGCAAAGAGGGATGTTGAGTCTGTATATGTTTGTGGTGTCAGCATTAGTAGGAGGCATCCAAAGGTATTGGGGATTATGGCCATTTTTAATGATTGTAATCAGCATCATTCTTTGTCTCAGCATTAGCATACTCTGGCAGCTAGCAGGTTCCTTCGGCATCCTGCAGAAAAAACACAAACATGCTGTCTTCTCCACACTCAGAGAGTTCCCTTGCATTAAAATTTTAAAATTTGTGTGATATACAAAGATATGATTCTCCCCTCTTTTATTTATAAAAATAATGGTTTAAAGTTCTATGGCCCTCTTCCACAATATCTTGTTCTTGAGGATTATAAGGAATCTCAGAAATATAACTAATAATAAATTGTTAATAAAACATCTCACATGATTGGCTGTATTAGTCAGTTATAATATTTATCTTAATCTGATATGAAACATCCAATATAGAAAAATAATATATATAATGACTAACTTTATTTTTAGTTGCTCTTTCTGTAAAACAGTTGTAACTAGAAAGCTTGAAAAGCTGTCAATAGTCATATGCATATTTTTTAATTAATTAATTTTTAACCTGAATTGTATTTGTATAAATAATTGTAAAATTTAAAAATTAGCAGAATTTAAAAGAAAAAGAAAAAATTTTAAGCAATTGTAAGCCATGAGCTGTATGTGTATATATATATATATATTTTTTAACATTTTAAAAATAGCAGCTATAGCACCCAATTTAATTATCTGTGCTGAAGCAAGGGGAAACTCAAAAGAATAAACATATGATCTAATTATATGAGCTTTACTCCTATAGTAGATGTATTTTTATAGGATGCATGTATAGAAATATAAAAGCATGTATGGAAGCAAATTTTAACAATTTATCTTTTGGATAATAATTATTAATTTTGGTAAAGAAAGGCTTGCCATGTAATAAATTAACAATCAATAATAATCAATTTGATTGCTGTTTGAAACAAGGAATAAACGTTTCATCAGGCTCTTAAAATTAATTTTTTTAATATTTTTATGGTTTTATTTTGTAATACTTTATTATTATACCAGATCTTTACTGGAGGATGTTAAAACTTTTTTAGAAGAGATTTTACATTAATATTCTTTTTGTCAAGGAATAACAGTGTTTCATAAACTGTTGACAAATACTTACGGTAGCTTTCTCCAAGTTATGTCTCTTTATATTTATTTTGCATTTACCTTGAGAACATCAGAGGCATAAATCCTCTTGTGGCAAGCTTAAAGCAGTGTCTTAGCCAGATAATGTATCTTAACACCATTTGAAAATCATTTACTTCAAAATTTTAAAAGTCCATTATTGAGAGCAAAGGCCTATAATAAAATTCTATAAACAATATATATTGAAAAATTTAAGATCTTAGCTTCTTGTATTGAAGCAGAGACAAAACTTTTTTTTCACATAAGGTAAGGCTATTAGTCATTTTTTGAGGGAAAAACTTTTTAATGAGATCATTTTATTGGTTTTTTAAAGTTAGCTTATGTTCTTTGTAGAAGCAAATGCTTTTATAATTATCAGGATCCTCAAAGCAAAAAACAACTCTTTAAATCTATAATAATTTTGTATGGAGTAGGCAGGCCAAATTTTAATGCCTTTATAATTTCTGTATAGCCTTATTAATCTTGCACAGATCTAAGTTTGAACTTTATTTTGAACCACATCTGTATGAATCTGTAAAAAATGTTATTTTGGCCAGAAACACTCTAGGTGAGGCTTGTAAGACAAAAGCAGCATCTCTCAAGCCTCTGCTGAGGCAGCTCTGAGCATTGTATTAACTTAAATGTAAATCTTCTGATCTGAGTCTATTATCTCTAAGGTCAGACCTACACCTACCAGTTCTGCAAAGAGTAGCCAGTAACCAGACCCCATTGTATGAAGGTCAAATAACGAAAGGAACCTGTAATATTAAAGCATAACTACGATTTTTGAAAGCAAAACCCAGTTTTAAACAATCTTTTTTCCTTAAAATTAATGGCAAACACATTACTTTTATATTGCAGTTTGTCTCTCAGTTCTTACATTTGAATGTATGACAGTGTAACTTACTGAAGAGACATTATTTTAAATCTTGTTCTTTATAAGTCTAATTTCTAGGATAAGAACTGCATAAAACATTATGTCAATTTAGAAATATCTTAGAGGCCTGTTTTTCTTGGGTTGTGTCATGACACATGTTGCTTAAGATAGCTCTAACCCTGAATTATCAGTTTTAAACTTACCTTTGTTACCATCATTATACCTTTTAAATCATGTCTAATAGCTTATGAGCCAATATTCTATAGTCAAGACATGTAAAATATTTTTACCTTTAAGACCAATTAGAAATAAAGATGAAGCAATTACATAAATCTTATAAATTTAAACCAAACATTATTTTTATTCTGATCAGCTGTAATTTCAAGGGAATAAAGCACTTTGAACCCAATCATCACCATGGTAGAAATTTTATAGAAGAAATATCCATTAGTCCATTTGTCCCAGAATTGCTGGCCCTTTAAGAAACAGCTTTTTCTCTAGCTGTGTTTGATTCCTAATTAGGAATGCAAGGCACCTTAAATCTTCTACTGTGTGAATTGCAACTGGCAGGACTGCCAGCAGATAATGGTTTTTTGTTTTGTTTTGTTTTGTTTTGTTTTGTTTTGTTTTGTTTTGTTTTGCTTTGCTTTGCTTTGGTGTTGTTGTTTTGTTTTTTGTTTGTTGTTGTTGTTGTTGTTTTTAATCAGTTTTTCTTTTTAACATAAAACATCGAACAATCATCCAAATATCATTCTGAGACAAACATAATTAAACATAAATTGACACACATATGGACAGGTTTTGGCACACCAAAGACAGACAATAGACAGAGAGGGAACTTGATGTTCCAAAGAGATCCAAATGTCCTAACCAGAACTAAGGATATCTCCAGTGGGATCCAGGGGGAGGCAGGATGTCTCCTGCTTTCCTCTCCTCCCCAGGAGAGTTTTGAAATAACTTTTAACCATTTTTTATACCACGTCCTTCACGTGGAAAAACTGCTTTTTTGAAACCTGCTTTTTCTCTCTCTTGTTTAAGATTTAACTCTTGTCTTCTTTTTCTTCTGGGAAATCTACCAGAGAAGGGAGGGGAGGCACAGTGGCAGCCAGGGCCCTGTTTTTTTAACCTCCGTTGGGTTCATAAAAATAGAAAGAGATTTAGAGAATGTGGCATACGGCAGTGTGGGGAAGCAGATAGCAGGCAGGCAGCTTTTTCCCTCAACCTGGCTTTCTTCCCAGGTGATAGAGTGTCAGCACCTGAATTATGACTAGATTTCAGAGTTTGTAGGGAAAGATAGACTTTGCTGCTACATGGTCTTTTTGAGAAATTAGGGGAAAGAGCAGACATAAACAGAGACCATTTTAAATGTCCCTCCTTCATATCAATCATAATAGAGGCAGAAGAGGTAAGAGAGTGCAGAGACTGTATCAGGAAGGAACACTTTTTCAGAGAACGCTCTCCCTCAGAAACTAGATCCTGGAAGCAGAAGGAATTCTTGAATCATGTCATTAATCAGAGACCAGTAGTTAAAGGCAGTAACTGGGACATTTTTTTCCCCTGGACCAAAAGTTGAATAGTAATCTCTAAAGCATTACTTACTCTAGCCCATGTTTTCTTATCTATGGTTCCTTCCTCTGGGAACCAGGGGCAAATTTGTCTGACAAAATACTTAAGACCCAAGTGCTTCTCAAAGAAGTACCTAAGATCTCTTTTTCTTAACCCAGCCCCTCACGTCTTGAGAGATTCCTTGAGCCTTAAAACAGGCTGAATAAATGTCCCCAGGATCTCACCTTCTGAGATGTCATCGTGGAGATTTTCCCTTGGCCTACCATGGGTCAACAGTGCTTCAACTTAATCTGCTCATGGAGCTGCACGCGAAGGGCCCTTCCTTTGTGTCCTACGGCCTCCTTCCCATAAATGACTTCAAGGGGGCTTCACGATTGGGCACCAGAGTGTCCCAACCCGCAGGACAGTCAACAGGTTCCCCGAACCACCTAAGAGAAGGCAAGAGACAAGAGACACGAGAGACAGACAGCAAGACAGTATTCTGATCAAGCTGTCAAATTTTATTTTTACACAAGGCTTTTTAAAGGGGAGCAAGCAGGTGTGGGGAGGGGGGAAAGGGGAGAAAGTCATTGTATTTGGGGAACAATCTCAGAGGGCTAGCATCATTTCTCAGGAACAATTTCTCAGAATTGTCTCTCAGAATCTCAGGGAAGGTTGGCATCTACTGTACAAACTTGGCACTAGAAATTGATCAAGAGGAGGTGAAGTGGAAAGGGGTTGTTATGGCAACACAAACACAGGTGAGCTTTGTTTGTTCTAGCCCACTCAGGTAAGCTCTGCATGTACTGACCATCTAGCTTACTTGGCTAATCTTTAAGCTAGTACTTTTCCTTCTAAAAGCAGGCTAGAAGAAGCAGGCTAGAAATGACTGAAAGGAGGTTTTGAGATGTATGTGAGAATGGCTCCTGGCATCAATCACAGAATCTCAGACAGAATGAACATAATGGTAGGTTCCTGTGTCCCATGACAATTACACACCCCAGCAGTAAAAAGGAGGTGACTAGATAAACTTCCTAGAAAAGAGGAGATGTGTTAGAATTCTTAGAAATGAAGCTACCCTTCAGGGCATCCCTTTTGTTTCAAGATTCAGAGATAGACATTGAAATTTACATCTCTTTTTATCACTTCCATTTTAATTTGCCATATCTCCAGTTATTTTTTCTGTCCTTGGGTCCTGTGGACCTTCAATTAAACATCAGCAATTTGGTAATCTCATATTTCAACGACAATATCAAGGATGAGTGTTTAACTTCTTATCCCCTGTTGTTTTCCATAAACAACCTACAGCTACTACTCCACCACAGAACATAGAACCATTATGTGAAAATCAACAATTCACGTAGGTGAGTTACTTATCAGTTTAATCCACTGAATTATAAGCCATTTGCTAAGTACGACTACAACAATAATGGACTAATATATTTAAAAAGAAAAATTAAAGGAGTGAGAATATAGTCAGCATGTTCTGGAAATGGGCAACAAAGAAATGGCAAAAGCCAGAAATGCAACAAATTTCACAGGGGCTAGGAAAAGCAGCTTCACATAATTCAAAGTAGTAATACCTTTAGTAGAATTAACATAAATAATAAAATATACTTTGAATGTAATTTAGATTTGGAATTGAAGAGCAAGATTTTTAGGCAAAACATTGAAAGTAGTCACTAGGCTGCTCTTTTCTATATATGAGTATGTGTCACAAGAAAATGAGAGAACAAAAACGTGAGGGAGAGGCAATGGAGAGACAGAAAGAAGGATGTGTGTGTGTGTTAGAGAGGGAAAGACAACCAATAGGCAAACCAAAGGAAATAGGAGGTGCAGAACCTACTTGCCCATAAAATAAACTGTGACACTAATTCTGTTTCATTAATTTCTTCTCTAATTTTCTTATTATTTCCTGCCATCTAGTGAATTTTAGTTTGGTTTCTTCTTATTTTTCCAAATTCTCAAATTCATCATTAAATCATTTACTTATGCTTAAAATGATTCCTTTTTTATTTTCTTTACTGTTCACATTTTCTTTTTCTTTCTGTTCATTTTTATTGAAAACAGATTATTTTCTCTTCAGTACACCCTGATTACAGTTTCCCTTCCTGGACTCCTCTCAGTTCCTCCCCTCTTTACCTCCCCCCAGATCTACTCCCTTTCTGATCTCAACTCTTCTGATTAGAAAAGAGATGACTTCTAAGAGATAACAACCAAACATGACAAAATAAAATATAATAAAATAAAGCAGAAACCATCAAATCAAGACTAGACAAGGCAACCAAACCAAAGGAAAAGATTCCCAAAAAAAGGTACAAAAATCAGATACTCACCTGTTCACACACTAAAGAGTCCTATAAAATCACTAAGCTGCAAACTATAATATATACACAGAAGACCTGGCACAAACATATGTATGCTCAGTTCTTACTGATTGAGTCTCTGAGTCTCTGAGAGTTCATATGAGCCTTGTTCAGTTGTTCTACTGGTGTCCTCCATCCCCTCTGGCTCTTATACTCTTTCCACCTCTTCTTTCTATGGAGTTTTCTGAACTATGAGGGAAGGAATTTGATGGAGACAGCCCACTCAGAGTTGTGTGTTCTGAGCTCTCTCTCTCTCTCTCTCTCTCTCTCTCTCTCTCTCCTGTCTCTCTGTCTCTCTCTGTCTCTCTGTCTCTCACTCTCCCTCTTTCCCCCTGCAATGGTATGTCTCTGCATCTGTTCTCGTCTACTGAAGGAGGAAGCTCCTCAGATAATAAATCACTGAATAATTCACCCATCTATTAATATAATATAATATCACTAGGAGTCATTTTATTAATTTTTTAGAGCAGTAGTGTTTGGTTTACCCTAGGTCTCTGTGCCATCGAGTCTCTGGTTCTTGATTACATAGTCAGTGTTAGGTATAGAGTTTGTCTTATGGACTGGGTCTTAAGTCAAATCGGACATTGGTTGGCTACTTCCACAAGTTCTGTGCCACAATTGCCCTATGATATCTTGTAGATAGTAGAGTGTATGTCAAAGGTTTTGTGGTTGGGTTGGTATTTGTGATTCTCTTTTGGTGGCCTGGAGAGTACCTTCCAGCACCAAACACACTGAAATGTAGGGGTGAAGGCTTCATGTAGATACCAGCTCAACTTTTCTTGGTTTACTGAGTTGTGTGGATATTGTCAGCAATGAGAATCCACTGTCAGTTTAGTGAAAGCAACTCATTGTCATAGCAAAAGCCTGGGTTGTTTGGGAACTTCCATAAGACTCCCTTGGCCAGAAACTCAGTTAAATGCAACCAAGTCTTGCCACAGAAAGCCTCATTTGGTGACAAGAGATAGCCAATTGGGACTCTAGTCTTCTATTAGAAGACTTCATTAGGATAACCTGCATATATTCTAGGAAGTTTCCACAGCACTAGGTTCCCATATCATCCCTTAAATATCCCTCAATTCCATCTTTCTCTTCCTGCATTCCCTCCCTCAACACTCTCTTTCCACTCCCCCAGATGATCCTCCTGTCCCCACCTGCTCTGGATCTACTTTTAAAATCTATTTCTATTCTCTCCCTCCCATGGAAATTCAAGTGCCCTACCCCAACCTCTTTCTTCATATATAACTTCTATGGATCTACAAATTATAGATTTATTATCATTTATTTATTAACCAATATCAATATATAAGTGAATACATACCATCTTTATCTTTTGGGTTCTGGCACTCATGATAATTTTTTCCAAGTTTTATCTATCTGTCTGCAAATTTCATGATGTTATTAACAGTTGAGTAAAACCCCACTGTGTAAATGTACCACATCTTTCTTCATTCTTCTGTTGAAAGACACCTAAGTTGTTTAGAGTTTCCTGCTATTCTGAATAGAGCAGCAATGAGCATGAGTTTTCTTATGATAGGATTAAGTGTTCTTTGGGTATATGCACAAAAGTGATATAGATACATACTCAATTTTCTGAGGAATTGAGATATTGCTATCCATGGTGGCAAGTTTGTACTCCCAACAGCAATGGATAAGTATTCACATGCTTGTCACTATGAAAGGTCACTTGTACTATTAATCTTAGACATTCTGACAGGTGTAAAATGGAATTTCAAAGTAGTTTTGATTTACATTTCCTTTGATTGCTAAGAATGCTGAACTTTTCTTTAAGTGTTTCTCAGGCATTTGAATTTTCTCTATTGAAAATTCTCTATTTAGAGACTCCATTCTTTGTGCTGTGAGTGGCTCCCTGGCTTCGTTAGAAGGTCAGGCAATGCAGTAAACACTGCTTTGGATGACAAAATGGAGGAAGAGAGTGGGCTGCTGAAGATGGGAAAGAACCCAAGTTGGAGCCAAAGACCAAAATATGTAAGGAGACAGCAAAGAAAAATTAGGAGGCTGTGGGAGTGGTTCTGTCCTGTATGAGGACCCTCCAGATCAGAAAACCTCACCCAGTGGCAAATCTGCCACACTTAAGATACACTCCTAGAATGTGGATAGGCTTCAAGCCTGGATTAAAAAGAAAGGCTTTGATTGGGTAAAGGGAGAAGTGCCAGATACTGTGCACCTCCAAGAGCAAACTCTTGGCTGAACTTCAAGAGCTGTCTGGACTCAGCCATCAGTACTGGTCAGTTCCATCAGACAATGATATTTTCCCGCCAGTGCCCACTCAAAGTCTCTTATGGCACTGGTGAAGAAGAACATAATAAAGAAGGTGAGGTGGTTGGAATGAATTTGACTGCTTTGCTCTGGTAACAGCCAATGTGCCCAGTGCAGGCAGGATTTTGCTAAAACTGGAATATCGGCAGCGTTAGGATGAAGTCTTTCAACAGTTTCTAAAGGACTTGGCTTCCCAAAAGCCTCTTGTGCTGTGTGGGGATTTTAATGTGGCTCATGAAGAAATTGACCACTTCTTGTCATCCATAGTAGTTTCAGGGGTTGGTCACAGGATGAATCCCCAGGTAGAATAGTCTCTGGGGATTCTGAATTGTATTCTGAACTGAATAGTCCTTCAATTCAGTCTCTGGTCCATACTATGTCTCCATAGTTGTTCCTGTGAGTATTTTGTTCCCTTTCTCAGAAGAACCAAAGCACCCCCACTTTGGTCTTCCTTCTTCTTGAGCTTCATGTGGTCTGTTAATTATATCTTGGATATTATGAGCTTCTGGGCTAATATGCACTTATCAGTGAGTTCATACCATGTGTATTCTTTTATGATTGGGTTCCCTCACTCAGGATGATATTTTTTAGTTCCATCCATTTATCTAAGAATTTCATGAATTCATTGTTTTTTTTTTGACACATTTTTTTTTTATTTTCTATATTCTATGTTTACATTCCAAAGGCTTTCCCCTCTCCCAGTTCCCACCCACCATAGTTCCTATAGTTCCTCTCCCCCCCCCCAACTGTTCCCCAATCATTCCCACTCCCCCCTCGGTTTCTTTACTAAACTGGATGCAATCTTTACAGGCCCAGGGTCCTCTCCTTTCTTCTTCTTGGGAATCATTTGACTTGCTATTAGTGTCTTGAGTATTTAGGGCTTCTGGGCTCATTAATATCCACTTATCAGTGATTGCATTTCATGTGCATTCGTTTGTGATTGGGTTAATTCACTCAGGATGATATTTTCCAGGTCTAACCATTTACCTACAAATTGCATGAATTCATTATTTTTAATTGCTGAGTAGTATTCCATTGTATAAATATACCACATTTTCTGAATCCATTCCTCCTTTGAGGGATATTTGGGCTCCTTCCAGTTTCTGGCTATTATAAACAAGGCTGCTATAAACATAGTGGAGCATGTGTCCTTATTGCATGCAGGGGAATCCTCTGGGTATATGCCCAGGAGTGGTATGCCAGGGTCCTCTGGAAGTGACATGCCCAATTTTCTGAGGAACCGCCAAACTGATTTCCAGAGCGGTTTTACCATTTTGCAATCCCACCAACAGTGGAGGAGTGTTCCTCTTTCTCCACATCCTCGCCAGCACTTGTTGTCTCTTGAGTTTTTAATCTTAGCCATTCTGACTGGTGTGAGGTGGAATCTCAGGGTTGTTTTGATTTGCATTTCCCTGATGACTAATGATGTTGAACATCTTTTAAGGTGTTTCTCGGCCATCCGAATTTCTTCTGGTGAAAATTCTTTGTTTAGCTCTGTGCCCCATTTTTTGATAGGGTTATTTGTTTCTTTGCAGTCTAACTTCTTGAGTTCTTTGTATATATTGGATATTAGCCCTCTGTCGGATGTGGAGTTGGTGAAGATCTTTTCCCACTTTGTTGGTTGCCGTTTTGTCCTTCTGACAGTGTCCTTTGCTTTGCAGAAACTTGGTAATTTTATGAGGTCCCATTTGTCGATTCTTGATCTTAGAGCATAAGCTATTGGTGTTCTGTTCAGGAACTTTTCCCCTGTGCCCAAGTCCTCCAGGGTCTTCCCAAGTTTCTTTTCTAATAGTTTCAGTGTGTCTGGTTTTATGTGGAGGTCCTTGATCCACTTGGAGTTGATCTTAGTGCAAAGAGATAAGAGTGGGTCAATTCGCATTCTTCTGCATGTTGACTTCCAGTTGAACCAGCACCATTTGTTGAAAAGGCTATCTTTATTCCACCGGATGGTTGTGGCTCCTTTATCAAAGATCAAGTGACCATAAGTCTGTGGGTTAATTTCTGGGTCTTCAATCCTGTTCCATTGATCTGCTTGCCTGTTGCTATACCAATACCATGCAGTTTTTAACACAATTGCTCTGTAGTACTGCTTGAGGTCAGGGATATTGATTCCCCCAGAAGTCCTTTTATTGTTGAGAATAGTTTTAGCTATCCTGGGTTTTTTGTTGCTCCAGATGAATTTGAGAATTGCTCTTTCTAGATCTATGAAGAATTGAGTTGGGATTTTGATGGGGATCGCATTGAATCTGTATATTGCTTTTGGCAAGATGGCCATTTTTACTATATTGATCCTGCCAATCCAGGAGCAAGAAATATTTTTCCATCTTCTGAGGTCTTCTTCGATTTCTTTCTTCAAGGACTTGAAGTTCCTGTTGTACAGATCTTTCGCTTGTTTGGTTAGAGTTACGCCGAGATACTTTATGTTGTTTGTGGCTATTGTGAAGGGTGTTATTTCCCTAATTTCTTTCTCTGCCTGCTTGTCCTTTGAGTACAAGAAGGCCACTGACTTGCTTGAGTTAATTTTATAGCCTGCCACTTTGCTGAAGTTGTTTATCAGCTGTAGAAGTTCTCTGGTGGAGTTTTTTGGGTCGCTTAGGTAAACTATCATATCGTCTGCAAATAATGATAGTTTCACTTCTTCCTTTCCAATTTGTATCCCTTTGACTTCCTTATGTTGTCTAATTGCTCTTGCTAGAACTTCAAGTACTATATTGAAAAGATATGGAGAGAGAGGGCAGCCTTGTCTAGTCCCTGATTTTAGTGGGAATGCTTCAAGTTTCTCTCCATTTATTTTGATGTTGGCTACTGGTTTGCTGTAGATTGCTTTTACTATGTTTAGGTATGGGCCTTGAATTCCTGCTCTTTCCAAGACTTTTAGCATGAAAGGATGCTGAATTTTGTCGAATGCTTTTTCAGCATCTAATGAGATGACCATGTGGTTTTTTTATTTCAGTTTGTTTATGTAGTGGATTACATTGATGGATTTCCGTATATTGAACCATCCCTGCATCCCTGGGATGAAGCCTACTTGATCATGGTGGATGATCGTTTTGATGTGCTCTTGGATTCGGTTAGCAAGAATTTTATTTAGTATTTTTGCATCTATATTCATAAGAGAAATTGGCCTGTAGTTCTCTTTCTTTGTTGGATCTTTTTGTGGTTTAGGTATTAGCGTAATTGTGGCTTCGAAGAATGAGTTGGGCAGTGTCCCTTCTGTCTCTATTTTGTGGAATAGTTTGAAAAGTATTGGTGTTAAGTCTTCTTTGAAGGTCTGGTAGAATTCTGCACTAAAACCATCTGGTCCCGTACTTTTTTTGGTTGGGAGGCTTTCTATAACCCCTTCTATTTCTTTAGGGGTTATGGGACTATTTAGCTGATCTACTTGATGCTGATTTAATTTTGGTATTTGATATCTGTCTAGGAAATTGTCCATTTCCTCCAGATTCTCCAGTTGTTTTGAGTATAGACCTTTGTAGTAGGATCTGATGATCTTTTGAATTTCCTCAGTTTCTGTTGTTATGTCTCCCTTTTCATTTCTAATTTTGTTAATTTGTATACTGTCTCTGTGTCCTTTGGTTAGTCTGGCTAAGGGTTTATCTATCTTGTTGATTTTCTCAAAGAACCAGCTCCTGGTCTTGTTGATTCTTTGTATGGTTCTCTTTGTTTCTATTTGATTGATTTCAGCCCTGAGTTTGATGATTTCCTGTCTTCTACTCCTCCTGGGTGAATTAACTTGTTTTTCTTCCAGGGCTTTAAGGTGTGCCATTAAGCTGCTAGTATATGCTCTCTCCAGTTTCTTTTTGGATGCACTTAGACCTATGAGTTTTCCTCTTAGCACTGCTTTCATTGTGTCCCATAGATTTGGGTAGGTTGTACCTTCATTTTCATTGAATTCTAAAAAGTCTTTGATTTCTTTTTTTATTTCTTCCTTGACCAAGGTGTCATTGAGTAGAGTATTGTTCAGTTTCCATGTGTATGTGGGCTTTCTGTTGTTTTTGTTGTTATTGAAGACCACTCTTACTCCATGGTGATCTGATAGGAGGCATGGGATTAGCTCAATCTTCTTGTATTTGTTGACATCTGTCTTGTGACCAATTATATGGTCTATTTTGGAGAAGGTACCATGTGGAGCTGAGAAAAAGGTATATTCTTTAGCTTTAGGATGAAATGTTCTATATATATATATCTGTTAAATCCAATTGGTCCAGAGTTTCAATTAGTTTCACTGTGTCCCTGTTTAGTTTCTGCTTTCCTGATTGGTCCATTGAGGAGAGTGGAGTGTTGAAGTCACCCACAATTATTGTGTTAGGTGTAATGTGTGCTTTAAGCTTTAGTAAGGTTTCTTTTACAAATGAGGGTGCCCTTGCATTTGGAGCATAGATGTTCAGTATTGAGAGCTCTTCTTGGTGGATTTTCCCTTTGGCCAGCAAGAAGTGACCTTCTGAGTCTCTTTTGATGATTTTAGGTTGGAAGTCGATTTTATCTGATATTAGAATGGCTACTCCAGCTTGTTTCCTGAGACCATTTGCTTGTAAAATTGTCTTCCAGCCTTTTACTCTAAGGCAGTGTTTGTCTTTGACACTGAGATGTGTTTCCTGTATGCAGCAAAATGTAGGGTCCTGTTTCCGTATCCAGTCTGTTAATCTATGTCTTTTTATTGGGGAATTGAGTCCATTGATGTTAAGAGATATTAAGGAATAGTAATTATTTCCTCCAGACATTTTTGAAATTATATTTATTTATTTTATTTATTTTTTATATTCGAGAGGTTACCTTCTTTTGGGTTTGATGAGAGGAGGTTTCTATCTTGCTTCTTCCCGGGTGTAGTTTCCGTCCTTGTCTTGGTGTTTTCCCCCTATTATCCTTTGTAGGGCTGGATTTGTGGAAAGATATCGTGCAAATTTGGTTTTGTCATGGAATACCTTGATGTCTCCATCTATGGCGATTGAGAGCTTTGCTGGGTAACGTAGTTTTGGTTGAAGTTTGTGTTCTCTTAGAGTTTGCATTATATCTGCCCAGGATCTTCTAGCTTTCATGGCCTCAGGTGAGAAGTCTGGTGTTATTCTGATAGGTCTTCCTTTATAAGTTACTTGGCCTTTTTCTCTTGCTGCCTTTAATATTCTTTCTTTGTTTAGTACATTTGGAGTTTTGATTATTATGTGACGGGATGTATTTCTGTTCTGATCCAGTCTGTTTGGGGTTCTGTATGCTTCTTGTATATTCATGGGCATCTCTCTCTTTAGGTTGGGGAAGTTTTCTTCCATAATTTTGTAGAAGATATTTGCTGGCCCTTTAACTTGTACATCTTCATTCTCATCTATACCTATAATCCTTAGGTTTGGTCTTTTCATTGTGTCCTGGATTTCCTGGACGTTTTGGGTTACAGCCTTTTTGCATTTAGTATTTTCTTTGACTGTTGAATCAATGGTTCCTATGGTATCTTCGGCTTCTGATATTCTGTCTTCTATCTCTTGTATTCTATTGTTGATATTTGCATCTATGGCTCCTGATTTCTTCCCAAGGTTTTCTATCTCCAATGTTGTCTCCCTCTGCGATTTCTTAGTTGTTTCTACTTCTGTTTTTAGTACCTGGATGGATGTGCTCAGATCTTTTGCTTACTTGATTGTGTTTTCATGTATTTCTTTAATAGATTTTTGTGTTTCCTCTTTCATAGCTTCTACTTGTTGGCCCACATTCTTCTGTATTTCTTTAAGTGATTTTTGTCTTTCCTCCTTATTGTCTTCTTCTTTTTGATCCATCTTCTCCTGCATTTCTTGAAGTGATTTTTGTATTTGCCTTGTAAAGGCTTCTAACTTTTGATCCATTTTCTCTTCTATTTCTTTATGAGATTTTTCTATGTGTTCAGCTACCAGCATCCTGACCAGTGATTTTATATCCAAGTCTTGTTTTTCTGGTGTTTTGGGGTATCCAGGGCTTCCTGTTGTTGGCGAACTGGGTTCAGATGCTGTCATGTTGCCTTGATTTCTGTTAGTGACATTCCTTCGTTTACCTTTTGCCATCTGGTTATTTCTGGTGTTAGTTGACCTTGTTGTCACTGGCTGGTGTTTGAATCTCCTGTGAGGCTGGGCTTACCTGTTGTTTCTCTACTGGTGGTTATGCGTGATTGCTGCTCAACGGGATCACGAGCTGGCTGCCACCCGCTGACTTTGTGCACGGCCTGAGGTCTCCGGGAAGTGTGGGGGAGTGCAGCAGAGCCTCGGCAGGCGTTGCTGGGCCTGCCTAGTAGCGAGAGCCTAGCAGATCCCCCGACGTGGTAGCCCCTGATGGAATCTGTCTACCTGTGCCTTTCCAGCTGTGTCCTGGTTGCAATATGGAGGCCTGCCGCTATCTCTGGTCCGGGGTCCTGGGGAGCTGGGTGGTTCCGGCTGCCTCGGTGCACGGCCTAAGCTCGCAGGGATGTGCTGCAGAGCCTAGGTGCCTGGACCCGCCTGTGGGCGAGAGCTTAGCAGCTCTCCCTGTTCTAGTCCCAGACGGAGTCTCTACCTGCACCTTTCCAGCTGTGTCCTGTTTGCAATATGGAGGCCTGCCGCTATCGCTGGTCCTCACTCTTCTTAATAAACAAGAATTGTTGCTTATCTTGGTTCTGCCGGCAGGGTCTGAGCACCTGGCAGCTGGCTAGGTCTGGCTTACCTGCTACCGGCTGGATGGGAAGCTGCAGGCAAGATGGCGCTGCCTGCAGGGGTTTCGGGGTCTGGCCTGCGAGCGCAGAGCGCAGGCACGGCCTCTGTACTCCAAACCGCTAGTCTGTGCGCAGTTCCTGCCCCAGACCTGAGTCCCCGGAGGTCTTAAACTCGGGCTGTCTCTGGTACCTGGTTCCGCCGGCAGGGTCTGAGCACCTGGCAGCTGGCTAGGTCTGGCTCACCTGCTCTTCATTGTTTTTAATAGCTGAATAGTACTCCATTGTTTATATATATCACAATTTGTGTATCCATTCCTCTGTTGCAGGACATCTGGGTTCTTTCCAGATTCTGGCTATTATAAATAAGGCTACTATGAACATAGTGGAGCATGTGTCTTTATTATATGCTGGAGGAGCCTGTTATGGTTGTCATTTGGTGGGGCCCTGACAGAGCCTTACAAATACAGAGGCAGATACTAGCAGCCAACCATTGGACTGACTGAAGGATTCCCAATAGAGGAGTTGGAGGGCAGACTGGAGGAGCTTGGGGGGCGGTTGTACCCCTATGGGAAGAATGACAATGTCGGCCACCCAGACACCCCAGGGCTCCCATGGACTAAGCCATCAACCAAGGGGTACACATGGTTCCAGCCAAAAGAGTGGCAGAGGAATGCCTTGCATCAGTAGGAGGAGATGTCCTTGGTCCTGTGAAGGTTCAATAGATGCCCCAGCATGGGGAAATCCAGGGGAGATCATTGGCCTGGGATGGGTGGAGGAGCATATTCTTGGAGGCAGGGAGTAGGAGGAGGGGTTGGGCATTTTGGGGGAGGGGGAAGCCAGGAAGGGGTATAACATTTGAAATGTAAATGAAGAATATATTCAATTAAAAAATGTGATTTGTGAGCCAAAGGAGTCAAATATGCATAAGAAAACCTACAGAACCAACTAACCTGAGCCTTTAGGGGCTCATAGAGACTAACTGCCAACCAGAGAGCATGCATGGGGCAGACCTAGACCCTCTGCACATATGTAACAGTTGTGCAGTTGGGTCTTCATGTGGGGCTCCTAAAGACAGGAGCTGTCTCTGACTACAGTGCCTGCCTTTGGATCCCTTTTCCAAAGATGTGCCTAGTCTTACTGCAACTTATATTCCAAGACTGGTATCTGATGTCCATGGGAGTGAGGCCTCCCCTTTTCTGAGGAGAAGTAGGTGGGGGAGGGGAGGGGAGTGGTGATAGGGAGGGCCTGGGAGGATAGGAGGGAGGGGAAACTGTCTGTGATCAGGATGTAAAATAATTTAAATAATAAAATTACCCTTGTGGAAAGGTGGGGGGGAAAAGAAATTAACCCAAATACCCCCAAAGGCAACAAAAAGAATGCTGGCTTTACTCCCCAGGAGCTCCAATGCTTTTGGAAATTGCTACAGGCTGTACCACTGGCTGACAGCTTCTGGCATCTCTATACCAACACCGCCTACACTTACACTTTCTAGACTTATATGACGAATGCCTGCTCTAAGAATGTTGGTTGGTACCCTGATTACTTTTTGATTCCCACTTTTTTTTATCTGCATTGCGTGACATGAATGCTGTCAAAGAGCAATGGCAATAAAATTAAATTAAAAAGGAGAATTAAAATGTTATTTTGGTGACTTTTCTGAAGAGTACACAGTGTCCTTATCTATTTCTTTGATTAGTTTTGTTTTGAAGTCCATTTTGTTAGATATTAGAATGGCTATATTATCTTGCTTCTTAGATTCATTATTTTTAAATATCTTTTTCAGTCCTTAACTCTGAAGTAATTTCTACCCGTACTGACAAGGTGTGTTTCTTGGATTCAGAAAAAAAATGGATTCTGTCTTCAAACTGATTCTATTAGTCTGTCTTTTTATTGGGAAATTACAATAATTGATATTAAGGACTAATGATTGACGATTCTTATTTTGTTGTTATTATTGTTATTGGTAGTAGTGGTAGCATCAGTGGTGGTAGTGGCAGTAGTGGGATGTATGTGTATATGTGTGTGTGTGTGTGTGTGTGTGTGTGTGTGTATCTGTTTCCCTCTTGATATTGCTGGTGTGAAATTTTTAGTCCCTGTGTTTACATGGTTGTATTTAACCTCAGGTTTTCCTTCTACTACTTCCTGTGGAGCTGGATTCATAGATATTATTTAAATTTGACTTTATCATGTAATATTTTATTTTTCCATCTACAGTGATTGAATGTTTTGCTGGGAGTAGTAGTCAGGGTTGAAATTTATGATCTCTTAGAGTCTGCATTAGTTCTGTCTGGGCCCTCTGATTTTTAGAGTCTCCATTGAGAAGTCAGATGTAATCCTAATAGGTCTGCCTTTACCTTTTTCCCTTGTAGCCTTTAATATTTTTTCTTTGTTCTGCACATCTAGTGTTTTAACTATTATGTGCTGAGGGTATTTTCTTTACTTATCAAATCTATTTGGTGTTCTAGATTTTTCTTGAGCCTTTATAGTATCTCTTTCTTTAGGTTAGAAATTTTTTTTTCTTTTATGATCATGTTGAAAGTATTTTTTTTCTTTTCTTTCTTTTTTCCCCCTTTTAGCTGGGATTCTTCTCCTTCCTCTATTCCTATTATTCTTAGATTTGATCTTTTCACAGTGTCCCAGATAATCTGGATGTTTTATGTTAGGGTTTTTTTTTTCAATTCCTGAGGTTCTCTCTTTCATCTCCTGTATTATGTTCTTAAAGCTTACCTCTAGTTTCTGTTCAAATATCTAAGTTTTTCATTTGTATAATTCCCTTAGTTTGTGTTTTTCTTTATTACTTCTATGTCTATTTCCTAGAAAAAAATCTCTACAATAGTGATTATTGGGTCCAAACTGCCTTTGCTCTTGAAAATTACAGCTAGAAAAAGAAAAACAAATGTTCAGTTTAAATTTATAAGATTCCTGTAGTTGCTTTACTTTCATTTCTGGTTGCTCTTAAAGGCATAAATATGTTTTGCATGCCTTGACTATAGAGGATTAGCTTATAAGTTATTGGGCATGATTAAAAATTGTAATATTGGTAACAAGAAAGGTAGATTAAAACTGGTAACTCAGGGTTGTATTCATTTTAAACAACAGCACATGGCATGAGCCAATCCAGGAAAAACAGGCCTCTAAAGATACTTCTAAATTGTCATAATATTTTATGTAATTCATGTCCTGAAATTAGACTTATAAGGGATAAGATTTAAAACAGTGTCTCTTTAATGAGGTATTATAAGTTGACTGTCATTCATTCAAACATAAGAACTGGCCAACAAACTTTGTAATGTGAAAGTAATGCTTTTGGTATTGATTTTAAAGAGAATAGATTGTTTAAAATTGAGTTTTTCTTTCCAAAGTTGTAATTATGTTCTAATATTGCAAGAGAAACTTAAGAATTATGGTTAGCAACTGCCAGTGTTCCATTGACTGCAGTTTGCAGTCTGATCGAAGGCTCACAATTCTTAACTCACCCATATTTTGTAATTTGGGTGATTTTAAGAGTTTTAAAAAGTTAAAAATACCTGTGGCCAGTATAGGCCTGCTGCCACTTTTACACAAGCTTTATTGTATACAGTGGTAGAAGCAAAATTTACCCCCCACACACCAAGATTGGAAAGATCTCAATGGGAATTTATTTGGTATCAAACAAACTCCTTTTGAACTGTTTTGGAAATTTGTAGATAGACTATTAAAAACAGCTAGTATAATTTTTTAGAAAGCCTCAATCAGAGGTTCCTTTTGTTATTGGACCCTCATACAATGGGGTCTTGTTACGGGCTGCTGCCCTGCAGGACAGGCAGGCATTGTGTCTGGCCTTGGGCAATAGGCTCAGATTAAAGGATATTTACATTTGAGTTAATGCAAATCTCAGAGCTGTGACAGCAGAGGCTTGTGAAGCACTGCTTTTGTCTTACAAACCCCACTTAGGAGGTTTCAGCAGAAACAGCATTATTAATAGATCTATCCAGGTGTGGTTCAAAATAAAGTTCAAACTTAAGATCTATGAAAGGTTAATAAGGCTATGTAAAACTTATAAAGACATTAAAATCTGGCCTGTCTTCTCCATACAAAATTATTATAGATTTAGAAGGTTGTTTTTTGCTTTGCATCCTGATAATTGTAAAGCATTTGCTTCTAATGAGCTAATTTTAAAGTACCAATAACGCAATCTCATTGGAAGGATTTTCCTCAAGGAATGGCTGATAGTCTTACCTTATGTGAGAAAAAATGTTTTGTCTCTGCTTCAATACAAGAAGCTAGGATTTTAAATCTTTCAGTGTATATTACATGGAATTTTATTACATGCCTTTGCTTTTAACAATGGGCTTGAAAATTTTTGGAGTAGTTGTCACTCCAGAAAAGACTCAAAGGTAATATGTCAATTATATCCTAAACAAATTGGCACTGAAAATTCAAATAGATAATTTACTTATTCTAAATGATTTTCAAAAGTTGTAAGGATATATTAGTTGGCTAAAATCTAACCTTAATCTTACTACAGGAGGACTTAAGACTTTGATGTTCTCAAGGGGGGATACAAATTAACTGGTGAGAGACAAATAACTTTACATTTAGTAGAAGAAGCTACTGTATTCAGTTGCTAGTTGTTTATGTTATGCATCCACAGCCTTACTTTGGCAAAGGCAGCGTTAATGGAGAGTCACCCTTTTTCATCTCCAAGTAGTTTTAACATCCTATTATGAAGCTGTTGGTGTGTTAATAAAGTATTGTAGTATAGAATCATGAAAGTATTTTGAAAGGAATGTCTTAATAACATGATGAAACATTTGTTCCTTGTTTCAAATAGCAATCAAATTGGTTATTGCAGAGTATTGATAGTTGGCCTATTGCATGGCAAGCCTTTTAGGCAAAATTGATAATTGTTACCCCAAAGATGAGTTGTTAAAATTTGCTTCTATGCATGCCTTTATATTTCCTATAGATTTATGCATGCATCCCATAAAAAATGCATCTAATGTGAAAGAGAAGCTCATATAATTGGATCACATGTTTATTCTTTTGCGTTTCCCCCTGCTGCAGCACAGATAATTGAATTGCATACTGTAGCCACTAATTTTAAAATGTTAAAAAAAAATCAATCTTTTAATTTGTATACTGATAGTCAACATATATATCTCCTGGCTTACAATTGCTTGAAATTGTTCCTGTTTTAGATACTGCTAATTCTTAAATTTTGCAATTATTTATGCAAATACAATTCAAGTTAAAAAAAAAAAGGTACTGTTCCTTTAAATGACTGTCCTCTGGACATTTAAGGGGTCATCCAGGGGCTAGAGGCTCTTCCAGAGGTTCTAAGTTCAAATCCCAGCAACTACATGGTGGCTCACAACCATCTATAATGAGATCTGATGCCCTCTTCTGGTGTGTCTGAAGAGAGCTACAGTGTACTTATATCTAATAAATTAATAAATCTTTAAAAAAGAGCTCATCCTAAATTGCCTAGACAAGACCCCTTAAGGTGATACCACAAGAGATTTGTATACCAGGCAGACTGTAGGCCTTACATAGGAACAATTGGCCATACAATCATATTCTTTACATCATCAAAATAGTAAAGGCTTGAGAATAATTTGATATTTTTAGAAAAAGTGCACATCAAATTGTAAAGACTTGTTCTCGGTGTCCTCAGTTTCTACCTGTACCACATAATGGTGTTAATTCTAGAGGACTTAATCAATTATTACAAATAAATGGTACTTATACTTCTTATTTTAAAAAATTAAAACATTTACATGTGACTAATGATACTTTTTCATGCTTTCTATTTGCAACTGCTCTAATAGGAGACACAACTAAAAATGCTACATTTATATTCTATGCTTGCATAGTCATTTGCCTACATTACTGTCTATGCTTGGTGTTATGCTGATCTGTGTGCTTGCTGAGTGCCCTGACAATGGCGACAGGAAAGCTGTGTTGGGTGTATGTTCTTGACCCACCTTCACCTGCCTATGTCCCAGATTAGATAAACTGCCTTGTTCAATCTTTCAAACCTTGTGGGACAGATAACATGGTGACTGTGAAAACTGACTTAGAAAAGTTAATCTAAAGGATGAGTTATAATGACTCTTCCTTTAATGTGATCAGTTATTCTGAATTAATCATGGACTGGTCTAGAAATGAATCCAATATTGGAAATTCCAATTATGAAGATGGCTAAAAATCTTTATCAGCCAGCTGAGTTAATTTGGAATATAGTCTCTACTCTTTCTGAGAAGTAAGTTTCTCTGTTGATTCTCAAAGCCACCTCCCACACCCCTGAGGCCTGGCTTTGTGTCTGTTAGTTTCTAATTTGCAACTGAATTGGATACTTTGGGACATCCACAAACATCCACAGACAAGTTAATTCTGTTTTGTTCCTAACTTCTGACCTTGTATTTTAAGCAGGCTGGTTGTTTCCACCCAGTTTCACCTGGCTCAGGGATTAACCATGACAATTTTTCATCTCTATGAATAAATGTACTGAGTGCATATTTGTAGGTCCTTGTGGTTTGGTCTGATATTGGGAAAAATGTGTGCTATGAAGGCCTGCAGCCAAAGACGGGCTCCTAAGGATTTATGATATTCTCCTACCTAAGACAGGGGCATGTGCCGAAAGGCTGTGCTTATTTATTAATAAACATTAATAAGGCCCTGTTTGTTCAAATAGCACAAACAAGCTACATGTGACCTTGAAGACGGGTAAGAGAGAATAAATAACCTTTGACCTAAGTCAGGCGGGGTCACCAGTCACCATAATACCCAGGTAGGACTATGGAGCATAAGTAAATTTTTGGCCCCAGTCCAGTCAATTTTAATAAATCAAAAGGGAGGAATTGTGTCCTCCCCTCCCCCACAACCTTTGAGTGGGAATTTCAGATCTTGATATTTAGCCACTACTTCCCACCTAGGGTGGAGGTCTAGTCCATTGTTCTTCAAGGACTTGCAGTTTCCTTAGAGGGACCACCCACCTGCAAAGCAACCAAACTGGTTGCCTTTGGAGAAGGGTTCCCCCCTGCCTCCTCCCCCTTTTTTATTTGGAGCTCCCCATCAAACATCGAGCCTTGATCAGAAAACTTGTCTTGGCTCCTTATTTCTCTTGCCCTTTCTATTTCAGCCCCAGCTTTCCTTCCAGGTGACCTTGGTTCCCTTAGCCACAGGCAGCTATAGGTAGAGAAACTATACTCATGATAGCTGAATAATATGGCTGACTAGACAAGACCTGAACAATGACAATACCAATAGACATGCTACCTCAGAAGCAAAGAATCTCACAGAGTCTCAGACCTAGATAGAGAGTTATAGACAATCAATAACTGCTGACTAAATGAAAATTAGTCTCTTTCAGGGATTAGCCCCTAATTGGATCTCCAATCCAAAGTGACTAGCACTGAAATAATATACAAACAAACTACACAAAACTAACTTATCAGGTTTTATTTATATATTTATGATATGTATGTGTGTGCACATTTGTCTGTGCTTCTATGTGTGACTAATAATAATAATAATAATAATAGAAAAGGAGTCATGAATTTGAGACAGAGTGAGAGGTGTGAAAATGGAAGGAGTAGAGAGAAGGTCATTGGAAGGGTTAGTGGGAGGAAAGAGAGAAGAGGAGTGATGTAATTATATTTAAACTAAAAATAAAAAATAATTTATGCACATAGTATGTATAAAGCATAGTATGTATGCTTTAGTGTGTCAAGCTCAGGCACTCAAAGTGAGATTTTGTGTTGAAAAAGCATTAAAGTAACCTCAGAGGTAACATCAAAATGTGTTTACGTATCTTTAAGGAATAAAATAAACTTTCTCTTGGTATAGTTTACTAAAAGCAAGCCTAAACTTGATTTTTCCAATTCTTTTCCCATGACTTCCATATATTTGTATTTGTGGGCTATGTCCTCTCTGACTGTTGTGTCTGTCTTATCTGTTGCCTGTCTTAGTAGCTTGTTTGTTGTCTCTATCTATTGTGTGTCCTTAACACAGGGCTTTGCTTGATACTTATAGATGTTGGTAATGAGCTTCAACATGTTTCCAACATTTATGAAGTATTTGTTTTAATGAAGATTGTTTTTAACTTGTTGGCTGTTTTCAGCAAATGAGTACTGCACATACAAAGATACACATTATTTTAGATCAGGGACATGGACAAATACATAGTTTAAGATTAAAACTCTGCAGTTATCTTAGGTTAGGTGTAACAGCTGATTATGCATAGTATAGTTGCTTACCTTGCTGTTTTAAAAGCAGGTTAAACTTAAACAAGTAAGTCTACAGCAAAAGGGCAGTTTGGCTATGTATTTTTCAGTGATTCCCAAGGCATATTATTAACTTGGTTGCATGATCTTGAAATTTTTCCATCTGTATTAATGAAAGAAGTATCTTCAGAAAAATCATAGCATATAATTTTAAAAATAACCCATGCTTTCTCCAGCAACAGCAGTCTTATCCAGCCCCCTACAGCTAGCTCCAAGTGGCCATCTGGCCCTGGTTCCTGTGGCTGGCTTGCTAAGCTGACCAAACCAGTTTTTCCTGAAAATGCCTAGAGCTACCCAGTGAGTTTCTCAGGTCATCCACCCCTGTGGCTAGTCTACAGAATGGCAACAACCACTCTGGTCCTATTCAGCTCCCTCTAGCCCCATGGGAAAAAGAAAAGAAAAAAACACTAGAGACTTTGTATGTATACCAGCCAGATTTGTATTGGTAAATTTCCAACCCCAATATGCCCACAATATGCAAAGAACACACAACTCAGTTATATTTGTAAATATAACTCGTTATATTTTGTAAATATAACTCGGTTATATTTACAAGCTGCATGCCTAGATTGGGCAGATATAAACTACACTACTCTATTGCCCAGCTATGAAATCCCTAGCTACTTGTAGCTCCTCCAAGCCATGTGGGTCTATTCCATCTTCTACCTCTTCTTTCTCCATCTTCTTCACCCTCCATACTCTGTCTCATCTTCCTCTTCTTCCTTACACTTTCCCTTCTCTACAACTCCCAGCCCCGCCTTTCCCTTCCACTGCCCAATCACAGGCTCTAGCCTTTATTTGACCAGTTAAATTGGGCAGCAGGTTTACATGGAATCAGTTAAGTACTTGATCCACTCTTCATGGGGGGCAAGATTACCATTAAAATACAAACAACACCAAGACAACCAACAACAACAACAACAAAATCTATTACTGCAGAATTTACTTTAAGGAAAATCAATTATAATGATGGAAAATAATATAATGGAATGAACTTTAAAAAAAAGATCTGGACACACTTTTAGGACTGTTCCCTAATTAATTTGGAGTGGGAAGACTCAAGATCTTTGAGGTGGGAAGATAACTTTTAATTCAGATATTTTTGAGGTAGGAAAATCCATCTTTTATCCTGGACAATGCTTTCTATTTGCTATCTAAAGGGAATGGAAGAATGAAGCTTGCTCTCTTCTTGTCTGTTTGTTCTTTCTTACCCTAGCCATTCCTTCACTGCCATTAGGACCTACTTCTTTTTTTATTCAAGTATATACTGAAGATCACCTGAGACTTCTAGCCTCATGGACTGAACAACTACTGGGTTATTGGACCTTCCATTAGTAGACAGCCATTGTTGAACTAGCTGGGCCACAGCCTATAAGCCATACTAATACATCCCCTTTATAAATCCATATCCACCTATGTATATAGATACACATACACTTATTCTAAACCTCTGTTCCTTTAGAGAACCCTGACTAATACAGAAACAAAAGCAAGAGTAAGACTGAAGATGCTAAAACTGATTTGGTCAAATTTGTTTTGGTAGGAAAGGGTAGTTCTGGACTCTTGTGAATATAGTCCCCTAGAACTTTAAATTGAAATATCAATAAGAATAATGTGTTAATATTTTCCAAAGGTTAGAAACCAAAAATTAATTATGTGGAGTTTGATTTCAAGTAAGTAACATTGAAAACAATTGTTCACATATAACCATAGAGAAGTATGTAATATAAAAACAAACTTTTAAAAGTCTATAAGAAGTAGTTGTAATAATTTATGTTGACCTAAATAAAATATAGTAAGTTTTCTACATTGCTCAAGGAGTCATATATTCTGTTTTAAATGCATTTATCTCCTTGGAGGAAATAAAAGGCAGTTGTATTTGTAATACCATGGAAGATATGGTCTCTGGAAAGTTCCAAGAGCCCCAGATGACAAATTTGTGCTAAATTATGAAGATGAGGGATGCCAGTAAAGGGTATTTAGAGATACTAAGATAATAAAAATGGACTATTGGCAACTGCCCAGCTTCCCATAGTGATTATGTGTTACCAAGCACCTGTATAACTGGGGATGAAGTCTCCACTGTCTTGGTACCTTCATAAAACAAAGGACAAGTACAAAATTAAATGTGCATATAACTAGAAAACACTTCATGGTGAAATATTTCTATTTCCCTTCCAAATTACTGCTAAGTCTAAAATTATTTAGTAGTTGTCACCCGAGAAATAAAGATATTTTTCTGATTTGAAAATACCAAGAACAAATAAGATTGATAGTAGGAAATACAAGATCCTAAAAGTTTAGTGTTTTCTGGTTTTTGCTTTGTAGAGATAGGTCTGAATCTTCACAATGAAGATTAAATTGTGCTTGAGAAGATTAAATTGAAGAGAATTGTGCTTGATCTACTACCCAAAGTGTTTGTTATAAAATAATCATAGACACTAACTAGCATTAATCTAGCCTTTTATGTTCTTGTAGATTTAGAGTTTATGCATGGTCAAGAGAAAATATTTAACAAAGATACAAAAATCTTCACTTCCCTTAATCCCAAAGAATATGTCTAATTTCCTCATTAGTTTGCTTAAGAGCCAAATATAATTTTATGTTCCACAGAGACAGGAAATTCAAGTTAGATGAATTTCAAGTCTCCCTAATCTTAGATTTTGAGGCTGAGTCTAACAAAGCGTGCTTAAAATGTTTCAAATAGAGATGAATGCTACAAAAGATACTGAAGGGCTCTATGACAATGTCCTGTGCTGGAGAAAGTGACAGCATTACAGTCTTTAAGAAAGTGTTTCTGAGTCAGTAGGATCACTGGATGTACCTGTTGGGCAGTGCTAGTTTCTGCTGTGAAAAGGTGATATTGAGTAGTCAAATTGCTGGAACCTGTGATAGACTATCAAAAATTAGTCAAGGAGACAGGAAGCAGCCCAACCCTGTAAGATTGAACAAACTGGGAAGCAGCTGTCTTTTATAATGAACATAATGTATTATTTCAGGCACTTACATGTTTTTAAATGTTAACATAATGTTACTAATATACTTTTCAATGTTGATGGATTGTTCAACATGTGCATTCCTATTTGTAAGCCTAATTCTTTCATCATAAGGCCTTTTGTTTTTTATTTCAACATAAGGCCTTCCTTAATACCCAAGTTGTATTTTTGTTTAAAGTCGCATCCTTAATATTCAAACTATCTCCTATAATCAGACTAACAAAATTAACTTAAAGTTAAATACCTTCTTTATAACTGAATGTTATATGCCATTAAAAAGAGAATCCTCTGGGTGGGGGTAAGGGGAAGCTCTAGAAAGTCCCAGAGACCTGGAATGTGAGAGGCTTCCAGGCCTCAATGTGAGTGACCTTAGCCAAAATGCCCAACAGTGTGGAGATGGAACCTGAAGAGACCACCTCTGGTAGTTAGACAGGGCCTCCAGTGGTGGGTTGGGGAAACCAACCCACCTTCAAAATTCTTGATCCAAACTTGCTCCTGTATAAAATAAATGCAGGGACCAAAATGGAGCAGAGACTGAAGGAATGGCTGACCAGTGACTGGCCCAACTTGGGATCCCATAGGTGGGCACCAAACCCTGACACTATTACTGATGCTATGCTGTGATTGCAGACAGTAGTCTAGTATGTCTGTCTTCTGAGAGTCTCTACAAACAGCTGACTGAGACAGATGAAGATACTTCTAGCCAACCATTTGACTGAAGTCAGGAACTCCTATTGAAGAGTTAGGAGAAGGATTGAAGGAACTGAAGGGGATGGTAACCCATAGGAAAAACAACCATATCAACTAACCTGTACCCCTGAGAGCTCCCAGAGAGTAAGCCACCAACCAATGAGCATACATGGGTTGGTCCAAGGCCCCCAGCATATATGTAGCAGAGGACTGCCTTGTCTGGCCTCAGTTGGAAAGGATGCACCTAACTCTCTAGAGACTTGGTGCCCCAGGGAATCTAACACTACATTAACTTATTCCCCAGCTATATGACCCTTTGCTACTTGAGGTTTCTCCTGGCCACTTGGTTCTGGTCCATTGCTGCTTCTTCCTTCTCTTCCGCTGACCTCTCCTCTCTCCTTCCCCTTTCATTTTTCTTCCCTTCTCTACCTGCCCCCACTCTTGATCCTCCAGTCCCACCTTCCCCTTTCACTGCCCAAACCCAGGCTTTAACCATTATTGACCAATTAAAATGGGGAGAAAATTCACATAAGATCACCTGAGTACTTGATGGACTGCTCACTGAGGGCAACCCCTTTTGTGATAGCTCATTGGGGCAACCCCTCTTGAGGAAGCACAACATCAGAATACAAACAGCATCAAGGAAACCCACATTTCCCCCCTATCTGTCCTATTAAAAGAGTTTTTTCTCTTATAGTAACAAACAATACATAATAGGAGCTATTTTTAAACGATTATTAAAATTAGTAAGTATGAATTGCACTTATAATGTCCAGTCCATATTTATACTTGGCAATCGCCTATCCTAAAAAAAGACTTTACAGAAACATAGGGACAGCATCCTCTCAGAGGTTAAGGGGAGGGGAAACAGAGGAAAAAACTCTGAAGGGGGCCAAGAGTGGGGCAACATTGGGACATAAATAAATAAAATAATTAATTAATTTAGAAAAAGAGAGAAATATCCATATATTTCCATATATCTTGTCATGTATATTTATGGCAATTAATCATTAATCATAGCTCCATATATGGTGCTAGATAAATTATTATGATGAAATGCTTCTTATTTTGTATGCATCAATTATTGAATGTGGGCATTTTGCTTACTTTTTCCCAAGAAGAATTTCTATCTTCTTTTGTGTTTCTTGATTAGATATCTGAGACTCACCTGGAGATTTCTTCTCTGAATGGAGCAGAGAATTAATGTATAGTCGTATTTCATTGTGTTGCTAAGGTTATATTTTACATGAAATACAAGATGTAGGAAATGCATTCCTATTTATAGTCAGGAAAGATTTTTCTCAAAACACACATCTATGAAAATTAAATGTTAATAAGTACAATTTTATTTGCTAATGATTGAATCAAGATCGTTTTTTGTACTATTTTCTATTTAAAGACAGAACTTTCCCTCATATAGTTACTGTTAACTTGTTTGGTATTTTTTCATATAACATATTTCAAGATACCATGAAAACATTTGGTCTTAAAGAAAGCTACCCCAAACATGGTTTAACATTAGGAAAGAGATTGGTGTCATTTAGTTAAATATACAGGTGACTCCTGACTCTATAATCAAACCACTCTAAGTCAGACTACATTGTAAATGTATCTGCATTATATCAGAATACCAAAGACAGGCACCATGACAGCAGTATTTTGTGCCATATTTACTACAGAGTTGAGAGTATGGAAAGAATTTACTAATTGTTAAATATTCTGCATCCCATTCTCATCTGCTGTATCCCTTAATTTATCCACAGGTAGAACATAAATCATTATACTATCTATCTTACACACTGATATTTAGGCCATAGTAAATTAATCTGTTCAGAGTGGGGATCTAAGTTTGGCAGGCTCAGGTTGACTCTGAGAATAGACATTGATCTAAAGAATGACACAGATATTTGTGTACTGAAAAGTGTGCACAAAACCCTGAGAAAGAAAAATGGGGCACAGCTTCAGATACATTCAGACTCAAGAGATTTAGGACACTGGAGAAAATGAACTTCAGGTTACTTGTTTCAGTGTTTTAAAAAGTGATAGATGATAGATAGATAGATAGATAGATAGATAGATAGATAGATAGATAGATAGATCTGTTTAAAATATGATGATCTTATAGAGACACATGTTACTGTACTGCATTTTACTTCAAACATCATAGGGTCTATGTGAACTGTGAGGGAGTAAATATAACAAAATATTCTATGAGGGACAAAATAAATGTGAAAATAATTCTTAAATGTAATATTTGTCTCTCTCAAGAATGTTATAATTCTAAATAAATATTACCTACCATGCTATAAAAGATTCTACTATATTTTACATAAAACAGCATTAGAGCAAAAGCAATTTTCTATTTTAGATAGATTCTTACTGTTGGTATTGAGCCATCCAATCCATTAGTATTTTAAACTAATTGAACAACTATAAGATTATATCAAGCCAGTCAGCCAGAGTATCCAAAATGGATCGTCGTGGCTCTCAAAGCAGGAATACCCATGGTCACACCATTGTCAGATTGCATACCTAGTGAGCTCCTTCTCTATAGTAAGTAGATTATCATTTCTCTTCAACCCCTAATGAATAAAGGGCGAGGATGGCCTCTTTTAAATAAACTCTAGCTGCACATCTAAGATCCCATTTCCATGACCTTCTAACACCTCCCTTTGGCTTGTGTTACAATGTATGTGTTTGAGAGAGTGTAGATATCCAGACTACAGACTTCATAGAACATATCAAAGAATGTAAATCTGATTCAGACAATGTGCCACTCAGGACAAGGCCATCAAAAGACAAGACTAAGTATTCATGAGAGAGAATTATTTGGATTTCTATAGAGAAAGTTGTATGAATTATGGACAACTCATTTCTGCTCTGAATTGAGGAAAATGAAGAAACCAGTACTTCCCTCTGACCAGAAATTGCTTCCTGACAAAAGTTTGGATTTGCCTGTGATTACAGAGAAAGGAAAGAGGAGTTATTGCACTTCAATTGTAGACAAATATATGTAAATTTCCTGTGAGGAGAAAGAATTTCCCAAACAATACCCAGACCTAAAATATCTGGGAAAACCTAAGTCACAGCTTTTTTGGTAGAGTGAGAAATTATGACAGGAAAAAAACTACATGAGATTCATTACCAACTGTTAAGAGTTTGAGAGATTAGTCAGAACATCTTCAGATCACAGGGAAATGGAATCTCATAGAGAACTAGGATATCATAGTTGATGCTATCATGCCAAAAACTCGGGAGAATATATAGATCCTATAAACTCAGGAGAGAATATAGATCCTATAAACCTTTGATACAGGAGATACATTCATGTCAAGTAAGAAAATTCTGCATCTTTGTCATTTTTATGTCTGTGCTGTCTGAGGCAAAGACAATAGGGTAAGTATGAAAGAAGGAAAAGAAATAAAATTAAAGAGAACCTGGCCATACTCCCATCTTTCTCTAGAGGCTTCATTGGTTAAATTAAGTTCAAATGTTTACCTTTAAATTGAACGTGATATAAGTTCTTATTTACATCAGAGTTATCAGCTCATAATAGCAATGACAATAGTAGGAGGAGTAATTTTGATTATAACCAACTATCACTCGAGGATATGGAAGACAAAACAAAAGTAGCCACTACCAAAAAAATGGAGGCATTAAAGTACTTTCCAGATTTCATCTTAGAAAATCTAGATTATTCTCTGAATTTGTAGAAGAATTCTGGGCATGTTTTCTGGAACAGTATCCATATAAATTATAGGGGCATGTAAACATTCAGCATACCATGAATCTTGGTTACTGTTTGGTTGCTGTGATAGATTCCATAACCAAGGCAGCTCAAAATAATTGGGGGCTTGCTTAGAGTTTCAGAGGACTAACCCACCACCATAGCAGGGAGCATGGTGGCACACATGAGGAGCAACTGAGAGCTGTATCCTGGTCTACAGGCTGCAGGTAGAAATTTGGTCTGGCATGGTCTTTTTAAACCTGAAAGCCTACTACTAGTGATAGACTTCCTCCAACAAGGCCACATATACCTACAAGGCCACATCTCCTAATCTTTCTAATCCTATCAAAGAGTTCCACTCCTTGGTAAGGAAGCATTCAAATAAATGAGCCTATAGGGGCTCTTCTTATTCAAACCACCATACTATGGAATTCAGTGAATACCACGGTGAGGTCTTATTGCAATAGTGGATAGAATCAGAGGGGAACATTGTGTCAATAAATTATTCTATTCTGCCAATGCCTTGAACACTGGTCACTGCTACCATTTTCTACCACATTATAGCCCACCAAAGATGGAATAAAAGTCAAAATCTCTCTAATTCATTACATCATAAACAGTTTGTTTTAGAATACATGTGACAAATGATTTTGGTGAACAAGATAGCTGACAACAAAACCATATTCACGAGAAAATTTGAGTCCATTTTGCAGGAAATTTTTTTTCCTCACTATGTCCTTGGAACTTCCTCTTTCCTTCTTGAGGTAAAGTATACCTCAAGATAATTTATAATTATAATAAATTAAATAATATGTAAAATGATAGTTTATTATTTTCTCTTTGAAAATAATAGACACCAGAGGATATAGGTTAGGGGTACAGTGAAAATAACAGATTCAATCTGGTTAGTGCTAATATTTCAGAACAAAATGGAGACATGAACATAGCTTCTCTTCTCAGGGGTTTGGACTTTTACTACTATTTTTGAAAACATAAATAAAGCTGGAGAGCATCATACTGAGTGAGGTAACTCAGTTCCAAAAGAATAGCCATGGTATGCACTCACTGATAAGTGGATATTAGCCTAGAATCTTAGGACACCAAAGACACAATCCACATACCAAATGATGTCTGACAAGAAGGAGTGGACACTGGTGCTGGAAAGGATCAAAGCATCAGTGTAGGGGAATACCAGAACAGGGAAGTGGGAAAGGGTCGGTGGGGGGACAGGGGGAGCGAAAAGGGCATGTGGAACCATTGGGGGCGGGGAACCAGAAAAAGAGAAATGAAATGTAAATATAGAATATATCCAATAAAAAAAATTTTTTTAAAGAAAAAAAAGAAAACATAAATAAGTGGCATATCAGATGGCCTCTTCAAATTCCCTTTAGCAATATTATTCCATAGGTTTACCTGTACTTGTGACAGACTAGCTAATACAACGCCCATCATTTCTATTTATCAGATATTGCAAACTCCTTGCCTGGCCCTTTCTGAATAGGTTAACTAACAGCACAGTATCAGACCTGTCAGTTTTAAGCAACATTCACCTTTATCCATCTCCACTGCAAATGTTCACCACTCTTCACATGCAAACCTCATTAAGCAAAGAAAGGTTAGAGAGAAGATATGTATTTTTCTTCCTAAAAAAAGTAATATTTATGAATATGAATCCTTTGAAGAAGCAAAATAAATGGAGTTACCTAATATGTTCTTTCCTCTTATTTTTAAATACCTGTTACCTCTTAATATCAACATTTATTCTTTGGTCCATGAAATCCAATGTTTGAGAAGTGCTTGAATTTAAATCAGAATCAAGTTTATTAATAATTAATTAATATCATTTATTTTCCTTTTTGCTTTACTGGTTTATTGCACTGCAGAGAAGAAATGTGATCTCAGGCTAGCTATATCATCAGCACTCAAAATGTTTTTCTCAGTTATTATGATAACAATAGATGGAGTCATGTAGGATTATCAAAATACTAAAACCTATATGAATTGGCCATCACACTAAAATAATGTGCCTGAAGAAAATTAAAAATTTAATTTTCAAAGAATTACATTTTCAGAGGAAATACAGGGGAGAGTAACTGTTTTAAACACTCAAATGTGTAAATACTTTTATCTTTTAAATAATGAGTTTTTTTATCAGATTGAAGCTTGCGCCTCTTTAATGTCTCCAATTTTCCAAGGTGATTATGCCTTAGAGGTTGTTAGCGCCTCTGTTTCCTATGTTGCTGGTTGCTATAAAACTAAAGCCACAGCTGCGGCTATTTGAATCAAGAGTATATGAAGGCAATGTTCAGGAGAAATAGGCTTAGTAATTAACGACCCTTTAAAACTAATTTAACATGAATGATGACTTTTTATGTTTTTGAGACAGGTTTCTCTGTACAACCTTGGCTGTCTTTATAGACCAGGCTGGCCTCAAACTTAAAGAACCACCTGCCTCTGCTTCTTGAGTGCTGGGATTAAAGTCATGTTAAATCATACCCAGTTTGAATGATGGATTACTATTAAATCATTCTGACACTCTAGGATTTAAATTGAGAATTTAATCCTCATCCAGTAGGTGAATGGAAGTAAGAGAATGAACAAAGAACTGCTGATTAGCAGATTCTATAGGAACAGCACTTACAGTCTTGCATTCCCTGCCCCTGGCTTGCCTTGTGTCCTTGGTTGCTTCCAGAATCTAGATAAAAGAAAACACAAGATCTACAGGCTCCTGTTCATCAAACAACAAACCTACTTAAAGCCCTGTTGATTTTTGTGATTACACCTGGGCAATGAGTAACAAAAACAAGATGGCCTAAACTTTATACCACATTATATGCTACTTTTCCTGTCTGCTTTACTTAACAATTGCAGAAAACAACATAGTAATTGATAGGAGTAGGCAGCAGGAGACAAAGAACTTTATAGCCTGACTCCAACTCAGTTGTTTTTCTTTCACAAGGACTACCAAAATTGAATCAATTAACTCTTTGTGTATTCTTTTTTTTTATTTATTCTATATTCTTTGTTTACATGCTAAAGGCTTTCCCCTTTCCCAGTTCTCCCCCACCATATGTCCCATAAGTCCTCTCTCCCCCCCCCAACTATTCCCTTATCACCCCCCCACCACCACCACCATTTCTCTGTTCTGGTACTCTCCTATAAAACTGGATCTAATCTTTTCAGGCCCAGGGTCCTCTCCTTTCTTCGTGGGAATCATTTGACTTGCTAATTATTCCTTGAGTATTCAGAGCTTCTGGGCTCATTAATGTCCACTTATCAGTGATTGCATTTCATGTGTATTCTTTTGTGATTGGGTTAACTCAGTTAGGGATATTTTCCAGATCTAACCATTTGCATACAAATTGTATGAATTCATTATTTTTAATTGCTGAGTAGTATTCCATTGTATAAATATACCACATTTTCTATATCCATTCCTCCTTTGAGGGAGATCTGGGCTCCTTCCAACTTCTGGCTATTATAAATAAGGCTGCTAGGAACATAGTGAAACATGTGTCCTTATTGCATGCAGGGGAATCCTCTGGGTATATGCCCAGGAGTGGTATGCCACGGTCCTCTAGAAGGGTCATGCCCAATTTTCTGAGGAACCACCAGACTGATTTCCAGAGCGGTTGTACCATCTTGCAATCCCACCAACAGTGGAGGAGTGTTCATCTTTCTCCACATCCTCGCCAGCACCTGTTGTCTCCTGAATTTTTAATCTTAGTCATTCTGACTGGTGTGAGGTGGAATCTCAGGGTTGTTTTGATTTGCATTTCCCTGATGACTAATGATGATGAACATCTCTTAAGGTGTTTTTCAGCCATCCGAATTTCTTCTGGTGAAAATTCTTTGTTTAGCTATGTACCCCATTTTTTAATAGGTTTATTTGGTTCTTTAGAATCTAACTTCTTGAGTTCTTTGTATATATTAGATATTATCCCTCTGTCGAATGTGGGGTTGGTGAAGATCTTTTCCCACTTTGTTGGTTGTCATTTTGTCCTTCTGACAGTGTCCTTTGCCTTACAGAAACTTTGTAATTTTATGAGGTCCCATTTGTCAATGCTTGATCTTAGAGCATAAGCTATTGGTGTTCTGTTCAGGAACTTTCTCCCTGTGCCCATGTCCTCCAGGGTCTTCCCCAGTTTCTTTTCTAATAGTTTCAGTGTGTCTGGTTTTATGTGGAGGTCCTTGATCCACTTGGAGTTGATCTTAGTACAAGGAGATAAGAGTGGGTCAATTCACATTCTTCTGCATGTTAACCTCCAGTTGAACCAGCACCATTTGTTGAAAAGGCTATCTTTTTTCCACTGGATGGTTGTAGCTCCTTTATCAAAGATCAAGTGACCATAAGTCTGTGGGTTCATTTCTGGGTCTTCAATCCTATTCCATTGTTCTACTTGCCTGTTGCTGTACCAATACCATGCAGTTTTTAACACAATTGCTCTGTAGTACTGCTTGAGGTCAGGGATATTGATTCCCCCAGAAGTCCTTTTATTGTTGAGAATAGTTTTAGCTATCCTGGGTTTTCTGTTACTCCAGATGAATTAATATCATATTCTCACCAAAAGTTTTTCTTGAGGAACTGTCTTTATTTAGCTACTAATCAATCAATCAACAAATAAAAACCCAAAAACAAAGCCCACTATCTCATTTTATTAGAAAAAAACCTTTAATGTCCAAAAACCTTTAGTTTTTCCTTATCAATATAAATTCAAAGACTTGGTTATCCTAGAAACCTTTTACCTTTGGGGCATTTGTGTTTCTAGTTTGTTTTGAAACAGAAACACTGTAATCACAGATGTCCACCGCAAAGAAAATCAGGTGAAAGCTGCTGGAGGCCAGTTATAACAGGCCCTGTATATACTATATAGCAGGTCCTCTATATACTACACAGCAGGTCCTGTAATACTCAGGGTTGGTCTGAATGTTGTGTTATCTGCATGTTTCTACACTGGAAACATCTGAAAACCTTTTGCTTATAGGAGTCACATGTCTCCTCAGAAAACAGATTTGGAAATTAAGACAAGAATTGGGCAAATAATATACACACACACACACATACACACACACACACACACACACACACACAATCAACCATAAATCGGACAACACCACAGATGATAAGGCAGACAGAATGTAAGAACCAGAGAAGATGAAAGATATGAGGAAAGGTCATACTGTCAGAGTAACGCAGCATGTACAGGGACCATATAGGCTTGCACCAGGTCCTCTGTTTTTATATTATGGCTTCCAATTTAGCATTTTTATGTGACTCCTGGGTCTGTAAACAAGTGTATCTCTTATCCTGGTGTGTTTTCATCAGTTCTTTTCCTTCTATTGTTTTGTCTTGTCAAACTTTGCTGTGATCGTTTTTGTTTCATCTTATTACATTTTTGTTGTATTTTTAAAAATTAAATGAGTTAAAAAAAAATAGCCACCAAGGTAAAATCTAACAAATGACTTGTCATTTATACCTGCTATAAGAGGGAATAACAGTTTTTTCCAATAAAATAACACTGGACTTACCAACTACTCCTGAATAGACCTCACATTCAGAAGTAGTTGACCAACATAAGATGGACTCCACAGTTGTATTTGTGTATGTGTATGTGTGTGTGTGTGTGTGTGTGTGTGGTTAGTTATTTGTTTTCTTTCTTTCTTTTGTTCTTTCTTTCTTTCTTAGCATTGTTTTTTTTCCTGAGTTTGAGGGTTTCTTGTTACACTGGGTTTTAGTTTGTTTTTGAAAAAGAACTTAAAATTATGTGGGTATGAAGAGGAAGAGAGTCTGTAAAGATTTGAACAGAAGAATATGATCAAAACTATATTTAAATTTAGAATAAGTGTTATTAATAAAAAACTTTTTTCAAAAACAAAAAAATACATGTGATTTTATACCATGAATTGTATTATTTTAGTCATTAACAAAACTATGTTTAAGTGGTTCATCTTGTTTGCATGTCTATTGAATGAGATGTTTAAAAATAAAAACACATATGAAGATTTTCCTGCCTTCCAGTTTCCATCTTAGCCTGGAGCTGATCCTATGCCAAAACGCTCCATACTCAAATACTGCCAGGAAAGAACTGGTCTCCCAGGTGTGCAGACATATCTGTGAGTACAGGTAAGACATCTTCTCTGAAGGATCTGCCTGGAGAACTCAAGACACAGGAACCGGGGAGTAGCCTGGGAGACAATCCTTCCAGTTTTGGTATACACCTAGAGCTGATCCTATGCCACAGCACTCCATACCCAAACACCACCAGGAGAGAGCTTGTCTAGAGGAGTTCTGGCACACCAATTCTGCTTAAATTCCTGCCTGGCCCCAGAGGGACTAGCCCAGAACACAGGGTCAAAGGAAAAGCCAGACACAAAATCCTTCAGGTTTCCAGATGCTCCCTGGAGTTAACCCTGTGCCACAGTTCTCCATACCCCAATTCGTCCTGTATAGAACTGGTCTCTGAGGAGGACTGACACACAGGATTGCAGGAGGGACAAGCCACAGAGACAACAAGACTAGCTAATACCAGAGATATCTAGATGGCAAGAGGCAAGTGCAAGAACATATGCAACAGAAACCAAGGCTACTTGGCATCATCAGAACCCAGTTCTCCCACCAAAGTGAGCCCTGGATAACCCCAACACACCAGAAAAGCAAGGCTCTGATTTAAAATCACATCTCATAATGATAGAGGACTTTAAGAAGGACATAAATAACTCTCTTAAGAAATTACAGGAGAACACAGTTAAACAGCTAAAAGCCTTTAAAAAGGAAACAAAAAAGTCCATTAAAGAATTATTGGGCAGAGTGAAGGATTTCCCAGGGCATAGCTTGCCTGGGTGCCTTCTGCACCAGGGAGCCTGGCAGCTCTACTGCTGCCTGGGCACTTGGGGGAGCATCTGACCTGCAGGAAGTCCTGGAGATAAACAGAGCCCCACAGACCAAGATTCCCCACCATCTTGGATCCCGCAGTTCAACCAGAGAAGCTCCTGATCTACAGAGAGCCCCACGGTTAGAGAAAGCCCCCGAGACCTGCCACCATCTTGGAGCTGGTAGCCTAAACAGGTCACCATAGAGAGTGAACAGACAAGCCCAGGTCACCATAGAGAACCAACAGATGAGCCCAGATTGGTGGAAATAAAGAACTGATTCTTAAGAGCTGGCATCTACAAACCAGGAGGATACGGGAGGAGGCCAGTTACCTGCCCAGCAGCAAGCCAGGAGAAGACTTGAGTCCAGCCCAGCAGAGCTGAGGAGGTAATTCGGAGCCCAGTGGCAGAAACTTTCCGTTTTCCACCGCAGGAGCACAGAGGCCTGTGCTACAGCAGTGCCAAATGCCAGGTTTAAAGGAACTTCAAATACCAACCAGTAACAAGACCAACTAACTCCAGAGATAAACAGATGGCAAAAGGCAAATGTAGGAACATTTCTAACAGAAATCAAGGCAATATGGCAGCATCTGAACCCAATTCTCCAACCACAGAAAGTCCTGGATACCCCAACACACCAGAAAAACAAGATTTGGATTTAAAAGCACTGGTCATGATGCTGCTAGAGGAACACAAAAAAGACATAAACAATTCTCTTAAAGAAATGCAGGGAAACATGAATAGGTTAGAAGCCCTTACAAGAGAAACACAAAAATCACTTAAAGAAATCCAGGAGAATATGGATCAACATACACAAGACAATAAAGAGGAAATGAGAAAATCACTTAAAGAAATGTGGAAACAGGACCCTACATTTTGCTGCATACAAGAAACAAACCTCAGGGTCAAAGACAAACACTACCTTAGAGTAAAAGGCTGGAAGACAATTTTACAAGCAAATGGTCTCAGGAAATGAGCCGGAATAGCCATTCTTTTTTTTTTTATTGGATATATTCTATATTTACATTTCATTTCCCTTTTTTTTTTGTTTCCCCACCCACCTAAGGTCCCACATGCCCTTTTCCCTCCCCCTGCTCCCTCATCCACCTCTTCCGACTTCCCTGTTCTGGTATATCAGATAAAATTGACTTTCAACCTAAAGTCATCAAAAGAGGCATGGAAGGTCACTTCTTGCTGGTCAAGGGAAAAATCCACCAAGAAGAACTCACAATTCTGAACATCTATGCTCCAAGTACAAGGGCACCCTCATTTGTAAAAGAAATTTTACTAAACCTCAAAGCACACATTGCACCTAACACAATAATTTTGGGGGACCTCAACACACCACTATCCTCAATGGACTGATCAGGAAAACAGAAACTAAACAGGGGCACGGGGAGACTTATTAAAGCTTTGGATCAATTGGATTTAACAGATATATATAGAACATTTCATCCTAAAGCAAAAGAATGTACCTTTTTCTCAGCACCTCATGGTACCTTCTCCAAAACTGACCATATAATTGGTCACAAGACAGACCTCAACAAATACAAGAAGATCAAACTAATCCCATGCCTCCTATAGGATCAGCATCGAGTAAGAGTGGTCTTCAATAGAAACAAAAACAACAGAAAGTCCACATACACATGGAGGCTGAACAATATTCTACTCAAAGATACCTTAGTCAAGGAAGAAAGAAAGAATCAAAGACATTTTAGAATTTAATGAAAATGAAGGCACAACCTACCCAAATCTATGGGACACAATGAAAGCAGTGCTAAGAGGAAAACTCATAGCCCTGAGTGCCTCCAAAAAGAAACAGGAGAAAGCATGTACTAGCAACTTAACTGCACATCTGAACGCTCTGGAACAAAAAGAAGCTAATTCACCCAGGAGGAGTAGAAGACAGGAAATCATCAAACTAAGGGCCGAAATCAATCAAGTAGAAACGAAGAGAGCCATACAAAGAATCAACAAAACCAAGAGCTGGTTCTTTGAGAAAATCAACAAGATAGATAAACTCTTAGCCAGACTAACCAAAGAGAACAGAGACAGTATCCAAATTAGCAAAATTAGAAATGAAAAGGGGGATATAACAACAGAAACTGAGGAAATTCAAAAAAATTATCAGATCCTACTACAAAAGCCTATACTCAACACAACTGGAGAATCTGGAGGAAATGGACAATTTCCTAGACAGATACCAAATACCAAAATTAAATCAGGATCAATTAGATCAGCTAAACAGCCCCATAACTCCTAGAGAAATAGAAGGGGTTATAGAAAGTCTTCCAACCAAAAAAAGTACGGGGACCAGATGGTTTTAGTGCAGAATTCTATCAGACCTTCAAAAAAGATCTAACACCAATACTCCTCAAACTATTCCACAAAATAGAAACAGAAGGAATACTGCCCAAGTCATTCTATGAAGCCACAATTACACTGATACCAAAACCACACAAAGATCCTACAAAGAAAGAGAACTACAGGCCAATTTCCCTTATGAATATTGATGCAAAAATACTAAATAAAATTCTTGCCAACCGAATTCAAGAGCATATCAAAACGATCATTCACCATAATCAAGTAGGCTTCATCCCAGGGATGCAGGGATGGTTCAATATACGAAAATCCATCAACGTAATCCACTACATAAACAAACTAAAAGAAAAAAACCACATGGTCATCTCATTAGATGCTGAAAAAGCATTTGACAAAATTCAGCATCCTTTCATGCTAAAAGTCCTGGAAAGATCAGGAATTCAAGGCCCATACCTAAATAGAGTAAAAGCAATATACAGCAAACCAGTAGCAAACATCAAAATAAATGGAGAGAAACTTGAAGCAATCCCACTAAAATCAGGGACTAGACAAGGCTGCCCTCTCTCTCCATATCTTTTCAATATAGTACTTGAAGTTCTAGCGAGAGCAATTAGACAACATAAGGAAGTCAAAGGGATACAAATTGGAAAGGAAGAAGTCAAACTATCACTATTTGCAGATGACATGATGGTATACTTAAGCGACCCAAAAAACTCCACCAGAGAACTCCTACAGCTGATAAACAACTTCAGCAAAGTGGTTAGTTATAAAATCAAGTCAAGCAAATCGGTAGCCTTCCTGTACTCAAAGGACAAGCAGACTGAGAAAAAAGTTAGAGAAATAACATCCTTCACAATAGCCACAAACAATATAAAGTATCTTGGCATGACTCTAACCAAACAAGTGAAAGATCTGTATGACAGGAACTTCAAGTCCTTGAAGAAAGAAATCTCCATATCTTTTCAATATAGTACTTGAAGTTCTAGCAAGAGCAATTAGACAACATAAGGAGGTCAAAGGGATACGAATTGGAAAGGAAGAAGTCAAACTATCACTATTTGCAGATGATATGATAGTATACTTAACTGACCCAAAAAACTCCACCAGAGAACTCCTACAGCTGATAAACAACTTCAGCAAAGTGGCTGGTTTTAAAACCAACTCAAGCAAATCAGTAGCCTTCCTGTACTCAAAAGATAAGCAGGCTGAGAAAGAAATTAGGGAAATGACACCCTTCACAATAGCCACAAACAATATAAAGTACCTTGATGTGACTCTAACTAAATAAGTGAAATATTTGTATGACAAGAACTTCAGGCCTCTGAAGAATGAAATGGAAGAAGACCTCAGAATATGTAAAAATCTTCCATGCTCGTGGGTTGGCAGGATTAATATAGTTAAAATGGCAATCTTGCCAAAAGCAATACCACTCCTGGATATATACCCAGAAGATTCCACAGCATGTAATAAGGATACATGCTCCACTATGTTCATAGCAGCCTTATTTATAATAGCCAGAAGGTGGAAAGAATCCAGATGTCCCTCAATGGAGGAATGGATACAAAAATTGTGGCATAGATATACACAATGGGAGACTATTCAGCCATTAGAAACAATGAATTCATTATATTCTTAGACAAATGAATGGAGCTGGAGAACATCATACTAAGTGAGGTAACCCAGTCTCAAAAGAATACCCATGGTATGAACTCACTGATAAGTGGATATTAGCCTAGAATCTTGGAACACCAAGACACAATCCACATACCAAATGATGTCCTACAAGAAGGAAGGAGTGGACCCTGGTTCTGGAAAGGCTCAGTGCATCAGTGTAGGGGAATACCAGAACAGGTAAGTGAGAAGGGGTGAACGGGGGAACAAGGGGAGGGAAAAGGGCATATGGGATCTTTGGAGGGGCATAGAACCAGGAAAAGGGAAATGAAATGTAAATAAAGAATATATCCAATAAAAAAAAGAAAGAAAAAACTAAAAAATAATAAAAATAAAAAATAAAATCAACTCAAGCAAATCAGTAGCCTTCCTATACTCAAAGGATAAACAGTCTGAGAAAGAAATTAGGGAAATGACACCCTTCACAGTAGCAATATAAACAATATACAGTATCAACAATACTGTACAAGATACAAACAATATAAAGTATCTTGGTGTGACTCTAACCAAACAAGTGAAATATCTATATGACAAGAACTTCAGGTCTCTGAAGAAACAAATCGAAGAAGACCTCAGAAAATGGAAAAATCTTCCATGCTCATAAATTGGCAGGATTAATATAGTAAAAATGGCCATCTTGCCAAAAGCAATATACAAATTCAATGCAATCCCCATCAAAATCCCAACTCAGTTCTTCATAGAGTTAGAAAGAACAATTCCCAAATTTATCTGGAATAATAAAAAACCCGGGTTAGCTAAAACTATTCTCAACAGTAAAAGAACTTCTGGGGGAATGAGTACCTGGGGACCTCAAGCAGTAATACAGAGCAATAGTGTTAAAAAAAAACTGCATAATATTGGTACAGTGACAGACAGATAGATCAATGGAATAGGATTGAAGACCCAGAAATGAACCCACACATCTATGGTCACTTGATCTTTGACAACAGAGCTGAAACGATCCAGTGGAAAAATGATAACCTTTTCAACAAATGGTGCTGGCTCAACTGGAGGTCAGCATGCAAAATAATGCAAATTGATGCACTCTGATCTCCTTGTACTAAGCTCAACTCCAAGTGGATCAAGGACCTCCACATAAAACCAAACACACTGAAACTAATAGAAAAGATACTGGGGAAGACCCTTGAGGACATGGGCACAGGGAAAAATTTCCTCAACAGACCACCAATAGCTTATCCTCTAAGATCAAGCATTGACAAATGGGACCTCATAAAATTACAAAGTTTCTGTAAGGCAAAGGACACTGTCAGAAGGACAAATCAGCAACCAACAAATTGGAAAAAGATCTTCACCAACCCTACATCTGACAGAGGGTTAATATCCAATATATATAAAGAACTCTAGAAGTTAGACTCCAGAGAGCCAAGTAACCCTATTAAAAAAAAAGGGGGTACAGAGCTAAACAAAGAATTTTCACCTGAAGAACTTTGAATGGCTGAGAAGCACCTTAAGAAATGTTCAGCATCATTAGTCATTAGGGAAATGCAATCAAAATAACCCTGAGATTTCCCCTCACACCAGTCAGAATGGCTAAGATTAAAAACTCAGGAGACAGCAAGTGTTGGCCAGGATGTGGAGAAAGAGAAACACTCCTCCACTGCTGGTGAGAATGCAAGTTGGTACAACTACTCTGGAAGTCAGTCTGGTGGTTCCTCAGAAAACTGGGCATGACATCCGGAGGACCGTGTCATACCACTCCTGGGCATATACCCAGAGGATTCCCCTGCATGCAATAAGGACGCCTGCTCCACTATGTTCATAGCAGCCTTATTTATAGTAGCCAGAAGCTGGAAAGAACCCAGATGTCCCTCAATGGAGGAATAGATACAGAAAATGTAGTATATTTACACAATGGAATACTACACAGCAATTAAATACAATGAATTCATGAAATTCTTAGGCTAATGGTTGGATCTGGAAAATATCCTAAGTGTGGTAACCCAATCACAAAAGAACACAAATGGAATGCAGTCACTGATAAGTCGATATTATCCCAGAAGCTCAGAATACCCAAGACACAATTCACATATCAAATCATTCCCAAGAAGAAGGAAGGAGAGGGCCCTGGTCCTGGAAAGACTTGATGCAGCATTGTAGGGGATTACCAAGACAGATAAGTAGGAGGGGGTTAATTGGAGAACAGGCAGAGGGAAGAGGGCTTATGGGAATTATGGGAAAGGGGAAACCGCAAAGGGAAAATCATTTGGAATGTAAGCAAAGAATTTAGAAAATTTTTTTAAAAATGAAAAAAAATAAAGGAAACTGAATCAGGATTACACCAGAGTTCTTTTTTTTATTTGTTTCTTTAAATAATCATATACTTAATTCACCACAAAAATTCAACCAGAGAATTTCTAAAGCTGATAAACAACTTCAGCAAAGTGGCTGTATATAAATTTAACTCAAACAAATCAGTAGTCTTACAAGCTGAGAAAGAAATTAGGGAAATGACACCCTTCACAATAGTGACAAATAATATTACATACCTTGGGGTGACTCTAACCAAGCAAGTGAAAGATCTGTATGACAAGAACTTCAAGCCTCTGAAGAAAGAAATAGAAGATCTCAGAAATTGGAAAGATCTCCCATGCTCGTGGATTGGCAGGATTAATATAGTAAAAATGGCCATCTTGCTGAAAGCAATCTGCAAATTCAATGCAATTTTCATCAAAATTCCAAATCAATTCTTCATATAGTTAGAAAGAGCAATCTGCAAATTCATTTGGAATAACAAAAAAAAAAAAAAAAACAGGATAATGAAAACTATTCTCCACAACAAAAGTACTTCTGGGGGAATCACCATCCCTGACCTCAAGCTCTACTACAGAGCAATAGTGAAAAAACTGTATGTTATTAGTACAGAGACAGGCAGGAAGATCAATGGAAAAAAATTGAATACCCAGAAATGAACCTACACACCTATGGTCACTTGATATTGACCACGGAGCTAAAAATATTCAGTGGAAAAAAAACAATATTTTTAACAATTGGTGCTGGATCAACTGGAGGTCAGCATGTAGAAAAATGCAAATCAACCCATTCATATTCCCTTATACAAAACTCAAGTACAAGTGGATCAAGGACCTCCACATAAAACCAGATACACTGAAGCTTATAGAGGAGAAAGTGGGGAAAGAGCCTTGAACACATGGGCCTGGGAAATTTTCCTGAACAGAACACCAATGGTTTATGCTCTAAGAACAAGAATCGACAAATGGGACCTCATAAAACTTCTGTAAGCTTCTGTAAGGTTTCTGTAAGCTAAAGGACACTGTCAATAGGACAAAATAGCAATCAACAGATTGGGAAAAGCTCTTTACCAGTCCTACATCTGATAGAGGGCTAATGTCCAATATATACAAAGAACTCAAGAAGTTAGATTCCAGAGAGTCAAATAACCCTATTAAAAAATAAGGTACAGAGCTAAACAGAGAATTCTTTTTTTTTTATTTTCTATATTCTTTGTTTACATTCCAAAGGCTTTCCCCTTTCCCAGTTACCCCCCACCATATGTCCCATAATTCCTCTCCCCCCCCCATGCTATTCCCCACTCTTTCCCCCCCCCACGATTTCTCTGTTCTGGGTCTACAATACTGGATCCAATCTTTACAGGCCCAGGGTCCTCTCCTTTTTTTCTTCTTGAGAGTCATTTGACTTGCTAATTGTGCCTTGAGTATTTAGGGCTTCTGGGCTCATTAATATCCACTTATCAGTGATTGCATTTCGTGTGTATTCTTTTGTGATTGGGTTAGCTCACTTAGGATGATAGTTTCCACATCTAACCATTTACCTACAAATTGTATGAATTCATTATTTTTAATTGCTGAGTAGTACTCCATTGTATAAATATACCACATTTTCTGTATCCATTCCTCTTTTGAGGGATATCTGGGCTCCTTCCAATTTCTGGCTATTATAAACAAGGCTGCTATAAACATAGTGGAGCATGTGTCTTTGTTGTATGCAGAGGAATCCTCTGGGTATATGCCCAGGAGTGGTATGCCAGGGTCCTCTGGGAGTGGCGTGCCCAATTTTCTGAGGAACCGCCACACTGATTTCCAGAGCGGTTTTACCATTTTGCAATCCCACCAACAGTGGAGGAGTGTTCCTCTTTCTCCACATCCTCGCCAGCACTTGTTGTCTCTCGAGTTTTTAATCTTAGCCATTCTGACTGGAGTGAGGTGGAATCTCAGGGTTGTTTTGATTTGCATTTCCCTGATGACTAATGATGTTGAACATCTCTTAAGGTGTTTCTCAGCCATCCGAATTTCTTCTGGTGAAAATTCTTTGTTTAGCTCTGTACCCCTTTTTTTGATAGGGTTATTTGGTTCTTTGGGGTCTAACTTTTTGAGTTCTTTGTATATATTGGATATTAGCCCTCTGTCGGATGTGGGGTTGGTGAAGATCATTTCCCACGTTGTTGGTTGCTGTTTTGTCCTTCTGACAGTGTCCTTTGCCTTACAGAAACTTTGTAATTTTATGAGGTCCCATTTGTCAATTCTTGATCTTAGAGCATAAGCTATTGGTGTTCTGTTCAGGAACTTTACCCCTGTGCCCATGTCCTCCAAGGTCTTCCCAAGTTTCTTTTCTAATAGTTTCAGTGTGTCTGGTTTTATGTGAAGGTCCTTGATCCACTTGGAGTTGATTTTAGTACAAGGAGATAAGAGTGGGTCAATTCGCATTCTTCTGCATGTTGACCTCCACTTGAACCAGCACCATTTGTTGAAAAGGCTATCTTTTTTCCACTGGATGGTTGTGGCTCCTTTATCAAAGATCAAGTGACCATAAGTCTGTGGGTTCATTTCTGGGTATTCAATCCTATTCCATTGATCTACCTGCCTGTTGCTGTACCAATACCATGCAGTTTTTAACACAATTGCTTTGTAGTACTGCTTGAGGTCAGGGATATTGATTCCCCCAGAAGTCCTTTTATTGTTGAGAATAGTTTTAGCTATCCTGGGTTTTTTGTTGCTCCAGATGAATTTGAGAATTGCTCTTTCTAGATCTATGAAGAATTGAGTTGGGATTTTGATGGGGATTGCATTGAATCTGTAGATTGCTTTTGGCAAGATGGCCATTTTTACTATATTGATCCTGCCAATCCAGGAGCAAGAAATATTTTTCCATCTTCTGAGGTCTTCTTCGATTTCTTTCTTCAGGGACTTGAAGTTCCTGTCATACAGATCTTTCACTTGTTTGGTTAGAGTTACGCCAAGGTACTTTATGTTGTTTGTGGCTATTGTGAAGGGTGTTATTTCCCTAACTTCTTTCTCAGCCTTGTCCTTTGAGTACAAGAAGGCTACTGATTTGCTTGAGTTAATTTTATAACCAGCCACTTTGCTGAAGTTGTTGATCAGCTGTAGAAGTTCTCTGGTGGAGTTTTTTGGATCGCTTAAGTAGACTATCATATCATCTGCTAATAATGGTACTTTGACTTCTTCCTTTCCAATTTGTATCCCTTTGACTTCCTTATGTTGTCTACTTTCTCTCGCTAGAACTTCAAGTACTATATTGAAAAGATATGGAGAGAGAGGGCAGCCTTGTCTAGTCCCTGATTTTAGTGGGATTGCTTCAAGTTTCTCTCCATTTATTTTGATGTTGGCTACTGGTTTGCTGTAGATTGCTTTTACTATGTTTAGGTATGGGCCTTGAATTCCTGCTCTTTCCAAGACTTTTAGCATGAAAGGATGCTGAATTTTGTCAAATGCTTTTTCAGCATCTAATGAGATGACCATGTGGTTTTTTTCTTTTAGTTTATTTATGTACTAGATTACATTGATAGATTTCTGTATATTGAACCATCCCTGCATCCCTGGAATGAAGCCTACTTGATCATGGTGAATGATAGTTTTGATATGCTCTTGGATTCGGTTGGCAAGAATTTTATTTAGTATTTTTGCATCAATATTCATAAGAGAAATTGGCCTGTAGTTCTCTTTCTTTGTTGGATCTTTTTGTGGTTTAGGTATCAGCGTAATTGTGGTTTCGAAGAACAAGTTGGGCAGTGTCCCTTCTGTCTCTATTTTGTGGAATAGTTTGAAGAGTATTGGTGTTAAGTCTTCTTTGAAGGTCTGGTAGAATTCTGCACTAAAACCATCTGGTCCCGTACTTTTTTTGGTTGGGAGGCTTTCTATAACCCCTTTTATTTCTTTAAGGGTTATGGGACTGTTTAGCTGATCTACTTGATGCTGATTTAATTTTAGTATTTGGTATCTGTCTAGGAAATTGTCCATTTCCTCCAGATTCTCCAGTTGTTTTGAGTATAGGCCTTTGTAGTAGGATCTGATGATCTTTTGAATTTCCTCTTAAACAGAGAATTCTTAACTGAAGAAGCTTGAATGGCTGTGAAGCACCTAAAGAAATGTTCAGCATCCTTAGTCATCAGGGAAATACAAATCAAAGCAACCCTGAGATTCTACCTTACTCCAGTCAGAATGACTAGGATGGAAAACTCAGGGGACAGCAGATGCTGGGGATGATGTGGAAAAAGAGGAACATTCCTCCATTGCTGGTGGGATTGTAAGCTGGTCCAACCACTCTGGAAATCAGTTTGGCAGTTCCTCAGAAATTTAGACATAGTACTACCTAAGGACCCTGCTATACCACTCCTGGGCATATACCCAGAAGATGCTATAATATGTAATAAGGACACATGCTCCACTATCTTCATAGAAGCCTTATTTATAATAGATAGGAGCTGGAAATAACCCAGATGTCCTTCAACAGAAGAATGGATACAGAAAATATGGTATATATAATGGATGGAATTAGAAAGTGTCATCCTGAGTGATGTAACCCAATCGCAAAAGGACATGCATGGTATGCACTCACTTGTAAGTGGATATTAGCAAAAAAGCTCAGAATGAACAAAATACAACTCACATACCACAAGAAGCTCAAGAGGGAAGACCAAAATGTGCTTCAGTTTTTCTGAGGAAGGGAACAAAATACTCACGGAAGCAATTATGGAGACAAATTGTGGGGCAGAAACTGAAGGAAAGGCCACCTAGAGACTGTCCTACCTAGGGATTTATCCTATAGTCACCAAACCCCAACACTATTATGGTTGCCCAGAAGTACTTTCAGAAAGTAGCCTGATATGGCTGTCTCCTGAGGAGCCCTGCCAGAGCCTTACAGATACAGAGGCAGATGCTAGCAACCAACCATTGGACTGAGTTTGGAGTCCCCAATGGAGGAGTGGAAGGAGGACTGGAGGAGCAAAAGGGGTTTGAAACCCCATGGGAAAAACAATGATGTTGGCCAACCAAACCCCCCAGGGCTCACAGGGACTAAGCCATCAACCAAGGGGTTGATCAACCATGGTTCCAGCCACAATTGTGGCAAAGGAATGCTTTATAGGGCATTGGTGGGAGGAGAGGTCCTTGGTCCTATGAAGGCTCTATAGATGCCCCAGCTTGGGGAAATTGAGGGGGTGTAGGTGGAAGTGGGTTGGGTGGAGGGGCATCTTCTTGGAGGCAGGGACTGGGAGTATGTGTTCGAGGTTTTTTGGGGGAAAACCAGAAAATTGTATAACATTTGAAATGTAAATGAAGAATATATTCAATAAAAAAGAAAACAGTTATTGTGTTTTCTTAAAAGTCAGTCTCTTTGAAAAGGAATTGATTACTTACAATCATGTAATCTTTAATATCAAAGATAGCATTTTTCACTGTATAGATAGTCAATACATCCTTTCCAAATGAGTAACTCTCCAAGGTATCACTAAAGGAACCAGCCTTGACCTCATAAAATTTATAAGTTGATGCAAAAGAGATTATGTTTATAATATAGCAATATACAATATAAACCATGTGATGAAAATTTATGAATTACTATATTATACATTTTAGTCTTTTTTACTTGTATCTTTTATTTGGATATTTTCTTTTTTTTATTTTTTTTTAAATTTTTATTTTCTATATTCTATGTTTACATTCCAAAGGCTTTCCCCTTTCCCAGTTCCCCCCCCACCATACGTCCCATAATTCCTCTCCCCCCTCCCCAACTATTCCCCCGTCGTTCCCCCTCCCCCCACAGTTTCTCTGTTCTGGGTCTACAAAACTGGATCCAATCTTTACAGGCCCAGGGTCCTCTCCTTTCTTCTTCTTGGGAATCATTTGACTTGCTAATTGTGCCTTGAGTATTTAGGGCTTCTGGGCTCATTAATATCCACTTATCAGTGATTGCATTTCATGTGTATTCTTTTGTGATTGGGTTAACTCACTCAGGATGATATTTTCCAGATCTAACCATTTACCTACAAATTGCATGAATTCATTATTTTTAGTTGCTGAGTAGTATTCCATTGTATAAATATACCACATTTTCTGTATCCATTCCTCCTTTGAGGGTTATTTGGGTTCCTTCCAATTTCTGGCTATTATAAACAAGGCTGCTATAAACATAGTGGAGCATGTGTCTTTATTGTACGCAGGGGAATCCTCTGGGTATATGCCCAGGAGTGGTATGCCAGGGTCCTCTGGAAGGAACATGCCCAATTTTCTGAGGAACCGCCAAACTGATTTCCAGAGCGGTTTGGATATTTTCTTTATTTGCATTGCAATTGTTTTACCCTTTCCAGGTCTCCCCTTCCCTTCAGAAACCCCCTATCCCATTCCCCCTTCCCCTGTCTCTACAAGAGTGCTCCCCTACCAACCTACTCACTCCCTTCTGGCCCTGGCATTCCCCTACACTGGGACATTGAACAACCTCAGGCCCAAGGGCCTCTTTTCCCACTGATGTCATCCTCTGCCACATATGCTGCCAAAGCCATGGATCCCTCCATGTGTACTCGTTGGTTGATGGTCCGGTCCCCAGGAGCTCCAGGGGTCTGGCCGGTTGACACTGTTGTTTCCATCATGGGGGTGCAAACCCCCTCAGCTCTTTCAGTTCCTTCTTCAGCTCCAATATGGGGGCTGTACTCAGTCCAATGGTTGGCTGCAAGCATCTGCCTCTGAATTTGTCAGGCTCTAGCAAAGCCTCTCAGGAGACAGCCATATTGGGCTCCTGTCAGAAAGCACTTCTTGGCATTCACAATAGCAACCAGGTTTGGTGACTGTATATGGAATGGCTAATATCCACTTATCAGTGAGTGCATACCATGTGTTTTCTTTCATGACTGAGTTACCTCACTCAGGATGAGTGCCTAAGAAATTCACAAAGTCATTGTGTTTAATAGCTGAGTAGTACTTCACTGTGTAAATAAACTACATTTTTCTTTATCCATTCCTCTGTTGAGGGACATCTGGGTTGTTTCCACCTTCTGGTTATTATAAATATGACTGCTGTGAACATAGTAGATCATGTGTCCTTATTACATGTTGGAGAATCTTCTGGGTATATGCTGGGTCCTCAGGTAGTACTATGTCCAATATTTGTCTTTTTAGAAGTTTAATTACCTTAGTTGTTTTTAAAAATAATTTTATCAAATTTAGCGTGTGTGTGTGTGTGTGTGTGTGTGTGTGTGTGTGTGTGTGTGTGTGTGTGAACAATTTTTGCTTTTCTGTTCTCTCTTTCCACTATGTAGGTTCTAGAAATTAAATGGTATGGAATTTGCTGCCATAGAATTAGAATGTCAGACATGGGTCAGACACAAGGTGAGAGTGAATGACCCATCTTTTTGTTTCCCCTTTATAAAGTGAACTATTAGACTTCGGGATGACTAAACATGGTTTTGATGTTGGCCTGGAACACCGGGAAGTGTAAGGTCAGAAAAGAGACCTCTACTTGAGCCAAAGGTAAGATCAATGACCATGCAATGGGCATCCAGTTCACTACTGTTCTTCACTCCTTACATGATTTAATTCATCTCACTGAGAGCCTTTCATTGTCAGCAACACACTCTGCGTAGTGCCAGCATTTAAGTACTGAATATAACTCTAAAGAGATAATAAAGAAAATCTTTTTGATCTTTTTGATGCTTAGAAAATGTGACAATACCATTCTAATATTGAATGAGCTTTTCCCCATAATTCATATATTATACATGTAGTTTTTTCTTTAAGGTGGTTTTAATATGACTTTAAATTTTTCCATAAGGCATTTGATTGCATGAAAAGAAAATTATTTCCTAAATAGTTATGAAGATATGTACTTAATGAGTAAATGAGTTACATTTCCAACAAGATTTCAAGACCTAATTCTCTATATTATTTTCATTTAAAGTAGTGAATATATATGTATATATATATACATATATATACTTGAGTATATATATATACACACACATATATATGTGTGTGTATATATATATACTCAAGAACATTTCTACTCTTTAAACATAATCTATCTGTGTTTTTTCAGGTTCACCAAATAACAATAACATCTGAAGAAAATTGGATGTATAAATTTAAACAAGAATTAAATATGTTAATTTAAGCACTAGATTTAATGACCTGTAGAAAAGGTATATTGACCAACCACTGTGTTCTTGAGGGTCAGCTAAGGGACCACACTTTTCCTATAAAGAAGCTAGTGAGTGTGTCTAGAAAAGATATAATGTTAATTTAGGAACAAATTTTAAATAAATAAGCCCAATACAGAGCAACATCTTTATGGCCTTACTGTTTCCATGCAAGTTCCATTATAGGTAATAATTTGCTGCTGTCTTAAAATCTAGGGCTTCGTTACTTCCTAGTAAATGTGTGTTGTCCAGGAAGGCTGTGATGATCAATTACTCAAACATAAAAACTTTACATACAGTAGGGGAGAAAAGGGATTATTGATTGCTGCTGGAGAGAACATTCTTGCCCAGCCGCTAATGGCTCATTAATCTGCTTTTGAATTCAGTCTGCACGTTAATTTAGGAAAGGAGGTGAGCAAGACAGCATAAAAGCCCAGGCTTTGATTATGAAGGAGAGATTGAAACTCATTTGTAGCAAGTCCCTTTAGAACCTCCTGTCCAAACTGCCATGGTCTGTTCCTGAGCCTTAAATAAGAGGCTATGGTATGTACCCACTGATAGCATAAGCCTCACAGGATGTGACACAGATTTCTTTTTTTTTTCCAGAGTATTTTTATTTTTTCTTTATCTTTTTTATTAGATATATTCTATATTTACAATTCATTTCCCTTTTTCTGGTTCCCCACCCCCCAAAGGTCCCACATGCCCTTTTCCCTCCCCCTGCTCCCTCTTCCACCCCTTCCCTCTTCCCTGTTCTTGTACTCCCCTATATTGATGCTTTGATCCTTTCCAGAACCAGTGTCCACTCCTTTCTTCTTGTCAGACATCATTTGGTACGTGAATTGTGTCTTTGGTGTTCCAAGATTCTAGGCCAATATCCACTTATCAGTGACTGCATACCATGGATATTCTTTTGAGACTGGGTTACCTCACTTAGTATGACGTTCTCCTGCTCCATCCATTTCTCTAAGAATTTCACGAATTCATTGTTTCTAATGGCTGAATAGTACTCCATTGTGTATATATACCACATTTTTTGTGTCCATTCCTCCGTTGAGGGACATCTGGGTTCTTTCCAGCTTCTGGCTATTATAAATAAGGCTGCTATGAACATAGTGGAGGATGTACCTTATTGCATGCTGGGGAATCTTCTGGGTATATTCCCAGGAGTGGTATGGCTGGGTCCTCTGGAAGTATCATGTTCAGTTTTCTGAGGAACTGCCATACTGATTTCCAGAGTGGTTGTACCAGCTTGCAGTCCCACCAGCAGTGGAGGAGTGTTCCTCTTTCTCCATATCCTCTCCAACACCTGATGTCTTCTGAATTTTTGATCTTAGCCATTCTGACTGGTGTGAGGTGAAACCTCAGGGTTGTTTTGATTTGCATTTCTCTAATGACTAATGATGTTGAATTTTTCTGTTCATGAATTATTTTTGTCTCTATATCCATGATAAATTTAGACTAGTTCATTTGCTCAGATGAAGATTATATATATATATATATATATATATATATATATATATATAATTCTGATCAAAGATTACTAAGGAACATCTAGATAGAATTCAGAAGTTCTGGTGTGTTGCCTGCTATGCAGCAGAACTACAGAGAACAATGGTGTACCGTTTTGCCATAAAGAAGTAATAAATGAGGGTAAAATGTTCTACCTGAATCTATAGTGTATACACACTAAATAATATAGGCATATGTGTCATAAATGATCAGTATGCATAGTTGTGACATTATAGATCATTTCATAAGGTTAATCACTTATATTTATGAAATAAATAAATGCACATCATAAGTAAAGGAGGTGAATGCATATACATGCCTGTATGTATACACACATATGTGCACACACACACACATACACATTCAGATGCTTGTATACTGGCTATTGTGAGAGTATCTATTATATGATTTTTTCATTAATAATGATTATTTATTTAATTAAAGCATGCTGAATGCTGAAAACTATGATGCATTTCAGTGTTATTAATTAAGCAACTACATACATTTTGTTGTTGTTGCTGCTACTGCTGCTGCTGCTGTTAAATGGTCAAAATCTAAAAAGAATAAATTATGTTTCCGTGGATTAGTTATTTGAGAAGAGTAGGATAGCAAACAAGGAAATTAGCCTTTTCTAAAAACAAGAAAAATATAATGCTGACTCACTTCAGATGGCAACAAGATGAGACTAAGGGCTAATTTGCTAAGATGTAGTCCATCCAGTTACCCCATGTTTGAAAATGAGAGCTCATGCAACAAGAAGTGCAAGTCTCTAAATGATTTTATTTTATTTTTGAGCTTTTATTTACAAAAGGAGACAGAACTTTGACACAGAATCCTCACAGATCTGGAATCCACATTAGAGTATACCCAGCCATTTCCCATTGCCCAGCTGCTACAAAAGACCATTTCTGGCATGGAGGTAAATGATAAAAGCTTGTCCTTAGTTTAAATGATAACAACACTAATGAACAAATCTTTGAGTAACTCCTTTTGTATTTCTGGTATCCAGATGTGAGCGTCTATAAAGCACTCATTCTTCTACAGAATCTCACAAGCAGAATGCTTTTTGACTTGCTATGTCTATGAAAGACAAATGTGTGTTTCCTTTTTCTTTTTCATGGAATACAGAATATTATCTCCTCTGTATTATCTCTTTCTGATATGGTATTTTCTTTAGTAAGAGTGGATTCTCACCTTTGGTGCCACCTAACACTGTGTGCTATGGCAGGGTGTGGGTGTTTTTATTCGCTACCCCCCTGAGTGTCACATTAAGTACAGTTAGCAAGGCAGGTCTGCAATATGCTAACAGAAATTATTGAAGAGCTGCAGTTTGATAACTGCCAAACGTAATTGTTCATTTTGAAAACAATTCTCTCCATGCTTTCTTTCCAAAAGTAATGCTTGGCATAAAGGCCAAGTTAAAAACAAAATAAAACAATAAAAAACAATAACAACAACTACTACCACTACAACAACAGCAACAACAAAAACCTGGGAAAGAGAAACGCACTAAATTTGCCACCAATGAGTACAGAATAAACATACAAGACTTAAGTCAATCTTCGCAGTCCAAGATAAATTTCCTCTGCCTTTACACCATCAGTAAATCACATAAAGAGTGAAAAATCCAAATCAGATAGTTTTACCTTAACCCCCAAACATCCATAGAATCCTCACAATATCATTATAGCATTGGTTTCTGCCAACACTTTTACTACTTATAGGCCTAAATTTTAAATACTTAATTATTTGGAGTTGTATATTATTTTCTGAATTTTCTTCTATCTGTGAAAAATAAAAAAAGACACAGAAAGTGGGGGCTGGAGAGAGAGGGGAGGAAGAAAAAGGATGGGAATTTGTAAGAATGGGGAGGAAATAAAGAGGGAAAGAGAAGTAGCTAGCTGTTTCTAAGACATTAGGATTCGGGTGACTGCCACAGGTACTGATAGTCACAGTTATGTCAAGTATAAGTTCATTTTTACATCACACTTGTAAAGCAGGTACAAAAAGGGAGTGCATGCCCGACTCAGATGAAAACTCTGTCTTGTGCTCTCCCTCTGAGTAATGAGCATATTCTCCCATTTACCCTCTGAGAACGCACATAGAACTTGTCATGTCTAGTGCCAATCACAACGTACAGCAGAGTAGAGAAGCTAGGTGTCAGCACTGACTCCTTCCACTCTAACTAGAAACTGTCAGACAAGAGCAGCTTTCTGTTTCTACCACCTACAGCGATAGAAGTAATAGTCGGTGTATCCACCCTTGATAACTTCATCTGTCTTCTTTCTCTGAATTAAACTCATTTTCTTATATAGAGTTTAAAATAAGCTCAGCGCCATCACAGAATTAAGCAACAGCGGTCAGATTTCAAATAGCCTAAACAGCCCAGGGATTACATTTTTTTCCTTATTTCACCAAATCATTATATGATTTTACTTAAAATAAATGACCAAAGAAATAACCTTCAGGCCTGTACAAAATACAGAAAGCCAGAATACAATGTACAATTAGTTGGATATTAATTTTATTCTGTTAACAGAGTAATAGAGCAGTCAAAGTACACTCATCTGAAAGAACCGCAATAGCTGATACTTATTCTCAGTCGAAGTGTTATGATTGTCGGATTAGTTTGTATCTTTTCCTGGATCATTTCCACCAACTTCCAGAAAGGCACTAAGACATGTGAAAATGGGAGGCATTTAGTGATATGACAAGGATTCTAATTCTGTGTGGTGTCAGGAAACTTACTGGCCTCTTCTAAACCTTAATTTCTTCATCTGGGAAAGACAGAAATTAAGGACAATACTAATCTCAGAACACTTTAGAAATGAAAGCATATAGCTTTCTCTCTGTTAAGGAACTTAGTATAACAGCTGGTGAGACAGCTCAATAGTTAGGAAGGATTTCAGCGAACCTTAGGATTTGATCTCAGTTCCTGGAACACACAAATTGCAAGGAGAAAATCAACACCTACAAATTATCCTGCGACATCACTTGTGTATTGTATCATGTACACACAGATGCACACAGATAATAAAAAAATAAAAAAGAATTAGGAATTTATCACAAAACTTGACATATTGGAAACTCTTAGGAAGTACTAGTTACAAAGATGCAATAACAAAAAGTGTTATATATTCATGGTTGATCGACATAGAAAGGAGGACATTTTTGCATGGAGGCCATTTGTACCCTATACATGTGGTATTAGGTCATATGGTAGAATCAAACTTAAATCTCAGCTCCATCATTACTGTTCAGCAGACAAAACAGTGTTTGCTTTTCTTATCTTCTTCATCTATAAAACTGAGAGAGCAAAGGTTTTGAATTGCATAGAAATTGCAAAAAAAATACCCACTTAACATACTAATTAATACCTAATAAATGAGCATACGTATAAAATAGCATAAATAATGAAATACAAAATGAAAATTTTAGAAAAGTTTGCATGCATTTCTGTAATTTGGCCTTTGCCAAATATGCATTTTGAGCATTTAGTTAACACAAATGCTTTTTTTCTCCTGCCAACAACAAATTATTTTACAAATAATGCTTGCCCATCTGTGTGTGAGAGTCTACTGAACTCTGGGTAAAATAGAATTGTGGCCAATGTACTTTACTTCTCTTTATGAGACAAAGATCTCATTGTATATCACAGGCTGAACTAAAATTGGTAATACTCCTGTTTCAGCCTTATATATACTCAAATGATAAATGTGGATCATGATACCTTGATCTGTACCTAAAATCAGGACCTTGGGTTTCAGCATACTCTCAGCAAGAAGTTATCACTTTCTCTGTGGACAATATAGTTCACAATGATCTCACATGAAGGATGTCCATGTGCACTGAAAGAAATGATATGTCAAAGAAGACACTAACTAACTAGATACTGCTAACTCTGGTGAATAGTAAGATAGAAAACGTTAGTTTACTTGTAGCATACCTCATTTGCTTTCTAAGATTCAGTTGAATATGAATGGTTCTCATATTAGTACAGGAACACTGCCTTTGCAGAGGAAGCATTTCCTGCAAAGCAGTCACTCCATATAGATGTCACATATTTAGGGTTAGGTTACAGTTACAGTTCGGGCAGGAGTAAGGGTTAGTGTTAGAAGAAAGGAATAGGGGAGCAGAATTTAAGAATCTATAACTTAAGCACACCATACAGTGCCACATTTAGAAAACAGACACAAAAGTCATAGAAACACCACACACTGGCATATTTACAAAAAAAACACTTCTACTACTACAGGAGTATCCAAATCATATACAACTAAAACAATTAAATGGCTTTTGAATCCTACAAATCTAGAGGGTTTTGCATCAGAACACCAGGGCATCCACCATTAGGTAAAGCCAGTTTGTTAAGAACACAATAAGGAGCCCAGATGTCCCTCAAAGGAGGAATGGATACAGAAAATGTGGTATATTTATACAATGGAATACTACTCAGCAATTAAAAATAATGAATTCATGCAATTTGTAGGCAAATGGTTGGATCTGGAAATTATCATCCTAAGTGAGTTAACCCAATCACAAAAGAATACACATGAAATGCAATCACTGATAAGTGAATATTAATGAGCCCAGAAGCCCTAAATACTCAAGGCACAATTAGCAAGTCAAATGATTCCCAAGAAGAAGAAAGGAGAGGACCCTGGGCCTGTAATGATTGGATCCAGTTTTATAGGAGAGTACCAGAACAGAGAAAGGGTTGGGGGGTGAATGGGGAATGGGCGGCGGGGGCGGGAGGGGGGAGAGGACTTATGGGACATATGGTGAGGGGGGAACTGGGAAAGGGGAAAGCCTTTGGAATGTAAACAAAGAATATAGAAAACAAAAAAGAACACAATAAAAGTAGTAGTACTTTTAGAGTAGCAGGAACTTTGTAATATCGATGTACCTCTAAAGGAAATACTGTAAAACGGTGGTAATTGATTACAACAAATCAGAGCATATGAGTTACTATTGTAGCACTGTACAAAGAAATTAGGATTAGGGTTAGGGTTAGAGTTAGAGTTAGGGCTATAACAAGAAAGAAATAAGAAAACACAAGCAAAAATTACTAAAATATAAGAGTGTGTCATATTTTCAAAAATAAATGTATTTGTACTGCAGTGAAAACTAAATCATGTTGACAAAGGAGTAGACAGTTTCAGTTTTACACCCTGAAGCTGCTTCAATCAGAATTGGGTGTATCTACCTAGGAAATGCACACAATTTTGAGAACACAATAATAAGGGTTGTATTTCTATGGCAGAAAGAACTTTGGTTCTTTCTAAAGGAGAGCAGAGAATTAATAGATCTGTAAGTTTTGCAGGACAATCTCTGATTTAGAAAATACACACAAAAGTGTATAAAGCACCACACTGTGGTTTATTTTCTTAAATGTTCTTTTATTGCAGTGAAAACTAAATCCCCTTTACAATGAAGTTGATGGTTATACTCCTACAAATTTGAAGTTGCGTGTACCATAAAAGCAGGGTGTACATTCCTAGAAAAAAGGCAGTTTGTTAAGAAAAGAATAAAACACAGTAGTAGTTTTACAGCAACAAGAACATTGGTATATCAATGTATCTCACAAGGATGTACTCTAACAGAAGTAGTGATTGGTATACAAGAAAAGAGAAAGCAAGAGAATAGTGAATCACTATAGCATGACACTGAAGCAGTACACAGAGACATGACTGAAACTCTTCACAGGGTGCATTTGCAAATAGCAACCTACATTTTCCTCAGTGAAATTCAAATTTCATTTACATCAGTTTGTATGATTTTATTTGTACAACTCTGAGGATGGTTCCAGTAGAATATTAGCAGGTATATTCCTAAGTAACATGTGTTCATTATGAACACACTGAAAATGAAAATAGGGACATTTCTGCACTACATCTATATGAGTTATCTAAAGATTACACTGTATACTGCTACAGTGTCATGGTACACATATACCCTCTTCATATGTTCTTTGTTTTTTCCTAAATGCACCTTACATGGATGCTCTGGAACATATTTCTGGTAAATGATTGTGGTATAGCAATGTACCCATAGAGGTATACTACAATAGAAGTCTTGATTATTGTATATGAAAAGAGAACATAAGATTATTACTGGAGCACTGCACCAGGATACTGATTGAACAAAGATGAAATAGAATAGCATAAGTACTCCATAACTGAAACCTTACACAGAGGCATATTTAGAAAACACACAAATGTGCATTACTAAAATACCTCCAAATGAAATAATTTGCTAAAAACCATGTACTTTTTACTGCAATGCAATAACAACCCTCTTTATGAAGACGCAGCTGTTTATATACAACTCATACTTACCTCCACAATAGACCACCTGCAAAGGTCGTCCTTTCCAATCTTCCATCATCTATGGTGGACTGTACAAATCTTCTCCTAGCTTCCCTACCCAACTTGTTGCTTTGTTTGCCCTCAACCTTTGTAGGCATTCCATGGGTGTTGCAGGATATTTCCTGTCCAGTCACATTGGGGCAGTGGACGGCCTGTGATTGGACAGAAAAGGGGAAACAGAACTCGGAGTTGGAGAGACAGGGAGAGATAGCAGGAGGGGAAGAGGAATGGCAGATAACATAAATTTACCAATAGGTTAGAAATATTGGGATAAGGTTTTTATCAGTGAATTGGCTCTAATACTTTATTGGCATCTTGTAATTGTGTTTAGAGTATACATACATTTAATTGGCTAACTAAGATTAAGAGTCATGTTTTACCGTATAATTGGGAGGTATGGGCACTGGGTGCAAGCGAGATGAGCTCACAGGACCCTCACCAGTTGGCTGAATGGGGACTGGAAAGTGGGCAGGCTGGCAGATCACAGGAGTGTGGACCTGACCCTCGGATAGTTCTCAGGTCCTTTGGCAGGCTAGCAAGAGCCCTGTGGCCCAGTGATGTGAGGTCTTCATATCACCATTGCCTTGCCAGCACTAGTGCGGGAACATACTGGAGTTCCTTTTAAATATTTCCCACAACACATGGGAACAAAGAGGCCACTCTGGTCATGGAAACAAGTGGGCTGACACCACATTTTCATCTTTTACTGAGATCTTCCAAAGCAATTACTCAGATGCATTACTAACACTGCAACCGACTACCTGCTGAGGTCTTCCCTCTTCCTCTAAGCCCACCCCCAATACACTTCACAGATCTGACCCTCATAACAGCGCCCTACATTCACTGCATTATCCCATGCCCCCATTTTGTCGTACTTCTTGCTAAGTCACAGGGCACTCCAGCCAGAGATATAGATAGGACAGCTGTAGGCCATCAATTCTCTTTCCACTCTATAAAAAAAGAAATCCCACAGCTTCATACCCAGATTTTAGCAAACATTCTACTGTGGCCTCTTCTCCTTCCCTTCACCCATACACATGGGACAAACTAAGCATATACTGGTGGAATACCCTGCTTTCTTCCCTCTTATTCTGCCCCTAACCCTTCTCCATTCCACACTGTCAAGTCCCAATTCCCTAAAATAAACTTTACCTGGAATTTCCCATACCCATAGCCACCAGGACCCCAGAATATTGTTCTACAGGCAACACACAGCCACTAAACTTGCCACACAAAAAAAGAAAGAGGGGAGAAAGACCCAAGAAACAAAATACTCAACCAACAAAGACTTGATCAGGACCTAAAATTACACTCTTCCCATCCCCAGATGCCTGGACACATGCATAAAAGCACAATCAAAAACAGGAAGGACAATATGTTTCAATTATAACTCAACAGACCCACCACAGTAAATACTCAATAGTTTAACACCGCTGAAGCACAAGAAAAAGATCATAGAACAGCCCTCGTGACTGGTAGAGGTCCTTGAAGGAGAAATAAAAAAATCCCTTAAAGGATTCCAGGAATACACAAACGATCAGTGGAAGGAAATTAGTCAAACCATTCAAGACCTGAAAGTGGAAATGCAATCAATAAAGAAAACAGAAAATGAGGGAAAATTGAAAATGAAACGTTTAGAAACTCAAACAAGCACCATAAAGGAAAGTTTCACCAGCAGAATACAAGAGATGGAAGAGAGAGTCTAAGGCATTGAAGATATAATAGGAGATAGATAGATGATAGATAGATAGATAGATAGATAGATAGATAGATAGATAGATCAGTTAAAGAAAATGTTTAATCTAAAAACCTCCTCACAGAAATCATCCAGAAAATATGGAACAGTCTGAAAAGAAAAAAGTCTAAGAACAATAGGAATAGAGAAAGAAATGAAAATCAAGTCAGGGGCACAGAAAATATTTTCAACAAAATCATAGGTAAATTTTCTCTAACCTTAATAAGGAGATTCCTATCACCATCTCAGAATTTTAGAGAGCAACAAATAGACTAGAAAAGAATCTCAACACATAATGATCAAAACATGAGAGCCAACCAGTCCAGACACTGAGGATTGTATTCAATAACCTCCCATACACTCTGCAGAATGCAAGATGCAAAGGGAGGCATTCCTGGAGGCCTGCATGCAAATTCCATTAGCATGGTCAACAATTTAAAGAAAGGATTGGCTGCCTCAGGCTGCCTTCACTTTGCTATTGAAGTGAAAAAGCATAGATACAATATGTTCTGCAAGTCAATTGTTGTGCCGACATAGGCTAAAAATTAGATTATGAGTTTGTCATATCTATCTAAAAATCTAGTCCCACAGAAAGTACTAGAAGGAAATTTTCAACTTTAAGAGGCTAAATCCATCCAAGAAAACAGGGAATAACTAAATCCGAGTCAATAAATTTAAAAGAAGAGAAATGCAAACATAGAACAACAGTAATACCAGGAGTCAGCAATCATTGGTCACTGATAACTCTCCATTTTCGATAAACACACACACACACACACACACACACACACAGAGAGAGAGAGAGAGAGAGAGAGAGAGAGAGAGAGAGAGAGAGAGACTGACAGAATGGATGCAAAGCTTGAATCCATCTTTCTGCAGCATCCAAGCAATACACTTAAATATCAAGGATAGGCATAACCTTTGGCTGAAGGGTTGGCAAAATGTATTCCAAGCAACTGAACCTAAGAAACAATCTGGTATGGCCATTTTAATATCTAACAAAATAGACTTCCACCTAAAACTAATGTGAAGCAATAGGGAGGGAAAATACATACTCTCGAAAAAGAAAATCCATTCCCTTTTAACATGTATGCACCAAGAACAAGGGCACCAGAATTTGTAAAATGAATACTGCAACAGCTTATTGACCCTCATACATGGATAATGGGAAACTTCAATACCCAACTCCCACCAAATAGACAGGTCATGCTGACAAACTTAAGCAGAGAAATGCTAGAGGTAACTGATGTTAATTATAATAAATGGACCTAACAGGTAGTTATCAAACATTTCACCCAAACACAAAAGAATATACTTTCTTCTCAGCACCTTATGGAACTTTCCACAAAACTGACCATATATTCAGACACAAAGCAACTCTCATAAAATTCAAGAAAATTAAAATAATACTCTCTGTGTCTACTCAGACCACCAGTAACTAAAGCAGGATACCAACAATAATAGAAACAACAGAAAACGTACAAACTCTTGGAAACAGAGCAACTTTATACTAACTGAAAAATGGGTCAAGATAAAAACTAAGAAAGTAATCAAAGACTTTCTTAAATTAAATGGAAATTAATATAAAACATACTTGCAGTGGTTTGAATATGATTTGACCAGGGAGTAGCGTTATTAGGAGGTGTGGGCTTGTTGGAGTAGATATGGCCTTGTTGGAGGAAATATGTCACTATGGGGGTGGGCTTTGACACCATCTTCCTAGCTGTCCATGAGACAGTCTTCTCCCTTTTTTCTTCAGTACAAGATGGAGAACTCTCAACTCCTCCCATGTCATGCCTGTCTGGATGCTAACATGATCCCACATTGATGATAATGGACTGAACCTCTGAACCTGTAAGCCAGCCCTAATTAAATGTTGTCCTTTATAAGAATTGCCTTGGTCGGGCTGGTGAGATGGCTCAGTGGTTAAGAGCACTGACTGCTCTTCCAAAGGTCTTGAATTCAAATCCCAGCAACCACATGGTGGCTCATAACCATCCATAATGAGATCAGATGCCCTCTTCTGGGGTGTCTGAAGACAACTACAGTGTACTTACATATAATAAATAAATAAATCTTTAAAAAAAAAAAAAAGAATTGCCTTGGTCATGGTGTCTCTTTACAGCAATGGAAACCTTAAATAAAACAATATCCAAACTCATGGAATACAATAAAAGCTGTTCTAAGAGGCAAGTTGATAGCACTAAAATGTCTCCATTTAAAAAATCAGAAAGGCCTCATACTGTCAACTTAATAGCACATAACAAAGCTAAACAAAGAATTTTCACCTGAAGAATATCGAATGGCTGAGAAGCACCTAAAGAAAATTTTCAACATCCTTAGTCATGAGGGAAATGCAAATCAAAACAACCCTGAGATTTCACCTCACACCAGTCAGAATGGCTAAGATCAAAAACTCAGGAGAAAACAGGTGCTGGCAAAGATGTGGAGAAAGAAGAACACTCCTCCACTACTGGCGGGATTGCAAGCTAGTACAACCACTCTGGAAATCATCCTCAGAAAATATGGCATGATATTACCAGAGGACCCCCACTATACCACTCCTGGGTATATACCCAGAGGATTCCCCAGCATGTAATAAGGACACATGCTCCACTATGTTCATAGCAGCTTATTTATAATATCCAGAAGCTGGAAAGAACCCAGATATCCCTTCAACAGAGGAATGGATACAGAAAATGTGGTATATTTACACTATGGAGTACTGCTCAGTTATTAAAAACAATGAATTCATGAAATTCTTAGGCAAGTGGGTGGAATTGGAGAATGTCATCCTGAGTGGGGTGACCCAATCACAAAAGAACACACATGGTATGCACTCTCTGATAAACATATATTAGCCCAGAAGCTCAGAATACCCAAGAAACAATTCACATATCAAATGATGCCCAAGAAGAAGGAAGGAGAGGCTCCTGGTCCTGGAAAGGCTCAGTGCAGCAATGTAGGGGAATACTAGGACAGAGAAATGGGAAGGAGGTGATTTGGGAACAGGTGGAGGGAAGAGGGCGTATGGGACTTTCAGGGAGGGGGGGATCCAGGAAAAAGGATATCATTTGAAATGTAAATAAAGAATCTATCGAATAAAAAAATAAAAAGCAAAGAAAGGTACAGCAAAAGAAAGGGGAACAATTTTGTACCTGTAAAATGTAGAGTAAGCAGGAATTAAAAGAAACATGTATATATATATATATATATATATATATATATACATATATATATATATATACATATATATATATACACATATATAAAAGAAAGCTCTGGAATGAAACAAGAAAGTCACACACAAAAGTAGTAGACAGAAAACAAATCATCCAACTCAGGCGTGAAATCTGTAAATCTGTAAAATATAAACAAAAAATCAGACAAAACAAAAACAACAATACAGAGTTGGTTCTTTGAGAAAATCCATGAAACTGATAAGTTCTTATCCAAATCAACTAAAAGATGAAGAGAAAAGATTCAAGTTAACAAAATTTAAAAAAATAAAGGGAGGGTACAAAACAAAAAAAAAACACTGTGGGATTTGGAGACTAATAAAGACAGACTTTAAAATAGTCCATAAACTTTAAAATATAAACAAAACAGGTAATTTTTATTGATACATAATTTATACCAAAGTTAAACTAAGATTAGATAAATTATTTACACACACCTATAACCTCTAGTGAAGTACAGGACGTCATTTAAAAAAACTGTTTCCCCAAATGGGATCGAATATTTTTAGTGCAAAATTCTACCAGGCTTTCATGTAAATTAATGTCAGAAACACAAACAGAAGAATCACTACACAATTCATTTCATGATGCTACAGTTACCCTGATACCAAACCACATAAAGACCTAACAAAGAAAGACAATTGCAGATAAATTTCTTTTATGAACAGAGATGCAAAAATACTCAATAAAATGCCTGTAAGTTGAATACAACAAGAATCCATCACTTCCCATGATCTGTTAGGCTTCATCACAGAGATGCAGGGTATGATAAATGTAATCCAACATAGAAATAAACTCTAAGACAAAACCCACGTAGTAGTCTTATTAGATGCATTAGTGCATCTCATTAGCAGCAGCCAAGGCTTTGACTCAGTCCAACATCCCTTTCATGATAAATATCCTAATGAGATTTATGAATGCAAGAGATGTGACTCAGCATAATAAAGGCTATTGACAGCTAGCCCAGGGTTGCCATGAACTGAAATGGAGAGAAACGCAAATCAATTTCATTACAATCAGGAACAAGACAAGGTTGTTCACTCTCTCAATACCTATTCAATAGAGTACTTGAAACAATAACTTGAAGCAAAACAGAAGGAGCAACAAGTATCTAGAGCAATAAGACAACCAAAGCAGAACAAATAAAGGAAAGGAAGAAACCATATGCTCTTTATTTATCCATAATAGGATTGGTATATTTAGTCCTACAACCTAAAATCTTCTACCAGGAAAGCTTCCAGGAAGCTTCAAGCACCTGAACTGGGTTATATCCAATTGAGTAGTTGGCCAAAGGAATCCAATAGGAATCTCCAAAGAAGCCAGGCTGTGTCCAACACTAGATTATTCCCCATACATGGACTCAAGGCCTCATTTCTGAAGACATCATCTATGTTAAACATTTATATGTTGAGCTAGTACCTATATACAGCCTTGTTCCAGTGTCCTCTGTACAGCAAAGTACTCTGCATGCTACCAAATGAGAAACATAAACACCAACCCAGTCACAAACGTTTTATTTACAATGGTGTACTACCTTCAAGATAGGCTAGGCCTATGGCACAAAGCTCATTTAAGTGACTAATCAATAACTGATTTGACATAAGCCCCACTAAACAAGATGAAACCCATACCTGACACTGCTTGGTTAATCAAGAACTAGAGAATAGATAGCTCAGGGAAAGGGATAAACCAAAGAATTATGGTATAAAAATGGCACAAAAAGCTAAAAAGAAATAGATAGATGTTAGTTAGATGATAGATAGATAGATAGATAGATAGATAATAGAAGGATGGATAGATAGATAGATAGATAGATAGATAAATAGATAAATATGGAGATATATTATAGATGGTGATAAAATTACTCTTGATGATATTCTACTATATTCGTAGATGAGTGCTTGGTCAGTCATCAGTAGAGATGCTTATTCTTGCAGCAGATAGAAACTAATATAGAAATCCACAGACAGAAGACAGACAGGCAGACATTACACAGAATGAGAGACCTTGGGACACTCAGCCCCTTGTAGGATGTCTCCATCAAACTCTTCTCGAGATCAGGGAACCCAACAAAAGAGGAAGAAAGAGTGTAGGAGCGAGAATGAATGGAGGACAGTAAGAAAACAAAGTCTTCTAACTAAATATGAACAAACAGACACTGAAGTGGCATGCACAGGGCCTTCTGGTCCTGTACCAGGTCTTCTGTGCTTAAATTGTGGTTTCCATCTTACCCCTTTTGTGGGATTCCAGACTCTGAAAATAAGTAGGTTTCTGATTCTTGTGCTTTCTCTTGAGCTCCTTTTCTTCTGTTCATTTGTCTTGTCCACATTTCATTTGGTAGTTTTTGTGTTGCTATGTTTTATTTTGTTATACTAAAAATGAATGAATTGGTGAATGAATGAATGAATGAATGAATGAAGACCTAGTCACAAGGGTAGACAATAACAACTGAACTGTCAGTTACATCTCTGGTGAAAGGGAAAGATCAGTTTTCTCTAATGAAACCAAACACATCAATCATTAGGGAAGGCCTCATGTTCATGAGGAGCTGACCAACATATAACAGACTAAAAAGGTTTGTATGTGCTTTTATTTGGTACAGTTTTGTGTCCTTTGTTTTGTTTTAATTGTCTGTCTGTTTGTGTTTTCCTTTGGGTGGTGCTTTATTTTTTTTCTTGTTTGGGGGGATTTGTTGTTGCTTTGGGTTTCTGTTTTTATGAGAATGAATTTAAGTCATGCCAGTAGGAAGAGAAAATATAGAAGGATGTGAGGGAGGAGAATATTATCAATATGCATTTAATGTAAACATTGTGTTAAATAATAAGAAAATGATAAAAATGAGTTAAAAATAAACACAAAGTACCGTGAAAACTGCAGTACTTTTATGATAGCAGTATCTTTGTTATGTTGATACAATCATAGAGAAGTTGGTTGATCACCAAAAAAAAAAAAAAAAAAAAAAAAAAAAAAAAAAAACAGAGAACATGAGGTTATTATTAGAGCACTTCGCCAGGACACTGACAGAATAAAAATTGAATAAGAGAGCTTAGGATAAGCACCTATGGCTGAAGCAATATAGAGTGACCTCTTTGGAATCACTTGTGACTAAAACAGTTGACAATGGCATGTGTGCAAAACCCAACGTACTTCTACTATGGCAAAATCTAGATCCCATTTTCAATGAAGCTGACTGGTTTTCAGATCAGAACAAGGACTGCATTTGTTCCTAGGTAAAGTGGACTTGTTAGGAACACAGCGAACACAGTTGTACTTTTACAACAAAACAAGAACTTGTATATACTAATGCAACTAACAGAGAAGTAAAGGGAAGTGCTGTTTGATTTAGGAGAGAGCGGAGGACAAGTGTTTATCATTATAGCACTGCGCAAGGACATTAACTGAACAGGAAAGGAACAGGAGAGTGACACATAAGAATCTGTAACTTTAACAATAAACAGCGTCATCTGTGTACTTTAGAAAACACAAGCACAAGTGACCTATTTGGGAAAAAATGTAATTCTATCCCAGTGAATATAGTGAATAGTTTACTTCTACAACGCTGCATCACATCAGCAGCACATATGTTCTAAGGTAACAAGTTCTGAGTTTACAATACCATGAAAATGATAGTACTTTGGCAGCAGGAAGAAGTTTTTCATAGTAATGCCCCTCACAGAGCTGTACTGGAACAGAAGGGGTGATTGATTCATAAGAAGCAAGAACACATGAGGACACTGAACCAGGAAACAATGTCAGTTGTGGAAAACATGTGCACAAGAGAATATAACCACATTCAGTAGCATACTGGCAAAACAACAACAACAACAATAATAATAATAATAACAAATGTTAATATACTTTTTCAGCAATATTAAAACCCCATCTAAATTAAAGCAGATGCATTTAGTCATACTACTCTGATTTTGCTTGCACCAAAACAACAGTGTGTCCATTCCTAGTTATAGTAAGTTTTTGTTCAGAACAAAATAAATACAGCAGTACTTTCACTGCAGCAAGAACACTAGCATACGGCCGCACCATGCTGGAATGTACTGTAACATAAGTGGGGACTGATTTACAAGAAAGCAGAGCACAAGAGATTATTATTGTACCAGTGTTATCAGTACACTGATTGAACAAGGGTGGAAGAGGAATCCTCAGCAAAAGTATGTATAACTGAAACAATACTTACTGCCATCTTTGGAAAACATGCACAGAAGTGACAATATAACACAATGTTCTACTTGCAAAAACCAATATACTTCTATTGCAGTGAAATCTAAATCTACTGTACAATGAAGTGAAAAGGTTTACTTGCATAACTCAGAAGTTGCCTGCATCAGAACAGTAGTGTGACTGTTCCTAGGCAAAGTGGATTTGTTAAGAACAAAGTGAACCCTTCCATCACAGAAGCAGTTAGATTACCTGCAGATCTTCATCTCTCCTCCTGATCCACCAAATCTAATCTTCTAGTCTCCTCCCCAGCTCTGCCACAGAATACCTGATGCAGCCTCCCTTCTCTAGCTCCTCCAGCTCCACTGCACCTCAAAAATCATTTCCTCCCAAACTCACTGTCTGAACACCTTGCTCTATCTCAGCTCCAAACTTCTTCAGGCTTTCTCTGGGAACCAACTGGCCACTTCTGCTGAAGAAGCAGGGATGCTGACTGAATACCTTCACCTCCCCTGTCATTCCTCCAGAGCCAATCCCCAGTCTCTCCCCCGGGAGCTGTGCAGAACACCTGTGGCAGCTTCCCCCACCTCATCTCTAGTGGAGATAATTAGGGGAGTGAAAGTAATCAGACCCTTCAAGACAACCAAAACTGAGTAAAATATGAGAATGTTCTGTTTGTTGATGTTGGTTTTGTTGTTGGTTGGTTGGTTGGTTGGTTGGTTGGTTGGTTGGTTGGTTGGTTGGTTTTTGAGACATGGTTTTTCTGTAGTAGGTCTGGCCATCTGGTACTTGCTCTATAGACCATACTGGTCTCAAAGTCACAGATTTTCCTACCTCCGGTTTCCACTTCTTGGGAGTAAAGGTATGCACTACCATGGCCAAGCTGTGCTAGATTTGTAGGCATGCATTAAATGTCATAAGGCATTTTCTGTCTGATTTGTCAATGGAAAAGTCATTTTTTTTCCTTTATATTCGATGCCATTCCTAGTAGCTATGAATTTTTCATTTGCTTCCGATGAAAAAGTCCTTGTGTTTCAGCTGCTTTTGAACAATTCTGGGAGCCACTCAGCCATTGATCTTTGTTACAAAGAAAACCAGCTCATTACTGGGGAGCGTATGAGTGTTAAACTCTAGGCAGTTTCTCCTTGAAATTTTTCAGGGGACTTAGCCTGTTTGTTTCTTAATCAAGAGGGATAAAAAAATGGTAGAGAAGGCAAATGGCCATGTATTTTTCAAGAATGCTTCTTAGCTCAGGCTTCTCTGTCAAAGAACTTCTCCCAGGCTGCTCTTGTCTATGACTTATGAAAGGTACCTGTCGGACCTGGCAAGTCACAGTGCTTCAAGCTTCAGCTTTCCATTGGTAACAAGAGACCCAAGTGCTAATTTGTTTTGGCACTTCCTGATTATTCTGTGTTTATCTCATTCCAAGACTTCACATTTATACCCTGATTTAGAGGCTCTACTTGGCAACTCACAACCATGTTCACCAACTGAACATGGTGAACTTATTGCTGGTTTGGGTCTTGTGATCTCTAAGTGCAAGTAAATACTTGAAATCAAGTTTCTGTTTACAGGAGATGGTTGCTGATACCTGGTGGAATTTGCAGATCTCTCTTTGTGGATATGTTTAAGAGTCATGCATACTAGACAGATGGTATCAGAAGCCTTCTCATATCCATGACCTTGGATTTGGAGGTTGTTGTTGTTGGTTTTCTTCAGTATTTTATCATCTCAAGTATGCATTCAAAATGTCAAACATTTTGACTAATTTTTTTAAACTTTTTATTCATTCTGTGGATTTCCCATCATGTACCTAAACCCTATTCATCTCTCATCCATCCATATACATGCAATCTCCTCCACAAAGTAAAACAAAAACTAAAAATGAAAAAGAAAGAAATAGAACACAAATGTCCTTCAACAGAGGAATGGATACAGAAAATGTGGTACATTTACACAATGGAGTACTACTCAGCAATTAAAATCAATGACTTCATGAAATTCTTAGGCCTCAAAAATATCATCCTGACTGAGGTAACCCAATAACAAAAGAACACACATGGCATGCACTCACTAATAAATGGATATTAGCCCAGAAGCTCCAAAGACCCAAGATACAATTCACAGACCACATGAAGCTCAAGAAGAAGGAAGACAAAAGTATGGATACTTCCATCCTTCTTAGAAGGGGTAACAAAATATCACAGGAGGAAATATGGAGATAAAATGTGGAGCAGAGACTAAAGGAAAGGCCATCCAGAGACTGCCCCACCTAGAGATCCATCCCATATACAGCCACCGAACGCAGACACTGTTGTGGCTGCCAAGAAGTGCATGCTGACAGGAGCCTAATATAGCTGTCTCCTGAGAGGCTCTGCCAGAGCCGGACATATACAGAGGTGAATGTTTACAGCCAATCATTGAACTGATCACAGGGTTTTAAATGGAGGAGTTAGAGAAAGAACTGAAGGAACAGAAGGTTGCAACCCCATAGGAAGAACAACAATATCAACCAACCAGAGCTCGCAGGGTATAAACCACCAACCAAGGAGTACACATAGAGGGACCTATGGCTCCAACCATGTATGTAGCAGAAGATAGCCTCAATGGGCATTAATGGGAGAAGTGGTTGTTGGTCCCATGAAGGCTCGAGGCCCCAATGTAGGGGAATGTGAGGGCAGGGAGGCGGTTGTGGGTAGATGGGTAGGAGCACACCCTCATAGAAGCAGGAGGCTGGGATAGGGGTTTCTGGGGAATAAATCAGAAAAGGGGACAACATTCAAATGTAAATAAATAAAATATCCAATAAAAAAGAAAGAAATAGAAACAAAAACATATTACCATAGAAGCTGCAGTGTATCATGGTATCTCACACATTTTACCCTTTTCTTTAAACATCTTTACTTGTAAACAATCATTGCAATGAGTCACTGGTCTGGTTCAAGGCCTCTGGCTTCTGCTACACTATCGATACTAGGTCCCCACTGAGACTCCCCTTAGACATCCTTTTATAGCACTGTGTCATGGAGATCCTCCAGCTTTGCTTCTACAGGACCAAGCCCTTCATGCACTCCAGCAGTTCATAGATGATGTTGTAAAACCGGAACCATCTTAACTTACTGGGCCCCCTGAATGAACCACGTGGAGACGGAATCGATACGAAATGCATGAGGAATTTTTATTGTAACCAGCATGCTGGGACTGCTGCACATGAAAAGAGAATGACCCCGCATCTTGTGCTGAGTAGGATTTTATACTCTCCTCAGGGCCACCGCCATTAAGCCCAATGTGATTGGCGGAATAAGTGTTACATTCAAACTAATTGGTTGTTAGATGAGGTAGATGGCCAAAAGTCAGTCCTTCGGAATGTGTGCCCACACATTCCACCTCCCCCTCCCCCTTGTGGTCTGAGGAATGCAACCCAGCCTCTGACCTTTTAGAGTCCTGAGTTAACTCTTTCAATGTAGATCTTGAGATGGGCAACTCAAAGCCCTGGATCTGGGCCTTGCGGTAGCTGAGTTGGTCAGCCCACCTCCATTCTTATGCTGTCATCAGGCCCAGATTTCCTGCACCTACACCTCTAGGTCCAACTCTCTAATACTGCCCTGACTAGCTCATCCAAGTGCCACAGGCAGCAAAGGACAAGGCCAGCGATCCCACTCTCATACCTTCTGGGTTGGTACACCTGAGCCTTCACCCCCAGGGCCAGCTCTACTTTGCTGCCCAGGCAAGGTACAGCCACTCTTTCTAATGCTGCAGCCATCAAGGGGCAGAGCTGTCTCCCTACAATGCTATAGCCAGCTCTGGATATTGTTCGGATATCAACATGGTCCCATGTGACAGCTCAGGCCAGGATCATCTGCATGGCCTTTGGTGGTAACATGATCCACAGACATTGACACAGATCCTCCAGGATGCTGTAGGGCCATGAACTGTGATAGTAATTTTAGTGTCTAGTTTTTCTCCTCCCCTGGCTAGCTCCCAAGTGAAAGAGACTGAGACTACTACATTTATTTAATCAAATGTTACAGCACAAACATGGACAGTCATTGATTTATTCTAATTCTCAAGGCTAAACTGGCTACCTCCCAGCCAGAATCCTCAAGATACTTGCATTTTAGTGTTGATCTAGAACTCTGAGCTTCAAGTGTATTCTCCCATGTGATATCTCTCTAGGACCCCTTCCTCATGATGAATCCTCTCTTCCTCTTTCTTTTTTTTCTCTCTCTCCACCCATGCCTGGCAGAAATCACCTTCCCAATTCTCTCTATTGCCTATTTGTTGTTTTGTTCTAGCTTTTAATGACAAGGCATAGAATAAGTTATGAGTATTGTTTATGAAAATTTGAGACAGGAGATTCTTGGCATAAGCATACAATGCTGAGTCCAGATTGCAACAAGACATAAGGGCAGAAAAATCGCATTTAAGTAACACAGGGATAAACTGTACACAATGCACAATAACATTATGCCTATAAGGGACCTAGACATGACCCTCAGTGACACTGCAGGCTGGGACATTAGTGTGGCTTCAGGTGGTAGGTCAGGGTACTCACATCAGTCTGTTCCTCACTGCTCTTGCCTCTCCAGATCCATATCTCTTCATAGTACTCAAATCATCCTGCTTCCCTTTCTGTCCATCTCTCCACCATATATTTTCACATTATATTGCCACCCATGGCTGGTGGGCCACATGGAAGTAGATGGGTTGACTGCAGATAATAACCTCTCCATCTATTTCTCCAGATCTAATTCCCCAGTCTCATCCCCAGCTCTGCAATAAAACACATGGCCGCCTCCTCTCACACTATCTCTAGTGGACCCCAGAGATTGTCCCTGCCTAACGTTTTCCACTCTATATAATGCTTTATCACAGCCCCCAAGTTCAGCTGGCAGTTTCTAAGAAAACATAGGTCATTCCAGTCAGGAAAGCAGGTAGCCTGTCTAATAGAAGATCCTCACCCCTCCTTCCATTCCTATAGATCCAATGCCAGCTTTATAGTAGAACTTCTGGGGGCTTTCTCTGCCCCCATTCCAAGGAGACTTAATAAGTAAATACTGGTGGAAGACTCTGTTTTTCTCCCTTTGTGAAATCCTTAGACTCCTAGACTATCTCCATCCCTGACTTTTGGTTCTTGATACCAGAAACCCATTGTACCTAATACTCCAATTTCCACAGAAATTCCTCTAGCATGCAACACATATCCACCAAACTCTCATAAAAAGAAGAAAGGAAACAGAAACCAAGGAACAAAACACATACTTAAAAAAGACCAAACCAGATATTTTTCAAACCTTAGAACTATAATCTTCCCAATTCTGGATGCCTAGACATCAACATTAAACTATAATAAATAACCAGGAAAATATATCTCAACTAGAGCCAGGTAACCTTATCATACCTCAACCAACATAGCTGAACTACAACAGAAAGGCCTTAAAACAGCCTTTAAGTTAATGGCAGGCCCTTAAAGATGATATTCATAAATCACTTAAAGTAATCCAAGAAAACAAAAACAAACAGTGGACTAAAGTGAGTAAAACAGTGTAAGACTGGAAAATTGAAATAGAATCAATAAAGAAAACTCAAACTGGTAAAATTCTGGAAATAAAACCTTTAGGGATTTGAACAGAAACTACAGGGACAAGCTTCAAAAACAGAATACAAGACATGGAAGATAGAATATCATGTGTTAAAAATAACATAGAAAAATTAATACATTCATTAAAAATAGCAAATATAAAAATCTCATGACACAAAACACCCAGAAAATCTGCGACAAAATAAAAAGAAAAAAATCTAAAAATAATAGAAATAAGGATAGGAAAAGAAGCACAGATCAAAAGCCCAGAAAAGATTTTCAACAAAATTACAGAAGAAAAATTCCTAACCTAAAAACGGAAATGCCTATAAAGGTGCAAGAAGATTCCAGAACACCAAATAGATTGGATGAGGAAAAAACCCTCAGCACATAACAACAAAACACTAATTGTAAATAACAAAGAAAGAATATTAAAAGCTACAAAGAAAAAAGACCATGTAACATATAAAAGCAGACCTAGTAGAATTATACCTAACTTCTCCATGGAGACTCTAAAAGCTAGAAAGATATTTACAGATATGCTTCAGATGCTAAGAGACCACACATGCCAACCCAGTTTACTATAATTAAAAAACTTTCAATCATAATAGATGAAAAAATAAAACTTTTTATTTCAAAAAAATATTGAGTAATACCTGTCTATAAATCCAGTGCTACAGAAGGTGCCAGAAGAAAACCCAAACCAAAAGAGGTTAACTGCAAACATGAAAACACAAGGATTAATCTCAGACCAACAAAATCTAAAGAGAGAAACACACACACATGTATGCACATACATAGGCGCACATGTGTTGGGGGATGGTTTTGTGCACTGTGTGTTTCAGACGTTAATTTCTGTGTGCAGAGATCTGCCTGCAGTCAGCCATTGGCATTATCATGATTATTGAAGCATCTCCTGTCTCAGGAATGTGTAAACTTCTGATCATGTAAAAAGGAAAGTTTGGAATTATGTTTAAATGCTAATGAGGAAAAGAGAGTGGGTATGAAAAATCATAGACAGGTATAAATAATTAAAAATTTAAGAAGTTAACGGGAATAAAGATGAAAAGTCAGCAGCACAGTTTTGGACCCTACATAAGGCCATCCTAGATGAATTAAAGATAAAGACAGAAGAGAAAGAGATAGATGGCTTAACTGAAACTGGCACAATACCAATTATGATTATTACCATGCTCATAATTTTTATCCTAGTCCTAATAACCATAATGGTCTTCTGTGCCTTCTCAAAGTATAGGGTTTTAGAGATACAAGAAAAGGAGATAAGTGAAAAGTAGAAACAAGCCTTAGAAGAAAATTAGCAAACATATATAAGAATCAGAAAGATACTCAGAAGAGTTAAGACTTGAGCCATTGCATCACCATATAATGAAAATCAAAAAACTCAGCCAAAGATTGTTAGAAAACCAACTTTAGTTTATCTGGCCTCTGTATGACAAATGCCAGCAGACCCTGACACCCCCAAGATTATGAAGAATTTGGGTGGCACACCATAGATATTCTAGATCTATGACTCTAGAAAAAGTTTAAAGAAAGTGTCACCTCATATGATATGCATTCACTATATGTGAAGCAAATATTAAATTCCTTGGCAATTCAAAATAGAGTAATCCACCTAGACTGGAAAGATTTGACAAGGACAATATTGGAACCTTTTCCTCAGGTACAATGGTGATCATGATGGAAAGAAGAGGTTAGGAGATAAAACAGAGAAATAGAGTCAGAGGTATCAATATTTCCCAAAATCAGCTGATATGTGAAGGTCCATATGCTGACATACAAATACAAGTTGTATATGACGAGACAACCTCGGCCTTATGTCACATAGCAGCCTTAAATTCTTGGAACAAGGTTGAAGAAGCAGGAAAAAAGACTTGAACTGTTTACTCAGATTACGTAACTTCCAAAAGAAACATTCACTGACTTTTTACAAAAATTGACTTAGTTGTAAATAGAAGAGCATCAGCTCCACAAGCCAGGAAAGTACTGATTGAATTTTAGCTTTTGATAATGCTAATTCTGAATACAAAAAGTTGAACCAGCCTCTAAAGGCAAGAGCAGTACCAATAGAAGAAAGGATTAGTAATATGGTTGATATTGGTTTTCATTCATATGATATGACCTTGTTAGGAGAAATGATCTCTAAAGGTTTTCAGAAAATCCAAACTGTCAAATGTCTTAATCATGGTGAGCAAGATCTTTTCAAAAAGAATTGTAAACAGAACAAAACTGATTCTGAAAGAAGGCCTGAGTCTTCTGGAATATGCAGAAGATGTGGCAAAGATCAACACTGGTCTAAGTTAATGTAGATCAACAAAGAACAGACAAGGTAACACCTTGTCAGAAATTGCCAGGGATGGGGCTATTGTAGGCCCCAACATCCAATTCAGATAAGTCATCTTAGGATTCAGAGAAACATAGGTGCAGAACAATTAAACAACACTGCTCTGAAAATAAAAATTAAATATCTAGATATCTAAGTAAAAGGAGAGTCTATAGATAAAACAAAAAACTCAGAAGGAACCAAGAAAAAAGTATTTTGGCAAACTTCTATAGATGATTGTAAAGTGTGAGCTTTTTCTCCCAGCACAAAGCTCTGAGAATAACAACTCTGAGACTCAAAGCATATTTTTAAAAAATACCTTGACTTGCAAGGACCAGCCTTGAATTGGAGAAGGGTTCCTGAGAGAAGAGGTGTCCAGGACTAGCATAAGAAGTGACTTGAAGTCAAATCTTGGGTCCAAGAAATAGCCTATGTTCTCCTCAGGATAGCTTTCCAGACTCTAGACTGTTTTCCCCCTCTTTACATACATACATTCATACATACATACATATCTATGTGTGTATGTATGTTCTACTCAAGTTAGCTTTCTCTTGCTATCCTAAAATTTTTTTAGATTGCTTATCTTTTGCAGATCAAAAACCCAGTCTTTCATTTAGATTTTAATTCAGTCATTACCCCACATTCCCTTTTGATTATCCCATAGATGATTGTAAAGTGTGAGCTTTTCTTCCCAGCACAAAGTTCTGAGAATAACAACTCTCATGAGTCAGCATTCCATGACCACAGGCCCTTGATTCTTTGAAAGAGACAGCAAGCAGAAACACAGATACTAAGATAGCTAGGTGAGATCCAACCCTGAAATTATCATTCCTACCATGCTTGGGCCTGGACCTAAACTCCCTCTGTCCCAGGCTGACCTTGAACTCAGGAATCTGCCTGCCTTTGTTAACATAAACAAAAGACATGGATGGCATTTTGCCCTGTGATCATCCCTCCTTAAGTCTGTTCATCTCCTTCCATAGGATCTTTCTGACAAGCTGGCTCCTATTGCAGATACCTCTGTGGCTTTACATCTGTGAAGCTCCTTATACAATTCATATTGTATCCTTGTATTTTGCATAGTTGAGAAATTATATATTTATGAACACGTTTTCACATTCTTTCCCACAGTCTAAAGGACTGTCTTGAAGGTCACAGGATTCTACCATTTTGCTGAGATATTAGGCATACCCTTGCCTCCCAGACTCATGCTGTCTCTGATCTTCATAGATTCATTAACTTTGGCAGAGAAAACATTCCTTGAAGGAGGAACATGAAAACGTGTACATTATTACACAAATAATCCTTATGCCCACAGCAACAACCATCCACATTTGTGGAGACCCACACTGTGGAGGGTCTGTTCCAGGGCAGGAACTAAGCCATGCCTTCCCTACCAGGGCCTGGCAGGACTCAGCATTTACTCCAAGCTTTGGTTCATTCTATGACTATCTTATAACTAAATATTCCATTTATTCTAGTCTAAGTCTGCCACATGGCTGGTTACCTCTGCTCATCTCCCATGATTCTGTCCCTCTCCATGTTCCCAGTTAAATCCTCTATGGTTCTCTCTATCACTGAATTCAATCTTACCTTTGAATATCCCACTTTCTGTTCCCAGCCAAAGCTTATAAAACAATCAAAATTTTATTGAAAGGTGTATGCTACATCCACACAGTACACAAGAGATTCTTCCTACTATTCCCTCCTTTAGCCCAATGTAAGACTCTGTCTCTTAGTATATAAATTATATATAATAATAATTACAAAACAATTACAAAATTATTAGGTTAAAAATTACATTCATAAAACCCATATGTACTTGGCAACTTTGGAGAAAGTATGCTATTATTTATCCTATCTCGGTAAATTCAGAGTTTTGTATCTAAATAATTTTTATCACAACTTGCAAAGACCTTAAATTTTTTCTTTAAATCCTAAACAACTTAAACTTATATGTGAGACTATAACGATCTAGTCTTCAACCCTAGCATAGACCTGAGAAGAAATAAATATTACCTGAGTATGCAGAAAGTGTAGGCAAGCAGCTTCCAAACTAGAGAAATGACAGAGAAAGCTGGCTGCCTGGACAGTCCCCTAACATTTCCCTACAATGCAGGCCATCTAACTTCACACTCCTGACCCAAAGTATATGACAGACTTTTCTGTGAAGTGAGAAATATGAAAAACTTCCCTACCTTGCCCTTCCAAAGCTTTGCAGTCAACTTCCCCTGCAACCGTGTTTGTCCTTTTCAGACAGCATACTGTCAACAGTTGAAGCAAGGAAAGTTTCTTGCCCAGGGGCAGCTTGCCAGGATTGAAACAAACTCTATAAGGAGATTCTTCAATGCTCATCATCTTCTTTGAAGTCAAATGGCAGTATTGCCAGGAGCAAACATATCTCATTTTCAAAAAAAGCCTTAAAAATAACAAAACATCTTTAAGTGCCATATTCTTTAGGTCTCTATGGTTTTAAAGATCATTGATCTATCTATAGCATGCCTGAATAGGCAGACATTACTTGCTTCTAGCTATTTAATATCTTTTCAACCCAAGAAGCATATTTTTTTGGCTCAAAAATCTGTTTTATTTGAAAATTTAGTGTTTGCAGCTGAGGGAACACTAATTGATTGGTAAATTTCTACCAATTGACGTGATAGGACACAGCTTTCCCCTGGATCAAACAACATGCACATTATGTATATATTCTTTTTTTTAATTTTTATTTTCTATATTCCATGTTTACATTCCAAAGGCTTTCCCCTTTCCCAGTTCCCACCCACCATAGTTCCCATAGTTCCTCTCCCCCCCCAACTGTTCCCCAATCATTCCTCCTCCCCCCTCGGTTTCTTTACTAAACTGGATGCAATCTTTACAGGCCCAGGGTCCTCTCCTTTCTTCTTCTTGGGAATCATTTGACTTGCTATTTGTGTCTTGAGTATTTAGGGCTTCTGGGCTCATTAATATCCACTTATCAGTGATTGCATTTCATGTGCATTCTTTTGTGATTGGGTTAATTCACTCAGGATGATATTTTCCAGGTCTAACCATTTACCTACAAATTGCATGAATTCATTATTTTTAATTGCTGAGTAGTATTCCATTGTATAAATATACCACATTTTCTGTATCCATTCCTTCTTTGAGGGATATTTGGGCTCCTTCCAATTTCTGGCTATTATAAACAAGGCTGCTATAAACATATTGGAGCATGTGTCTTTATTGCATGCAGGGGAATGCTCTGGGTATATGCCCAGGAGTGGTATTCCAGGGTCCTCTGGAAGGGATATGCCCAATTTTCTGAAGAACCGCCAAACTGATTTCCAGAGCGGTTTTACCATTTTGCAATCCCACCAACAGTGGAGGAGTGTTCCTCTGTCTCCACATCCTCGCCAGCACTTGTTGTCTCTTGAGTTTTTAATCTTAGCCATTCTGACTGGTGTGAGGTGGAATCTCAGGGTTGTTTTGATTTGCATTTCCCTGATGACTAATGATGTTGAACATCTTTTAAGGTGTTTCTCGGCCATCCGAATTTCTTCTGGTGAAAATTCTTTGTTTAGCACTGTGCCCCATTTTTTGATAGTGTTATTTGTTTCTTTGCGGTCTAACTTCTTGAGTTCTTTGTATATATTGGATATTAGCCCTCTGTCAGATGTGGAGTTGGTGAAGATCTTTTCCCACTTTGTTGGTTGCCGTTTTGTCCTTCTGACAGTGTCCTTTGCTTTGCAGAAACTTTGTAATTTTATGAGGTCCCATTTGTCGATTCTTGATCTTAGAGCATAAGCTATTGGTGTTCTGTTCAGGAACTTTATCCCTGTGCCCAAGTCCTCCAGGGTCTTCCCAAGTTTCTTTTCTAATAGTTTCAGTGTGTCTGGTTTTATGTGGAGGTCCTTGATCCACGTGGAGTTGATCTTAGTGCAAAGAGATAAGAGTGGGTCAATTCGCATTCTTCTGCATGTTGACCGACCTCCAGTTGAACCAGCACCATTTGTTGAAAAGGCTATCTTTATTCCACCGGATGGTTGTGGCTCCTTTATCAAAGATCAAGTGACCATAAGTCTGTGGGTTCATTTCTGGGTCTTCAATCCTGTTCCATTGATCTGCTTGCCTGTTGCTATACCAATACCATGCAGTTTTTAACACAATTGCTCTGTAGTACTGCTTGAGGTCAGGGATATTGATTCCCCCAGAAGTCCTTTTATTGTTGAGAATAGTTTTAGCTATCCTGGGTTTTTTGTTGCTCCAGATGAATTTGAGAATTGCTCTTTCTAGATCTATGAAGAATTGATTTGGGATTTTGATGGGGATTGCATTGAATCTGTAGATTGCTTTTGGCAAGATGGCCATTTTTACTATATTGATCCTGCCAATCCAGGAGCAAGAAATATTTTTCCATCTTCTGAGGTCTTCTTCGATTTCTTTCTTCAAGGACTTGAAGTTCCTGTTGTACAGATCTTTTGCTTGTTTGGTTAGAGTTACGCCAAGATACTTTATGTTGTTTATGGCTATTGTGAAGGGTGTTATTTCCCTAATTTCTTTCTCTGCCTGCTTGTCCTTTGAGTACAAGAAGGCCACTGACTTGCTTGAGTTAATTTTATAACCTGCCACTTTGCTGAAATTGTTTATCAGCTGTAGAAGTTCTCTGGTGGAGTTTTTTGGGTCGCTTAGGTAAACTATCATATCGTCTGCAAATAATGATAGTTTCACTTCTTCCTTTCCAATTTGTATCCCCTTGACTTCCTTATGCTGTCTAATTGCTCTTGCTAGAACTTCAAGTACTATATTGAAAAGATATGGAGAGAGAGGGCAGCCTTGTCTAGTCCCTGATTTTAGTGGGAATGCTTCAAGTTTCTCTCCATTTATTTTGATGTTGGCTACTGGTTTGCTGTAGATTGCTTTTACTATGTTTAGGTATGGGCCTTGAATTCCTGCTCTTTCCAAGACTTTTAGCATGAAAGGATGCTGAATTTTGTCGAATGCTTTTTCAGCATCTAATGAGATGACCATGTGGTTTTTTTCTTTCAGTTTGTTTATGTAGTGGATTACATTGATGGATTTCCGTATATTGAACCATCCCTGCATCCCTGGGATGAAGCCTACTTGATCATGGTGGATGATCGTTTTGATGTGCTCTTGGATTTGGTTAGCAAGAATTTTATTTAGTATTTTTGCATCTATATTCATAAGAGAAATTGGCCTGTAGTTCTCTTTCTTTGTTGGATCTTTTTGTGGTTTAGGTATTAGCGTAATTGTGGCTTCGAAGAATGAGTTGGGCAGTGTCCCTTCTGTCTCTATTTTGTGGAATAGTTTGAAAAGTATTGGTGTTAAGTCTTCTTTGAAGGTCTGGTAGAATTCTGCACTAAAACCATCTGGTCCCATACTTTTTTTGGTTGGGAGGCTTTCTATAACCCCTTCTATTTCGTTAGGGGTTATGGGACTATTTAGCTGATCTACTTGATGCTGATTTAATTTTGGTATTTGATATCTGTCTAGGAAATTGTCCATTTCCTCCAGATTCTCCAGTTGTTTTGAGTATAGACCTTTGTAGTAGGATCTGATGATCTTTTGAATTTCCTCAGTTTCTATTGTTATGTCTCCCTTTTCATTTCTAATTTTGTTAATTTGGATACTGTCTCTGTGTCCTTTGGTTAGTCTGGCTAAGGGTTTATCTATCTTGTTGATTTTCTCAAAGAACCAGCTCCTGGTCTTGTTGATTCTTTGTATGGTTCTCTTTGTTTCTATTTGATTGATTTCAGCCCTGAGTTTGATGATTTCTTGTCTTCTACTCCTGCTGGGTGAATTAACTTGTTTTTCTTCCAGGGCTTTAAGCTTCGCCATTAAGCTGCTAGTGTATGCTCTCTCCAGTTTCTTTTTGGATGCACTTAGAGCTATGAGTTTTCCTCTTAGCACTGCTTTCATTGTGTCCCATAGATTTGGGTAGGTTGTACCTTCATTTTCATTGAATTCTAAAAAGTCTTTGATTTCTTTTTTTATTTCTTCCTTGACCAAGGTGTCATTGAGTAGAGTATTGTTCAGTTTCCATGTGTATGTGGGCTTTCTGTTGTTTTTGTTGTTATTGAAGACCACTCTTACTCCATGGTGATCTGATAAGAGGCATGGGATTAGCTCGATCTTCTTGTACTTGTTGACATCTGTCTTGTGACCAATTATATGGTCTATTTTGGAGAAGGTCCCATGTGGAGCTGAGAAAAAGGTATATTCTTTAGCTTTAGGATGAAATGTTCTATATATATCTGTTAAATCCAATTGGTCCAGAGTTTCAATTAGTTTCACTGTGTCCCTGTTTAGTTTCTGCTTTCCTGACCGGTCCATTGAGGAGAGTGGAGTGTTGAAGTCACCCACAATTATTGTGTTTGGTGTAATGTGTGCTTTAAGCTTTAGTAAGGTTTCTTTTACGAATGAGGGTGCCCTTGCATTTGGAGCATAGATGTTCAGTATTGAGAGCTCTTCTTGGTGGATTTTCCCTTTGGCGAGCAAAAAGTGACCTTCTGAGTCTCTTTTGATGATTTTAGGTTAGAAGTCAAATTTATCTGATATTAGAATGGCTACTCCAGCTTGTTTCCTGAGACCATTTGCTTGTAAAATTGTCTTCCAGCCTTTTACTCTAAGGCAGTGTTTGTCTTTAACACTGAGATGTGTTTCCTGTATGCAGCAAAATGTAGGGTCCTGTTTCTGTATCCAGTCTGTTAATCTATGTCTTTTTATTGGGGAATTGAGTCCATTGATGTTAAGAGATATTAAGGAATAGTAATTATTTCCTCCAGACATTTTTGAAATTATATTTATTTATTTTATTTATTTTTTTATATTCGAGAGGTTACCTTCTTTTGGGTTTGATGAGAGGAGGTTTCTATCTTGCTTCTTCCCGGGTGTAGTTTCCGTCCTTGTCTTGGTGTTTTCCCCCTATTATCTTTTGTAGGGCTGGATTTGTGGAAATATATCGTGCAAATTTGGTTTTGTCATGGAATACCTTGATGTCTCCATCTATGGCGATTGAGAGCTTTGCTGGGTAAAGTAGTTTTGGCTGAAGTTTGTGTTCTCTTAGAGTTTGCATGATATCTGCCCAGGATCTTCTAGCTTTCATGGTCTCAGGTGAGAAGTCTGGTGTTATTCTGATAGGTCTTCCTTTATAAGTTACTTGGCCTTTTTCTCTTGCTGCCTTTAATATTCTTTCTTTGTTTAGTACATTTGGAGTTTTGATTATTATGTGACGGGATGTATTTCTGTTCTGATCCAGTCTGTTTGGGGTTCTGTATGCTTCTTGTATATTCATGGGCATCTCTCTCTTTAGGTTGGGGAAGTTTTCTTCCATAATTTTGTAGAAGATATTTGCTGGCCCTTTAACTTGTACATCTTCATTTTCATCTATACCTATAATCCTTAGGTTTGGTCTTCTTATTGTGTCCTGGATTTCCTGGATGTTTTGGGTTACAGCCTTTTTGCATTTAGTATTTTCTTTGACTGTTGAATCAATGGTTCCTATGGTATCTTCGGCTTCTGATATTCTGTCTTCTATCTCTTGTATTCTATTGTTGATATTTGCATCTATGGCCCCTGATTTCTTCCCAAGGTTTTCTATCTCCAATGTTGTCTCCCTCTGCGATTTCTTAGTTGTTTCTACTTCTGTTTTTAGTACCTGGATGGATGTGCTCAGATCTTTCGCTTGCTTGATTGTGTTTTCATGTATTTCTTTAATAGATTTTTGTGTTTCCTCTTTCATAGCTTCTACTTGTTGGCCCACATTCTTCTGTATTTCTTTAAGTGATTTTTGTCTTTCTTCCTTATTGTCTTCTTCTTTTTGATCCATCTTCTCCTGCATTTCTTGAAGTGATTTTTGTATTTGCCTTGTAAAGGCTTCTAACTTTTGATCCATTTTCTCCTCTATTTCTTTACGAGATTTTTCTATGTGTTCAGCTACCAGCATCCTGACCAGTGATTTTATATCCAAGTCTTGTTTTTCTGGTGTTTTGGGGTATCCAGGGCTTCCTGTTGTTGGCGAACTGGGTTCAGATGCTGTCATGTTGCCTTGATTTCTGTTAGTGACATTCCTTCGTTTACCTTTTGCCATCTGGTTATTTCTGGTGTTAGTTGACCTTGTTGTCACTGGCTGGTGTTTGAATCTCCTGTGAGGCTGGGCTTACCTGTTGTTTCTCTACTGGTGGTTATGCGTGATTGCTGCTCAACGGGATCACGAGCTGGCTGCCACCCGCTGACTTTGTGCAAGGCCTGAGGTCTCCGGGAAGTGTGGGGGAGTGCAGCAGAGCCTCGGCAGGCGCTGCTGGGCCTGCCTAGTAGCGAGAGCCTAGCAGATCCCCTGACATGGTAGCCCCTGATGGAATCTGTCTACCTGTGCCTTTCCAGCTGTGTTCTGGTTGCAATATGGAGGCCTGCCGCTATCGCTGGTCCAGGGTCCTGGGGAGCTGGGTGGTTCCGGCTGCCTCGGTGCACGGCCTAACCTCGCAGGGATGTGCTGCAGAGCCTAGGCACCTGGGCCTGCCTGTGGGCGAGAGCTTAGCAGCTCTCCCTGCTCTAGCCCCAGACGGAGTCTCTACCTGCACCTTTCCAGCTGTGTCCTGGTTGCCCCAAGAAGCATATTTATGTGATAAACTAGTCTAGTAACTAACATGACCATGAGCTCCGCTGATTAACTTTCCTTACTTAATTATCCTAAACAGTTTGTAATAGCAACTTATAAAGGAATGGGATTAAACTTTTATTTTTTGAAATGCGATGCTTAGGTCCAATACCTTATACAAGAGGCAAAACATAATATATGATATGTTGTAACAAAATAACCTTACTTTTGTATTAATATATAAAAACTCAAAACAATCTGATTATACGATTATAGAATTTTTTTTGTTTTAAGAGTAGATTCAAGAATATATTACTCCTATTATTCCTATATTATTCCTATATCACTCCCTCTATTTTTTTCATTCCTTTCCCTCCTACATATGAAAGAAAGGATAGAGAAGAGAAAAAGAAATTCCTGAATTTGACCTCCTATACCTTCTTTTCTTCCTGATCAAGGCGATTTAAAAACTTGTAACCAATCCTACTAAAAGACAAAATATATTCATAACCCATTGAACAACCAATAAAACATCCACTCCACCATTTGGAAATAGGGTAACATTTTCTTAAAATTGCTTATTGGTGGTTTGGGGGCTTAGTTTTTCTTTGGGGGAACTCAAAGAACATTTCTTAAGAAATGTTCAACATCATTAGTCATTAGGGAAATGCAAATCAAAACAACCTTGTGATTTCACCTCACACCAGTCAGAATGGCTAAGATTAAAAACTCAGGAGACAGCAGGTGTTAGCGAGAATGTAGAGAAAGAGGAACACTCCTCCACAGCTGGTGGGAATGCAAGCTGGTACAACCACTCTGGAAATCAGTCTGGCAGTTCCTCAGAAAACTGGGCATAACACTTCCAGTGGACCCTGCTATACCACTCCTGGGCATGTACCCAGAGGATTCCCCTGCATGCAATAAGTACACATGTTCCACTATGTTCATAGCAGCCTTATTTATAATAGCCAGAAGCTGGAAAGAACCCAGATGTCCCTCAATGGAGGAATGGATACAGAAAATGTGGTATATTTACACAATGGAATACTACTCAGCAATTTAAAAAAATGAATTCATGAAATTCTTAGGCCTATGGTTGGAAATGGAAAATATCATCCTAAGTGAGGTAACTCATTCACAAAAGAACACACATGGAATGCAGTCACTGATAAGTGGATATTAGCCCAGAAGCTCAGAATACCCAAGACACAACCCACATACAAAATCATTCCCAAGAAGGAAGGAAGGAGAGGGCCCTGGTCTTGGAAAGGCTTGATGCAGCATTGTAGGGGATTGCCAGGACAGAGAAATGGGAGGGGGTTGATTGGGGAACTGGTGGAGGGAAGAGGGCTTATGGAACTTAGGGGGAGGGGAAACCAGGAAAGGAAAAATCATTTGGAATGTAAACAAAGAATATAGAAAAAAAAGAGTTTTGAAACTGAAAAAAAATTAATGAAAAACAAAAAGTTGTTTGGCAGAACAATTAGCCCTTGGCCTTAATATTGTATACCCTGTATAGCTGGCAAATGTAATTGTATCTTGGCAACTACATTTGTTTCTTGATGCAAGATGTTGCCTATCCATTCACATTGAGGCAGTGAGAGGCCAGTGATTGGAGGGGAGCGAGGAGGAGCTAAGAGAGGGGAGGGGAGGAGAGAGAGGGGACTGGGAGCTGCAGGAGAGAGCGGAGGAGGAGACACACAGATCCACATGGTGTCGGATGTGCTTCTGGTGTGCTGAGAGGTTAGAAATATTGCGATAAAACTTTATCATTGTAATTTGGCACTATGTAATTGGGAGTTTCATATACATAAATATATTTGGTTAACTACTCAAGTTTAAGAGTCATGCTTTTCCGGATACTTAGAAGGAGTGGGCAGGAGAGAGAGAGACCACCAGAACTTGGAGCAGATGCCTGGCAGGTCGGTACTATATTTTAACCATTTCCCACTACAGTTTCTTCCTGGAAACCGCCATTATATTCTGTTTCTCATAAGTGTTCAAAAAGTCTAATTGTTTGCAATACATTTGTCTTAGCCTCAGTCTTGTTAAGACCCTTCGAACACAGTCCTGGTTTTCATTCCCACTGACCATACCAGGAAAAACTGGTTTGGTAAATAGGCAATGGGTTTTACATTTATACTTTGTTAAAACAAATTCAAACAAAACAATCAAAGTGTGAAACTCTTATGTCTAGAGAAATGTAAGAGTCCTTGCCACCTTTCCATTGGCCATGAGTTCAGGTCTTATCAGACATCCTGTATAGCACACGCTTGCCTACAAATCCAGAGGATTTGACCCTCTCTTCCAGACTTGATGGGCATCTGTTCAAATGTAGTGTATATGCACATAGACACAAACAGTCACCCACAGTCACCCACAGATACACACACTCAAACATAAATAAATCTTTAAAAGTGTGAAACCCTTTTCCTATGCTGACTACTCTGAGATGTGGCTTCTGGTTGTTATTTTTCCGGCTCAGTGTCTTAGGAGATAATGTTTCTCCAGAGTCCACGGTAAATTCTCTCTTCTCTCAAGGTAAACACAACTTAGAAAATCTAGCCAATAACCATATTTTTTAATTCCATAGATGAGAACCCTTTTCTCTGATATCAATATTCTTTGCTATCCCTAACATGCAGATCTTTGGAGTATAAATGAGCATTGACTGACACTCAATACATAATCCATCTTTTCCAGAATTTTTATTATGCACATTCTATCTTTGACACTATCTTATTACTAAAGTGATTTAAGGAGTCACATTGATGATTGATGAGATGACTCAGTGGATCAAGCTGCTTGCTTGCTATCAAGCCTGGCAACCTAAGTTCAATTCTTGGGGGTCAAAATGGGGAAGGGTAGAAACTGACTCATGATAGGTGCCCTCTGATCTCCACATGCGCACAAGCAACGTACTCACACATGGCAGGGAGGATTGTCAAAACCTTCACAAAGGGGCTATCTCCGCATTGCAGCTGTTCCATATGGATGTCACAATTTACACTCATTTCACATGTTAATCAAGGTACTTCCGTATCTTAGACTTCATAATTAATCGACACTTGCTTTTTAAAGGGAAGCATTTTTCATCTGGAGTCAAATCAATATTCTCTGTGTGAGCAATCTCTCTAGTTTCATGATGTCTTCCATCCATCAATAATTTAAAAATGTTCATATTCAGACCATGTAAAATGTGTAGAAGTATAAGATAGTCACTAAAATATTCAAAATCCTTTAAATACATTACTAAACAATATAATATAAATCAACTGTAAAGACACTTCTATATCCCATATTCAAGAGACCTGGGTATTTTACTGATATCTAAAATGTTTGAAATAGAATAAATAATTTTACAATGGAGACAGAGCTGGTCCTAACAAGGCATTTACAAAAATAGGAACAAAAAGTTAGTATTTTCCCCCAGTATACTTCCCTCTGAGACTATGTTGTTAGATGAATAGATCTTTTATATCAGTTATGAAAAACAGCCTCATAATCTAGGCTGAGATCCATCTCAGTCAGTAAACTACATACTCTGTAGGCATGAGGATATTATTGTAATACTAACACAGAATGTTTTTCAACATTTAACATTTTAACATTAATATTTATTATTTCTTTGACAAAATCTATTTTGTATTCAATGCATCAAAATCTTTCTTTTATCTGTTGTATTCTGTTAATGAAGCTTGACTCTGTTGTGCCTGTTGGAGTTCTTAAATTTTTAACTTCCACATTTTCTCCAGTTGGTGTTTTCTTTGTTAATTCTATTTCCACTTTCAGGTCCTGAATAGTATGACTCTTTTCATTCAAATGTTTGTTATGTATTCATAAATTTCTTTAAGGGGTTTATTAGTTTTCTTTTTAAATACCTCTATTATATACATAAAGCCAATGCTATCGTCTTTTATTTGTGTTTCAGCTATAATATTAAGGCCTACTGGAGCAGAGTTGCTGGACACTAGTGGAGACATATTGCTCTGATTGGTACTGATTGTGTTTTTAAGTTTGTGTCTGGACATCTGGGAATGGAAAGAGTGTAATCCTAAGTGCTGATATCTAGCTTTGTCTTTGTTGGATGGATGTTTTCCTCATTGTTTTTTGTTTCCTTTCTGATTGTTTGGAGACTGTGGTGGCCCTGTGTTGCCTATAGGAAAATTTTCTGGGAGTCCTGGTGGGTGTGGGCACTAGGTTTTACAGTTTAAAGTTGTTTCAGGTTATTGGAGCCTAGAACTTAAAAATGGGGAAGGGCTGGCGGCAGTTCAAGAGGGAGAAAAGCAGGGTGTTCCACCAGGATCTTCTAAATTAATCCCCTGGCTATTGGGGCAGAGAGTGAGGAGGGGCCACAGCAGAATACTTGCTAATTTAGAGCTAGGAATAAGACTGGGAGCATTTTATTAGGAGGATCAGAAGGAGAAGTGACAGTCAGCACTTGTCCTAACTGGAGTGGCTTGTGAGTTAGCAGATAATTGGTCTGCTGGAATGGGGAACTGGGATAAGTCAACCAATGATGGGAGGGTATAAGTTATAAGAGTAATGTCTATGTAGACACTGGAGGCAAGGCTAGCAGGGAAAGGGAGTCCTCAGCAGGTAGTCTGCTACAGAGCTAGAAATGAGACTTGGGGATTGGATTTGAAGAAATTGAGGGAAAGATGAAGATCTGGTGCTAGCCTAACTGTATCCAGAGTGGCTTATGGGTTCCCAGGAAATATCAGCTTCAGTTGGGAACTGAGATAGAATGAATGGTAGAGGAGGCAGGTTAGGAGGGGATGATGTCTGAGATCCACTAGAGATGAGGTGGGGGAAGCTGCCACAGGTGTTCTTCTGCACAGCTCCGGGGGAGAGACTGGGGATTGGCTCTGGAGGAATGACAGGGGAGGTGAAGGTATTCAGTCAGCATCCCTGCTTCTTCAGCAGAAGAGGCCAGTTGGTTCCCAGAGAAGGCCTGAAGAAATTTGGAGCTGAGATAGAGCAAGGAGTTCAGACATTAAGTTTGGGAGGAAAGGATTTTTGAGGTGCAGTGGAGCTGGAGGAGCTAGGGAAGGGAGGCTGCATCAGGTATTCTGTGGCAGAGCTGGGGAGGAGAGTGGAAGATTAGATTTGGAGGAGCAGAAGGGGAGATGAAGATCTGCAGGTAATCTAACTGCTTCTGTGATGGAAGGGTTCACTTTGTTCTTAACAAATCCACTTTGCCTAGGAACAGTCACACTACTGCTCTGATGCAGGCAACTTCAGAATTGTATGAGTAAACTTTCCCCCTTCATTGTACAGCACATTTAGATTTCAATGCAATAGAAGTACATTGCTTTTTGCAAATAGGACATTATGTTGTGTTGTCGTCATTTCTGTGCATGTTTTCCAAAGATGGAACTGTGTGCTATTTCAGTTACACATATTTTTGCTGAATACTTCTCTTCCATTCATGTTCAATTAGAGTCCTGGTACACCACTACAATAATCCACTACTGTGCTCTTCTTTCTTGTAAATCAATCACCACTTCTATTTCAGTACATCCAGTGAGGTGCTCTGACATATTAAGGTTCTTGCTGCTATGAAAGTACTCCTGAACTCTTCAATTAATTTGTTTTGAACAATCCAGCATTGCCTAGTGCTATATTCCCTGCTGTTCTGAGGAAAGTAACATCAGTGTTTTAGGTGTAAAAGTGATGACTTTGTTGTAAATGGGATTTAGTTTTCACTGCAGAAGTACATTGGTTTTTGGGAAAATGACAGTGTACAGTATTTTAGTCATTTATGTGTGTCTTTTCCAAAGATGGCACTGTGTACTCTGTCGGTGTCCTCTTTCAGTGATATAATAATCTCAAGTGCTCTGGTTTCTTTTTTTTAAAATAAATCAACACTTCTGTTTCAGGATGTCTCTGCAAGGTCTATTGATATAGAAAAGCACTTATTGTTGTAAAACTGCTATCATTTTCACTATGTTCTTAGGAAAGCCACAGTACCTAGAAACATATGAGTTGCTGTCTTGGTTGTACCAAGGGTAGTATGACTAAACCCATCTGCTCCAACATAGATTGTATGTGAATAATACAACAAAAAATTAGTAGTAGTAGTGTAGTAGTAGTAGTAGTAGTAGTAGTAGTAGTAGTAGTTATCATTACCACTATTATTTTGCCACTATGATACTGCATGAAGTATATCCTCTTGCAGATGTGTTTTCCAAAAAGGAAACTATACAGTGCTTCTGTGTCTTCATGTGCTCTTGTTTCTTATAAATCAGTCATTACTTCTGTTCCAGTACAGCACTTTGAGGTGTATTGCTATTAAAAATTTCTTACTGCGGTCAAAGTGTTACAGTTTTCACTGTGTTGTTAGCTTACCTTAGAACAGGGACTTGCTCTTCTGATTCAAGTAAGTTCAGAGAGCAGTAAATTATTCACAGTGTTGTTAATTTTAATTAACTTTCACTGTAGGAGAACTACACTTTTTTTGGAAATAGGTCACTTGTGCTTGGGTTTTCTAAAGTACACAGATAACACTCAGTACTGTTAAAGTTACATATTCTTATTCTTTACCTTCCCATTCCTTTCCTGTTCAGTTTATGTCCTTGCTCAGTGCTATAATGATAAACACATGTCCTCTGCTTTCTCCTAAATCAATCACCACTTCTTTTTACTTCTCTGTTTGTTGCATTAGTATATCTGATCTATTGTTGTAAAAGTACTAATGTGTTCACTATATTCTTAACAAGACCACTTTACCTAGGAACAAATGCAGTCCTGTTTTGATCTGAGTAACTTCAGAGTTGTACAAGTAAACCAGTCACCTTCACTGAAAACAGGATCTAGATTTTGCCATAGTGGAAGTACATTGGGTGTTGTAGACATGCCATTGTGAAATACGTTTGTCAAAAGAGCTTATATTTTCCAAAAATGCCACTATATATTGCTTCAGTCACTGATGCTTATGCTGAGATCCTCTGCCCCACTCTTACGCAATCAGTGTCATGGTGCAGGACTCTAATAATAATCTCATGTTCTCTGCTTTCTTGTACTCAGTCAACTTACTTCTCTGTGAGGTATATCAGCATAGCAAAGTTATTGCTGTCATAAAAATACTAGTTTTCACTGTCTTTTGTGTTTATTTACTCTTTTATTGTGTTATTATTTAAAACAATATATTGAATATATGTTGATATTATTCTTCCCCTTCCCCAAATCCTTCAATATCCTCTTCTTCTTCCTCTCAACATAACTTTTAATTATTTCTTAAAAAGAAAAGAAAACAATACAAAAATACATACTCCAAAACAGGAAAATAAAATGAAACACTACCCAAAAATAAAAATGCAAAAAAGACACCAAACTAAACAAATAAAAGCACACACACACACACACACACACACACACACACACACAACTGTATGGAGTCCATTATGTTGGTCAACTACTCTTGAACATGAGACCTTCCCCAGAGTGATTGATATGCTTGGTGTATTACTTTATTGTAGAAAACTGATGTTTCCCTTTCCCAGCAGGTATATTTGACAGTCCAATGGTTAACTTTTACCATTCTATCTAAGTTTTTCTTCATTCACTCACTAATTCATTCATTCACCAGCTCATTCATTTTAATATAACAATATACAATATACTAAAGTAAAACAAAAATTACCACATTAAAATTGGACATGACAACCGGGCGGTGGTGGCGCATGCCTTTAATCCCAGCACTTGGGAGGCAGAGGCAGGTGGATTTCTGAGTTTGAGGCCAGCCTGGTCTACCGAGTGAGTTCCAGGACAGCCGGTTCATTTCTGGGTCTTCAATCCTATTCCATTGATCTACCTGCCTGTTGCTGTACCAATACTATGCAGTTTTTAACACAATTGCTCTGTAGTACTGCTTGAGGTCAGGGATATTGATTCCCCCAGAAGTCCTTTTATTGTTGAGAATAGTTTTAGCTATCCTGGGTTTTTTGTTATTCCAGATGAATTTGAGAATTGCTCTCTCCACTTTCTTTATAAGGGCACTTAGTGCTATGAATTTTCCTTTTAATGCAGCTTTCATTGTGTCCCACAAGTTTGGATATGTTTTGCCTTCATTTTCATTGAATTCAGACATGGTCCTGAGTGTCCCAAATTTGAGCAGGCCTCCCAAGAGGCAGGTGGAGATGAGTGTCCTAGGTTAGAGCAGGTCCCCTGAGAGGCAGGCAGAGCTATGTGTCTGGTTCAAGTAGGCCTCCTGTGCCCCTGTTTAGAGCAACCCTCCTGAGAGACAGCCAGAGATTTTGGGTTGGTGTGTTGTCAAGCTGAGGGGTGAGTTCAGGTAAAGAAGTGAACAGGAAGGGAGATGGTGCTCTGAGTGGGCAAGACAGAGACCATGTCTCCTGGGCACTGTAGGGTCCCAGCAGGTATGGGGATTGGGTCTGGAGTCTCACCTTTGTCCCTGATTAGAGCAGGCCTCTTGGGAGAGAGGCAGGGCTGTGGGGTAGGTTGGCAGGTGCACCAATCTGCTATGAGTATAGATGGAGGTGTGGACAAGAAGGGAGATGGGACTCATAGTGGAGAAAAGCCCATGTCTACTGGTCTCTGTGGGATCCTAGCTAGTGAGGTGAGTCTAGGAGCAAATTCTTATGTAAACAATTAGGAGTTAAACAGTCCACAATGTTGTTAATAACATTTAAATTTAACTGCACCAGAATTATGTTACTTTTTGCAAATATTCCACTTTGAGATGTCTTAGTCACTATGAATTTATTTTCTAAAAATGACAATGTGTTGTTAAAGTCAGAAATACTTATACTCTGCTCTCTGATTCCTCACATATTCTAACCCTAACACTAAATTATTCCTAATGTCTTTGTGCAGTATATCAATAATAAACTCAAGTAATCTGCTTTGTTATAATTAATCACCAATTCCCTTTTAGTACAGTACAAGCCCTTTTTCTATAAGGTGCATTTGGATAACAATGTTCTTGCTGTTGTAAAAGGACTACCACTTTTGTTCTCTTCTTAACAAACCTATTTTACATGGAATCATATGTGCTGCTCTTCAGATATAAGCAACATCAGAGCTGTGGGAGTAAATCCATTCGTTTAATTGTAATTGCCATTCAGATTTCACTGGAGTACATATACATTTTCTTTTATCAATATACCAGTGTATTGTATTTATTCAGTTATGTGTGTGTGTGTGTGTGTGTGTGTGTGTGTGTGTGTGTGTGTTTCCAAGGTGATACTGTTTGGTAAGCAACTGTCCTGGTGCAGTGATTAGATGATATCATGTGCTCTGCATGTCAACATTGCTATATAAATACACTACACGTCACTGAAAAATACTCTAAGAGAAGTTAGGGATAGGCTTAAGGTTAAAATATATAAGGAATGGAAGAGCCAAGTTTAAAGACCTGTGATATTAACAATACACAGTGCCATTACTAGAAGGTACACACACACACACACACACACACACACACACACAAGGAAAATAACATGCAGTGGCTTATTTAAAGAAAACAATGTACTTCTATAGCAGTGAGAACTAAATCCTATTTACAACAAAGTGAATGCTCTTACAAATGAACTACCATATCTATTTCAGTACATCTCAATGAGGTACATTTGCATATTTTGCCACTATACAAATACTATCATTTTTACTCTGTTCTTAATAAGCCTGCTTTACTTAGAAGTGTACATGCTGTTCTTCTGATAGAAGCAAAGTCAGAGTTATATGAATGATGCTCTCCAAACTGCTTTAAGTGAGACTTGGATTTCATTGCACCAGAAGTGCATTGCTATTTGCAAATACACTTTTTACAGTGCTTTTATTATATCTGTGTGTGCTACTAAAAGTTAACATATGTATTGTTTTAGTGTCATAGTTTAGTGATGACCTATTCTTACATGTTCTGTTTTTAGCAAATCAATCACCACTTCTATTCTGGGTTTATCTAGGGATGGAAGCACTGCTTTCCCAGTGCTCTGAAGCAACTTCAGAGTTGTAGGGAAAAAACATCCAGTTCATTGTAGATGCAACTTAGTTTTCACTGCAGTGGAAGGACAGTGGTTTTTGCAAATAATTGATAATATAATATACATTATTTTATATATTTATTCTATAAGTACTGTAACTCTAGAGAACCCTGATGAATACACTTTCCTTTCTCCAAAGCCTCCCATATATTGCTCCTTGCTCTCTTCCAAATTTATGGTCTCTTTTTCCTCCATTAATTGTTGTTTTACATACATATATACACATACACAATAATTCTTAAATATATATGTCATGTTATACCTAAATATATAACATATATTCCTAAATATAAATATCCTCTAAACTTTTTCCTCTCATCAATATAGCTACCAGTAATAGCCTTAATAAAATTAAGTACATTTGAAATATTCATGTCACAAACCTCATTGTTGTTAGTATAAGCTTATCAGTTTCTAGCTCATCTGCCTCACTTCAAAGTTCTCTTGTTCATTATCAATCTTGTTGTAGATTATCAGTCTAGAGAAGCCAAATCATTCTATAGCCAATAGAACAAAGTACTGGGAAGAATGTATTATTAACCTAATGATCAGCTAGACTGAGAGAAAATAAGGCATACAATCTTCTAAAGTCTTAGAAAGGGGTGTTTTGAGGACATACTAATCCAAAACACCCCCAAACACAGTTTTCTCTTTCAAACACACATGACACACATAAAAATGCATAAACACAGCCTCTTTCCCCTAAAAACAAAAACAAAACCATCAATTTCTCCTTTACTAGATTTATCATGGTTGTCAGAGTTTAATATTACCCATATGATTGATAGATTTTAGAATCACCTAAAAGAATAGCCTCTGGGCATACCCTTAAATGGTATTAGATCATGTTTCTCTCTTGGAATATCTATGTAGATTTACCAATATTAGTTTAATGAGGGTAGGAAGATCTACCATGAATCATGGGCTGGAGTTCCAGACTGAATTAAAAGGAGAAAGTAAACTGGACACCAGTATTTATCCCTCGTTGCTTCTTAACTACAGATGCAGTGTGGGCACCTGCCTGTCAAGGTTACTGCCATCATGACTTCTTGATCATTATGAACTCAAACTCTACCCTCAAACTTTGATCCAAAATAATCCCTTCCTCAAATGCTTTGGTCAGTGCATTCCTCATAGTAATGAGACAAGGAACTAATGTCTTTTATATGAGTTCCACAAACTATGCAAACTATAATTGGGAAAGGAAGAGGGGGAATATTTTCAGTCTGTCATGACAAGTATGAAAAATGTAGAAATAGTCAGTGAAAGTGTAACTTTTCTTCCTGGGGACTATAATGAAATGCTGTTAAGTAACATTGACCGTAGAGAACAATGAAAGGAAAGTGCCTATGGTTGGTATGGCTTCAGCTTTGGATGCTCTAGTTTTCCCAATAAATTTATTTTGATGAAAATTCACATAAGAATAGACCATCTTAGTATAGGAGAACACCAGGACAGGGAAGCAGGAGTGGGTGGATTGGAGAGGAGGGGAAGAGGGGATGGATTAGGGGATTTTTGGGTGGGTGGGGGAAACCAGGAAAGGGGAAAACATTTGAAATGTAAATAAAGAATATATCTAATAAAAATAGACCATCTTACTTATCATATTTTGGAAAGTCTTTAAAGTCCTCAATTAATCTTAAACATTAAAAGACCTGCAAAAATAGCACAACAAACCTCTGTATACCTTCCTTCATCAGTTCTCTCAATTCTCTCTGTGTGTCTTTCTATCACACTCTCTGTCTCCCTGACTCTCTCCTTTGATTCTGTGATTGTAGAAGTTTGGTCCAGCTCTTCCTCCCAGCTCCATGATCCCAGAAATAAAACTCAGACTCAAAATATATTTACAAATACATTGGCTACACGGCTACACTCTTCTCTGACTAGCTATAACTTAAAATAACCAATTCATTTTAATCTGCATTCTGCCACGTGGCTGGCTACCTGTGCTCATGTGCCATGTGCTCATCTCCTCACATCTTTCTTCCCTGGGCAGATCTCCCCATGCCTGGCTTTATACCAGAATCCTTTTATGCCTCCAGATGTCTCACCTTCTATATCCTGCCGAAGCCATAGGCCATAAGCTTTTAAATTGACAGGTGATGCATCCATGCAATATACAATATAGTCTCTCTACATTTGATCTTTTCATATATATGGAAATATATGTATATTTAATGATAACCATTTTACCCAGAATCTCATGTTACGATTAATATCATATTATAACACATAGTCCAATTTTTTTAAAGTCCCCTGGTCTTTCAAACTTTCAACATTTTAAAAGTTCAATATTTCTTTGAAATATCTACAGTAGTATAAGTGGGGGCCCCTGTGAAGCTAAAAAAAAATTAACACTTTTTTTACAGTTATTGTTGAAAGATAGATATTAATTTCTGAGAATTTTTTCATTTTTATTTTAATTTCTATTAGATATTTTATTTATTTACATTTCAAATGTTATCCCCTTTCCCAGTTTCCCTTCCAAACACCCCTATCCCATTATCCTTACCCCTGCTTCTATGAGGGAGCTCCTAACCCACCTACCCACTCCCTCCTAACCACCTTGGCATATAATACAGGAGGAAAATAGTAGGACACAGTTATAATCAAATCAAAGCAAAATCAATATCCACAAATGGGGCTCAGTGTCTGATGTCCAGGACTGACTTAAGGTTTTCTGTGTTACAAAGGGTTTGAGCAGACTCTCCTCTCTGGCTTTTCCATCTGCATATGTCAAGCTTAACTCACAGTCTGTGGCTAACTTTGTTTCACACTTGTAGCTCTAGTTATGTGTTGCCTCACAGTCCTGGCACTTGTAATATGCTGTCTCTTCCTGCTAAAGTTGTCCCCATTGGGTTCTGGGAGCCTTTCACCTCCCTGATGTCTGGGACTTTCTAAAGGTTCACCCCATTCCCCAGCCCACACTGCTGTGTATTTCTGTTCATTCTCCTGGCCCTTATCTTTTCTACTGTATAGCCCCATACCTGATCTAGGCCTCTTTATTTCCCTTACCCTTCCCTCTCCCACCCAGATCTCTCCCTCTCTCTGCCCCCTGTGATTACTTTGTTCCCTTTCTAAGTGGGATTGAAGCATCCACACTTGGGCCTTCCTTCTTGTTAAGCTTCATATGGTCTATGAGTTGTATCATGAGCATTCTGAACATTTTGGCTAATATCCACTTATCAGGGAGTATATACTATGCATGTCATTTTGGGTCTGGGTTACCTCACTCAGGATGATATTTTCTAGTTCTGTTCATTTGCCTGCAAAATTCACGATGTCCTCATTTTTAATAGCTAAGTGGTATTCCATTGTGTAAATGAACCACATTTTCTGTATCCATTCTTACAGTACATCTGAGTTGTTTCCAGCTTCTGGTTATTGCAGATATGGCTGCTGTGAACATAATGGGGCACATTTCCTTATGATATGGTATATCATCTATTGGGTATATGCCCAGGTATAGCTGGGTATATAGCTGGTATAGCTGGGTCTTCAGGTCTCCAGTTTTCTGAAATGGCCAATAGTGGAGAGATAGAACCTAAAGAGACCACTTTCAGAAGATAGACATGGCCCCCAGTCGAGAGATGGTGCCACCCACCCATCTCAAAAATTTTGACCCAAAATTGTTTCTATCTAAAGGAAATGCAGGATAAAAAATGAAGCAGACTGAAGGAAAGGCCATCCAGAGACCACCCCAACTTGAGATCTATTCCATGCACAGGCACTAAACCCTGACACTATTGTTGATGCCATGATGAGCTTGCAGACAGGAGCCTGGCATGGCTGTCCTCTGTGAGGCTCTACCAGCACCTAGCACTGAGACAGATGCAGATACTTATAGCCACCCACTGGACTGAGCTCTGGGATCTCTATGGAAGACATAGGGGAAGGACTGAAGGAACTGAAAGGTATTGAAACCCCATAGGAAGAAGAACAGTATCAATAACCAGACCCCTCATAGATCCCAGAGACTAAGCCACCAACCAAAGAGCATGCATGGGCTGGTCCATGACCCCCGCTACATATGTAGCAAGGGTCTGCTTCGTCTGGCCTCAGTGGGAGGGGATGTTCTTGTCTCAGTGGAGGCTTGATGTCCCAGATAAGTAGAATGCTAAAGGGGTGAGGTGGGAGTGGGGGGAGCACTCTCTCAGAGATGAAGTGGCTAGGGTATGGGATGGGAGGAGCCTCATGGAGGTGGGACCAGGACAGAGGATAACATTTGAAGTATAGATAAAAAATATCTATAAAAAATATGTTATCTCAGGCCGGGCGTGGTGGCGCACGCCTTTAATTCCAGCACTTGGGAGGCAGAGGCAGGTGGATTTCTGAGTTCGAGGCCAGCCTGGTCTACAGAGTGAGTTCCAGGACAGCCAGGACTACACAGAGAAACCCTGTCTCGAAAAACCAAAAAAAAAAAAAAATATGTGTATATATATATATACACATATATATATATGTATGTATGTATATGTATATGTATATGTATATGTATATGTATATGTATATGTATATGTATATTATCTCTTATATGGGTCTCCAATGCAATAGAGACCAGTTGCCTTTCCTGTTCTCTAATACTCCGAAGCCTTAGCTGCTCCATTATGCCTTAAGGTTACCCAATATTACTACACATGGGGAAGCATCTACATAATAGCATGTTTGGCTGCCAGCTGGAGATGGACATTTAACCTCCCCTGGGCCACAGTCCTATACACTGACCCTGTGGAAATTCTTCCATGGAAATTTCACCTCAATGATGCTTGACATCAAATTAATCATGACTAGTTATTAACCCAAGCTAGGCAGCGATGATTCTCCTACCATAACACACATTTCACTTCAGTGATACTAGTCTCCTGTTAATCACAGCTGAATCCTCAAGCCCAGACAACAGACTTTTAGTTCACACTATCATACTCCCAGCACTGATGGAGTCTTTGTTTTCCTTGAAATTTTGCAACCCACACCTCCATCATCTGTACCTTTCTCAATAGTCTAAGCTTCCAAAGCCTAATTAAACTCTGAGCTCTCAATGTCATTTTTTTCATGATATTCTAAAATCTTTCTTCAATTCTTAAAATAAAATCATCAGCACCATCACAGAAGTATCCCATTTTATGGTGCCAATATCTGTATTAGATAGGATTGTGTTGCTGGGATAAAAATGCTTTCCCAAAGCAACTTTGGAAGCATCAGATTTTTTGTTTATAAATCACAATCACTGCCCAAGACTGAGGGAAGTCAAGGCAGAGCTCCATCAGGAGGAGAGGAAGAAAGTATGACAGAAAAAAATGACTTGTTCAGCATTATTTAACTGCTGAGTCACAATCTATCACTGATAGATGACAAGGCAGGAACTGAATCAGAGACCATGGAAGGACGTTCCTTACTGGCTTTTTCTCTGTGGTTTGTTCAGAATTCTTTCTTATACACCTAAAACCAATTTTCCAGAGTTGACAATTCTCACAGTGGGATGGGCCCTCTTATGACAAGGAAATGGGCTGTAGACATGGCCTCAGGTCTCAATTGAGTTTCCATTTATTAAGTAACTCTTTTATGTCAAGTTTTTAAAACTAATTAGCAAAGTGTCTTTCAAATGAATATTAAGTATATCATAATGATTAATTTAGGCTCAAAAATCATAGTTTCATACAGTGTTGTGTTAGTTGGTGTACTGGCTAATTTTGTGTGTCAAGTTGACACAGGCTGGAGTTATCACAGAGAAAGGAGCTTCAGTTGGGGAAGTGCCTCCATGAGTCCAGCTGTGGGGCATTTTCTCAATTAGTGATCAACTGGGGGTGGACCCCTTGTGGGTGGTACCATCTCTGGGCTGGTATTCTTGGGTTCTATAAGAGAGCAGGCTGAGCAAGCCAGGGGAAGCAAGCAAGCCAGTAAGTAACATCCCTCCATGGCCTCTGCATCAGCTCCTGCTTCCTGACCTGCTTGAGTTCCAGTCCTGACTTCCTTTGGTAATGAACAGCTGTGTGGAAGTGTAAGCTCAATAAACCCTTTCCTCCCCACCTTGCTTCTTGGTCATGATGTTTGTGCAGGAATAGAAACCCTGACTAAGACAAATTGGTACCAGAAGTGGGGTATTCCTGTGACAACCTGACCATGTTTTGGGGAGGACTGTGGAAGGACTTTGGAACTTTGGGCTAGATGGTCCATTCAGCGATGAAATCTCTGTGAGATGTTGTGAAGGAGCTTGGAAGATTATGTTGAGAACAGTGCAGAAGATGGAGGCCTGGCTTGTGAAATTTCAGAGGGAAGATTAAAGACTTATCAGGGCCATGAAGACTCTGTGGTTTTGGTCAGCTGGAGCTGAAGAATCAGCTGTGAGTAACAAGACACCAAAACCATTGAAGTCAACCTTTGTGTTACTGGGACTATTGATGCTAGTTAGCTGGAGCTAAGAAATTAGCGGTGATTAAGAAGAAACCAGCATCACTGAGGTGAAATCTTCTGGGAAGTGTTTTTGGAGAGCACAAAGGGTGTGTTCCAGATAGCCAAGGTTGTACCTTGTGCTGTAGCAGGACTTGGTACTGTATAAGAGTCACCCAGATGGTACTCCTTTTGAAGGCATGAAGGCATCATGAAGAACAGCTGAGGCTTGGTACAGTGAGAGGCCATGGAAGGCCATTGGTGAAAGTGTACCCTCAGTTGTAATTGACAGCCCAAGACTGAAGGGGTCATGCAAAAGAGTTGAGGCTTGGAGATGCCAGTACTATGCGATGTCCACCAAGGACAGCAGCAGCAGTGGAGTACAGGCAGCTGGAGCCTAGAAGACAAGGTGTGTGCTACAAAGGGCAGAGCTGGAGAAGTGACTCAAGCCCTTGGAGGAGCCCAGAAGATCGTGAGTTGGATCCCAGACATTGAGACATTGGAATTTGAGTTTTGCTTTTGATTGTGACTGTGCCCTGATATTTTTCCCTCTTGAAAGAAGGTATTTTAGTGGAGCCCACAGTTAAGAGACTTTGAATTTTTAAAAGACTTTGAATTTTAAGATATTGGACATTTTAAAAGGATTGAACTTTTAATATGTAAAGACTGTGGGACTTTTAACTTTATTTAGATCTTGGGGATGAATAAGAAAGTAAGGGTTGAGGCTTAATAGTGATATGTTGGTGTGTCAAGTTGACAAGGGGTCAATTGTACTGGCTAATTTTGTGTGTCAACTTGACACAGGCTGGAGTTATCATAGGAAAAGGAGCTTCAGTTGGGGAAGTGCCTCCATGAGTCCAGCTGTGGGGCATTTTCTCAATTAGTGATCAACTGGGGGAGGACCCCTTGTGGGTGGTACCATCTCTGGGCTGGTATTCTTGGGTTCTATAAGAGAGCAGGCTGAGCAAGCCAGGGGAAGCAAGCAAGCCAGTAAGTAACATCCCTCCATGGCCTCTGCATCAGCTCCTGCTTCCTGACCTGCTTGAGTTCCAGTCCTGACTTCCTTTGGTAATGAACAGCTGTGTGGAAGTGTAAGCTCAATAAACCCTTTCCTCCCCACCTTGCTTCTTGGTCATGATGTTTGTTCAGGAATAGAAACCCTGACTAAGACAGTTGGTCAGTTACATTATGGCTAAGGATCGACATCAGGGCTGCTACACTCTGAAACTGTGTATTCTCTCTGTCAGGGGACTGTAAGTTCCCTCAAAATCAAAAATTTCCAGGTAACTATGTATTTATTGGTAGTGGTAGTAAGAGTTATATCTGTAGTTGAGAAATAATTTTTAATTATTCTCATACATCCCTATGTTGAAATTGATATGACATCAATATTTCAGCACATTAAGTCAGCACAGTTCTCTTCAAAGCTATGCACAGGCTTAACTGGCTGTGACTCTTAGTTTTCTTCTACTATTATGTTAAAACCTATTGGAAAACTTTAAAAACATGTATCCTCAAAACTAGAGTATACATCTCCCTTCTAGAAGAGAGTGTGTGCTCTTTTCTGAAGTCCATTTACATTTAACTCAAGGTAAAATTAGATGGCTGAAACCTGGCCAACAGATGGCTTCCTTCAGCAGGGAACACTTACAAATTCTAAATTTTCATAATTCTTAAATGTTTATTAATACTCTATTAAATGATGATTTATGTTGTTGTTGTTTTTAAAGGGTTTGTTATGTTGTACCTCAGACTGGCCCAGATCTCACTATGGTCGTGGTGGCCCAAATTCACTATGGAATTTCCAGATGGTTGTGTATTTGTGTTAATCCTACTGCCTTAGTTTAAAGAATACTGTGATTACAGGCATGCGCCACAATGTCCAGCAGCAGCCATATGCAAATATATATGTATACATGAACTATACGTGGATATATAGATATTATATTGTTTTCCTATAAAAGACAACCTCCTCACACTTTAAATCTTGCTTTTCTTCTCTATAGTGGAAGTATAATGGTTTGTACTTTCTCAGTGAAAGATCCATGAAACCTTTCTGATTGAAACTGGCTGGAGGGAAATAAAACAACAAAGTCTTAGTGCTCTATTTTGAGAATTATAGGAAAGTGTTGTTCATAACTTCAAGCATGGCAACACAGAAAAGGAAAAATAATGACAGAGAAAATCCCGATGGGGACCAGCGGAAAGAAACGTTGCTCTGAGTATCGCTGCTGCTTCGTTAAGTAGACCTCACTGTTATTATTTTAAGTAAACCTCTTATTATTTCTGTATAATTTGCAGTATAACTTCAATAATTTGTAGTATAATTTCAAAAGTGACTTGTTGTAGTAGGTAGGGCTTGCACATAAAGCAAATAGAAATTGTTATTTGAATTGTGCATGAGACTTTCTGTGGCTTGCAATGTCTCTAAACTTTTTTCTAACTTCCCTAAGTGCCAGTCTGTGGTAACAGGGATGATTCGGCCACACTATGGTCTTTTGTAGTCTGTTAGACTCTAGAAGTGAAAACTCTAATGAGACCTTGGTGGCCATCTACTCTACTCAGTCAAGGTACCATAGCATGTTGCTCCTTTGATCATAGCATCTATCATAGATTCCAACTCACGTAAGGTACTAAAATCTTTCCCGTTGGCACACTTTCTGTGAGTGAAAGAAATTGTAAATAAACAGCACCAATCCATTCTGCATCAATTGTTCTACATATGTTTAGGCCAAAGTCAGCTGATGCCAAGCAACTCCTGTAACATCCTACCCTGCTCTAACATAGCAAACTTCTGCCAAGTATCGCTGAGCAGAATAGTTTCTGTCTTTGAGGGTAAACATGTGTATAATAGAAAAACAGTGGATTTTGAGTCAAAACTCAAGTTTATGGATCTGTCTATTTGTACCTATGTAAACCCCACTTCTCCATCTACATGTGAAAATGTCTGAATACTTTTACATGTGTTCTTTGAAGTCTTATTAGAGGCTCATTTCACCTTTGCAGCAAAACACCAGACGCAGACTTCCTTTCCCACTGTCCACAACTGCCACCCCCTTCTAACCTCCCTCCCACAACTTTGTTGCTGTGTTCCAGCCCCCCAACCCCATCAGACATTCCCTGCTAACCCAAAGGCTACTCCTCTATGGACAACAACTAGGCTGAAGGCAGACCTATACCCCTTCTTGTGCTACTTCAGATTCAATGCCCCCAATCTCATCCCCAGCCCAAAACCTGCTGTAGTCTACCTTTCCCCTCTCACCCTAGGGATCACAAAGGTGTTCTTTCTCAACTTCCTTCCCCCAACTCATTTTATTTTTTCATCCTCCAACACCAGCAGGCATTCACTGCAAACAGCTGAACAGACCAGGGAAAAGTGAAAAACTGAAGACCTTCAGCACTCCCTCTACCCCTCCAAATCCAATTCCCTAGTCTTTACACCTGCCCATATCTCCTATGGATCCCACAGACCATCCCCTTCTAACTACCCTCCCCCTACATGTTGCTTTATCCCAGCCCCCAACTTTAGCAGGTACCCCATACTAACCAAAACACAGGCTACTCCTGTCAGAAAAACAGGGAGGCTGCCTGCAGATCTTTTTTCCTTCTGTTTTGCTAGATCCAACCCCCTATTTTCTTCCCCATCTCTGCAAAAAAAGACAAGCTTCAGACTTCCTTCCCCAGTGACCACATCTCACATTATCCTTTTCTAACCTCTTTCTCCTACTCACTGTTTTGTCCCAGCCACCGATTTCAGGAGAAACCCACTATGAACCCACTGACCACCCTTCCCAGGTAGCAAGAAGGATGAAAACAAATCAATACCTCTCCTTCTCCAGATCAAATCCCCCACGGTCTCATCCCCAGCTCCATAGCAGAAAACCAGCTGTGGTATCCCTTTCCTTGCTTTCCCTATCACTAATAGGACACAAAGACCATCTCCTTCAACCTCTCTTCCCCAACTCACTCCAGTATCCCAATTTCCCAAGCCAGAAATCACTCCTTTTGAACAGCAAATCAGGGAAACAGTTACACTAATTAAAGACATTTACCACTCCCTGCTTTCCTCTAAATCCAACCCCACAGTCTTAATCCTAGCTTAGCAACAGAACAACTGTTTCAGCCTTCCTCTTCCCTATGCCCCATATCTCCTGTGGATCCCACAGACCTGCTCCTAACTTTCCTTTGTCCACTTGTTGCTTTATTCTAGCCCCCAACTCTAGTGGGTACTCTCTGCTAAACAACAGAAAATTCTTGCCAGGTAAGTAGGTAGGCGGTCACTAGGACTTCTTTTGCTCCTCTAGATCCAATTCCTCAGTACAATCCCCAGCACTATAGCAGACCCTCTATGGTAACATCTTGTCACTGTCTCCCCTCATTGCAAAAAAGCTAAAATAGGTAGACTGTGATTGATCACTTTACTCTCCTACCTCCTGTAAACACCTTCAGACACCTAGCCTATACTCATTTCTTTTTTCATTTTTTATTGAAAAAGGAAGTAAAAAAACATTTTATGATAAAATTGAAGATTCACATGGAAAACATTCCTGACAAAACTGAAGAAAAACACATTAAAATTGACAATTTTCAAGGAAAATTAAAGAGTAAAATGGTAGACATAAAAAACATTGCTAGATTAATTGAAAAAGGAAGTAGAAGCATTTTATGATAGAATTGAAGATTTATGTGGAAAATGTTTCTGATAAAATTGTAGAAAAATATAGAATAACATGTTAAAATTGAAGATTATCATGGAAAATTACAGATAAAATGGTAGGCCTAAAAATATTTCTAAGTTGATTGAAAGTGGAATTATAAATATTTTCTGATAAAATTGAAGATTTACATGGAAAATACTTCTGATAAAAATGAAGACATATATAGAAAACATGTAAAAATTGAAGATTATCATGGAAAATAATACAGATAAAATGGTAGACATAAAAACTACTAAATTAATTGAAAAAGGAATTACAAAAATTATCTGATAAAATTGAAGATTTACATGAAAAATATTTCTGTTAGTCTATGTCTTTTCATTGGGGAATTGAGTCCATTGATGTTAAGAGATCTTAAGGAACAGCAATCAGTGCTTCCTGTTATTTTTGATGTTATTTTTATGTTTGGGTAGTTGATATATATCCTTGATGTTGATATGTATTTCTTTGATGCAGCAGAAGTATTGATCCTATTTTTAATCCATCCTTTTAGTCTCTGTCTTTTTATTTGGGAATTGAGACAAGTGATATTTTGAAATATCAGTGTCCAATGATTGTTGGTTTCTGTTATTTTAGTGGTAGTGGACAGGGTCTCCTCTCTCTCTCTCTCTCTCTCTCTCTCTCTCTCTCTCTTTCCCTCTTTTGGTTTTGCTGGTCTGAGATTATTTATTCCTTATGTTTTCATGGCTGTAATCGACCTCTTTTGGTTGGGAGTTTTCCTTGTAGTATGTTATTCAAGGTTGTATTTGTAGACATATATTGTTTAAATTTGCTGTCATCACAGAATACCCTATTTTTTATATATGATTATTAAAATTTTGTTGGGTGCAGTAATCTGGACAGGCATCTATGGTCTCTTAGAGACTATCACATATATTCAGGTTTTTCTGGCTTTTAATGTCTCCATTGAGAAGTCAGGTGCAATTATAATAGTTCTGCCTTTATATGTTACTTGGTCTTTCCCCTTGCTACATTTAATATTCTTCCTTTGTCCTGTACATTTAGTGTTTTGATTATTACGTATTAGGAGGATTTTCTTTTCTAGTCCATTCTATTTGTTGCTATCTATGCTTCTTGTATCATGCTAGGCATCTTCTTTAGTTGGGAAAGTTTTCTTCCATGATTTTGTTGACAGTATTTTCTGGGCCTTTGAGTTGGAATTCTAATCAATTCTCTATTCCTGTTACCTTTGGGTTTGGTCTTTTCATAGTTTCTTAGCTTTGCTGACTGTTTTGTGTCAAGAGTTTTTTAGATTTATTATTTTTTTGACTTATGTATCCAATTCTATTGTATCTTCAGTGCTTGAGATTTTTTCTTTCTTTTCTTATATACTGCGGAGGTAACATACGCCTCTGTAGTTTCTGTTTGCACCCCTCTTATTTACATATTTCCCTTAGTTTGTGTTTTCTTTATTGACTCATTTCATTTTCATGTCTTGAACAATTTTATTTATTTCCTTCTACTGTTGGTTTTTACTGCTGATTTCCTTAAGGAATTTCTTAACTTTTCCCACACCCTTTGTGGCCATTTTAATATCATAAAATAGACCTTCAACCAAAATTAATCAAAAGAGCTAGATAGAAAACTTTATATGCATTGAAAAAATTTACCAAAATGATATTTGAATCCTTAACATCTATGCCCTACATGCTAGGCTACCCACTTTTGTAAAAGAACCTCTATAGCTTAAAACACATATTGACATTCACACACTGATTGTGGAAGACTTTAATACTCCACTTTCATCAACAGACAGGACATTCAGACAAAAACTAAACAGAAGTACTAGAGCTAATAGATGTTATAAAGCAAATGAACCTAAAATATTTAGAGAACAATTTACTCAAACGCAAAAGAATATACCTTCTTCTCAGCATGTCATGGAACTTTCTCCAAGATTGAGCACATACTTGAACACAAAGCAAGTCCTCCATCTATCTACAAATTTACCCCCAAAAAGATACCAGAGAGAAAACTCCAACCAAAACAGGATAACTACAACCATGAAAACACAGGGAATACATATTCTCAGACAAGCAAGATACAGGAAAATTGAAATAACATCCTGGCATCCTATCAAACAACTAAGGATTAAAATTGAGTATCAACAGCAGAAACAATAGAAATCTTACAAATGCATCAAAATGGAACAACTCTCTACTGAGTGGAAAATGAGTCAAAAAGAAATAAAGAAAGAAATTAAAGACTTTCCAGAATTCAATGAAAATGAATGCACAGCATATCCAAACTTATGGGACATGATAAAAGTGATGCTAAAAGGAAGTTCATAGCAGTAAGTACCTACATAGAACAACAAAGAGATCTCCTACTAGTAACTTAACAGCACACCTAAAAGCTCTAAATTAAAAAAGAAGAAAAGTTATCATACCCAAGAGGAGGAGAGAGCAAGAAATAATCAAATGGAGGGCTGAAATCAATAAAACAGGAAAAAAGAGAACAATGTGATGAATCAATGAAGCAAGGAACTGGTACTTTGAAAAAGCCAACAAGATAGGCAAGTCTTTATCCAAACTAATTAATAAATGGAGGGAGAATATCAAAACTAACAAAATCAGAAATGAAAAGGGACATAACAACAGACACCAAGGAAATCTAGAGAACTGTAAGGACATACGTTTAAAACATTGTACTTCACCAAATTAGAAAATGAAAAAGAAATGGATAATTCTCTCAATAGGTACCCCTTAACAAATTTAAATAAAGATCAAATACAAAATTTCAATAGCCTATAACCCCTAGTGAAATAAAAGCGGTCATCAAAACTCTTTCAAAGAAAAAAGCCTAGGGTCAGGTAACTTTAGCATAAAATTCTACCAGACTTCAAAACTATATTTAATACAAATACCCCTCAAAATAGAAACATAAGGAACATGTGTGGAACAATATTCCACAAAATCAAAACGGAAAGAAATTTGCCAAATCCATTTTATGAGGCCGCAGTGACATAGATAGCAAAGTACATAAAGATTCAAAAAAGAAAAAGATTTATAGACTAATTTCTTTATGAATATAGATGCAAAAATCCTCAATAAAGTACTTACAAACAAAATCCAAGAACACAATCAAAAAGATCACTCAAATCATCATAAATACTATTTTGAATAGATATGCAAAATGAGGACAACCTTGTCTTTTTCCTGATTTTAGTGGAATTGTTTTGGATTTTTCGTCATTCAATTTGATGTTGGCTATAAGCTTACTGTAAATTCCCTTTATTAGGTTTATGTATGTTCCTTGAATCTCTAATCTCCTCAGGACTTTTACATGAAGGGGTGTTGGATTTTGTCAAAGACATTCTATGTATCTAGTGGTATGATCATATTAAATTTACTGTCTTTTGTACATTGAACCATTCCTGTAACTCTAAGATGAAGCAGATGAAATGATAATATTCATAAGTGACCCTAAAATTTCTACCAGGGAACTCTTACAGCTGATAAACATTTTCATTCAAGTAGCTGGATACAAGACTCAAAAAATCAGTATACAAAATCAATGTACAAGAAAAATCAGTATACAAAAAAATCCTATATACAAATGACAAATGGACTAAAATCAGGAAAATAACAGTTTTCCTAGTAGTTTCAAATAACATAAAATATCGCAGAGTAACTCCAAGTAACAAGTCTTTAAAGAAAGAGATTGAAGATGATATCAGAATATGGAGAAGTATCCCATACTCATGGATTGGTAGGATTAATATAGTAAAAATGGTTATCCTACCAAAAAAAAGCTCTACAGACTCAATGCAAACTTCATCAAAATTCTAAAACAATTCTTTACAGACCTTGTGAGGTCTCAACTTGAAATGGATAAACAAAAGATACAGGATAGCTAAAACAATCCTGAACAGTAAAATAACTGCTGGATGTATCACCATCCATGAATTCAAGTTGTACTACAGAACTATAGTAGTAAAAACAACATGGTATTGATATAGAAATAGATATGTCAACCAATGAAATTGAATTGAAGACCTAGACATAAATCCTTATATCTGTGGACACCTGATTTTTCATGAAGCCAGAAATACACACTGGAAATTATACAGCATCTTCAAAAACTGGTACTCATCAAACTGAATGGCTGCTTATAGAAGAATGCAAATACATCCATACACCCTGGAGAATATGTAAGTTCACAAAAGACCTCAGCATAATGCCAAATACACAGGACCTGATAGATTTGGTAGTGGGGAATGGCCTTAAATGCACTGGCAGAGATGAAGACTTTCTGAATGGAACACTGACAGTGTAGACACTACAATTAACTATGTATAAATGGGAACCCATGAAACTGAAAATCTTCTGTAAGGTAAAGGACACTGAATATTAGACAAAGGACACTTTCAACCAGAACAAGTGGAAGCCTACAGAATGGCAAGAGATGTTTTCCAACTCCACTTGTGATAGAGGACTGGAATCTAAAATACATAAAACCTCAAGAAACTAGATATCAAATAAAAGCAATCCAATTAAATTATGGGGTGCAGATTCAAACAAAATTCTCAATAATTTCAAATGACTGAGAAACAAAGAAATGTTCAACACTCTTAGCCATCAGTGAAATGCAAATCAAAACTTCTTTGAGATCCCACCTTACTCCTGTCAGAATGGCCAAGATCAATAACACAAGTGACAGGTCATATAAGCAAGAATGTGGAACAGGGGGAAGACTCCTCAATTGCTATTGGGAATGCAAACTTGTACATACATGATCAAAATCAGTATGTTAGTTCCACAAAAAATAGGAAATCCACCTGCCTCAAAACCACTCCCTGGCATATACCCAAATATTACACCATCCTACCACAAAGACATTGGCTCAACTATGCTCACTAGTTTTATTCATAATCACCAAAAATCAGAAAACAATCTAGGTATTCCTCAACCAAAGAATGTTTTAAAAAAATAAATCATGAAATTTACAGACAAATAGGTAGAACTAGAAAAAACATCATCTTAAGTGAGAAAGAGAAATATGAAATATAATCACCAAAAGGGGCATAACACCAGTCAAGTAATTGATAACCAAGTTATAAGCAAAAGACTCAGAGAGGATAGGTAAAGAGGTAGGTCTATGGAGGACACATGGATCTCCCTTGTAAGGCAAATAGAATAAATTTGTGTGTGGATTGAGGGAGGGAGATGGGGATGAGAGTGGAAAGGATCAGGTGTGGGAGGGAGACACACTGGAGGGAGAGAGCTTGGAGAAAGATGGTTGGTGTTTGTGAGCATTTAGGGGATGGTGTGGAAACCTAGTGCAGTGGAAACTTCCTGGATGATGTTAGTGAGGAGTCATAGTAACTGGGGATATGGAGTCTGAAACAGTCATCTCTTGTAGCCTGGCAAGGCTCCCAGTGGCAGGACTGAGTTACACTCATTTGCATTGTTCTCTGAAAGGGTCCCACTGAGATCTCCAAGCAACCCATGCTGATGCTAGAACAGTATGGCCACAAAGACAATATCCTCACGGCTCATTGAACAGGAAGAGGTAAAGCTGGTGACTGCATGGAGCCTTCACCTGTAAGTTATATGCTCCTTGGGTAGAGAGGTACTCTGGAGGCTTCCAAAAGAGAGACATAGACACCAGGACATCCCCAAAATTTTGGCCTACTATCTGTCTTGCCTACAAAATGTACTGGAACAGTCTAAATTGGAAGACTCAATTGGCTCCCTCTCCTAGGAATCCCACTGATTATGGGGCAGAAAGATTGTGGGAGTCAGAGCCAATGGAGTGTACCAAGAAAACAGTCCACTGGGTTAACTAAGTAGGGCACATATAGGCTCACTGAGACTAAAGCAATAGATATGAAGCACATGGCCTGCAGGGATCTACACCAGACTCTGTATTTATGTTGTGACTATTAGCTTGGCTTTTTGTGGTACTGCCACTTCTGGAAGCAGGTCCATCTTTGACTCGTTTGCCTACTCTTGAGACACCTTTCCTCCTGTTAGGTTGCCTTGTTCAGCCTTGGGATGAGAACTTCGCCTTGTCTTATTTTGTTTTGTTTTGTTGTGTTTGGCTGTTCTCTTAGAGGTCTACTCTTCTCTGAAGGGAGATGGAGGAGGAGTGGATGCAGGGGAGATGGCACGAGTAGAAGGAAGGGACTGTATGAGAGAGAATCTATTTTCAAAAAATTACAAAAGAGGTACTGTGTGAGGAAAGAATCAACTTTCAATAAAACAGGAAAAGTGAAAAAGATGAAAGATGGAAAAAAATGGAAAAACTTTGCTATTTATGCTCTAGTATCTTCAAACCCATGTTATAAGTAAAGGAATTGTGGTATTTTACATAATGATCCATCTACTAATAAAAGCATCATATTTAATTATAAATGACCTATTCGTGTACAATATAAATGAGTGCAATTATTTTGCATAAACTGAGATATTAAGCATATCTGTTAGGTTTAAAAGCATAAACAAATCCTTGCAAAACTTTCAAAACAGAGATGAATTTATGGCTATATATCAATTCAAAGATAATGTTAAATAAGAATATCTAATGCTTTGTAGGAAACATTCTGAAGTTCTCTTTCACATATCCTTGCTGACTATATGTCCTGCGCATCATGAAACAAGAGAACAGTATGCTCTGGGTGCACAAGCTTAGTGTGACACAAATTAACACAGCACCAGGAGCCATCGAACAAATCTCCTGCCAAGTGTCAAGTCTCTACAGAGGCCCTTAAAACACACTGTTCACATCAACTAGATGAACACATCAGTCCAAGAGGCATTTTTTTTGTATTTCAAATTACACAGAGAACTTTTCTTTAGAAACAGAGAAGGAACTAGACATAAAGTGGGCAGATGAATTTTTGAGACAATTTCCTTAGGGGAAGAATGAAACATGTGTTAGGTGCTCACTGGCTATTTCTAGGAGGTTTCCAGCTCAGTAGACCAATTGTACATTTTAAGTAAATTTCCAAGTATTACTTATATCCAGTATATTTTTCAGTACACAAGATAAGTACTGATAAATCATATATAAAAATTTTAAATTTTAAATATTCTGCCTATTTTTTTTTTTACTTTTCTTGACTTTGAGTGAACTTTGGTTCTTTTGTACCTAGAGAATGTTAACTTGACCTAGAAGCTAAATTGAAAACTGGTAAGAGATTTCTTGTGAGAATTCTAAACATGGAAAAGTAAACCAGATAAAGTATTTTTAAAAATAGAAGCATACACACAAAAATGAGAACAAAGAAGGTTTGGGAGTACCTGGAGATACTGCTGGGAAAAGTGCTCAGCATAACATTGTTATTAAGTTCTATGCATGTTTTATGGCAGTGTGGTGTGTGTGCTTCCAGAAAAGACATGAATTGCATGTGTATACTGCACTGTATTCAGAAAGATTCAGGCATATGTTAATTAGCTGATTCTGTTATTCTTTTTATACTGAGACTCTGTAATGGCAAAATATTTCCCCAAATTCTTCCCCTCAATCTTGTTTTAGGCAAAGTGGAAGAATAATAAAACATAAGAGACAGAGAAGGTAACTCGCTGCCTAGGAGCATGCCTTGTGATGTTTACAAGCATCATGGCATCCTGAATAAGTTGGAGCCAATGACAGACACAATGAAATCAATTTGTAACAGGGAAGAACTTAGGGAAATCCGATCCTCAAGCTCAGGACCAGCCCTTCATTTCCACTTAGGGCCCCAGCATTTCCTCTGGCATTCTTGTGTTCTGTAATGACTAGTTTCTCTGTCTTTTTTTCCTCTCATCTGTTCTCTGTCCTTCCAATCCCATTCATATTTTGTGTCAGAGATAAACCTTGGACATTGCATTCCATAATCAATCTCTGATTTTCTTTACTCCTATATTCCTGAATAATTGTTGGAAAAGAAAAAATAAAAAGAGCAAACTTCATAAGGCATAAATAAATCTAATAGATAAGAACAGTGAATAGATCTTACTCATCCTCCATAGCAAAAAAGAATCCTGTGTATATGCAAAATAAACACAGTCCAGTTGGTCCATTAATGAATATGGATATATTCTTATCAGGATCCTGGTAATCATCTGGCCACATAGGCTTGGTTATGCAAACCATTAACACCAACCTTAAAATCCATCACCTCGTTAATGCCTGTTTGGAACTAAGATGATAGTGCTGATATTTAAGTACAAGCCTGATACTTAGAAAAAGGTTTTAAGTTTTAAAGGGAACTATTTACACATTAAGGTTAAGAACATTTCTTGACCATCTTACAACCCAAATTACTGCTCATGATCTGATGCTCAGGTCATACTCTAGAAAAAGAGGATATGAGAATGGACACAGGAAAAATATAAATACTGATATTTGATAGTTCTCATGTGTAGTTGTGTATCATTTCCTGATCCAGATAATAGGATGTGGGTTCAGTATCAATGTCTACTGAACTCTGAAGGGGTACATTTTAATAATTCTTCTGATTTATTATCTACTGGAATAATTACTAAGACTAAGAACATAGCTGCTCAGAAGAACTGTAAAAATATGTAGTTGTGAGAAGAAGCAAAATAATCATTTGATCTACTTTCTGTAGGCTTCCACAGAAAGAAGCCATAATATGCTAATCTCAAACAAAAAATGCCTTTGGGTCAGACAAAGAATCTCACTTTCTTTCTCTGTTGCACTTTATAAATATAAATGTCATTTGAGGCTGCTCAGGAAAATGGCAATAAACGTGCATTTCTTAAGTTTGAGTGCACTTTTAGTAATTCACTAATTGAAAAAGGTTGTATAGCTTCAATTTTATTATTTCAAAGTCTATGTTTTGTTATTTTTTTTCTGTTCACTATTCTAGATATTGGCTACATGAGGACAAAAAACCTGATCCTGATTATTGGAGAGAAGTGGTGAGAAACAGAACTAAATGAATGTATAAGCTTATCTGGTGGTAGTTACTAGTTATAACGCAAGAATGACAAATGCTAGGCTGCCTCAAACGTAAAGAGATCTGCCTACATCTGTCTCTGGAATGCAGGGATTAATGGTATGAACTCCCACTGCCAAGCCCAGTAAGGGAGCTTGTTAACTACAAGATGGTACAACCGCTCTGGAAATCAGTCTGGCGGTTCCTCAGAAAATTGGGCATGACACTTCCAGAAGACCCTGTCATACCACTCCTGGGCATATACCTAGAGGAATCCCCTGCATACAATAAAGACACATACTCCTACTATGTTCATAGCAGCCTTATTTATAAAAGCCAGAGTTGGAAGGAGCCCAGATGTTCCTCAAAGGAAGAATGGATACAGAAAATGTGGTATATTTATACAATGGAATACTACTCAGTAATTAAAAATAATGAATTCATGCAATTTGTAGGCAAATGGTTGGATCTGGAAAATATCATCCTAAGTGAGTTAACCCAATCACAAAAGAATACACATGAAATGCAATCACTGATAAGTGGATATTAATGAGCCCAGAAGCTCTCAATATTCAAGGCACAATTAGCAAATCGAAAGATTACCAAGAAGAAGGAAGGAGAGGACCCTGGTCCTGAAAGGACTGGATCCAGTTTTGTAGGAGAGTACCAGAATAAAGCAGAGAAATGGTGGGGTAGTGATTGGGGAATAGGCGGGGAGGGGGGAGCGGGGGGGGGTGGAAGAGGACATATGGGACATATGATGAGGGGGGACAGGGAAAGGGGAAAGCCTTCGGAATGTAAACAAAGAATATAGAAAATAAAAAAATGTAAAAAAATAAAAATAAAATAAAAATAAAAAGAAGAAGAAGAAGACATTGGTCCAGATAAGCACCCAGAGGGAAGCTGGGAGGAGACTTGAGTCCAGCCTAACAGAGCTGAGGAGGTAATTCAGAGACCAGTGATGGAAACCTTCCAGTTTCCAAAGAGCACCAACACCCTCTGAGATAGCAGCACAAAACGTTAGGCTCTCAGGAGCTTTAAACACCAACCAGTAATAACAAGACCAACTAACTCCAGAAATAAACAAAGGGCAAATATAGGAATATTATGGCAGTATCCAAAACCAGTTCCCCAACAGAAGTAAGTCCCGGATACCCCAAAACACCAGAAAAGCAAGATTCAGATGTAAAATCACTGGTCAGGATGCTGTTAGAAGAACACTTAGACAAATCTCTTAAAGAAATACGGGAGAAAATGGATCAAAAGTTAGAAGCCCTTACAAGTCAAGCACAAAAATCACTTAAATAAATTCAGGAAAATATGGATCAAAAAATAGAAGCCAATAAGGAGGAAATACAAAAATCACTTAAAGAAATACAGGAGAACGTGGGTCAACAAGTAGTAGTCATGAAAGAGGACACACAAAAATCTCTTAAAAGAATTACATGGATATTGCCTGCAGCTTCCCATCCAGCTGGTGGTGGGGAAGCCGGACCCAGCCAGCATGCCAGGTGCTCAGACCCAGCTGGTGGCAGAACCAGGTACCCGAGACAGCCTGAGTTTAAGACCTTCGGGGACTCAGGCCTGGAGCGGGAGTTGGGCACAGAGTAGCGGTTGCGCTCTGCACTCGCGGGGCAGACCCCGAGCTCCCTGCAGGCAGCTGCCATATTGCCTGCAGCTTCCCATCCAGCTGGTGGTGGGGAAGCCAGACCCAGCCAGCGTGCCAGGTGCTCAGACCCAGCCAGAGGCGGAACCAGCCTCCCATCCAGCCGGTGGCGGGGAAGCCGGACCCAGCCAGCTTCCCAGCAGCTTGGGACAAGCAGGCAGAACCAGATAACTGAGATATCCCAACTTTAAGACCCCTGGGGAAACAGGATATCAGACAGCAAACCCTGAGCAGGAGCAGTGCAGAGCAGCCGCCCAACAGGCGGAACCAAGTACCTGGGATATCCTGAGTTTAAGACCTCGGGGGACTCAGGCCACCTGTCAGCAATCTGTGAGCAAGAGCCCTGCAGGACAGTGGTTCAGGTATCCCAGTCGCTGGGAAATAGCCTTACAACCCCACAGGAGGGTCAAGCACCAGCTAGTATCTACAGGACCAACTAACACCAGAGTTAACCAGATGGCAAAAGGCAAATGTAAGATTGCTACTAACAGAAATCAAGGCAGTATGGCGGCATCCGAACCCAGTTCCCGGACAGCAATAAATCTTGGATACCCCGAAACACCAGAAAAACAAGACTCAGATCTAAAATCACTGGTCAGGATGCTGATAGAGGAACACTTAGATAAATCTCTTAAAGTAATACATGAGAAAATAGATCAAAAGCTAGAAGCCATTACAAGGCAAACACAATTAAATCCCAGATATCTCAACACACCAGAAAAACAAGACTCAGATCTAAAATCACTGGTAAAGATGCAGTTTGCAGATCACTTAGATAAATTTCTTAAAGTAATAGAGGAGAAAATAGATCAAAAGCTAGAAGCCCATACAAGGCAGACACAAAAATCACTTAAAGAAATCCAGGAGAATATAGAGCAAAAATGAATCCCAATAAGGGGAAGAAACAAAAATCACTTAAAGAAATACAAGAGAACATGGGTCAACGAGTAGAAGTCATAAAAGAGGAAACATAAAAATCCCTTAAAGAATTACAGGAAAACACAAACAAGCAACTGAAAGATCTGAGCAAAACCATACAAAATCTAAAAACAGAAGTAGAAACAACTAAGCAATCGCAAAGGGAGACAATGTTGGAGAGAGAAAACCTTGAGAAGAAACCAGGAGGCATAGATGCAAATATCAACAATAGAATACAAGAGATAGAAGACAGAATCTCAGATGCTGAAGATACCATAGGAACCATGGATTCAACAATTAAAGAAAATGCAAAATGCAAAAAGCTGGTAACCCAAAACATTCAGGAAATCCAGGACACAATGAGAAGACCAAACCTAAGGATTATAGGGATAAATGAGAATGAAGATCTACAACTTAAAGGGCCAGCAAAATCTTCTACAAAATTATGGAAGAAAACTTCCCCAAACTAAAGAGAGATGCCCATGAATATACAAGAAGCCTATAGAACCCCAAATAGACTGGACCAGAACAGAAATACTTCCCGTCACATAATAATCAAAAACCCAAATGTACTAAACAAAGAAAGAATATTAAAGGCAGTAAGAGAAAAAGGACAAGTAACATATAAAGGAAGACCTATCAGAATTACACCAGACTTCTCACCTGAGACCATGAAAGCTAGAAGATCCTGGGCAGACCTCATGCAGACCCTAAGAGAACACAAACTTCAGCCAAGACTACTATACCCAGCAAAACTCTTAATTGCAATAGATGGGGAAACCAAGATATTCCACGACAAAACCAAATTTGCAAGATACTTATCTACAAACCCAGCCCTACAAAGGATAATAGGGGAAAAATACCAACACAAGGGGGGAAAGAACACCCCAGAAGAAACAAGATAGAAACCCCATCTCATCCAACCCAACCACTCAAATACAAATAATAATAATAATGCCCAAAATGTCAGGAAGTAATAATTACTATTCCTTAATATCTCTTAATATCAATGGACTCAATTCCCCAATCAAAAGACACAGACTAACAGACTGGAAACGGAAACAGGACCCTACATTTTGCTGCATACAGGAAACACATTTCAGTGTCAAAGACAAACACCACCTTAGAGTAAAAGGCTGGAAGACAGTTTTACAAGCAAATGGTCCCAGGAAACAAGCTGGAGTAGCCATTCTAATATCAGATAAAATTGACTTTCAACCTAAAGTCATCAAAAGAGACACAGAAGGTCACTTCCTGCTTGTCAAAGGGAAAATCCACCAAGAAGAATTCTCAATACTGAACATCTATGTGCCAAATGTAAGGGCACCCTCATTCGTAAAAGAAACTTTACTAAAGCTTAAAGCACACATCGCACCTAACACAATGATTGTAGGTGACTTCAACACTCCACTCTCCTCAATGGACCGATCAGGAAAGCAGAAATTAAACAGGGATACAGTGAAACTAATTGAAGCTTTGGACCAATTGGATTTAACAGATATATATAGAACATTCCATCCTAAAGCAAAAGAGTATACCTTTTTCTCAGCACTGCACGGTACCTTCTCAAAAATTGATCATATAATTGGTCACAAGACAGACCTCAACAAATACAAGAAGACCGAACTAATCCCATGTCTCCTATCGGATCACTATGGAGTAAAAGTGGTCTTCAATAGCAAGAAGAACAACAGAAAGCCCACATACACATGGAAACTGAACAATACTCTACTCAATGACACCCTGGTCAAGGAAGAAATAAAGAAAGAAATCAAAGACTTTTTAGACTTCAATGAAAATGAAGGTACGAGCTACCCAAATCTCTGGGACACAATGAAAGCAGTGCTAAGAGGAAAACTCATAGCCCTGAGTGCCTACAAAAAGAAACTGGAGAGAGCATACACTAGCAACTTAACAGCACACCTGAAGGCCCTGGAACAAAAAGAAGCTAACTCACCCAGGAGGAATAGAAGAGAGGAAATCATCAAACTAAGGGCTGAAATCAATCAAGCAGAAACAAAGAGAACCATACAAAGAATCAACAAAACCAAGAGCTGGTTCTTCGAGAAAATCAACAAGATAGATAAACCCTTAGCTAGACTAACCAAAGGGCACAGAGATAGTATCCAAATTAACAAAATTAAAAATGAAAAGGGGCATATAACAACAGAAACAGAGGAAATTCAAAAGATCATCAGATCCTACTACAAAGGCCTATACTCAAAACAACTGGAGAATCTGGAGGAAATGGACAATTTCCTAGACAGATACCAAATACCAAAATTAAATCAGCATCAAGTAGATCAGCTAAACAGTCCCATAACCCTTAAAGAAATAAAAGGGGTTATAGAAAGCCTCCCAACCAAAAAAAAAAAAAAAAAAAGTACGGGACCAGATGGTTTTAGTGCAGAATTCTACCAGACCTTCAAAGAAGACGTAACACCAATACTCTTCAAACTATTCCACAAAATAGAGACAGAAGGGACACTGCCCAACTCATTCTTCGAAACCACAATTACGCTGATACCTAAACCACAAAAAGATCCAACAAAGAAAGAGAACTACAGGCCAATTTCTCTTATGAATATTGATGCAAAATACTAAATAAAATTCTTGCCAACCGAATCCAAGAGCATATCAAAACGATCACTCACCATGATCAAGTAGGCTTCATTCCAGGGAAGCAGGGATGGTTCAATATACAGAAATCCATCAATGTAATCCACTACATAAACAAACTAAAAGAAAAAAACCACATGGTCATCTCATTAGATGCTGAAAAAGCATTTGACAAAATTCAGCATCCTTTCATTCTAAAAATCTTGGAAAGAGCAGGAATTCAAGGCCCATACCTAAACATAGTAAAAGCAATCTACAGCAAACCAGTAGCCAACATCAAAATAAATGGAGAGAAACTTGAAGCAATCCCACTAAAATCAGGGACTAGACAAGGCTGCCCTCTCTCTCTCCATATCTTTTCAATATAGTACTTGAAGTTCTAGCGAGAGCAATTAGACAACATAAGGAAGTCAAAGGGATACAAATTGGAAAGGAAGAATTCAAAGTATCATTATTTGCAGATGATATGATAGTCTACTTAAGCGATCCAAAAAACTCCACCAGAGAACTTCTACAGCTGATAAACAACTTCAGCAAAGTGGCTGGTTATAAAATTAACTCAAGCAAATCAGTAGCCTTCTTGTACTCAAAGGACAAGCAGGCTGAGAAAGAAGTTAGGGAAATAACACCCTTCACAATAGCCACAAACAACATAAAGTACCTTGGCGTAACTCTAACCAAACAAGTGAAAGATCTGTATGACAGGAACCTCAAGTCCCTGAAGAAAGAAATCGAAGAAGACCTCAGAAGATGGAAAAATATTTCTTGCTCCTGGATTGGCAGGATCAATATAGTAAAAATGGCCATCTTGCCAAAAGCAATCTACAGATTCAATGCAATCCCCATCAAAATCCCAAATCAATTCTTCATAGATATAGAAAGAGCAATTCTCAAATTCATCTGGAGCAACAAAAAACCCAGGATAGCTAAAACTATTCTCAACAATAAAAGGACTTCTGGGGGAATCAATATCCCTGACCTCAAGCAGTACTACAGAGCAATTTTGTTAAAAACTGCATGGTATTGGTACAGCAACAGGCAGGTAGATCAATGGAATAGGATTGAAGACCCAGAAATGAACCCACAGACTTATGGTCACTTCATCTTTGATAAAGGAGCCACAACCATCCAGTGGAAAAAAGATAGCCTTTTCAGCCGGGCGTGGTGGCGCATGCCTGTAATCCCAGCACTTGGGAGGCAGAGGCAGGCAGATTTCTGAGTTCGAGGCCAGCCTGGTCTACAGAGCGAGTTCCAGGACAGCCAGGACTACACAGAGAAACCCTGTCTCAAAAAACCAAAAAAAAAAACAAAAAAAAAAAAAAAAGAAAAAAAAAAGATAGCCTTTTCAACAAATGGTGCTGGTTCAACTGGAGGTCAACATGCAGAAGAATGCAAATTGACTCACTCTTATCTCGTACTAAGATCAACTCTAAGTGGATCAAGGACCTCCACATAAAACCAGACACACTGAAACTATTAGAAAAGAAACTTGGGAAGACCCTGGAGGACATGGGCACAGGGGTAAAGTTCCTGAACAGAACACCAATAGCTTATGCTCTAAGATCAAGAATTGACAAATGGGACCTCATAAAATTACAAAGTTTCTGTAAGGCTAAGGACACTGTCAGAAGGACAAAACGGCAACCAACAAAGTGGGAAATGATCTTCACCAACCCCACATCTGACAGAAGGCTAATATCCAATATATACAAAGAACTCAAGAAGTTAGACACCAAAGAACCAAATAACCCTATCAAAAAATGGGGTACAGAGCTAAATAAAGAATTTTCACCAGCCGAAATTCGGATGGCTGAGAAACACCTTAAGAGATGTTCAACATCATTAGTCATCAGGGAAATGCAAATCAAAACAACCCTGAGATTCCACCTCACACCAGTCAGAATTGCTAAGATTAAAAACTCAAGAGTCAACAAGTGCTGGCGAGGATGTAGAGAAAGAGGAACACTCCTACACTGTTGGTGGGATTGCAAAATTGTAAAACTGCTCTGGAAATCAGTCTGGCGGATCCTCAGAAAATTGGGCATGTCACTTCCAGAGGACCCTGGCATACCACTCCTGGGTATATACCCAGCGGAATCCCCTGCATACAGTAAAGACACATGCTCCACTATGTTCATAGCAGCCTTATTTATAAATAGCCAGAATTTGGAAGGGGCCCAGATGTCCCTCAAAGGAGGAATGGATACAGAAAATGTGGTATATTTATACAATGGAATACTACTCAGCAATTAAAAATAATGAATTCATGCAATTTGTAGGCAAATGATTGGATCTGGAAAATATCATCCTAAGTGAGTTAACCTAATCACAAAAGAATACACATGAATTGCAATCACTGATAAGTGGATATTAATGAGCCCAGAAACTGAATACTCAAGGCACAATTAGCAAATCAAAAGATTCACAAGAAAAAGGAAGGAGAGGACCCTGGTCTTGAAAAGACTGGATCGTTTTTTTGTAGGGGAGTACCAGAACAGAGAAATGGTGGGGGGGTGATAGGGGAATGGGCGGCAGAGGGGGAGAGGACTTATGGGACATAAGGTGAGGGGGGAACTGGGAAAGGGGAAAGCCTTTGGAATGTAAACAAAGAATATAGAAAATAAAAAAATAAAAAAAGAGAAAAAAAAGAAGTCATTGTTATGTGACCTCTAGAAACAAAATAACCTTCGCTATCAGAGAGCGCTTATGATGAATGTCTTTAAGGTAACTCAAGAAAGAGTGTGGCTACTAAAGTAACTCTGGAGAGAGGTATTTGAAAAATTGGCTGATTGCTGAAATCTACAGTAAAAAGACCATTGTGAGTCTGAAGTTTAATTAGGAAGTACTGTGATATCATACACATAGTATTAGCATCTTTCAGGAAGATGCAAGCAAAAGAGAAACTACAATGGTAGCACCAAGATCTACATAATAAGCTTGTATACCATGGAAAGAACATAATAAGGACATTTCTCTGACAATTTATGTTTAAATGTGCTAAGCCCATGCTCCTTTTAGACAGGTATACAGAAATATTCAAACAGTAATTGGAGATGCGTAATAATACTTACATACTTCATTAAAAAGGATCTAGACTAGAGAAAGAAACTTGAAAGTGATTCAATAGAGATCATTTTGTTGTTGTTGTTGTTGTTGTTTTAATTTAAATTTAAGTTTTTATTTTTTATTATGTTCCACACAGTGCATATTTTTATACCAATCATAAAAATGATGAACATGTTATTAAATGAGCATAAAAGGATAAGTCTTTTAGTTTGTTTGTTTTGCTTTGTTTCTAGTAGAGCTTAAAATCTTGGTTCTTACCAAAGACACAAATCACATATCAAGTGATGTCTCACAAGAAGAAAGGAGTGGACACTGGTGCTAGAATGGACCAAAACATCATTGTGGGAGAGTACAAGAACAGTAAAGTGGGAGGGGGTGGATGCGGGAGCAGGGGGAGGGAAAAGGACATGTGGGACCTTTGGGGGTGGGGAACCAGAAAAAGGGAAATGAATTGTAAATATAGAATATATACAATAAAAAAAACCTGTCAACCAAATGGATTTAAACCAAAAAAAAAAATCTTGGTTCTTACTGTGATACAAACCCAAAATAAGAACAATTTTTATACATTGGAGCTCATTGTAATAAGGTTGTACTTCAATGTTCCTCATATCACCAAAGAATTTTACCTCCATAATGGCTAAGCTAAGAGTTAACAGTTCTTCTGGGCCAAGTAATGAATTGTAGACACAATTATTTGGATACAGATTTTGTGCTCTGGTCAAAGCTAGTTGACTTGAGTGATTGTCATCATTCTCAGCCCTTAGGGAACAGGTTACATTCATTTAGGATGTCTGTCATTGAAGTGTATTAAGATGGTCTGTCAATGAAGTCATTCATCAACTGTTTCGATGAACAATGGTTCTGCTTGATCACTGATATTAAGTGAGGACAAGATTCTGGCTCATTGGCTGTGATGTTTTTGAAAAGCATTCATCTCAGAAAAAGAGTAGCTTATAAGGTCATCTTCTTCAAAATTGATACAATAGTTATAAATATCAAGCAAAACATACAATCTCACTCTTTGTTGTTCTCTTATAAGCCACCTTCCAAATTAATTGTCTACATTCCTTTTGGCTATATAAGTAATTTTGAAATATGTAAGCTGTTCTGAAAACCATAGTATAGTATAAAAACATCAAATAAACAATCCTACTAATAGAGAGGCTGAGATAGAAGAAACATGATTTCAAAACCATTATGTGGTACACAGCAAGACACTGTCATGTACAACAATAAGAAAGTGTATGGATTGCACAATATTGGACATATTTCTTCAATTACCAAATTAGAAAGACCACTGGGTGACAGCCAACAAATTTCTAATTCCTCATATTTTTGAATTTCAATTGATTAGGATATGTTGGTAATATTAATTTTCATATTAAGAGATATTAAGGAAAAGTGATTGATACTTGCTGTTATTTTTGTTATAACAACAAAAGGTGGAATTATGTTTGTGTGGGTTTGTTGAAAGATTACTTTCTTGCTTTTTCTAGTGTAGTTTTCCTACTTGTGTTTTCCATCTATTATCTTTTGTAGGGCTGGATTTGTGGAAAGATATTGTGTAAATTTGGTTTTGTCATGGAATATCTTCTTTTCTCCATCTATGGTAATTGAGAGTTTTGCTGGGTATAGCAGCCTGGGCTGGCATTTGTATTCTCTTAGGGTCTGTATGACCTCTGCCCAGGATCTTCTAGCTTTCTTAGTCTCTGTTAAGAAGTCTGGTAATTCTGATAGGCCTGCCTTTATATGTTACTTGACCTTTTGCCCTAACTGCTTTTAGTTTTTGATTATTATGTGACAGGAGGAATTTCTTTTATGGTCCAATCTATTTAGAGTTCTGTAGGCTTCTTGTATTTTCATGGGCATCTGTTTCTTTAGATTAGTGAAGTTTTCTTCTATAATTTTGTTGACGATATTTACTGGCCCTTTAAGTTGGGAATCTTTGCTCTCTTCTATACCTATAATCCTTAGGTTTGGTCTTCTCATTGTGTCCTGGATTTCCTGGATGTTTTGGGTTAAGAGCTTTTTGCTTGTTGTGTTTTCTTTGACTGTTGTATCAATGTTTTCTATGGTATCTTCTGCACCTGAGATTCTTCTATCTCTTCTGTTGGTGATGCTTGCATCTATGACTCCTGATCTGTTAGGTTTTCTATCTCCAGAATTGTCTTCCTTTGTAATTTCTTTATTGATTCTATTTCCAGTTTTAGATCCTGGATGGTTTTTGTTTAATTCCTTTACCTGTTTGGTTGTATTTTTCTTTAATTCTTTAAGGGATTTTTGTGTTTCCTCTTTAAGGGCTTCTACCTGTTTACCTGTGTTCTCTTGTATTTCTTTAAGGGGGTTATTTATGTCCTTTTCAAAGTCCTCTAACAGCATCATGAGATGTGATTTTAAGTCTTGCTTTTCGGGTGTGTTGTGGTATCCAGGGCTTACTCTGGTGGGAAAACTGGTTTCTGATGATGCCAAGTATCCTTGGTTTCTGTTGCTTATGTTCTTGCCCTTGCCTCTTGCCATCTGGTTATCTCTTGTGTTAGCTGGTCTTGCTCTTTCTGACTGTGGCTTGTCCCTCCTACAAGCCTGTTTGTCAGAACTCCTGGGAGACCAGTTCTCTCCTGGTGGTATTTGGGTAAGGAATGCTGTGGCACAGGATCAGCTCCAGGGTGCAGGCAGAAACATGAAGGATCCTGTCCCCAGTTGTTCCATGGTTCCTGTGTCCTGATGGCTCAGGGCAGGTTCCTCTTGGGCCAGTAACTTGAGCAGAAGTGGTGGTCTTACCTGTGCTCACAGGTGAGTCAGCACTCCTGAGAGACCAGCTCTCTCCTGGTGGTGTTTGCGTAAGGAGTGCTATGGCACAGGATCAGCTCCAGGCACAGATGGAAATAGGAAGTGATTGTAATGTTTTGCAGTATAACTTAGTATCTGATAAGGCAGTTTTTTCTCTTTAGATCTTTAAGGTGATTTTATATATTATCACATAAATTTTAAATTTTTAATTGGGATATTTAGAGGAGTTTTGATGATGAATTATCTTAGAGGTTTGGGGGCTGAAGAAATGACTCTATTGGTTTCTGTCTAAGTATAAAGACCTGGATCCAGAGCTGGAAGAGATGGCTCAGTGGTTAAGAGCATCGACTGCTCTTCCTGAGACCCTGAGTTCAATTCCCCTCAAAACATAGAGATATAATCTTAATGTATGCTGGTGTTTGCATATAATGTGAGAAAAGGACCCAGTTCTTTTTTTCTGTATATTAGTGTATCTTTTTTCCAAAACCATTTGTAAAATATAATAATAATTTTCTCATTGCATGTTCTTGGAAACTTTACTGAAAAGCATTTGGTCGCAAATTTATTTACTGTGATTCCCAGACTGTTCCACCTGACTGTGTGTCTATTCACATTCCCATTACTTTATTTGACACTAAAAAATATCTAGGGGCCATCATCAGAAGTATGAGATGCAGCACTATTTGCACACCATGTCACAGAGACAGACACCATTGGAGTTTTAGTTGAAAGGAAAGCTTTATCCCAAAAATGCTCAGACAAATGCTCAGTTACAAGCAAGTTCAGTAACATCCAGAAAGCTTTAGTTCACTTGCTTTATGAATTAAACAAGGCATTTCAGTATTACCAAGAACACACTTTATGTGGAATATTTAAAAACATATAATAAATGAGTTAGAAGCTATTTGATATCTGCTGTCAGTTTATGAAACACTAATAGTAGGAAAATAAATAAAAGATGTATTTCTCAACATGAGAACTTTAAATTGAAAGTGGAGGTCATGTCATAAAAAAGACATCATCAAGAAGTAAAAAATCAAAAGTCATCATGATAATTGTCTATGTCAAAACACAAAGCACTTAAAACTCAGTGTGCAAAGGTTCCAAGGATCAATTACTTGGTGTGTACATGGCTTGGGTGAGAAAACTATTGTCTTAACATTGATGAGTACATATAGGACCAGATTGGGAATTTGATACTTTGAGTTTTTTTTAATTTGTACAATTTTGAGTTTTATATTGAAAGCATTAGTGAGAGAACAAAATAGAGAAGCATATATGATTGTTGCCAGTGGTTTGTTGGCAAAACTGTGATTGTAGATATTTATTCTTTCTAGGACAAATATATTCTGTTTTTACTTTGAGACATGTTTACTACAATGTTCTTAATTTTATGATAATAGGAAATCTAAGTTATAGTTCACTTTAAGTTATGTTTGGGGTAGATGGAATGCTTCTATTTGGAATAGTTATAAACAGTAAGGAAAAAACAAATAAAATTGCTATTCAGCTCCAGTATATGCTTCCAAATTTAGTTGCATTTACTTAAATGAAGAAATATAATATATATTTTACATAGTTAAATATGCTGCAAGGACCTCCCTTTGGGACCAACCTTTCCCTACCAAGGATGCTCTAGCCTATCCACCTGCCATAAAGACATGAAGTAGAAATTTCTGGTTTCTTTGGAGACTCAATGTGTCATATGATATATTTCTAGAAACTATCTCATGAGAGGAAGTTTTTGCTGAAGCAGGCCCACAGAAGAATGTTTTGCTGAGAATAAGTATGTGGTGTTTTATGGGAGGGCATGTGTGTTTAGCTTGAGAGAACATATGATGTTTATAAAGATATTAATATAACCCAACAGACAGTGGAAGGCACTGTGTGCCATTGTTTTGCTTTGCCACTCTTTGCTGGTCTTCATTAGACTTTGTTTATGCTGGTCTTCACTGACAATGCTGTGGCATTGGTTTGCCTGGCCTTCTTCACTGGTCCTTATTTGTTGTGACTTTGTAAAAGAGAAACACACTGAAGAATTTCTGGTGGTGTTCTGGTGGCTTCTTGCCACTTTCATAGATTCAGGATGATTGGTAGAGCCTCATGGACTCTTCTGGATCGAACTGCCATTGCTGATTCGTGAATTGTGTTTGCAAGTGGACTGAGCTATCGCTGCTGATTGTGTGAACTGAACTGGTGCTATCCTGACAAGAAAAAATTGCAATTGCCCCCAAGAAACTATTTCTAAACACGTCTACATCCTCTTTTGCCCTATTAACCTTTCCTTTTCACTCCCTCTGGATTGTGGTGAGCTAGAAGGGAGGTTAAAGTATTTAAATACCCTTACTTAAACTGTTTTTAAAAATATAAGCCTACAAAGACAAATGTAAAATTCTTGTTTTTCCAGACACAAACCCCAGTCCATCCCACTCCAGTGTCTTGACAATTACACCTCCTTTTAAGACATTCTAGATCCTATGTTCCTCCCACAAAGGCCTCTCCAGCTGCAAACTTTGTCTGCAGATCCAGGACACTCACTTGATTCATGACTCACAGGAGACCTACCAACTGCCTACCAGGCGCCCTACCCTTGTTCTATCTGAACCTGAGATCCAAGACCAGTCCAACTACTACTGAGACTTTATTGCAAACTCTTTGACCAAAAGTCTCCAAAGGCATAAGACTGCAGCAGAGAATCAGAATACCTGGTGTGGATTCTATACCACAAATATATCCTAACACTGCTATGAATTAACCTACTCCTGTAAATACTCCTGGTGAAAGTGGCTTCAACAGATAGAAAGAAAACTTCACCCAAGTTACACTAACTTTAGATGGGCAAATCCTATCTCTCTCTCTCTCTCTCTCTCTCTCTCTCTCTCTCTCTCTCTCTCTCTCACACACACACACACAAAATAGCATGTTTCTTCCCAGAAATACAATTCCCATTATAATGACCACTACTAAAAAGTGACCCTCCCACAAAAAAAAATCATAGGAAAACAATTTAAAAGAAAGATTACAGAGGTCCCCTCTATGCAAGATCCAGTCTCACCAAACTATCCATATTTCCTACCTCTCTTTCCAGAGTCCAGCCTGGTGAGCCTACTTGAACTCTTGTTCAATGTCTTTTCCTCAAGATGCCATATATAGCCCTGGTTCCACATACTGTGACCTAGCCTAGTTAGGTTCCCCTGCCTTCTCTCCAAATGATCTCTAGGATTCTACTAAGACTTTCTCTACCAATCGCAAATGCATACAGTCCTCTCATGCCATATTCAAGTTTTATGTTCCTTTCCCCATTATCCCATACCTCTATAATCCATTGCCATGAATATTTCCTAGACTTATGCTTGAACAAACAGCAAACTCCTTAATCCTTTTAGAAATGTAGTACACCTCCTTAGGTGTAGAGTGGTGAGCTGTGCACAGAAGCCCTGGTCCTTGGTCACAGAGACCCTGCAGGTGCCTATCACCTACAAAGGTGTTCGGCCATGCCCCTTGGGCCCATGGCTCCTGTTGCAGCTACAGCCTTCGACAGTCCCCTGCAGAGAGGTGTGTAGCCATCAGTAACTTAGGAGCAGCACCAAGCCTTCCCACATACAAATAAGCTTTCCACAAGCTCTCAGACCAACGCAATAAGAAGTACCTGTTGTCAGACACTGACTCACCCCAAAACTGTATATAAGAATTCCATCCAGATTCAGGGTATGCAAGAACTACTGCGTTGTCTGAGAGCTTCTGTCATAAGAGCTGTAACACTTAGGAAGAGGTCAGCTCTCCAGAAGCACCGCCTGAAGCTCCACCTCACTCCTCACTGGCTACTCAGCCTCTTGTCGGCCCAGCCTGACCCAGGGCTACAGGAAGCAACTGAGGCAGCACAGCAGAGACAGAAGCAGAGCCAAAACTGCAGCAGCTGAAGTGCTGGAAGCAAATTCCCCTCCCTGCTTGTACTCGCTCCCCTTTGCCGGAACTCTCGCTCCTGGCCAGGCCAGAGATCTCCGTGGAAAGCCTTCTCCATTACACAGGCTCACACTTAGGGATGATACTTTCTATTTACCCTCTAGGAGCTGTTAGCTTTTAGTTTAGATATAGTTCTAGAGACAACTTCGACTGGAACTTCAATTTTGCTGTAATTCATCCAACCTCTTTTCCTATCTTTTGAGTCTATAATTGAGAGTATGAACCCATCAACTAGTCAGTGTCATTTAGGTGGGGAACTGGAGGTATTATTATTATATATGACTATATTTTTAATAGATCCCAGAATAGTGTCTTTGCCTTTATATATGTTTGATGTTATCTTTGCAAAATGAATGTACTATACAACTTGATCTTAGAGAGAAGTCAAAGGCATCATTATCAATGATACTGGAGAAAAGTTTATTTTTATAACTACAGTTATACAGTACATTTTGTAATTTGATGGCTTCTGACACTTTAATACATAATTGTGTTATGTGACTACCAACAGAGGGAAATTACAGTCATTCTCTAATGTGCTTAGCCTTGGTCTTTCTGTGGAGTGCTTTGAAAGGCTGAGTTATAAAGACCTCACTTTGGGGAACAACAGTACAGTGAGCGGCTGTTATGGGATTTGACCATGGGCTATGCTCAGAATTTGTCATTGCCATGAACTAGCTGTAGAAACAAAAATTACTAAACAAATCCTATGATAGGCCTGACCAGATTCCTAACATGTATGATAGTAATGATAATAATAGCTACACATTGTTTTGTTGTAAAAACTCAATATAACTGTTTATTGAAATGACTAAATGTCTAATGGCTATTTTCTACTAAGGAACTGCTCAGCTCCTCTCTTTCTGGAAAACCCATATTTTCTCCACAAGTTTAGGTTATCTATATATTTATTTATTTATCTATCTATCTATTTCTGTACATTTGTAATTTTGGTTAAGCCAAACTAAGTGAAAATAGGGAAATTTAAAAATACCCTCTGGGAAAGTCTGTTCTGTAAGCATCCTGCATAGTTTGTCTATTCTTCTTCAGGTCACCAACCACATTGAGTTACTCTCCATATAGAACTGTGTTTGGTTACATTGCTTGACCATAATTTGACTCATTAACTTAGATTTGATTCTTGAAAAAACACTGTCAAAAGACAATACTGTTTAAAAATGTTAGCTTAGCTCTTCTGAGAGCTGTCTTCACACTTACAAAAGGTTTGGGGGAAATGTTTCCCTCCTCCCCCCCCCCCCGCCCCACGAGCTATTTTCAGAAACCCACTTTCATTTCAAAGAGAATGCTGTTTAATTTTGGTCTTTTGTGCAATAGCAGGTTTAATTCAATCTAGAAATAGCTTTTCTTTACTATGTTATCAACTACAGCCAGACGGAAGGCCTATTGTCTGCCAATGGATGTCTTACTAAATGTCCACGCTGCCTTATTCCAGTTCTCTCTGCTGTGCGGTTATACTTTACCTTCTTCTCATGTGGAGTACGACAAATACAGCAGGGCCTCAATCACAGATGAACCACACAAGCATGCCTAAACAAAGGTTATACTGTGAGCTCAAAGACTCAAAAGTAATCAGCAGAGAAAAATGAAAATATACATAGAGTTTTCTCTTCTCTACAGAATTCATTTTGCTCTCTCCTCATCATAACCCTACTCTGAAATGATGCAATGCCTTCCTATCAACTTAGGAACTCCACATCTGTGGCAAAGTGGAAGCAAGTAACTCCAATAAAGAAAATAGTGACAGAATACATCTCAGCAGCTGAATCCAAGGCTTTTAAGGAATGAGCGGAAGGCACTGGCAATATAGAAATATGTTTCTAGTATTATTTCTTGTTCTCAGGATCATTTGACACTGAGGTTTTTTTCATTACAATCAACATATACATGAGACAAAATTGCATTAAGAAGAACTATTCTGAGAAGCAAAGAAATAGATTTTAATTCCAGCTGTGGCAGCTGAAGGATCATTTAATAGAATAAAGCAACAATCTGTCTAGCTAATGCGTATTAGCCTAGGAAGCCAAATATTTTTTTCTTCTACAAGCCACTTGCAAATGCTCACAAGCAAAGGGTCTTTGCATAATGTTATTACATTCAAGAAGAAAAATAAAAGAGTAGATTGTGCCTTGTTGCTAGTTAGGGCAATGGAAACTGTTCACATACTCTAGTTTCAAACACTTTAGACATGCACCCTGAACATATTCAGGGAGTAGCATCCAAACATCTTTGCAACCGATGCATTATCTAGTAAATAGGAAAAGGCTAATATGGCATACACACTAATGAACTTAGATAAAATGTTGATTGGTTCTAGACATGTGTTGAATATCGAATAAATGCTGCAAAGACACTGTTTGGTCAGTTGTACTCAAATCAGTACTTGGCAAGTTTGCATAGATTTATTGCTCTATACCATAATCATGTAGTTATAAAAATCTACTCAGTATTAGTAATACTTGAGGATTTCAAAGTATATAACAGAACCTGAACAGAAACAAATATAAAATTTCAGTAATACCCTAGTTTCCAGGTTTGATCCTTACGTTCAGGGAAACCAAGAAATGTTTAAGCTTAACTTTATTGTAAAATATTCAACTTCTGGGATATTGGTCATTCTATGATTATTATCAATGTGGCAAGTTAAAAATGATTGCCAGTTGTGCTATCTTCTGTGATCTCTTGTCTCCACAGTGTTGGGTATTATCTCCTTCTATTCATGATGAGCACTGAAGTCTGAACAGGCCCATTTTAATGGAGGAGTTATTGCCAACATCACTATTATAACCCAGAAAGATAATTTCTGCTGTAGTTTTCTAAGAATAGTACCCAGTTTCTGATGATGTAAACATGCCATTGAGGATGATTATCTATGAATGTTTTTTTCCTCTGTCACATGTATTCTTTTACCCTCTTTGTTTCTTCTTTATTTCCCTTTACAACACTTAAATTATTTTCTGCCAGGCATGGTTGGACATGTCTTTAATCCCAGCACTCAGGAGGCAGAGGCAGGTGGGTCTCTGTAAGGTTGAGACCAGCCTGGTCTTCGGAGTGATTTCCAGAACAACCAAAAATAAAATCAAGTAGCTATGTATGATCTAAAACTTTCATTATTTGATTTTGGGGTTTGCTTGAGACAATGGTCTCCAGCACCACCTATTTTCCTGCAAAAGCAATGATTTTATTTTGTCTGTGGCTGAGTAAGATCCCATTGTTTCACGTACCAGTTTCCTCATCCATGAATCTGTCAATTCATACTTTAGGAAGTTCTGTATCTTGGATATTCTGAGTAATCTGAGAAAAAACATGGTTATGCCAATATCTCTGTGGTCAGAGTTGTACAGCATACTCATACAGTCCCCCTGTTTTCCAAGACTTAAGGAACCTCCACCAGTTTGTTCTATCGCCCCACTGTCGGGCATTTCCACTAATGTCATCCCCATTGCATCCTGGAAGCCTCTCACATTCCAGGTCTCCGGGACTTTCTAGAGGTTTCCCCTACCCCCTACCCCCACTGCTGCATACTTTGATTCATTCTCCGGACCTTCTGGGCATCCCTCCTGTCTCTCCCCATACCTGATCCTGTCCCTCCTTTCCTTCCCCTCCCCTCTCCACCCAGATACTCCCTCACTCGACCTCCCATGATTATTTTGTTCCCCTTCTGAGTGGATTTCAGGTATCCACACTTGGGTCAGAATGGTTCCTGTCTAAAGGAAATACAGGAACAAAAATGGAGCAGAGACTGAAAGAGAGGCCACCCAGTCACCTGCCCAACTTGGGAATCCATCCCATGCATGGGTTCATACCAAATCCTGACGCTATAACTGAGCTTGATATTGTTCATGAAGACAGGAGCCTGGCATTGCTATCCTTGGAGAGGCTTTGGCAGCAAATGACTGAGACAAATGCAGATACTTACAGCCAGCCACTGAATTGAGGTTAGGGACCTATATGGAAGAGTTAAGGGAAGGATTTAAGGAGCTGAAGAGTATTGCAACCCCCATAGGAAGAAAAACAGTGTCAACTAACCCAGACCCCTCAGAGCTCCCAGAGACTAAGCCAAAAACCAATGAGCATACATGGGCTGGTTCATGGCCCCAGGCACATGTGTAGCAGAGGACTACCTGGTATGGCCTTAGTAGGAGAGGATGTGCTTAATCCTGTGGAAACTTGATGCTCAAGAAGGATGCTGGCAGGGTCGAGGTGAGAGTGGGTGGGCAGGTGGAAAAGTGCCCTCTCAGAGTGGGGGGATGGGGTTAAGAACTCCGGGAGAAGAAAACATGAAGGGGGCAACTTTTGGAATGTAAATAAATAGAATAATTTAATAAAGATTGAAAAAAAGAAGGAAAGAAAGGATGGAAGAAGAAAGGAAGGGAGGGAGGGAGGAAGGAAAGAAAAGAAACCCCCACAATTCTTTCCACAACCACTATAATAGCGCACACTTCCATCAACAGTGAATGAGGGCACTCCCCGCAGCTGCTGCCATCTTCGAGGCTGCTTAAACCAAGCAGGCAGAACCAGGTAACAGAGATATCTCAAGTTTAAGACCTCTGGGGACTCAGGCCACCAGGCAGCGATCTGTGAGCAGGAGCTGGGCAGAGCAGTGGTTCTGGTGTCCTAGCCAGGCATGGGTTCTGTGCCCTGTGGGGGATCCTTCGCTCCCCACAGCAGACGCCATTATTGCTGCTGCCTGGACTGAGCAAGCAGAACCAGGTACCCATGATATCCCAAGTTTAAGATCTCTGGGGGCTCAGGCCACCAGGCAGTGATCTGTGAGCAGGAGCTGGGCAGAGCAGCAGTTCCAGTGTCCCAGCAAGGCATGGGTTCTGTACCCTGTGGGGGACCCTACACTCCCCGCAGCTGCTGCCATCTTCACTGCTGCTTGGACCAAGTGGGTGGAACCAGGTACCCAAGATATCCTGAGTTTAAGATCTCTGAGGACTCAGGCAAACAGGAGGGGAGCTGCACACAGGATCTGAGCAGAGAAGTGGTTCATCTGTGTGCTAGCCAGGCCTGGGTCTTGTGCCAGGCAGGGTCATCAGCACTTGGAGAGGTTCCGAGCCACCATTTCGCTCTCTGACAGAGCAGACAAGCAGCATCAGGTCCACAGAGACAACTGAATATAACACTGCTTGGAGCAAGATACACCAGGGGTCCAACACCACCCAAGAGGAGGGCAGCACATCAGCAATCTCTGCCAGGGGAAACCCAGTCATTCCGTGGTGGGGAAATAGCCTTAGGAGCCCACAGGAGGTTCAAGCACCAGCTAGTGATTACAGGACCAAATAACACCAGAGATAGCCAGATGGCAAAAGGTAAACTTAGGAATGTTACTAACAGAAATCAAGGCAACATGGCAGCACCTGAACCTAGTTCCCCAACGGCAATAAGTCTTGGATACCCCAACACACCAGAAAAACAAGATTCAGATCTAAAATCACTGGTCAGGATGCTGTTAGAGGAACACATAGATAAATCTCTTAAAGAAATACAGGAGAACATGGATCAAAAGTTAGAAGCCCTTACAAGGCAAACACAAAAATCACTTAAAGAAATCCAGGAGAATATGGATCAAAAGTTAGAAGCCAATAAGGAGGAAATACAAAACTCACTTAAAGAAATACAGGAGAACGTTGGTCAACAAGTGGAAGTCATGAAAGAGGAAACACAAAAATCTCTTAAAGAATTACATGAAAACACAAACAAGCAACCAAAAGATCTGAGAAAAAGCATCCAGGATTTAAAAACAGAAGTAGAAACAACCAAGAAATCGCAAAGGGAGACAACTTTTGGAAATAGAAAACCTTGGGAAGAAATCAGGGGCCATAGATGCAAATATCAACAATAGAATACAAGAGATAGAAGAAAGAATCTCAGATGCCAAAGATACCATACAAACCATTGATTCAACAGGCCAAGAAAATACAAAATACAAAAAGCTTGTAACCCAAAACATCCAGGAAATCCAGGACACAATGAGAGGACCAAACCTAAGGATTATAGGTATACATGAGAGGGCAGATCTACAATTTAAAGGGCCAGCAAATATCTTCTACAAAATTATGGAAGAAAACTTCCCCAACCTAAAGAGAGAGATGCCCATGAATATACAAGAAGCCTACAGAACTCCAAACAGAATGGCCAGAACAGAAATACCTCCCATCACATAATAATCAAGACCCCAAATGTAATAAACAAAGAAAGAATATTAAAGGCAGTAAGAGAAAAAGGCCAAGTAACATATAAAGGAAGACCTATCAGAATTACACCAGACTTCTCACTGGAGATCATGAAAGCTAGAAGATCCTGGGCAGATATCATGCAGACTCTAAAAGAACACAAATTTCAGTCAAAACGACTATGCCCAGCAAAACTCTCAATTGCCATGGATGGGGAAACCAAGGTATTCCATGACAAAACAAAATTTGCATGATATTTATCCACAAACCCAGCCCTACAAAGGATAATAGGGGGAAAACACCAACACAAGGAGGGAAACTACACCCTGGAAGAAGCAAGATAGAAACCTCCTCTCATCAAACCCAAAAGAAGATAACCACCCAAACATAAAAAAATAATTTCAAAACTTTCAGGAAGTAATAATTACTATTCCTTAATATCTCTTAATATCAATGGACTTAATTCCCCAATAAAAAGACATAGACTAACAGATTGGATATGGAAACAGGACCCTACATTTTGCTGCATACAGGAAACACATCTCAGTGTCAAAAACAAACACTACCTTAGAGTAAAAGGCTGGAAGACAATTTTACAAGCAAATGGTCTCAGGAAACACGCCAGAGTAGCCATTCTAATATCAGATAAATTTGACTTTCAACCTAAAGTCATCAAAAAAGACACGGGTGCCTGGTGGTGGTGGTGCATGCCTGTAATCTCAGCACTCTGGGAGGCAGAGGCAGGCAGGTTTCTGAGGTCGAGGCCAGGCTGTTTTACAGAGTGAGTTCCAGGACAGCCAAGGCTATACAGAGAAACCCTGTCTCAAAAAAAAAAAAAATCAAAGAGAGAGAGAGAGAGAGAGAGAGAGAGAGAGAGAGAGAGAGACGGAAGGTCACTTCTTGCTGGTCAAATGGAAAATCCACCAAGAAGAACTCTCAATACTAAACATCTATGCTCCAAATGCAAGGGCACCCTTATTTGTAAAAGAAACTTTACTAAAGCTTAAAGCACACATTACACCTAACACAATAATTGTAGGTGACATCAACACTCCACTCTCCTCAATGGACTGATCAGAAAACCAGAAACTAAACAGGGACACAGTGAAACAAATTGAAGTTTTGGACCAATTGGATTTAACAAATATATATAGAACATTTCATCCTAAAGTAAAAGAATATTTTTTCTCAGCACCACATGGTACCTTCTCCAAAATTTATCATATAATTAGTCACAAGACAAATGTCAACAAATACAAGAAGATTGAACTAATCCCATGCCTCCTATCCGATTACTATGGAGTACAAGTGGTCTTCAACAAGAAAAACAACAGAAAGCCCACATAAACATGAAAACTGAACAATACTCTACTCAATGACACCTTGGTCAAGGAAGAAATAAAGAAATCAAAAACTTTTTAGAATTCAATGAAAATGAAGGTACAACCTACCCAAATCTATGGGACACAATGAAAGCAGTGCTAAGAGGAAAACTCATAGCCCTGAGTGCCTACACAAAGAAACTGGAGAGAGCATACACTAGCAGCTTAATGGCACACCTGAAAGCCCTGGAAACAAAAGAAGCTAATTCACCCAGGAGGACTAAAAGACAGGAAATCATCAAACTAGGGGCTGAAATCAATCAAGTAGAAACAAAGTGAACCATACAAAGAATCAACAAAACCAGGAGCCGGTTCTTTGAGAAAATCAACACGATAGATAAGCCTTTAGCCAGACTAACCAAAGGGCATAGAGATAGTATCCAAATTAACAAAATTAGAAATGAAAAGTGGGATATAACAAGAGAAACTGAGGAAAATCAAAAAATCCTCAGATCCTACTACAAAAGGCTATACTCAATACAATGGGAGAATCTGGGGGAAATGGACAATTTCCTAGACATATACCAAAAACCAAAATTAAATCAGGATCAATTAGATCAGCTAAACAGTCCCATAACCCCTAGAGAAATAGAAGGGGTTATAGAAAATCTTCCAACGAAAAAAAGTACAGGACCAGATGGTTTTAGTGCAGAATTCTATCAGACCTTCAAAGAAGCCCTAACACCAATACTCTTCAAACTATTCCACAAAATAGAAACAGAAGGAACACTGCCCAATACATACTACAGAGGCACAATTAAACTGATACAAAAACCACACAAAGATCCAACAAAGAAAGAGAACTACAGGCCAATTTCCCTTGTGAATATCGATGTAAAAATACTAAATAAAATTCTTGCCAACTGATTCCAAGAGCACATCAAAACAATCATTCACCATGATCAAGTAGGCTTCATCCCAGGGATACAGGGATGGTCCAATATACAGAAATCCATCAATGTAATCCACTACATAAACAAACTAAAAGAAAAAAAACACATAGTCATCTCATTAGATGCTGAAAAAGCATTTGACAAAATTCAGCATCCTTTCATGCTAAAAGTCCTGGAAAGAACAGGAATTCAAGGCCCATACCTAAACATAGTAAAAGCAATCTACAGCAATCCAGTAGCCAACATCAAAATAAATGGAGAGAAACTTGAAGCAATCCCACTAAAATCAGGGACTAGACAAGGCTGCCCTCTCACTCCATATCTTTTCAATATAGTTCTTGAAGTTCTAGTGAGAGCAATTAGACAACATAAGGAAGTCAAAGGGATACAAATTGGAAAGGAAGAAGTCAAACTATCATTATTCACAAATGATATGATAGTATCCTTAAGTGATCCAAAAAACTCCACCAGAGAACTCCTACAGCTGATAAACAACTTCAGCAAAGTGGCTGGTTATAAAATCAACTCAAGCAAATCAGTAGCCTTCCTGCACTCAAAGGACAAGCAGGCTGAGAAAGAAGTTAGGGAAATAACACCCTTCACAATAGCCACAAACAATATAAAGTATCTTGGCATGTCTCTAACCAAACAAGTGAAAGATCTGTATGACAGGAACTTCAAGTGCTTGAAGAAAGAAATCGAAGAAGACCTCAGAAGATGGAAAAATATTTCTTGCTCTTGGATTGGCAGGATCAATATAGTAAAAATGGCCATCTTGCCAAAAGCCATCTACAGATTCAATGCAATCCCCATCAAAATCCCAAATCAATTCTTCATAGATCTAGAAAGAGCAATTCTCAAATTCATCTGGAGCAACAAAAAACCCAGGATAGCTAAAACTATTCTCAACAATAGAAGGAATTCTGGGGGAATCAATATCCCTGCCCTCAAGCAGTACTACAGAGCAATTGTGTTAAAAAACTGCATGGTATTGGTACAGCGACAGGCAAGTAGATCAATGGAATAGAATTGAAGACCCAGAAATGAACCCACAGACTTATGGGCACTTGATCTTTGATAAAGGAGCTACAACCATCCAGTGGAAAAAAGATAGCCTTTTCAACAAATGGTGCTGGCTCAACTGGAGGTCAACATGCAGAAGAATGCAAATTGACCCACTCTTATCTCCTTGTACTAAGATCAACTCCAAGTGGATCAAGGACCTCCACATAACACCAGAAACAATGAAACTAATAGAAAAGAAACTGGGGAAGACCCTGGAGGACATGGGCACAGGGGGAAAGTTCCTGAACAGAACACCAATAGCTTATGCGCTAAGATCAAGAATTGACAAATGAGACCTCATAAAATTACAAAGCTTCTGTAAGGCAAAGGACACTGTCAGAAGGACAAAATGGCAACCAACAAATTGGGGAATGATCTTCACCAACCCCACATCTGACAGAGGGCTAATATCCCATATATACAAAGAACTCAAGAAATTAGACCCCAAAGAACCAAATAACCCTATTTTTAAAATGGGGTACAGAGCTAAACAAAGAATTCTCACCAGGAGAAATTCGGATGGCTGAGAAGCACCTTAAGAGATATTCAACATCATTAGTCATCAGGGAATGCAAATCAAAACAACCCTGAGATTCCACCTCACACCAGTCAGAATGGCCAAGATTAAAAACTTAAGAGACAACAGGTGCTGTCGAGGATGTGGAGAAAGATGAACACTCCTCCACTGTTGGTGGGATTGGAAGATGTTACAACCACTCTGGAAATCAGTCTGACGGCTCCTCAGAAAATTAGGCATGACACTTCCAGAGGACCCTGTCATACCACTCCTGGGAATATACCCAGAGGATTCCCCTGCATGCAATAAAGACACATGCTCCACTATATTCATAGCAGCCTTATTTATAATAGCCAGAAGCTGGAAGGAGCCCAGATGTCCCTCAAAGGAGGGATGGATACAGAAAATGTGGTATATTTATACAATGGAATACTACTCAGCAATTAAAAATAATAAATTCATGCAATTTGTAGGCAAATGCCTATCATTTTATCTGTATAATTTCTAAGATAATCTTTAATTTTAACATGTTTTCTATATATTTCTTCAATTTTATCAGAAATATTTTCCTTGTAAATCTTCATGTTTATCAGAAAATGTTTATAATTCCACTTTCAATCAACTTAGGAATACTTTTATGCCTACTATTATTATATCTATATAAGTGTTTCCATGATAATCCTGCCCTAGCATTCTTCTATACTGGGGAATTGAACCAACTCAGGGCATATGGCCATTCCTCCCATGTATGTCCAACAAGGCCATCCTCTGCCACATATGTGGCAGGAGCCATGGGTCCCTTGATGTGTACTCTATGGTTTGTGGTCCAGTCCCCAGGAGCTCCAGGAAGTCTGGACAGTTGACACTTTTGCTCCCTCCATGGGGCTGCAAATCCTATCAGCTCCTTCTGTTCCTTCTTCAACTCCTCCTTTGGGGACCCTGAACTCAGTACAATGGTTGGCTGTGAACATCTACCTCTGTATTTTTCAGGCTCTGGTAGAGTCTCTCAGGAGATAGCTATATCAGGCTGCTGTCTGCAAGTACTTTCCCAGGTTTGGCTACTGTATCTGCAATAGCCTCTGGGTTTGGCTACTGTATATTGGGATGGATCACAAGGTTGGACAATCTCTGGATGGCTTTTCCTTCAGTCTCTGCTCCACATTTTGTCTCCATATTTCCTCCTCTGAGTATTTTGTTCCCCCTTCTAAGAAGTACTGAAGCATCCACACTTTGATCTTCCTTCTTCTTAAGCTTCATATGGTCTGGTAATTGTATCTTGGGTATTCCAAACTTTATCATTGAGTAGAGCATTGTTCAGCTTCCATGGGTATGGGGACTTTCTGTTTTGTTGTTGTTGTTTTGTTGTTCTTATTGAAGACCAGCCTTAGTCTGTGGTAATCTGATAGGATGCATGGAATTATTTCAATCTTCTTTTATATGTTGAAACCCATTTTGTGACCAATTATATGGTCAGTAATGGAGACAGTTCTATGACTTGCTGAGAAGATGCTATATTCTTTTGTTTTAGGATAAAATGTTCTATAGATATCTGGTAAATCTATTTGGTCCATAACATCTGTAAGTTTCACTGTGTCTCTGTTTAGTTTGTGTTTTCATATTCTGTCCATTGATGAGTGTCGGGTCTTGAAGTCTCCCACCATTATTGTGTGAGGTGCAGTGTGTGCTTTGAGCTTTAGTAAAGTTTCTTTCATAAATGTGGGTGCCCTTGAGCCGGGCATGGTGGTGCACGCCTGTAATCCCAGCACTTGGGAGGCAGAGGCAGGCGGATTTCTGAGTTCGAGGCCAGCCTGGTCTACAGAGTGAGTTCCAGGACAGCCAGGGCTATACAGAGAAACCCTGTCTCGGAAAAAAAATGTGGGTGCCCTTGAATTTGGAGCATAGATGTTCAGAACTGAGAGTTGTTCTTGGTAAATTCTTTTTCTTTGATGAGCATGAAACGTCCTTCCATATCTTTTTTGATAATGTTTGGTTGAAAGTTTATTTTATTTGATATTAGAATGGCTACTTCAGCTTGTTTCTTGGGACCATTTACTTGGAAAACTTTTTTTTTCAGCCATTTACCCTGACATAATGTCAGTCTTTGACACTGAAGTGTATTTTCCTTTATGCAGCAAACTGGATCCTGTTTACATATCCAGTCTGTTAGTTTATGCCTTTTTATTGGAGAATCAAGTCCATCGATGGTAAGAGATATTAAGGAATAGTGATTGTTACTTCCTGTTATTTTTGTTGTTGGATGTGGAATTGTGTTTATGTGGCTATCTTCTTTTGGGTTTGTTGAAAGAAAATTACTTTCTTGCTTTTTCTAGGGTGTAGTTTCACTCCTAATGTTGGTGTTCTCCTTCTGTTTTCCTTTATAGTGATGGATTTGTGAGAAGATATTGTGTAATTGGTTTTGTCATGAAATATCTTAGTTTATCCATCTATGGTACTGAGACTTTCACTGGGCTGCAATTTGTATTCTCTTAGGGTCTGTATGACCTCTGCCCAGGATCTTCTAGCTTTCATAGTCTCTGGTGAGAAGTCTGGTGTAATTCTGATAGGTTTGCCTTTTTATGTTACTTGACCTTTTTCCCTTACTGCTTTTAATATTGTTTGTTTTGTGCACTTGGTGTTTTGATTATTATGTAACAGGGGGAATTTCTTTTCTGGTCCAATCTATTTGGGGTTCTATAGGCCTCTTTTATGTTTATGGGCATCTCTTTCTTTAGATTAGGGAAGTTTTCTTTTATAATTTTTTGAAGATATTTACTGGCCCTTTAAGTTGCAAAGCTTCACTCTATTTAGTTTGTGTTTCCATGATCTATCCATTGATGACTGTGGGGTATTGACCAAATCTATTATTTTTAGGTTTGGTCTTCTCATTGTGTCCTGGATTTCCTGGATGTTCGGGGTTAGGAGCTTTTTGTATTTTACATTTTCTTTGACTGTTGTGTCAATGTTTTCTATGCTATCTTCTGCACCTGAGTTTCTCTCTTCTATCTCATATTCTGTTGGTGATGCTTTCATCTATGACTCCCGATCTGTTTCCTAGGTTTTCTATCTCCAGGGTTGTCTCACTTTGTGATTTCTTTATTGTTTCTATTTCCATTTTTAGTTACTGGATAGTTTTGTTCAATTCCTTCACCTGTTTAGTTGTGTTTTCCTGTAATTCTTTAAGGAATTTTGTGTTTCTTCTTTAAGGGCTTCAAGTTGTTTATCTGTGTTCTCTTATATTTCTTTATGGGAGTTATTTATGTCCTCCTTAAAGTTCTCTATCATTATCATGAGATGTGATTTTTAAATCAGAGTCTCACTTTTCTGGTATGTTAGGGTATCCAAGGCTCACTGTGGTGGGAGAACTAGGTTCTGATTATCTCAAATAGCCTTGGTTTCTGTTGTTTGTGTTCTTGTCCTTTCCTTTTGACATATGGATATCTCTGTTGTTAGCTGGTCTTGCTGTCTCTGATTGTGGCTTGTCTGTCCTGCAAGCCTATGTGTCAGTACTCCTGGGAGACCAGTTCTCTCCAGGAGAAATTTGGGTATGCAGAGCTGTGGCACAGGATCAGCCCCAGGACACAGACAGAAACTGGAAGGACCTTGTCCCTGTCTATTCCTTGGTTCCTGTGTCCTGATGGCCCTAGGTGGGTCTCTCTTTGGCCAGGAATTTGAGCAGAAGTGGTAGTCTTACCTGTGCTCACTTCTGGGAGACCGACCAGCTCTCTTCTGGAGATATTTCGGTATGGAGAGCTGTAGCACGGAATCCATGGTGTTAAATCTTAACTGCAAACTTGAAATCTAAACTTTCCTGGGAGAAGAACATGCTTATGTAGCCAGAGGATTATTTTGATCAAATTGACTGAAGTTGGAAATTCTGCCAATTCTACATGGTACAATTCCTTAAATTTTGGTACTATGCTGAATAAAAAGGAGAGTGCTAGTTAAGCACCAGCAATTAATCTTTCCTTCCAGACTGTGGATATAATGGAACAGTTGCCTGAAGTTCTTGCTACTAGGACTCCCTTGTCTTATTGTTGTACTGTACCTTCATTAGTTGTTGTTGCCAGGGTATTTTATCAAAGCAACAAGAAAATTAAGACAGGAACTATTTAAATTAAAAGTGTATAAAGTACGTCACATTTGAGATAGAAAGGGTATATGAACAAATTTAATCAACCACCCAAAACACAAACCTTTCTCTAGCAAGAGAAACGTTAAAATACAATCACCACGTAATTAAATTATGAAAATGTATACACTTCAAAAAATTAAAAGAAAATAAAGTTTTAGAAAACTATAAAAATAGCTGGGCGGTGGTGGTGCACGCCTATAAACCCAGTACTCTGGGAGGCAGAGGCAGGTGGATTTCCTAGTTCAAGGCCAACCTGGTCTACAGAGTGAGTTCCAGGACAGCCAGAGCTATACAGAGAAACCCTTTCTCGAAAAGAAAAAGAAACCAAAATCTAAAAACCAAAAAAAAAAAAAAAAAAAAAAAAAAAAAAAAAAAAAAAGCTATAAAATGACATAAAAGATATTATGACACCACTCAGAATTTCTTCCTGGTTTTAAAGATATGGTTGCTTCCTTTTTTTGGGTAATCATTTGTGATAGTCTCTCTAGGTTATCAGGGCAGGGGATGCTACTAGTGACAAATTCAGTCACTGTGATCTTTGGGTAAAGTTCCTTTTACCTTATGCCAAAATTTTCTAGTGTTTGTCCTTCTCTCTGCCAACTTCAATCTCCTTCTGTTGTTTTAGAGATCACCCTATCTGTAAATAGCAGTTCACAAATAGAATGGGACTCTGGTGGGGTTTTGAAGCTGCACTCATCTGTGTTTAACTTTTAGGATTCTTTATATGCATACTTCCTATCACCCCCTATACCTCATGCACACAATGTCAGACATGGGTAGCATAGAGGGGTATACCCTAAGAATTTCTCAGATTCAGGTACTTGTACTAAATGTCTGTTTTATGTATACATTAGCCTTCTCTCTGCATATATCCCAGTTGTATCCTTTCTTGGTCTCTCAGTGTCTCACTGTCTGTCCCTCTCTGTTTCTCTTTCTCTGTCTCTCTCTGTCTGTCTCTCTCTGTGTCTCTCTGTCTCTGCTTCTCTCTGTCTCTCTCTGCCTCTCTCTACCTCTCTCTCTCTCTCTCTCTCTCTCTCTCTCTCTTTCTCGTTCTCTTCCTAGGCATAGGTATAATCTTTGAATGCCCATAGTGACATGTTGCCTATATACACTTTATCTCCTAAAGTTTCTACCAGTTCCCAATCTGAGACTAAGTCTTTACTATATGAGCTTAATTGAAACAATGACAGTTATCTTTAGGACATTTTAGATATCGAGGGAGATTTTTCCCCAATTCTCCCTATAACCTCCTTATCATTCCACATACCAATTTTATGTTCTCCAAAATATATCTCATTTAAATTTAACAAACTACCTCAGTCATAGGTAAGAAAAGTTTATAGTTCATTATCTATATGAATGGGTAAAAAGTACTTTTATTATTTTCTTCAGTTATTTGTGAATCCTCCCCCCACAAAAAGATAGGAAACCACACTAAAAATAAATTCTAGTTTATAATAGCCAGAAGCTGAAAGAACCCAGATGCCCCTCAATGGAGGAATAGATACAGAAAATGTGGTATATTTATACAATGGAATACTACTCAGCAATTAAAAACAATGAATTCATGAAATCTGTAGGCAAATGGTTGGAACTGGAAAATGTCATCCTAAGTGAGTTAACCCAATCACAAAAGAATACACATGAAATGCAATCACTGATAAGTAGATATTAATTAGCCCAGAAGCTCTGAATACTCAAGACACAATTAGCAAATCATATGATTCCCAAGAAGAAAGGAGGAAAGGTCCCTGGTCCTGAAAAGACTTGATCCAGTATTGTAGGGGAGTACCAGAACAGAAAAATGAGAGGGGGTTATTGGGGAATGGGTGGAGGGAAGAGGACTTATGGGACATATGGTGAGGGAGGAACTGGGAAAGGGGAAAGCATTCAGAATATAAACAAAGAATATAGAAAATTTTTAAAAAGATAGAAAACCACACTAAAAATAAATTCTAGTTCTTGGTTCAGTGCCTCACAGTTTATTTGTATGTTAACAACAAACTACATTATAATTTCAGAGTGACTAGGATATGTCACACAAGACCAAAAGTTGAAAATTGAGGTTATTCGTGGAAGTAGTGAAAATTTGCAGACAGTAAGGGGTAAAACTGTTATATCTGTGACTCAGCACTGTATTCCTGGGCCTCCCTGGAGACACACTCCAATAAGTAGTCTTGACATTGCATTTTACAAACTTGCTTGCAAAGTACCCAAAAATCCACTTGCACCTCCTCTTTTATCAATATCCAAGACCAATCAGAAGCACTTATAAGTTCATATTCCATAGCAAGTTGGTTTTATTTTGTTCTATATATAAGGTTTTCTTTTATTCTTAGTAGGATTTACTTTCTCCTCAACTAAGTAATTTGCCATGGTTGACTAATAGTACAAATTACTTACTACTGTCAAGTAAATATAAAAGATGGAGAGTTTTCAAATTCATTGATGCTGGAGATAAGAGGCTATTTTTCATTCACTATTCTGCCAAGTTTTCTCAGGAAGAAAGTTCTTTGTTAAGCTGCCATGTTACACTTGACCAGTTTTTCTATTTCCTGAGGTCTGTTTCTTTAGATAGAATTTCAACTTTCTCTGTTACTCCAGAGCTTCAAGGTGGGAACTATTAATGTTATAAAATGCTTAAGAATATTTTTCCATCAAAGAAGAATGCTACTGTGTATTGCTTTAAGTTCATTCATTTCTCTTAAGTGAAGTATGCTGTTAACTTGAATACATTAATCATTTTATGACTCTTCCTTCATATTTGCTGACTTTTACAAATTGCCTTGAAAGAATTATTTAATATACTCTTAATGTTAATCAGCTTCCAGAGATTTTAAACACAGTTATTTTCAATTTTTATTCAAAACTAAATTAAAACCATCTCTCTGAAATATTGATTTTTTTTATCTTGTTTGGTTTATTTGCCTGCTCATACTCACAAAAATCACAGCAATATGGCCTCTTATATAATTCTCAATCTCCGAATGTATACCTTTCTTCAATTGTTTCATCATGTTACTCAATACTCAATATGATGAAATTAAATAAAGCAGTGAAGACAATTTCAATTCTAAGTTTCTAGAACTTTCTATTATAACAATGTTTGCTGGTACAATATGAAAGAACATAAACCAGATTTGGTTCTAGTACAGTTCTCCCAAATATTGAGAAATGTGGAAGACAAACACATGTGTGAGAGAAACCTATTTATTTTGCTTGCTTCCTTAGGATAAGGATAATTTATTTAGCTTTCCTGAGATAACTAATAACATTAAATTGTCTATTTTGCAATTGGAAGTTTGTCAAAGGATTTGTGGAGAGGGGCAAGAAAGATGAAAACTAGTTATGCTCAACAATTGTTGAAGAATATCTCTTGATACTTTAAATAAATCACGTTCATAAATAAGAGAAGGAAAGTAGATGGGATGTAGCATGAGAAAACAGTGAAAGAATGCTTCATCCATGCACCTTAATGAATCCTAATGAAACCTAAATGATCACATTTAGGGCTTTGTGAAACTATTAGTGTTTTAGGATTTGGGGGATGAACAAAAGTCAAAGTATAAATATTTTGGATTAAAATGGAGCAGAATATATTTCTCTAACAGATTCAAATAATAATTTACTAATAATGCCAGATATACTGTTAATATTAATTAAGATAGAAGAACTTTCAATTAGACTATAACTTTCCCTAGTGGAAAGGAGAGAACAAAATTCAAAAGTGTGACTTCTTTTCAGGCTACTGGGTAGGAATCTAGCCTATGTATGCTGCATTGAGGTATACAACACACAGATGACCTCTAAGCCAACACTGTATAATCATTCTATTCTATCTAGTGTTCTCTTTCCTGAGAAGTCTCTGATCTTAGACCTTTTACTGTGATGGAAATGCAGTCCTTGATTGTCTCCCTCTTATTGGTCTTTTGGCACACTCATGAACAATAATTGTATCTATCTAATCATGTAGCTTAAAAGTTAGTAAAAGATTTTCTTCTGAAAACACTGTCACATTTCACATTTAGACACATTATAGAATATGTCAAATCATTGTACCATGCCTTTGATCAATTCTATTCTCTCCTAGAGCTGTACAACAATGGAAACCTGACTTGTTCTGGAGTTGCTTAGGTCATCTTTATCCTGTATGAACAATTTCTGCCTTCTTTCACAGCGGTCCTTATATATTGTTACATATAGACTATAACACCAAACTTTATGTTGGAATCAACTTCACTACCCCAGAATGTGATTGCACTTGGAGATGAGACTTTAAGTCTAACCATGTCTTTGAGAGAAGGGAGAGATGAAATCAATATATATTCATGCACAGTAGAAAAACCATGTAACGACATAGAGAAAAAGCCTCAGGCCACAGTGAGAAGTACCTGGGAAGAAATGATCCCTAACAATACTTTGCTGTTAGAACTGTCTATACTCTGTAAAAAAAAACAAAATTTTGTTTTAACCACCTTTTTTATAATACTTTATGAAATCTCAAAAAGTTCACAAACAACAAAGTTTAGTAAAAGGTAAGAATTTGTACTCACAAAAATCAAAACAATATTGTCCATTATATAATTTTCTGTCACTGAATGTGTCCTGCTCTTAAATACTTTTTTCAAATGTTGTTTTTTATGCAGAAGATTCCTCAGCTTCTGACACTTGAAAATATTCCTCACACTGTCTTAACCACCAATCTTAATTCCCTCATAGAACAATCTACTTTCAAATGAACACAATTGAACTAATAATAAATATATATAATTACATATATATTTATATAGAGAATATATTACATAAATTTTAAAAATTAATCTCTGATAACAGCTGAAGAAAATAAAGGAAGCTGAGAAAATAGGATATCTTTTATTTTGTATCAAGTTCCCTTTAATGTAGATGAAATTGTTCTAGAGAATATACAAAATAAATGTGAACTAGACAATACCCACTGAATGATGAATTTAAAACTAATTATCATAGCAAATTTTACATTGCACATATTTTACCATGATTAAATAATTTTAATATGGACAAAAAATTAAGCAGATGGATATTTGATTATAAAATAATGATTTTTATATTTTATTCTAAGAAAAATTCATCTAAAACTAGATTAATGTATCAATTTTAACCTGTAAGCATGCCAAAATATTTTTTAAAAGTGGCTACTACCAAATTTTTACAAGATATTTTCTTGGGGACAGGTAAGAATATAAAATGATAGAGCCACTATGGAAGATAGTTTTAAATTTTCTTACAATGCTGAATTTAACCTCCAGAATTTAACTACTTATGTCAATAATAATCTTATACATGATTATTTATAATGTTTTAATTCATAATTGTCAGAACCAGAAACAAGAATATTATCCTTCAAGAGGTAGCCAAGTTACCAAATGTGTTTTTATTTATTAATAAAAAATGAATAAGCTATCAAGCTATGAAAAGATTTAAAAAGAGAAAATTCTCCTTTAAAGTACCAGTACAACTTTATTTATCTGGGAAAGATACTATGAGATACACAATTATCATGTATGCAGCTGTCATTTCTACAAATCCAACTCAAGTCCTCTAAAAGCAAGTACTTCCGTGAATGTAGATTCAAGGGGAGCAGGATCTGTTCCCTGCACATTAAAAGTAGGAGTATATAATCTTTCTATTAAAAGTCACGTTTATCTCATTCATGATGATGCTTCCACAGTCATCATGGCTTCAGTTATAACAGTGTTTGGTATTTTGATAAATCCATGATGAAATAAATTCATTAAAAGGAACTAATAAGCAACAAATTTAGTGTATAAAGAACTTGGTATCTTTTAACCCATTTTTATTACAGTGTGTGTGTGTGTGTGTGTGTGTGTGTGTGTGTGTGTCTGTGCGTTATCAGCACTATAAGTCTTTTTTTTTAATTTTTTTTTATTTTCTATATTCTATGTTTACATTCCAAAGGCTTCCCCTTTCCCAGTTCCCACCCACCATAGTTCCCATAGTTCCTCTCCCACCCCCAACTGTTCCCGAATCATTCCCCGTCCCCCCTCGGTTTCTTTACTAAACTGGATGCAATCTTTACAGGCCCAGGGTCCTCTCCTTTCTTCTTCTTGGGAATCATTTGACTTGCTATTTGTGTCTTGAGTATTTAGGGCTTCTGGGCTCATTAATATCCACTTATCAGTGATTGCATTTCATGTTATTGGGTTAATTCACTCAGGATGATATTTTCCAGGTCTAACCATTTACCTACAAATTGCATGAATTCATTATTTTTAATTGCTGAGTAGTATTCCATTGTATAAATATACCACATTTTCTGTATCCATTCCTCCTTTGAGGGATATTTGGGCTCCTTCCAATTTCTGGCTATTATAAACAAGGCTGCTATAAACATAGTGGAGCATGTGTCCTTATTGCATGCAGGGGAATCCTCTGGGTATATGCCCAGGAGTGGTATGCCAGGGTCCTCTGGAAGTGATATGCCCAATTTTCTGAGGAACCGCCAAACTGATTTCCAGAGCGGTTTTACCATTTTGCAATCCCACCAACAGTGGAGGAGTGTTCCTCTTTCTCCACATCCTCGCCAGCACTTGTTGTCTCTTGAGTTTTTAATCTTAGCCATTCTGACTGGTGTGAGGTGGAATCTTGGGGTTGTTTTGATTTGCATTTCCCTGATGACTAATGATGTTGAACATCTTTTAAGGTGTTTCTCAGCCATCCGAATTTCTTCTGGTGAAAATTCTTTGTTTAGCTCTGTGCCCCATTTTTTGATAGGGTTATTTGTTTCTTTGCGGTCTAACTTCTTGAGTTCTTTGTATATATTGGATATTAGCCCTCTGTCAGATGTGGAGTTGGTGAAGATCTTTTCCCACTTTGTTGGTTGCCGTTTTGTCCTTCTGACAGTGTCCTTTGCTTTGCAGAAACTTTGTAATTTTATGAGGTCCCATTTGTCGATTCTTGATCTTAGAGCATAAGCTATTGGTGTTCTGTTCAGGAACTTTTCCCCTGTGCCCAAGTCCTCCAGGGTCTTCCCAAGTTTCTTTTCTAATAGTTTCAGTGTGTCTGGTTTTATGTGGAGGTCCTTGATCCACTTGGAGTTGATCTTAGTGCAAAGAGATAAGAGTGGGTCAATTCGCATTCTTCTGCATGTTGACTTCCAGTTGAACCAGCACCATTTGTTGAAAAGGCTATCTTTATTCCACCGGATGGTTGTGGCTCCTTTATCAAAGATCAAGTGACCATAAGTCTGTGGGTTAATTTCTGGGTCTTCAATCCTGTTCCATTGATCTACCTGCCTGTTGCTGTACCAATACCATGCAGTTTTTAACACAATTGCTCTGTAGTACTGCTTGAGGTCAGGGATATTGATTCCCCCAGAAGTCCTTTTATTGTTGAGAATAGTTTTAGCTATCCTGGGTTTTTTGTTGCTCCAGATGAATTTGAGAATTGCTCTTTCTAGATCTATGAAGAATTGAGTTGGGATTTTGATGGGGATTGCATTGAATCTGTATATTGCTTTTGGCAAGATGGCCATTTTTACTATATTGATCCTGCCAATCCAGGAGCAAGAAATATTTTTCCATCTTCTGAGGTCTTCTTCGATTTCTTTCTTCAAGGACTTGAAGTTCCTGTTGTACAGATCTTTCGCTTGTTTGGTTAGAGTTACGCCAAGATATTTTATGTTGTTTGTGGCTATTGTGAAGGGTGTTATTTCCCTAATTTCTTTCTCTGCCTGCTTGTCCTTTGAGTACAAGAAGGCCACTGACTTGCTTGAGTTAATTTTATAACCTGCCACTTTGCTGAAGTTGTTTATCAGCTGTAGAAGTTCTCTGGTGGAGTTTTTTGGGTTGCTTAGGTAGACTATCATATCGTCTGCAAATAATGATAGTTTCACTTCTTCCTTTCCAATTTGTATCCCTTCAGCTCCTTTTCAAGTTGGGGCAGTCATTGGTAGTCTGTTTCCCTAGTCACTGTCTTATCTTTATTCTTGCACATCTTGAGGCAGGACACATTTGGTGTTGAAGGTTTTGTGAGTGGGTTGTATGAGTTTGTAGGCTTTGTTGTTTCTGTTGTTGAAGTCCAGCTTTTATCCAGGGTGGTCTGATAAGATAAAAGGAGCAGCTGGGCAGTGGTGGCGCATGCCTTTAATCCCAGCACTTGGGAGGCAGAGGCAGGAGGATTTCTGAGTTCGAGGCCAGCCTGGTCCACATTGTTCCAGGACAGCCAGGGCCACACAGAGAAACTGTGTCTTTAAAAAAACAAAAAACAAACAAGATAAAAGGAGCTATTACAATTTATTTTTTTCTATTGAGGCTTGCTCATGACTGACTAAGTTTTGGAAAAGGTTCCATGAGGTACTGAGAAGAAGGTATATTCTGTGTTTGAGTGAAATATTCTGTAGATATCTATTAGGTCCATTTGATTCATAACCTCTGCTACTTTCCTTATTTCTCTATTTAGTTCTGTCTTGATGACCTGACCATTGGTGAGAGTGGGTTTTTAAACTCTGACACTATTAATGTGTGGGATTTGATGTGTGATTTATAATGTTTCTTTAATGGATGTGGGTACTTTTGACTTGGGGCATTGATGTTCAGATTGGAGATGTCACCTTGGTGGAATTTTCCTTTGATGAGTATGAAATATCCTTCCCCATTTCTTATGAGTCTGTTTGCTTGGAAAACTTTTTTCCAGCCCTTTACTTCGAGATAGTGTCTATCTTTTGGGCTAAGGTAAGTTTCTTGTATGCAACAGAATGATGCACACTGGTTTTGCATCCATTCTGTTTGCCTGCTTCTTATTTAAATTGGAAATTTGGGTCCATTGATGTTGGTAGATATTAATGACTAATGGCTGTTAATTCCTATAATTTTAATGTTGTTGCTGTTGACGGTGGTGGTAGTGGTATTTGTGTATGTTTCCATTATTTTTGCTGCTATGGACTTATCTATTTCCTGTATTTTCTTGGGTATAGCTAACCTCCTTGGGTTGGAGTTTTCCTTCTAGTATTTTTTGTAGGGCTGGATTTATGGATAGAAATTGTTTATATTTGTTTTTCTTGGAATATCTTCGGTATAATAGTCTAGTTTAACATCTGTGATCTCTTAGAGGATGTAAAAGATCTGTCCAGGCCATTCTAACTTTTAGAGTCTCTGTTGGGGAGTCAGGCATAATTCTTTTTTTTTAAATGTTCTATATTCTTTGTTTGCATTCTAAAGGCTTTCCCCTTTCCCAGTTACCCCCAACCCTATGTCCCATAATTCCTCTCCCCCCCAACTATTCCCCAATCATCCCCCCCCCCATTTCTCTGTTCTGGATCTACAAAACTGGATCCAATCTTTTCAGGCCAAGGGTCCTCTCCTTTCTTCTTCTTGGGAATCATTTGACTTGCTAATTGTGCCTTGAGTATTCAGAGCTTCTGGGCTCATTAATATCCACTTATCAGTGATTGCATTTCATGTGTATTCTTTTGTGATTGGGTTAACTCACTTAGGATGATATTTTCCAGATCTAACCATTTACCTACAAATTGCATGAATTCATTACTTTTAATTGCTGAGTAGTAAGTATTCCATTGTATAAATATACCACATTTTCTGTATCCATTCCTCCTTTGAGGGATATCTGGCCTCCTTCCAATTTCTGGCTATTATAAACAAGGCTGCTATAAACATAGTGGAGCATGTGTCTTTATTGTATGCAGAGGAATCCTCTGGGTATATGCCCAGCAGTGGTATGCCAGGGTCCTCTGGAAGGGACATGCCCAATTTTCTGAGGAACCGCCACACTGATTTCCAGAGCGGTTTTACCATTTTGCAATCCCACCAACAGTGGAGGAGTGTTCCTCTTTCTCCACATCCTTGCCAGCACTTGTTGTCTCTTGAGTTTTTAATCTTAGCCATTTGACTGGTGTGAGGTGGAATCTCAGGGTTGTTTTGATTTGCATTTCCCTGATGACTATGTTTCTCGGCCATCCGAATTTCTTCTGGTGAAAATTCTTTGTTTAGCTCTGTACCCCATTTTTGATAGGGTTATTTGGTTCTTTGGTTCTTCTTGAGTTCTTTGTATATATTGGATATTAGCCCTCTGTCGGATGTAGGGTTGGTGAAGATCTTTTCCCTCTTTGTTGGTTGCCGTTTTGTCCTTCTGACAGTGTCCTTTGCCTTACAGAAACTTTGTAATTTTATGAGGTCCCATTTGTCAATTTTTGATCTTAGAGCATAAGCTATTGGTGTTCTGTTCAGGAACTTTTCCCCTGTGCCCATGCCCTCCAGGGTCTTCCCAAGTTTTTTTCCTAATAGTTTCAGTGTGTCTGGTTTTATGTGGAGGTCCTTGATCTACTTGGAGTTGATCTTGGTACAAGGAGATAAGAGTGGGTCAATTTGCATTCTTCTGCATGTTGACCTTCAGTTGAACCAGCACCATTTGTTGAAAAGGCTATCTTTTTTCCACTGATGGTTGTGGCTCCTTTATCAAAGATCAAGTGACCATAAGTCTGTGAGTTCATTTCTGGGTCTTCAATCCTATTCCATTGATCTACTTGCCTGTTGTTGTACCAATACCATGCAGTTTTTAACACAATTGCTCTGTAGTACTGCTTGAGGTCAGGAATATTGATTCCCCCAGAAGTCCTTTTATTGTTGAGAATAGTTTTAGCTATCCTGGGTTTTTGTTGCTCCAGATGAATTTGAGAATTGCTCCTTCTAGATCTATGAAGAATTGATTTGGGATTTTGATGGGGATTGCATTGAATCTGTAGATTGCTTTTGGCAAGATGGCCATTTTTATTGATCCTGCCAAATCAGGAGCAAAAAATATTTTTCCATCTTCTGAGGTCTTCTTCGATTTCTTTCTTCAAGGACTTGAAGTTCCTGTCATACAGATCTTTTGCTTGTTTGGTTAGAGTTACGCCAAGGTACTTTATGTTGTTTGTGGCTATTGTGAAGGGTGCTATTTCCCTAACTTCTTTCTCAGCCTGCTTGTCCTTTGAGTACAAGAAGGCTACTGATTTGCTTGAGTTAATTTTATAACCAGCCACTTTGCTGAAGTTGTTTATCAGCTGTAGAAGTTCTCTGGTGGTTCTAGCGAGAGCAATTAGACAACATAAGAAAGTCAAAGGGATACAAATTGGAAAGGAAGAAGTCAAACTATCATTATTTGCAGACGATATGATAGTTTACTTAAGTGACCCAAAAAACTTCACCAGAGAACTTCTACAGTCAGGTATAATTCTTATAGGTCTACCTTTAAATGCTACTTGGACTTTTTCCCCTGCAACTTTTAATATTCTTTCTTTGTTCTGTAGATTTTACTATTTGATTATTAGGTGATGGTAGGATTTTCTTTTCTGGTCTAATTTAATTGGTATTTTGTAAGCTTCTTATATGTTTTTAGGCACCTTTTCTTTAAGCTAGGGAAATTTTCTTCTATGATTTTGCTGAAAACATTTTCTGGCCCTTGGAACTAGGACTCTTCTTCTATTCCTATTGTTAGGTCTTTTAATAGGATCCCAGATTTCCTGGATGTTCTGTTTCAGAAAAAAAAATTTAGACAACATTTTCTTTGACTGATGTATGAATTTCTTCTATTGTATCTTCTACACCTGAGATTCTTTCTTCCATATCTTGTATTTGTTTAGTGATGCTTGATTCTGTTGTTCCTGTTCTCTTCCTTAGGTTTTTCATCTCCAAGATTCCCTCAATTTGGGTTTTCTTTATTGCTTCTATTTCCATTTTCAGGTCTTGAACAGTTTTATTCATATCCTTCATGTATTTAATTGTATTTTCCTATATTTCTTTAAGGGATTTGTTTCTTCTTTAAATTCATCTATCATCTTTATAAGATTTGAATGAGGGTCATTTTCTTGTATTTCAGTTGTGGTGGATAACTAGGGCTTGTTATAGTAAGATAGCTGTGCTATGAAGGTGCCATATTGCCCTGTTTGCTTTTTTGTTTTGTTGTTGTTACTGTTGTTGTTGTTGTTGTTGTTGTTGTTGTTGTTTTTACTGTGCTCTTAAGCTGGCCTTTAGCCATCTGGATGGTTCCTGGATGCAGCATGACACTTGTGGGAAGCCTTGGGCTAGACAATAGGACTCAGTGGGTAGTGAAAGTCCCCCAGGAGCTGGGTATGATCCTGTGGTCATGGTGGGCAGGGAACTGGGGGCAGGAGGAAGGGATCTAACCTGTATGCTCCTGATGCTGCAGGCAAGGTGAAGCAGGTGAAAAGGTAGCCAGACAATGAAGTTCTAGGGAGACAGCATACCCCTCAGGGCTGCTAGGCATGCACCCAAGAACTCTGGCATATTGTTTTAAAACTAGGGCTTTGTTGAGATCTTGGGAAGTCTTAAGTAGAATCGATGTGCAGAGTACCCCAGTTTAATTTGATTTTGTTTTTCTTGATGTCCTGTTTCTTAATTCTTTATATATTTTAAATATTAGCCTTCTATCAGATGTGTAATTGGTAAAAAATATTTCCCGTTTTGTGGCCCAGTGCTTTGCCCAAATGCCATACATAAACTTTTAAACTTCATGAGGTCCCATTTATTGGCTGTTGTTCTTAGTGCCTATGCTAACATTGTCCTGTTCAGAAATTTCTTTTTCTGTGTCAATGATTTAAGGATATTCCCTATTTCACTCTGATCAGATTCAACTATCTGTTCTTTCTTAGGTCTTTGATTCATTTGTGCAAGGTTATATGAATCTATTTGCTTCTTCCATATGTAACCAGCCTACATCCAGTTTGGCCAGCACCGCTTGTTGAAGATGCTATCTTTTTTCCTGTGTGTATTTCTGGTTTCTTTGAAAAAAAAAAAAGGTAACATAAATGGCCATTTGAGAGATCATATAGAAATCTATTGTACTAGAAGTCTGGGAATATACCCAAAAATGCCCCCACCATGCCACAGGGGCACATGTACCACTATATTTATAGCAACCTTATGATAGCCAGAAGCTGGAAACAACCTAGATGTTCCATGACAGAAGAATGGATACAGAAAATGTGGTTCATTTACACAATGGAATACTACTCAGCTATTAAGAATGAATCCTGAGGTTTGCAGGCAAATGGATGGAACTAGAAAATATCATCCTGAGGTAACTCAAGCCCCAAAAGGACATGCATGGTATGTACTCACTAATAAGTGGATATCGCAAAAAAAAAAAAAAAAGTATAGAATACCCAAGATACAGTCCACAGAACTGAAAAAGGTCAACAAGCTGAAGCGCCTAAGTGAGGACACCTCAGTCCCACTTGGGAGGGAGAAGAAAGCAATCAAAAGTGGGGAAGGAGGAAGGGGCTTGGGAGGGAAAGTAGATGGGGTGGGGGAGAGTGAGGAAAGGGGAACCTGATCTGACATTGTGGGAGGGAAAAGGACTGAAGCCCTGAGGACCAGCAGAAAGAATGGAAACAGGCAACCTCAGGAGATAGGAGTTTGGGGGGACCCTCCAGAATGCACTAGAGACCTGGGAGGTAAGAGACCCATAGGACTAAAAGGGAGGGACCTTAGATGAAATGTCTGACAGTAGGTAGAGGGAAATTGTAGAGCCTACCTCCAGCAGGAAGACAGGGCTTCAAATGAAGGGGGGCATCCCACAGCCATAACTCTGACCAATAATTGTTCCTGTCTAAAAGAATTACAAGGATGAAAATGGAGAGGATTCCAAGGAAAAAATGTCCAGCAACAGACTCAAAGTGGGATCCAGCACAAAGGGAGGTCCCAAGGACTAACACTATTACTGAGGTTATAGAACATTCACAAAAAGGAACCTAGCATGACAGCACTCCAGAAGACCCAACAAGCAGCAGAAAGAGTCAGATGCAGATATTTTGCACCCAACTAATGGAGAGAAGCTGCTGACCCCTGCTGTTGAATTAGGAAAGGCTGAATGAAGCTGAGGGCGACCCTGTAGAAGAACCAACAGTCTCAATTAATCTGGACCCTCAGGATCTCTCAAACACTGGACCACCAAACAGGCAACATACACCAGCTGATATGAGGCCCCTAGCACACATACAGTAGAGACTACTGGGTCTGTGTTCATCCAGAGATGACACACCAAGAGACCGGAGGCCCCAGGGAGTTTAGAGGTCAGGTGGGGTAGGGGGTAGGGACATCCACAAGGAGACAGGGGCAGGGGAGGTTGGCAGGACAGGGAATAAAATATGGAGTGTATAAAAATAATTAATAAAAAATTCTCACAATACACATACACACATATGAAAGAAGTATAAATGGAAACAGCAAATAACAGTGATACAAATACCCTCCTAGACTTCTTTTATCACCAAGTAAAACTTTCATTGCCAGGAATGTGTTTCATCTAATTGAGTCGTTGGTCAAAGGAACCCTATGGACCTACCACCACCCTCCCCACCCTCCCTACCCTTCCCACCCTCCCCACCCTCCCCGCCACCACAATAACTTAAACTATTGTGAAAGCTATTGCTTGCTCTCCACAAGCTAAGGGTAAGGCTCTCTTATGAAACCAACACCTACATAACTCACTGAAAATAGAGAAAGAAAGCTGGTGCCTACCCAGAGTTAGTGAAGACCCGACTGACTAGTGGTCATGATACTGGAAGGCATAATGACCTCTAATAGAGGAGAAAGGTAAACGACAACCCAGTTTCAAACTCTTCTATGTACAATGGTGACCTGACTACATTATAGGCTGGTGTGATAGTGGCACAAAAGTTGTGGGACTAATCAGTATGATTGAATTTTCAGTTTACTCCATGATATGAAACCATGCTTCATACTAGTTAGGTAAACAAAAAGTGAGACTAAATAACACATGGACCTACGGGAAAACCAAATATTGCTAAAGAACCTTCTGCTATACCTGTAGATCAGTCTTTTGCTCAGCCATTATCAGAGAAGTAGCTACCTACAGTAGATCAAAACTAATACAGAGACCAATAACTGGTAAAGAGTGAGAGACCTTGGAATACTTAGTCCTAAAATGGCATGTCTTCATCAATATCATCCTACATCAACAAAGACTCAGAAGATGGGAAGATTATAAAAGACAGTAGGGATAGAAGTCATCAAGGAAAGAGTATCTTACATATTCAACAGAGTTGACACACATATGACTTTATAGAGACTGTGGAGACTTGCGTAGGACCTGGACAGGTCCAAGCCATATAGCATCCCAAGGCAGGTCCCTATCCTTAACTCAGAACCTATCTCTAATTGATAACTGCTCACAAAATAAACATTCAGTTTTCTCCGAAGGAGTCTTTACCAGGTGTAATGGCTATTCATTGTTGTCAACTTGACTATATCTGGAATGAACTACAACCTAGAATTGGAGGGCTCACCTGTGATCCAGATCTTGAGGCTGGAAGATACAAGTTTCCAACCTAGATATTGGCATGGAGATCTTGAGGCATAGGAGCTATAAAAAGCTTAGACCCAAGCAAGGTAGAATATGCCTCTAATCCCAGGAGACAAAGACAAGCAGATCTCAAGAAGAGTTCAAAGTCAGCCTGGGACAAAACAAGTCCCAGATGCAGGCATGGTGGTACACACCTTTAATCTGGGCCACACCATCTGCTGGTGACCTACACAAGGACATTGGAAGAAGTAAGATTTGATCTTCTTTGCCTGCTTGCATTTATTTGCCAGGACATCTATTGGAATCTACTTCTACAGAAGACCAGCTAAAACAACTAGTCTTGTGGGACTGAGAAACTACTCGATCCTTGGACTTCTCATTCACAACTATCCATTGTTGAGGAGTTGGACTGACTCTAAGTCATCATAACAAATTCTCTTACTATATAGAGACTATCCACAAATTCTGTGACTCTAGAGAACCCTGACTAATACACCAGGCATACAAACCACAATTAAGGGCAGGCCTCATGGCCATCAGGAATGAATACAATGATATACATTGTATCATATGAATACACAGTATGAATACAATGATAATTTCAGAGATGTTTTGTCTCATAATGCTTTGTTTGGGCATGTTTTATTCTTACTGCTCAGTTGCTTATATATTATGGTTTCCAATTTTATGTTTTTATATGTGCATATGTGTATGTCCCTGTGTGTATGTGGTGTTTTGTTTTGGTTAAGTAGGTTTTCTTTTTTTTTTTCTTTTTTCTTTTTTGTTTCTGTTTTATTCTTGTTTGATTGGTTTTTCTCCAACACAGTATTTGATTTTTATTCTTTGTAGATTTTACATTTTGCCATTGTGTGATAGCTACTACCTTTGATAGCCACTGATATGGCCATTGTTTATGGAAACAATGTGATAACCATTGTGTAATGGCCTCTGCATGATAGCAAACTGTATGATGCTCACTGTCTGATAGTCATTGTGTGGTGACACCAGTATGAGGGAAAAGGTATGATATTCTTTGTGGGATGGTAACTGTGTGATGGCCACTATGTTATTACCACTGTGTAATGGTCAATCTTTGATGTTTATTTTGTGGTGGCTACTCTGTGATGGACTGCATATGGTGGTCACTGTCTAATGATAACCCTATTATGGCCCATAATAAATGGACACTCTGAGATCATCACTCTATAATGGTCATTGTGATGAAAATTATATGATTACCAGTGAGTGAGAACCACTGTGTGATGGCTGATGTGTGATGGACAATATGTGGTGGTCATTATGTGAAGGCCACGATGTGTTGGCCACTTGTGATGCCTACCTTGTGGTGGCCACAATAGAATTGAAACTGTATTCTTACCTGTAAGTGGGAAGCCACTGTGTGATAGTCACTCTCTGATAACAACTGAGAGATGTCTACTCTATGATGGACACTGTGTGGTAGTCACTAAATGATGATCCCTTTGTGATTGATATTATGTGTTTCATTATATGTTGGCTACCCTGTGTCAACTCTGAGATAGCCACTGTGTGATGGTCACAGTGTGATAGTCACTGTGTGATGGACACTGTGTGATGAACACTGAGTGATGGACCCTGGTTAATGGTTACTGTCAGGAGCCATCTAGTAAAGGCTCAAAGCTAGCACGTGATCTTCCGGAGATATTTCACTGTAGAACTATGACAAAAGAGCCTTTGAGAGGCCCAAAGAACAAAATCTCAGGAAATGACTCCTGTAGCTGATATGCCTTTTCTGTACTTATAAAATTACTATTATAAGCCCTGGTATTAGCCCACCCTATTGGGTATATTTCTGCAGATCAATGAGGATGCACTGTCTTATAGTGATGCTATATAGGCAAATAGATTATTTCTTAATTTTTAATGATAATTCTATAGGAATTCCTATAATTAAAATAGTAATTATTAACTCCTTTATAATAGGACTGATGGCTATTAAAGCCTTCTCTAATATGAAAACTTCAATTATAACTTTGCTAGTTTTCATGTACAATGTGATAATTGCTTCTGAGATAGAATACATGCATTCACAACTTAAAACACATTCCTTGGAGCTATAAAAGAATTAACCAAAGGTCATAAAAAGGAACTAATAATTTATTGTAAGCACAAGGACAAAAGATAAAATATTGGCTGGGATTTTCTATACAAAATATCAATGCTAACTTAGTCACAAGAATTATAGTTTTTAACTCTCAATGAACCAGCTGTGGAGCTGGTGACAGAAGGTAAATGTCTAGTTAGATAACTACACTTAATGAGAACACATGTAAACATCTCTCTTGTAAATTTCTTATTCAATTTATGATTTCAATTTATGATTGAACTTTTAGTGAACTTTTGCTTAAAAAATGATTCTTGGAAAAATATATTATCTCTTCCCCTGAAAAAGGAATAAAAAACTAGGAATAATGACATTAGGTAAGGGCAAAAGGAGAGAACAAGATTAGGAGGAAGGACAGCAGAGTAAAGTAAGTTAGAAGTTAAGAGAGCAATTTAGAAATTAAGAGAGCATATAGTCTGATAGGTTCCCCCCCTTTTACTTCCCAACAGAAATAGAGGACATTAATCCAGGGGCAGAAGGAGAAGGCAATACCCATAATGCAGAGAGAAAGAGATAAAGAAGCTGCAAAGAGAACAGAGAGCAGGCAGTCTTCTCCTTACCAAGGGATGGAAGAAGTTTTTTCTTAACAGCAAGATGGGCTTAGTCTTACTAAAAAGGACAAAGCCTTTTTCTTAAAGACTTGGGATTAATTCATTTAGCAACAAAAGGGTAGAAACTTTTCTTTTTCTATACAACAAAGGTAAAAGCTTATTTTTCATCCAGAATGAGTGAGGTCTTTCTGTGCTGGCACTTGGGCTTTTGCTCCATATGCATATGTATGTAAGCATAGGTATGTAAGTTGGTTAGACATTGTTGGGCCCAAAAAATAAGTATGTGTTAATGAATGTGTGTATGAATGTATGTGTGTTTATACATATTTGCTTGTGTAAAAGTTTTTCCACTTGAGAGAATAACTCTTCTCCTGGTTTAATAAAAGTTTATTGCTGCAAACATCCCTCCCACCTGACAAGCAAGAGGTGAGGATCTGGACAAGAGAGCAAAAAAGCTCTAGAAAACAATCCTTTACATAAAACTCTTCTAAGCAGCAGGTGTGACTTGCCCAGGCCAATGGTTTTAAACCACAGAATAAGCAAGAAACTTTTTAGATATTTTTAAAAGCCAGCAGCTTCAACATTCAGTATAGAGAGATAGAAGGCCAGATACCATCAATCTTTAAAACTACATACAGAGAGCATCAGTCTTTAAAGCTACCTCTACATCCAACACTGTGTCCCACTTCAACCCATTCCAGGCCGGGCAGGCTCCCAACAGTTTGCCAAGTGATGGTTACATTATGACAGATAGCCACTGTGTGAGGGCCATCATTAGATATCCAGTGTGTATGGCCACTGGACAATGATCACTGTATATTAGATACAGTGTGATAGTCACTGGGTTATGATCATACTTTGTTAGTCATTGTGATGGCCTCTATGTTATGGAAAATATGTAATGTCCACTGGGTGATGGTAATTGTATGATGTTCTCTATGTGATGACCAGCTGAGTGATAGCTACTGTGTGATAATACCAGTATGAATGAATCTGTGTGATATTCACAGTGTGATAATCACTGTAGTGGCCACTCTGGGATGACCACTTAGTGGTGGCCAGTTTTGATGGTCACTGTGTGATGAACATTGTTATGTCCACTCTGTAATCAACTGTGTAATAACCATCATGTGATGGCAGCCCTATATTGAGTTAGCTACTCTTTGATGGCCACTGCGATGGTCTCTGTGTGATGGATACTCTGAATGGCCACTGTGTGATGGCCATTATGTGATGCCTACCTATATGATGGTCACAATTTGGTAGTCATTTTGTGATGTCTGCTGTGTGTTCACCACTGAGAAAGGCCACTGTCTGATGGTTACTCTATGATGGTCAGAGAGCCATCATTTGATTCCCTTGTGTTCTAACCACTGTACAGTGATCACTGTGTATTAGACACTATGTGATAGACACTGTGTGATAGACACTTTTTGATAGACCCTGTAGTGGACACTGTGTTATGGACATTATTGATGGTTGCTGTGTGGTCGTTGTGTGATAGCCACCATGTGATGCTCACTACATAATGGCCACTCTCTAGGGGTTACTGTGTGATAGCAACCATGAGATAGCCACTCTGTGATGACCATAATATGATAACCCCCATGTTATTCCCATTGTTCACTGCTTGATAGCCACTATAATGGCCACTGTGCTATGGGCACTATGTGATGCCCTCTTTGTGATGGTAGACTGTGTAATTTTACTGTGTAACTCCCCCAATTTATGATGGAGACTGTGTGAGAGCAACTGATAGATAGCCGGTGAGTGAGTGAAGCCCATTATGTGACCTTCACTGTATAATGGTCGCTGAGTAATAGACACTGTGTTATAGCTACTATGTGATGGCAACTTTGTGATATCCACTGTGTGATCTACTGTGTGATACACACCATGTGATGACCACCCTGTATTGTTAACACTGAGATAGTCACTGTTTGATGGCCACTGTTCTTAGGATTCTGTCTAAGCTCCACCCCACAGTTACCTAGCAACAGCCAGGTATGCTCCGCCCCACAGTTACCTGGCAACAGCCAGTCAGGTAGCCCTGGCTCACTATAAAAGGGGATTCTTACCCCCTCCTCTCTCTCTTGCCTCTCTTACTCTCTAACTCCTGTTTCCTGCTTGCTTCTCTCTTGCCCTCTTGGGATCTTCTCTCCCTCCCCCGTCTCTCCACGTGGTCATGGCCAGCCTCTACTTCTCTACTCTCTTCTTCTCTCTGCCCTCCTCTGTTTCTACTACCCTCTTAACATCCCTCCCCATGTCCTAAATAAACTCTATTCTATACTATACCATCATGTGTCTGGTCCTTCAGGAGTAAGGGATGCCTCGGCCTGGACCCGCTGAGGCACCCCCTTCCTCTACACATCACCACACTGCATAGAACATATTCTTGTTTCCCTTTGTCTTTCTATAATCACAACAACTGTGATGACCCCTGTATGATAGACACATGTGATGGACATTATGTGATAGCCACTATTTGATGCCTGTATGATGGTCACAGATTGATGGCCATTTTGTGATGGCTGCTGTGTGAAGACCACTGAGTCATGGCCACTGTTTGGTAGTCACTGTATGATATATCCACTCTGTGAGGTCCATCATGAGATGGCCACTATGTATTAGCCACCTTGTGTTGTTAACTCTGAGATAGCCACTCTGTGATGGCCACTGTGATAGCCCATGTGTAATAGACACCTTGTGATAGCCACCAAGTGATGGCCATTATGTGTTAGATGCTTGTGACGCCTACCTGTATGATGGTCACATTGTAATGGTCACTGTGATTGCTGCTGTGTGAAAACCACTGAGTGATGGCCACTGTGTGGTTTTTACCCTGTGATGCCCACTATACGATGGCTATTTTTTGATCCCACTGTGTTATGACCACTGTGCAATGATCACTGTATAGTGAACATTGTGTGATGGACACTATGCAATGCTCACTCTTTGATGGCCATCATTTGTGTTATGGCTACTGTGCATTGCTCACTGTGTGGTAGACATGGTTTAACAGACGTTCTTTGATGGATATTGTAGAGAGAATATCTTGTAACTGTATGTATGTGGCACCTGTCAGTAAAAGTCTGATTGCCTATGGCTTAGGTAGGCAATAGGCGGTAGAAAATCTGGGAAGCAGAAAGGATTCTGGGATATTAACAGGCAAAAGAGATTTATCTGGGAAGATGTGATAAGATGGACACATGGTACCTGTGCACAGGATATAGATTAGAATAAATTGGTTATTTTAAGTTATGATCTAGTCAGAGAAAAGCCTAGCTATATGGCCAAGGTATTTGTAAATATATGTTGAGTCTGACTCTTATTTCTGGGAGCATGAAGCTGGGATTAAGAACAATCAAACTTTTACATTAGGCATCCAAATATGGCATAGAACCAAACTAACCTGAGATAATTTTCCAAGTAGAGGCACCAATTCTCCCTGAAAACAAAACATCTTTACAGTTCTGTCTCTTTAAGAAAAGAAGCTGGGTCCTTCTTAGAAGGGGAATCAAAATGCTCAGGGCTCACAGTCAAGAAATGGACTGAGCACAGGGTCCCCAGTGAGGAAGCTAGAGAAAGGACCCAAGGAGCTGAAGGGGTTTGCAGCCCATGGGAGGAACAATAATATGTACCAACCAGTACCCCCAGAGCTCCAAGGGACTAACCACTAACCAAAGAGTGCACATGGAAGGAGCCATGGCTCCAGCTGCATATGTAGCAGAGGGTGGCCTTTTCAGTCATCAATGAGAGGAGAGGCCTTTGGTCCTGTGACTGCTTGATGCCCCAATGTAGGGAAATGGCAGTCAGGAAAGCGGGGAGGGGTAAGCAGGGGGATCGGGATGGGATAGGGGATATTTGGAGGGATAACAAGGAAAGGAGATAACATTTGAAATGTAAATAAAACAAATATCTAATAAAAAAAAGAAAGAAAGAAAAGAAGCTGGGGGTTGAAGGAGTGGTGATTCAAAACTGTTTTTAAAGAAGGTCCCTGCTTATAGGAAAGTTGCCTCTAGGGAGAATGGAGGCCAGTAAACAGCAGGCGGCAAATTGGAACCACCCCAGCCTACCCAACAGCTATATTCAGATAAATGCTTCTAAAGGCCTAAAGCTATGCACAGGCAGCAACCAGATCACAGAGGCACTGAGTACCCCTGCTAAAAAGGGAGCAGGCTCCAGGTAAAGGAATATGAAGGCTCCAGCCCCCATCCTGCCATGAGTCTTTGTGGAATGGGCAAAGGCCAGAGGCTATGGCCTAGCCAAGCATGGGAGAACACATGGGCTTGAGACTGTTGGCTGACAAGAGCCCCCAGATGGCAGTCTGCAACTGTTCAGAGCCAAGACAGAAGAAAGGCTTAGGGGCTTCCACAAAACAATAAAGTCAGGTCAAGAACCCCTGCTAATAGATACAGCTGCTTACAAAGGACAGTCTAAAATTCAAGATGACACATTTTTTTCTTAAAGGTCCTATGTAGGGTTTTACATAATAATAAATAGAAATGTTCTTAGTAATTAAATATAAATACAAATTAATCTTAAATTTATATAAAGACAAAGGGGAATATAAGTGTATTTATCTACATAAGGTATGTTTATGATTTCAACTTGAGGGATGGTGCTTTTCCAGTTGCCAAAGAGAACTTTTTTCCCCTAGAAAATATATATTCTGCTAATCAATGTAAGAACCTGTCTGATGGTCATTATTTGATGGTCACTGTGTGATGGCACCAGTGTGAGGGAAACTGTGTGATGTTCACTATGGAACAGTGACTGTGTGGTAGACACATATGGAAGACCACTATGTGATGGCTGCTTTGTAATAACCAGTGGGTGATGGCCATTCTTTGATGGTCACTGTGTGGTAACCTTTATGTGATAGACACTGTATGATGTTCAATATATGTTGGCCACTTTGTGATGGCCACAGTGTAATGAATTGAACACTTAGAGATAGTCACTGTGTGATAGCCATGGTTTGATGAACACTTGAGTGTCAGTATTTGATAACCTCCATGTAATTGCCACTACATTATAGCCTTTGGATAGTGGCTACTGTACAGCCACTATATGATGGTCATTGTATGATTGCTACTGAGATCTCCACTATTATATAGACACCATGTGATGGCCACTGTATAATGGACATTTTGTGATGGCCACTATATGATGGCCACCCTGTGATATTAACTGTGAAATAGCCACTTGTGATGGCCCCTATGTGATGGACACCTTGTGACAGCCATCCTTTGACTGTCATTATGTGATAGTCATTGTGTGATGGGTGACCTCATGATGGTCAAAATGTGATGGCCAATGTGTGATAACCCACTTTGTGGTGGATACTGTTTTATGGTCACTGTGTGATAGACACCATATGAGGAGTATCATTTGATAGCCATTGTGTTATAGCCACTGTGTGATGGTCACTGTGTATTAGACATTGTGTGATAGCCACTGTATGATGAATACTCTTTGACAGACACTGTATGATGGCCATTGTGTGATGCCCACTATATGATGGCTGTGTGGTGGTCAGTGTTCAATGGACACTGATAATGCTCAGTGAATGATGGTCACTTTGTGATGGTCACTGTAATGGCATCCATGTGACTGACTCTATAAAATGGCCACCGAATGATGTGATGTCGACTGTGTGATGGCTACTGTGCTGTACCTGCTGTGATCTCCAGTATTTTATGGACACCATGTGATGGCCATTGTGTGATGGCCAACTTTGATGGCCAGTGAACGTTGGCTAACTGTGATGTTCACAGTATGATGGTTACTGCATGATGGCCTGTTGAGGTTTGGTCTGATGCTATGTATTGCAATTCTTAGTGCAAGCCTCCAAGACCTGATTGCCCCACAGACCCGAGGTCCAAGTGATGGTATGTGACTCCCCCCACCCCAAGTTATTTATGATTAGTGAATAAAGATACCTACATCAAATAGCTGGGCAGAAGAGACATAGATGTGGTTTAGAGTTCCCAGACTTGGGGTCAGAGAACCATGAGGGAAGGAGAAGAAGATGAGAGAGGAAGGCACTATGGATTAGGTGAATCATGAAAGCATGGCCATGTGGATTGGCTAATTAGAGCTAAGAGTAGCCCAAACAAAACATGACAAGTTAAATAACAGGATTATAGGCTATGAAATAAGCATAATAGGTTATCTGCCCAGCTCTTGTGCTGACTATGGCTTATTATAAATATAAGGTTGTGCATGTCTTTTGTCCAGGAACTAAATGGTCAAATATTTAATAACACCATATGATGGCCTCTCTGTGATACCAACTGCATGATGGCTTCTGAGTGATGGCCATGTGTGATGGTGGCTATGTAATAGTCACTTTAATGGCCACTGGATTAGGACACTATATGACATCCACATTCTGGGGGCCATAGTGTGATGGCCACTCTTTGATGTTCAACTGTGTGATTTATACTGCGTGCCATTCAATGTGTAATGGTCACCATGTGATGGACATTGTGTGATGGTCATAGTGTGATGGTCATAGTGTGATGGCCATCATTTGATAGCCACCATGTGATGCCATCAAGTGATGGCCACTGTACAATGGCCACTTAATAATTGCCATTGATTTATTGTCATTGTATGATAGCTAATGATGGCCACTGTGTGTTAGACTCCATATGATGGCCAATGTATGATGGTCACTTTGTGGTGGCCACAATATGATGATCACTGTGTGCTGTCCACTGTGTGCTGGTCACTGCATGATGGCCCCCATGTTATGGCAACTGTGTGGTAGCCAAATGATAGCAGCTATGTGATGGTCATTATGAAAGCCACTTTATAATGGTAAACTTGTGATGGGTACTGTGTGATAAACACTGTCTAATCCATACCATATGCTTACTACTGTGTTATGCCCACTGTGTGATGACTAGCATGTGATGACCACTGAGTGGTAACCACTGTATGAAGGTCACTGTGAAATGGCCATAGTGTGATGGTCACTTTGTGATAACCACTCTGTGATGGATACAGTGTCAATGTCACTGAACAATGGCCACTGTGTGATGTCCAGTGTGTGATTGTCACTTTGTGATGACTACTGTATGGTGGTCACTGTGTAAATGCCACTGTAATAGCCACTGTGACTGTGTAGAGGCCATTGTGTGTTGGATTCTGTGTGATGATCACTCCATGGTGGTCACTGTTATAGCCACTGTGTGATTGTTATCATGTCATATCCACTATACTATGGCCCCTGGATGTTGGTTAGTTACTCTATGATAGCCACTATGTTGTGGTGCCTGATGATTGCTACATGATGGCTACTGTGTGATAGTTACTATGTAATGTCCACTGTCACTGTATGATGACCACTGTATGCTGTGTGTGATTGTCATTGTGTGATGGTCACTGTGATGGGTATTATGTAATGGGCACCATGTAATGGCCACACTGTCGTGGTTATTATGTGATAGCCACTGTGTGATGCAACCATGTGATGGGCACTGTGTGATGGACACAGTGTGCTTGTCACTATGGGGTGATCACTGTGCACTGGTAGCTGTGTGATTAACACTAAGTGATTGTCATTGTTTGATGGTCACCGTGTGATGGCCATGGTTTGATGACCACTGAGTGATGGCCACTGTGTGACATTCACTGTAAGTTGGCCACCATGTGATGGCCACTTTGTGATGGCCATAATGTGAAACCCATTGTGTTATGACGACCCTTTGATGTTCACTGTGTGACAGTCACTATATGGTGGCCACTAACTGATGGTCACTGTATGATGGCCTCTGTATGATTGACAGTTTGGTGACCAAAGTATGATGGTCATTTTGTGATAGCCACAGTGTGATAAACACTGAGAGAGGGCTACTCCATGATGGCCGTGACAGTCTCAATCTGTAACCCATGTCCTAAATACAAATTCTGACTACATTCTCCATGGCTACTCGGGCACTAGGGGCTCCGGGTAAGACCCTAGCCTGTGCATGCCAACTACTCTTAAAGCACACCCAATAGCTGCAAAGAACACCCATGTTGTTAGTTACATATTCTAACACACAACTCCTGTAGAACATGCCTGTACTAGGGAATGACCCCAAGTAAGACCCAGAAGACACAAACTGTACTCTATGCCCTGGTCTTTGTATTTGGACAACACTACTACTATGGCTGCTTTCCTGGAGGTCACCCTGGAGCTAGGAAAGCCAGTTAGGACCCTGACTTCTATCCACCAACTCCCCTTGATATATGCCCAACAGCCCCAAACTGCATTGCTGCCCTGTAGTCCACACTTCATCCCACAAATCCAGCAATATTCCTGGAGGTGATGCTGGCACTAGGAACTCCAGCTTAGACCCTGGTCTCAGCATGCCAACTCCACTTAGAGCATGCCCAACAGCCCCGAACAGCATCCCATGCCCTGGATACTATATTCTGACCCACAACTCCTGCTGCTTTCTAGAAGGCTGCACTGGTACCAGGGACTCCCAGTAAGACAATGCCTTTTTTAACATCCAAAAGCCCTAAACTGCATCCCATACCCTGGGCCAGTATTTCAGCCCACTACTCTGGCTGCTTTCCCAGAGAACAAACCTATACTAGAAACCTGGGCTAAGACTCCACCCTCTAACCATCAACTCCCCTTAAAACACACTTAACACCAATAAACTCTACCCCACACCTGGGCTCCATATTCTAGCCCGCTACTGCAGCTGCTTTCCCGGAGGCAATGCCTGCACTGGGAATTCCAGGTAAGATACCCCTCTCTATTCACCAACTCCCTTTAAAGCACACCCAACAGCACTACGATGTACCCTGGACTCCACAACTTTGTTCCTTTCCTTGAGGCCAAGCCAGCACCCAGGTAAAATCTTAGCCTCTGCCCACCAACTCCCCTTAAAACACACCCAACAGACCCAAAATTCACATCCTCATACCCTAGGCACCATATTTGGACCCACTACTCTGACTGCTTTCCAGAAGGCAAACCTAAAGCTAAGAACCCCACATAAAACCCTGCCCTCTGCCTGCCAATGCCCCCTTGAAGCACACCCAAAAGCCCCAATCTACACGCCATGTCGTAAGAAACATACTCCAGCCAAAAACACTGGCTGTATTCTCTGAGGTCACAGTGTCCCTGGAGACCTGAGCTATAACCATGGCCTTGGCATGCAAATTCCACTTTAAAAAAAAATCCCAACAGCCCCAAACAACAACCCAAGTCCTGGGTTCTATATTCTGACCCATAACTTGTGCTGCTTTCCAGAAAGCCAAACCAGCACCAGAGAACCCAGGTAATTCCATGACCTCTGCCTGCCAACTTCCCTTCAAGCATACCCAACAGCCTCAAACAGCATCCCTCGCCCTGGACTCAACATTCCAACGTGATGCTCTGGATGCTTTCCCAGAGGACATGCCTGCACTAGGAGCCTGAGGTAAGACATCCTCTGCCCACCAAGTCCCCTTAAAACACACCCAACAGCCTTAAACTGTATTCCACGTCTTGGGCTTTATATTCCAGTCCTCAATCCAGGCTGCTTTACTAGAGGCCACGTGGGCACCTGGGACCCCAGATAACACCCAGGCTTCTGCCCACCAACTCCCCTTAAAGCACACCAAAAAGCATCAAAATGCACCCTATTCCCTGGACTCCATATTCCTGCCCACAAATCTGGCAGCTTTCCTAGAATCCACACCAGAACTAGGAATCCTAGGAAAGACCCCAAGAGTCTGCCTGCCAATTCCCCTTACAGCACACCCAAGAGCCCACATTTGCTGTCCATGGCCTGGGCTCAATATTCAGACCCACTACTCTTATTGCTTTCCCAGAAGTCAGCTGAGAACTAGGGAACCCAGGTAAGACCCCACCAACTCTCCATCAAGCACACTTAACAGACCTACACTGCATGCCATCACCTGGACTCCAAATTCTGCCTTACCATCAGATGCCAGCAGCAAGGCTCCAGGTTAAGATACCTCCCTCTGCCTACCAACTAACTCCCCTTAATGCACACCCTACAGCCCCAAACTGCACTCCACTCCCTGGGCTCTATATCCCTGCATACAACATGCTGCTTTCCTGGAGGACATGCCTACAGCAGGGACCCGGGGTAAGAACCCATACTCTGCCTACCAACTTTCCTTCAAATGCACACTATAGCCCTGAACACACCCCACCCCCATCTTCTGGGCTCTGCATTACTGCCCAAGTCACCAGGAGGCCATGCCAGCTCCAGGAACATGTGGTAAGACCCTATCCTCTGCCTGCCAACTCCCATAAAAGCACACCTACAATCCCAAACAGCACTCCAGTTCCTGGGCTCCATATTCCAACCCACAACTCTGGGTGCCTTCCTGGAGGCTGGACTGGCATGAGAGACTCCATGTACGATCCTACCTCTCTGCCCTCCAACTCCCATTAGCACACCCTAAAGACCTAAAATTTGTACCATCCTCCTGACTCCATATTGCAGCCCACAATGCCAGCTGTTTTCCTAGAGGGCACACAGACAACAGGGATACCAGGTAAGACCTTGCCATCTGCACTTCAACAATTTTTAAAGCACAATCGGCATCCCCAATTCCTGGGATCAATATTCCTTCCCAAAACACCTGCTGCTCCCGAGGAAGCAAAGCTAGCAACAGAGACCTGACATAAGACCCTGCTCCCTGACTGTCAACTACCCTTAAGGTACCCCCAACTACCCAGACTACACCACATCCCCTAAGCTCCATATTCATTCCACAACACCAGATATTTTCCAAGAGGGCATTCTTGAGGGGGGCACCAGGGACCCCAGGTGAGACCTCACACTCTGCCTGCCAACTCAGCTTAAAACACACCCAACCACTCAAAACTCACTCCATCCCCTGAGCTCAAAACTTTGCTTTCTTTCCAAGAAGCCATGTTGGCACTGAGGACTGAGTCTGCCCTTTGCCCACCACCTTCCCTTCAAGCATACTCAACAGACCTAAACTGCTTTAAAAGTAAATTATTTTCCAGATTGTGATTGTTTTCTTGGAGGCTTACTACTGAATAAACTCACCCTTTCTAGTTACTTTTGAACTCTGGCTGGTTTGACTCAGCTGTTCTGGCTCAAACTCTTTGACAAGCTGATTGATTCAATCTGGCATCTCACTGAATTGTTCCGCTTGGCCTCTAACTCTGGCCATCTGTTCTAATCTTCTGACTACTTCTTATTCTCTGGCTCATTCTATCTTTACCTATGTCCAACTTGTTCTCTCTGCAATCTGTCCAGAGACAGGTTAAACTGTCCTGGTTAAAACTGTCTCAACTCCACTAACTGAACTGCCACCAACTGGATGGCCACAAACTCAATCAGCTCCACTGCCTCACAACCGCACTATACAAACCGCACTGGACTTCATGAACTGCACTGGTCTTAAGAACTGACTCCCAACAGACTGAGTCTCTCTCCATGTGCTGCTCTTAAATAGCTTCCCGTTCCCTGTGCTGTTTTCATGCGAGTTGGGCATACCCTATCTCTCACTCATATTGTCAGTTCGCTCTCTGATTGATCACTTTGTCAGCCCCTCAATTAGACATCATTGTTTGGAATTAAAGGTGTGTGGCTTGTCTGCACTGCAGCTCCACTGCAACACGTACTAACTTCCATTCTGATCTTTTAATTATATCAGTTAATCTAATTCAATAATTTGTTTCTACAATCCAGTGTGTTTTAGCAGCTATTCTTCCTGCCTCACTGACTTTTAAAAAATTCAAATAAAGCACTATTGAGTCTCTTTCTGGGAGTTCTTATTTCCCTTTCTGATTCCTGAGCATCTTCTTTTTTTATAGACAAAATATCTCCATCCTTTTTTTTTTTTCCGTGCAGCACAGCTATGTTCACTCTGGACGGATTTGTCACATCACATACTTCTCACAGTTGACAGCTTCCTCTGACCCCATAATCACTGGACTCTCAGTCCAGTCTTCAGTCCAACACCAGGCCAGAGAGGGCACTCATGTCTTTCTGTACCGCTGAGCTACCAGAATCTAGTCAGTCAGGGAAGATCTTCAACAGTGCCACCCTCAGCGCACTGGTTTCTGTGGATCTCTGTGGGAAGGTTATGCTGCATACTGGGAAAGGTGGCCAGGGGTGCCAGGTAGTACTGCTGAAGAAGCCAAAGGCTTGAAGAGGCTTCCAGATCTGGGCTAGAGGCTAGTGGCTGGTGTTGGTTACCTGGGTGCTGGGGCTCTGGAAGACAGGGCCTTGAGTAGCAGCTGCATGTCTCTAAGAAAACCCTCTTTTCAAAGAAATTATTCTAGCTGAGGTCTGTTTCTTCCCAGAGAGTCATCAGAAATCATAAATATGTCCCCCACGAATATGTACTAAAGCAGCCCTTTCATAATAATTTCTCTCCAGGACACTGACTCAGTCACAAACTCTCTGAAGTTATCATTTGTTGCAATTTATACCCCCCAGTCTTGTCCTCCAAGTGTAGTAGGAACCTATCATTGTTAGAAGCACTTCCTTCTCCAAAGACCATCCAGGCAGGAGATAAAGATAATATTCCAAACTCATGGGGCTTGGTTAAGAAGTTCTCTTCTGTAACATTAAGATCCCATCTTGTTCTCCATTTTGAGACAAGCACAGTGATGTTTCTGTTGCCAAGCTTCCAAAATTATTCAACTGTGATCACTATTCCACAGCTACTAAAGAACTTTTTCAGACCATGGGTAATTGCAACATTACTCCTGTATATAAAAATATGCTTGAAATCTGTTCTCCCTGGTTCAGTTTTTAACTCCATCTTGTTTGGTATTTTTAGGGTATCTCAAAATATTTGAACCCCAGTAACTGAGGCATTGATATGATTAGAGGATCCTGCCAATTGCGCATCAGGACTGAGGTAACAGCTGGGGCAGCATCATTGCCGGAGAAAGTGAAAGATAATTTGGCTTAGGCTGAGGAGAGCTACGACAGCCAAAACGTTTTTCACAGGCAGGCTTCATATTATTTGGAAGCAAAGAGTTCTGCTTGCTGTTGAAAACTATCTCCAGGCGTTTGTTCCCAGGTAACTGAGAAAAATAGACTAGGTGGTCATCTTTCCACAATTTCATTAAGAGGTGGTACCATAGGTCCTATGGGTTCTCTATCTGGAACCTTAATTTCATTAGGTACTATAGAGTCACAATTAGACACTTCCTGTTCTCTTAATACCTTTGTCTCTTGTCTCTCAAGCCTTTGTATCATAGATAATTTTTCTCATTGAATGGCTATGTTATTGTTGTTGTTGTTGTTGTTGTTGTTGTTGTACAACTATTTCTTGTTGGGACCCCAGGTAAGATTTCACATTTTGCCTGACAAATTAGGCTTAAAACATAGTGAGAGTCTAAAACTCACCCCATCCTCTGATCTCCATAGTCACACCCACAACTTCGTCTGCTTTACCAGAGGCCATGCTGCCACTAAGGACCCAAGCAAGACCTGTCCTATGCGCACCAGCTCTTTCATGTACACTCAACATACCTAATCTGCATGTTACCCTCCATTCCACAACTCCAGCTGCTTTACCCAGGCACTGTGAACTCTGGTGAGACTCTGCCCTCTGTTGGCCAACCCCTAAAAACAAATTAAACCACAGAAAACTGCATCCCATGTCCTGGGCTCCATATTCTGACCCATGACTCTGGATGCTTTTCCTAAGGCCCAAACTGCACTAAGGACTGTGTATAATACCCATCCCTCTACCCAAAAACTGCCTTTAAACCACACCCAACAACCCCAAAATGCATGCCATCACCTGGACTCCATATTCTGGTCAACAACTCCAACAGCTTTCCAGGACACCAACCTGGCATTAAGGACGCCAAGTAAGACCATGCCCTGTGCCCACCAACTCTGCTTAAATGACACTTAACAGGCCTAAACTACATACCATCCTCTAGGCCCATATTATGGCTCACAATGCCATCTCTTTCCTGGAGGCCACATCGGAATGAGGGACTCCAGAAGATCCAACCTTCTGCCTGCGAACTCCCCTTCAGTCACACCCAACAGACCCAAAATGGACCCCATCCCATGGACTATATATTCTACCCCACCCCAAATCCAGATTCTTTCAAGGAGGCCAAACTGGCACCAGAGATACAAGTTAAGAATCTTCCCCTACTCTCCAAGTCCCATTAAAACACAGCAAACAACCCCGAACTACACTTTGGGCTCCATATTTCAGCAGGCAACACAGCCTTCTGTCCTGGAGGACATGGCACAAATATGAATCCCATGTTAGAACATACCCCTCTGTCTGTCAGAGTTTCCATTCCTGCACATACATCATGGCCAAGAAGCAAGTTGCAGAGGAAAGGGTTTATTCAGCTTACACTTCCACGTTGCTATTCATCACCAAAGGAAGTTGGGACTGGAACTCAAACAGATCAGGATACAGGAGCTGATGCAGAGGCCATGGAGGGATGCTACTTGCTGGCTTGCTCAGCTTGCTTTCTTATAGAACCCAAGACTACCAATCCAGGGATGGTACCACCCACAAGGGGCCCTCTAACCCTTGATCACTAATTGAAAAGGTGCCTAACAGCTGGATCTCATGGAGCTATTTCCTCAACTGAAGCTCTTTTCTCTGTGATACCTCCAGCCTAAGTCAAGTTGACACACAAAACCAGCCAGTACACAACTTCTACCTACTAACTTTCCTTCAATCACACCCACCATCCCTAACTGCACCTGATCTCCTGGTGCTACTTAATCCTACCCACAGCATATGCTACCTTCCTGGAGGCCATGCTGGCACAATGGATCCCAGGTAAGAACCTGACCTCTGCCCACCAGCTCCCCTGAAAGCACACACATAATTCCCAAATGGCACCCCATGCCCTGGACCCCATATTCTTTCCCTAACACCTGATGCTTTCCTGGAGACCATGCCAGCCCACTCCCTGCCTGACAAATTCCTTAAAGTAAACCCTACAGACCCAAATGCACCTGAGTCAGCTAAGACCCTGCCGCCTGTTCTCCATGTTCTCTTACGTTTTAAAAACACAACCAATATCCCTAAACTACACCCCAAATATCCCATTCCACAACACCAACTGCTTTCCCAGTGACTACTCTGTCACCGGGGAAACCAGCTGAGACCTCACACTCTGCCTGCCAACTCACTTTAATCATACTCAATAGCCCCAAATTGAACGCCATCACTATGGGCTTCCCAGGATGCCAAGCCAGCACCAGGGATCCAAGTTAAGAGCCCACCCTCTGCCCTACAACTCCTACTAAATCATATCACAACCTGAAACTGCACTCACACCCCTGGACTCCATGTTCCAGCATGCTGAAGGACATGCCACAAACCCAGAACCCTGGTAAGAACCAGCTCTATGGCCACCAACTTTCCTTCAGTCACACTCAATAGTCCTAAACTGCACCCCATCTCCTGTGTTCCACATCCCTGTCCACAGCACCTGCTGCTTTCCTGGAGGGCATGCGGACACTAAGGAGTCCAGGTAAGATCCTGTCTTCTGCCTGCCAACCCCCTATCAAGCACATCCAATAGGCCTAAGATCTACCCAACCCCCAGACTACATATTCTGTCCCACAACTCCCAATCCTTTCAAGGAGGCCAAGATGGCACCAGGAACTCAACACCCAACCCCATGACCTTCCACTCTCATTAAAACACACCAAACAACCCCAAACTGCAACCCAACCCATGGGATCCATATTATGGCATACAACACTGGTTGTTTTCCTCTAGGATACACCTGTACCAAGAACCCCTATAAAAACCTACCCTCTGTCCAACAACTTTTTCATGAACACTCAACAGCCCAAAATTGCACCCCATCCTCTAGAATCCATACTATAGCCTACAACACCAGCTGCTTTCCCTGATGCCACAATGGCACCAGACACACCAATTAAGTCCCTGCCATCTGCCCTCCAACAATTTTTAAAGCATGCAATATCCCAAAACCATACCTGGACTCTCTGTTCCTCCCCACAACATCTTTTCTCATCCTGGAGGCCACAACAGCACCTTGTATCCCAAGAAAGACCCCAGCACCTGACTTCCAACTCCCCTTAAAGCACACCCAACAGCTCCAAATGAATCCCATCCCCTGGGTTCCATGTTCAAGCTCATGACTCTGACTGCTTTCCCAAAATCCATGCTATCACCGTTTTACAAAGATTCTACCTGCCTTCTACCCACCAACTCCTTGTAAAGTACATGCCAAGTCCCCAAACAGCATCCCCTGCTCAGAGCTACAGATTCTATCCCACCACTCCAACTGCTTTCCCAGAAGCCAACCATGGCACTAGGGACCCCAGATAAGACCTTACCATTTACCTGCCAACTCCTCTTAAAGTCTACCCAACATCTCCAAACTGGGCCTCATGCCCTGGGCATTCAGGCCTGCTATTCTGGGTGCTTTCTTCTAGGCCACCATAAAACTAGAAACCTTCCCTTGAAGCATACCCAAAAGCTCTAAAAATTTACCCCATCCCCTATGCTTCACATTCTGGCCCTGACTGCTTTCCCAAAGTCCACAGCACCACCCCTGAACAGAGGCAAGACCACGCCCTCCACCCACAAACTCCTTTTTTTAAGATTATTATTTTTATTAGATATATTCTTTATTTACATTTTAAATGTTGTCTCCTGGCCCACTACTCTGGCTGCTTTCAGGTAGGCCACCCTGGCACCAGGAAACCCATGAAAGAAAGAAGCCATTCTCTACCCACCACTTCCCCTTAAAGCATACCCAACTGTCCAAACTGAACCCCAGGTTCTGGGCTCCAAATTCCATCCCACACCAGCTGCTTTTCAAGAGGACACTTGGCACCAGGGACACAATGTAAGACTGTTCAACTCACATTAAAGTACATCTATATCTTTATCAATCCTATATCCAATTGAAGGCTAATATCCAATATATAAAAAGAACACAAGAAATTAGACTACAGAGAACCCAATGACCCTATTAAGATATGGAGTACAGAGCGGAACAAAGAATTCTCAACTGAGGAATATGGAATGGCTGAGGAACACCTAAAGAAATGTTTAACATCCTTAATCATCAGTGAAATGCAAATCAAAACAACCCTGAGATTCCACCTCACACCAGTCAGAATGGCCAAGATCAAAAACTCAGGGAACAGAAAATTCTGGAGAGGATGTGGAAAAAGAGGAACACACCTCCATTGCTGGTAGGATTGCAAGCTTGTAAAATCACTGTGGAAATCATTTGGTGGTTCCTCAGAAAACTGGACATAGCACAACCTGAGGACCCAGCTATACCACTCCTGGGCATATACCCAGAAGATGCTCTAACATGTAATAAGGATGCTCCACTATGTTCATGGCAGCCTTATTTATAACAGCCAGAAGTTGGAAAGAACCCAGATGTCCCTCAATGGAGGAATGGATACAGAAAATGTGGTATATTTAAACAATGGACTATTACTCAGCAATTAAAAACAATGAATTCATGAAATTTTTAGGCAAATGGTTGGAAGTGAGAAATATCTCCAAAACTTTTAACATGAAAGGGTGTTGGATTTTGTCAAAGGCTTTTTTAGCACCTAGTGAGATGAACATGGGATTTTTTTTCTTTCAGTTTGTTTACATGATAGACTACATTGATTTTTTTTTCATATATTGAACCATCCCTGCATGCCTGGGATGATACCTACTTGATCACGGTGAATGATGTTTTTAATGTGCTCTTGGATTTGGTTTCAAAGTTTGCTGAGTATTTTTGTGTTGGTGTTCATAAATGAAATTGGTCTGAAATTCTCTTTCTTTTTTTAAGTCTTTGTGTGGTTTAGGCATTAGGGTGACTGTGGCCTCATAGAATGAATTAGGCAATGTTCCTTTTGTTTCTGTTTTGTGTTTTGTTTGAGGAGTGTTGATATTAGCTCTTCTTTGAAAATCTGGTAGAATTTTGTGCTAAAGCCATCTGGCCCTGGGATTTTTTTTGGTTGGGAGACTTTTCATGACTACTTCTATTTCCTTGAGGGTTATAGGACTATTTAGATAGTTCTCTGATCTTGATTTTAAGTTTGGTAAGTGGTATCTGTCTAGAAAATCATCTATTTCATTTAGGTTTTCCGGTTTTGTGGAGTACAGGCTTTTAAAGTAAGACTTAATGATTCTTTGAATTTCCTCAGTTTGTGGCTCTGTCTCCCTTTTCATTTCTGATTTTGTTATTTTGAATACAGTCTCTCTATCTTTTAGTTAGTTTGGCTATAAGTTTGCCTTCTTGATTTTCTCAAAGAACCAGCTCTTGGTTTGTTGATTCTTTATATTGTTCTCTTTAGTTCTAAGTCATTGATTTCAGCCCTGAGTTTATTTCTTGCACTCTACTCCTCTTGTGTGTGTTTCCTTCTTTTTTTTCTAGAGCTTTCAGGTGTGCTGTTAAGTTGCAATTTGGGGGCAGGTTCTAAATTGTTTGTGAAGCCATTTAGTTCTATGAGGTTTCCTCTTAGCATTGCTTTCACTGTGTCCCATAAGTTTGGGTATGTTTTGCCTTCATTTTCACTGAATTCTAGAAAGTCTTTGATTTCTCTATTTCTTCTTGGACCTAGTGATCACTGAGTAGAAAGTTTTTCAGTTTCAATGAATATTTGGGCTTTCTGTTGTTTCTGTTGGTGTTAAAGTCCAGCTTTAATCCACGGTGATCTGATAAGATACAAGGGGTTATTGCAATCTCCCTTGTAGCTGTCGAGGTTTGATTTGTGCCCAATTATATGATCCGTTTTGGGAAAGGTTCCATGAGGTGCTGAAAGAAGGCATATTCTTTTGTTTGGGGGTAAAGGGTTCTGTAGATATCTGTTAGATCCATTTGGTTCATAATGTCTGTTAATTTCATTGTTGCTCCATTTAGTTTCTGTTTTGATGATCTGTTCATTGTTGAAAGTGGGGTGTTGAAGTCTCCCACTGTTATTTTGTGGGGTTTGATGTGTGATTTGAGCTTCAGTAATGTTTCTTTACAAACGTGTGTGCACTTATATTTTGGACATAGATGTTCAGAATTGTCCCACTAATAGCTGAAATGCTAAGTCAAAAAGGAAACCCCCTGGGGCCCATGCTGAAAAGGACCCCACTTTGTGACCCTGACTGCACCAATGGCCATGAAAGTAGATAGGATCCAATCCTGGATTCATCTCCCTCATCTAAAGTTCACCCCCTGGAAACATCATGACCTGGACCAACAATGGGTCTTCGGACAACAACCACAGAACCCATTAAAAAATCAGTCAGGTAAAAGACTCTGGAGATGAATTTTCTATTTTGTGTTGCCTTGAGCTGCTGAGGCACATGCTCCAGAACAACACATATGAACTTTGATAAGAACCACAGATGGGAGCCCAACTACTAACATCACTGTCTATGGTTTCCCCACATACCCTCACCTTTGACTTATGTAAATTGTTTGCGTCAAAACGTAATAGGCACCCAAAACTGCAAACATATATGTTCCTTCATTCTCTAGGCCTTTTGGATGTGGGATCCAGAGTAAGGAAGATAGTTTGGCTACTCTTCAGATATATGCCTGTCACTCATATGAAGACCCTGTCTATGGGGAATAATATGTGGACTTTTGGGCTACATTGGGGCTTTGAAACATCAGCTTCCTGGGACATCAATAAGGATAATTATATTTTATTACAGAGAGTTGAGAGCCAGTCTAAAACAACTGGGAAAAATGAATCCCATTCAAATTAAGATCAAAACATGGGTTAAGTAATGTATGGGGCACAAGTAAGACTTGGGGACTCTACCTTTATACTTTGGTAATGACCCTGGGATGATGTTAACCATCCACAGATTCTAGGTCACCAGCAATAGGGTCTTAAAAATCATTGGTCCCGCCAGGCAGTGGTGGTGCACACCTTTAATCCCAGCACTCAGAAGGCAAAGGCAGGCAGATTTCTGAGTTCAAGGCCAGCCTGGTCTACAGAGTGAGTTCTAGGACAGCCAGGGCTATACAGAGAAACCCTGTCACGAAAAAAAAAATCATTGGTCCCAACAAAGTATTAGTCTTTCTAACCCAGGAAAGCCAGCCCCTAAGCAAATGCTAACCACCCAGCATTCTGTTTCTGCCACTGTAGTACCAGGAAATGTTCCTGATCCCCGAAGACCAGTCAGGAGCTGATCTGATGCAATCACACAAGGATCTTTATTCTCAAGCTGGAGCTTGGCGCTCATCTCACAGCCTACCTACAGGACAGTTCTGGTGAAGAAAAGCCCAGAACACTCATCTGGACAAGGTTTTATTGAAAATGGCAAGCAAGAGGTGAATGTAGCCTTGCAAGTATCTAATTGGGCAAGTAGCTAAAGGGAGCTACTGTGGCCTTTAGCATAACTGGCCTGTGCTGGGAACCAAACCATAAACTCAACTTCCTGGATTGGTGGTTGTTAGGCAGGAGCAGGCTTGTAACCTGGAGGTGCAGATTGTTGGGGGAATAACTTAGAGACTGGTCCTAGATGCTGGATTTGCTAAGGGAAGAACCTGGAGATGCAAGTCTCATTGAGAGGTAACCTGGAAACCGGTGCTAAGTAACCAGCCTGTTAAGTTTACTTGAGTTTGAGCTTAGGTCAGGTTCCCTACGATGGAGTCTGAACCCAAAAACTTTGGTCTTGTACCACTACACGGCGGACAAGTCTCTTCCCAAGCTTGATCGCCTTGCCCTCTACCTGAATAATTCTTTCTTTCCACCTTAGGAACTAAAAATTCTTGGGTATCTAGACTCTTTTGGTCATTATTATATTTGTTCATCTATCACTTCAGATATACAACCATTCTGGAGAAGGAGGCTAAGAACACCTAGGACTTCTCCACTGATCCTGCACGGCCAGGGCTGCTCCAGTACTAGTTCCTCCTGGTAGACATGGGTACATCAGTGTCTGCCAGTATGGGAGCAACACCACTTACTAAGGAAGGTCACATTATTAATACTTCAGTTAACAAATTGATCGAGCAACAGAATTTTTAAAAATCATTCATTTAATTTCTTCTCTTGATTCATTAGCCAAAGTCCTATTACAAAACAGAAGAGGGCTTGACCCTCTTCGTGCAACCAGGAAGTTCATGTACGACTCAAGGTAAACAATGCGGTTTCTATGCTAATCAATTCAGACATAATTTTTTAAAAAACCTAAACTTAATAAAAATAAACAGAGAGAACGACAACAAAATGCTGACAAAGGCTGGTATAAAAGTTTGTTTATCTGGTCCTCCTGGCCTCAGAGGAACATTTTGAGTCAATGACTTGTCTGACTGGGACAATGCAAGGAGGTGAATGTTAAGGCATGGCCCCCAACCCCAGCATAGCTGTAGCCATTTTGTTCCATGCCTGCCAGCTATTTCGTATTGTTGCTATAATATGCCTGCCGGTCATTGATACAGAAAAAAATAACTTGACTTAGAGCAGAGTCCTGCTGGCCACATACCCTGTTATGTTCTGTATATTATGAGGTTTGTTAACCTTAAGAAATTCTACAACTACATGCTTCATGTAGGACCCATCAAATTAAAGGTCAATATGAACTATTATGTATATAATACGGCTTGAGTCAGGGAAAACCACCAGGCAGCACTTCCAGCACCTGCATATGGGTTCATTGTGGGTTTTGCAATTTTAGTCTTTATAAGCTGGACCCGAGAATGTCCATTGCACAGCTTTGAGCTGTTGCTCTGGTTGGTCAGTCTTGGGGAGTGCATTCAATAAGCCATCCCTGTTCAACTGAGATCAATGTGGCCTGTGTGGCAGCTCCTGTACTCCAACAGAACATACCAACATGGAAGCCACCTTGCCAGTGGCAGCTATCTTCTCTGGTGACCACACCAAGATGAAAGCAACCATTTGACTTCACTGACATCTCCATTGATAAAAAACCAACCATGTAACATAAACCAGAATGGCAGCAAAATGTTGACCCCAGGAAGAGGAAACGATTCCTCCATACTTCCAAAAGAAACAATGGTCAAGCAAGATCTTCCTTTGACTTATCCTCACATAAGATTAGTTTCCAAAAGGAAGACTAGAAGAAACAGGTTCCTCTCAGCACAAGTAAACCATGAAGTCCAGATCCTCAACCAAAACAACAACAACAACAACCAACAACTAACAACTTTGGAAGTCACCTACACACATGGTATGGTATAATGTCATCTGGCCTTTTAATGCACTAGTCATTCTTAGGGTTCACAGTCAGACAAGCAGGTCAGCAAAATCAATGTACACCTTATCTTCTAGATTGTCCTGGGGAAAAGTATTTCATGGTCACCATATGCTCCCAAAGAACCCTGTCTACTTCCTCTGTGAGCCTTCAGTTGACCATAAAGTTTTAGATAGAAACAGATGCTGCTGAACACCTCCTCCAAATATGACTGATTGATGACATCCTTTGATGAAATCTGTTGATAACATTGACCTGAAAGGCAAAGCAAATCTCACTGTGATTGCTTAGTCCTGCCCCAAGTGAGTTGGGAGAGGTTTTCCTGAGATTACTGTCAGTGCTTTGAAATGTCCCCTGGGCTGGGAGAGGAGGTGCATGTCTTTAAGCCAATCACTGAGGAAGCTGAAGAAGGCAGATCTCTGATTTACAGGCCAGCTTGCTGTACTTACTGAGTTCCTGAAATGTCTTAGCTACACAGAAAGACTCTGCCTTGAAAAGAAAACTAAAAATAAAAAGGTACCTAGGCTGGGCATGGTAATGCAGGCTTTCAATACCAACACCAGGAACACCAGCAACTATGTGTAAATTCAAGAGCAGACTGTTCTACACTGAGTTCTGGGCTAGCCAGTTACACACAGCTAAACCATATCTTAAATAAACCAGCAAATGAATTAATAAATCACCCAGAGCCAGTGACCTCAGACAGTTCATGGGGAAAAAAGTGTCAGCAGGCATAACAACTTAATTTATTGTGTTCCTAGACTTCAAATGTTAAAAGAGAAATGACCCTGCATTTGTCCTTTGAACTTCACATATGCACTGAGGAACACTCCCCTCACACATATAACTGATTAATTAATCAACCAAATGTTCCAGAACAGAAATGTGCTGACCATAGCTCTGATCCCTGTGTAAAGAAGTCCTAAATTCAGGGCTAGCCGTGGTGGCACAAACCTTTGATCCCAGCACTCTGGATATAGAGGCAGGCTGATCTCTGAGTTTGAGGCCAGCATGGTCTAGAGTGCCAGTTTCAGAGCAGCCAGAGCTACACAAAGAAACCATGTCTCAACAAAACAAAGAAACAGACAGAGAGGTCCCAAATCAATGGATGAAATCTAGAGATGGTGTTTCGGGGACCTCTTTGGGCAAATCGGTCTTTATCCATTTTTAATGAGTAAATGAGGTGGTTTGGAGCAGGCTGGGCATGCTATCCATCTTCTGTCCTTTTTGTAAAATGTCATTGGTCCCTTTTTTTTAAAGACTACCTTAGAAGGGGTCATAGGTATCTACTAACCAGTGACATAGCACCACTGCCTCCACTTGACTCACCCTGTCATTTGGAGGGAGAAGACCGTGAGAAATCCCAAGAAGGGGGTAGGCATGAGCAGCCACAGCTACCTCTGGAGGAAGCCTGGGGCTACGGGGGTGTTTCTTTGGGTTTTGTTTTATTTTGTTTTTGGTTGTTATAACCCTGGAAGTCATTTTGTTATGGCAGGTAGAGACAAAGAGGCTAGAGAAAGACCAAAGTATAGAAGAAGAGAGAAGGGTTAAGTGGAGGTTGGGAAGATATCTCAGCAGTTAAAATCACTTGATGCCTTGATGTTCTTCCAGAGGATCTGGATTTGGTTCCTGTGTCCTTCCCCCAGACTTGAGTAGGCTAAACAATCCAAGATGGCTTTACAACCTAGCTGGAGTCTTCTGGCCTGCCAGCATTTGCAATTTTCTACAGGAGCTTTGAGGAATTGACTGCCCACTGAGTTTGTTTTGCAACACAATCCAGCTGAAACAAAGGATGGGTCTGTGAGCTTGCCCTATATAGAGGCAGTGTTGAATATTAAACTTTGAACCGTGATCAGAAACTTTGTCTTGGCTTTATCCTTTTCTCTCACCCCATGCCTTTTTCATTACCAGCCCCCCCCCCTTTCAGGAAACCCAGTTCATCCATGGCTGCTGGTTCCCATTACCCACATAGAGGCTGTCAGACACCTGAACTCCAGGATAAGCAAAGATGTCTTCTGGATTCCACCCATACCTGGCAAGCTCATGGTGCACCTACCCATACAAGCAGGCAAAACACTTACAGACATAAGATGGGGGGGGGGGATAAAGTCCGAGTTTCAGCCAAGTTACAAAAAGAATTCCTTAGGCAGAAAACCCTGGGTTTCTCTTTACTCAACCAGAGCCACAAAAAATGTCAGAACCATTCAGCCAATCAGAATTACCTACAATCAGATAGTACGGTATTGCTTCTATTTACATAGAAAGAATTGTTTGATGGGAAATAGTAAGCAAAGCTGCTTGCCATAACCATAAAAAGACTCTTTCCAAATGGCTACCCAGGGACTATCAATCTTTACAAATTTGTTTCTTCAATGTTATTCCTTCTAGACTTAGATGGTAGTGGTACATATATGACTTCTCTTAAAGTTGTTTCATAAATAACACTGGTCCTGAACATTTGGGAATAGTGGGATATTCTAAATAAAAGAATGCTGTAGGATTCTGAATATTCATGTAAAGTAGCAATCGATATAGTTCTACTTCTAAAAAAGATACGTGTAGATTTCCTAACCTATTTATTTTTATACTTTTTTTATTTGGAACTTTTTCTCAAATATTTTCATTTGTTTAGTAATGGGATGTGGATAGGAGTGCATGCCTTGACAAAAGAGAATAACTTGTAGACGTTGGTTCTTTCCTGTGGGCCTGCAGAGCGGGCCCATGTCCCTGTGGAGGGAGGCTACCTGGCTGGGGGAATGGAGTTCTTGATGCGGTCTTGTAGCCGGAAGCAGCACTGCGAGGCCTGTTCCACTGTTCTGTTACAGTGGGTTTAGATAAGAAGCCCTGCCAGAGCCTTCCACAGACAGAGGCAGATGCTAGCAGCCAACCACTGGTCTGGGCGTGGGGTCCCCAATGGAAGAGTTGGAGGGTGGTCCGGAGGAGCTGAAGGAGTTTACAGCCTCATGGGAAGAACAATGATGTCGGCCACCCAGACGCCCCAGGACTCCCAGGGACTGAACCATCAACCAAGGGGTACACATGGTTCCAGCCAAAAATGTGGCAGAAGAATGCCTTGTCAGGCATCAGTGGGAGGAGAGGTCCTTGGTCAGGTGAAGGCTCAATAGAGGCCCAAACAAAGAGAAACCAAGGGTGGGGGAGGTGGGAGTGGGTTGGGTGGAGGGGCATATATGTGGAGGCAGGGGTGGGAGGAGGGGTTGAGGGTTTTGGGGAAGGGGGGAAATCAGGAAAGGTTTTACCGTTTGAAATGCAAATGAAGATTATATTCAAGAAAAAAAAGACAGCCCATGATTTTCAAGCTTTATTATAGAAGAGTAGAGTGAGAGAGGGGAGGTAGAGAAATGAAAGCTGGCCATGACCACATAGAAAGAGGGGGAAGAGAATAGAGAAAGAGAAATATAAGAGAAAGGGAAGCTGGGCAGTGGTGGCACACACCTGTAATCCCAGCACTTGGGAGGCAGAGGCAAGCGGATTTCTGTGTTCGAGGCCAGTCTGGTCTACAAAGTGAGTTCCAGGACAGCCAGGGCTATACAGAGAAACCCTGTCTCAAAAAAAAACCAAATCCAAAAAAAACTAAAAAACAAAAAACAAGAGAGAGAGAGAGAGAGAGAGAGAGAGAGAGAGAGAAGGAGAGCAAGAGAAAAGAAAAGAAAAATAAAGAAAAGAAAAAGAAAAGAAAAGAAAAGAAAAGAAAAGAAAAGAAAAGAAAAGAAAAGAAAAGAAAAGAAAAGAAAAGGTAAGAGAGAAGGGCAAGAGAATGAGGAGGGGCCGAGCAGTCCCTTTTATAGTGGGCCGGCCACCTGGCTGTAGCCAGATGACTGTGGGGTGGAGTCCAGCCAGAACACTAAGGGCCTGGGGTGTGGCCCTACATGACTGATGGCCACAGGGGTATATCTAACACTTTTCCTTCCACCATATGGGTCCCAAGGGTCCTCAGGTTTGACAAAAAACACCTTTTACCCTCTGAGCCATCTAACCAGACTTTTTTTTTTTTTTAAGCAGTACAACATCAGCCACTTTGGCTTTTAAAATATCACCTGTAAAACATAGTTTTACACTTTTATATTAATGTTTTAATTACTCCTAAGCTGCTTATGCCCTGGACTACTCGATGTCCGACCCTACCTGTCCTTGGGGGTTGGAGGTGAGGCGGCCCAGAATCAACAACACACTCTGAGAGCAGGTAAGAAAATCAGCAGCAAGCTCCTTCAATGCCCCCCACCCACGCCCCATTAGTCCCAAGAAGACATTTCTTCTAAACAGCAGTGACCGGTTGGCTGGCATTGTCTGTGCCAGTAATCCTTGGTCTTTCGGGCAGTCCTCAATTAGGTCCTGCAGGAGATGATTTTCCGGCTGTGCCCCCCCTCCCCCACCCCCACCCCCAGCATTTACATAGAGGTGGCACAGCCATTCCTGCTACATTTCTGTTCTTATCGGCCTGATTTCTCTGGTTTCTTAATTTCTCATAAATGTTCTCCTCGCATAATAAAGTTTGAGCTTCTACTGTGCACCCAGAAAGGACGCACTATCATATCTGCAATCACCCATTCATCTTGGGTGTCAATTACTGAAGATTGTATTTTGGAACAGAAAGTTTCTTTCTGTTTCTTTTTAGCCTAGAACTATTTACATAGACCAGGATGCTCGTTCCCTAATATCTGCCTGTCTCTGCCTTTCTCCTTGAGATCTCAGACTAATCGTGGGCCACCACTATAACAGGCTGTTTTTCGTTCATTTTAGCTTGTTATAAATTATGCTATTTGTTTATAGGATTTACGACATCTGACATGATTTTCAGGGTAAGAACTTATACCTGGGTACTTGAAGACAGTATTCTATTGAACTAGACAGAAGACACTGGTCTGAATTGTCCAGTGATTTTCAGTACCTGGGTTCCCTAGCATTAATAATAGGTCTGAAAGTCCTTTGTTTGGACTTTTTCGAGGTTGAGGGGTGAACACGAATCTCACTAAAGATCAAATGTGCCTTCCCTTTATGACTGATTGGGCTTCTTTTTAAGACAGGAAACATGCTTGTGGTGAGGGTGACTCGGGTCTCCTACTCTCAGACTTGGAGCAGAGTTAAGACGATGGGAGAAAACACTGCTCAAGTGTAGTAAATTCTTACTTCCACAAGGTGGCATCCTATACCTGGTATGCACATCCTCATGTCTTCAAACGAAGCGCATGGCGACATTCTGCCAGAAGAGGGCGCAGCAACACCACCCTTCTGTTTCCCTGCTTGTTGAGTGAGACCACTAAGTGGCAATCACCCTAACGGGACAGCACAGAGCTGTGGTCAGAATAGAGAAAAGGGATATTTTAAGTCATGTTGCTAGTATGAATTAGAAGCTGGCATAGGGCCCTATTCTATCATTATTATGGTGAAGGCTTTTGTTGATATTAATATAAATACTATTATATGTATGTATATATATACTTTTATAACAATATCAATGAAAGCGCCATTATCAACATTAAGGAAAAGTTTCTAGCTGATTGACCATTAATTATTACACATGAATTGTAGAAAAAAATCAAAGCAAAAGCATATGCGAGTGAATGCTGAACAAAAAGATGACATGTATTTTTAGTTTTTAAATCTATTTTTGTTTTACTCCATGTGTGTGTTTCATGCAGGTACATAAAAGCATGACTGTCTCTGTGACGTGAACAAAGTAGAACTGTGCTGAGGGATAAAAAGAAATGACAGGACAGGGGCTGGAGAGATGGCTCAGCGGTTAAGAGCACCGACTGCTCTTCTGAAGGTCCTGAGTTCAAATCCCAGCAACCACATGGTGGCTCACAACCATCCGTAATGAGACCTGATGCCCTCTTCTGGAGTGTCTGACAGCTACAGTGTTCTTACACATAATAAATAAATCAGAGAAAAAGAAAAAAAGAAATGATAGGAGAGGTGAGAAAGGGAAGCATAATAGCATAGGGGGTGCCCAACATACAGTACATAGGTGTGTGAAAATTACAAACAGGCATGTGTGTGCATGCGCACGCCCATGCGCGCGCGCGCACACACACACATACACTTGTGCAGTAGCAGCAAGGGATTCCTCGGGTAAAAGAACTTTCTGCACAAGTATAATGCCTGAGTCCAATCCCTGGGAGCCATGGTGGAAGCTAACTGAAAATTGTGGTACACAATGCATGCAGATACACACAAAAACTTTGAAAATTAGTAAGCATTTGCAAGTGGAGGCGCAAGATGAGGTACAAGATGGAGATGAGGTTCCCCCGACATTCAGTTGCCTCCAAAAGCCCCGGATCACAGAGTAGGTTAGGCTAATGAATCCTATTACATGAATGTGGCAGACAGACAGACGGACCGGCAGACAGACAGTTGTGTATGAATGCATGGCAGAGACCACACAAGTATGGACTTGTTGGTCCTTTAGCTTAGCTTTAAGGCCTGCCTGTCCTGACCCCTGGCGAAGCAGGCACTGGCAGAGACAAGGTCTCCAGCCAGCAGAATGAGTCGCGTAGACTGCGCGGTGGAACCCTGGACGCTTACAGCTTGAACCAGAGCTTCTGAGCATGCGCAGCCACAGCCCCGTTTCCACTGAACTCCCGGTTTGCTCCGCTGTGAAAGCCCCTGCTGTAGTGGGAATCCGGGAAAAGCAAGCAGGCTCTTTTTGGACAAAATACTTTATCAGGGGTCTTGGGCTCCTCCGGCTTCCCCCAAAGAGGGCTAAAGCCTTTTAGGGGATCTAATAATCCTGTATGTAATAAATGGGGAGGTGCACTTGGCGCAACTAAAAGAGCCGAAGCCATTTTAGGTGACCCTAAATTTGTATCTTAAAAAAACAAAACAAAACAAAACAAAACAAAAATAAAAACAAAAAAAAAACAAAACAGAAACTTCCTCTTGGTCCTCTGAAGCATCATGAAACAAAAACAACTTAACAACAGAAGCTACCTTCTCGTCATCTGAGCTTTTGCTCTATTATATGTTTTATCTTCCTGTCTGTTTTGAAGTCAACTGACCAATTTGACTCCAAATTATCAAGGAGCTTGAATTACAATTTAACCAACTTTATGCTGCAGATCTAAGCAATACCCTGACAAATTCTACATCACAAACGCATCAGTGCGAAACTCATTTTGCCCTGGAAGGCAATAGTTTAATTTCTAAAATTTTACCTACATGTCCCCATATCTTTAAACTTAAGAGAAACATGGCAGGGGTTGTTGTTGTTGCTGTTGTTGTCGTCGTCGTCGTCATCATCTGTTTGTTTGAATGAATGAATGAATGAATGAATGAATAAAAGTAAAGAATTTCTTTTCTAAGCACTTCAGCAATACCTCAGAGGAACCAGAATGCAGAGGCAAATAAGGCATCTAAAGGAAAAAGAAAAAAGAAAAAAAGAACACAAGTTTCTGAAGCTTTGTGGTGACCTCAGTGCCACAGACGGAGATAGCAGAGCATCTGTCCTTCCTTGACCAGTTTGCCAGCAGGCTAGAGCGACAGACTTTAGCCAAACCCAGGATATAGTCCCCAAAGAAATTCAGCAAGGAACTCAAATGTAATCCCTGACTCAGAGAATGTGGAATTTACTCAGCCACAGACTGAAATGACGAGCTTCGCTCAGCAGCGAATGGAATGGGAAGATGTGTGAGATATTCCACGCTCAGAAAGACACGGGCAAACACCCCCTCCTCATAGGTCTAGCCACTTCGTGGTCTTAATGTGTGTAGTCGCTCTAGCTTTATAGCTATAAAACAAAATGTATCAATTTCTCATAGCCAGACCACAGTGATCAATCCTGATTGGTCCAAGAGAAGTCAGTTCCCCGTGGAATCATTTTCCTCTCTGTGCAGGCATCTGACCTCACAGAATGACACGGCTGGAGTCAGGCAGTGCATTTGCTAAATTAGAGGAGAAGAGAGATCGTCTATGTGACCATGTGATAAGTGTTCTGGAGCACAATTTTAGAGTATTAGATGGCCCTCTACACAAAACGGAGGGAAGGAGGCTTGTGAGGAGGGCCAGCGCCTTGCATGAGCATCAGCGATTTGGCTGACGTTATCTAAGGGTCGTCCCAGAGCAGTTCTCCTTTGTGGGTGGATCAGCCATTTCTTCGGGCTCTCATTTCGTGTCAAGGATGATTCGGGAACCACACCTCTTGACCCCTTGGTACACCCTGCCTCTCCATGGTGGCTTTCAAACTCTCCTGTTCTTCTCCTTTCTTCTTTGTGTCCTTACTCATTTTTCTTTCTGTCTCTCTAGTGAAAGTGTTATGGAATCTGCTTAGATCCAGCAATACTCATACACCAGGTCAAGGCAGATGACAAAATGCATTGTAATCAAGTCGTCCCTGATCAATTAGGGCCACAGAACTGGCTTGAGAGCTTAACTGTGACCTTGAACCAGAATATCACAGAGTACTTAAGCTTGAAAATCATAAATATCTTTGCCAAGTTATTGTATTTCCTCACCCATCAGGATTAGGAATAAGGGCTTTACTTATGTGGTTGATCAATGTCAACTGATACAGAATGTACGTTTTACAGCACAACCAATCAAGTCCGTTTGCTCATTTGCAGTTAGGAACAGTCCCTGTATTTTAGGGAACAGGGGATGAATGACAGGAGCTGAGGTTAGGAAAAGTCATTACATTCTGGAAGAGAAGATGAGTAAAAGAAGCTGTCCAGCTTTGGGAAGTCCTCCGCTCCCCTAGGACCTGGGACCTTAAGCTTAATTTCCCCCTATAACTAGAGTCTGAAAACAAAATGGCAGTACTTAAGACAAGTTTCTTTTGCTTGTTCCCAACAAAAGGAAAGACTCCCCTTAGCAGGTATCTGGTTTCAGCTGTCCTGGTTCTGCCTTAAGAAATTTCAGCCTGTGTGCCTTTCTCTTTGCCTGCTTGCTGTGGACGGAGGAGGACATTAGGACCCTATTCTGAGAAGCCCTGCAGGAAGATCTCCTGGATGGTGCAGTTAGAGAGTCCAGTCTACTTCTCTGTTTTTGCTGTGGTCTTCTCCTCTCTGGATTCTGGGAATCTTCTGCTAGAGATTCACACCTCCCCCCAACCCCTCTAAGTTTCTTAAATTTTTAAAATGTTGTTTTTATTATTTAAAACAAATTTTAAATTAAAATATATTTTGATCATATTCATTTCCTCCCCAAGTCCCTCCAGATCCTCTCCCCTTCCGTATCCATCCAACTTTCAGCTTTCTCCAAAAACAAACTCAATACAACGACATCCTCCAAAACCATACACACACACACACACACACACACACACACACACAGGAAGAACTTTATATGTTGGTCAATGATTTCGGAACACGAGGCCTTTTCTAGAGCGGTTGATATTTCCAGTGTCACTCTGTTATGGAAATCTGATTTTCCTCTCCCAGCAGGTATACGTGGCAGTTCAGTTGTTAACCTCCATCTAGTGGGTGGTTTTCATTTATTCATTCATTTTAAAAATAGAACGAAACAAAACAGAGTAAGATAAAACTATCGTATCAACGTTGGACAAGATAAACAAGCGAAAGTAAAAGAGCCCGAAGAGAAGGAACAAGGATCGGAGGCCCCCTTGTTCACACACTTGGGAATACCATACACATGCTAAACTAGAAGCCATGATATATACGCAGAGGACTTGGTCCGTATGCGTGCTGCTTCCGTCTCTGTGAGTTCATATGAGTTTTGCTCGCGTTGATAGAGCGGGTCTTGCTCTCCTAGTGTCCCCAGCCGCTCTGGCCCTCACACTCCTTCTGCTTCCTCTTCTGCCAGATTCCTTGAGGGGAAAGATTTGATGGAGGCTGGGTGTCCAAAGGCTCTCATTCTCAATCTCTCTCTCTCTCTCTCTCTCTCTCTCTCTCTCTCTCTCTCTCTCTCTCTCTCTCTCTCTCTCTCTCCCCTTCCCTCCCTCCCTCCCTCTCTCTGTGCCTCTCGGTCTCTCTGTGTCTGTGTTTAATGTCTGGCTGTGGGTCTCTGCTGCAGGAGGAAGCTTCTCTGATAATAGCTGGATAAGGCACTGATCTATGAGTGTGACAGAATATCATTGAGTCATTTATCACCATGGTTATTGCTGTTGTTTATTGGTTTGTTTGTTTGTTTATTTATTTATTTATTTATTTATTTATTTATTTATTTATTATTTTTATAGACCGAAAGTATCTGGTTTTGCCCTGGATCCCCAGGTTATCTAGCCTCAGCTGTTGGCCCCCTAAGCAGGGTGGAGTATGTTTCATCTTGTGGAATGGGCCGTAAGTCAATTGAGTTCCGCGAGCTTCCAACGCTTCCGCCTTTGCCCTAGCAAATCCCGCAGGCAGCTCAGCGTTGTCTGTCAGAGGACTGTGGCTGGGTTGTGTTTGCTTCCCTTTCGTCGCCTGCGGAGTGCTTTCCTGTGGTGAGGTCTTTATGTAGGCCCCGCTCATCTTCTCTGTGTTCGATGAACTGTGTAAGCGTTATCTTTAGCAGTGGAGCCTTGCTTTCAGTTTTTCGATAAGCACCTTATTTTCCCATGTAACGTCGTTTTCTCTGATCACATCTTCAATGCCTGGCAGTCTCTATTCCATCCATTGTATTCTGTTGGAAAGGTTTCCCCTGGGGTTCCTATTTGAGTTCCTAAACTTTTCATTTCCGATATCCCTCAGTTTAGGTTTGCTTCATTGGTTCTGTTTTCACTTTCAGGCCTTGAAATGTGATTTATTCATTTTCTTCCACGGTGTGTATCTTAGCAGATTTCTTTAAGGGGTTTTTATATTCTTCTCTTTAAAGATACCGTATTTGTAAAGGCTGTTCTGTGGTATTTATTTCTTGTGTTCAGCCATGTTGGAACACTCAGAGCCTCTGTGTAGTGTCTGGAGGTTCTAGTGGAGACATATTGTCCTGGAACATACTGCTTGTGGTTTTGTGCTGATGTGTAGGCATCTGGAATTGAGAAGGTTGCAATTCTCGGTGCTGATATCTGGCTTAGTTTTCATTGGGTGGATGTTTTGTTCCTTAGTTTCTGTTCTTAGAATAGTGTGGACATTGTGTGTTACCAGGTAGGAAACTGGGGGTTCCAGGTAAAATGTGCTTCTGGATATTGGGAATTGACACTTAGGAACGAGGATGGGCTTGAGGAAGCTCAGGATGCTCACAAGATGCAGGAATGGGGGGAGCATTACACCAGGAACTTCTTTTATAGTCTCCTAGGAATACAGGGAGAGAGAGAGAGAGAGAGAACAAGAGAGGGGGCACAGCAGGTCAGATAGAGCACTAGGGATGAAACTCAGGGATTGGACTTTGTGGAAAGATGGAGATCTACAATTAGCCTACTTATTTCCCTGGTCTGAGTGGTCTATGGGTTCCCACAGAGATCCTGATGGAGTTGGGGCCTGAGAGAAAGCAATGGGTGGGAGGAAGAAAGTTTACGGGGGAAGATCTGTGTGATCTGTTGGTGATGGGTAAAAGGGAGAAAAGGAATCTACAGTTGTTCTGCTGCAGACCTGGGGGTGAGACTGGGGGATTGGATTTACAGAAGCAGAGGGATGGGTAAAAATCTGTAATTAGTCTACTTTGGGCAGAGTGACCTGTGGGAATACATGCTAGAGTTGGGGGGTGGAACAAAGCAACAAGTTGCAGGAGGGAGTTTAGGATAAGAATATAGGTGGATCCATTGCAGATGGGAATCAGGAGAGAGAAAAGGCTACAGCAGGAGTTCTGTTGTAGAGCTTGTTATGAGACTTTAGGATTTGATTTGAAGGAGCAGAAAGTGAGTTGAACATCTACAGGTACCTTACCTGCTTATCTGTTTAGAGTATCTATTGGTGTTTTTTTTTTCTCTTCTTTTCTTCCTTTCTTCTTTTTTGAGACAGGGTTTTTCTGTGTGTATTAGTGTTTTCAAAAGCCAATTGTTTGATTAAGATATCTGGGGGCTGAGTAATATTGCAGAATATTTGATCACACTATGAACCTCAAGAGTGTGCTATTTATCGGTGAGGGAAGTTTCTTGTTGTGGTGTGGCTCAACCCTAGCACATACCTTTAATCCAAGAGCTCTCTGTTTATTGTAAACAGGATTAAAGTCAGCCATGGGTCCAAAGGAAGAGCAAGCAACAAGTTGACAGGGAATGAACGTAGGAAAAAAGAGAAAGTGAAAATAAGTTCAGAAGATGGATAGAGACTCATAGGAAATAGAAGGCAGGTACATCCAGTTTGAAGGGTTTTTACGTATCATGGAGATGGAAAATTTGGAGAGGGGGACATCAGCTGAGGAGAAAGGTCAGCTGGCTGCTTTCTCTGCCTCTCTTAGCTATCAGACTTTCACCCCAGCATCTGACTCTAAGTTTTTATTGGTAAAATTGGACATTTGAGATTTTGATAAAAACAACAGAGCACGGATGACCTGTTTTCTTAATGCTTTATATGGTGAGCAAGAAATTCAACAAAAAATCTGAAGGGCCTTGTAACTTTTTCCCTCCCCACCCCCATCCCACCCACACACAGAGTTTCTCTGTGTATCCCTCAATATTCTAAAACTCTCTTTATAGACCAGGATGGCCCCAAACTCAGAGATCTGAGTGTTCTGTCTCCCAAGTACTGGGTTAAAGGAATGAGCCACCACCCCAGGCCAATCCCCTGAATATTTTTAAGAATATTCAGAAGGACTGTGTAAGTTTTCCCAGGATAAAATAGATTCTGATAAGCTTGCTATGCAGAGCGTTATGGGGAGTCATAGGGTTGGCCTCGTCTAGCTGCCTAGAGAGGCGTGTGTATGTATCAGGATTTTCAAGGTAGAGTCCTTGGCTCCTGGGGCTCTGTGTGGCTTTCAGTTCCTGAGAAGCCGAGCCACACCCTGGGCAGTGAAGCATCCAGTCTGCCTTGTGATTCTCCGTGTTCCCTAAAAGCCAATGAAACATATAGAAGCTTCACAAGATACTTGGTCTTAGATATTAATCGTGTGTATCCTGTGTTGAAGCCTGCTTGCCTGCTCCCCTGCTCCCCCCACCCATAGCTGTAGCTATTTTCTTCAATGCCTGCCATCTATTCCATATTGCTGATGTAATATGCCTGCCAGTCATTGACACAGAAAAATAAATTAACTCAGAGGAAGGTCATGCTGACCACATACCCTGTTATGAGATATGTTATGAGGTTTGCTAGGCCTAAGAAATTTCACAACTATAAGCTTCATGTAGGGCCCATCATTTTAAAAGTCAATATGAACTATTATGTCTAAAATGGCTTGAGTTAGGGCCAACCACTGGGCAGCACCTCCAGCACTTACATACAAGCTCATTGTGGTTTTTGCTGTTTTAGCCTTTTTAAACTGGCATAGAAAAATGTTCAGGGTCATAGCCTCAGCCCTTATCAATCAGTCTTAGGGTGTGTATTCAATAAACCATCCCTGTCTGACTGAGATCAATATCCGTGTGTTTTGTGGGGCAACTCCTGGACTCCAATACCCTATGTAGTTTACAAATGTCATTGCATCCTATCAATTACTACTGTATTGATTCTGGCAATCATCATTATATTCTACTTCTGATAAAGTTATAAAAATATGATTGATTTCAGTAAACTTATCACCTCTTCAGTCATGCTATGACCCCTCCAACCTATGCCTAGTTAAGACTAACATTTCTCACTATCCATTATCAGATTACCCTGTCCTAGGAAATAAGTGCTGGTGCTTACAGATGGCACCTGGAACAGGGACCTGAAGTGTAGAAATTTAAGAAAAAGTTAAGGTTTAAAAACCGGGTTAAGGGTGAGAAGCTCCTGGGCTTGTGGGAGTGTTCATCTATAGTAAGGCAGAAGATTCCTACAGTGGAGGTTTTAAAAAATGGGACAGGCAGTGTTGAAGGAGCAACATTTGATTGCGTAAATTCTTCAAACTTTGTTGTTGGCAGAAGGAATTAAGCACAGACCCCATTAGGAAGTGAAATCTCGTCCAGTTCGTTATTGAACATCAGTCTTCTTCCCCTGAAGAGGGATCTCTGGATCCCAGAACTTTGTCTCAGTTAATAAGGGCAAATCATGAAGAATTAGATACCAGGGGACCAGAGGAAAGACCTGTGGGTGGTTTTCAGCTTTAGGAAGAAATAAAAAAAGTAGTAATAATAGATAAAAGTAGAAGATTGAAGTATACTCCTTCTAATGGATAAACCCCTCCTCTCAGTTTCCCATTTAGTTTTTATATTAACATCAAAGAAATTTCATAGTATTTTAATATTCAGTAGTATTGATAAGACCTGACCAGAACAGAACATGACTTGTTACATCATTTTCCTCAAAGATAAAGTAGAAACATAGAACTTTTAATGTGCTCTTTAGGAGACCCTAAGAAATACTTGCTTTTAGGAACTTTCTTTTTTGAAATGCCCTCCAAACTCATTCCCTTCATCTGAAAACTAATTGGATGACTGAAACTTGTAACTTTAATTTCTTCAAATCCTATTTTTAATGATCGTTCTTAAATGCTTTAACCTCGCTTTATCCTACCACCCACCATATAAAAAGGATACAGGTGATGTGGACCTGTTTAGAAAGGTTCTTTGGAGCAACACCCATCTGTGTTGTCTGGAAATTGGCAGTTCAGTTCACAGGTTAGCAGCGACAGCTGGATCCACTCATGAACACTTCACGGATACACTAGCAGTCCAGTTCGGTAGAGTCAGACTAGCAACAGCAGTGACACAACCTAGCTTTCATCAGTGTCTATCGAGTCCTATTGATACCCTCCAATCATTACCTGTTCTCCACTGGTCTAGCCTCAGCATGTGCACCTGTCTCGGCTGACATCACTCTGCCCATCATCCCTAGTCGAAGGAAGCAGCAAGAAACTGCAGCACACCTCCAGAATTTTTTTTTGTCTTTTTGTTTGTTTGTTTGGTGTGTTTCTCTCTATGGAGTCTCAACAAATGCAGCTCAACTATGCAATGTAAGGCAGACCAATACATGCGCGTTGTTATTGAAGAGTCTTTCATCACTTGTCCTTTCACGTGCTTGCTTTAGCAGAACATCCCTTCACCTGTGTCTACTTCAGTGAAACACGCCTTCACGAGTCCGCCTCGGCCTTTCACACCTGTGTCCACTTGAGTGAAATGCTCCTTCATGTGTTTGCCTCAACAAACCACAGTCCAACCGACTTTCCAAAGAACCCTTAAAGTTTTCACTTCAGAAACTGGTCTTAGTTATATCTTATATGATTAAAAATATGAACAATCTGGAATAAGTTTTGCAATACAACTCTATGGCAGAAATCGTGCCATTAGAGCAAAGAGTCTTTTAAGAAGAATTACAGATGATATCATTTAATCCAAAGAATTGCTCTTGATAACAATTAGAAAGGCCCAAGTCTGTGCCTGTCTAGATATCAATGGAATACAGGGTCAGGTAACACAGCAAGGTTTTGAATTGACAGATTTATTACTTACCAAGCAGTAGGCCAACTATAGTCAACAGCTTTTTGTTGTTGATTGTGGTGGTGGTGGTTTCTGAGACAGGGTTTCTCTGTGTAACAACCCTGACTGTTCTGGAACTTGATGTGTAGACCAGGCTGGTTTCAAATTCACAGAGATCTACCTGCCCCCGGAGTGCTGGAATTAAAGACATGCACCACCACACCTGGCCAATCAGCAATTCTCGAGAAGTCTCAGTCATACATGTCATGGTATTGAATCTGTTTCTACTCACCATTTGGGTCACGAAGAAATGATACCACTCCTCTCCTCCCACTCACCTGATTCTGCAGTTCCTCCATTTAACAATTATGATTCAAATTATTCTTCTGCTACTTAGGTTGTCATTTTACTTCTTTTCTATTGTCACTTGGACATTAGTGTTGAAATTAGAAGCTTTGAGAATCGCTAAGTAAACTGCAAAAGTTAAAACATGTATGTAAATAATAACCATTTATATTTCACAATCATCAAGATATTTTCTAAGTTTATAAAAATAGGACTATCTAGCATATTGAAGAAAAGTAACAGTTCTGAACTCTGATATCTCTTCAGTTATCTACTCTAAGAGGAACTTGTTAATGTACAGGTAATTTCATTGGCCTGCTCACAGAGACCCAGCACCTGCTTATGTCATCAACCTGCCTGACACTTCCAACCACCCAACTCTCTCTCTCTCTCTCTCTCTCTCTCTCTCTCTCTCTCTCTCTCTCTCTCTCTCTCTCTCTCTCTCTCTCTCTCTCTCTCTCTCTCTCTCTCCCCCCCTCTCTCTCCCCTCCCTGTCTGTCTGCCTGTCTATATGTCCACTTATCTTCCTCTATCCCTTCCCCATATCCTCACTCCTTTGTCCTTCCCTTGTAAATCCCTTTTGCACCAGATGTGTTGTGTGGTGTAATTTCTCAGGGGTACACCTTGGGCCTTCCAAGGATACTCGCGCACACACACTGAGAATGTTGTCATGAATAAGTTTGCTTCTAGTATCAATCAACCCAAGTAACAATCTGTGTTCTTAAACATTGCTATATAATAGAAATAAAATGTAAACTATGTATAATTTTATATTGTTGAAGTTGGTCTGGTGCTGATATGTATTAAAATGCTAAATTTTGTACCCCCCAGATCTCATTGTCCAAGGACAAGAGAACTCTCGCATACACCAGCATCTGTTGTACAAACTGTGCTCCCCAAGTTAATTAGTCAATAAAAGCCTAAAGCCTGTAAGTGGGCAATAGAGAAAGATAGGTGGAACTTCCTGAGAGAAATGGGGGGGGGACTCTGGGAAGTAGAAAGAGGAAGATCCTTTTACCAGCAGATATGGTGGAACTTCCTGGGAGAAAGAGGGGAAACTCTGGGAAGGAGAAAGAGGAAGATCCTTTTACCAGGAGATACAACAAGACATGGGCATGACTATGGACCTGGGAAGTGTAGCTAGCCACATGGCTGGGTGGGACTAAGCTGGTTGGACTAACTTAGATGAGCTAGTTGTGGATCTGTCCAGGTAAGGTCTAAACCTTGAAATATTAAAGGTCCCTATGTGATAATTTGGGGAGCTAGCTAGGCAAGGAATAAATGCTGTGGTATTAATTTCCAGCATTAATATATATGTATAATATTAATAACCATTTTCATATATTTTACAGTAAACATGTTAAAAGCTAACAAAAAATACATGAAAGTCATTTTAGTACATTTCTTCTTTATTTATCAATATATCTAATATGTTATTTCAATATGAAATTGGTACAAAAATTAATTGGGAAATAATGTTTTCCCCCCTTTGGTTTGTTTTTATTATTTGGTTCAATTAATATAATATTGGTAAGACCATTTATTTGGGACAGTTTATTTTACACAAATTGTTACTGATTGTTCTAAAAATATCATGTATTGGCATCACGTCATCTCTTGTAACGTATGGAGTATTCTGTTGACTAATACTGCCTATGACACATTCTAGTAGTGACCAATCTAAAAAAAAATAATGTATTTCCTTCATGGAAGCAAAATTAATACCAGGGACTTAGTTTCTAAAGTTTCTGAGTTTTGTGCAGTCATTTCGAATGGTTACCAAAAAAAGCACTTTTTATTACACACAAAGAATCTTCTTTACAAAAATTCTGATGACTTTCAAATGCTAAGAACATTTTTTTCCACCACGGTGTGGTGGTAAAATGCATACACAAAGATCTAAAACTCCCCCATAATGTTGCCTTCTAACCAGCCCACTACAGGCTTCTTTACACGGGTCATAGAGGTTAGCATGGCTTTTCCTGCCTCAGCTACTCTAAGTAGGTGGGATAAATGATGCTTTGTTTATTTCAAAATGTCTTAAATGTCAATGAGACAGGTAACGCAGCTGCTAAACAAAACCACTGGATTTTAGAAAAGATTGCTGAATTAATCAGCTTATATACCTTAAGAATGGGTTAACCTCAGAACATAAGTCACAAATTGTGTTGGGGAAGAGGTTTTTTTGTCTTGTTTCAATAGGAAGCAAAAAGCTTAGGATTCGTTCAAAGCTAATAAAAATTAGATTTGACTGAGAAATCCTCCTGAAATGCCTTGGCCGCAGACATGGTGGGATGTGAATGTCTCTGCATAGCCAATGAAGCTTTGGCTCCCTGGTCCTCATGACTTTTCACTGCGTGCCATCCTTTCGGATGGCACAGATGGAGAATTATATTAGACTTTGCTTATGCAGTCCAAACAGACTTATAAACTTGACAGATACCTTTTCACCTGCTCAAACATAGAACAGAGAAGTATCATTAGTTGATCTGTGCACACTGTACATTCCATGTGTTAAAGCAGAAATTTACCTACAATATAGCCTTTAAAATGTTGTGTTTTCAGAACAAAAGTACCCGACATACCACCTAGCTAACAGCTTCTAGGACAAGCTTGATCAGGCAATGGCTTCCACCAAAGCCAATCTAAAGTCCATCCAGTGACAGATGACCTTTTACAAAGCTAGAGGGCTTTGGACTTAATAACTGTTGAACGGGGAGGGATTTGCATTGCATTGGAGGAGGAATGTTGCTTCTATGTCAATGAATCTGGACTGGTGGAACAAAACATACAAATGTTCAAATATCTCTAGTGTAATCTCCAGGCGTGCTATGGGCCCAACACCCTCTGGTAGCTTGGCTTCTTCCTCTCCCTGGGCCCTTACTAGCCACTGGTACTCTACCCCTCCTAGCACCCTGTCTGATCTAATTTCTAAAATGGCAGATAAGTAACATTGCAAAAATCACTGCCAATAAGGTTCTGGTTCAGTACTAAACCATTCCTAACACAAAGGCTGGTGACTATGATGACTATATATATATATACACATACATATACATACACACATATATATACACATATATATACATACATACACATACATATATGCATGCATGCATGTATCTATATTGTCATATATGTATGTATATACACATATATGTATGTGTATACATATAAGTGTATATGTATCAAAGAAATAAAAAACCTAATTACAATAAGAAAAATAAGTTTATAAAAGGAAATAAAACATAAAATACAGCATTTCCATTTCATGGAGGCTTTTTAAAATATGGAACAAATTGAATGGAGGTTTAGAGGTAAAATAACTTTTCTGTCTTAATAAGTCTCTCAGTTCATCATCAGGGTTGTTTGTTTGTTTGTTTGTTTGTTTGTTTTGTCTGCTATATATAATGATCAAGGTTCTCCACAGAAACACAGCAAGCAGATATCAATGCATTTGGCATACAAAGCCTATGATTGAAACTGAATCAAAAGATTATGGAGTGACAAAGTTTCATGATCTCTACAATTGAAAGAAGCAGGGGGGTCGGCAGTATAACTCAAACAGGTTGAAGGGACAGACGGGTGGGGGCCAATGCTGTGAGTCTCTGGGAAGCTTTAGTATAGAAACCCTGTAGCCTAGAAGTCTCAAGACAGGAGAAAATTCAATGTCCTTGTCAAAATGAGGGAGCGATTCAACCTTCTGTATTATAAACTTTCCAGGCGCTAAGTGAGTAATGTGTGCCACTTCACGGTGGTGGGCAGTGTCTCATGTACTAAATCAAACACTAAGCTTTTCTGGAAACACCATGGCAGAAATAACCAAGAGTGGCATCTTGAAATGTTTGTGGAATCTACACAAAATCAACTATTACATTATATGGTAAGGTAACCTAGAACAGAATCACAGTTATGGCATCCCTAAAGAAAGAGAGGTGTGAACTCCCTCGGGTCCGTCTTTGAATTTCCTCCAGGAAATGACTAAGCAGAAGGTAGGAAATTAATACTCAGTTTCGTTTAGGGAGATTCGCAGGTGAATCGTAGGTGAATCCTTAGGTGGCAAAACAATTCTTTAAAACGTTCAGGCAAACAATTCTAAGCATTATGAAATGATAAAAGAATGAGATAAAAATTACTGGTTGCCAGATGCCTATATAATTGAGAAAGAGATGTGTGTGGTTTACCAAACGTTAAAACATACCATCTGAAGAGCACCAGGTAAATCTCTTATAAAGCTCTAAACTAATTTGACTTTTTACCTTGAAGTATCTACTTGATGATTTATCCAAATAAAATAACCAAAGCCAAATAACAAAAAGTTGGGTGACATTGTAATACTGACTAGAAATTTTTAAGTCAGTGAAATCCATACATCTAATAGCATGAAGATGACTGAACTAAGCCATTACTAAGACTGTATCAATCTCACCTACCTAAGAACTGGGCATCTATAAAAAAAATCAAACAAGAGTCTGTAGTGAGTAAAATACCTACCAACAAAGTTAACTATTCATTTTGGTGCCATTGAGGGGATTCACTGAGCTGTTAGAAACCTGGAATCTTCTGATGCTCATTCTTGGTGTAATTTTTAAATCACTTCAGGAGAACATCATGCAGATGAAGGACTTGTGAGTAATGGATCTGACACAAGTTCCAGTTATTCCAAAAATCACCAACTATTGTCACCCATTGGATGTGTGTTGTAGTAATAATTAACCAAGGGTTTCAACTTAGAACATTTAGTTCCCAGATAAAAAGATACAAAACATTTATATTTATAATAAGCCTTAGACAGCCCTAGAGCTGGGCAGACATCTACTCTCTATATTATTATGTCTACTTCCCTGACAATAACCCCAAGTTATGACTTGCCATGTCCCACCTAGGCCACTCTTACTCTGACTGGCTAGCCCTTGTGGCCAGTTCTCATGATCCCTTGCCCCATGGTGTCTTCTCCTCTCTCTACCTCTCCTCTTGTGGTCTCTGCCTCAGACCAAGCCTGGGAACTGAAGCTCTGACTACCTCTTTTCTGCCCAGCTATAGTCTGTAAGCATCTTTATTTAACCAATAGTTTTAAACTAAGGGGCAAAATCACATAGCATCACTTGGTGTATGTGAGGATCTCCTTGTCCCTAGGGGCAGCAAGACTTTCTGGGCCAGTATCTATTATTATAATATACAGGGGGGAAAAAAGCAAACCTCAACAGATGTGAGCTATTCTGAAGGGAATATTCTTGGATCTGGTATGCTTTAGCCACTGTTCTGCTAATGATATTTGCCATGGGTTCATAAGCTAGGTGACTATTTTGTTGTCTACTTTGGGGAAATGCCTTTGTAAGCCTTCGCTCATTTTTGTATATGTATTCCTACTACAGGTTTTAAACAAAACCTTTGAACATTACTATCTTTCTGTCCTTTGCTGATGGGACAACCACTTTGTAATACTACAATATCCACTAGAGTTGTGCATGTACCTGCATCTGGACCGTTCTTTTTAGGATGGTCATAATGCTGTTGTCTTCTAAAAGATAGGTAAGGCTTTGGGGAATAATGATGAAAATAGTTTTGTTTTAAGTTTTGCTTTAAAAAACCTTTCAGACTATTATTATATTATTTCCCCCCTTCCCTTTCCTCCCTCCAAACCCTTCTATGTGGTAGTTTGAATGAAACGGTTCAATGGGTTCATAGGGAGTGGCACTATTAGATGTGTTCTTGTGAGGAAAAGTATGGCTTTGTTGGAGGAGGTGTATCATTGGGGGCAGGATTTGAGGTCTCAGAATCTCAAACCCTACTTAGAGGCTCTTTTCCTGCTGCCTGTAGATCAAGCTGTAGAACGTTCAGCTCCTTCTCCAGCTCCATGTCTGCCTGCACGCTACCATGCTTTCCCCTATGAAAATAATAAAATAAATGTCTGTCTTAGTTAGGGTTTACTGCTGGGAACAGACACCATGACCAATGCAAATTTTATAAAAGACAACATTTTTTTGGGGGGGGGGGGGTTTCGAGACAGGGTTTCTCTGTGTAGCCCTGGCTGTCCTGGAACTCACTCTGTAGACCAGGCTGGCCTCGAACTCAGAAATCCGCCTGCCTCTGCCTCCCAAGTGCTGGGATTACAGGCGTGTGCCACCACGCCCAGCTTATAAAAGACAACATTTAATTGGGGTTGGCTTACAGGTTCAAAGGTTCAGTCCATTGTCATCAAGGCAGAAACATGGCAGCATCCAGGCAGGCATGGTGCAGGAGGAGCTAAGAATTCTACATCTTCATCTGAAGGCTGCTAGTGGAAGACTGACTTCCAGGCAGCCAGGGGGAGGGTCTTAAGCCCACACCCACAGTGACACACCTACTCCAACAAGGCCACACCTCCTAATAGGTTCACTTCCTAGGCCAATCATATACAAACCATCACAATGTCTAAAACTGTAAGCCAGCCCCAATTAAATGTTTTCCTTTATAAAAGTTTCCATGGTTATGGTGTCTCTTCACAGTACTGAAACCCTAACAAAGACAGATGTTGGTACCAGGGACTGGGATATTTCTGTGATAGGCCGGACCATTATATTGTTTGAAGGAATGTGAACTTTGACACTTTGAATTTTGAAAGCAGTTGAATGTTTTAAGTAGTGTTTAATGGGCCATCCTAGTAGGAACATTGAAGACAGAGGAACTGAGAGTGATTTGAACTCTGGGGGGCCTGGATTAAGAGGTTCCAGAGAACAAGAATATTAATATGTGACCTGGAAAACCATTCCTATATTTTTGTGAAGAATGTGAAGGATGCTTTTCTTAGAACGGTACCTGATGCTAGATTGAAGAGTTTGGGATTAACTGTAATGGCAGAGGAAATTTCAAAACTGCCTAGTATTGACTCAGTTTTGTGGTTATTAATGTTCACTTCTATGAAGATCTACAATGAAAAGGAGCAAGGTGAACAAGGAGAGTTACAAAATGTACAATTTGGGGAGAAAGGGGGCGCCAGGAAGTGGGATGGAGCTGTCCTGTGTTTGAGGAAACAATGGATTAAAGAAAAGCTTGATATTAAAGGGAATAAAGGGAGTGGTAACCACAGGACAAGACCACACCCAGCTAAACTTCCAATTTGTGAAAAAGAATTAAAGAACAGTTTAGGTCTAGGCATGGCAGTGCATACCTTTAATCTCAGCACTCAGGAGACAGAGGCAAGCAAATATAGAAGTTCAAGACCAGCCTGGTCCACAGAGAAAGTTCCAGGACAGCCAAGCTTAGGTAAAAAAAGGAATCCATAGAAAACAGAAATCTGGTGAAAATGTTATTAAATAAGGAGGCCATGTTCCAGCCCCAGCAAACAACAGAGTGTGACAGTTTTGGCTATGTGTTTCTGGCTTTAGAGACAAGGATAGAAGAAGAAGATTATGAAATCTCCCTTCACAACTAAGGAAAGCCGCTAGGGCCAGGCATGTGTCAGGGGTATTCCTCCACGGAGACCTAGAAAAGCCATTATGTGAGGATGAAGCCTGGATTGCTTTGGAGACACCAAGATGTTGGAGATACCAAACCGGTGGGGTTATCTGACAAGGAGAGTTGCTCACAGAGAGTGGAACCAACCCATTAATAGAAGTGTGTTGCAATCAACAAAGGTGAAAGGAGTTGGAGATTTGAAGAGCATTTTGACATTTGACATTAAGATGCAGTTTGGATATTACCTAGCTGATTTTCAATATTGCTTTGTCCACTATTTCCTCACCATGCTCCCTTTCCTCCCTTTGGAACAGTAGCATATATTCTTTCTATGCTAGAAGTCTATGATCTGCTTTTCCTTTTAACTCTGCATGAAATTACATTTAAGAGATTACATGAGTCTCAGAAGAGACGCTAAACTTTGGACTTTTAAACAAGTTTAAGACTATTGAGACTATGGGTACTTTTGAAGTTGGACTAAATCCATTTTGCGTTATGATAGAGCTACAAGACTATAAGGCCAGGGAGTGCAATATGATGGTTTGAATAAAATGGCTCCATAAACCCATAGAGCATGACACTCTTAGGTGTGGCCTTGTAACAGGTATGGCTTCCTTGGAGGAGGTATGTCATTAGGGTCAGTCTTTGGGGTCTCAGAAGCGCAAGCCAGGCTTAGTGGCTCTCAGTATTTTTGTGTTACCTGCGAATCAAGATGTAGAACTCTCAGCTCCTTCTGCATGCTCTCGTGTTTCCTCCCATGATACCTTCCATACAGCCTTTCTTGCTGTTTTTCAAGCTCTATGGCCTCTTTTTCATCAATTGTTTCTCGCCCTCTCTCTCTTTCAATACATAAATACAACCTATTCTGTGTGTATATGTTTTGGGGTTTGCCACTTGGTATTGGATAACCCATTAGTGTGCACTTCCCTGAGAAAAACAATTTCCCCTACTCTCAACATTCCACAGTAGCCTGTAGTCCTTTGTCTTGGCTTAAGCCCTCGTAATCTTTTCCATTTCACACTTTACCATGTCCATTAGTGTTGTCCTTGTTTAGTTCCTGTTTAGAAAGTCATATTGGTAAGAATTTGTGGTAATGACATTCCTAGGAGACACACTCTCACAGTGAAGCCCCTGTTCCTCTGACTCTTACAATCTTTTCACCTCATCTTCTGCAGTGATTCCCTGGGCCTTAGGTGCAAGGTTTTTTATTGTAGATGGAATCAGTTGAGAGTAGGCTCCACAATTCAGCATTTTGATTGGTTATCATTCTATGTAGTGCTCTCCATCTATTGCAAAGAGAAGTTTCTTGATGAGGAATGAAATTCGCATTTATCTGTGGTTATAAGAGCAAATATATAAAATGTAATTGGAAATTATGCTACTTAAGTGGCAATTATAGTTGTAACTGTCCTCCAGAGCCCTGGGTTCCTCATTCCCACCTCTTAACCTATCAAGGTCGAACTTAATGCCCCATATGACTACCGTTGCATTTGGAGGAGGGTGTTTGAAGGAAGCAGCTGGTCTTCATGCAGGCAGAGATCTTTGTCAGTCCCCTGAGTGTTGAGAAAAAAAACCCAAGTGCTCAGGTTTGCTGAGGTCCAGAGAGGTTAATTAACTTTTTTCTTATACTGTTAGTAAGTGGGACATGTCTATGGTCAGGCTGGCTTCTGTCTCTCCAATTTTTTACTCTCTCTCTCTCTGGGAACTTAGTTCCTGCTCTCTCAAAGAGTCCCTGTCACTCCCTGTCTATACAAACATGTTCCTTTTGGAGACATAAACTTCACATTGCCTGGGTTTACACACTAAGGTAGAGAAAATAACCCCTATCTCATCCAGTGACTCAGAAAAATGTGGGTAAAAGTTTATAGATACATGCAGACTAGAAAAGAATGATCCAGCTCACTCTAATCATTCCCTAGGGAGAAAAATAAAACTTCTCTACCTGATACTGAGCTCCAACCAGTCTTGTCTCCAGCCTTGATCCAGGGACCGGGCTCAATGATAGTTACAAGTGATGTCTGTCTTCGACTAGAAGGGTGAGCCCCCAGAATATTTCTGAAAAGAAATATTTTCTTATCTTATCACATTTTCTTATCTGAGCAATGGGACTGATAATTCCATCCACTATGGAGGGATGCTGTAATTGTTAGCATTCTGTCTAAACTCCACCCCACAATCACCTGGCAACAGCCAGGTATGTTTCTCCCCACAATTACCTGGCAACAGCCAGGGAGGCCTGACCCACTACAAACAGGAGATGCTTGGCCCCTCCTCCCTCTCTTGTTCTCTTGCTTGAGCTCTGTCCTCTTGCCCCTCCCCCATTCCCTTGCCCCCACCCCCCCACACACACACATGCCCATGGCAATCCTCTGCTCCTCTCCTCTCTCTCTCTCACTGCCTTTCTCTGCCTCTGCTACCCTCTTAACTCCCCTCCCCATGCTGTGAATAAACTCTATTCTATACTATACCCTGGTGTGGCTGGTCCCTCAGAGGGAAGAGATGCCTTGGCATGGGCCCACTAAGACATCCCTTTCTCTCATACCCCACAGCACCTCCATAAAACATATTCCTTCTCTCTTTATCTTTTTATAAACACATCATTGGTGCCATGGAATTTATATAAAGTCAGGAAAATGAAGGGAAATATTCAAGCAGTCTGATTGGTTACAGGTCAGCCTTTTGTGTTAATAGAAGAGATCTTAGGATCTGGCTGTCTGAAGCTCAACCACTGGTTACGAAAGTATCGTCTCAGGGTGCAGCTTGTTAGCATTTGCTGTCTTTGGAGGCTGACTTGGGATAAATTAAATTTAAACACAGGCAGTACAAAGACTGAACAAGTAGGGAAGGTGGACGCCAGGGCACATGGGAAGTTGAGACCAGCAGACTCTCAAAGGCAGAGTTCTCAGGTGCTAGGAGAAGCATTTACTGAATAACCAAGTCCTTTGAAAAACGATAGGGAGGAGACAGGAAGACGAACACTGGATAAGGTGAGCTAGTTCATGGAGAGCAATGTGTGTTTTAAGGTAGGGAGTCCTGCATGCTGCATGGTTTGTTATAGTGATCATATTGTCACTTTCCTTGCTTATCTTCTGTCTCCTTTAACACTTATCAAGGGTAGAACTATTTCTCCTTGTCTCACAATTTGTTTATCTGGTTTTTGTTTTTTGAGACAGGGCCACACTGTATAGCCTTGGTTGACCTGGAATTCATTATGTAGTCTAGACTGCCCTAAAACTCACAGAGATCTGACTTCTGCCAATGTTTGCTGCATGTGTTTTGTTCCAGTCTCACAATGGAAGTTGAGCTATGAAAAGAAAACCATCATTTCCAGACATTGCCCACAATGATCTCTGCTTGCTTCATTTTGGAGAGGTTATGGTTATCGTTACATAACTATGATTTCTTGGTCGATGATAGTTTTAAATATCTGGAACACTCTAAGGACCGGTTGGAATCAGAGTAAGTCAGTGTGCAGAAGAAGGGTCAGCCTCACACCACAGGAAAGACAGATGACTCCGGAGGAAGGAGTCTCCTTTGTTATCACAGGACTTACTTTGTGTTTCTCAAAGTAGACAAAGTTCTGGGGATGGGGCATTGTTTTTGTTTTCTTACTCTTTGAATGTTTTAATTTTTGGATCTTTAATATCTGGATGCAAGACAGCCATTATTTAATGAATACATTTAATAGTTCTTGCAAAACTGGTTCAGACAGCCCTCAGAAAAGCAAACAGCACCGGCAGCCGGAGTGACCCCAATATAAATCATAACCGACTGCTGTTCCTCCTCAGGGAAAGCCTGCAGTTTTTCAGGACTGGATATTGGAATTGTTGATGAGAGAGAGGCTAACATGCTTCTTTAAGGGAAATTGACTTCTGAAGGGTCATAAGTTTTGCTGTGAGGGTCATAAGTCACAGAGCTGCAGCAGTCATCTGGGGGAAATGCAGAGGGAAGTGTTATATTCTAAGTGACAGACAGATGTTAGAGGAATGTTAAAGGCATCAAAAGGTCAAGCTCTCAATGCAAAATTTTCCTTGCAATAATCAATAAACTAAGGATAAAAAAAAAGGCAGGAGAAGAGATGACGCTTAGTTAAACTGTTGATCATATTGCCTGCAGCTGGAAGATAATAGGAGCGAGATCACATCTGTTCTAAATCCCTATTGATTTAATTGCCTATACCAGCATTGTTATCTCTGTTAATTTTAAACTTTATGATACGGCCGTGCTAACAGCATTCAAATTGACTTTTGTAAACCTCTTGCTTGCTCTTCCTGATCAGAAGCAAAAATTGTATGAAAGAAAACAAGACGCTCTAACAGAGCACACACTCTCTGGAGAAGAGGCTCACCCAGCCATAATGAAGCTCTCTGGACTCACCATCTGTTGTGGGGTCAGTCTGTTTTTCAAGGTGAATTGTGAGTGACATCTTCTGCACCTGACAATGGAGAGTACATGGAATCAAAATCAAGGATAAGGATACAGGAAATAATGCTGAGAGAGAGAGGAGCAGGGAAGATTACAAAAGCCAGAAGGTATGAAGACTTGGCAGTGTGGTTATGCCCGTGAACTCACAGCCGCTATGACCGCCTACACAAGATCAAACCATTTAGCATACCAGCATGGAAAGGAGAAAGGACTGCCTTATGCTAGTGAAGTGTGATTGGCAGTTGAAGGCTGCTAAGAAAAGTTTTTTTCTTTGAAGTTGTGACCACTGGGATGTTGCCCACCCATGAGCATGCAGGACACTCAGGGGATTCTAAAGAAAAAAAGAGGACATGGAGTTTGAAGGGGGCATTTGAGAGAACATTCTGGAAGAATTATAGGGGGTGGAGTTCTGGAGTTCCCTGTGCCCATGTTTGATGACTCACAATTGTTATGATAAAGCAGCTCCAGCCTGCTACAGTACCTTCCCCACTTTATCCTAACATTGGTGCTATGACTTGCAGGCAGCAGGAAGGGGCAGGGGAAGGAGCCTATCTGCCCACTCCAACCACAACAGATCCATGTTCTGGTTTCACCAATTGCTTTGCCTACCATCCATCACCGGCTATTGGTCATCTCCGCCAGTCGGCATAAATACATCCCTGAGTCTCTGGTGGACCCAACAAGAGCTATCTGCCTCTTGTACCCTTCCCCCAGCTTTGAGCAGGCTCAATAGACCTTAAGTGTTTGCCACAGTTGGTCTTCTGCCTACCTAGCAGACCTAGGGTGGAGTCTTCCACCACGCCACACATGCAATTTCCTACAGGAGCAGACTGCCTGCTGAGCTTGCTTCACAGCATAATCCAGTGGAAACAAAGCAATGTAATCCAGCTGAAACAAAAGATGGGTCTGTGGGCTTTCCCTATATAAATTCGGTGCTAAATATTAAATTTTGAGCCTTGATCAGAAATCTTTGTCTTGACTTCATCCTTCTCTGGCCCACCTGTCCTTCTTCATGTCCAGCCTCCCTTTCAGGTAGACCCATTTCATCCATGGCTGCTGGACAGCTACAACCTCTGACCATTTCCTTTGGGTAAAACTTCATTTTTTTAAGCACACAGTTTTTGCCCTCTGGCTTCATTCAAAAGGCCTGGTACCAGGTGACTGTGTGTCCTTGGGCTTTTAGCCCCTGGCACCTACTTAATGTGTGAAAACTCACTGGCCATGTTCCATCCTTGTTTAGTCTTCTCTGTCTTTTGGGATGCCTCAGACTCAGGCTCTGGACCTCTCTCTACCTCGCCTATGGGAACTGCATCATCTACCGCCTCATTCCCTTTGAGATGTCTTTTGGAAACCTCTGACCACTCCTTTCCAGTTGAATCTGGCCTCAATATGCCACCCAAACAATCACAAGAATGTGAAAAAATTCCCCATTCCTATTTCTTTTTTTTTAATTAGATATTTTCTTTATTTACATTTTAAATGTTATCCCTTTTCCTGATTTCCCCTCTGAAAACCCCCTATCCTCTCCCACCTCAGCCTGCTTACCCACCCACTCAGACCTTCTTCTCTGTCCTGGCATTCTCCTACACTGGGGCAGCAAGCCTTCATAGGACCAAGGGCCTCACCTCCTACTGATGTCCAACAATCCTCTGCTTCATATACTATTGGAGTCATCTGTCCCTCCATGTGTATGCTTTGGTTGGTGGTTTAGTCCCTGAGAGCTCTGTGGGTACTGATTGGTTCATGTTGTTATTCCTCCTATGGGGCCACAAACCCTTTCAGATCCTTGGGTCCTTTCTCTAGCTCCTCCATTGGAACCTTGTGCTCAGTCCAATGGTTGGCTGAGAGCATCCCCTTCTGTATTTGTCAGGCACTGGCAGAGCCTCTCAGGAGATGGCTATATCAGGTTTCTGTCAGCAAGTGCTTGTTGGCATCCAAAATAGTGTCTGGGTTTGGTGACTACATATGGGATGGATCCCCAGTCTCAGGATGGTCTTTCCTTCAGTCTCTGCTCCACACTTTGTCCCTGTATCTCCTCCCATAGGTATTTTGTTTCGCCTTCCTTGAACCAAAGTATCCATACTTTGGTCTTCCTCCTTCTTGAGCTTCATTTGGTCTGTGAATTGTGTCTTGGGTATTCTGAGCTTTGGGGCTAATATTCACTTATCAGTGAGTGCATACCATGTGTGTTCTTTTGTATTTGGATTACCTCATTCAGGATGAGATTTTCTAGTTCTGTCCATTTGCCAAAGAATTTCATGAGTTCATTGTTTTTAATAGCTGAGTAGTATTCCATTGTGTAAGTGTATTACTTTTCTGTAATTAATTTCTCTGTTGAGGGACAGCTGGGTTCTTTCCAGCTTCTAGCTATTATAAATAAGGCTGCTATATACATAGTGTCCTTATTACCTATTGGAGCATCTTCTGGGTATATGCCTAGGAGTGCTATAGGTGGGTCCTCCAGTAGTACTATGTCCAATTTTCTGAGTAACCACCAAACTGATTTCCAGAGTGGTTGTACCAGTTTGAAATCCCACCAGCAGTGGAGGAGTGTTGCTCTTTCTCCACATTCTTGCCAGCACCTGCTGTCACGTGACTTTGTGTTTCCCTGATCTGTTCATTGATGAGAATGGGGTGTTGAAGTCTCCCACAATTATTGTGTGAGGTACAATGTGTGCTTTGAGCTTTAGAATAGTTTCTTTTATAAATGTGGGTTTCCTTGCATTTGGAGCACACATGTTCAGAATTGAGAGTTCTTGGTAGATTTTTCCTTTGGTGAGTAGGATGTACCGTTCCTTATCTTTTTTTGATAACTTTTGGTTGAAAGTCGATTTTATTGATATTAGAATGGCTACTCCAGATTGTTCCCTGGGACCATTTGCTTGGAAAATTGTCCCAGACCTTTACTCTGAAGTAGTGTTTGTCTTTCACACTGAGGTAAGTTTCCTGTATGAAGCAAATTCTGGGTCTTGTTTACATATCCAGTCTGTTAGTCTATGTCTTTTTATTGGGGAATTGAGTCCCTTGATGTTAAGAGATATTAAGGAATAGTGATTGTTGCTTCCTGTTATTTTTGTTTGTGTGGTTTTCTTTTGGGTTTGTTGAAAGAAGATTACTTTCTTGCTTGTTCTAGGGTGTAGTTTCCCTACTTGTGTTTGGCAAATGTAAGTTGTTTCTATGAAACAAACCCATTTAGTTCACTATTATATAGTGGATTATATTAAAAGAAAAGAAGACAGATTATCTAATTTTCTTGGCAGATTTGCGTATTTCATACCCAGGTATCTGGGAATCTATATATCTGAATTTGATCTTGAATGGTAAAATTGCCTTCAATAAACAGTAGCTTTTGGGTAGGAAACGGACTCATGGGAAAAGACTTGATTTGTGGCATAAAGCGTTGCTCATGTAGGGATTGCCAGGTTCAGATTAGGCGGGCTGGAAACCCGAGAGGGAAAATGAAAGCATTTGAAAGGGGACACAGTTTGGATGTGTCGTCCATGCTTCTTTGGTGTAATGCAGGACCTGGTGGTTAATGCTCTCACTAGGATGTGATCTTTGAAACTGTATATAATTGTTATTTTTACCTTTTAAAATGTTGTACATATTTGTTAACCGTGGACATTTGAAATGTGTAAATCAATAAAGTAGAAAAGAGCTAGTGACTTGTTACTACTTTAAAGATGATGCACCCTCAAAGCAACTTTTATTATGTAATCGGCCAGCTATAGCTTTCACAGATAAAGCAAATGGCTCCCAAAGTTGATATGGTTGCAAATGGGCTTCTCTTGCATTGGAAACAGACACACTTGTAGGTATTTGCATATTCTTGAAGAGACTGTTTTATGACTCACCTCTTAGATTTATGTGATTTACATAAGTTGTCGAAGTTTCTGTTTCTTCTTAATAGAAGTTACAAAAATTCAACATTGAAGCCTAGTTTCTCGTTTTCTGTTGTCAGATAGTAATAATGTGCTGTGATGTTTATGCTTTTCATAAAGATGTTTTAACTTTTTAGTGTGATGCTAGTTCTTTTAACATTATTTTGCTTAAGTTTGATATGCCTGGAAAGAATATATTTAGCTTTGATTATGCACTGATTCTTTGTGACAAATATGACCCATTAAAAATGATGCCTTTTAATGAACTAACTTACCTTTTGTAGCTAAGTACTCATGTTTTTTTTAAAAAGATGTCCTTTGGATGGATTGGTCATGTTGTTTAAGTCAGCGTATTTTATGGAGAGAAGCTAAATACAGTCGTTTGGCATCTCCAAGGTGGGATGAGCCCAGTCCACACACTGACAAAACTCATGCATAGTTTTAAATGAATATTAATAAACTCACATTGTCTTAAAAAAATGCTTCAGATTTTTTTTTCAGCTCTATGCTAGTGCTGTATTGAGACTTCAAGGGTTCAGAGTCTTCAAAAGTCCATTAATCAATGGAATTCTGATAAGCTATTAATCTGTTAAAGCACTACTGCTATTATCATAACCACAGGCTCAATATTTTAAATTCCCTTTGGTTGTCTTCTAAATATAGACTTAAAAGTGTTTCTCACTGTGCTAAAAACATCTGTCTATATACATCTATACATATCCAGTCTTTTGGATAGAGCGAAGAAGCCCCTATTTCGTGGTTTAGAGTCATACTAAAAAACAAGACCAAGTGAGCCCCATGGAAGGCATCTGTCCTCCCTGAACTTGCCTTAAAGAGCATTCATACTTTTAACCCAAAATAATTTCCCAAGCTTCTACTATGGCACAGAAGTGTGAGTCGATTGCCTTCTCTACAATGTGTGTTTCAGTACAGATAATGAACAATGGTGACGCTAACTTGTCAAACTTATCTCTTTTTGTAAACTTTAAAAAATTCTTCTAAGATTCAGGTAATCTATTTGAATCTACCTCTCATAGGTCCAATGGTCTCCAGATAAATACCCTTGTCAATCAACAGCCTAAGTTTCCCCACCTACTACCTATTCCTGAGAGATCTCTTCCCATGCCCTGGTATTGAGACTCCCCTACCTCAACTACCAGAACCATAAAAGCTTCAAATGTGAGCCGGATGTGGTGGCGCACGCCTGTAATCCTAGCACTTGGGAGGCAGAGGCAGGCAGATTTCTGAGTTCAAGGACAGCCTGGTCTACAGAGTGAGTTCCAGGACAGCCAGGGCTACACAGAGAAACGCTGTCTCGAAAAACCAAAAAAAGAAAAAAGAAAAAAGAAAAAAAGCTTCAAATGTACACTTAAGAAAACATTTTCTCCCTAAACTCCTTAACTTCATCTTCTCTCTCTCTCTCTCTCTCTCTCTCTCTCTCTCTTTGTGTGTGTGTGTGTGTGTGTGTGTGTGCATTTATTTCAGCATCCCAGCATGTCCAGGTGTTCAGTTAAAATCTGCATCCCAGCCCCCTGCAGGCAGCGCCATCTTGTCTGCAGCTTCCCACCCAGCTGGTAGCAGGTCAGCCAGACCTAGCCAGCCTGCCAGGTGCTGAGACCCTGCCGGCGGAACCAGGTACCAGAGACAGCCCGAGTTTAAGACCTCCGGGGACTCAGGTCTGGGGCAGGAACTGCGCACAGCCTAGCGGTTTGGAGTACAGCGACCGTGCCTGAGCTCTGCGCTCGCAGGCCAGACCCCGAACCCCCTGCAGGCAGTGCCATCTTGTCTGCAGCTTCCCATCCAGCCGGTAGCAGGGAAGCCAGACCTAGCCAGCCTGCCAGGTGCTCAGACTCTGCCCGAGGAACCAGGATAAGCAACAATTCTTGTTTATTAAGAAGAGTGAGGACCAGCTATAGCGGCAGGCCTCCATATTGCAACCAGGACACACCTGGAAAGGTGCAGATAGAGACTCCGTCTGGGGCTAGAGCAGGGAGAGCTGCTAAGCTCTCGCCCACAGGCGGGCCCAGGCGCCTAGGCTCTGCAGCACGTCCCTGCGAGCTTAGGCCGTGCACCGAGGCAGCCGGAACCACCCAGCTCCCCAGGAGCCCGGACCAGCGATAGCGGCAGGCCTCCATACTGCAACCAGAACACAGCTGGAAAGGCACAGGTAGACAGATTCCATCAGGGGCTACCACGTGGGGGGATCTGCTAGGCTCTCGCTACTAGGCAGGCCCATCAGCACCTGCCGAGGCTCTGCTGCACTCCCCCACACTTCCCGGAGACCTCAGGCCGTGCACAAAGTCAGCGGGTGGCAGCCAGCTCGTGATCCCGTTGAGCAGCAATCACGCATAACCACCAGTAGAGAAACAACAGGTAAGCCCAGCCTCACAGGAGATTCAAACACCAGCCAGTGACAACAAGGTCAACTAACACCAGAAATAACCAGATGGCAAAAGGTAAACGAAGGAATGTCACTAACAGAAATCAAGACAACATGACAGCATCTGAACCCAGTTCCCCAACAACAGGAAGCCCTGGATACCCCAAAACACCAGAAAAACAAGACTTGGATATAAAAATCACTGGTCAGGATGCTGGTAGCTGAACACATAGAAAAATCTCGTAAAGAAATAGAAGAGAAAATGGATCAAAAGTTAGAAGCCTTTACAAGGCAAATACAAAAATCACTTCAAGAAATGCAGGAGAAGATGGATCAAAAAGAAGAAGACAATAAGGAGGAAAGACAAAAATCACTTAAAGAAATACAGAAGAACGTGGGCCAACAAGTAGAAGCTATGAAAGAGGAAACACAAAAATCTATTAAAGAAATACATGAAAACACAATCAAGCAAGCGAAAGATCTGAGCACATCCATCCAGGCACTAAAAACAGAAGTAGAAACAACTAAGAAATCGCAGAGGGAGACAACATTGGAGATAGAAAACCTTGGGAAGAAATCAGGAGCCATAGATGCAAATATCAACAATAGAATACAAGAGATAGAAGACAGAATATCAGAAGCCGAAGATACCATAGGAACCATTGATTCAACAGTCAAAGAAAATACTAAATGCAAAAAGGCTGTAACCCAAAACATCCAGGAAATCCAGGACACAATGAGAAGACCAAACCTAAGGATTATAGGTATAGACGAGAATGAAGATGTACAAGTTAAAGGGCCAGCAAATATCTTCTACAAAATTATGGAAGAAAACTTCCCCAACCTAAAGAGAGAGATGCCCATGAATATACAAGAAGCATACAGAACCCCAAACAGACTGGATCAGAACAGAAATACATCCCGTCACATAATAATCAAAACTCCAAATGTACTAAACAAAGAAAGAATATTAAAGGCAGCAAGAGAAAAAGGCCAAGTAACTTATAAAGGAAGACCTATCAGAATAACACCAGACTTCTCACCTGAGACCATGAAAGCTAGAAGATCCTGGGCAGATATCATGCAAACTCTAAGAGAACACAAACTTCAGCCAAAACTACTTTACCCAGCAAAGCTCTCAATCACCATAGATGGAGACATCAAGGTATTCCATGACAAAACCAAATTTTGCACGATATCTTTCCACAAATCCAGCCCTACAAAGGATAATAGGGGGAAAACACCAAGACAAGGACGGAAACTACACCCGGGAAGAAGCAAGATAGAAACCTCCTCTCATCAAACCCAAAAGAAGGTAACCTCTCGAATATAAAAAATAAATAAAATAAATAAATATAATTTCAAAAATGTCTGGAGGAAATAATTACTATTCCTTAATATCTCTTAACATCAATGGACTCAATTCCCCAATAAAAAGACATAGATTAACAGACTGGATACAGAAACAGGACCCTACATTTTGCTGCATACAGGAAACACATCTCAGTGTCAAAGACAAACACTGCCTTAGAGTAAAAGGCTATAAGACAATTTTACAAGCAAATGGTCTCAGGAAACAAGCTGGAGTAGCCATTCTAATATCAGATAAAATTGACTTCTAACCTAAAATCATCAAAAGAGACTCAGAAGGTCACTTCTTGCTGGCCAAAGGGAAAATCCACCAAGAAGAGCTCTCAATACTGAACATCTATGCTCCAAATGCAAGGGCAGCCTCATTCGTAAAAGAAACCTTACTAAAGCTTAAAGCACACATTACACCTAACACAATAATTGTGGGTGACTTCAACACTCCACTCTCCTCAATGGACCAATCAGGAAAGCAGAAACTAAACAGGGACACAGTGAAACTAATTGAAACTCTGGACCAATTGGATTTAACAGATATATATAGAACATTTCATCCTAAAGCTAAAGAATATACCTTTTTCTCAGCTCCACATGGGACCTTCTCCAAAATAGACCATATAATTGGTCACAAGACAGATGTCAACAAATACAAGAAGATCGAGCTAATCCCATGCTTTCTATCAGATCACCATGGAGTAAGAGTGGTCTTCAATAACAACAAAAACAACAGAAAGCCCACATACACATGGAAACTGAACAATACTCTACTCAATGACACCTTGGTCAAGGAAGAAATAAAAAAAGAAATCAAAGACTTTTTAGAATTCAATGAAAATGAAGGTACAACCTACCCAAATCTATGGGACACAATGAAAGCAGTGCTAAGAGGAAAACTCATAGCTCTAAGTGCATCCAAAAAGAAACTGGAGAGAGCATATACTAGCAGCTTAATGGCACACCTTAAAGCCCTGGAAGAAAAACAAGTTAATTCACCCAGGAGGAGTAGAAGACAAGAAATCATCAAACTCAGGGCTGAAATCAATCAAATAGAAACAAAGAGAACCATACAAAGAATCAACAAGACCAGGAGCTGGTTCTTTGAGAAAATCAACAAGATAGATAAACACTTAGCCAGACTAACCAAAGGACACAGAGACAGTATACAAATTAACAAAATTAGAAATGAAAAGGGAGACATAACAACAGAAACTGAGGAAATTCAAAAGATCATCAGATCCTACTACAAAGGTCTATACTCAAAACAACTGGAGAATCTGGAGGAAATGGACAATTTCCTAGACAGATATCAAATACCAAAATTAAATCAGCATCAAGTAGATAAGCTAAATAGTCCCATAACCCCTAAAGAAATAGAAGGGGTTATAGAAAGCCTCCCAACCAAAAAAAGTACGGGACCAGATGGTTTTAGTGCAGAATTCTACCAGACCTTCAAAGAAGACATAACACCAATACTTTTCAAACTATTCCACAAAACAGAGACAGAAGGGACACTGCCCAACTCATTCTTCGAAGCCACAATTACGCTAATACCTAAACCACAAAAAGATCCAACAAAGAAAGAGAACTACAGGCCAATTTCTCTTATGAATATAGATGCAAAAATACTAAATAAAATTCTTGCTAACCAAATCCAAGAGCACATCAAAACGATCATCCACCATGATCAAGTAGGCTTCATCCCAGGGATGCAGGGATGGTTCAATATACGGAAATCCATCAATGTAATCCACTACATAAACAAACTGAAAGAAAAAAACCACATGGTCATCTCATTAGATGCTGAAAAAGCATTCGACAAAATTCAGCATCCTTTCATGCTAAAAGTCTTGAAAAGAGCAGGAATTCAAGGCCCATACCTAAACAGAGTAAAAGCAATCTACAGCAAACCAGTAGCCAACATCAAAATAAATGGAGAGAAACTTGAAGCATTCCCACTAAAATCAGGGACTAGACAAGGCTGCCCTCTCTCTCCATATCTTTTCAATATAGTACTTGAAGTTCTAGCAAGAGCAATTAGACAACATAAGGAAGTCAAAGGGATACAAATTGGAAAGGAAGAAGTGAAACTATCATTATTTGCAGACGATATGATAGTTTACCTAAGCGACCCAAAAAACTCCACCAGAGAACTTCTACAGCTGATAAACAACTTTAGCAAAGTGTCAGTTTATAAAATTAACTCAAGCAAGTCAGTGGCCTTCTTGTACTCAAAGGACAAGCAGGCAGAGAAAGAAATTAGGGAAATAACACCCTTCACAATAGCCACAAACAACATAAAATATCTTGGCGTAACTCTAACCAAACAAGTGAAAGATCTGTACAACAGGAACTTCAAGTCCTTGAAGAAAGAAATCGAAGAAGACCTCAGAAGATGGAAAAATATTTCTTGCTCCTGGATTGGCAGGATCAATATAGTAAAAATGGCCATCTTGCCAAAAGCAATATACAGATTCAATGCGATCCCCATCAAAATCCCAACTCAATTCTTCATAGATCTAGAAAGAGCAATTCTCAAATTCATCTGGAGCAACAAAAAACCCAGGATAGCTAAAACTATTCTCAACAATAAAAGGACTTCTGGGGGAATCAATATCCCTGACCTCAAGCAGTACTACAGAGCAATTGTGTTAAAAACTGCATGGTATTGGTATAGCAACAGGCAAGCAGATCAATGGAACAGGATTGAAGACCCAGAGGTTAACCCACAGACTTATGGTCACTTGATCTTTGATAAAGGAGCCACAACCATCCGGTGGAATAAAGATAGCCTTTTCAACAAATGGTGCTGGTTCAACTGGAAGTCAACATGCAGAAGAATGCGAATTGATCCAATCTTATCTCTTTGCACTAAGATCAACTCCAAGTGGATCAAGGACCTCCACATAAAACCAGACACACTGAAACTATTAGAAAAGAAACTTGGGAAGACCCTGGAGGACTTGGGCACAGGGGAAAAGTTCCTGAACAGAACACCAATAGCTTATGCTCTAAGATCAAGAATCGACAAATGGGACCTCATAAAATTACAAAGTTTCTGCAAAGCAAAGGACACTGTCAGAAGGACAAAACGGCAACCAACAAAGTGGGAAAAGATCTTCACCAACTCCACATCCGACAGAGGGCTAATATCCAATATATACAAAGAACTCAAGAAGTTAGACCGCAAAGAAACAAATAACCCTATCAAAAAATGGGGCACAGAGCTAAACAAAGAATTTTCACCAGAAGAAATTCAGATGGCCGAGAAACACCTTAAAAGATGTTCAACATCATTAGTCATCAGGGAAATGCAAATCAAAACAACCCTGAGATTCCACCTCACACCAGTCAGAATGGCTAAGATTAAAAACTCAAGAGACAACAAGTGCTGGCGAGGATGTGGAGAAAGAGGAACACTCCTCCACTGTTGGTGGGATTGCAAAATGGTAAAACCGCTCTGGAAATCAGTTTGGCGGTTCCTCAGAAAATTGGGCATGTCACTTCCAGAGGACCCTGGCATACCACTCCTGGGCATATACCCAGAGGATTCCCCTGCATGCAATAAGGACACATGCTCCACTATGTTTATAGCAGCCTTGTTTATAATCGCCAGAAATTGGAAGGAGCCCAAATATCCCTCAAAGGAGGAATGGATACAGAAAATGTGGTATATTTATACAATGGAATACTACTCAGCAATTAAAAATAATGAATTCATGCAATTTGTAGGTAAATGGTTAGACCTGGAAAATATCATCCTGAGTGAATTAACCCAATCACAAAAGAAAGCACATGAAATGCAATCACTGATAAGTGGATATTAATGAGCCCAGAAGCCCTAAATACTCAAGACACAAATAGCAAGTCAAATGATTCCCAAGAAGAAGAAAGGAGAGGACGCTGGGCCTGTAAAGATTGCATCCAGTTTAGTAAAGAAACCGAGGGGGGAGGGGGAATGATTGGGGAACAGATGGGGGGGGAGAGGAACTATGGGAACTATGGTGGGTGGGAACTGGGAAAGGGGAAAGCCTTTGGAATGTAAACATAGAATATAGAAAGTAAAATTTTAAAAAAAGTAATTTAAAAAAAAAAATCTGTATCCCAGGAAATTTCAAAGTGGCAAAGTGGCTAGCCCCAAGTGGTCCAGGCTCATAAACTGCTTAGAGCAGGCCTGCACTTTCCTAGCCCCAGATGTTCCAACAGAACCTAGACAGTGAGTTACACAGCCAGCTCCACCAGGATCCCAGCTTTTCTGGGTCCCCAGAGATGTCATTGCCCCCAGACAGCAGGAAGCAGTCTAAAAAGTACAGCACCCTTATTCCTACCTCTCTGAAACCCCTTTCTATTTCCTCGCCTTTTATAATAAAACAAAAGGGAGGAATTTGTAAATTAGTCCTCTCCTCCAGCTAGCCTGTCAGCCTCTGAGCAGCAGCAGCTTATGTCACCACCTGCCACCAGATATGGTGCATTTCTTCTTCTACTGTGAGAGCCACAGTTCTCTCTTTCTCATTCTTTCTCTGTCTTGTTTGTTCTCTCTCTCTCTCTCTCTCTCTCTCTCTCTCTCTCTCTCTCTCTCTCTCTTTCTCTCATATGTCCCCACTCTGAGACAGTCTTTCACTCTTACCCTTCCCCAATAAACCTCTTGCCAGAGATCTGTTGCATGGTGTGACTTTGGGTTATTCCTTGAATAAATTTATCAATATTTTTTAAAGCTTTGATAAAACAGCATTGACACATTCTAGGACTGCAACCAAATGTTAGTTGAGTTCTCACTTCTTTTTAAAAATGTTTCAATATCCTACTGCAAGTCATCAGTCATGGACTACAAGAAGGATACTCATGACTCAGCAAATTTCATCTTACGCTGCAGCTTACAGAACTACAACCCAAGCACAGGCATTCAGGAAAATAGCAAAAAAAAGTTCCAAAATTTACACAATCAGTATTGGTATTCTGTCTGGACTCCACCCCCACAGTTACCTGGCAATAGCCAGGAAGGCCTGGCCAACTATAAAGGAGGCTTATTTCCCCCTTCTCTCTCTCTCTCTGTCTCTCTGTCTCTCTGTCTCTCTGTCTCTCTCTCTGTCTCTGTCTCTCTCTCTCTCTCTCTCTCTCTCTCTCTCTCTCTCTCTCTCTCTTAGTCCTATTCTTGCTCTCCTGTTCTCTCTTGCCCTCTTGGGCTCTTCCCTTCCCCCTCCCTTCGCCCTGCTCTCTCCGCATGGTCATGGCCAGTCTCTACTTCTCTACTCTGTCCTTCGCTCTGCCTTTCTTTGCCTCTACTACTCTCTTAACTCCCTTCCCAATGCCCTAAATAAACTCTATTCTATGCTATGTGCTATTCTATGTTGTGGCTAGTTCCTCAGGGGGAAGGGATGCCTTGGTATGGGCCCACCGAGGCACCCCTATCCCCCACACCTCACCACACCCTCACAGAACATATTCTAATACCTATTTCTCTTTGTATGATCACAACAATCAGCCCTTGCTTATATACAATTATAGGAAATGTTATTCAACACAAAAGTGCAAAAACAAAGCCATAGATTCAGTTGAATAGTTCTTAGACTGTCACAATCAGCAAAACAGGAACAATCACTAAGAACTTTCACACAAAGCCAAGACCATTTAAAAGTCAATAATCCTTCTACACATTAAAATTGCTATTTCCCTAGACAGATCACAAATCAACCAGATAATGCAGATTAATAAGAAATGAAAGATAATATCCTTTATTTTATCAAATATTTTAGAAAACAAACATCTTTTATCCCCAACTTTCCCTCTCCACTTACCAAGAGCAAAAGGAAATTTATATTTTTAAGCTAGTTCCTGGACAGCTTACATTAATTAGGGATCTCTCTCTCTCTCTCTCTCTCTCTCTCTCTCTCTCTCTCTGTCTGTGTGTGTGTGTGTGTGTGTGTGTGTGTGTGTGTGTGTGTAATATGCAAGTTTGTGTTCATGTATGTGTGAATGCAGGCATGCATGTGCCTCAGCTTTTATGTAAAGATCATAGGCCAATCTCAAGTATTAACCCTTGCCTTCCATCTTGTTAGAGACAGAATTTCTTGTCATATGCCAGGCTAGCTTGCCTGTAAACTTCTGGGCATCCTGAGTCTCTGCCTCCCATCTCACCCTAGGAAGTGTTCTGATTACAGATGCATACTACTGCATCCAGACGTATAAAGATCCCGGGGAGCTAAATTTTGCATGACAAGTACTGCATCCACTGAGTCATCTCCCTAGCCCAGCCCGTTCTTTCTGAGATGCTATATACTAGCTAATTTGGCATCTAAATTACAAAACAGCCCATGTACTCATTATTTTGTGTATACTCTTTATGTTATCTTTTGTCTTTGACAATTCTTCCATCAAGAAATGCAATCTCTTGCTTCCCTTGGTTGTGGAATAACTTTGGTGAACAGCAAAAATAATACTGTATAATTTTAAGGCTATTTCAGGAAGATTATGCCAGGTCTGAATTAATTTCTTAGAGCACTCAATGGGCACCTCATAACAAACTTGGCCACAGAGAGTACATGAAGATCTTCCAGCTACCAACTAAGGTTTACTCTCAGCTAATAGGCAGCATCAAGAATGAGCCGTGAGAGCCATCTGCAAACAAACCCCAGGAAGGAAAAGAAATTTGCCCTTGTTTACTATTGCTGAGATCTGGGAAAGGCCTCAGAAGGCAACCTTTCCATCTTGGCAACACCTAGTTAATACCTTAAAATGACTTGAACACAACACAAATGCCAGCCCATCAAAACTCTCAATAACCATAGATGGAGAAAATAAGGTATTTCACAATAAAGCCTAATTTAAACAATATTTATCCAAAATTCCAGCCTTATTGAAAGTGCTACAAGGAAAACGCCAACTAAAGGAGGTTAACTGAATCCATGAAAAGACAGAAAATAAATAATCTCACACCAACAAAAGAAGGACACACACACACACACACACACTACCACCATCATCACTAGCCACTACCACTATGCCCAGATCCTAGGGTCCCCAAAGACTACCAGGAGTCAAATCATATGCAAAACATCAAGGATAGATATTACCTCAGTGTAGAGAGTTGAAAAGGACTATTTCAAGCAAGTGGACCCAAGAAGCAAGTTGATAAATCCATTTTAATATCTTAAAAAAAAAAAGATATACTGCAAACAAAAACTAATCAGAAAAGATAGGGAAGAATACTACATATTCATCAAAAGAAAATTCAGCAAGATAACATTTGTAGTGGTTTGAATAGGTTTGGCCACCTGTGGACTCATGTGGACTCATGGTTTCAATGCTTGGCCTAAGGGAGTGACACTATTAGGAGGTATGTCCTTGTTGGAGGAAATGTGCCACTATGGGGTTGGGCTTTGAAGTCCAACCAGTGTCCAGCTCCACCCAGTATGGGAGAGACAGTCTTTCTTGGCTCAGATGGATTAAGATGTATAACTCTCAGCTCTTCTCCAGGCACATGCCTGCCAGGACACTGCCATGCTTCCTGCCCTGACAATAATGGACTGAACCTCTGAAACTGTAGGCCAGCCCCAATCAAATGTTGTTCCTTATAAGAATGGCCTTGCATGGTTTCCCTTCACAGTACTGGAAACCCAAACGAAGACAACATCTATGCCCCAAATGCAAGTGCACCCATATTTGTAAAAAGACACTTAAAGTCATATACTGACCTCCAACACACTGATAGTAAATGACTTCAATATCCCATTCTCACCAATAGACAGGCCATCCAGACAAAAACTAAGCAAAGAAATGCTGGAGCTAACAGACTTATAAACAAAATGGACCTAAGAGATATTTGCAGAACATTTCACCCAAACACACACACACACACACACACACACACACACACACACACACAAATATACTTTCTCTGCATTTCATGGAACTTTCTCCAAAATTGGCCACATACACAAAGCAAAACAGATAAGAGGAAATTGAAATAACTCCCTTCATCCTATTATAGCATCACAGATTAAAACTGGATATCCACCAAAAAAAAAAAAAAAAAAAGCTTATGAACATGGACAACTCTCTACTGAATGAAAAACAGATCAAAACAGAATTAAGAAATTAAAAACCTTCTATACTGGAATGAAAATGAATACACAATATACCCAAACTTACGGCACATAATGAAAAGTTTTAAGAGGCAAGTTCATAGTACTAATTGTGTTTATGAAAAACTTAAGAGTTCTTATACTAGTAACTCAATAGCACACCTGAAAACTCTAGAACAAAAAGAAGAAATTACACCCAAAAGGAATAGACAGTACAAAATAATCAAACTTAAGGCTAAAATCAATAGAAACAGAGGGGGAAAAAATGAAGCAATGAAATGAAGAGTTGGTTATTTAAGAAATGTTAATAAGATAGACAAACCCTTTTCAAAATTAACTAAAAGGCAGAGAGAGAGAGAATGTCCAAATTAACAAAATCAGAAATGAAAAGAGGGATAAAACATTTGATACCGTAAAAACCCCAAGAATCACACGTTCACCCAAGGACATAGTTTTTTTCCTGTATTTTACCAAACTGGAAAATCTAAAGTAAATGGATAATTTTCTCAGTTTGTTCCAACTATCAAAGTTAAACCAAGATCAGATATAGAGAGCCTTCTGGAGGTGCCACGCGGCAAGAATATGACACTGGTCAAGGACAAGGCTTCAGGCAGGACTCTGACATTAGGCCATGACATGAAGTAAGTTCAGGCAAGAATCTAACTTTAGGCTGTAATAGGGAAGTAGGTTAAGGCAGGAATTCTAATCTTTTTTTCTTTTTACTCCTTGCTCCTGCACTGGAGACCTGTTGATTGACTGAGATGGCTTGGTCAAGCAGATAATCTATTTAAAAGCCCTATTCTGAGGGAAATATGAGCTGTCATTAAAATTCTCCCAACCAAAGAAATCCCAGGATCAGATTTTAGTGCAAAATGCTACCAATGTTCAAAGAGCTAATGCCAATACTACAAAAATTTTTCTGCAAAATAAAAAAGAAAGAACATTGCCCAATTTACTTTATGATACCATAGTTACCCTGAACTCAAGCCACATATAGATACCACAAAGTAAAATAGTTATAGACCAATTTTATATATGAACATTGATACAAAAATACTCAATAAAATATTTGCAAGCTAAATCCAAGAACACACCCAAAGTTAATCGTGATCAAATAGACTTCATCCCAGAGACGTGTGAGTGATTGAATATATAGAAATCAATAAGTATAATCTATCATATAAACAAACTGAAACTAAAAACCTACATGATAATCTCATTAGGTACAGAAAAGGCCTTTCAAAAAAATCCAACACCCCTTCATGATATAAGTCTGGTATAGATTAGGAATACAAGGGATATACCTAAATATAATAAAGGCATTTTACAGTAATCACATAACCAACATGAAATGGAGAAGAGCTCAAAGCAATGCCACTAAAATCATGAACAAGAAAATGATGTCGATAATTTTCATACCTATTCAATCTATTACCTGAAATATTAACTAATACACTAAGACAACAAAAGGAATAAAGAGAATACAAACTACAAAGGAAGAAGTAATGTAACTTTATTTGTAAATCATATGATAGTGTACTTAATCAATCCTAAAAATTCCAACAGGAAGCTGATTGAGGTCTCACCAATTTTTATTTTAACCTCTACTAAAATTTAAAAGTACGGAATTGGCATGAAATTCATTCAACAAGGGAATTGAATTGAAGACCTAGATTTAAATCCACATAGCCATGGACTTAAATACACACTGGAAAAGAGACAACATCTTTAACAAATGGTGCTGGTCAAATTGGATGTCTGCATGTAGAACAATGCAAATAGATACATATTTATCATTCTGCAAAAAAACAACTCTAAAATGTATCAAAGACCTCAACACAAAATTGGATACATTGAAACCCATAGAAGAGAACTCATCAGCATAAGAGTTTCTGAACAGTTCAATAACAGCACAGGCGCTGAGATCGAAATTAATAAATGGGACCTCATGAAACTGAAAAGCTTCTTTAAGCCTAAGACATCATTCTCACAAAGCAGCAGCCTACAGAATGGGGAAATATTTTTACCAACTCCACATTTAAAAGAAGACTATTATTCAAAATTTATACAGAACTCACAAAAATTAGATATCAAATAACCCAAATAATACATCTTATACCTCTCAGAATAGTTAAGGCCAATAGTACATGTGACAGTTCATGCTGGCAAGGATATGGAATAAAGAGAACATTCATTGCTAATGGGAGTGCAAACTTGTACAGCCAGTATGGAAATCAGTATGGCAGTACTTCAGAACTATGGAAATCCATCTACCTCAAAATATAGCTGTACCATTCTTGGACATATATCCAAAGAACACTTCTTCCTACCACAAGGACACTTGCTCAACCATACTCATTGCTGCTATATGCATAATAGCCTGAAACTGGAAATGACTATGATGTCATTTTGCAGAAGAATAATAAAGAAAATGTGGTACATTTAAACAATGGAGTACTATCTGTTTTTAAAAATTACATAATGAAAATTTCAGGCAAATGAATGTAACTAGAAAAATAGCAATCTATAGTAAGGCAACACAGTGGAGAGAGAGAGAGAGAGAGAGAGAGAGAGAGAGAGAGAGAGAGAGAGAGAGAATGCTGTATGCTGCACTGGTCCAGCCAATACAAAGTCAGTCTTCTGAGAAAGGAGTGAGGATGATTATAGGAAAGATGGAAAAGAAGACTTAGAGATGAAGGTTAGGAATCAGAAGGGCTGTAGGTTTATACCATGCCAGTCCCAAATGTAGTTCTTGTAGCCTACATATACTTTACAGCATCTTGGGAAACAAAGTTACAAGCTAGCAGAGACAGTGGCTGATGTACATTGGGTAGATATTCTATTCCCATCTGGAGGCTGCCCTGTTTCTTCCTCCAGGATTAACAGAACATTCAGCTGCTCGCCTTGAGCTTCAAGTGTATCCCCTCTTATCGTTCCATGCATCAGCAGGCCAGAAAATCTGCCATTAGACCCTGGCCTGCCTTGACTCTGCCTCACAAGCAGGCTTTCACAGAAGCAGGCAAAATGGTTCCTAAAATCTCCCCCTTTTTTATTTTATACAAGCCAAGGCTGTCTCCGCTACTGGAGCAGAAAGACTGTGCCCGTCTTAGGTGTCCCCTTAAGAACTATGAATCTTACCTGTCTTCAGAACATGAATCCTGGTATTCATGCCTTGTCTTAGGTTGATCTACATATAAGAGAATCTTACCTGTCTTTGATTACCAGCCCCTGCAATGTTTGATGTAATCCACTAGGTTACAGATTTGAGCCAAACATGATGGAGATCTGGATGGATGTTCAAAAGGGAATGGAGAGCACCCTTAATCACAAGTGGTAACAAGCATAATCCTATAACCTTTAGACTACCCAAGGCAAGTACTCTAGAGAAGGCCAAATGAGTAAAATAAAACCGGGAAGACATGTTCTTTCTTAATTGCTCTAACCATTCAGATGCAACTTTTGCAGCATTGAATTGCAGGCGTTTGGTATCTTTTAGATTCAAAATTTCTTGATGCAATTGAATTAAATTGGAGGAAATGTTAAGATCATGCCAAACACCTTTAAGATGCAAACGTACCTGTTCCCAACCTATTTGGCTTTCATTATACACTTAAGGAGTAAAACAAATCCATTGATATTCTATATGACATTCCAAAGATGATCTCACCTTCATCCCTTGAACTTCATCTCCTAAATACTGCACTACTTCATATAACACATTTATCTTTTGTTTTAACTTACTATCTATATCTTTTTTCATCTCTAAGGCTAAGGCAACAATCAGGCAAATTATTAACAAAATGAGCAGTTTGAAAAGATTGAGACAATGCTACTACAGCAGCAGTAACAGTATCTATAATAGATACTATAGCAAGAATTCCAGCAATGATCAATCCAGCCATTCTTTTAGGTCTAGTCAACGCTTTTTGAATTTCATCCAAGACTTGCAAGCCACTCTATCTGCATACCAAGGTTCTGAAACATTGACTGGAAGCATAACAAATGAAAGTGGATAAACTTCCATAACAGAAATTCCTTGTACAATATCAGATACATAATTAGTCAAGTTACAGTCATATTGACAAACAGTTTGTTGTGCAGCTTCTCTAGATATGTGAAATTGTTTTCTTAAGCTTTGACTATTTGGATGATGCAAAGCATGCAATTGTGGGAGCTCAGTTTATAAAAGACCTATTATTTGAATGACTTTATCTGCAATAGCATCACCTTCTGTGAGAAGTCCTGGGAGTCCTGAATGAGCATTAATATGTCCTACATAACATGGTTGGGCACATGCATGGAGACATCCTTGTATTTGAGAAAAAAGATCTTGAGCATGGCTGTTAGCTGTATCAATGTAAGCCAGTTTCTAAAACTCCTAAAGCTCTAGCAATATAGTGACTCTCAGTGTACAAATTAAAAGAACAAGCATCCATCTTTTGAAATATAGCTACAACAGCTCTGAGCTCCACAAATTGAGCTGAAGCTGGGGGAGTAAATATTTTATATCCTTTACCTTGAATTACATAAGCTGCAGTACCATTAGAGGCTCCATCTGTAAAAATTACCTGAGCTCCTGGTATAGGAGTCTGCCTCATTATTTTAGGAAGTACTAATGCATGCATATTCACAAACTGCAATAACTTATCTTTAGGATAATGATTATCTATGACTCCAGGATAATATGCAAAAGCAATGACCCAGGTACTCATATTTTGAAATAACCAATCAATTTCCTATTTTGTGAAAAGCACTCCAACCAATGAGGGCTCTGCCCCAAAATACTTTCTAGATTCCTCTCAGGCCATCTTGTACAAACAAGCAACAGCTTCATAACAATCTAGCAATAGGAAAACAGGTACATATAACCAAAGCAAAGGACCACCTTACTGCAGTAGGTGCATGGGCAGTAGCAAGAACATGAACAGCCCATCCTTGTGCATAGTTAACATATTGCACACGCTGCTGCTCAGTAGCCTGCTCCACCTTGTGTAAAGCCTGTCTACCCAAAGCTATTAATTCTCTTTCAGATGTAGGATCTGCAACACCTCTCAAAATATCAAAGAGAGGTTTTAACTCTCCTGTATAGAATTTCAAGTGAGGTCTAATTTAATTTCTATCTCCCTTTCAATCCATCCTTCCTGATTTGAACATGTTGAGGCATGAAAGCCTTGGGACAAATAACTCTTAATTGTGTCCCAAATAAGAGTAAGGTGGCTCAGCCTGTACCTTTTCTGGTATGATTACTAAGTATTGTTCTTTCAAAGCCTTCTGTAAATTGTATAAGCTGCTAATAGCAGTCCTTCTTGTTTATTGGGTACTAAATTTTTATCCATATAATGGATTACATAGACTTCAGGATATATTTATCTGACTTTAGTAACACTTTGAGCTACAAATTTTTGACATAGAATAGGTCTATTTCCCATGCCTTGGGGTAAAACCTTCCAATGAAATATTTTCATAGGTTCTTGAAAATTCATGGAAGGCACACTAAAAGCAAATCTTTTACAACCCTTTGAAGCAAGTGGTATAGTATAAAAACAATCCTTCAAATATAGGTGGTGCTCCCATTAATTCCACAGTTTCATTAACTTGGAGATCTTGTAACAACCTCTAATTTCCTGATTTCTTTCTAACCACAAAACAGGTGAATTCCAAGTAAAGTCAGAGGGTTCTATGTGTCTGCTATCAAGATGTTCCTGTACTGACTGCTCTGTGGCTTTGTTTTTTCTTTATAAGAGACCACTGATCCACCCATACAGGTTCCCGACTCTACCAAGTAATAATATCAGCATGAAGCACAGGCTGGCCAGTAGCTTCTATCAAAGAAACCCTAATTCAACTCTATGAGGTCTGTGAGCAGTTGTTACCAATTCCTGGACTCCCTGCCCCTTAATTCCTAAGCCCTGGTTTGGCAAAAATCCTTGATCAAACATCTGCCTTGTAATTTCTTTCTTAGGATTGTGAAGTTAAACACCCCCCCCATTTTGCTCATCACATCCTGTCCCCATAAATTAACTGGTAGGCCTGATACAATATATGGTAAGAGCATACCTCCTCATCTTTTCAGATTAAAATATCACTACTCTGTTCTGGACATTAGCTTTGACCAGTGCCTTGTAACCGTGGACTGTTTTGGCCAAGCCTGAGACCACTGATCTGCCATGAGCACTGAAACATCAGTCCCTGAAAGTCTTTTCCATCAATTCTTAGCATGAGCTCTGGTCTCTGAGATCCTATGGCTTACACCTAATGAGCATCTGAGGACCCAAAACCTCCATCTCCTCTTCGAAACTTTTTTGCTATATTCTTACTTTGAACTTGAGGAAGTAATAATAGCTGTGCCAAGCTGGGCGTGGTGGCGTATTCCTGTAATCCCAGCACTTGGGAGGCAGAGGCAGGCAGATTTCTGAGTTTGAGGCCAGCCTGGTCTACAGAGTGAGTTCCGGGACAGCCAGGACTACAAAGAGAAACCCTGTCTCGAAAATAATAATAATAATAATAATAATAATAATAATAATAATAATAGCTGTGCCAAATGCTGTCCTGACGGTATAACTGCCAGGAGCCAACAAGTAGAAACCCAAAACTAGTAGGTCTTCCTGAGATGGGTCCACCTTGGATTAAAATCTATGATGGATTTGCTCTGTTTGTCAAGGAAAGAGTCCTGCTATTATATACTTTTTCTGTTATTATTAAACATATATAACAATCACTAGATATTGACATACCCTTTGGAGCAGATTTCTGCAGACCTACAAAAATGTACTATCTTGTAGTGATGTTAGATAGACAAAAAGATAATTCATTAGAAAGTCCTGATTTGATTAAAATAATTTTAATAGGATGAAAGTTTTTAGAGATGGTCTTAGTTGCTAAAAATATGTAATAAAGTTAGAATCAAGAATAGAATGTGCCCACTCCTCAAAATAGTAAGTAAAGGCTGCATAATAAGAAATACAGTGAGCTTTCATAATCACACTAAAAAGAGAAATAGATTTGGGACAATTCTGTGTTCAAGGAAAAATGTTTAGGTCCAAGGATAAAGTCGCAGGTGTGTACCATGATAAGGCAAGGTCATATAAAAACATGTAAAAAGTTGCTTTGAACTTTTAATAAGTATATTATAATAAAACAATGCTTTGAACTTAATATCAACACCCTAAGTAACTCCCATTTTATGTAACATTTTATCTCTGAGGTAATTTTTCTGGAGAACTTTTTGCCTAAAAAGGTATAAAAGAGCAGAGAAAAGAAATAAAGTTGTTGGTTGAATGGTTTGGCTTGGGGAGCTTTGCCCTATCCATCCTTCCATCTGTCCATCCATCCAAATGTATATTCCTGCTTATGTATATGTCTGTGCATAGGTGTATGTGTATGTATATAAGCATGCATAAATACTTGTGGAGTTGATTGTGTCAGATGGTCAGGCCCGGCCAGAGTGTGGGTGTGTGAATGTTTGAATATATATGTGTCTGTGCATATTTGCCTGATAACAGGATCTCAATTCTTTTCCATTTCTACCTCTCTGTTTCACAAAGAGTTAACCAGCGGGCCGGACGTGGTGGCGCACGCCTGTAATCCCAGCACTTGGGAGGCAGAGGCAGGTGGATTTCTGAGTTCGATGCCAGCCTACATCTACAGAGTGAGTTCCAGGAAAGCCAGGGCTACACAGAGAAACCCTGTCTCGAAAAACCAAAACAAAAAACAACAACAACAAAGAGTTAACCAGCATACCCAGAGGAGTGTCTGGCTGATTCACCAGAGAAAGTAGCACCAGCCATAAATCCTTTCACTTAATTCCTGCTGCTAAACAATATGTGTTAATTACCAGATATTAGAGCTTATTAAAGCACAAGTAATAAAAGTTAAGTTTCCCCTACTACTTATTTAAATATGAAGACTTAAATGAAGCACAGAAAATTATGATGTCTAATAAAACACAGAGTTAAAGAGAAAAGAAGCCAGCATAACCATAGGATATGCAAGAAAGCTTTTAGAATCTTTAGAAGTTATCAATAAACATGCAGTATGGAGAGCTAGAAGGCCAGAGACCATCAGTCATTAAAACAATGTCTGATGCTGTATCCCACTTCAGGCCCATTCCAGGCTGGGCAGGCTCCTGGCAAATAATCAAAATCTGGTCAGGGGATGTGTCATAATTCTGATCTCTCCAGTATAATCATTATCAATAGCACTTGGCTCCACCTTAACACCATTCATGGTAACATTACTTGTCCCAAGGAGCGGACCGACGGTACCTGGTGGTAAAGGACCCCACACTCCTGTAGGTAGGGCTTCCATACCCATTTCAGGTGTTAATACTGTGTAAGTGGAGGAACTGCACTGCCTGGGGTTGCTTGGAAGAGGCCCTGAATGGATTTCCTTGCTGGGGAACAAAGTTCTGTAGTAACCCATAGCATTGCTGCTGCAGGGCCTGGGGCTGGCCCCTCCTCCCATTTCCCTGAGGAAGAGGATTTCCCATAACATCTCTCTTGGACCTGCACTCATTAGCCCAGTGTCTTCCTTTCTCATACTTATAGCACAATTCTGTCTGTCAGCCATCCTGGAAAAAAATTATAAGGTCTAGTCCCATTTTTACTGGGACACCACATGATGTCCTATTTGTCCACACCCATAGCAACTTCCTGGAAAACCAGTTACTTTACTTTTATTTGGTATTCTTTCCTGAAACAATAGCTCCTTTATGGTCTTGCCTTGCATAGCAGCTGCCATGGCAACATCCTGGGTGTATGAAGGACCTGTGTCAGAACACGATCTGATGGAGTCTGACAATTTTCCCTTTGTCCTAAAAGGTCATAATGCTGCCTGACATGTAGCATTAGCAGTCTCATAGGCGAGGTGCGTTACCAGCAATAGACCTGCCTCAGAATCCCCTATAAGTCTGCCTGCTGTCTACAACAAGACAGCCACAAAATCTTAGAACGACTCATCTGGTCCCTGCCTCATTTTTTTTTTTTTTTTTGATAAATCCTCAGTCTGCCTCCCTGTAGAAGATAGCTTATACCAGGCTTTCTCAGCTGCAGCATTAGCCTCTGCATAAACAGCTGGATCAAAATCTAACTCTTGGCACTGTCCCTCTCCTGCTAACATCTCCATCGTAATAGGTATCTGTTGTGTTCGATTGATCTCAGCAGAGTTTTTGACACTGCTCAGCAAATTCTGATTTCCATAATAAAAACTCTCCTCCTGACAAGCACACCCTTGCCAATTGTTTCCAGTCCCCAGGATAGAGGGCCTGCATGGACAAGGACCCAAGCATAGCCTTAGTAAAGGTGGCTGTCATGCTCATACTGTGCACAAGCAGGTTTTAATTCCTTTAACTGTTTAAACAGGAGAGACTGATAAACTCTAACTCTATTACCTTGAGGATCGATCGACCTGTTCTATAACTGGAAATGTAAAATGAAATCCCTGAACATCTCCTCTCTTAGTAGCCTCTTTCAAGGTCACTTGTAAGATAGATAAAAGCCTCTGCGAAAGCCGGGCGTGGTGGCGCACACCTGTAATCCCAGCACTTGGGAGGCAGAGGTAGGCGGATTTCTGAGTTCGAGGCCAGCCTGGTCTACAGAGTGAGTTCCAGGACAGCCGGAGCTACACAAAGAAACCCTGTCTCAAAAACAACAACAACAAAAAAAAAAAAAAAAAAAAAAAAAGCCTCTGCGAAGGCTTTCTCATTCATTACTGCTACAACGGATGGCTCCACTGCCTCCACCTCTGGACAGGGTCCAGTCCAGTCCACTTGGGGTCTTACTAGCTCTCAGCTTAGGAACCCACTCGGCTGGTCCCAAGTTCTCCTCTTGAGATAGTCAAGCCTGTAATATTTGCATTTGCACAGACAGCAAAATAAAAGCAGTTTGCCGGTTTGCAGCTGTTGCGTCTTCTCTGTAACTAACTTGTCTTTGCAAGGAACTTCGAGTTCTGCCAAGGCAATAAGTGGCAAAGAATTCTCCTGCCTATGATATCTACCATCTTCCTCTTCCTGCTGCTCAGTCTCTCCCAAATCTAGGGTCTCCTCCGCCTCAAAAAAGAAATGGCAGTTCAAATGCTGGTTCTGTGTACACAGGCTCAGGGCTTAGTTTCATTTTCTCACTCCTTTGTCAAAGTATCCCTGGATATAGGCTGCCTCCCTGAAACCCACTTTCTCTCTCTCTCTCTCTCTCTCTCTCTCTCTCTCTCTCTCTCTCTCTCTCTCTCTCTCTCTCTCTCTCTCTCTCTCTCTCATGTCTAGGATCTAAGCTATCTCTAATCAAGGTCCAGAGACTAAAAGTACCTACAGGCATTTTACCTGGTCTTTGCACATCATAACAGTTTTGAAACCTTTCTCCAACCATTTGTCAGGTTACTAAATATACTGTACTTCTTCAAGAAAGCAAGGACAAACCTCTCTACAAAATCTAAGAAGTTATGCAACACTGTTGCTCTACTTTAGTCCCAAGGGTACAAAGCAATTTTTTTAAGCATATATACAAAAAGTGAAGGGATTAAAGTAGCAGAATAAACTCCATTTTGTTTTTCAGACCCCATTTTAAGCTAGCTTGTCCTCAGAGTGACTTGGCCCCCACACTTGAGTTCTGAGGAAAAAACAAAAAACAAAAACATGAGATATTCATAGCTGTTGCAAAATAGATGTAACAGCTGTGGCCAGCTAATAACAACAAGGTGGGATAAGAAAACATGAATTGTTTTCCAGGTCACAATGCTCCTTTGAGATGTGTGGTCCCATCTTATGGTTTGGCCAGATGCTGTGAACCAATCAGCTTAAAGACCAACATTCCTTTACCTTCTTAACCAATCATGTCACACCAAGGCTCGGAAATCCCCACTTGCCATCAATATCAAATAAAGCAATTCAGAATGTGATGACTTTGTACTTTTTTTTTTTTTTTTTTTTGGTTTTTTGAGACAGGGTTTCTCTGTGTAGCCTTGGCTGTCCTGGAACTCACTCTGTAGACCAGGCTGGCCTCGAACTCAGAAATCCACCTGCCTCTGCCTCCCAAGTGCTAGGATTAAAGGTGTGCGCCACCACCGCCCGGCTGTACTTATTTTTTTGCCACTATGAATGCATTCACTTTACTCAGATTTATAAAAACTATATGTTGTAAGACTCTGACCCTCTGTCAGTGGTACTTACTTCGAGACGCCCACCCCCACCTCCCCACTGAGACACCGAGATGCAGGGTGATTCAAAAGCAAGAGGTTTATTTTCCAGTGCATCAGGGTCAACCCTTAATCAGTCCCTCAAGGAGAGTGACAAGAAGGTAACCCCAAATGGATATTACAAGCAGTTTTTATACTTTTTAGGAGCACAGGTTACATCAACAAGGTTATACAGTTCAAATGTATTGGCTAAGCATATTGACCTCTAAATCTATTGACTTGCAAGCATGACATGCATTTGACCTCTACCTGGGACTTTCCAGAGGGTCAGGTGACTATCAGTACATCTGAGAATTTTTTACTCAAGAATGTTCCTATGGGTGGAGAGTGAAATGTGTCCTAGTCTTGACCTGAAGCGGGAAGCTGGAACTTGGCCTAGCCTTGACCCGAGGCAGGTGGGTGTACAGGTTGACCACAGTCCTTCATTCCTCCCTTTTTCTTGTACAAGCTCCAATCTTGGAGCTACACTCAGGGGTCTCTGGTAACTAACTTATTCTTCAGGTCCTGTCCTCAGGGTCTCATATTGTTGGCGCAGGACCATTAACTGTACTGCTCCTATTCTCTCTTTTATGAAGGCGATAAGCTTGTTCAATATGCAGGGTCCAAAGGTCAACAATAGCAAGAGAACAATTAAGGGTCCTAATAAGGTGAATATGAGGGTGGTTAACCAAGGGGAGGAGTTAAACCAAGACTTGATCCCACCCAGACTCTGTTCTCTTTCTCTCCTGCGCTTTAGCCCTTCTCTCACCTTGGCTATTGAATCCTTAACTACACCCAGAACGGTCCCCAGTATGTGCTTCCCGATGTTTCACACCCCCCAGGTAGCACAGAAAATGTGGTTGGTCCCCCAACACTGATGCTGCTGGCGTCTCCCATCTCGGGGCACACATATATGGGGGTTCTCGCAGGACAGTCCTCAACTTCAGGTGTCCGAACCCTAAGCCCCACCCTCCAAGGCCACTTCTGGGGCACAGTTTAGATTCAAAAGTCCCTTGTCCCCCACATTCAGGTAATCCCTCCCCCTCTGTCTCTAGAGTGGGGATGTCCCAGGAGTCAAGGCCTGCCGCTAACTTACCCAGATGAAAGACAAGGTCCAGCTACCAGGTATAAGGTGGGTGTTCCTGGCTGAGAGTACTTGCTAAGTCACTTTTACAGGGTTGAGGGAGGGACGATTAGGCTCAGTGCCAGAGGGAAGATACACCATAGCCACCTCATGGTTTCTCTCTGGCCTTTCAAAAGGACAGATGATCTTGAGCTTGAGGAGGTTGCCTGGGTGTCTGACTGCTATCCAGTTGGCATCAGACACAGGTGCTGGTCTGACATGAGTTACATGAACCCAGGCAGTTACTCCATCCACTTTAACAGTGGTTAGGGTGATCAACAACACCAGGAACGGTCCTTTCTACTTTGCTTCTAAGTTTTCAATATGGTGCCTCTTAACATATACCCAATCTCCAACTTGGTACTCATGTGGAACCTCTGGGGTACCTGTGTTAAACAGTGTAGTCCACAATTCCTGGTGGCAGATCTGGAAAGCTTGCAATTGAACCATAAGATCCTTGTCAGCCTGAAAAGTCACTGGGGGTTGGGGGTGCTGGGGTCCCATACAGGATCTAAAAAGGGGTCAGGTTAAAATGGTAGGGGGTGTTCCAGGCTTGGAGCAGGGCCAGGGGAAGGAGTAGCATCCAGTCAGCACCAGTCTCCAAGGACAATTTAGTTAAGATCTCTTTTAGGGTTCTGTTCATTCTTGCTACCTGCCCTCATCTCTAGGGATGGTATGCATAATGGAAATCCCAATTTTCCCCAATATCTCTGCCAATCCCTGACTTACCTTAGAGACAAAAGCAGGACTGTTATCTGATCCAATTACCTTGGACACTCCAAACTTTGGGAAAATTTCCTCTAATATCTTCTTGGCTACCATGGTAGCTGTTTCCTGCTTGGTGGGGAAAGCCTCAACCCATACAAAGAAAGTACCCACAAACACTAGAAGGTATTTGCAACCATATTTTCCTGGCCTAACTTCTGTAAAATCGACCTCCCAATATACTCCAGGCCATTCTCCTCTAGGTCTTTTGACCTGTTTACTCTTGGCCACATAAGCATTCACTTGCTGGCATACCTTACACTGTTCTACTGTGTCTCTGGCCCAAAACCTGAGGTCTATTATATATATATATATATATATATATATATATATATATATATGTGTGTGTGTGTGTGTGTGTGTGTGTGTGTGTGTGTATGTATATATATACATACATATATGTATACACACACACATACACACACACACACACACACACACACACACACACACATGTTAGATCCTTTAACTGCTTGGACAAGCTTTTTATCCCCTAAATGAGTCCATCTGTGCATTTGGCCTAGTAAGTCTTTTGCTTGCTTTCTGGAGGAGTGTCTCAGAGGATTTACTTCTTCTCAGGTCTGGTTCCCTCCTCCTATGTTTCCTTTTTCCTGGAGACCCAAAACCATCTTGAAGTAAGTACCACTGACCAAGGGTTGAGGATGTGTCTTGCATTTGTGGGCTCATCCGGGATCCAAGATGCCCCCCCCCAAGTGAGACACCAAGATAAAGGTTGATGCAAAAGCAAGAGGTTTATTTTCTGGCACACTGGGGTCAGCCCTCAATCAGTCCCTCAAGGAGGGTGATGAGAAGGTAACCAGAATGGCTATTACAAGCAGTTTTTACACATTTTAGGGGCACAGGTTACATCAGCAAGGTTACAGTTCAAACTTATTGGCTAAAGGTATTGACCTTTAAATCTATTGGCTAGCAAGCATGACACACTTTTGAATTTTACCTGGGACTTTCCAGAGCAGAATTGTTTGCTCATGAATGTTCCTGTAGGTGGAGAATGAAACTTAGCCTAGCCTTGACTCGAGGTGGGTGGGTGTAAGGCTGGCAAAAGTCCCTAGGGTCCTTCAATGTGACAATCTCCCTTCCAGAAAGTACTTACTATGTTCTTAAATACCATGAATACAAGATTGAAATCTGCTATAAAATTAAGAGCATCCAAATAATAATAGGAGATTTATGCTATGCTTTTCACATGAGATATATTATGCAAAAAAGAGAAAATTGAATATAAGTATATAAGTATAATTGGGTGTTTTAAGTAACAAAATATACAATTGAGGGAGTAACAGAACAACCACACTTTATAATGCATTTATATTTATGTGAAGAAAACTAAAAAAAAAAGAGTGATCGCTTTGTGAAAAAGAAGGATATCTGTTATGTAAAGCAGTTGCTATACTAAAATAAAGTGAAAGGACTCCCATCTGCTCTTAGGTCATTTCCACATCACTGCCCCAACTCCAGAAATGTGGCTCAGGCGTTGTCTTTGCCCGTTAAGTTTCTCTGGCCCCTCACTCACTCCTGCACATTTTACACAGACTCCTGTGGAAAAAATAGACCTATCCCTAACTAAGCAGCTCTTGAACCAGCTGTCTGTGGCTTTCTTTGACTACACAGATTCTGCAGCTGGAGGCTGGTCACAAGGTTGGCAGGCTCCTGGGTGACATCTTCCAACCATGCTGTGTGGTGTGTTGGCAGACAGGAGTCTATGGCCAGCCTGTGCTTTGCACTGAAGGACAGGCCTGTGGATGGCATGGCAGTGCACAGGTCTCTGTATTGCTCCTTCTGCACTGAGCTGAATGAATTTCATTTGACTTGATTTTTATGAATCCTAGGCATAAAGCAGGACATTGGCCACCAAGCCAGGCATCAAGCTAGGATGAACAAAGGACTTCCATCTGCTCTGCCCATGCCAGCGGCAGCACCAACAAGGTGTCTATTTGCCCATTGCCAGGGAGCCAATTTAAATATATTTTGATCATATCCTTCTCCTCCCCCTAGTCCTTCCAATCTCCCTCCTTATTCCCCAATTTTAAGGGTTTTTTCTTTTTTTTTTTTATAGTATGACATTTATTTTTTTATTTTCTATATTCTTTGTTTACATTCCAAATGATTTCCTCTTTTCTGGTTTCCCCCTCCCCATAAGTCCCATAAATCCTCATTCCTCTGCTCATTCCCCAATCACCCCTCCCATTTCTCTGTCCTGGTACTCCCTTGTACTATAATGCTGCATCAAGCCTTTCCAGGACCAGGGCTCTCTCATTCCTTCTTCTTGGGAATCATTTGATATGTTAATTGTGTCTTGAGTATTCAGAGCTTCTGAGCTAATATCCATTCATCAGTGACTGCATTCCATGTGTATTCTTTTGTGGTTGGGTTAGCTCACTTAGGATGATATTTTCCAGTTCCAACCATTTGCCTAAGAATTTCATGAATTCATTGTTTTTAATTGCTGAGTAGTATTCCATTGTGTAAATATACCACATTTTCTTTATCCATTCCTCCACTGAGGGACATCTGGGTTCTTTCCAGCTTCTGGCTATTATAAATAAGGCTGCTATGAACATAGTGGAGCATATGTCCTTATTGCATGCTGGGGAATCCTCTGGGTATATGCCAAGGAGTGGTATAGCAGGGTCCTACAGAAGTGTCATGCCCAGTTTTCTGAGGAACCGCTAGACTGATTTCCAGAGTGGCTGTACCAGCTTGCAATCCCACCAGCAGTGGAGGAGTGTTTCTCTTTCTCCACATCCTCGCCAACACCTGCTGTCTCCTGAGTTTTTAATCTTAGCCATTCTGACTTATGTGAGGTGAAATTTCAGGATTGTTTTGATTTGTGTTCCCCTAATGACTAATGATGTTGAACATTTCTTAAGGTGCTTCTCAGCCATTCGAAATTCTTCTGGTGAAAAGTCTTTGTTTAGCTCTGGACCCCATTTTTAATAGGGTTATTTGGCTCTCTAGAGTCTAACTTCTTGAGTTCTTTGTATATATTGGATATTAGCCCTCTGTCAGATGTAGGGCTGGTGAAGATCTTTTCCCAATTTGTTGGTTGCCATTTTGTCTGATTGACAGTGTCCTTTGCCTTACAGAAACTTAATAAACCCACACACCTATGGTCACTTGATCTTTGACAAAGGACCTAAAACCATCCATTGGAAAAAAAGATAGCCTTTTCAACAAATGGTGCTGGCTCAACTGGAGGTCAGCATGCAGAAGAGTGAGAATTGATCCACTCTTATCTTCTTGTACTAAACTCAACCCCAAGTGGATCAAGGACCTCCACATAAAACCAGACACAGTAAAACTAATATAAAAGAAACTGCCAGGCAGTGGTGGCACACACCTTTAATCCCAGCACTTGGGAGGCAGAGGCAGTCAGATTTCTGAGTTCGAGGCCAGCCTGGTCTACAGAATGAGTTCCAGGACAGCCAGAGCTATATAGAGAAACCCTGTCTCGAAAAAACCAAATCCAAGAAAGAAAGAAAGAAGAAAGAAAGAAAGAAAGAAAGAAAGAAAAGAAAAGAAAAGAAAAGAAAAGAAAAGAAAAGAAAAGAAAAGAAAAGAAAAGAAAAGAAAAGAAAAGAAAAGAAAAGAAAAGAAAAGAAGCTGGGGAAGACCCTTGAGGACATGGGCACAGGGGGAAAGTTTCTGAACAGAACACCAATAGCTTATGCTCTAAGATCAAGAATTGACAAATGGGACCTCATAAAATTACAAAGTTTCTGTAAGGCTAAGGTTTTTTGTCCCAACCCACAGGACAGTCAGCAGGGTCCCTGGACCACCTAGGAGAAGGCAAGAGACAAGAGACATGAGAGACAGACAGCAAGACAGTATTCTGATCGAGCTGTCAAATTTTATTTTTTACATGAGGCAATATAAAGGGAAACAAGCAAGATGTAGGGAGGGGTGAAGGGAGAACAATCTCAGGGGGCTGGCATCACTTCTTAGAAACAGTTCATCAGAATCTCTGGGAGGAGCTATTGCTGTAGGAATTTTGGCATGATGAAGGGGGCCATGAGGTGAAGTAGAAAGGAATTGCTATAGTAACCTGTCTACAGATGAGCCTCGAAAGGAGGGGGTCTTGAGATCTAAGTAAGAATGGCTCCTGGCATGAGATCTAAGTGAGACTAACTCCTGGCATCGAGATCTCCTGGCATCGAGATCTAGGTGGGATGGCTCCTGGGATCAAGGTCTCTTGGCATCGAGATCTAAGTGAGAATGGCTCCTGTCAGGTTTTTTTCTTAATAAAGAAAATATAACAACAAAACCCAGAAAATAAAATAAAACTACATGTTTAAAAAAACCAGAAAACAATCAGAAGAATCCTTGTAACCAAAATCAAGCCCTCAAAATAACTGTGGGGTCCATTATTTGTTGGTCATCTCCTCCTGAACAGGAGGCCTGCCATGGAGTAGTTGATATACTCAGTGTCACTCCATTGAAACAAACAAACAAACAAAAACCTGATTTTTTCCTCTCCCTGCAGGTATAAATGACAGGTCAAATGTTTACCTTTACCCTACTGGCTAGTTTTCATTCATTCATTTACTCATTTTTTTTTAAAATAAATATAACAAAATAAAATGTAATAAGATAAAACAAAAAACTTTCGCCTTAGAGTTGGACAAGACAAACAAACAGAAGAGTCCAAGAGAAAGCATAGAAATCAGAGACTCACACATTTTCACACCCAGGAGTCTCATAAAAACACTAAACTAGAACCCATGCTGCACATGCAGAAGACCTGGTGCAGGCTGCTCAGGCCTTGTCCAAGCTGCTTCAGTCTCTGGGAGTTCATGTTGACGTAGAGGGCCTTGTTTTCTTGGTGTCCTCCATTTCCTCTGGCTCTTACACTCTTTCTGCCTCCTCTTCTGCCAGTTCCCCTGAGCTTTGAAGGGCGGGATGTAATGGAGACATCCCATTTATAACTGAGTATCCTAAGGTCTCTCACTGTCTGTGAAATGTCTGGCTGTGGGCTCCTGTGATTGCTCCCCTCTGCTATAGAAAGAAGCTCCTCTAATGGTGGACAAATAAGGCCCTGATCTATGAGGACAGCAGAATATCATTAGGACTCATTTTATCACTAACTTTTTTTCTTTTAAACCAGTCTTATTTGGCTTTACACTATGTCTTTGGGCTGTCTAATTTCAGGTTCTGGGTCACTCAAGCAAGGTCAGGTATGGGTTGCATCTCCTTTCCTGAATCTTAAATCAGTCTTCAGTTATTGACTGGTCATTCCTAAAAGTGTTGCAGCTCTTTATGACATACACTCTCAGACAGTCTTTGATAAAATAACTTTTGTGTGATTTATTCCTTATGGACAGGGTCTTATATACATTTTGGGGTGAGTTGAGGTCTAAAGGCAGATGCTTTCTATTGGCTTGATCTGAGATGCTATGTATGCCTCATCTGCATGTGAAGGGGCTTCAGTGCTGCCCCTATGTGACTAATTGTTACATTCCCCTCCAAGGGGTGTTGTGGTCACATATTCCAGGACAGGAACCTGGTCAGGAATAGAAGAAACTCCTACTGTCCTCAGCTATGAAGGGACCAGGATTTCTGAATCCATTCAACCTTACCATGTTTTTGTCTTGTGGCAGGGTTCCATCTGTTCCACATCCTTCTTAGTGAGTTTTCATTAACATGTCGTGTTGGTGCTGACTTCAGCAATGGAGTCTTGCTGTTAGTTTGTGTGGAGCAACCTATAATCTTGAAAACTACTTGTTCTGAGATTCCCAAAGGACTCTTAGGTCAAAAACTCAATTAGATGTGAACTAATCCCAACACTAGAAACTTCATTTGGTAACAAGAGATGGCCAGCTGTAACACACACACACACACACACACACACACACACACACACACATGCTACACTCAGATGTCTTTATAATATTATTTAAAATTGGGTGCTATAATACTTCCTGCATTGTAATTTCTGAGTAACATTCATTTGAAAGTTGCACAATCAGTCTTTTGCTTATTTCCTGTCTTTTGTGTTTCCATAAAATATTGAGGGTTTCTTTTTTTGTTACTGTTAATATCTGTGAATTGCATTTAACTTGTATTCTTTTTTATTAATTATAGTCCTAGAGACTGTAATCACGTGTCATGTTATTTTCTGGGTGTTGTCTTTGTCCTTGTGCCAAGACTCGCTAGACAGAAATAAAAATCTTGTTGCTGTTGGTTTAAAAAAATTAAAAAAAAAGAATATCTGTGAAATTTTTGTGGGAATTATATTGAATTTCAGTATTGCTTTTGGCAACATATTTATTCAATGTTAACTATTGGTCGTGTAATGTAGGAGTATTCCCTATAAAATGATATTTTAGAGGTTCTGAATCCTTTCCATCAAGTTTTTAATCTGGATAAAAAAAATGTAGTAATTTTTTATGTTTTTTGCATGTTAATTTGTTTAAATTGTTTACCATATCAAAGTGTGGCCTTTGAGTCCTTCTTGTATTTTAAGTATGGGAATTTATTATAGGCAAATATGAATAATACAAATCTACCTGTAGTATTTCTATCCCTTTTTATTCCTTTCTTATGGCTTCTTTCTCTAAGGTTATTCATTTACGTCACTCCTCACAGCTAAAAATTACCTTAAAGGAGGCAACAGATTTCAGGAAGGTTTGATCAGTTTAGCTTGCAGTTTGTGTTTGTCAATTCCATCATGGCCGGGAAGGTATGGTGTCATGAAGCTTAAGGCTACATACTGACATGTGGATCAGGATACAGAGACAAGTTATCTTGACTCTCATTTCTTTCTTAATCTTTCTTTAATTCCACTCAAGATGGAACATTATAAGATGCTGAAGCCAAGCACCCAAGGTGTTCACAACCCCTCATTTCATCCTCTGTGAAATGGCTTCTCAAAACCACTCAGATATATATTTAGTTCTGGTAATATGAAATTCAATCAACTGGGCAAATTCTTATCAACTGTGCTGGCTAGTTTTTATGTTAACTCGACACAAGTTAGAGTCATTTGGGAAGAAGGAACATCAAATGGAAAATATCTCTGCCAGATTGGCGTGTGATACTTTTTTCTTGACTTATGACTCATGTGAGAGGGCACAGGTTCAATACATTTCTTGACATATCTGAGAGGGTAGCCCAGGACATTATAAGAAATTAGGTTGAGGAAGTCATGAGGAGTGGGCTAGTGAGAAGCACCTCTCCATGGACTCTGCATCAGTTCCTGTGTCTAAAGTCCTGCCTTGAGTTACATTCCCCTTCTGCTGCCTACAGATCAAGAAATAGAACTCTCTGTCTCTCCATTATCATGTTTGCCATGATGATAATAGTAGGCCAGCTGGGAGTAAATGTTGTCTTCTATCAGAGTTGCCTTTGTCATGGTGTCTCTTTATAGCAATAAAAACCAAAACTAAGACTGATATCTTCTTCGATTTCTTTATTTCCTCCCCCATTTCCCCATCCCTTCTCCTGGAGGAGGAAGGGGGAGAGGAAAGGAAGAGGAGACAACAAGCATACCTTGGAGCATTCATCCTTAAATGGTATGTGTCTATTGAATCCCACATAAGAGGGAGCAGAAAGAGTCTAAGAACCAGAATGGATGGCAGACGCCAAGAAAATAAGGTCTTCTAAATCAACACAATGATCAAAGCTCATATGAACTCACAGAGATTGAGGCAACATGCACCAAGATTGCATGAGTTCACACTATATCCTCTGCATATATATTTTGTTTTTTAGGAGTTGGGTTTTTTGTTTGTTTGTTTGTTTGTTTGTTTTGTTGTTTTTGTTTTTGGTTTTTTTTTTGGTTGTTTTGTTTTGGTTTGGTTTGGTTTGGTTTTGGTTTTTCGAGACAGGGTTTCTCTGTGTAGCCCTGGATGTCCTGGAACGCACTCTGTAGACCAGGCTGGCCTCGAACTCAGAAATCCACCTGCCTCTGCCTCCCAAGTGCTGGGATTAAAGGCATTCTACACCACCGCCCAGCTTTATATTTTGTTTTTTGAGTTTAGTGTTTTTATGGGATTCAAGAGTGTGTGAACTACTGGGTCTCTGATTCTTGTGCCCTCTGTTGGGCTCTTGTCCTATTTGTGTGTCTTGTCAAGCTCCAATTTGTTGAGGTTTTTTGTTTATCATATTATAGTTTATTTAATTGTATTATTATCCTGTAGAAACATGGTTGTTTTCTAATGAGAGACAGAAGAGTAAGGATCTTTATGAAGGCCAGACACAGAGGATCTTGGAGGAGGAAAGGGAATGGGGGAGCCATAATCAGGATATATTATGTGAATAGAAACAAAAATCTATTATCAATAAAAGGAAAGAAAACGAAACAAAAATATGCAAGTAAGAGACATATCACTGAGATGAAATACTCTGGGAAGTATTGCCTCAGAGTTAGCACATAGAGCACTCTGTTGTTCCAGACAAGCCAAAATCATTCATGTGTAATAGTCTTCCGGGTGGTACCGGCTTTGCAGGCATGAAGGTATTATGGAGAACAGAACATGGAGCCTTGGCACTGTGAGGGACCAGGGGAAGTCATTAGTGAAGATGCAGCTACAGTAGCAGTTGACATTTACAGGATTGAAGGTGTCTTGGAGAAATGTTGAGGTTTTGCACCAGAAAAAGAGGCTAAGAGAGACTATTGTTAAAAGTACAGCCTTAGTTGCAGCAGAAGACCCTAGATTCTTAGAGATTCCAGTGCCTTGGACAACCACCAAGGACAGCAGCAGGTTTGGCATAGAACTAGCCAGAGCATAGGATAGAATCTGTCTGTGCTCCAGAGTGCAGAGCCAGAGAAGTGACCCATACCTTTTGAAGGAGTCTAGAAGATTACATGTAGATCCCTAGGATTGAGCACTGAATTATTTACACTTTTAGAATTTGTTTTTTCTTTAATCTGATTGTAACTATGCCCTGTGTCTTAGTTAGGGTTTTACTGCTGTGAACAGACACCATGACCAATGCAAGTTTTATAAATGACAACATTTAATTGGGGTTGACTTACAGGCTCAGAGGTTCAGTCCATTATCATCAAGGCAGAAACATGGCAGCATCCAGGCAGATTTGGTGCAGGAAGAGCTGAGAGTTTGCATCTTCATCTGAAGGCTGCTAGTAGAAGACTCACTTCCAGGCAACTAGGGGGAGGGTCTTAACCCCACACCCACAGTGACACACCTACTCCAACAAGGCCATACCTCCTAATAGGGTCAATCCCTGGGCCAATCATATACAAACCATCACACCCTGGTTTTCCCCTCCTGAAAAAAGAAATTATTTAACTTACTTTTTATTTATAGGAGCCCACAGTTGGGAGATTTTCAATTTAAAATAGATGTGGTATTTTACAGACAATGAACTTTTAACATGTTTGAATTAGTAAAAATGAGGGACTTTAAGTTTGTAAATGTTTTATATTTTAATGTTGAAATTAATATGAGATCCAGGAGATACCAGAAAAATCAAGGTTATCCTTAACAGTGATGTCTTTGTGTGTCAGATTGACAAGGGGTCAGTTGTTCTGGCTAGTTTTATGGCGCCTTGAAGCAAGAAAAAGTAATCAGAGAGAAGGAAGCCTCAATTAAGAAAATGTCTTGTAGCTAGGCAGTGGTGGCACATGTCTTTAACACCAGCATTCAGTAGACAGAGACAAACAGATCTCTGTGAGTTTTCAGGCCAGCCTGGTCTATAGAGTGAGTTCCAGAATAGTCATGGCTACACAGTGAAACCTGACCTCGGAAAAACTATAAATGAGAAAAAAAGACAGACAGACAGACAGACAGACAGACAGAGAAAGGAAGGAAGAGAGGGAGGGAGGATAGGAGAGAGGGAGGGAGGGAGGAGAAAGAGAGGGAGGGAGGGAGGGAAGGAGAAAGAAAGAAAGAAAGAAAGAAAGAAAGAAAGAAAGAAAGAGGGAGGGAGGGAAGGAGAGAGAGAGAGAGAGAGAGAGAGAGAGAGAGAGAGAGAGAGAGAGAGAAAGTGCCTTGCTAAAATTGTAGGTAAGTATGTAGGTTTGAGGACTTAGCTATAAATCAAGTCTGTGTTTATTGAACTAAAACAGAGGCAAAAACATTACAGAACCAGGAAATATTCCCATTTTTTCTTTTTAGCAAATTTCAGCAGGGCAGTTCAGAATGTGATATGTAATTTGTGGCTAAACTACAGGACAACCTAAGGAAAATCTTTCCCCAAACTGATCTCAGAGACATGCCTATAAAGATTCTGCTTTTGATAATGCCAGTTCAAAGGTTTATGTGTCTGATATGAGCTTCAGGGGATATTTGAAAGATTATATCAGAGTCAGCACAGATGTGACCTTCCACAATTAGAATGTTAATGTTCTAGCTGCTGTGAGACCAAAACAAGCACAAATATCTCAGAAGCTAATGGAGGACCAAAACAGAAAACTATGCTTCACAACCTAAGAGCTCTGTTTGGAGCTAAAATGGTAGAAAGAAAGAAAGAAAGAAAGAAAGAAAGAAAGAAAGAAAGAAAGAAAGGAAGGAAGGAAGGAAGGAAGGAAGGAAGGAAGGAAAGAGAGAGAAAGAAAAAAGAAAGAAAAGAAAAGAAAGAGAAAGAGAAAGAGAAAAAAAAGTTCCTCTTTGTCCTGTATTAAATCCTAAGTAAAGAATAAGTTCTTGTTTGTTCTGTGTTAAGTTCTGTGAAATACAGTTTCTATTTGTAATTAAGAAGAGGTTTCTGTTTGTCTTGTGTTAAGTCCTCCCTAACTAAGGTTTCTGTTTGTAATTAAAGAGTAAGTTCCTATTTCTTGGGTCTGATGTAAACTCCTTGCAACCCCCATTCTCATGATGAATATCCTTCCCTTTGTTCTTCTCTCTTTTTTTTTTTTTTATCCTTTTAACAATGTATAACCGCCAACCAACCGTTTCCTGTGAACGTCTTATCTCTCCTGCAAGAGGGTCTTCAAGAGGCCAGTGGGGGGCTGCTCTCTCAAATACCGATTTAGGATGAGGCGATCAACTGTCAGTCCTGGGTGCATCCCCAAAATACAGTTTGATTTACTAGGACAGTTGTGGACTTTTACAAAAAGTAAAACCACTGCAATGTGTTTGTTGTGGCACCGTGGGTCCCAGGGAAACGAACTTTGGGAAAAGAAAAAGTGAAACCTAAATCGGTATTTGAGAGAGCAGCCCCCACTGGCCTCTTGAAGACCCTCTTGCAGGAGAGATAAGACATTCACAGGAAAAGGTTGGTTGGCAGTTATACATTTTCTAAATGGGAAAAGTACCTGTGTTAAGTCCTGATGGATCAAAAGGAAGGCGCTGGGCTGATCAGTGTCCTTGTGTTAACCCAGACATTCTAGGAGAAAGACCAAACCCATAATTGAGAAAACTTTATTTTAGAGGTACACCCAGGACTGGCTAGAGTGCTAATTTTCGGGGTTTGAGAGAGGAGCTCCTTACTGGCGTTTCAAGGTCCTTTGTATAGGGAAGAGTCATAATCTGCTTGCAGAAGTGAGATAATTGGCTGTTAAAGAAAAAAGAAGGAAAAGTAAGAATAAAAGTGCAAATATACAACACACAGGAGGCGAGTCATACGTCATGGGGTAGGCAGTCAAGGGCGTGGATCAAGGTATCCTGAAAACATAATTGACAAGGTGAAAGGCAGCCAGCCATGCGTCATGAGGTCACCAGTTAAGCAATGCGAGGAGTAGTCATACATCATGGGGTCACAAGTTCATCACGGTTTAAAAACTTGTTTGGCCAGGTACACGAGATTAGGAAATAAAAACCTATTCTTACCTAGAAATAATCCCAGTACTCAGTGAGGGTCGGTGTTTTGCCCTGCCACCGCTGGGGTAACAAAGTTGCAAAGAGCCCAGACTGCATTTACACTGCACTGTTGCTGTCAGGTGCTGGGCTTAAGGGAAGCACTGAGACATCGCTCAGCGGGTGGGAAACCGCAGTCTAAGATGTGGGAAGCTGAAGCCGAAGTTCCCAAGCTCTCAGACATCCAGTAGTCACTGGAAAACCACTCAGAGGAGTCTGGAATGAAGGGCTGGGGTCCACAGCCCCACAACGAGGTCAGGACACAGGTCTCCACAACTCCTGGACATCCGGGTGTCACTGGGTAGTGAGGAGTTGGAAACGGAGTTGGGGCTGAGGACAAAGACAAGCGAAAGCCAGGGAAATGGGAAACTCTAGCTTAACTCACTGGCGATTGTCTTTAGCTTGGTGGTGGTTGTCTGGGAATGCAGAGGGGCCTTCTGGGGAGACTTAGGCTGCAGCTCTGTAGTCAAAGGCTTTCTCCATGTTCCCATCGTGGTTCTCGATTAAAGAGACAGTCCATGTTTATCCATATCATCTATTGATTGTTCATCGTGAAAAATGGGTGCATACCACCTTCTGAGGGGGGACCAGAGATTAAATACCTTTTACAGGGAGGAATGTGATTGGCTAAACCCTCAGGTCCTCTAGATACCTCTGTTCTGGGTTTCAGGACCACAGGTCACATTTCCTATGTGGGAAACGTGTCATGTGCTCCAGGTCAGGAATCTAGTAGGGAGCAGGGAAATGCCAACCATTCAGTGGATAACTGAGTGCCAGGGTCTCAGACTCACTCAACCTTACCAAGTTTTCTGGCACAGTCCACTGTCCCACATCTCAGGAAGCAAAGTCAGGTGGATCTCTGTGAGTTTGTGGCCACTCTGGTCTGCAGAGTGAATTCCAGAACAGCCAAGGCTACACATAGAAGCTTTGTCTTAAACAACAACAAACCAAGAAAGAAGGAGGGAAGGAAGGAAGGAAGGAAGGAAGGAAGGAAGGAAGGAAGGAAGGAAGGATGGATGGATCTGTTCTTGTAGCATATTGAGATTTAGCAACAATCTAGTTCCTTAACAGCGATCTGGCTCCTCTTCTGGTTTCACGTTTGTATATTTGAAACACAAGGCAACCCTCCAATTCCGTAAACTCGGTAATGGCCCCACCCTTGGTTCTTGGACAACAATGGCAGGAAATTTGATGAAAATTGGGGAAATCTTATGGCTATCCTTGGCATTGTAATTGGTGATTTAAAAACAAAACAACTTGGGTTGGAGAGATGGCTCAGCAGTTAAGAGCACTGACTGCTCTTCTGAAAGTCCTGAGTTCAAATCCCAGCAACCACATGGTGGCTCACAGCCATTCCCAATAAGATCTGATGCCCTCTTCTGGGGTGTCTGAAGACAGCTACAGTGTACTTAAATATAATAATAAATAAGTCTCTGGGCCGCAGTGAGCAGAGGTCCTGAGTTCAATTCCCAGCAACCACATGATGTGTAATGACCATCTGTACAGCTACAGTGTACTCATATACATACAATAAATCTTTTAAAAAAATAAATAACTTTATTTTTTGTTAATTCCCAATCTAAGTGTGCAAATTTTACAAATTGGGATGTTTAGCACTCTCCTAGAAGGATCGATGGAGTTCTTATTGCTTGTTTTAAAGCCTTTGATAGTTGATGTGGCCAAAAACCTATGAGGACAACATGTGATGCAACAATGGAGAACTATTCTCACAGTAAATGATATGTGGGGCCACTGATCCAGAACTGCCAACTCCCGCATGCCACAAACACTAGTGTCACTGTCAAATGACCTGAGGCAGCTCCTCAGAGTCTCCAGTGGCTTCTCCTACTCCCTCCCCAAGCAGTTATCTGTATCCACTTCATGGTCTTGACCCTGACACTCATCCCCCAGTCTTGTTAACCTTGACACTGCATCACAATGCACACACGCATGATAAAGGTCCTTTGAGTGGACTTTACTCCTCGTGGGAAAGTCCTATGCTCAGATGATTGACACAATGACATTTTCATTATACACTTAGATCATTGTGAAAAATTGTGTATAATAAGAATTCCAGGGACTTGAAATATTTGCTGTTTCAAATTAAAATGTTGAAAAATAAAACAGTGTCTATGTATGGCTCTAAAAAAATGCCTCAGGAATATTTCAAATGTCTTTAAAATGGAATAAGGATGACATCTGGTGGCAGTCATCATGATCTGATTTTCTATGTCAGAGGTTATAAATGTACATCTAACAGCCTCTTGTTTGAGGTAATTACAGCAATTGATCTGACCAAATGATCTAAGTTTTTCATTTTAAAATGAAAATCATATGGAACTTCTTAAAGAAAAATGGAACATTGAGACAGATAAAACAACTTTTTGACAATTATTTGATATTCCAGCTCTTCATATGTGAACTTTTGATTACTTACATATAATCTCTGCTTTAACTCCAAACTGCTTATCAATATAAAAAGCATTTCTTTTCTCCCTAGATCACATAGAGCTAGAATTTAATTTTCTAAATTATTAGAATAAGATTTCCTGAGTCAGGGCATTGCTAGTATCAGGGAAATTATGATTATTTGCCCAGGGCAGTTCAAAGGAAAGGTTTCATCTGTCATTGCAATCATGGCTCATTGATGAGGATATGCTGAATTGTCTTACAGCATTGCTCAGTGCACTGGCTATTTTTAATAAAATGAGAACAATGAATCATGAGGTTTTTACTGTATTCTAAGAATACATAGGTTCTTTTACATAGACTAAAAAACTCCTATGCACAAGATGCATAATAAAATATTTTTAAATGACACCCTTCACAATAGCCACAAACAATATAAAGTATCATGGTGTGACTCTAACCAAACAAGTGAAAGATTTGTATGACAAGAACTTCAGGTCTCTGAAGAAGAAAATGGAAGAAGACCTCAGAAAATGGAAAAATCTCCCATGCTCATGGGTTCGCAGGATTAATATAGTTAAAATGGCAATCTTTCCAAAAGCAATATGCATATTCAATGCAATCCCCATCAAAATCCCAACTCAGTTCTTCATAGAGTTAGAAAGAGCAATTCTCAAATTCATCTGGAATAACAAAAAACCCAGGATAGCTAAAACTATTATCAACAGTAAAAGAACTTCTGGGGGAATCAGTATCCCAGACCTCAAGCAATACTACAGAGCAGTAGTGTTAAAAACTGCATGGTATTGGTACAGTGACAGGCAGGTGGATCAATGGAATAGGATTGAAGACCCAGAATTGAACCCACACATCAATGACCACTTGATCTTCGACAAAGGAGCTGAAAACATCCAGTGAAAAAAAGATAGCCTTTTCAACAAATGGTGCTGGTTCAACTGGAGGTCAACATGCAGAATAATGAGAATTAATCCACTCTTATCTTCTTGTACTAAGCTCAACTCCAAGTGGATCAAGGACCTCCACATAAAATCAGACACACTGAAACTAATAGAAAAGAAACTGGGGAAGACCCTTGAGGACATTGGCTCAGGGGGAAAGTTCCTGAACAAAAGAACACCAATAGTTTATGCTCTAAGATCAAGAATAGACAAATGGGACCTCATAAAATTACAAAGTTTCTGCAAGGCAAAAGACACTGTCAAAAGGACAATTTGGCAACCAACAAATTGGGGGAAGATCTTCACCAACCCCACATCCGACAGAGGGCTAATATCCAATGTATACAAAGAACTCAAGAAATTAGACCCCAGAAAACCAAATAACCCTATCAAAAAATGGGGTACAGAGCTAAACAAAGAATTTTCACCTGAAGAACTTCAGATGGCTGGGAAGCACCTTAAGAAATGTTCAACATCATTAGTCATCAGGGAAATGCAAATCAAAACAACCCTGAGATTTCACCTCACGCCAGTCAGAATGGCTAAGATTAAAAACTCAGGAGACAGCAGGTGTTGGTGAGGATGTGGAGAAAGAGGAACACTCCTCCACTGCTGGTGGAATTGCAAGCTGGTACAACCACTCTGGAAATCAGTCTGGCGGTTCCTCAGAAAACTGGACACAATACTTCTGGAGGACCCTGCCATACCACTCCTGGGCATATACCCAGAAGATTCCCCAGTATGTAATAAGGATACATGCTCCACTAAGTTCATAGCAGCCTTATTCATAATAGCCAGAAGCCGGAAAGAACCCAGATGTCCCTCAACGGAAGAATGGATACAAAAAATGTGGTATATGTACACAATGGAGTACTTTTCAGCCATTAGAAATAGTGAATTCATGAAATTCTTAGAGAAATGGATGGAGTTGGAGAACATCATACTAAGTGAGGTAACCCAGTTCCAAAAGAATACCCATGGTATGCACTCACTGATAAATGGATATTAGCCTAGAATCTTGGAATACGCAAGACACAATCCACATACCAAATGATGTTTGAGAAGAAGGAAGGAGTGGACCCTGGATCTAGAAAGGCCAATGCATCAGTGTAGGGGAATACCAGAACAGGGAAGTGGGAAGTGGTGGATGGGGGAACAAGGGGAGGGAAAAGGGCATATGGGACCTTGGGGGGTGGGGAGCCAGAAAAAGGGAAATGAAATGTAAATAAAGAATATATCCAATTAAAAAATATATTTTAATTCAATTTAAAAAAAACATACTGAGGCCTAATGGGGCAGGAGAGTTGGCAGGATCTTTTTTTTAACATTTCCCACAACACATGCTTTCTACATCATATTGGCAAATATCATCAAGCTGACTGATGAAAAAAATTATACTTTTCATACATGTGTGAGGCTATCATAATGGAACCTATTATTATATACATTCGATATATGCTAATGAAAAATAAAATTGCCTAATGAAGAATATATTGGACGGAAACTTTCACTTTTAGATTATCTTAAACGTAATTGTCATTCTCCTTCTGGAAAATTGTTTACATTTTTGAAACATAGTCAGTGGAGTCTCCTTTCTAAACTTGTCACTTCTATCATTAGTGCTTCTGCTTGTTTCACAGATGGAATAAAGATTTGCAAGGCTGCTATGCGCACAGGACCTGATCCACCTGCTTCTCATACTACTTATTGCTCAGCCCAACAGAATAGCATACACACGTATAAAGATCCTAGAGCAGTACCTTTTCCAGTTAAGGTTCTTGCTGATTCTGCCTTTACACCCATTGCCATCATTGCGTTGGACACGGCCTAAATACCTAAAATAATAACATTTTCCGTAAGGTTTGTTTTCTAGGCTGAACAAATAATTCATTCCAGGTCTTTACAATTTTAATCACCAATATGCGTGTTCATTTGGGATTGCCTGGGCCCTTGACACACCTGCCCAGGAAGATGCTTTAGCCTCCCCTGACTTACACGTGTCCAAAAGCCCACTAACTGGCACGTCTAACTCACAGTCCTACTCGGTTTCTCCAAGGAAAATTTTACCTCAGAGTAAGACTAAAAACATACAATGTTCCAGCCATTCTAAATTAGATACTAGACCATTTCTCTTGGGGACTGATCATGAAGGACAGCACCAAATGACCCTTGTCAAGTGACTATTACTATAGTTTCAAAATTTGACGAACTAAAATTATATCCATGTCTCTAGAGATACATCTTCAAATATGTCGTATACAACAATTCAACTTAAAAAAAAAAGTGTGCTATTCATGTCACATCACTCTTACAGGTTCGCTTCACCTCTATGGTCATTCCTAAAATAACCAAAAATAATGACCTTGCATGCCTTTCTCATGAAGCCCAACTTTTTTTTTTTTTTTTTTAAGAAATTCTTTAAACTTTGCATCGATTCTTTGTGAGTTTCACACCATGCACCCCAATCCCCCTCCAATCTCTGTCACCTCATATCCACCCTTGGCTGCTGACCTGAGATGGCTAATTTGAATCTGATGTTGGGACCTGCAAAAGGCTCCTCTGGTTTTTTTTTCCCAACAAGGGGTTATCCTGTCTGTCTTTTGCTGCTCTACATTCGTTAGTCCAGGGATGTCACATCTGGATATTACAGAAGGCACAGGCCTTCTTTAGGAATTAGCTTGGTTCTACCTACATTTTTTTTTGATTACCACAGTTAAGACATTTGGCAGTTTGGATTTTCTCAAAACCTTTAGAGATCACTTCTCCTCTTAAAGTTATTTAGGGTTGATAAATGCAAGTTATGATAGAAAGTGAATTAGGTTCACAACTTTGGACTCGCCGAGATAAGATAAATAATAGAGTACTTTCTCCAATGTGGCCAAATACAAATGGACTGGACATTGTGAATGTAACTTTTACATGATTGTTTTCATAATTGTTATTATCGTATGTAGGTCATAAATATAAGAACATTTATTGGTCTAAAAGGGGGAGAATGACCTTACTCCATAGAGATTCACTATTCTAATAACTCAAAGGACCCAATAACATCACTAATTCTTGTTTGGTGGTATGCATGTGGATCTCAGGATTTGGAAAAAGGACCTATAAGCCATGGGGTAAAGGTTTCCTTGGTGGTGTTTCAGAATCAGGAAACACCTTTTGGCTTCCTTTGCATAGAGTGGACCTTGAAATACTGATTCTGATGTAAGTAAAACCAATCATCACCAGCTGATACAGGGAAATTGGTTTGGAAGCAGGAGTAAAGACCAAGTGTGCCAGAGAGAAGCCATGCCCCTTCAGCTGAGCTGGTACTAGATGTCACCCATGTTTGAGCTGGGTCTTCCCACATCAATGAAGGGAATTCTGACAACTCTTCAGATGAGACTTCTGACTCAAGTGATCCAAATTTGAGGCTGTTGACAAGAAAAACATCCATCACAGGAGGCTTATGCAAAATAAACTAATAGATGACTCACCCTTAGGAGAAAATGACAGGATTAATATTAATAATAGTTTGCCCTCTGCTCCACTAATATTATTTAAGAAAAATAACAGTGATTTATTTTGTGGAGAGATCATATAATATCTGCCAGCTATAACAGTACAATTTTATCACAGGCAATGTAGCAACTTAGCAAATGACTTACATTTTTAGAAAAGCAAGAGTTCATAAACTTTTCTTATCCTTGAAAACTTTATTTAATAAGACCTTCATATATGCATGTAATGTATTTTGATCACGTCTAACTCTGTTTCCTCCAACCCAATTCTTCAAGTACATGCTGCTATGTGGATAAACCTGAAAGATTTAAAAAAAATAAGTTTTATCATGTATGAGCAAGTTAATGTAGCATTCTGGTAAAAAAAAGATTCATGTCAGCAGACCTGCATTATAGGCCAAGATGGAAAAGACAGCCACAGCCATCATGACTTGCCTCTGGGTACTGAAGTAGACAGGAGAAAAGTCACCCTGGCACTAACTGCAGCATACTGAAGGTCAGGAACTTGGCTTCATTTAAGTGTCAGGTAATTTTCTGACACAGAAAACCATAGTGCAGCTCCGAAGAGTCAGAGAGCCCAGACCTTTGAGAATGCAGAGGAAGGCAGTGGCTGAGACCTTCTTGCATACAATGATGATGTCGCCATGGTCGGTGTGTACTTCTGTGTTAACAGAAGGGGGAGGGGCTTCTAACCACATTCCAGAGAATAAGCAGAATCAACACAGAATTGATGAATTTAGAATTGATGAATTTAGGTGCTCTGACATCATCATAGCACTCATTTTTCTTCCTGGACCAGGAGGATTCCAGAACCATAATAATGGTTTTAGACAACTCACTGGAAAATAGCCATCATGAATAGAACTCCAAATGTGGTCTGCTGCAAGGCACAGGTGACTGCTTGGTGATGTCCCATATGGAGCAAGGGACAGAAAAAACAAAATGTCAAGGTGAGGTGTAGAATTTGACTGAGAGTCCAGTTATTGGCCTTCACAATTGGAGTCTTTTGGTACCTCACAAACACTCAAGAGTACGAGCTGTGAGCATAGAGGAGAACAGGAACATGCAGGCTAGAGTATCCCGAAAGTCTTCAGAAATGTCACAGTTGCCTGCAGGCACTGCTTTTGCACTGTCAGCATAGTGATCACCTGACAGTTCACACGCTGACCATGTCTAACATCTGTGTGATTGTTATCGTTGCAGCTTGTTCATTTTTCTCTGATTTCAGAGGACACTTCAAATAAGTATTTTAGAATACTTGGTAATTCTTTCTTTGCTGCTATTAAAATCAATCTATAGATTGCTCTAAAGCAATTATTCCAGTTGATAAAGCCTGTCATTTTCATGGAGATGTAAACACAGTAGCAATTCTTTTTTTCTATTTATTTGACATATTATGAAACTTTTCTTTATCTTGAGAAAGGGTAAAATACTTTGTTTCTTATAACATGCATAGCTTGTATATTCATTCATACAAGCCTAAGTTTACAGAAGGTTCTTGAACAGTGCCTATATCTGTGACCTCACAAACTGAGCAAGCAAATTCCCCTACTAAACCTTATTGATAAAAACAATAATTTTAGTGAGAAAAGGGAACAAATTATTCCATAGTAGTGAAAAGCACTTATAATGCTGATACATTTAGGCTAATGTTGTAAGCTACTAATTTGGAGAATACTTGGTGCCTACACTCTTAAATTGTATGCCTGTAAGCTATGATCTAGATTAAGTCACTCAATGGTCAACTTGTTTAGAAAGTAGCATGAGCAAGATATTTTGCTAACAGACCAGAGAAAAGATTTGACACATAAAGAGTAAAATTTCAAAATCATCCTACTTTTGAAAGTAGAGTTTTTACTGATGAGTACCTTAATAGTTTTATTTCAATTGCAACTTATCATTAGATAAAATTGGAAATTAAGGAAGTATTTCCTTCATTTTTTTTAAAAGAACACCTTTCCCCATTTTATGTAAATCTAATTTCTAAATTTTAATATCCAAAACTATGGATACACTTAATCAAAGATATTTCTTAAAAATTCTGTCTAGGTGTATAACTCATATGTTGCTTTATCTATTTTCTCTTACATATATAACATGACCAATCAGCCATAGTAATGCAAAACATTAACCCGTTGGTTATCATTCTCACTAGTGTAAATTCCCTATTTATTTTATTATTAAGTTCACTAATTTAGATTTTATATTTATGTGAAAGTTATAACCTGAAAAACAGATTATACAAGTTTCTTTCCAAAGCAATGTTACCTTAATCATTTTTGTTTGGTTGTAACCACTAGGCTTATTATCATTAATAATACTATAATATTGGTTTCATGCACTTTTTCTACATAATGCGTCCACTTTAACGCCCAATTCCTTCATCTTCAAACAAATTGAGATTTTCCTCAAAGTGCACTAGGTAGAACAAGAATTTGTATCTTTAAAAATACTTATGACTTCTGGTCCACACCCACACCAGGAGCAGCTCACTGTGTGCCACCAACAACTATATTATACCTGCCTCCAAAGAAACAGGCTCTAACCTGAAACACAAAGGTGGACACCCTCACCAGCTGCCCCAATACAACCACCTGCAAGGACCCCAGCCAGCCTAGCAGACTTGAGCTCCATCTTCCTTCAGATCTGTGCCTGTATCAGCTCCACCAAGGAGCAACATACAGCCCCATACCCCACAGCTCTACCACCACACCACACACTTCTACCAGTCTGATGAGTACTTTACTCAGGAGAACTGCTTAAACTCAAGACACACAGCTCCACTCTCAGGAGGCCTACTCCAGTGCAGGACATTCAAGCAAATAAACATCGGAGACAACCAGATGGCAAGTACAATAACATAATCAACAGAAGTCAATACAATATGGCACCATGAGCACCCAGACCCCTACTACAGCAAGCCCTGGATATCCTAATACACGAGAATAGCAAGAGTATGACCTTAAATACCATCTCATGAAAAAGAGATAGGCCTTTAAGGAGGATATAAATAACTCCCTAAAGAAATACAGAAAAACACAGCCAAACAGGTAGAAGCCCTTAAGGAGGAAACAAATAAATCTCTTAAAGAAACACAGGAAAATACAATCAAACACGTGAGAGAATTAAACAAAACTGTCCAAGACCTAAAAATGAAAATGGAAACAATAAAGAAATGACAAATGGAGGCCACACTGGAGATGGACAACCTAGAAAAGAGACTAGGACCTACAGATGCAAGCATCACCAACAGAATGCAAAAGACAGAAGAGAGACTCTCAGGCATAGCAGATACCATAGAAGATATTGACACATCAGTCAAAGAAAATACAGTGTAAAACGCTCCTAACCGAAAACATCCAAGAAATTCAGGACACAATGAAAAGATCAAACCTAAGAATAATAGGAATAGAAGAGGCCCATTTCAAAGGACCAGAAAACATCTTCAATTAAATCATAGAAGAAAATTTCTCTAACCTAAAGAAAGAGATGGCTCTAAATATTCAAGAAGCTTATAGAAAACCAAACAGATTGGACCAGAAAAGAAAATCCTCCCACCATGTAATAATCAAAAAACTAAGTGCACAGAAAAAAAGAAAGAATATTAAAAACTATAAAGAGAAAATTCCAAGAAACATATAAAGATAGACCTATCAGAATTACACCAGATTTCAAAACAAAAGATTCTAAAACCCAGAAGATGGTGGACAGATATCATGCAGACCCCAAGAGAACACAAATGCCAGCTCAGGCGACTACACCCAGCAAAACTCTCAATCATGATAGATGGAAAAACTAAAATATTCCATGACTAAACCAAATATAAACAATATATATCTACTAATTCAGCCCTACAGAGGATTCTAGAAAGAAAACTCCAATACAAGGAGAGTATCTACACCAAAGGAAAAAAAAATAAGAAATTAATCATCTTACAACAAACCCAAAAGGAGAGATTCACACACACACAATTCCACTTCCAACAACAAACATAACAGGAACTAACAATCATATGTGTTTAATATCTCTTAACATCAACAAAATCAATTCCTGCAATAAAAAGACATAAGCAAACATATTGAATATGCAAGCAGGATCCAGATTTTGATGCATTCAAGAAACATACCTCAATGACAAAGACAGACACTCCATCAAAGTAAAAGGCTAGAAAAAAGTTTTCCAAGCAAATGGTTCACAAGAAACAAGTGGGAGTTGCCATTCTAATATCCAATAAAACAGACTTTTATCCAAAAGTCATTAAAGAAGATGGGGAGGGGCACTTCATACTCATGAAAGGAAAGATCAACCAAGATGAAATCTCAATTCTGAACATCTATGTCCCAAATGCACAGGTGCCCACATTTGTAAAAAGAAACTTTACTAAAGCTCAAAACACACATTGAATCTCACACAATAAGAGTGGGAGACTTCAACGCCCCACTTTCAATAATGGACAGGTCATTGAAACAGAAACTAAACAGAGACACATTGAAGCTAATAGAAGTTATAAACCAACTGGATTTAGCAGACATCTACAGGACATGTCACCCTAAAACAAAAGAATATACATTCTCCTCAGCACCTCATGGTACCTTCTCCAAAACTGACCACATAATTGGGCACAAAACAAGCCTCAACAGATACAAGAAGACTGAATAATCCCATGCATTCTGTCAGATCACCACAGACTAAGGCTGGTCTTCAATAATAACAAAAAGAACAGAAAGCTCACATACACATGGAAACTGAATAACTCTCTACTCAATGATAATTCTAAGAAATAAAGAAAGGGAAGGAAAGAAATAAAGAAATTAAAGACATTCTAGACTTTAACAAAAATGAAAGCACAGAATACCCAAACTTATGGGATATAATGAAAGCAATGTTAAGAGGAAAATTCATGAAGGACACGCGGTGCTTTCAGCAGGGGCAGCCATCTTGCCCCAGACCTCCGCGCTCAAACAGCGGGCACACTGGACTCAGTGAGCGGCTGGAATCAGGTGTGTGGCCAGAGTTATAGCTTAGCTTAGCTCTGCAGGAGATCCGGGCACAGAAAGCTCAGCTGCGGGTGCAGACTAGCAGCCGGGACCAGCTCTCCGAGCGGACTAGCAGCGAGGGGCCACCGGGCCACCTCTGGGCACAGCTCGGCACTCTAGCAGCTGGAGTCAGGGGCCTGGACTCAGAGCGACCATAGTCCAGCACAGACAACGCAGCCAGAAGGGAGCAGCAGAGCCAGGTACGAGCAGCTCAGCCAAGGACACGCGGTGCTTTCAGCAGGGGCAGCCATCTTGCCCCAGACCCCCGCGCGCAAACAGCGGGCACACTGGACGCAGTGAGCGGCTGGAATCAGGTGCCTGGCCAGAGTTATAGCTTAGCTTAGCTCTGCAGGAGATCCGGGCACAGAAAGCTCAGCTGCGGGTGCAGACTACCAGCCAGGACCAGCTCTCTGAGCGGACTAGCAGCGAGGGGCCACCGGGCCGCCTCGGGGCACAGCTCGGAACTCTAGCAGCTGGAGTCAGGGGCCTGGACTCAGAGCGAGCATAGTCCAGCACAGACAAGCTGCCAGAAGGGATCTGTCTCCTGGGGACAGGCGTGCTGTGCTTTCAGCAGGGCGCCATCTACAATAAGACCAACTAGCGCCAGAGATAAAGAGATGGCAAAAGGCAAACGTAGGAACGTTATTAACAGAAATCAAGGCAATATGGCACCATCTGAACCCAATTCGCCAACCACAGCAAGTCCAGGATACCCCAGCACACCAGAAAAACAAGAGTTAGATATAAAAGCACAGGTCATGATGCTCCTAGAGGAACACAAAAAAGACATAAACAAATCTCTTAAAGAAATGCAGGGGAACATCAATAGAGTAGAAGCTCTTACAATCCAAACACAAAAAACACTTAAAGAACTCCAGGAGAATATGGGCCATCAGACAGAAACCAATAAAGAGGAAGTGAGAAAATCAGTTAAAGAAATGCAGGAGAACTTGAAACAACAGGCAGAAGTCATGAAAGAGGGAGCACAAAAATATATTAAAGAATTACATGAAAACACAAACAAACAAATGATGGAACTGAGCAAAACCATCCAAGATCTGAACACAGAGGTAGAAACAACTAAGAAATCACAAAAGGAGGCAACCTTGGAGATAGAAAACCTTGGGAAGAAAACAGGGGTCGTAGATGCAAACATAAACAACAGAATACAAGAGATAGAAATAAGAATCTCCGATGCTGAAGATAACATAGTAACCATTGACTCCACAGTCAAAGAAAATGCAAAATCCAAAAGGCTTGTAACCCAAAACATCCAGGAAATCCAGGACACAATGAGAAGACCAAACCTAAGGATTATAGGGATAGATGAGAGTGAAGATATACAACTTAAAGGGCCAGCAAATATCTTTAACAAAATTATGGAAGAAAACTTTCCTAACTTAAAGAGAGAGATGCCCATGAATGTACAAGAAGCCTACAGAACTCCAAACAGACTGGACCAGAACAGAAACACCTCCCGTCACATAATAATCAAAACCCCAAATGTACTAAACAAAGAAAGAATATTAAAGGCAGTAAGAGAAAAGGGCCAAGTAACATATAAAGGAAGACCTATCAGAATCACACCAGACTTCTCTCCAGAAACCATGAAAGCTAGAAGATCCTGGGCAGACCTCATGCAGACCCTAAGAGAAAACAAATGTCAGCCAAGACTACTATACCCAGCAAAACTCTCAATCAACATAGATGGAGAAATCAAAATATTCCATGACAGGACCAAATTTACACAATATCTTTCCACTAACCCAGCTCTACAAAGGATAATAGGAGGAAAACTCCAACACAAGGAAGGAAATGGCACCCAAGAAAAAGCAAGACAGTAAACTTCTTCCATCAAACTCAAAGGAAGATAACTACTCAAAAACAAAAATAACATCAAAAATGTCAGGAAGTAATAATCTCTATTCCTTAATATCTCTTAACATCAATGGACTCAACTCCCCAATAAAAAGACATAGACTAACAGACTGGATACGGAAACAGGACCCTACATTTTGCTGCTTACAGGAAACACACCTCAGAGTCAAAGACAAACACTACCTTAGAGTAAAAGGATGGAAGACAATTTTGCAAGCAAATGGTCACAGGAAGCAAGCTGGAGTAGCCATTTTAATATCAGATAAAATTGACTTTCAACCCAAAGTCATCAAAAGAGACACAGAAGGTCACTTCCTGCTAGTCAAAGGAAGAATCTACCAAGAGGAACTCACAATTCTAAACATCTATGCTCCAAATGTAAGGGCACCCTCATTTGTAAAAGAAACCTTACTAAAGCTCAAAGCACACATTGCACCTAACACAATGATTGTGGGGGACCTCAATACTCCACTATCTACAGTGGACCGACCAGGAAAACAGAAACTAAACAGAGACATGGAGAAACTCATCGAAACTTTGGAGCAATTGGATTTAACAGATATATATAGAACATTTCACCCTAAAGCAAAAGACTATACCTTTTTCTCAGCCCCTCATGGTACCTTCTCCAAAATCGACCATATAATTGGACACAAGACAGATCTCAACAAATATAAAAAGATCGAACTAATCCCATGCCTCTTATCAGATCACCATGGAGTAAGAGTGTTCTTCAATAGCAACAAAAACAACAGAAAATCCCCATACGCTTGGAGGCTGAACAATATTCTACTCAATGATACCTTAGTCCAGGAAGAAATAAAGAAAGAAATCAAAGAATTCTTAGAACTTAATGAAAATGAAGGCACAACATACCCAAATCTATGGGACACAATGAAAGCAGTGCTTAGAGGAAAACTCATAGCCCTGAGTGTCTCCAAAAAGAAACAGGAGAGAGCATATACCAGCAACTTAATGGCGCACTTGAAAGCTCTGGAACAAAAAGAAGCAATTTCACCCAGGAGGAGTAGAAGACAGGAAATCATCAAACTCAGGGCTGAAATCAATCAAGTTGAAACAAAGAGAACCATACAAAGAATCAAGAAAACCAGGAGCTGGTTCTTTGAGAAGATCAACAAGATAGATAAACCCCTAGCCAGACTTACTAAAGGGCACAGAGACAGTATTCAAATTAACAAAATTAGAAATGAAAAGGGAGATATAACAACAGAAACTGAGGAAATTCAAAGAATCATCAGATCCTACTACAAAAACCTATACTCAACACAACTGGAGAATCTGGAGGAAATGGACAATTTCCTCGACAGTTACCAAATACCAAAATTAAACCAGGATCAAATAGATCGTCTAAACAGACCCATAACCCCCAAAGAAATAGAAGGGGTCATAGACAGTCTTCCAACCAAAAAGAGCACAGGACCAGACGGTTTTAGTGCAGAATTCTATCAGACCTTCAAAGAAGTCCTGATACCGATACTCTTCAAATTATTCCACAAAATAGAAACAGAAGGAACACTACCCAACTCATTCTATGAAGCCACAATTACCCTGATACCAAAACCACACAAAGATCCAACTAAGAAAGAGAACTACAGGCCAATTTCTCTTATGAATATCGATGCAAAAATACTAAACAAAATATTTGCCAACCGAATCCAAGAACACATCAAAACGATCATTCACCATGATCAAGTTGGCTTCATCCCAGGGATGCAGGGATGGTTCAATATACGGAAATCCATCAACGTAATCCACTACATAAACAAACTCAAAGAAAAAAACCACATGGTCATCTCATTGGATGCTGAAAAAGCATTTGACAAAATTCAGCATCCTTTCATGCTAAAGGTCCTAGAAAGAACAGGAATTCAAGGCCCATATCTAAACATAGTAAAAGCAATATACAGCAGACCAGTAGCCAACATCAAGGTAAACGGAGAAAAACTCGAAGCAATCCCTCTAAAATCAGGGACTAGACAAGGCTGTCCCCTCTCGCCATATCTCTTCAATATAGTACTTGAGGTACTAGCTAGAGCAATTCGACAACAGAGGGAAGTCAAAGGGATACAAATCGGAAAGGAAGAAGTCAAACTATCACTATTTGCAGATGATATGATAGTTTACTTAAGTGACCCAAAAACCTCCACCAGAGAACTCCTGCAACTGATAAACAACTTCAGCAAAGTGGCTGGCTATAAAATCAACTCAGGTAAATCAGTAGCCTTCCTATACGCGAAGGATAAGCAGGCCGAGAAAGAAATTAGGGAAATGACACCCTTCACAATAGCCACAAATGATATAAAGTATCTTGGAGTGACGCTAACCAAACATGTGAAAGATTTATACGACAAAAACTTCAGGTCTCTGAAGAGGGAAATTGAAGAAGACATCAGAAAATGGGAAAATCTTCCATGCTCGTGGGTTGGCAGGACTAAGATAGTCAAAATGGCAATCTTGCCCAAAGCAATATACAGATTCAATGCAATTCCCATCAAAATCCCAACTCAGTTCTTCATAGAGCTAGAAAGAGCAATTCTCAAATTCATCTGGAATAACAAAAAACCCAGAATAGCTAAAACTATCATCAACAGCAAAAGAACTTCTGGGGGAATCAATATCCCGGACCTCAAGCAATATTACAGAGCAGTGGTATTAAAAACTGCATGGTATTGGTTCAGTGACAGGGAAGCGGATCAATGGAATAGGATCGAAGACCCAGAATTGAACCCACACATCTATGGCCAATTGATCTTCGACAAAGGAGCTGAAAACATCCAGTGGAAAAAAGATAGCCTTTTCAACAAATGGTGCTGGCTCAACTGGAGGTCAACATGCAGAAGAATGAGAATTGATCCACTCTTATCTCCTTGCACTAAGCTCAACTCCAAGTGGATCAAAGACCTCCACATAAAACCAGACACACTAAAACTAATAGAAAAGAAACTGGGGAAGACCCTTGAGGACATTGGCTCAGGGGAAAAATTCCTGAACAGAACACCAATTGCTTATGCTCTAAGAGCAAGAATAGACAAATGGGACCTCATAAAACTACAAAGTTTCTGTAAGGCAAAAGACACTGTCAAAAGGATAAATCGGCAACCAACAAATTGGGAAAAAATCTTCACCAACCCCACATCCAACAGAGGGCTAATCTCCAATGTATACAAAGAACTCAAGAGGTTAGACCCCAGAAAACCAAATAACCCTATCCAAAAATGGGGTACAGAGCTAAACAGAGTCTTTTCACCTGAAGAAATTCGGATGGCTGAGAAACACCTTAAAAAAATGTTCAACATCACTAGTCATTAGGGAAATGCAAATTAAAACAACCCTGAGATTTCACCTCACACCAGTCAGAATGGCTAAGATTAAAAACTCAGAAGACATCAGGTGTTGGCGAGGATGTGGAGAAAGAGGAACACTCCTCCACTGCTGGTGGGAATGCAAGCTGGTACAACCACTCTGGAAATCAGTATGGCGGTTCCTCAGAAAACTGGGCGTGATACTTCCGGAGGACCCAGCCATACCACTCCTGGGAATATACCCAGAAGATTCACCAGCATGCAATAAGGATACATGCTCCACTATGTTCATAGCAGCTTTATATATAATAGCCAGAAGCTGGAAAGAACCCAGATGTCCCTCAACAGAGGAATGGATACAAAAAATGTGGTATATATACACAATGGAGTACTATACAGCCATTAGAAACAATGAATTCATGAAATTCTTAGAGAAATGGATGGAGCTGGAGAATGTCATACTAAGTGAGGTGACCCAGTCTCAAAAGAATACCCATGGTATACAGTCACTGATAAGTGGATATTAGCCTAGAAGCTTAGAACACCAAAGACACAAATCACATATCAAGTGATGTCTCACAAGAAGAAAGGAGTGGACACTGGTGCTAGAATGGACCAAAACATCATTGTGGGAGAGTACAAGAACAGTAAAGTGGGAGGGGGTGGATGCGGGAGCAGGGAAAAGGACATGTGGGACCTTTGGGGGTGGGGAACCAGAAAAAGGGAAATGAATTGTAAATATAGAATATATACAATAAAAAAATCAAAAAAAAAGTTTAAAAAAATCAAAAAAAAGTTAAAAAAAAATGAAAAAAAAAGAGGAAAATTCATAGCACTGATACTTTCATAAATAAATTAGAGTGATCCTACACTAGCAACATACATCTGAAAGCTCTAGAACAAAAAGAGGCAAACACACACAATAGGAGTAAATGGCAGGAAATACTCAAACTCAGAGTTGAAATCACCCAAGTAGAAACAAAGAGAACTGTTCAAAGAATCAACAAAACTAAGAGCTGGTTCTTTGAGAAAATCAACAGGATCGATAAACCCTTAGCCAGACTAACCAAAGGGCACAGAGACATTATCCAAATTAACAAAATCAGAAAAGAAAGACATAACAGAAACTGAGGAAATAAAAAAAAAAATCAGATCCTACTACAAAAGTCTATATCCAACAAAACTGGATAATCTAGATGAAATGGATGGTTTTATAGCAGATATCAGATACCAAAGTTAAATCAGGACCAGATAAACCATCTTAATAGTCCCTAAAAAAATAAAAGCAGTCATTACAAGTCTCCCGCCAAAAAAAAAAACCTCAGAGCCAGATGGGTTTAATGCAGAATTCTATCAGACCAAAGAAAGACCTAATACCAATACTCTTCAAACTATTCCACAAAAGAGAATAAGAAGCAACACTACCTAATTCACTCTATGAAGCCACAGTTACACTGATATCCAAACCACACAAAGACCCAACAAAGAAAGAGGGCTTCAGACCAATTTCCCTTGTGAATGTCAATGCAAAAATACTCAATAAAATTCTCACAAACTGAATCCAAGAACACATCAAAATGATCACTCACCATGATCAAGTAGGCTTCATCCCAGGGATGTAGGAGTGGTTTAATATATGGAAATCCATCAATGCAATCCACTTTATAAACAAACTCAAAGAAAGAAAATCACATGATTATCTTATTAGATGATGTAATGTGCCTTTGACAAAATACAACACTCCATGTTAAAAATGTTGGAAAAATCAGGAATGCAAAGCACATATCTAAACATAATAATAAAAGCAATATTCAGCAAACCACCAGTGCCTGGACTCCAAGGCCAATTATACTCAGTGGTAGCTTGCAAAATGTATGTTGCTACACTCACTTATTCATGAAAAGAATGATCTTTTTCTCTATCCCTATAAATGTCAAAAAAAAAAAACAGAAAAGATGAAATCAATAAGTAGTATAAACACTGAATTGAATGAATTAATAATACAAAAGAAATTATTTCAAATTAAAGACATTATAAACCTGGAGAACAAAAATAGTTATTTTTAATGGAATATTTTAATAAAAATTATTTTGATGATGTCCAAGAAGAAGGAAGGAGGGGCCCCTGGTTCTGGAAAGGTTCAGTACAGCAGTGTAGGGGAATACCAGAACAGGGAAGTGAGAAGGGGTGGATGGGGAACAGGGGGATGGAAGAGGGCTTATGGGACTTTGGGGGAGGAGGGAGCCAGGAAAGGGGAAATTATTTGAAATGTAAATAAAGACTATATCAAACAAGATAAAAATAAAATAAAATGAGAAATGACAAGGGCAAAAAAAAATTATTTTGATCATTTTTTTTCTCCCTAAACTACTCACAAATCCTTCCTACATCCCTATCCACCCAGTTTTATGTTATTTCTCTTCAAAAATAAAACATACACACACACAATGCAAAAATGAATGTCAAAAGAAACAAAAACAATAATGCAAAAATGTTAAGACAAAATGAAATAAAATATCCCTAACCAAAAAAAAAAAAAAAAAAAACCATGAGATTTATTTTCTGTTGTCCAGTTACTTCTGAGTATGTGGCCTGCTCTAAAGTGTAGCTGATATACTAACTGAAACTTCACTGGCAAAAAATTATTTCCCCTTTGCCAGTCTGTATCAATAACAGGTAGCTTCTTAATTGGGGGCGGGCTACCCCAGGTCTATATCCTTGTTGTTGGGATGCCTGTGCAGGTTATGTGTACACTGCATCAATCTCTCTGATTTCATATGTACATCAGTCCTATTGTAAAAGAAAGACACTGTTTCCTTGGAAACATCAATGATTTCTGGTTCATAACACCCTTCCATCTCTTCCACACCTGCACCTTGAGTGCAGGGAGTTGATAGACATCCAATTTAGTGCCAAATGTTCCAGTCTCTCACTCACAGCACATTACCAGTTGTGTGTCTCTTTGCTAGTCACCATCTGCCATCTTCTGTAAGAAGCTTCTCTGGTGTGGATTGAGCAAAGGAACTGCTCTATTATGGTTAGAGCAGTATGTCATCAGGAGTCATCTTATTATTATGTTTCTTTAGCAGACTAACAGTAGGTTTACCAAGGCACGTGACCTATCTAGTCTGGGGCTCCTGCCCATGTTTGCTCTGTCAAGTATGGCATCCATGTCATGGAGAGGCCTTTGGTGGATGACGGAAAACCACATATATCGTACCAAATGACTATGTCAGTCTGTGCCCCTGTATTTTCACGTTTTAATTGTTGTGCCAGCAATGCCAGCTACTGGCAGGATATGTAAATGTTTGTCCCTTCCTCGCCTGCCCAAAAAGAGGATTCTCTGAAGCTAGCTGCTATGGGGGCGGGGAGGGGGGCGGGGGGCGCTACAGATAGAAGACTCGAATGAGAGAATACAGGCACAACATCTCCTCAGATACAGGAACGTGGAACAGAGACAATGGCGGAAGACAGAGAAGGTGAAATCCCAGACCTCAGAGTTAATAAGGTATGCTTAGAGTGGGCAATCCTCAAAGGGCAGAGTTTAGAGAAGCTTACATGCCAAAATAGATAACAAGTTAGGAAGCAGCAAAAGAGAAGTAAGTAGGAACGTTCTGTAACTATGGATGGACATTGAAGACAGGAAAGAAACTGAGTATAGGCAGTCATAGAAAAAAATACTAAGATTGAATATATGAAAGTAAAGACGCCAAAGGAAGAAGATATCTAAGCAAGATTTAAAAAGAAAATATTTTCTGTGCTCAAAAACGGGAAGCACTATAGCAGAGGACACCTGGACCCTATATAGTTTTGTTTTCTCTATTTATCATAGAGCTAGGTACAGTATGTTCAGTAATGGTCACAGTTTTCTATGCCCTCTCTAATAAGGATCAGAATAAATCAGATTCAGATAAATAGAGAACAGAGAGGTGGGATGCTAAGTTGCAAACTATGGAACAGAAATTAGACGATCCGTTAGATCAAATAAACAAGTTTCTCAAGCTAGGTCACAGGAATTCAATCTAAAACCTACAGCGCCACCTTGTGATGAGATTGCAGAATGGCAGTCCAGCCCATGGTCCTGAGAAGACTCGATGGCCCAGTATAGGGGAATGCCAGGACAGGGAGTGGGTCGGTTAGTGAGCAGGGGAAGGGGGGATAGGTTAGGGGGTTTTCAGAGGGGAAACCAGGAAAAGGGATAACATTTGAAATGTAAATAAAGAAAATATCTAATGAAAAAATAAATAAAAATATATTTTAAAAAAAACCTAGCCGGGCAGTGGTGGCGCACGCCTTTAATCCCAGCACTTAGGAGGCTGAGACAGGTGGATTTCTGAGTTCGAGTCTACAAAGTGAGTTCCAGGACAGCCCGGGCTACACAGAGAAACCCTGTCTCGAAAAAACTAAAAAAAAAAAAAAAAAAAAAAAAAAAAAAAAAACCGGAGCTTTCCCAGCTACCCTCAGATGAGAGAAACCCATAAGATTATGATGAATTTGGATGGCAACTCATAGAGATGCTAGATGTAAGGGGATTTACAGAGGCAATGGTAGAATATGGAATGCACTCACCCTGTATGAAACAAGCACTAAATTACTGGGCCACACAAAATCATATAATTCCAAAAGGTTGGAAAGATTTAATGGCAGCCATATTGGAAGCTGGCCCTCAGCGGCAGTAGTTGATCTAGTAGAAAGAAGAGGCTTCAGCTATGGACCAGGTCTAGAGGTATTAATACTACCAAGGATCAGTGGCTAGGTGAAGGTCAGTATGCTCAGTTACAAATACAGGTTCTGATGAGGCCCCCTTAGAGCAATGTTGTACCGTAGATTTAAATGCTTGGGACAAGTTTGAACAACAAGGAAGATGATCTGAATCATTTACCAGGATATCCCAGGGCTAAGATAAATCTTTTACTGATTTTTTTTTTTTACAAAGATCAACTTCAGCTGTTAATAGAGCAGTATCCGATCTAGATGCGAGAGGTACTAATTGACTCTTTAGCTTTTGAGAATGCTAACCTGAATGGGCAAAAAAAGCTATTAGGCTTCCTCTCCCCTCATTAGGAAATTTAATTAAACATAAATAAGTTATAACTTTTACGGGCTTAAAAAGAGAGTTTAACATCACTGGAATGTTCACATACATAGAAAAGTAAATTCTCTAATGTTGTATTCATTCTTTTTTTCTTGTTGTTTTTATATGTTTTGTATTCACTTTACATCCCAATCACAGCCCCCCTCCCTCCTCTCTCCCACTCCCACCCTTACAAATTCCTCCCCCATTTCCTCTCCCCTTCTACTTAGAGAATTAGAGCCCCCTTTGGGTACTACCCCACCCAAGGACATCTAGTCCCAGCAGGACTAGGCACATTCTCTCCCACTGAGGCCCAACCAAGCAGTCCAGGTAAAGGAAGGGGATGCAATGCCAGGAAACACAGACTGACACGGGCCCTGCTCTGCTTGTCAGGGGACCCACAGGAACACCAAGCTGTGCATTTGCTACAAATGTACTGGGAGTCTAGGTCCAATTCCTGCATGGTCCCTCGTTGGTGGCCCGGGCTCTGTGAGGTCCCATGGTTCCAGGTTACTTAACTCTGTGAGTCTTCTTGTGATTTCCTTGACCCCTCTGAAGTTCTCATTTCTATCCTCCACTCTTCCACAAGACTCCCCGAGCTCCGCCTGATGTTTGGTTGTGGGTCTCTGCGTCCTGCCTCCATCTGCTGATGGAAGAAGTCTCTCAGGAGACATTTATGTTAGAGGCTTGTCTGCAAGCATAGCAGAGTAAAATTAATAGTGTCAGGGGTTGGCTGTCTCTCACATGGAATGGGTCTCAAGTTGGGACTGTCATTGGTTGGCTGTTCCCTAGTCTCTGCTCCATCTTTATTCCTGCATATCTTATAGGCAAGGACAAATTTTGGGTTGAAGGTTTTATGGATGGATTGATGCTCCCCTCCCACCTTTGGAAGTCCGGCCTGGCTACAGGAGGTGGCCACTTTATCTATATACCCTTTCTGGTAGAATCTCAGCTAAAATCACCCCCATAAACTCCCCTTATCTTCCCCTGCCCCAGGCCTCCAGCTAGTCACCAGAGATATACCCTGTGGGTTTCCATTCTCACTCCCAGCTCTCTCTTTCTCTCTCTCTCTCTCTCTCTCTCTCTCTCTCTCTCTCTCTCTCATCCCTCTCCCTACACCTGGTCACCATCCTCCCCTCTCTTACCCAGTTGCCTCACTCTATTCATATCTAAAGACTTTTAGCTCCCCCCGCTGTGTGAGATGCATCCATCCTTCCCTGAGACCTCCTTATTACCCAGTTTCTTTGGGTCTGTGGATTGTAGCTTGGTTATCCTACACTATGGATAATGTCCACTTATAAATGAGCATGTACCATACATGTCTTTTTGTCACTGAGGTACCTCACTCAGGATGATATTCTCAAGTTCCACCCATTCACCTGCAAAATTCATGATATCTTTGTTTTTAATAGCTGAATAGTATTCCATTGTGTAGATGTACCACATTTTCTTTATCCATTCTTCAGTTGAGGGACATGTAATTTGTTTCCAATTTCTGGCTATTATGGATATATGAACATAGCTGAGCAAGTGTCTTTGTAGGATTTTGGAGCATCTTTTGGGTGTATATGTACCGGAGCGGTATAGATGGGCCTTGAAGTATAACTATTCCACTTTTCTAAGAAACCATCAAATTGATTTCCAAAGTGGTTGTACAAGTTTGCACTCCCACCAGCAATGAAGGAGTGTTCCCCTTGCTCTACATCCTCACCAGCATGTGCTAACTCTTGAGTTTTTTTTATCTTAATCATTGGGATGGGTGTAAGATGGAACCTAAAAATTGTTTTGATTTGCATTTCCCTGATGATTAAAAACATTGAACATTTTTAAATTGCTTCTCATTCATTTGAGATTCCTCTGTTGAAATTCCTCTGTTGAAAATTCTCTAATTCTCTACCCATTTTTTAAATATCATAATATTTTCTATTTTTAATCTTTTTAATTTCTTTTCTTTAATCCCTTTTGACAGTTCAGTCTTCATCTCCCTCCCAGTCTGACAACCGACCATTCCCCACCTCACACCTTCCCTCCATCTCCAATACGATGTCCCCACTCCCCCATCACCATTCCTACCCCACCAGACCTCCCCAATCTCTAGGGCCTCAAGTCTCTCGGGGGTTATGTGCATCTTCTCTCTCAGAGGACATACCAGGAAGTCCTATGCTGTGTATGTCAGGGGCCTTGGATTGTTGGTGTCTACCGTCTTGAATTCTTTGTAGATTTTAGATATTAGCCTTCTGTCAGATGTAGGGTTGGTGAAGACCTTTTCCCAATCTATAGACTGCTGTTTTGTCGTATTGAGAGTGTCCTTTGCCTTACAAAAGCTTTGCAGTTTCTTTTTTTTTTTTCCTTCTTTATTTTTTTTACTATATTCTTTGTTTACATTCCAAATGCTTTGCCCTTTCCTGGTTCCCCCCTCACCATATGTCCCATAAGTCCTCTTCCCTCCGCCCATTCCGCAATCACCCCTCCCCCTCCCATTTCTCTATCCTGGTACTCCCCTACAATACTGGATCAAGACTTTTCAGGACCAGGGCCCTCTCTTTCCTTCTTCTTGGGAATCATTTGATATGTTAATTGTATCTTGAGTATTCAGAGCTTCTGGGCTGATTAATATCCACTTATCAGTGATTACATTTCATGTGTATTCTTTTGTGATTGGGTTACCTCACTTAGGATGATATTTTCCAGTTCCAACCATTTGCCTAAAAATTTCATAAATTCATTGTTTTTAACTGCTGAGAAGTGTTCCATTGTATAAATATACCACATTTTCTGTATCCTTTCCTCCATTGTGGGATATCAAGGTTCTTTCCAGCTTCTGGCTATTATAAATAAGGCTGCTATGAACATAGTGGAGCATGTGTCCTTGTTGCATGCAGGGGAATCCTCTAGTTATATGCCAAGGAGTAGTATAACAGGGTCCTCTGGAAGTGTCATGCCCAGTTTTCTGAGGAACCGCCACACTGATTTCCAGAGTGGTTGTACCATCTTGCAATCCCACCAGCAGTGGAGGAGTATTTCTCTTTCTCCACACCCTCGCCAACACCTGCTGTCTCCTGAGTTTGTAATCTTAGCCATTCTAACTGGTGTGAGGTGAAATCTCAGGGTTGTTTTGATTTGCATTTCCCTAATGACTAATGATGGTGAACATTTCCTAAGGTGCTTCTCAGCCATCTGAATTTCTTCAGGTGAAAATTCTTTGTTTCTGTACCCCATTTTAATAGTATTTGGTTCTCTGGGGTCTAACTTCTTGAGTTCTTTGTATATATTGGATATTAGCCCTCTGTCGGATGTAGGGTTTGTGAAGATCTTTTCCCAATTTGTTGATTGCTGTTTTGTTCTTCTGGCGGTGTCCTTTGCCTTACAGAAACTTTGTAATTTTATGAGGTCCCATTTGTCAATTCTTGATCTTAGAGCATAAACTATTGGTGTTCTGTTCAGGAACTTTCCCCCTGTGCCCATGTCCTCAAGGGTCTTCCCCAGTTTCTTTTCTATTACTTTCTGTGTGTCTGATTTTATGTGGAGGTCCTTGAACCACTTGGAGTAGAGCTTAGTACAAGCAGATAAGAGTGGATCAATTCCCATTCTTCTGCATTCTGACCTCCAGTTGAGCCAGCACCATTTGTTGAAAAGGCTATCTTTTTTCCACTGGATGGTTGTAGCTCCTTTATCAAAGATCAAGTGACCATAGTTCTGTGGGTTCATTTCCAGGTCTTCAATTCTATTCCATTGATCTACTTGCCTGTCACTGTACCAATACCATACAATTTTTAACACTACTGCTCTCTATTATTGCTTGAGGTTGGGGATATTGATTCCCCCAGAAGTGCTTTTACCATTGAGAATAGTTTTAGCTATCCTGGGTTTTTTGTTATTCCAGATGAATTTGAGAATTGCTCTTTCTAAGTCTATGAAGAATTGAATTGGACTTTTGATGGGGATTGCATTGAAACTGTAGATTGCTTTTGGCAAGATGGCCATTTTTCCTATATTAATCCTGCCAATCCAAGAGCATGGAAGATTTTTCCATCTTCTGAGGTCTTCTTCGATTTCTTTCTTCAAAGACTTGAAGTTCCTGTCATACAGATCTTCCACTTGCTTGGTTGGAGTCACACCAAGATACTTTATATTGTTTGTGGCTATTGTGAAGGGTGTTATTTCCCTAACTTCTTTCTAAGCCTGCTTGTCCTTTGACTATAGGAAGGCTACTGATTTGCTTGAGTTGATTTTATAACCAGCCACTTTGCTGAAGATTGTTTATCAGCTGTAGGAGTTCTCTGGTGGAGTTTTTTGGGTCACTTAAGTATACTATCATATCATCTGCAAATAGTGATAGTTTGACTTCTTCCTTTCCAATATGTATCCTTTTGACCTCCTTATGTTGTCTAATTGCTCCAGCTAGAACTTCAAGTACTATATTGAAAAGATATGGAGAGAGAGGGCAGCCTTGTCTAGTCCTTGATTTTAGTGGGATTGCTTCAAGTTTCTCTCCATTTAGTTTGATGTTGGCTACTGGTTTGCTGTATATTGCTTTTACTATGTTTAGGTATAGGCCTTAAATTCCTGTTCTTTCTAGGACTTTTAGCATGAAAGGATGCTGAATTTTGTCAAATGCATTTTTAGCATCTAATGAAATGATCATGTGGGTTTTTTTTTCTGTGAGTTTGTTTGTGTAGTGAATTGCATTGATGGATTTCTGTATATTGAACCATCCCTGCATTCCTGGGATGAAGCCTACTTGATCCGTGGATGATCGTTTTGATGTGTTCTTGGATTCAGTTGGCAAGAATTTTATTTAGTATTTTTGCATCGATATTCATATGGGAAATTGGCCTATAGTTCTCTTTCTTTGTTGGATGTTTGTGTGGTTTTGGTATCAGCGTAATTGTGGCTTCATAGAAAGAGTTGGGTAGTGTTCCTTCTGTTTCTATTTTGTGGAATAGTTTGAAGAGTATTGGAGTTAGGTCTTCTTTGAAGGTCTGATAGAATTCTGCACTAAAACCATCTAGTCTCGAAGAACCAGCTCCTGGTTTTGTTGATTCTTTGTATGGTTCTCTTTGTTTCTACTTGATTGATTTCATCCCTGAGTTTGAAGATTTCCTGTCTTCTACTCCTCCTGGGTGAGTTAGCTTCTTTTTGTTCCAGGGCTTTCAGGTGTGCCATTAAGCTGCTAGTGTATGCTCTCTCCAGTTTTTTTTTTTTTTTTTTTTTTTTTGGAGGCACTCAGAGCTATGAATTTTCCTCTTAGCACTGCTTTCACTGTGTCCCATAGATTTTGGGTATGTTGTGCCTTCATTTTCATTAAATTCTAAAAAGTCTTTGACTTCTTTCTTTATTTCTTCCTTGACCAAGCTATCATTGAGTAGAGTATTGTTCAGTTTCCATGTGTATGTGGGCTTTCTGTTGTTTTTGTTGCTATTGAAGACCACTTTTACTCCATAGTGATCTGATAGGAGGCATGGGATTAGTTCAATCTTCTTATATTTGTTGAGGTCTGTCTTGTGACCAATTATATGATCAATTTTAGAGAAGATACCATGAGGTGCTAAGAAAAAGGTATATTCTTTTGCTTTAGGATGAAATGTTCTATATCTATTAAATCCAGTTGGTCCAAAACTTCAATTAGTTTCACTGTGTCCCTGTATATAGTTTCTGTTTTCCTGATCGGTCCATTGAGGAGAGTGAAGTGTTTAAGTCACCAACAATTATTGTGTTAGGTACAATGTGTGCTTTGAGCTTTAGTAAAGTTTCTTTTACAAATGAGGGTGCCCTTGCATTTGGAGCATAGATGTTCAGAATTGAGAGTTCTTCTTGGTGCATTTTTCCTTTGACCAGCAATAAGTGTCCATCTGTGTCTCTTTTGATGATTTTAGGTTGAAAGTCAATTTTATTTGATATTATAATGGCTATGCTGGCTTGTTTCCTGAGACCATTTGCTTGTAAAATTGTCTTCCAGCCTTTTATTCTAAGGTAGTGTTTGTCTTTGACACTGAGATGTGTTTCCTGTGTGCAGAAAAATATAGGGTCCTGTTTCCATATCCAGTCTGTTAGTCTATGTCTTTTTATTGGGGGACTGAGTCCATTGATGTTAAGAAATATTAAGGAATAGTGACTATTACTTCCTGTCATTTTTGATGTTATTTTTTTATATTTGATAGGTTATCTTCTTTTGTGTTTGATGAAAGAAGGTTACTATCTTACTTTTTCCAGGGTGTAATTTCCCTCCTTGTATTGGTGTTTTTTCCCTATTATCCTTTGTAGGGCTGAGTTTATGGAAAGATATTGTGTAAATTTGGTTTTGTCATGGAATATCTTGGTTTCTCCATCTAGTGTGATTGAGAGTTTTGCTGGGTATAGTAGTTTTGGCTGGCATTTGTGTTCTCTTAGAGTCTGCATGAGATCCGCCCAGGATCTTTTAGCTTTCATGGTCTCTGGTGAGAAGTCTGGTGTGATTCTGATAGGTCTTCCTTTATGTTACTTGGCCTTTTTCTCTTACTGCCTTTAATATTCTTTGTTTAGTACATTTGGGGTTTTGATTATTATGTAATGGGAGGTATTTCTGTTCTGGTTCAGTCTGTTTGGAGTTCTGTAGGCTTCTTGTATATTCATGGGCATCTCTCTCTTTAGGTTAGGGGAGTTTTCTTCCATAATTTTGTTGAAGATATTTGCTGGCCCTTTAAGTTGCAAATCTTCACTCTCATCTATACCTATAATCCTTAGGTTTGGTCTTCTCATTGTGTTCTGGATGTTTTGGGTTACAAGCTCTTTGCATTTTGCATTTTCTTTGACTGTTAAGTCCATGGTTTCTATGGTATCTTTGGCATCTGAAATACTTTCTTCTATCTCTTGTATTCTGTTGTTGATATTTGCCTCTATGGCCCCTGATTTCTTCCCAAGGTTTTCTATCTCCAAAGTTGTCTCCCTTTGCAATTTGTTGTTTCTACTTCTGTTCTTAGATCCTGGATGGTTTTGCTCAGTTCCTTCACTTGCTTGTTTGTGTTTTCCTATAATTCTTTAAGAGATTTTTATGTTTCCTCTTTCATGACTTCTGCCTGTTGACCCAAGTTCTACTGTATTTCTTTATGTGATTTTTTGCATTTCCTTCTTATTGGCTTCTATCTTTTAACCCATATTCTCCTGAGTTTCTTTAAATGATTTTTGTGTAAGGGCTTCAAACTTTTGATCCATTTTCTCCTGTATTTCTTTAAGAGATTTATTTATGTCCTTCTTGTGTTCCTCTAACAGCATCATGACCAGTGATTTTAAATCCAAATATTGTTTTTCTGGTGTGTTGGGGTATCCAGGACTTCCTGTTGTCAGAGAATTGGGTTCGATGCTGCTATATTGCCTTGATTTCTGTTAGTAACATTCCTACATTTGCCTTTTGCCATCTGGCTATCTCTGGTGTTAGTTGGTCCCATTGTCACTGGCTGGTGCTTGAACCCCCTGTGAGCCCGTAAGGCTATTTCCACACCACTGGATGACTGGGTTTCCCCTGGCACAGAATGCTGATGTGCTGCCCTCCTCTTGGGTGCTGTTGGACCCCTGGTGTATCTTGACCCAAGCAATGTTATACTCAGGTTGTCTCTGTGAACCTGGTGCTGTTTGTCTGCTCCATCAGGGAGCGAAGATGGCGGTGGGAAGCCCCTCCAAGTGCTGACCACCCTGCAGTTCACAGGACCCACACCTGGCTGGCACACAGACAAACTGCTAATCTGCCCAGTCTCCAGAGCTCTTCAACTCGTGATATCTCAGTACCTGGGGTGGCTTGTCCTGTCCGACCGGCAGCCAGCTTTGCAGTTTCATGAGGTCCCATTTATCAATTGTTGATCTTAGAACTTGAGTCATTTGTGTTTTGTCCAAGAAATTGTCTCCTGTACCAATGTATTCAAGGGTACTTCTCACTTTGTCTTCTATGAGACTTCGTGTATCCAGTTTTATCTTGAGGTGCTTGTTTGACTTAGACTTGAATATTGTGCAGAGTAAGAAATATGGATGTATTTGCATTCTTTTACATGCAGACATCCAGTTATACCAGCACCATCTGTTGGGTTTCTTTTTCCCATGATATGGTTTTGGATTCTTTACAAAAATCAAGTCTGTGGGTTTCTTTCCAGGTTTTTGATTGGATCCACTGATCAATGTGTCTGTTTCTGTACAAATACTATGTAGTTTTTATCACTATTGTTCTGTAGCACAGTTTGAGATCAGGGATAATGATACCTCCAGAAGTTCTTTTATTGATCAGGATTGTTTTGGCTATCCTGGGGTTTTTGGTTTTTCCATACGAGGTTGAAATTCTTTTTTCAAAGTCTATAAAATTTGTGTTGGAATTTTGATAAGGATTGCATTGAATCTGTAGATTGCTTTTGGTAAAACAACCATTTTCACTATGTTAATCCTACCTATCCATAAGCATGGGAGATCTTTCCATCTTCTGATATCTTCTTCATAGTTTTTCTTCAGAGACTTGAAGTTCTTGTCATGTAGATCTTTTACTTGCTTCGTTAGAGTTACAACAAGATATTTTATATTATTCATGACTTTTATAAATGGTGTTGTTGCCTAATTTCTTTCTTGGCCCATTTATCATTTGTATAAAGGAGGCCTACTGACTTCTTTGAGTTAATGTTGTATCCAGCCACTTTGCTAAAGGTATTTATAAGCTGTAGTTCTCTGGTCAAATTTTTGGGGTAGCTTATATATACTATCATATCATTTGCAAATAATATATATTATCATATTATTTGCAAATAGTGATACTTTAACTTCTTCCTTTCCAATTTGTATCTGTTTGATCTTCTTTAGTTGACTTATTTCTCTGGTTAGAACTTCAAGTACTATATTGAATAGTTAGGAAGAGAGTGGGTAGCCTTGTCTTGTTGCTTATTATAGTGGAAATGCTTTAAGTTTTTCTCCATTTAGTTTGATGTTGGCTACTGGTTTGCTGTATATTGCTTTGATTATGTTTAGGTATGTGATCCTATTTCTCTAATTTCCCTGGCTTCTCTAATACCTTTTACATGAAAGGGTGTTGGATTTTATCAAATGCTTTTTCAGCATCTATTGAGATAATCATGTGACTTTTTTTCTTTCAGTTTGCTTATATAGTGGACTACATTGTTGGATTTTCATATACTGAACCATCCCTGCATCCCTGGGATGAACCTACTTGATCTTGATGGATGATGTCTTTGATGTGTTCTTGGATTCTGTTTGTAAGAATTTTATTGAGTATTTTTGTGTTGATATTCACAAGTGAAATTGGTCTGAAGTTCTCTTTCATTTTTGAGTCTTTGTGTGGTCTAGGTGTCAGATTAACTGTGGCCTCATAGAATGAATTAGGTAGTGTTCCTTCTGTTTTTATTTTGTGAAATATTTTACAGAGTATTTGTACTAGCTCTTCTTTGGATGTCCATAGAATCCTACACTAAAACTGACTGGCCCTAAGCTTTTTTTTTTAATGACTGATTCTATGTTTTTAGAGTTCATGGGGCTGTTTAAATAGTTTATCTGATCTTGACTTAACTTTGGTAAATGGTATCTGTCTAGAAAAATTTCCATTTCATTACAATTTTCCAATTTTGTGGAGTACAGGTTTTGAAGTAAGACCTAATGATCCTTTGAATTTCCTCAGTGTCAGTTGTAATGGTTCCCTTTTCATTACTGATTTTGTTTATTTGGATACTGTTTCTTTGACTCTTGGTTAGTTTAGCTAAGGGTTTGAGAAGTGGAAACTTAAAGGTTCTTTGGAAAGTCTATTGGATGGTGTTTTGCTAGGGCAAACATATGAAGGAACATTTCATTAATGTAGACACAGGTGCGAAAAGCTAAGGCAGACTCGTGAAGAAACGTTTTACTGAAGCAGACACAGGTGAAAGGATGTTCCGCTAAAACAAGCACATGGAAGGACACACGATGAAGGACTTTTCACTAAGGACAAGATATACTGGTCCACCTTACATTGAATAGTTGAGCTAGCTACATTTGTCAGGGCACCACAGAGAGAAACAAACCAAAAAAAATTCTGGAAATATACTGCAGTTTGTGGCCACTTCCAAGGACTCTGGCTAATTTGTAATGGATATTCTTTTAAAAAATGACCCAACTCGTTCCCATGCCTGTCATAACTGCAGGAGAACCAACCACAGCCTGCAGAGCCCAATCCAGGCCCTCAGGTCTCCCGTGGCTACTGGCCTAGCGCAGTCTCACTCTCTGACTGCCATCTCTCTGACTGGGAACCCCAAGTTTCTCTCGCTTCCACCCAGGGCCCACACTACCCAGGAGCTGCCAGCTCCTATAGTTCCCCAGACCATGGTTCCCCAAATTACCTGGTAAAACAGACTCTCAGTACTTAATTAATTTGCCAGTTAGGTTCATGGTATATGAAACTCACAATTACAAGATGTCAATTTACAATGATAAAAGTCTTATCCCCATTTCTAACCTTTAGGCAAGTTTACATCTGATTCTATCTTGGCACACTTCCCCACCCCCCCAGCCCCCTCATACACACACACACACACACACACACACACACACACACCATGCTCTTGCATCCCTCGGCCTCTCTCCCTAGCTCCTCCTCCCCCCCCCTTCTCCAATCACTGGTCTCTCACTGCCTCAATGTGAACAGATAGGAAATATCTTGCAACACTAATTGAATGCACATGCTGAGGCAGGACTCACACTGTGGCAAGACCAGTGCTGAGACAAGGCACATGGAGGGCACGTGTGCTCAAAGGGTATACATTGGACTCCATGGCAGCCAAAGACCTTTCCAGTTTCCACCTGTGCCAGGAACAGAGCCTCGGCTCTAGATCGAAACCCACAGTCCACAACCCAGTTGCAACTCGACTCCCCAGGTATTCTGAAACATCCAGGATCACAGGATCACAGGATCACAGGAAGGACAGGCTCCAGTCAAAGACAGGGAGGCCAGATAACACCAGAGATAACCAGAAGGTAAGAGGCAAGCATAAGAACATAAGCAACAGAAACCAATTTGACTTGGCAACATCAGAACCTAGTTCTCCCACCACAGAAAGTCCTGGATACCCCAACACACCTATAAAGCAAGATTCAAATCTAAAGTCTCATTTCATGAAGATGATAGAAGATTTTAAGAAGGACACAAATAACTCAACAGAAGAATGGATACAGAAAATGTGGTACATTTACACAATGCAGTACTTACTACTCGGCAATTAAAAACAACGACTTCATGAAATTCTCAGTCAAATGGATGGAACTAGAAAATATCCTGAGTGAGGTAACACAGACTTTAAGCACGCAAATGGTATGCACTCACTGATAAGTGGATATTAGCCCAAAAGCTCACAATGCCCATGATACAATCCATGCACATGACCATATGGAGTTTAGAAGGAAGGAAGATCAGGGTGTGGATGCTTCAGTCCTGCATTGAGGGGGGCAACAGAATGATCGTGGGAGGTGGGGAGAGAGGAGGACCTGGGAGGGAGAGAGGAGGGGGAGGAAATAAGGGGCACAGTATCAAGAACTGGAGGAGAAGTGAGAAAGGTAAAGAGGGTCAGGAAATCGAACAAAAATACGTAGCAAGGGGAATGAGGAATGGGGGATAGTCACTGGAGGATCCCAGACACCAGGGAAGCATGAGGCTCCCAAAACCCAACAGGAATAACTTTAGTCAAAATGTGCAGAGGAGAGGAAGATAGAACCTGTAGAGACCACCTCCAGTAGATTGGCACAGCCCCCATGGAGGTATGGTGCCACCCACCCATCTCAAAGTCTTTAACCCAGAAATGTCACTGTTCAAAGAAAGAACAGGGACAAAAAATGGAACCGAGACTTGTGGATAGCCCTGGGCTTGTGTTTTGATGCAATTTCCACTCCTCAGAGGGGCGGCAGATGAGGAGTTGCCTTGTGAACCTTCTCCACACCTTAACTTTTCAAATAAAGGCTTGAGCCAATGATTGGGCAAGAGGAAGTGGGAGGAGCTGAGAGTCTAGGGGAGGAGCCACAGGGGATAAAGAGGAGGGAGAGGAGCTGGAGGGGAGGGGGGAGGAGTTAGGAGTGGGGAGTGGGGATGGGGTGGGCGGGGTTGACGGAGAGGCTGGAAAGAGAGAAGCACATGGCCTAGAGAAACCACAAGTTATATGGGATAATATATATGGGAATAGAATAGTGTAGTGGGAGATCTGCCCAGTCTAGGCTTATAGCTTGTTTTGTTAACTGATTGAGATTTCTTTTACTGGGGAAATGGGTTGGAAACAACGTAGCAACAGAAACTGAAGGAAGGGCCATCCAGGGACTGCCCCACCTGGGAATCCAACATCTCTGCGGACACCAAACCCAACACTGTTGTGGTCAAGAGGTGCTTGCTGATAGGAACCTGGTGTGTTGGTTCCTTGGGCAGTCAGACAGCAACTGACCAATGCAGATGTGGATGCTTGGAGGCAGCCCTCAAACTGAGCTCAGGGAACCTGGTGGGGGAGCTGGCAGAAGGACTGGAGAAGCAGAGGGGGATCGCACCCCCATTGGAAGAACAACATAGGCTAGCCTGACCACCCAGTTCTCCCAGAGACTAGACCACCAACCTAGGAGTGTACCTGAAGGGATCTAGATACATATGTAGCAGAGGATGGCCTTGCCTGATAGCAGTGGAAGGTCCTGGGAAGGTTTGATGCCCCAGCATAGGAAAATAGTGGAGCAGTGGGGTGGGAGAGGGTGGGTGGGTAGAGGAACACCCTCATACAGGCAAAGGGGAGGGGGAGGGCAGATGTGGGATGGGAGATTGGAAAATAAATAAATAAATAAATAAATAATTGCTCCAAAGAACCTTTCTAAACAGGTTCATTTCCTCGATAGTCTTTCTTTTTCTACTACCTCTGGTGGGTGGTAGGTTACAAGAAAAGTTAAAACATTTAAGAACTATCATTAAAAATAAGGCTTAAAAAATTAAAATTGCAGGTTTGTCTGATTGATTTTCTCAAAGAACCAGATCTTTGGTTGATTCTTTGTATTTTTAGTGGAAAGATACTGTTTAAATCTGGTGTTGTCATGGAATATCTTGATTTCTCCATCTATGGTAAAGGACAGTTTTACTGGGTATAGTAACCTGGGCTGACATCTGTGGTCTCTTTGGGTCTTCAAGGCATCTGCCAAAGCCCTAGCTTTTAGAGTCTCAATTGAGAAATCATGTGTAATTCTGATAGGTCTGTCTTCATATACTACTTGGCCCTTTCTCTTTGCAGCTTTTAATATTCTTTCTTTGTTCTGTACATTTAGTGTTTTGATTATTATGTGACAGAAATATTTTCTTTTCTGGGCCAATCTACTTGGTGTTCTAAAAGCTTCTTGTACATTTATAAGCATCTCTTTCTTTATGTTAGGGAAACTTTCTTCTATGATTTTGTTGAAGATGTTTTCTGAGCCTTTAAGCTGGGAATCTCCTCCTTCTTCTATTCCTATCATTAGTTTTGGTCTTTTCATAGGGTCTCAAATTTCCTGGCTGTTTTAAATCGTGAACTTTTTACACTTTGCATTTTTTTTTTACCAATCTATTGATTTCTTCTATTCTATCATCTATGCTTGAGATTCTCTCGTCTATCTCCTGTATTCTGTTGGGAATGCTTATGTTTGTAGTTCCTGTTCTCTTTTCTAGGTTTTCCATCTCCAAAATTGCCTCTGTTTCTGTTTTCTTTATTGCTTCTATTTCCCTTTTCAGGTCTTAGACCGTTTTATTTATATCTTTTACCTATTTGATTATATTTTAAGGGGTTTACTCATTTACTCTTTAAAGGCCTCTATCATCTTTATAAGACTGAATTTTAAAATCATTTCCTTGTGCTTCAATTTCATTAGTATACCCAGGGTTTGCTGTAGCGGGTTAGCTGGACTCTGACAGTGCCATATTGCCCTGGGCCTTGTTCATTGTGTTCTTAGCCTGTCCTTTAGGGATCTGGGTTTCCTTGGTGTTGGCTGGATGGTCCTGATGCCAGCAGAACTTCTTGGGAAGGTGGAGGGAGCGGTAGGCCAGGCAGTTGATGTTAGTGTCGGGAAAATCCCACTAGCTAAGAACTGGTGGGGCAATGTTCCAAGCTGGTCCCTCTTGGGGCCATGAAGGCCTCCAAAGGGGAGCATGACTCTCTTGGGGGTTCTGCAAGGCTTCTCAGAATCAAAGTGCAAGCCCATAAATAGACAATGAAGGTCAGAAGACTGTATGTAAGTCATCTCTGCCAACTGTGTCCTGAGAGGCCATGGTAGGAAAGGACTGATAGAACAGTGTTCTAAGCTGGATAATCTTGGGCCTACCACAGGCCTCCACCACTGGTCTCTTCTTCTTCTTCTTCTTCTTCTTCTTCTTCTTCTTCTTCTTCTTCTTCTCCTTTTTCTTTTCTTTTTATTTTTTTGTTTGGTTTGGTTTTGCTTTTTCGAGACAGGGTTTCTCTGTATACCCCTGGCTATCCTGGAACTCACTCTGTAGACCAGGCTGGCCTTGAACTCAGAAATCTGCCTGCTTCGGCCTCCCAAGTGCTGGGATTAAAGGTGTGCACCACCACTGCCCAGCTGGTCTCTTATTAATTACTGCTAATTTCTTAGCTCCAGCTAACCAGCATCAATTTTCCCAGTAACTTCTTCTATTCTTGACCCTAAAGCCAGAGACACATGGCAGAATCTGTCCAGTTCTGCAGCTTGCTGGAGTTGAAACATCTCTCCTTGTTTTATTACATGCCTATGTTTGGCTGTCCTGGAACTTGCTCTGTTAGCTGACCTTGAAGTCAGAGATTTTCATGCCTGTGTCTCTTGAATTCTGTGGTTAAAGGCATGTACCATTGTAGCAGAATTTCCCCCCAATTAATTTAAATATTAGTACAACAAGAAGCCTGTGATTAGTCAGTCAGTGGAAGGTGGGTGGAAATTTTAAAAGATGGGAGAGAGAGGACAGAAGAGAAGGAAGGAAGATGGAAGAAGGGAAAGATGATCCAGATTCCACAAGGCTTTAAATAGCCACAAGCAGCTATGAATATCTTATAAGAGATGGATAATTACGGGACAATTTGTTTATGGTGGGGAATTTATATCATTATCAGTTGACTCTGGAATTATTGTATGGGCATCTTGTGACTTGAGAATTTATTAATATACAAATCTGACTGATTAATTATAAGTTTCAAAAGTTTTGATTTACTGGGTAAAGGGGATTTGTGACAACTAGCCACAGGGGGTAGATGGCTGAGAAGGTAGAAGCAGCTCTGAGGCAGGTGAACTGAAGCAGGGTCATGGGGCCCAAGAGTAGCTGGGTATACGGAGGATGGTGCCGCTTTTTTAGTATTTCCTGCAACAGGAAGATTTCAAAGCTCTGAGTCAGAGTCTCCAAGAGATGAAAACAGGCCAGCCATTGCCCACTAGAGCTCAGTTGGTAGAGCATGAGACTCTTAATCTCAGGGTCATGGGTTTGTGCCCCATATTGGGCGCCACCTTTTCCTATTGCCAGCATGGCAGGCCAGGCTCTGGTGGGCAAGAATCCACTAGAAATTTAAGATTATTAGCCTGAGAATTAGAGTTTTATTTTCTAAGTGACAGAAAGGTGGCACTGGGATCAGTCATGTGGATTCAATTGCAGGAACTTTGAAACAAAGAAAGAGGGCTCTGAGGTCCCCTACTGTGGAGAGACAAGATGGCTGCTCTGAGTTAGAGAGCCAGAGAATGGAAGCTGCCTACATCTTGGGACAGATATTGACTTAACTGTGAATTTATGAAACTGGGATTATTTGCTTTTAGGATAGATTTATATACAGATTTTGTCTGAATTTAGCCTATGGTTCAGAACTAGGATAGAGAAAAGTAGTCACTGACTCCAAGTAGAGAGGGCAGTGATGTTTACCTGCTATGAACAGTTATTAATTAATAAATGTCTGTGTCTCCAGGTAGAGAGCTCAACAGATAGATGGTATAACAGGATGGCTGCTCTAGGCAGTGAGCTTAACAAATTAAAAATTACCTGCTTCCTATAGGCAGATATTAGTGAAAGTTTGAATTAATTGCTTTAAAGATGGTATAAAGATATATTGCTCTAACAAATTTTACAGGATACTCAAATTCTGTCTAATGTGGGCTCCACAGGAATTTGGGGGTTAAATCCTGGTTTGACTAGCTGCCTGCTTATAAGCAGGTATAGATAGAACTGTGAATTAATTGTTTTAACTATAGTATAATAGGTTTGCAAGATAACTATCTCATATTATTTAATGTGGGATCCACAGGAATTCTGGATTATTAGCCTGCATGGCAAAATAGAAAAAGCCTAAGAACAGGCTCATACAGTGTTTTCGTTTACTTCATTTGTTTTCAAATGGGTGTGATTTTGAGTTTTGTGGTTATATTACTCCTCTGGGAGAGAGGCCAAAATAAGGTTTTTCTGGTTACAGGCTCAAAGATATGCTGATTTGAGAGAAAGGTTTTGTCTTTGCATTTTTAGAAAAGGTGATTAGTATCTATACACCTTCCATAGTAATGCAGATCAGATATGATGAAGGGAAACCCCCAGAAGAACTAGATTCCAGAGAATCAAATTATAAAGTTATCTTGATGATACTAACATTTTGTTTTAAGATTTGTGTATTATAGAATATTCAGCCTTGGCAAGTCTCATCGTCAGACATGCTGAACTAACCTGCTTGAACTCCTGACATCTTGGACTTTCAGCCAGATCCAGTCAGGACATAGACATCAGAGACTAAAACAATCATTCATTGGTGTGGCCTTCTTAAAGCCAACCAATTCCCCCATTTTTCCTACCCTTCCCTCCCTTCATAAATATCTCAATGCCCATAATCAGCTTGAAGAAGTTATGAAGAGTCTTCATCCCAGTTCCCTGGGCTTTGGGCTGGAGGTGGTTATCCGACAATTGCCTTCTGGGGAATTTAGAAATGATCATAATTGTAACTGGGATGAAATAGCTAGAATTGATTGTATAGCCATAATCTCATTTGGTAGAAATCTTTATAATTGTTACTACGTTGAAGTCATAATTTCTTATTTTGGTACAGAATTTATTTTGACATAGAATCAAAGTTGCATTGGTATAAATTTCTTCAATTGATATAAAAACTTTAAAAGTTCAGGGCTTGGGGGAGAGGGGGGGAGAAAAAAAAGAAAAAAAAAGTTCAGGGCTTGAACCCAGTCCTTCTATAACTGTTATAAACTGATCTGAGATGTTTAAGCCTGTGAGTTAAGGGCCAAATAGCAAATTCATGTCAGAAATCCACAGTATGAGACATATAATGTTATTTATGCACTGCTTGTTAAGACAAACCTGCTCCTAACAGCTTTCCATTTGTGGATTCAAAGAAGCAGCTGAGCCTCTATTCCTCCAGGTGAGGTTGTACATTGTGGCAAGGTGGCCACTGGGCAGAAATTGCCCATCTCTCCTGTAGACCTGTACTGTCCTTGAGAGGACACAAGTTACATGTCAGGACAGCTTAGTTCTGCCAAGACAGAATAAGCTAGTCCTTAATAATTTCTGTTTTTCACGTCTGTCAGATTATCCTGGGCCAGAAGGCTGAAGACTGATGCTCAAACTTCCTGACTTACTAGGGCTTTATAGGTAGGCAGCTGTCTCGCAATTTTTCTCAGTTCTGGAAGCTGTGTTAGGCTTCCTATATTTCAGATAGTATTGGTCACTCTTGGATTTCTGATGGGATCAAAAGACTATTTATAGTCTTCATGGCTAACCCAGGCTATTTAACATTGAGAAAATATATTTGAGAAGATAGTTTTCAGGCAGTATACAAGCTAAACCAGGACATAACTTATGGAAGTATAAGTTTTTAAAGTTAGGATAGATAACAGAGTATTCTATTTAATTGACAAAAATTATGTACTGGGTGTTAGGTCTATTTGTACTTTATAAATTACAAAATGGTAATAGTTGTACTCAAATTATATCTGAGATAAAGAGTCTTTTAAGTGGACAGAGAGTGGGAAGTGTTGTGGATGGCCCTGGTGCTGTTTGTATTTTGATGTTAATTCCATTTTCCCAGAAGTGCCTGTCTGGAGCAAGGAATGAGGCACTTACTCAGATGACTTCTTGTGAACCTTCCCTTAATGAATAAAGGAACCAATCACTGGGTGAGTAGGCAAGACTTCTAGGTTGGACAGAGGAAGAGAGAAGGAAGGAGAGAGATAGGGGCTCTCCTATCTCTTGGATGGGAACAGCAAGAGGACAAGATGTAGCTACTAGTGTCTCCTGGTTTAGATGGGGAATCTGCAAGGATTCACCACCAGAGGATTTAGATTTAATATGGCTTACAAGATTAGGATTCTAGTTGTTGAGCCCAGTGATTGAGTTACCATTGTTTCTGAACTAAGATCCTGTGGTGTTTTCCTTCATGTGGTGACTCAACTGGGTTCCAGAAAGTGTGGATTTGCCAGATGTGCACCACAACAGGCTGTGAGAGTTTTGAAGCATGGGGCTGGCATGGTAGCGACTCACCAGTGGGAACTTAGTGAGCTGGGTGGAGAGATTTTGGAGCTCCGAGTCAGAGAGTCTCCACAAGATGAGAACAGGCTGGCCATTGCCCACCAGAACCTGGCTGCCAGCCCTCCAGCGCCCTGCAGGAATAGTGTGGATTCATTTTTTATTATTTCCTGCAACTTACCACTATGCCTGAACCTAAGCTTTTCATGGTCACTATTCACATTCTTCCCAACAAAAGCATGGTCAGACCTATCACAGCAATACCTCACTCCTGATACCAAATTCTGTCTTAGGGTTTCATTGCTGTGAAGAGACACCATGACCAAGACAACTTTTATAAAAGACAACATTTAATTGGGGCTGGCTTACAGTTCCAGAGGTTCAGTCCATTATCATTATGGAGGGAAGCATGGCAGCATCCAGGTAGTCATGGTGCTGGAGAAGGAGCTGAAAGTTCTACCCCTTGGTCCCAAGGCAGGCAGAAGGAGACTCACTTCTGCAGGGAGCTAGGAGGATGCTCTCCTTCCACACTGGGTAGGGCCTGAGCATAGAAGTCACACAGTGGCACACTTCCTCCAAGGCCACACCTACTGCCACAAGGCCATGACTCCAAATAGTGCCACTGCCTATGAACCAAGAATATTCCAACCACCATGAATGCCAACTTCCATTTCCACTTTATATTATCGGAGCCTATTATAAAAAAGATATACACAAAAAGATATGGCTCAGCAGTTAAGAGCACTGACTGCTCTTCCAACGGTCCTGAGTTCAAATCCCAGCAACCACATGGTGGCTCACAACTATCCAGAATGAGATCTGATGCCCCCTTCTGGTGTGTCTGAAGACAGCTACAGTGTACTTAGATATAACAATAAATAGAATCTTTGGGCCAGAGCAAGCAGGACTGAAACAAACGGGGCCAACTGGAGCAAGTAAGGCCGACCAGAGTGAGCAGAGGTCCTTTTTCTTTCTTTCTCTTTTTTAGATTTATTTATTCATTATATATAAGTACTCTATAGCTGTCTTCAGACACCCCAGAAGAAGGAGTCAGATCTTGTTATAGATGGTTGTGAGCCATCATGTGATTGCTGGGAATTGAACTCAGGACCTTCGGAAGAGCAGTCAAGTGCTCTTAACTGCTGAGCCATCTCTCCAGCCCCGCCTTTAAGATTATTTTATTTATTTGATGTATATGAGTACACTGTAGCTATACAGATGGTGGTGAGCCATCATCTGGTTGCTGGGAATTGAACTCAGGAACTCTGGAAGAGCAGTCAGTGCTCTTAACCACTGAGCCATCTCTCCAGCGAGCAGAGGTCCTGAATTCAATTCCCAGCAACCACATGATGGCTATCTGTACAGCTACAGTGTACTCATATACATAAAATAAATAAATATTTTTAAAAAGATAAACACATATTGTTGAATCACTATCAAATGAACTATTATTTAGACAATGATTCTATTTTTATAGTTTTATATTTGTCAAGTTATGATTACATTTATCTCTTGCTATTCCTCCCTTCAAACTATCTCATATGTCCTCTCTTGGCTTTCTTTCAAATTCATCTTTTGTTTTATTAACTGCTATTGGATGCATATATGTATATGATGTATATTATTGTATGTGTATGTATATGTATACACATTTCTAAATATAGCCTCCTTGGTCTATATAATATTATTTTATGAATAGTTTCAGGGTTGACCATTTGGTATTAGATAACCAATTAGTATGTTCTCTCTGTAAAGACCAATCCTACTCCCAAATTTCCTCAGATAATTTGCATCTTGCTATTCTCTACTTTTTGATCCCCAAACTCCATATCCTGGCCAATGATCCTTCTTTACTTTCTAGTTTTTATGGTTACTGCAAGTTGTCTATTCACATCTGAAGATTTGGGACTAGGAGCCTAGAATGAGAGAGAACATCTGGCATTTGTCTTTCTGGGTCTGGGTTACCTCACTCAATAAGATATTTTCTAGTTCATTCATTTAATTACAGAGCTCATTATTTCATTTTTCTCTGCAACTGAATTGGATACCATCATGTATATGTGCTATATCTTCATTTGGCATCCATTGTCAGTTGAATGGCATTTAGCTTGGTCCTGTTTCCCAGATAATGTGAATAAGGCATCAATGAACATAGCTGAGCAATTATCTGTGGAGTAGGATGTCAAGTTGATACCCAGTAGTAGAATAGCTGGATCTTGTGACCTGCTTCCATATTCCTGAGGAGTGATGACACTGATTTGCAATGTGGCTGTACAAGTTTTCACTCCCAGGAAGCAATGGATAAATGTTCCATTAACTCACATCCTCACCAGCATGCACTATCATCTGATTTATTGATCTTTGTTGTTCTGACTGGTATAAGATAAATACCAAAGTAGTTTTGATTTGCATTTCCCTAATGGGTGATGAATATTTCTTTAAGAATTTTCAGTCATTTCAGTTTCAACTTTTGGGAATTCTCTGCTTAATTCTGCAATGCATTTATAAATTGAGTTATTTGTTTTCGTGGCATCCATTTTTGTTCTTTATATATTTTGTATACTAACCCTCTAAAAAATATGTATAATTAGAAAAGATATTTTCCCATTCTGTAGCCTGTCACTTTGTCCGGATGATAGTGTTCTTTGCCATAAAGAAGCTTTTCAGCTTAATGGGGTCCTATTTATTAATTATTGGTCTTAGTCCCTATGCTATTAGTAACCTGTTTAGTAAATCTTTCCTATGCCAAGGAGTTCAAGTCTATTTTTCACTTTCTCTTCTATAAGATTCATGATTCTTTTGTTAGTGTCATTGATCCATTTGAAGTTTGGTTTTGTTCCGTGATAAATGTTATTTATAAGTGTGTGGGCTTATTTTCAGTCTTCAATTTGTCTCCAGTGATCAATATGTCTTTTTGTTATTATTACTACAACTCTGCAATACTTGAAACCTGAGATGGTGACGCCTCCAACAGCTCTTTTATTATTCAGAAATATTTATCTATCTATGCATAGTATTTTGTGTTACTATATAAAATTGTAAGTTGTCCTTTAATTTCCATGAAAAATTATGTTCTAGTTTTTAAGGGGATTGCTTTGGATCTGTAGATTGCTTTTGATAGGATTTTCATTTTCATTTTATTAACCATACTGTTCCATGAGCATTGGGGAATCTGTATATCTGTGTCTTCTTCAATTTATTTTTCAATGTATTAAAGTTTTAACTATACAGACTGTTCACTTCCTAGTTTAGAGTTATACCAAGATATTTTTTGAGGCTCTTGAGAAAGGTACTGTTTCCCTGATTTATTTCTTGGTCTGTTTGTCATTTGTATTTTGGAAGGATACTGGGTTCTGTGTGTTGCTTTTGTATCCTGCTACTTTTCTGAAAGTGTTTTTTGACTGCAAACTTCCTGGTGGGGGTTTTAGGAATCTTTTATTTATAAATAATGTCATCTGCAAATAAAGATACTTTGACTTTCTCCTTTCCTATTTGTATTCCCTTGATCTCCCTCATTGTCTTATTATCTAAGACTTCAAATACTATATTGAACAGGTATGGAAAGAGTAGACATTCTTATCTTGTTCCCGATTTCAGTTGAAATGCTTTGAGTTTTTCTCCACATAGGGTGATGCTGGCTGTGGGCCTGTAAGTTGTCTTTATTATATGATGTTATATTGCTTGTATCTCTAGTCTCTCTAGGACTTTTATTAGAAAGGAATATTGGATTTTGTCAAAGGCTTTGTCTCCATCTAATGTAAGGAGAAGCCTAAACTCATCCTGCAATGTCTCTCTTTCTTGATTCTACTTAACCCAGAACACCCACTAGAGGCCCTGGCCTTCAATTTCCTCTCTCTCTCTCTCTCTCTCTCTCTCTCTCTCTCTCTCCTCTATGTTTCCCTTGCTGGGCTTGAATCCCTGGGCTCAAGCATGTTCCTGCTTCAATATCCTAAAGAGTTGAAAGTCTGTGTCACTGTATCTAGCTCCTTTTAAAAAAAAAAACAGTGTTTTTATTAATTCTCTGGGCATTTCCATACATATTTTTACTATATTTATTCCTCCCAGCTCCTCCCATAACCATTCTCTCCACAGTCCCATCTCTTCTTCCTACTGTATGTCCTTCTTAATGGGCCCTTTTCCTGGTGATTCAGTATTTTTTTCTGCTTTCTTCTCTCACTTTTTTCCAACAAATCATTCTTTTGGAGTATCAAGATGACAGCCAATTTGACATGTTCTCATCCTCATTCAACAAAATGACAATTGAAGAACAGATCACTAAGTATAGGCTTTGTGACATAGAAGTAGAAATATTAAACTGATCCAACAATGACCCAATAGTGAATGTACTGTAGGAAGTTCATGCCTATAACCCATCACCCATGGTACTTGTGCTGTAGGAAGGTGATGCCTATAACCCAGAACTCATGGTGCATGTGGAAGACTCATACTTATAACACAGCACACACAATGCATGTACCATGGGAGGTTCATGCTTGTAGCCCAGCGCTAATGGTTCCTATCCCATGCATATAATACAGCACCTATGGTGCAGGTACTATTTTAGGCAAAAAACCTGTAATTCAACATTCATTGCACATGTGCTGTGAGAGTCTCACACCTGTTATTTCAGCACTAATGGTGGATTATACTAGGAAGCTGCTGTATTAGTCAGGGCTCTCTAGAGTAACAGAACTCACAAAATGAATACATATACAGAGAGGGGGGAAGATTTATTGGAATTTACAATAGCTGACTGTGAACAGAAAGTCCAAAACTCCAGTAGCTGTTCAGTCCACAAGGCTGAATGCTTTGGCTGATCTTCGGTATACTCTGGAATCCCAAAGAAGCAGGCTCCAATGCCAATGATGGAATGGATGTGCTAGCAAGACAAGGGAAAGCAGGCAGCAAGCTAATGTTTCCCCGGTAAAAGATGTATCTTCCTGCCTTAAGATCCAGATCAAAAGTACCTGTCTTCCTACCTCAAAGGTCCAGATTAGAAGGAAATTCACCCATTTCAAACCAAGCAAAAATAATCTCTCACAGTGTACCCTCCATTTCTAGATTATAGTTCATTCCAAACATAGTCAAGTTGACAACCAAGAATATCTAACACATTGTCATACACAATCATATCTACTTAAGTCATGGTTAATTCCCAAATAAAAACAATAAGCAGGCCATAATAACACATAAATGTAACTATCGTATATGTACAATCACAAATGCAATATATATTTAACCAGGTCATAATTATGCCTAACACAATTATGCCTAACACATCTTTCATACAACTACAAATACGCTATAAATTTAAAACATTCTTTAGTATCTTGAACTTAAATGATAACCATTGACATTCTCTTAAATGTTGTTACAACACATGATAAAGAAATTAAAAGAAAAATATCTGTACAAAAACATTTTTAACAAAATACAGCAGAAACACTCAAGTCAACTATAATTTTCTCTTCTGTAACTGGTCACATGACCTTAACACTTCTGTTTCTCTCCATGTTTAGAAAGCACCTCAGTAGGTTGACGTGGAAACTTCTGGGTTCTTTGGGAAGTCGGTTGTGTTGGGTGGTGTTTTACTGGGGCAAACACATGTAGGAGTGTTTTCCTGAAGTGGGCACAGGAGAAAGGCTAAGGCAGACTTGTAAATGAATGTCTCACTGAAGCAGACATAGGAGAAAGCAAAACAAGCACATGAAAGGACATGTGATAAAGGATATTTTGCTAATGATATGCATGTATTGGTCTGTCTTATATAGCATAGTTGAGCTCAATTTATTGGATCACCATAGAGAGAGATATGCAAAGAAACTTCTGGTAGTGTGCTGCGATTTCCTGCCATTTCCTCAGACTTGGGCTGATTGGCAGAGTGATACCATCTGAGACAGACACACGTGCTGAGGTAAGACACGTGCGGAGGCGAGGCACACAGAGGACACGTGATGTTTGGAGAGTATAAACAGGCCTCCATGGACAGTGACGGAGGCTGAGCTTGGCTTGCTGGTACAGCTAGCTGGGCAACTCTTGTTGGTCTCGAGTCTTCACTGGCCCTCACTTCGCTGAGAGAGGTAGAGCAGAGGATTTCTGGCATTCCCCACCCCCACCCCCGCCCCCACGCCCCTGCCCACCACAGGCCCCTCCTGCTGACTCGTGTAGAAGCTGAGGCCTGGCTGTCTCTACTAGGTATCACCATTGCTGCTGATTCGGTGTTTGCTATCCCAACCCTACCGAACTGGATTGCTGAGACATCAGTGAAGTGTTTGTGAGTGGATGGAGTCGCCACTGTTAACCTGTCAATTTCCAGACAACACAGATGGAAGTTGCTCCAAAGAACCATGTCTAAACAGGTCCACTGACCCCCATATCCTTTCTTTTCCATGACCTCTGGTGGGTGGTGGGCTAAAATGGAGGTAAAAGCATTTAGAACCATCATTAAAAATAAGGGTTGAAAAACCTAAAGTGACAGCAGGTCTTGCCTCTTTCCCTGGAAGTGACTCACACCTTCATCCCTGAAGGGTCTGTGCCCTTTGCCATCCTTCCAGGACTAGGCTGTTGTAGTTTCTTTCCCTTTGACTTTAATCACAGGACATGGTACACCAAGAGACACCCTAAAGGATCTCCTGCACTCGGGGGATAATCTTTCTAACCTTCATGGTGGAGAAGCAATCCAATTTCCCTATAGTAATCTGGATCAATCACCCACTCTAACACTGTTACCCTTTCTTAGCCTCTTGGCCTAAGCCAATGTCCTTAAAGACATTAAAAGCCCAAAGTGACAAGGGGAAGGGGAGGGTGTCTGAGGTTCAACTTCAGTGAAGTTTGCTGCGGTTCCTGGAAGGAGTATTCCCTTCTTGGAACCAAAACTTCTAGACTAGCAGAACTTAAGGTCGTGGGAACAGGTGTAAGGGTCCAAAAGTCACTGAAGAAAGACCCTAGTATGCAAAGAAAGAGCAGTTATTCTACAGAAACATCTAGCTGTAAGGGTTACTGTTGTTCAGAATTGCAACAGAGATAGAGACATTGAGTCTCTCATAAAGAAGATATGCACCAGGCTGGAGAGATGGCTCAGAGGTTAAGAGCACTGACTGCTCTTGCAGAGGTCCTGAGTTCAATTCCCAGCAACCACATGGTGGCTCACAACCATCTGTAATGGGATCTGATGCCCTTTTCTAGCGTGTCTGAGGACAGCTACAGTGTACTCATATACAGAAAATAAATAAATAAATCATTAAAAAAAATAGAGGAAGAAGATCTATACCACAGGACCCCAGGTACAAAAACAGGAGATATTGACTGGGTTTGTCTAAACAAAACTTCAATGACAGCTTAATTACAGTCTTAAACTTTCCAAGACCCTACAACTAGAAACAAATGGTGAAAGTTAGGCCAGATAATCGCTCCTAGTCTATAAGCACACAGGCATTCTGTTATAACTTCTTATTTAATTTATCACTGAATTTATGTGTAGACTTGCAGTAAGCTTTTACCATGTGAACACTGCTCTGAAAGTCATACAAGTACTGAGAACAAAGGGCAGAGGTAAGTCTCCCTCTCCTTTTCTCCCCAAAACTTCAACTTAGAGTGAAGCAATTCTAGCCAAGACAGAACAAAGGCTGCTTTCTGTAGAACCCCACCCCCGCCCCACCCCCAATTGTGTCACTTTGAGGTGGTAACTGGAGGCTACAACTTCCAGCCTTAAAGCAACTCTGTCAAGCAGATTAGCTTCAAAAGAAAAGTAGCAAGTGGCTTGTGGCCTAATTTTTGGTTGGAGACAAAATAGGATATGAAAAATAAACTCCTCACAGGAAGCGAAAGTTTTCCTAGTGGGTCACAGGGTTTATAGTGAGTAAACATCATCCCTTGATTCCTGGATTTATGAATTCTGGCTGTGGGAGAAACTGTACAATACATTAGATGTTGATTCAAAGTATATACTGCCTGCCAGAGAACCCTGTTCTAGCCCTATAGGCTGCTGCCACCTAGTTGGTACTGTAACTGTGTCTTAAAAGACCATGCCCTCCTTCTATCAGGATAGTGAGGAACATGGTAAGACCAGGGGACTCCATGATCGTGGGCCCACTGTTGTACTTCTCTAGCTGAGAAGCGTTACAGGATATGTGATTATTCTACGTAGAAAACCTAATTGTTAGCAAAATATAAAAGCTTAAATAGATACTACATTTGTCAGAGGCAGTTAGGTTTGCACTAATGAGATGCCTCTAAAAGCCTCCCTAGATACAAATGCTAAAGAGTGGAAAGGTACTGCTATTTTAAGGCAAATTGCTTGTGCTCCTTCCCTTGGACTTGAGACAAAGCAGACCTTGAACTGCCCACAGTAAAAGGTAAAAAGGTTCTGCCCCTACTGACCCCGCCACCGTGACAGTGACTTGGTTCAGCCTGCCAAGGGTGTAGGGGAGGAGCTACAGGCTTCTTTTCTAAGCAACTGGACATTTGCTAGGTCTCCCTCCCTCCCTCCCTCCCTCCCTCCCTCCCTCCCTTCCTCCCTTATTCCCTCACTCTCCTTTTTGCTTGGAAGAGCCTTCTTTGGGCTTACAGGAACGACAGGGGAGCAGCTGGCAGGACACAAGTAAAACAGTATTGAAGGAAATTGCTAAGGAGTCCTCTTGGGTTTGGAGGAACTCAAGAGAAAGGTAGACTAGCTAGGTAGAACGACAGAAAGATTTCTAAAGGTCTGTAGTTTAGGTGTAGAGTCAGTTTTATAAATAGATACTTTGTATATTCAGAAGATAAAGTTACCTTGCTGAGGTAGCAGGTTTTTAAGTCAGTATCTGCCTCCCATGTCTTGATTCGTATAAATACGAGATAATGTAAATGGTTACATATTGGTGCCTCAATGTGGGGCAGAAGGCTAGCCAGCAGAAGTACACAGAGACAGGCGTTGAACTGCCACACTCTATTTGGCACTCCAGTGCTTGGCAAAAGTACACGGAGGGAGAAATCCGACAGACAAAGGCCAGGCAGCAAACACATAGCCTGCGCAGAAATCAGGCCGGCTGCAGACACACGGACCCAGCAGGAGAAACTGAGAAGCCATTAGACTCGGAAAGATTATCTGGGAATAACCTAAGGAGGGAGTTAAGTGAAATTAAAAAGGATAACCCACATAAGGAGAAGAGATGAGAGTTTGAGACAGAGACAGGAACTCTGGGAAAGAATCAGGCATGGGGGATTTTCTAGCCAGACGTGGAGGAAGAAGGTGCCGGAACAGAGGAAAGGTAATGAGTCACATGACAGGATGTAGATTAGTATAAATAGGTTAATAGAAGATACACAAACTAGGTGGGCACTGATGTGTTTATAAAGAGATAAAGAAGTATAGAATATGTTCTTTGGGGGCGTGATGAGGTGTGGGGGAAGGGGCTGCCTCAGCGGGCCCATGCTAAGGCATTCCCCCTCCCCTGAGGGACCAGCCACAGGACAGTATAGAATAGAATAGAGTTTACTCAGGGCATGGGGAGGGGAGCTAAGAGGGTAGTAGAGGCAGAGAAAGGCAGGGAGAGGGAGAGAGTAGAGAAATAGAAGCCGGCCATGACCACGTGGAGAGAGGGGGGAAGGGAATGGGGAGAGAGAGGGAGCAAGAGAGCCAAAGGCAAGAGAGAGAGGAGGAGCGGGGTGGAGTTTAGACAGAATGTTAACAGGCACAAGTAAGCTAAGGCCATGCTTCCATAAATAGAAAGTCTCTATATTCTTACTTGGGTAGCTGGCAGGTTGAGATGGTCCAATGATAGGTCCGGATCTGCAAACTAGCTCAAGTCTGGAAACTGATTCACTAGCCGAGACTTCCAATCCAGTGTGGCCTTCTTTCATTTGTTTGAGAATTTTTCCACTTATACAAATCAAACAAAAATTCAGTAAGCTTCTTACCTATTTTATGCCTGGAAATGCCATGTTTGATGAGCCAGCACCAAAGGTCCACATGGTTCATGCCACCATAAAATTCACTTTGTTTTGTAAATGCTGACGACTACAAACTACAATTACCTCCCCTTTGGCCATTCAGTGCTGCCCCCGGCCTCTACCTTGGGGCCCAATAAAACCCATCGGTTTAATCTGTCCATTGAGCAGCAGTTAACTCCAATCCTAAAGTCTGGCACAAGAAAAGGGGGCAACAACAAAATTGTTCAATGTGCCAGTGCCCTTCTCCCCATTTTTTGTCCTATAGGATTAGTGAAGGGCATGTCTTCTGGGCCTTCCCATTGTGCAGGATTTACACCGAGTACCCACCCTGCCACTGCAATTTCCCTGAGTCTTTTTTTTTTTTTTTTTTTTTTTTTTTTTAGTTTTTCGAGACTGGGTTTCTCTGTGTATCCCTGGCTGTCTTGGAACTCATTCAGTAGACCAGGCTAGCCTCAAACTCAGAAATCCACCTGCCTCTTCCTTCCAAGTGTTGGTATTACAGGCATGCGCCACCACTGCCTGGCTCCCTGAGTCTTAAAAATCCCTTCAACACTAAGCCAAGGGATAGCAGGGATCTCTAACTCCTTTTCAGTAGGCCGTCTTTGGACATATGCTTCAACCAACTATTAAAACAAACTTTTAACACATTTTTTTTTAACTGTGAGAGCTTCCATATTAAACTGAGCATTTCCACTCAGAGGGCCCATATCAATAAACTCAAAATAATCTAGTTTTTGTTCAGTTCACCATGATCCCACATCCTTAAAATCCATCCCCACACATATTCCTCAGACTTCTGGTTGAAAGAAATAGGAAATTCATTAAACTTCATTAATAGTGTAACGTACCTCCTCATGGATGATACTTTCTACCTCCCCTCCAGGGAGCTGTTTTGCCTTAAGTCTGGCCATAGGTCTAGAGGCAACTATTGGTGGGTCCTGAGGGACATCAATATTATCTTGTCTTAAATTTCCTTCAGAGAAAGCCACTGCTGGCTTAGCATATAAAGAAGTATTAATTTCCTCAGTTAAAGGTGGGAAAAGCAATTATCTCAGAGATTGGGGGTGAGGGTACTACTTCCTCAGGTGGAATTAAACCCTTGAGAGTCTGAAGATTCAAAGTTCTCTGTTTCAATAGGGTTATTTCACACATGACCACCCAAAGTTACAGGGTACCATTCTTTACCAATCAATGCCTTTACTCTAACTGCCAACATACTCTGAGGCTGGCTCTGAATTTTCACTGTAATTCAGCCGACCTTTCCATGGGGGCTTCAGTATTGTTTTTAACAACTCAAGCTCTGTGGCTACTGGAGAAAAGGTTTTCTTCCAGGGCACACTTAGAAACTATATATACATATACATGTACACATACACACACACACAATTATAATATATGCATATAATATATTTTATATATTATATATAAAATATATGTATGTATATGTATATATATAAAATTTGATCTTCAATATATTCTGGAATCCCAAAGAAGCAGTCTCCAATGCCAGTGAAAGAATGGATGTGCTAGCAAGGAGAGGGAAAGCAGACAACAAGCAAAGGTTTTCTTCTTCCATGGTCTATGTAGACTTCCAGCAGAAGGTGTAGCCCAGATTAAAGGTGTGTCTTCCTACCTCAAGATCTCTGGATCAGGGGTATGCATTTTCCTACTGCAAAGGTCTGGACTAGAAGCAGACTCACCCACTTCAAACCAAGCAAAAATAATCTCTCACAGGTGTACCCTCTATTTCTGGATTATAGTTCCTTCCAGATGGAGTTGAGTTGACTCACACTTGTACCCCAGCATTGATGGGGTTGTGTATTGTTGGAGACTCAAGCCAGTCACACATCACTGATGATTTATGTATTCTGGGAGTTTCATGCCTATAACCCAGCACTTGTGTTGCATGAACTGTGGGAGCCTAAAACCAGTAAACAAACACTCATGATGCATGTACTGTGGTGGGATCATTGCAATAATTCAGTATCCATAAGATAGGTACTCTTGGAAGCTCATGCCTGTAACCCAGCACTCATGGTGCATGTACTCTGGAAACAAATGCCTGTAACTCCAACACTCGTGGTGAATGTACTGTGGGAGACACACACGGGTCATGCAGCGCTCATGGCCATGTACTATGGGAGGCTCGGGCCTGTCTCTTAGTGTGTGTCCTGTGTTAGACTTACACCACTAACCCATCACTCATGGTTCATACACTGTGGGAGGCTCACCAGTAATTTAGCAATGTGTATATGAGTCCGTGAGTGTAGGGTGGGAATGGCAGCTAGCCACTTCCTTTACATCCCCTCTCTCAGCCACATCTTCATGGGAAAGAAGTCAGGATCAGGGAGACAGGAGATCAGGAAAAGCTGCCTGCTTTTCTACTAATGTGGCCGGCCAGAGATGCTGGCCTGCCCACCTAGCTCCAGACCCAGGACCTTAAGGAAAGGGATCCAGATGGCGGTTGCCTGGATACTTCCAACCCAGCACCAGTTAGCTCGGACTCATGGGCTGGGGCCCCAGGTTCCTAAAACGTGTCCAGGCCAACAGCTTTGCTCCTCGGCATCTCTTCCCCAGGGCTGCCTGGATTCCTCCTTACTTGTTGGCATCCCATCCATGACCACATTCCTGGTGGAGCGTTGGTTACAGCAGTCGTTAGTAGTGGCTTCTGAGGGGGAAGGATGGGCTGGAACTCTTGTAAGTCTTGAATTCTGCTCCCGCTTCCCGAGTGAGATTTCCTGCATGCCCCAGCATGCTAGGCTTTGCCCATGCGGGTTTGAGGCTGGTTCAAGCTGAGGCACCTACCTACAACGAGCGGTTCGTTTTCATAATTGCCATTTGTGGTTACAGCACCTTCCAAGACCACAGGCTCCTGGCCTTCCAGGCGCTCACAGATGACCACGAACGACAGATTAAACACGAAGGGCAACTAGGAAGTTCTATTGTAAAGGGTAAGGAATAAAAAGTTCACTGGAATTATATGTTCTTGGGGAAAATTATTAATACTTTGGGTGTCTTCTCTCCGCAACATGGAGATCTTAAAATTTCGGTAGGGGTTGTGGTCGGATATCTGTGGAGACCCAGAGCTGTTCCTCTGTAAAAGGCATGATTGTTTTTTATCTATAAACGATCTGTTGGCAACTTCATCTGCATCCTCTCCGACCTATGTCCTGGCTATAGGTGCTCCGTGACTTTCCTAAAACAGAGATGGCTCGCCTGTGTGCCTATGTGTGATCAGAGTACCGTACTCTTCTGCTGAAGGTGGAACTCAAAACAGTCTTTGTGACTGCCTGTAATGTCAGAAGGCTCCCGATGACTGCCAGAGAATGTCGAGGCACACACTCACTCGGCTTTCCTTCCGGAAAGGGAGCCCGGGCAAGGCTGGCTCCGCCATGCGCCCAGTGTGTGTTTGGACAGTGCTTACTTCTCTGAAGTAAAGCTCCGGAGTGCTTTGATGCGCCCTGGGTCTTTTGGCTTGGATACCTCAAGAAGCCATGCTGGAGGGGTAGAGTTTACATTGTTGGAACCGACCCTTTTAGACTAGAAATTACTTTCCTAAATTCTTGCAGGAATGTTTGAATTCTGTTTTTTTTTTTTTTAAATGGGAGTCAAAGGGGCTAAAGAGATGCCTCAAACAAAACCAACCAAAGAAAACAAAATTTAAAACTCCAGGTAAGTTTGATCATGTTGTACCTGTTTAAAATCCTACAACAGTAGTCCATTGAACCAAAAGAAAAATAAATCTATGTATTCCTTTTCCCCTCTGGTCTCCAGCCACTATGGTATGACTCTTCCACAGAAGCTCCAGAAATGCTGAGGAATGCTTCATACACGTCCCACCTTCCCTACTTTGTTGATTTTTTTTTTTTTTCGAGACAGGGTGTCCCGGTTGGCCTGCAACATGCTACGTAGACTAGGCTATCCTAGAACTCATAGTTATCCACCTTCCTCATCAGTGCTGTGGTCAAATATGTGCTACACTATGGCCAGCTGACTGGTTAATTCTTAATCCTGTGTCAACCTATCCTCCTTACTATTCTGGCATGTTTTTCTTAACAACTATCACTTTCTAACATGCTCTGAGTAATTTATTATATTTGTTGTTTATCTCTAGCAGAAGTAAATTTTACAAGTTGAGGACAAAGTTTTTAGTACATTATTTTTTTATTATTTTATTTATTTTTTTCTGCAAATATATTTCTGTACCACACGCACACAGTGCCCAGAAGAAGGTGTCTGATCCCCTGGAACTGAACTTGTGAGCAGCCTTGTAGGTACTGATAACTTTGGATCCTCTGGAAGAAGAGCTAGTACTCTTAATCCCTGAGTAATCTTTCCAGGCCCAAGGATAGAAATTTTTGTCTATTGCACCCATTGGGTATTCTAACTGCCTGTATATGTATCTGTACTTTGTTGCTGTTCAATATACAGATGTCAGATGGACCAGTGTAAAAGCTAGAGTAGGTGTCAAGAACTGCTCTTGGCACTGGGATAAGACAAAACAAAAGCAAAAACAAACAAACAAACAAACAAAAATCAACCAACCAAACAAAAAAACCTTTCCTGCCCCCATCTGGAACTCAGCAGTTAATTCAGTAGTCTGTATTCCAGTCTAGGCTCCATCTTTTCTGTTTCCTTTGAGATTGGGGCGAGTAATACATGAAAGTTTTGCATTCCTATCAGTCTTACAAGAATTGAACAGGAAAAAAGTGGCAGTATTTGTACAGAATTTGGCATAAGAAATTCTTTAATATTTGTTTCTTTTTTTTCCCCAAGCCAGAGAACCGGGGTGTTAAGTTTGTTTCAACTGTCTAGGCCAGGTCTTCGCTAATCCTGGAAAGACGGTAACAGTAACCCTAACTGAAAGTGAAGATACTTTACAGGATAGGAGTGAGAGCTAGGGAATTCTTAGTTAACCACTTCTTGGTCTTCCCTAGAAAAAGCCTCATCTGGTTTTAAGGGGATGAAGTCTGTAGCAAGGGTTAGGAGAGGAAAAGCATTTCACTAAAACTACAAATCCCAGCATTCCCCGCAGCAGAGAGCTACGGGTCCCAGTAGGCTTTACCGAAGGACCTCCAGGTTCTCTTGGAGATCCGCGGCCCGGAATTCCGCCTGAGAGGGGGCGGAAGAGGAGCGGGTCAAGTTTTTTACGTCGATTCGCAGACGCCACTCACGGGTCGGACGTGACGTAAGGACGGTTCCGGCTTCGGCCTCCGCCGCTGCCTCCGCTACTACAGCCGCCGCCGCTGCTGTTGCCGCGGCTTGTTCTTCCTAAAATGGCGCCGCTGGATCTGGACAAGTATGTGGAGATAGCGCGGCAGTGCAAGTACCTTCCAGAAAACGACCTGAAGGTGAGCCGGGCCGGAGGCCGTCCAGCTTGCGAGGCAAGCCCCTTCCGGCTGTGGGGCTCCCGCCGGCCCGCCCTTCTCCCTCGGCGGGATCCCTACCGGGCGCCCGATCCTGGCGCGGCGGAGGGCGCTCCGCGGTGTGAGAGGACCGGGTCCGAGGCGGCGTGACGCGGAGAACCAGGGGAGCCCGAATCCCCCGAATGCTGTCCAGTTCTCTGAGGGGAGATCCCGGGGGGAGTCACGATCTCCTGGCCCCCACGGACCCCGAGCTTAAAGACTCACTCTAACTCGCTCGGTCTCCGGGAGACGGAGCCCGGCCGAGCGGGCAGTGCTCCCGGGATGGGGTCCTCCCAGCAGAGGTGACAGGAGCTGCTGTCTGCTCCGGGGACGCGGTCACAGAGTGTATAAATCCCTGAGAAGTGAGAAGCCGGCGGGCGGGATCGATGCGACCATAGTGGGAGAGAATGACAAGTCGCCCCTGCTTCACCACTCCCCTGAATTGCTTCTTAGGAGTGGTAGTTTTCTTCTGATAATTTGGGTGTGGATCCCATTTCTTAGCACGTTGTTGAGCTATTTCAGTGAATAAGCCATTCCCTTGTAACTCAAGGTGTCATTTTCTTGGTTTTCCAAAGGAGGTCTTACTCAGTTCAGGTTAAGTGAATGAAGTAAAGGACGTAAGCCGTTAGTATACCACTGTTTTCAAACGTATTTTGTTTGTGCAAAAACTAGTGCTTAGGACCACATTGGTGTTTATCCGATGGTTGCCAATGTCTCTTTTATTCCGTTAACTTTGATTTGCTATGTAGTAAGTCACTCTCGATCATTTGAATTTTTTTTCATACTGTTTATAATATTTTTAAGCCACGGGCTTTATTTTTTCAAGAAAAAAATGACTTTTTCTTAACTAATTCTATTTCTCTTGTGAAGATTTTGCTCTATGTCTATTTTCCTGTCTCATCTGGCACATGAAGTTTATATTTAAATCAGCCAACAAGTATGCAAAATGCTTAAGACCTCATGTGTTGGTTGTGTGAAAGTGCTTACCTTGTACTTACATACTGACTGCATGTGTTATATGATTGGTCTTCATATTCAGCCACCTGAATCCGTCCTTTGCCTCTTCTTTCTGCTTGGTAACTTTGTTTTGCCTTGTTTTTGCTTTCTTCCTGACATGAGATCTGGAGATAGTTCTTGCTGGGGCTGGAGAGATGTCTCAGTGGTTAAGAGCACTGGCTGCTCTTCCAGAGGACCTGGAAGTTCTATTCCCAGCAAGGGCATGATAGTTTGTAACATCCTGTAACTCCAGTTCCAAGGAATCCGATGTCCTCTTCTGGCCTTTATAGGCACCAGGCACACATGTGTTCCACAGACATATGTGCAAGCAAAACAGTCATACATATAAAATATAAATAAATTTTAAAAAATCTTCATTGTGGCCTCCAACCCAGTATGTACCTGAGGAGGGCCTTGAACTCCTGATCCTCTTGCTTCTACTTCCCAAATACTGTACCCTAACCAACATGCCTGGCTTTTTCTTTCCGGTCCTTTTTTTTTTTTTCTTAATAAATAAAATTTATTTTTAGTTAGTTGGGTGATGTGCACATTTTGCCTTTGGAGGCCAGAGGCACCGGGTCACCTGAAGCTGGAGGTGCGGGCAGCTGTGAGCCAAGAGATGTGGGTGATGGGAACTGAACTCAGGTCCTCCATACAATCTTAGCTGCAGAGCCAGCTCTCCAGACCTTAGATACAGATATTTTGATACAGGGTATCACGTAGCTTGCCCTGAACCCCTGGTTTTCCTGCTTCCACCTTAATAGTGGTTTATTTTATTTTATTGTGGTTTGAGGGTTGAGATGAATTTTTTTTAAAGATTTCTTTGTTGTTTTTTATTTATGTATATGTATGTGTACCTGTGTGAATTTATGTGCACCATGTGTATGCTGGGGCTGGCAGAGACAGAGAGCAACCCTATCCCCTGAAATTGGATTTATGGGTGATATGAGCTACCAGATATCTGTGCTGGGAATTGAACCTGAGTCTTCTGCAAGAGCACTAAACTCTTAACTGCTGAGCCATTTCTCCTGTTGTGTGCTTTTTTAATTAATTAATTAATTTGTTTTGTCTTGTTTTGTTTCTCAAGACCATTTTGTCTTGTTTTGTTTCTCAAGACCATTTCTCTCTGTGGCCCTGGATCAAAGTCACAAAGACCTGGCTGGCCTTGAACTCAGAGATCTTCCATGTGTCTTTGGGATATGGGTACATGAGGGCAGATGCCTTCCAAAACCAGAGGCATTAGAAGCTGTAGTTACAAGCTGGAGGCTCTCTAAAGCTGTAGTTACAAGCAGTTGTAAGCAGCCTGGCATGGGTGCTGGGAATAGAGTATAGGTTCTCTGAAAAAAAAAAAAAAAAGTATGTGCTTTTAACTGCTGTGTCATTTCTCCAGCCTGGCATGTATCTGTTTCTTACTAGACTTCCCCACTCCCCTAATTTCTTAACTACTGGGGAAGAAACTCTAACTTTTCTGTATATCCTTCAAGAAAAGTTTCCTGTTGTGGAAACAATCTTAACAGATTGATTTGCTTGTGCAGCCAGTCTCTGACATAGTCCCTGATATATGGTTGCTTATTTGTTGAGACAGGCTTTTGTTGAGGTTTGCAGTGTTGCTCTGTGTTGTAATTCTGTATCCTAAGGTCTAGTCACCTCAAGACAAGTGAATTCTCACATATGGCAGCTTTTTGTGCAAACCTTGCTCCTTAATTTAAAACTATCAGTTGAATAAAGATGCCTACTGCCTGCCTGTAGATGCTACTGCATGTAGATGCTACTGCATGTAGCAAAAGAGAGGTGGGTAGAGTTTCAGTTGCAGACTTGGGGTCTGAGGTGGGCCAGTTGGAGTAGGAGCGGCCCAGGCAGAGCATGGCAAGTGACATCTCAGGGGTCACAGACAGGGAAGCAGACAAACTAGCAGAGAGGGTTGACATCTGCCCAGCTCTAATGCTTTAAGACTTATTGTAACTATAAGAGTTTGTGTCTTTTATTTGGGAACTAAATGATCTAAGGTGGGTAGAAACCCCCAAATATTATATTAGAACATGGTTTTGCCCTGAAGTCAAGTCTTCCCTAGAACTCAACTATGTAGCCAACTTGAGCTAACTGCAGTTGCAGTCTTCCTGCCTCCTGTCTCTGAGTGTTGGAATTACAAATGTGAGTCGGCATTCCTGACTGTCTAGTGTTTATGAAGTTCAATTTTAGCTAGTCTTGGTGGCAAATCATTTAGTTCAGAACTCAGAAGGAAGAGGCAAGTGGATCTCTGAGTTTTGAAGCCAGCCTAGTCTACATAGTGAGTTCCAGCCCAGTCAGGGCTTTGTAGTAAAATTCTACCTCAAATAGGAAGCAAGGGAGGGAGGGAAGGGAGCAAGGGAGATAGAAGAAGAGAAAGTCAGTTTTATTTATGTTCCTGGTCTATGTAATAAGTTCTGGAGAGGAAAAAAATAAATTTTTATTTTTGTTGCCTGGCATAAAGTACAAACTAAAAATAGGTAGTCCAATGAAGTATTCTAGGACACTTTATTATTTATTTATTTTATATATATGAATGTTTTGTCTGCATATATGTATCTGTACCGTGTGCCTGACTGGTGTCTGCGAGAGTCAGAAGAGGGCTTCAGATCTCCTGGAATTAGTGTTTCCGGAAGGTTACCCGCCACTGTGTGGGTGCTGGGAACTGAACATGTGTCCTCTGCAAGAAGAAGTGAAGCCGGGCGGTGGTGGCTCACGCCTTTAATCCCAGCACTTGGGAGGCAGAGGCAGGCGGATTTCTGAGTTCGAGGCCAGCCTGGTCTATAGAGTGAGTTCCAGGACAGCCAGGGCTACACAAAGAAACCGTGTTGGGGGGGGTGGGGGGGAGGGAGTGCTCTTAACTGCTGAGCCATCTCTCTAGCCCTGAATCTTTAAAAAAAAAAAAAAAAAAGTATGATTTTATTTATATATGTGGATATTTTTTACTTGCATGTATGTCTGTATACCATATGTATGCAGGCCATAAGAGGGCACTGGCTCTCTTGGGGCTGGAGTTAGAAATGGTTGCGAACCACTATATAGGTGCTGGGAATTAAAAACAGAACCTCTGGAAGAACAACCAATGTTCTTAACTACTGAGCCATCTCTCCAGCTACTAGCACTATCTCTTTTGAGGTCTTAATGCTAAAACCAGAGGAAGGAGAGAAATAATTAGAGACTTTTTTTTTTTTTTTTTTGGTTTTTCGAGACAGGGTTTCTCTGTGTAGTCCTGGCTGTCCTGGAACTCACTCTGTAGACCAGCCTGGCCTCGAACTCAGAAATCCGCCTGCCTCTGCCTCCCAAGTGCTGGGATTACAGGCGTGTGCCACCACGCCCGGTGTTAGAGACATTTAATAAATATTATAAAAAGTTTTTTTTTCTGGAATTAGACATGAGTTTATTACTATTTTTAATTATGTAAACATGTGTGGGTATGTGTATGTGTGGGCAGGTGCCTGAGGAGACCAGAGATTGGATCCCATGGAGTGGGAGTTACAGGCCGTTGGAAACTATCTGATGTATGAATTTGGATCCTCTCCTAGAATAGTATGCTTTAAAAAAAGAAAAGATTATAGTTTTATTTTATTTTTATGAGTGTTTTGCTTCTGTTGTATGTATGTGTGCCATATGCATCTAGTGCTCATGAAAACTAGAAGAATGCATCAGATACTCTAGAATTGGAGTTATAGACAATTGTACACTGCCATGTGGATTCTAGGAGCTGAACCTGGATACTCTGCCAGAGTTGCAAGTACTGTTAACTGTAGAGCTCCCTCTCTCTAGCCCCGTACTGTATCTTTAAGTTAATTAGAAGTTGGCGGTATTAAAAAAAATTATATTTCTAAGTGAATTTTTAGTACTCTGACTGAGTTAGAAATGGTTAGATCACTAGCGCCGGGTGTATTGAAGGAATGAAGGTGAGCAGACATTGGTGTAATGTCTTAAAGACTCCACAGAATACAACAAAAAAATACAAATTTTCTAAGCTGTGGGTGGGTGAGTACATTCTAATACATGTGTATGTACATATGTGTTGAGGCCAGAGGCCAACCTCAGGTGTCTTCTTCAGTCATTATCCTCCTTGGGTTTTTTAGTTTGATTTGGGTTTGTGTGGGCTTTTTTGAGGTTTTGTTTTGTTTGAGACAGATCTTTTACTAGGTCTAGTGCTCCTAGATTCAGGTAGACTTAGGAATCTGAAATTGGAAGCATGCACTACCATGCCTGGGTTGGTTGGTTGGTTTGTTTGTTTGTTTGTTTGTTTGTTTGTTTTTTAAGTATAATGTAGGTAGATTATGGGAGTTGAACTGGGGTCTTCATGTTTAGTATTTTACTGACTGAACCATCTTTCTAACCTGAAAGTACAGATTTCATACCTGGTTAAGTAGAAAAACGAATAATAGTGGTAAATTATAGTATATAATTTAATATAATATAAAATATAATATGAAAATGTAAATAATAAACAAGAGGTTTCATCTTCTTTTATGTTGGGGATCAAACATAGCACCTTGTGCTTGCTAGGTAAAACTTCTATCACTAAACTATAACCTGAATCACGTAATTTCTTACCCTTACTTTTGGAGAGAGACCTAATTCTAGAGAGATGGCTCAGAGATTAAAGTGCCTGTGTTCAACCCCAGCACCTGTATGACAACTTACAACCATCTGTAATTCCAGTCTTAGACATCTTCTGACCTCCTTAGGCACTGAGCAAATGTCTTCATGCCCATAGTGCACAGATATACCTTCAAGAAAAATAAAGAAGTTTTCTTTTTTTTTAAGCATTTGGAGAGAATGTGGACTACCCCAGGTGGTAGAATATTTGCTTAGAATAAATGGAGCACTTGACTTGATCCCCAGCAATGAATAAAACCAAACTTGGAGGCAGAATCAGGAGGTTCAGAATTTCAGGGCCATCTTTACATAACAAATTTGAGGCTAGTCTGTACTACTTGAGATCCTGTCTCAAAAAATGAAAATTGAGGAAGGGTTCTATAGCTATAAAATTGAGATTTGTCTCCTCTCTGAGTTTTTGAGACAGGATCTTGCTATGTAGCCCTAGCAGGCCTTGAACTCACAGCAGTTATCCTCATTGGTCTTCTTGTTCTGGGATTACAAGTGTGCATCACCTTGTCTGGCCACCATGCCAGGCTATACTGTGCTTTTTGTTTAATGTTCAAAGAGTGTTTTCTAAACCCTTTTTCGTAATGCCTGGCAGCTTGTTTGACTGTTTAGCTTCAGAGTCATCTTCTCCTGTGTCATTTTAAAATATTCTGTAGCAATACTGCCTTGTATAAACACAATGCTTTCAGTTTTCTAGTAGCTACATTTTCTGTAACATATAAAAATAAATAAAAGTGTCTGGGGAGCTAGCTGCCCTTAAAAGTATGTACTGAAGTGTGCACTGTTCACATACAGGACCCAAGTTTGGGTCCCAGAGCCCAGGTTGTACTGGTCACAAGCACTTGTAATTCCACCTACAGGGAATCTCTAATACTCATTCTGGAATATGCACTTTTGGGTGCTTACCATTGCCCTCATATGTACGTGGTGAAAAAGAAAGCACTGAATAAGAGGCAGAGCTCTGGAGTTAACAGCCAGCCAGGCAACACAACCTTGTTTCAAATAAAACAAAAACAGTAAATTGGAATAAAATATATCTTGGGACTGTGGAGATAGCTCTTCAATTCAGAGAGCTCGATGCTTTAGGCAGAGGACCTGAGCCTGGTTCCCAACACTTGTTCACAGTGGGTGATTCACAACTGCCTGTGATTCCAGCTCTAGAGACTCAATGCCTCTGGCAACTTTGGGCACCTGCACTCAACGAGCACAGACCCATATCATACACATAATTTAAAATAAAAATACATCTTTATTAAAGCAGTTAAAATGACTATTGATAGCAATTTCAAGTATGTATGTCAGAGAGACATAGACACCAGGCTTTATACATACTACACAAGACCTGACTACTGAGTCTCTGTCTGTCTTTCTGTGTGTGTGTCTCGGTCTCTCTCTCTCATGTTCATGTGTTTCCAGACTTAAACTTGATGTGGCTAAACAAGGGCTGGGATTACAGGTGTGGAATGCCACGCCTAACTATTTTCTTTTTTTTTCCTTCACCCCCCAACCCTCCATCCCCCCACCCCAAGACAGGGTTTCTCTGTGTAGCCCTGGCTGTCCTAGAACTCACTCTGTAGACCAGGCTGGCCTCGAACTCAGAAATCCGCCTGCCTCTACCTCCCAAGTGCTGGGATTACAGGCGTGTGCCACCACCGCCCGGCCGCCTAACTATTTTCTTAAGTAGCCTCTTGTATCAAATACTATGTCGTGTAAGTACCAAGGATAGAATTAGATGTGTCTTTCTCTCCCTTTGGAGGTCTCTCAGTATAATAAAAGATTAGCAAGATAAAGAAATTATCCTTATACAGTATAGTAGGTACTCTAATAGAAGGCTAAACTCAGAGCCTTGAATGTGAGTTTGTTTCTGTTTTTGTTGTTGTTGTTGTTTTTGTTTTTTGAGACAGGGTTTCTCTGTATAGCCCTGGCTGTCCTGGAACTCAATCTGTAGACCAGGCTGGCCTTGAACTCAGAAATCCGCCTGCCTCTGCCTCCCAAGTGCTGGGATTACAGGCATGCGCCACCACGCCCAGCTTGTTTCTGTTTTTAAGACAAGGTTTCACCTAACAGCTAGCCTTGTTTACCGTAGTCTTCCTGCTTTTGCTTCTCTGGTGCTGAAATCACAGGTATGTACCTAAGTTACATCTACACACACACACACACACACACACACATGTTTATGGATACTAGAAAAATCTAATTTTGAGATATTGTTAGTATATGACTAACTAAAAGAAAGGTCAATTTAGAGACAAATATTACAGAAATACTTCCTCTGTTTTTGGAACAAGGTCTCACTATGAAGCCCTGGCTGGCCTGGAACTTGCTAGGTGGCCTAGCCTAGTTTTGAGCTCAGAAGAGATCTACTGGCCTCTGCCTCCCAAGTGCTGTGATTAAAGGCCTGGGCTCTATGCCTGGCTATAGAGAGATACTGTTTTGGTGGTGGGTTTGTTTGTTTGTTTAGTTGGTTGGTTGGTTTGGTTTTTCAAGACAAGGTTTCTCTGTGTAACACCTCTACCTGTCCTGGAACTTGCATTGTAGACCAGGCTGGCCTCAGAATCACAGAATTCTGTCTCCCAGAGTGCTGGGATTAAAGGTGTGGGCCACTATGTGGGACTAAAGATATAGTGTTTTATGTGGTAAGAATATGACAAAATCTTAAAGGTGTCTGAATGGAATTTGAATGTCTGAATGATTATTTTGAAGGAATACTCTTGAGGGATTTTTTTAATGGGCAGTAAAAGGGAGGTTTTAGAAATAATATTCTGGCAACATTATGGACCATGGACTGGAATGAGACATGACTGTCAGAAATAGGTGTAGTAGTGAAGGTCTGTAATACCAGCACCTAGAAGATAGAGACAGGAGGGTCATGAGTTCAAGGTCTTCTTCAACTATGTAAAGAACCTGAGCTACATGACAACAACCATATATATATATATATATATAATGTATATTCTATATATGTATAATTTTGAGGATCAAGAGGGAACAGGAAGTCAGGAGCAGAGATTAGAAGAGGAGACCATGAATGTATATATTGAGGAAGATCTAGAGAAGAGAAAGAGGATGTGCAGGGTGACCCCAACATGTTGGAACAATAAATTATTCTTGCTTTTTGCATCAAAAGAGGATTTCCTAAGAGTGGGTCCATGAAACTGTTATTGTCTGAGGATTAAGAATTAGTTAAATGTCATCTTGCACCATCTTGCAGGTGGAGAGAGCATCCACGATGGGTCAAAGGGCGGGGCACAGAGATAGCCTTCGACTGCCACCCACATCTGCTCACTGGCATGTCGGCCAAGGCCTCTGACTCAGTGGCAGTCCTTGGGCATGTAGTCTGGCTTTCCCTTTTACAGTCTGAAACCCCTGACCCCAAACAAGTATGTGAAGCTGAAGGTGGAGGAATGACTGCACTACACCATCTGCACACCCTCGCAGGGACGGGGTGCCATTCTCAAGGCCCTGTTCAGCAGCCATGTGGAGGTCGGGTGCTCATTAACTGGAGTAGCTGCCACTCTGGTACAATCCTCAACTACCTGAGGGGCAGGTTGGTGCCACTGCCTGAGTGTACCAGAGAACTCAGGGAGCTGCTAGGTGAACCCTGATACTACCTGGTACAGGGCCTGATTGAAGACTGTGAGCTGGCGCTGCAGTGTTACTTTATTGTTCTACCTGGTCTGGAATTTTCTGTGTTGACTGAACTAGCCTTAAACTATAGAGATGCTTCTCCCTCCTGAGTGCTAGAATTGAAGACTATGCCCAGCTTCCACCTTACTTTTTGAGACAAGGTCTCACTGAAAGAGGAATTCACTGGCTTGTCTAGGCCTTCTGGCCAGTGAGCTCAAGGACTTGTCCATCTCCACTTGAGTGATAAGATTACAGTGTATGCCATGAGCTTTTCACATGGATGCTAGCAGTCTGAACTCAGGTCTTCATGATTGTTTGATGTACTTTAGTGACTGAATTTTATTGATCCCTCTCTAGTCCCACCAGGTATTATTTTTGGAGCAGTATTACCAACTATAGAAATTTAGAGAATAGATCACCAAAAAAATAAAGCATCAATTTTTTCCAGGTTTGTATGTATGCATGTATGTGCATGTGTATGTCTATTTCACTAAAATGTGGCCATGTTGTATGTAGTTTTGTATACTGCTTTTAGTTTTTGACATTGTTAATAATTGATATCTTTCTATATCAATAAAATTCTACTCTTAAAAAAAGAATTAACTGGCCGGGCAGCAGTGGCGCACACCTTTAATCCCAGCACTTGGGAGGAAGAGGCAGGTGGATTTCTGAGTTCGAGGCCAGGCTGGTCTACAGAGTGAGTTCCAGGACAGCCAGGGCTATACAGAGAAACCCTGTCTCAAAAAACAAAAAAACAAAACAAACAAAAAAGAATAAACTGAACATGATAGGGAGAATAACTAATTTGCCTTGAATTTGAGATAAGATTTTTTTTTAGGTTGTGACTGAGAAGCCAAGTTTTCCACAAATCCAACAATAAACGAGGCTCTGGAGGGTTTGGGAGAAGGAAAGCTCATCTCTTGCCCGGGGTGTGCCTGGGTTTATAAGGCCACTGCAGTGGAGTTGCTGACTTACAAGGGGTATATACTGAAGTTTCAGACTTGTCTTTTTTTTTTTTTTTTTTTTTTTTTTGGTTTTTTTCAAGACAGGGTTTCTCTGTGTAGCTCTGGCTGTCCTGGAACTCACTCTGTAGACCAGGCTGGCCTCGAACTCAGAAATCCGCCTGCCTCTGCCTCCCAAGTGCTGGGATTAAAGGCGTGCGCCACCACTGCCCGGCTCAGACTTGTCTTTATTTGTGGGTACTTGATAGGAACTTACATACTACTTCTATTATCTGTTCAGCTTTTAGTCCTAGAGATTGAAGCCAGGACCCCGAAATTGTTATTCCTAGCTCTAAGCTCCTGCCAAATCAGAGATGAAAGGTAATGCTTTGGGACACTGCTGTCTAAATCCTCATTTGGGATTTACAGGATTCACGTTCATAGGAAGCAGTTATAATCTTATTCTACTAGTTAGCATACCTGGGTTAGAGGAAGGAAAAAGAATCCTGTCTAGGTAGTTGACTTGTCTTCTCCAGGCACTCAGCCTTTGAGGTTGACAAAGGCTTCTTGGTGATGTTCTTTAGTTCATGGTATGGTGTATGGAATGGAGTGTGGGCCAGTTACCAGAACTTGGAGTTCAGGAGTCATTATGGACTATGAGATCCAGCTTCAATTGGGTACAAATGCTAGAATATCGGAATGTAGAAACTGTGGAGCCTTTCAGGATTCCATTAAGATTATGATCCATTTCAAAACATTTATTAAATGATAACTTGTTTTGTTACAGAAAGGATAATGGGTGTTTTCCAAAGATGTGCTCAATAGAGTAGTAAAAAGAATAATTAAGGAAAAACAAGTCAGAAAATAAGTTAAGTTGGAACCATGAAACCACTGGTATATTTTATATACCAGTGAAAACATGGTATATAAAATAAATACTGCAATGACCAGGTCACTTTATAAAAATCAGACACTTAAGCATTCTAGAAGCTGACTGGCTAATTAATATTAGAATGTGAGTTTTTTTTAAGCTGATATAAGCCAGGAGCTACTCAAGGAAAGCACTGTCCCTGATAGAGGGAACAGAGGCATCCCTTCTTAGGTCTTCCCTAAAGGTGTGGTCACAGTCTCTTGTATGTCATGTTTATAGTCCACACAGTAACACACTCCATGGAGGCTTTATTCAATAACGAAAACATGTTACTACAGATTGTTTGCATGGCATCGAAGTATAAGTCAGAAGACCAGAACAGGTGGGAAAGGAAGGTAGGACGGTAAGAGTGAAGAGAGGCCTCCCTAGATCAGAGCTTCTTACAGCCTTCACTCACAATCCCTTTTCATCAAAGAGTTCTATGAAACATTTTTATTTATACTTATAAAAATTACTTTTTTTTTTTTTTTTTTTTTGGTTTTTTGGATTTGGTTTTTTTGAGACAGGGTTTCTCTGTATAGCCCTGGCTGTCCTGGAACTCACTCTGTAGACCAGGCTGGCCTCGAACTCAGAAATCCGCCTGACTCTGCCTCCCAGAGTGCTGGAATTACAGGCGTGCGCCACCACCACCCAGCTAAAAATTACTTTTAAAATTACTTTAAAACAAGTCCTTAGAAGCCAGGTGTGGTGACACACACACTTAGCACTTAGGAGTCAGAGGCCTGCAGATTCCTGAGTTTGAGACCAGCCTGGTATAGAGTGGATTCTAGTCTACAGAGTGAGTTCTAGGACAGCCAGGGCTACACAGAGAAAACCTCTCTTTAAAAACTGTCATCAGAAGAAAAGGAGAAGGAGAAAGAGGAGGAGGGAAGGAAGGAAAGAGAGAAGAAGAAAAAGAAGGAAAGAGAAGTAGTTGTTGTTGCCATTCTTGGTGTGCATGTAATTTTATCACTTATTTAAGTGGAAGAAAATTTGCATACTAATAAAATGAATGTGCTTGTTTACAAGTCTAGAGAGAATATTTGATACCTTAAGATATTTCCTTTTTCATTTTTAATGGGTAGATATTTTAATGTTATAATGATAAGAATGCCACTTTATATAAATACATAGTATAGAATTGCAGAACTGTTTGAGAAGCTGTTGGAAATTCTGGTTATGTCTTAATCCCAAACCAAAGTTAACTTAGTAATTTTAAGAAATGAAACTAAAGCCAGACATGGTGTTGTATGCTTTTGATCCCAGCCCTTGGAAGGCAAAAGGCAGGTGATCTCTGTGAGTTGAAGGCTAGCCTGGTCTACATAGGGAGTTACAGGAAGCTAGAACCCTGGAAAGGGATAGGGGGAAAGGAGGGGAGGGGAGGGAGAAGGGAGGGAGGGGGAGGGAAGAGGAAAGGAGAGGAGAGGAGAGAGATCTCAGGAGGAGGGGGAAGAATTGAAACTAAGTTAACCATTCCAGACTCCTCATCCTCTTCCTCTCCCTCTTCCACTTTGAAGTGCTGGGATTATAGGCTTACCCAGTTTATATGGTAGTGAGGATCAAACACACGGCTTTGCGGATATTCAGCTGTACAATTGGGGGTTTCCTCCTGTCCCTGAGCTCCTGGAATAACGACTCTAAGACTCAAAGTCTACAAACATCTTGGCCATAAGCTCTGGCCAAGCTATTCTCCAGCTAGCTCGTGAATTACTCATGATGAATTACTATGACATTGTTCTGTCCTTGGTTCTACCCCCTGGCCGGTTAGCTCAGCTCCGCCGCTAAGCCCCTGTGCTCCTGTCCTCCATGGTTCCGGGCTAATCCTCTCCCCCCTGTCTCTCTCCCTCTATCCTTACTTCCTGTCGGAACTTCTACTCCTATTTTCTGCCTCAGCTACAGGCCATTCAGCTTTTATTGGCAGGTGCTGCATCCATATAGTACACAAGAGCTTTTCTCTACATTCCACAGACACTGCTGAGTGAGCTACAGCCTTAGCTCTGCCTTTACTACATTCTAAACTTTTTGTATTTGCATATATTTTTTTAAATCTTATATTGTACTCATCGCTTTATTCCTCCATCAAACTACTTTAATTATAGTAGTCTTAGAATATGTAGTAGCCTTTTAATAACTGATACGTCAATAACCTTAATATCAGTATTGGTTTTGCAAAATTAGTCTAGTAAATTTTACAGGTATTTTTTTTCCTCCAGATAAAGTTAGTAGTTTTTAAGTTGTCCTGCCAGGAGTCCTGCCAGGGAAATCACAGTGAGTTGAAATGATGCTAAGCTTCCATATTAATGATAAGAAGGATTTTCAGCCTGATGTATTAGGCAGCATTCAGCAAGCAGTGAATCTTCCACATTTTCTTCTGAAACGTGACTTCCCCTCCCATCATTCCTTATGCCTAGGAGGTGGCTGAGACTGAGGGTTGCTCACTTAGAAAGCATTGTCACTCAGGCTTTTCCTGATCTGTATTTTTTTTTTCTTTTCTGCAATGTGCCTATACTGATTGCCTTGCCCAAATGTTTACTTATGAAGACTGTTTTCATTATCCTTCATTTTCCCTGAAAAACTTGAGGCTAACTGTAAGCTGAAGATACTTGTGAGAGGTCATAGAGTTAATTCAGCAATGAGACCGAGATCTGCCCACAGTCTCTTTCTTTTAATTATTTTACTATATTTCTTTTTATTATTTAATTATTATATTATGACACAGGGTCTGACTGATCTAAAACTTACTATGTAGATCAGGCTGACTTCTGTCTCTCAAATTCTGGAATTAAAGATATGTGTGCTCCCTGCCTCCCCCACCTCTGGCTAATTAATTTATTTTTAATGTGTGTATATGTGTGTCATGGAGCAGAGGACAGCTTGCAGGAGTTGCAAGGAGTCAGTTCTCTTCCTTCCAAGGTGTGGGCTCCGAGGATCCAGCTCGGTTCTTCAATGTGGGGAGCAAGGGTCCGTAACCCACTGAGTCATCTTTTCTATCCCCAATAAAGCCATTTCTATTCATCGTAGAGACCTCTGCAGACAGAATTTAGTGTACAGCCTGTTTCTCCTTTAATCCCAAAAATGTCAAATTCAGATGTGTTTCACAGTCAGTAGACTAGCTTCTGGAAAGAGACTCCCTGCTGACAGGCTTTATAAAGCACTGTGCTGTGCTCACACAGGCCAGCCAGGCTCACTTGCTTCCATCAGTGGTGAGGAGACTCACTCCCAAGACAGTGCCAAGAGTGCCTCCTCACACAAGAACACTCCCTCTTGCCTTTTACAGTTTTATTTATTTATTTCATGTGTTTGGAAGTTTTGTCTTCATTTATGTCTGTGTACCACATACATGCCTCATGCCTCTGGAGGTCCAGGACTGGAATTACAGATGAATGTAGATTATGACCTGCCATGAAACTCCAGACCAGGTGTTTTAACAGTTTATTTTGAAGATTGTTTAAAAAAAAAAAAAAAGGCAATCTGAGGAAATATTGTACAGATGATACTCATTAAATAAGCATGCTCATTAAAAACTAATGATTAAATTAGATGGGGGTGGGTTCTATGTTCTCTTCTGCAACTCCAGAAATGAGTTCTATTGTCCTGCTGGTTCTTTGACTTCTAGAGAAGGGAGGGGAATCAATGACAATTAAAGCTGCCCTGGAATCATGTAAATAAATCTACAGTAGCAACCAAATACTGGAAACTGATGAAATTGGTGGTCTTCCCTTTGCAAGCACAGCAAGTCCCTGTAATAAGATAGGCACAACTGTCTGGTCCATGTATGCACAAGTTAGCAATGACTATAGATCCATTTTCTGTTTCCATGACTTTTCTGCATTAACCTTCTCATTTTTACTATCCTGTCAACATTGTGAGGCCAGACTCTGAGTAAGGATTTTCTGCAATCTGAGTCTGTCTCCAGCATCTGCTCTGACTTCACGGTAGACCCCGCAAACCAGTCAACTGAATACTGGTCAACACTGGGAGCCAGCCCCTTGCTTGCTTGCTTTTTTTATTTTAGGTTTTTGAGACAGGGTCATAGATTGGCCTGGAACTCTCTGTATAGACCAATCTGTTGTAGAACTCACATGGGTCCTTCTGCCTCTGCCCCTGGAATGCTGGGATTAAAGCTGTTTGCTACCCTCACTGATAAGTAGATATTAGCCCAAAAGCTTAGAATACCCAAAATACAATTCACAGAAGCTCAAGAAGAAGGAAGACCAAAGTGTGGATGCTTCATTCCTTAGAAAGGGGAGCAAAATACTCAAAGGGGGAGATACAGAGACAAAGTGTGGTGCAGAGACTGAAGGAAAGGTAACCCAGACACTATTGTGAATGCCAAGAACGACTTGCTGACAAGGAGTCTGATATGGCTGTCTCCTGAGAGGTTCTGCCAGAGCCTGACAAATACAGAGTCAGATCCTCGCAGCCAACCACTTGACTGAGTGCGGGGTCCCCAGTGGAAGAGTTAGAGAAAGGACTGAAGGAGCTGAAGAGGTTTGCAATCCATAGAAAGAACAATATCAACCAACCAAACCCCCCAAGGCTCCCAGGGACTAAACCATCAACCAAAGAGTATACATGGAGGGCCCCATGGCTCCAGCTGCATATGTAGCCAAGGATAGCCTTGTCAGACATCTGTGGTAGGAGAGGGCCTTGGTCTGGGAAGGCTCAATGACCCAGTGTAGGGGACTGTCAGGATGGGGAAGTAGGGCGAGGGAGAGCACCCTTGTGAGGCAGGGGGAGGGAGGATGGGATAGGAGGTTTCCAAAGGGTAAACCACCGGGAAGGAGGATGACATTTGAAGTGTAAATAAATAAAATATCCAATTAAAAAAAATCTTTAAAAACAAAATTTAAAAAAAGATGCTTGCTACCACACCTGGTCCTTTTTTTTCCTTTCTAATTACATTTTTGGTTACTTGTTATGTGTTTATGTGTGTGTATGGGGGGAGGCGCAAACACCATGGCATGTGTGTGGAAGTCAGAGGACATCTTGTGGGAGTTGGTTCTCCTTCACTATATGGATCACAAGGATAGAACTCAGATTGTCAAGCTTGGTGGTAAGTGCTCCAACCTGCTGAACCAACTTGCTATGACCCGGCTCTTCATTTCTTTAATTTTGCCATTAAAGAATATTATATAGGGACTGGAGAGATGGTTCAATGGTTAAGAATGTTGACTTCCAGAATACCTAGGTTTAATTCCCCAGCTACCTACATGGTGTTTCACTACCATGTGTAACTCCAGTTCCAAAGGATCTGATGCCCTCTTCTGGCCTCCACAGACACCAAGTGTGTGTGTGGTGCATAGACATACATGCAAGCAAAACACCTATGCACGTCAAATACAGTAATTTTTTAAAAGGAATTTTATATAGCTGGGTGTGATAGTACACTCTAATTTTTTTTTTATTTTTATTTTTTTTTATTTTTATTTTTTTTTTTTTTGGTTTTTTGAGACAGGGTTTCTCTGTGTAGCCCTGGCTGTCCTGGAACTCGCTCTGTAGACCACGCTGGCCTCGAACTCAGAAATCCGCCTGCCTCTGCCTCCCAAGTGCTGGGATTACAGGCGTGCGCCACCACGTCCAGCCACTCTGTAATCTTAATGCTTGCAAAGTGAAGACAAAGGATGGTTTCACATAGTCTGGTACATAGATGATTGAGGCCAGTACATGAGACCTTGTCTCAAACAACAGCATAAAAGAATTGTATGTAATAAATGGAATCATGTAGTGTGCATGTAAGTCCCTTGAAATTAATTCAGGTTGTTGCTATATCAGTAGTTCATTTTTAAGTTGTATTCTATGTTATTCAGATAGATCACAATTTTTATGTGAACTTAGTGTGATTCTTGAGTCATATGTTGAGTATACAGTTTTAATTTTCTCTAGGTCTAGTATGTCATAGGCTAGCCTGAGATTCTCTGTGTAGGCCAAAAAGGGCCTTGCATTTTTGATCAGCTTCTGCTTCCCATGGTTTTCAGGTGTGTGTTTTTATCTGCTGATTTAAACAAAAATTAAATTTCTTTTTATTTTTTATGTATAATACAGTTTTCTTTCCTATCAAAAAGGAAGGACTTGAGGTTTGGGAAGTGGTAGCATTGGCTCAGTAGTTAAAACCACTTGTTGGTCTTGCAGAGCACCTGGGTTTAGAACCAGCACCTCACAGTATTAATTTCAGGAGATCTGTAAACAGGCAAATGGTCCATGCAGGCAAAATGCTCATGTAATAAAATTGTTTTAAAGGAAATTTGTTTTTAAAATTTAGTCCTTGAATGCCCGGCGGTGGTGGCGCACGCCTGTAATCCCAGCACTTGGGAGGCAGAGGCAGGTGGATTTCTGAGTTTGAGGCCAGCCTGGTCTACAGAGTGAGTTTCAGGACAGCCAGGGCTATACAGAGAAACCCTGTCTCTGGGGGGAAAAAAAATCCAAAAAAAAAAAAAAAAAATTAGTCCTTGGGATGTTTTTGGTTTTGATCTTTCATTTTGAAACTTGTAAAACTTGGCATTTTCTTCCCTTTCTCTTTCCAGCGGCTATGTGACTATGTTTGTGATCTGCTCTTGGAAGAGTCGAATGTTCAGCCAGTGTCAACGCCAGTAACAGTGTGCGGGGACATACACGGACAGGTACATTTCACAAGGACCTTTTAGGATTTGTGCTGTCAGTGATCCATTTGTTTCTAACTTGTGCTGCAAGATAAACAAAACAAAACCCAGCTGGTGGTTAGGTGCCGTGAGTGGTTTCTGGGTCACTGTACCGGCAAATAAAGCAGTGGTCAAATACTTCATGAACTTCTGTTGAATTCCACTTGTGAAATATGCCAATTGCTGTTGTTCTGTAGAATAATGTGGGGTATTCTGTGAGGGTAGAAGATGCAAAATATAAACATAGACACTCATAGTCATTACAGTTAACATGAGATGGTTTGATTTTAAGTACTTTCTTCTTGATCATTCAATTATGTCATATTAAAATATGCTAATTTCTTTAGTGAGAATGAGAATAGCAAAAGTTCAGATTGCTTAATTATAATTTTTTTTTTTTGATTTGGTTTTTTCGAGATAGGGTTTCTTTGTATAGCCCTGGCTGTCCTGGAACTCACTCTGTAGACCAGGCTGGCCTCAAACTCAGAAATCCGCCTGCCTCTGCCTCCCAGAGTGCTGGGATTACAGGGGTGCGCCACCACCGCCCAGCCCAGATTGCTTAATTTTATAACAACTCACTGGTAGAATGAGATGAAAAAGATTTAGGGAACCTGGTGGGGCAGCTGGCAGAAGGACTGGAGGAGCAGAGGGGGACTGTAACCCCACTGGAAGCACAACATAGGCTGGCCTGACCCCCCAGTTCTCCCAGAATCTAGACCACCAGCCAAGGAGTGGACCAGGAGAGACCCATGGCTCCAGGTACATGTGTAGCAGAAGATGGCCTTGCCACCAGCAGTGGGAGGGGAGGCCCTTGCTCTGGAGAGGTTTGATGCCCCAGCGTAGGGGGATGCTGGAGTGGTGGGGTGGGAGAGGGAGGGGGGGTGGGTGGGTGCGTACCCTCATACAGACAAAGGGAAGGAAGAGGGTACATGGGAGAGGGGTGGTGGTGTAGGGGTAACCAGGAAGTGGGATATCATTTGAGATGTAAACAAAAGGAATGATTAATACACAAAAAAAGGAAAAAGGAAAAAGATTTAGTTCATTTTTTTCATTGGGACTGTAGGACCTGGAATACCTGCTAACTTTTTTTATTCGTTTTATTTTTTACTTTAAGTTTTATTATTTTTAATTGTGTGCATGTTGTGTAATGTAATGTGCATGTGTGTGCAGGTGCCCTTTGAGACCAGAGGAGTTGGTCTCCTGGAGTAGGAGTTACAGATGGTAGTAAGCCACTTGACAGTGGGTGCCAATAATTAATAAACACTGGTCCTCAGGAAGAGCAGTGCATGCTACTAACCACTGAGCCATCTCTTCAGCCAACACCCGCTGCCTTTGTTTCTAAGAATTCCAAAGCACTGACTGGAGATTAATTACACTTTGACATTAGATCCTACTGTTTGTGCGCCACCTCTGATCTAACATTACTTGACTTTGTAGAAGTTCATCACTGGGAACTAAAAGCTGAAGAGCTTATTCATACCCTGCTGTGTACATACATTGTAATTGGGACTGTAGGACCTGGAATATGTTAATGAACCATCACTCTACCACTCAACTGACTCTCTGCAAGTTTCCTTCCTAATGTGATATTGTAAAAGGGTGGGAAATGTGTCTAATTTGTTCCTGAATAGAGGCTGCTTCATAAATTAAAAAAAAAAAAATTATAGCTACTTTGCTTTTTCAAGCACTGTTTAGACAGTGGCAGTCCTACCTTAGCTGCCTAAGTACTAGGATCATAAGTAGGAGCTTCTTCTATTTGTATTTTGGCTTTTTTTTTTCTTTAATGTGTATGGGTAATTCTTTTGCATGCCTGGTGCCTATGGAAGCTGAAAGAGAAAGGGCCCCCTACTCAGAGGGGAAAAGGGTATGGGGGAGGATTGTGGGAGGGGTAACCAGAAGGGGGCAGTGAAAAATCTAATCTTAAACTGGAGTCTGGCATTACAGATGGTTGTTAGCTGCAGTATAGGTGCCGGGAACTAAAGTCAGGTCTTCTGGAAGAGCAGCCAGTGCTCTGAACTTCTGAGTCATCTCTCCAGCCCCCCTTTTGATTTTTTGAGGCCTGAAACTTGGAATTCTTCTGCCACAGCTTATTAATGGTAGCATAGTAGGTGTGTGCCACCATACCATGTGACCAAGACTCATTAATATGTAAAAAATAAATCAATGAGATTGCAACCTTTAATTTCAGGATCAAGTTATGATTCTAAATTAACAATAACATAATGAGAAACATTGGCATTATTATCTAAGCAATAGATTATAGACTTCAGGGCTCAAAAAGAGTGTGTGTGTGTGTGTGTGTGTGTGTGTGTGTGTGTGTAAAACTTGTAGTGCACACCTTTAATCCCAGCACTCTAAGTTCCGGGTTTGCATGGTTTACATAGTGAATTCCAGGACAGCTAATGGCTATGTAGAGAAACCCTGCCTCTAAGAACCAAATACAAAAGAAACAACAACAAAACTTCTTGTGCTTTGCTATGACTAAGGGGAGTGACACCAGTTTTGCTTAAGATTGTCCTCATTCAAGCAGCAAATATCATTAGGAACTCTTGGTGCCGGAGGATGCACAGCTCCGGGCTGCTCTGTGGGATGCGCTAGGAAGCATGTGTGAAGCCTGCCTGCTGCAGCCCACAGAGGTTTTTCTCAAGGAAAAGTGTCCATGGCTACTTTGAATCATGAGCTGAAACAAGCTGCTTGCCACAGATATCCCGGCCACCTACTCAGAGGAGAAGAGCCCCCACCTACTCAGAGGAGAAAGGGCCCCCACCTACTCAGAGGAGAAGAGCCCCCACCTACTCAGAGGAGAAGAGCCCCCACCTACTCAGAGGAGAAGAGCCCCCACCTACTCAGAGGAGAAGAGCCCCCACCTACTCAGAGGAGAAAGGCCCCCACCTACTCAGAGGAGAAGGGCCCCCACCTACTCAGAGGAGAAGGGCCCCCACCTACTCAGAGGAGAAGGGGCCCCCACCTACTCAGAGGAGAAGGGCCCCCACCTACTCAGAGGAGAAGGGCCCCCACCTACTCAGAGGAGAAGGGCCCCCACCTACTCAGAGGAGAAGGGCCCCCACCTACTCAGAGGAGAAGGGCCCCCACCTACTCAGAGGAGAAGGGGCCCCCACCTACTCAGAGGAGAAGGGCCCCCACCTACTCAGAGGAGAAGGGCCCCCACCTACTCAGAGGAGAAGGGCCCCCACCTACTCAGAGGAGAAAGGGCCCCCACCTACTCAGAGGAGAAAGGGCCCCCACCTACTCAGAGGAGAAAGGGCCCCCACCTACTCAGAGGAGAAAGGGCCCCCACCTACTCAGAGGAGAAGGGCCCCCACCTACTCAGAGGAGAAAGGGCCCCCACCTACTCAGAGGAGAAAGGGCCCCCACCTACTCAGAGGAGAAGGGCCCCCACCTACTCAGAGGAGAAAGGGCCCCCACCTACTCAGAGAAGGGCCCCTACCTACTCAGAGGAGAAGGGCCCCCACCTACTCAGAGGAGAAAGGGCCCCCACCTACTCAGAGGAGAAAGGGCCCCCACCTACTCAGAGGAGAAGGGCCCCCACCTACTCAGAGGAGAAGGGCCCCCATCTACTCAGAGGAGAAGGGCCCCCACCTACTCAGAGGAAAAGGGGCCCCCACCTACTCAGAGGGGAAAGGGCCCCCACCTACTCAGAGGAGAAGGGCCCCCACCTACTCAGAGGAGAAGGGCCCCACCTACTCAGAGGAAAAGGGGCCCCCACCTACTCAGAGGGGAAGGGGCCCCCACCTACTCAGAGGGGAAAGGGCCCCCACCTACTCAGAGGAGAAGGGCCCCACCTACTCAGAGGAGAAGGGGCCCCCACCTACTCAGAGGGGAAGGGGCCCCCACCTACTCAGAGGAGAAAGGGCCCCCACCTACTCAGAGGAGAAGGGCCCCCACCTACTCAGAGGAGAAAGGGGCCCCCACCTACTCAGAGGAGAAGGGGCCCCCACCTACTCAGAGGGGAAGGGGCCCCCACCTACTCAGAGGAGAAGGGCCCCCACCTACTTAGAGGGGAAAGGGCCCCCACCTACTCAGAGGGAAAAGGGCCCCCACCTACTCAGAGGGGAAAGGACCCCCACCTACTCAGAGAAGGGCCCCCACCTACTCAGAGGAGAAGGGCCCCCACCTACTCAGAGGAGAAGGGCCCCCACCTACTCAGAGGAGAAGGGCCCCCACCTACTCAGAGGAGAAAGGGGCCCCCACCTACTCAGAGGGGAAAGGGCCCCCACCTACTCAGAGGAGAAGGGCCCCCACCTACTCAGAGGAGAAGGGCCCCCACCTACTCAGAGGAGAAGGGGCCCCCACCTACTCAGAGGAGAAGGGGCCCCCACCTACTCAGAGGAGAAGGGCCCCCACCTACTCAGAGGAGAAGGGCCCCCACCTACTCAGAGGGGAAAGGGGTATGGGGGAGGATTGTGGGAGGGGTGACCAGAAGGGGGCAGTGAGTAGGGTGTAAAGTGAGTAAATAAATATTTTTAGGCTGCTTAAAAAAAATCTAATACTGCTTTTTATGAGAGAAAAGTGACAAACTGTAGTTACTTAGACTTGGATATTTGTAAAGATGAAGGACATAAACTAGTAATATTAAAGGAAACAGTTGACATTATTTGTTGCTAGTGACCAATGAAAATTTTAGATTTGGAAAAGTTCAGTATAATCGTGACCCTAACACTTTTTCTTTGGGGGGAGAGGCGGGTAGAGTTTTGAGACAAGGTTTCTCTGTATAGCCCTAGCTGTTCTGGAACTCACTCTGTTTGTAGACCAGGCTGCTTAAAACTCCACCCACTTTTGCCTCTCAAGTGCTGGGATTAAAGAAGTGTCCTACAGTGCCTGAAAGTTTCTGATACTTTTTAAAGACTTTCTAATAATTGGTGAGTTAGCAGATATTTCAGTGGCACATGAAGAAGCATCATTTCATATTCCTCATGACCAGTGTGTCATTTACTCAGAGCAGCTGGCAGTCAGTTGGCCACGCCGTGGTGTGGTGTTACGTTCATTCTGATATGATTCTAGATTTCATATGGTGAACTAATCTTTATTTTTCTTGCCGGATTAAAAGTAGAATAAAATAATAGTGTTAAAAGTAGAATATACACTATTATATGAGAATGCTGACAGACACCGCTCCCCTCGTGAGGCAGAGGCAGAGGCAGAGGCAGAATTGCACCATTCAAGGCTCACCTGGGCCCACGTCCTCTGGGAAGGCAGCCGTGCTTTAACCTCTGAGCTACCACTCCAGGTTCTACCAGTTTGTTTTCCATTCATGAACTAAAAATTTTGGAGACTTCTAAGTGGTTTTTAGGTTTGGGAATTAGATTCTTGGCAGTTTTGCATATAATTTATTTCTTCTTTCAAATGTAAATATTTGAAGTCTATTAAACTGTTTCTTTACATATCTTAATCCAAATTCATCTTACTCATGCACAGGAATTTGTAATTAGCATATATTGCTTTTCTTTTACAGTTTTATGATCTTTGTGAACTGTTCAGAACTGGAGGTCAGGTTCCTGACACAAACTACATATTTATGGTATGTAAACACTAGTAATGCAAAGTGCTTATTTAAAATAAAAGGACCTAACATGCAAATTCTATAATAATTGTTATTTAAATATATGAAAAGGTGAGTCTACTTTTCTATATTTTGTCATATCTTCCAGTTGCGTGTAATTGTTCTATGTGTAAACCACTGTATCAGTAGGACTGGTTGTCACAGCAGTGTGGTGGGAAGACGGTATGGAGCCCCTATTCTAGCCTGTAAATGGATGAATACATGCATGGATACTTTATTCTTTCATACTTTTTCCTAATACACACTTGCTATTATGGTGGACTTTTTTAACTTTCCTTTTTGAATATAATGTTGATTTTTTTTTTTCTGAGTCTTGTGTTTGTGTGTGCACACATGGAGGCCATTGACAGCCAGAGACACTGTTCCTTAGGTGCCACCGCCTGCTTGTGAGAGAAGGTCTCTCTTGCTGGGACTCCCTAAGTAGGCGAAGCTGACTCAGCAAATCCCAAGGGTTTTTCTGCCTGTGTCCCCGGTACTGAATTATCAGAACGTGGCGCCATGCCCTGCTGGTTCTATGTAGTTTCTGTGGATTGAGTTTAAGTATGGCCTCATACCTACAAAGCAAGTACCTTATCCACTAAGCTATCTTTCCAGCCCATTAATTTAAAAAAAAAAAAATGTGTATGAGTGTTTTGCTTACATGTGTGTCCGTACCACATGTGTAGCTTATGCCTGCAGAGGTCAACAGAGTATGGGATCCTCTGGAACTTGAATTACAGATGGTTGTGAACCGTGTGTGGGTGCTGGGAATTAAACCCATGCCTTTTGCAAGAACAAGTGCCGTTACAAAGTTCTCCTAATTATTTTTAATATTTTAAGTTTTTTAAAATTGTTATTTTTTTGTTTATGGGTGTTTTGCCTGTATGTATGTCTGTTGCCACATGCATGCTTGGTGTTCATGGAGGCCGGAAGAGGGCGTCAGATCCCCTGGAACTGGAGTTACAGATGTTGTTAGCTATTATGTGGATGCTGGCAACAGAACTTGGGTCCTCTGGGAAAGCAGTCATTGATCTTAACTACTGAGCTACCTCTCACACCCTATTAGGATTTTTTAAAGCTATTTTTAAATATTGGTATATTATTGATCTAAGTCAGACATTAGTTGGAAGTGTAAGTAGTATTTTATATATGCAGGGTTTTTCTGTTGTTTGTTTGTTTTGTAAGGGGTCTTACTGTGTTGTCCTGGCTGACCTGAAGCTCTCTAAGTAGACCAGGCATCCTTTCTAATTTATTGTCTTTGAAGCAGACTCTCTTACAGAGCCAGAAACTCTGGATTTCAGCAGGCTAGCCAGGTGGCAGCTCCTGGGCCTTACCTTCTCCGAGCCCAGGGTTTGTGTTGCAGGCGTGTGCAGCCATCTTTACATCCATGTTAGGGATCAAAGCTCCTCAAGCTTGTAGAGATATAACTCCCATTTTTAAATAATGTCTTAAGAAATTATTTTTTAAAGCAATGTGCAGGTGTTTATTGTTGTTCTTTTGGGTTACTATGCTATTGTACCATTTGTAACTGTAAACTCTTACTTTACAGGGTGATTTTGTAGACAGAGGTTACTATAGTTTGGAGACCTTCACTTATCTTCTTGCACTAAAGGCTAAGTGGCCTGACCGTATTACACTTTTAAGAGGAAATCATGAGAGTAGACAGATAACACAGGTGTATGGATTTTATGGTAAGACCTTCTTTTCTCTGATTCTGAGTGGTATTTTGCTTTTGGGGGAAAATTGTATGTTTTGTTTTTTGCTCTACTCCACATTTCCCCAATCAACTGAAAATCTTGCCATATTGTGAAAGGCTGAATACTGTTACTAAGGCTTTGGTATACATCTTTTTAAATTAGTGTAAAAAAGGAATGTAATATTAAGGTTCCCTCTTTGGAATCACTGATTGCTTGTCACACATGCATGTGGTGGGCCTGTGAGGCGATCCAGCGGGTAAAGGCATGCACTGCTAAGCCTAGTAACCCTGGTTTGATTGCCAGGACCCAGGTGGTGGACTGAGAGAAGGTTATTCTCCAACCTCCACATGTGTGTTCTACAGCATAATTTCCAATATACACAGAGAATGAATAAACACAATTTTTAAAAAATTACTGTATGATCTTTAATTATGTTTAGCATTGTGTGTGTGTGTGTGTGTGTGTGTGTGTGTGTGTGTCTGTAGGTGTATGTACATAAATGAGTTCAGGTGTTTTTTTTTTTTTTGGTTTTTCGAGACAGGGTTTCTCTGTATAGCCCTGGCTATCCTGGAACTCACTCTGTAGACCAGGCTGGCTTCGAACTCAGAAATCCGCCTGCCTCTGCCTCCCAAGTGCTGGGATTACAGGCGTGCGCCATCACTCCCGGCTCGAGTTCAGGTGTTAAGAGTCCAGAGGCATCGGTTCCTCTAGAGTTCCAGTTATGAGTTGCCTGATGGGGTACTGGGAATTGACTCCAGTCTACGGCTCAGTCTTAACTGCCGAGCTATCTTTCCAACCCCAATTTAAAAAAAAATGTAGATTGCTGGATCTCACTTCAGATATTGTAATCAAATTCACCACAGGACCTTCCAGTCTCCTGAAGGTGGGTGCTGTGTACATTAAGCCTGGGGTTTATCTGCATGTGGCCCCCTCTACACCCTTTCTCCTCTCCTCTTCTTTGTTTTGGTCAGTGTGGGCGATTAAATCCAGAACCTGTGTAATCTAGGGCTAGTACTCTACAACTGAGCTGGATCCCCAGTCCTTCCTTAATGCTATGCCGTGTTCTTAGCCGGCTTTCTTACTTCCTTAATCTTTTAGTGGTTTTGTTTGTTTTTGACAGGTTGTCTCCATAGAGACCCATAGAGGCCCAAAGTGGCCTAGAAGTCACTGTCATCCTGGGGGCCTTGATGACATGATCCTTTCTGTGGCAGCCTCCTAAATGCTAAGATTTTGTAATGTTTGGAAAACATGAGATTTCTTGAGGATAAGACACAAATCTTAACAGTTATGTTTTATATGTACAACATATAATTTTATTATATAATATATAAAATACAATTTTATTTTATTTTATTTGGTTTTTTCGAGACAGGGTTTCTCTGTGTAGCCATGGCTGTCCTGGAACTCACTCTGTAGACCAGACTGGCCTCGAACTCAGAAATCCGCCTGCCTCTGCCTCCCAAGTGCTGGGATTACAGGCGTGCGCCACCACCGCCCGGTTTTAAAATACAAATTTTCAAGAATTATTTATTTATTTATTTATTTATTTATTTTAATGAGTGCACTGTCGCTGTGTTCAGACACCAGAAGAGGGCGTCAGATCCTATTACTGATGGTTGTGAGCCTCCATGTAGTTGCTGGGAATTGAACTCAGGACCTCTGCAAGAGCAGTCAGTGCTCAACTGCTGAGCCATCTCTCCAGCCCCTAAAATATAATTTTTATATATTATATATAACATGTAGCCTAAAAGTAACTTTGTATACAGAGTGAGTATCTCTAATCTGAAAATTCACAACCCCAAATCATCATCTGTAAAGTCTGGAACTTTGAGCACCGCTGTGACACTCAAAAGTTTCAGATTGTGGATCTGGCACTTGAAAGTTTCAGAATTTAGATAATTTTGTTTCATGTGGAGCACATGCCCAGGGCATACAAACCGAGCGCTTTGTCACTAAGCTACACCTCAAGCTCAAACTGAAATCTGAAATGCTATGAAACACAACCCTGGTTTTCTTTCTCTTTGTTTCTGGAGTTTTGAGATAGGATTTTGCTGCATAGATCTGGGTGGGCTGGAGCTTTCTGCTTGGCCAGGCTTGAACTCTCGTGGAAGTCTCACTGCCAGCCTTAGTCTCTTAAATGCCTGAGTACTCACATGGGAAGACATATTTCAGATAAGGCATATGAAATGTTTGTTTGTTTAGTTGACACAGAATCTTATTCTGTAGCTCAGGCTAGCCTGGAATTCACAATGTGTCCCAAGTTAGCCTCAAACGTTCAGTAATTCTCATAAATTACTGAACATTTATTTATTTATTTACTTACTTACTTACTTACTTACTTACCCACCCACCCATTTATGGACAGGGTCTCATTCTGTAGCCCAGGCTGGTCAAAAAGCCAGGTCCATAATGGTCTTAAAATTATGGTAATCCTCCTGCCTTAGTCTCCCAAATTCTGGGATTATAGATATGTATCCTGTGTTTGTTTGTTTGTTTGTAGGTTTGTTTGGTTTTTTATTTTGTTTAGTCAGGATCTCTCTACCTAGTTCTGGCTGTCCTGGAACTATGTTTATCAAGCTGGCCTTGAACTCAAATCTGTGTACCTCTTGTCTTGAGCACTGAGATTAGATTAAAGGTATATGCCACAACCTCCTGCTTATTTGTTTTAAAGGAATATGGAAATAAACATTTAAAACATTTGTGTGATTGCCAGGGCGGTGGTGGCACACACCTTTAAGCCCAGCACTTGGGAGGCAGAGGCAGGCAGATTTCTGAGTTCGAGGCCAGCCTGGTCTACAGAGTGAGTTCCAGGACAGCGGGAGCTATATAGAGAAACCCTGTCTCCAAAAACAAAAACAAAAACAAAATTTATGTGTATGTATACTAGTGCTAATGTACTTGCACCATGGCCATGTGTAGAGGTCAGACACAGTTTAAACAGTTTATAGTAGTTGGTTCTTTTCTTCAAGCATGTGAGTTCTGGTTGTCAGGTTTGGTGGCAAGCCTGAGATTGTATCCTAGTCTTTATTTAAAAATATGTAAAGTGTGTGTGTGTGTGTGTGTGTGTGTGTATTTTAATATGCTCACCATTATATCCCTGGATGGCCTAGAATTTCCTATGCAGACCACCATCAGATCTACCTGCCTGTGCCTCCCAAGTACAGAAATTGAAGACATGCACCACCACATCTGTACTTTATTTAAGATTTCATTATGTTCATTTTTTAACATACTTTTAATCCCCTTGGGAGGCAGATACAAGCAGATGTCTGTGAGTTTGAGACCAGAATGGTCTGTCTACAAAGGGAGTTCCAGGATAGCCAGAGCTCTGTTACACAGAGAAACCCTGTCTCAAAAAAAGAACAAACCAAAAAGAAATTATGTGCATTTTTATTTTATATGTCTGAGTATTTGCTTGAGTGTATGTCTGTGCATGATGTACATGCTGTAAACTGAATACAGGTCCTTTGCAAGAGTATTAAATGGTCTTAGCTTCTGAGCCCTCACTCCACAACCTCCCAGTTTATTTTTAGTGTGATTCCATTGTAATTAAGGTCATTTATAAAATTTGCCTTGCATGTTATTGTGATGCTTAAAAGGTTTAGCTTTTTTTTTTTTTCAGCATTTTAAATTTTAGACTTAGATTATGGCTACTCAAAAATATACGTATAAGAAAAAAAAAAAGATAGCCAGGCAGTGGTGGCGCACGCCTTTAATCCCAGCACTTGGGAGGCAGAGGCAGGCGGATTTCTGAGTTTGAGGCCAGCCTGGTCTACAGAGTGAGTTCCAGGACAGCCAGAAAAGATAGAGAAATGTCTTATGTGTTTAATTATACCACTTCAGTCTTCAATGTAGGGCAAAGGAGCAAAAAGGGGAAAGGGAATAAGATCTTTCAGTCCGTATGTTTTGGCTGGAGGAAATGCTAACAGTACCAAATTTGGTGTTGAATTTTTTCTTTCTCAGAAGTATGTTCATCTAGTAGTTTTATCTAACAACAAGGTAAGTAGTTCCTCGGGGAAAAGATAATTTTATTTACCATGGGATTTACAGTGATTTAAAGCCATGAATAGCTATTAATTATATTGGTTGCTAAATTCATACTGATAAACATATACTAGAGGCTTGAATTTTTTTTAATTCGTGTGTGTGTGTGTGTGTGTGTGTGTGTGTGTGTGTACACATGCTCAGTTTTCCTATGAATGTCTGTAAGAATGTATGAAGCTGGGCTGTGGTAGCTCATGCCTTTACTCTCGGGACTCAGGAAGCAGAGTGGATCTCTTGAGAATGTATGTGCATATCTGTGTGCGTATGTCAGTGGTCAGAGGACAACCTGAAGATCTTGGTTTTTCTCTCTACCGTGTGGATTCTGGGGGTTCAAAGTCAGATCATCAGGCTTGGGGGCAAATGCCTGTAACTGGTAAGCCATCTTCCTGACCCCTTCTGAGTCTCATCAGTTCTGCCTGTTAGAACTTGACTAGATGTAGAATTTAGTTGCAGTTTTCAGAAGATATCTCAAGAGATGACTTTGCCCTAAGGAATGTTGGATAGGAATTACTTATGCTCCTATAATTAAGAGTTCTCAAATTTATTTGATTTTATTATCCTCCTAGAATAAGGCATTCATATTAAAGGAATGCACTGTTTTATAGAGTTTTTTGGTGTTAACATAACTGACCAAAGCATTAGTTTGAGTTACGTGAAATCAATAATTTGCTTCCGCTTGATAGCATTTTGGTTAATATTTCCAACTTTATCTTAGGGTCATTCCTAGAATGAAAAGGATTATAATTTCTTTAGGGAACATAGTGTTTAAATTTTTTTTTATTGTATGTGCATGAGTGTTTTGCCTAAATGCTGTATATGTACCACATTTGTGCCCTGTGCCTGCAGAGGCCAAGAGTGCATAAAATCCACTCACTGGAATTAGGGATAGTTTTGAGCCACGTGGCTACTGAGAACTGAACCAAGGTCTTCTGCAAGAGCATCGAGTGCTCTTAACTGCTGAGCCCTCTCTGCTGCTCATCTTACTGTGTGTGCTGAGCCCTCTCTGCTATTCATCTTACTGTGTGTGCTGAGCCCTCTCTGCTGCTCATCTTACTGTGTGTGCTGAGCCCTCTCTGCTGTTCATCTTACTGTGTGTGCTGAGCCCTCTCTGCTGCTCATCTTACTGTGTGTGCTGAGCCCTCTCTGCTATTCATCTTACTGTGTGTGCGTGTGCTCTTGATTGAACTTGGGCTTTATACATGCAAGGAAAGTGCCTGCTACTGAGCTATGTCCTAGTCTTCATTAGGATATGTGTATTGTTAGATAACAGCTTTCATTAATGAGAACATTTCTGTTTTCTTTACAGATGAGTGCCAAACCAAATATGGAAATGCTAATGCCTGGAGATACTGTACCAAAGTTTTTGACATGCTCACAGTAGCAGCTGTAAGTTTATATGAATCTCTTTAGAGCTTCAGATATATTTCTTGCCAATAATGTTACATGTTTTTAGCAGTTGTGGCCATTTATTTAGTTTTAGTATTTATTGTTGAATTATACATGACTAAGTTTGAACTTATTATTATCCTTTGTTATTTTTTTTCTAGTTAATAGATGAGCAGATTTTGTGTGTTCATGGCGGTTTATCTCCTGATATCAAAACACTGGATCAAATTCGAACTATTGAACGAAATCAGGAAATTCCTCACAAAGGAGCATTTTGTGACCTGGTATGGTCAGATCCTGAAGATGTGGACACTTGGGCAATCAGTCCCAGAGGAGCAGGTTGGCTATTTGGAGCAAAAGTCACAAATGAGGTAAAGATAACATTTTTGGAAAAGTAGTTCTTTGATTGGTAAAAGAATGATGGTGAGCTCATCTATTAAACTCATAGCCTAATTTATTAAAATTATGGTTGTTATTGGGTATCCAATTTCTACTGTAGTTGATTGATTGATGCTTCCTGAATCGTTCATTGAGGTTATTAGTGAAAGCACCTATTCCAGCATTATCTGCTGATATTATTAAAATGATAGTTAAGTAGCAGGATCACCAAAACAAGATAGGCAGCTTTTTTGGTTTTTTTGTTTTAATGGCAGGTCATATATCCTGAAACATACATATATTCTGACAGTCTAATCCTGGTTGAGTTCAAATTTTATTTTACTTATTTTTTGTTTAAAACTATTTTTAAGCTTTTTGTTTGTTTGTTTTGAGACAGGGTCTGTGTAACTCTGGTTGTCTGAACTCACTATGTAAACCAGGCTGGCCTCTAACTCATAGCAATCTGCCTGCCCCCAGTACTGGGATTAAAGGTGTGCACCACTATGCATGGCATAATCTTTATTTTTTATTTATGTGTGTAGATTGTTTTGCCTGTATCTATGTCTGTGCAGCATGTGCATGAAGTGCTTGAGGGGCCCAGAAGAGAGTGTTAGGTCCTAGGACTGGGGTTGCAAGTGCTTTTGAGCTGCTGTGTGATAGCTGGGACTCAAACCCCTATCTTCTGGAAAAGGAGCCATTGCTGTTAACCACTAAAACATCTCTCTAGCCTGATTTCAAATTTTAAAATAACACACATGAGAATCCAATATTGTTCTGATGTATGTACTGAATCTTCATGACTAGGTAGAAACAAGAATCATTAGGATGAACGATTAGTAATAATATAATATGATTTCTTGTTTAAAATTTACAAAACATACTATGATTACAATCTTTGATTTCTGATCATCTACAGTGCTGGCTACATGAATACAGCAACAGTTTTAAAATTCAAAAACTATTTGCTAAAACTTTAGGGTAAATAAGTTACAAATAAGCTATACACCGAAATTCTGATATCTACTATTTTATGACTACAGCTTTATCAAATTATGAGCCTGGTTGTCCTATACACATACAAAACAATGCATACGCCAGAAGAACCAAACACGAGTGTCTGAGCTAATAGCATTCACAGACACGGAGATGAGGTTCTGTCGAGATATGTTCCAACATAGTGGAGTCATAGATCCGGGCGCCGGGACCGTCGGGGTGTCCTCAGTTATAGAAAGGTTTTACCCAGTCTGGACCTTTTCCTCTTTTAGGTTGTAAAGAAGGAAAATTTCTTTGTGGCATTCAGTAAATCCTTCTATAATAATATTGAAAGTAATGTTATTTTGCAGTTATTAAGTAGAAAACCTTTGCTTTTTAATTGATAGTAATTATGTAATTATTTTCTCTAGAAATTTCTATTTTTTACCTGATACAGTTCTTAACTAGGTGGAGCAGGCTGGTCTTAAACTCTCAGTTCTTCTAGCGTTTTCTGTAGTGTTTTTTGCTTGTTTGTTTGTTTGTTTCTGTGTGTGTGTGTGTGTTTGTGTGTGTACACATGCTCATGCACACACACATACTTGTTAGAGGGAAGTGAAAAAGTTATAGGACAACTTGTGAGAGTCAGTTTTCTCCTACCTGGTGGGTTCTGGGATCAAACTCTTGTTATCAGGCTTGGTGACAGGTTCTTACTTACCTGTCTACCAACCTTCCCGTCTATCATTATCATCATTATTATTATTATTATCACTACTACTATTACTACTACTACTACTACTACTACTACACTGTTACTATTACTGTTTTAAAGATGTGCTGTCTCTGTGTTGCAGAGGTAGGTTTCAAATTTGTGGGCGCAAGTGATCCTCCTACCCAGCCTCCCAAGTAACCAAGAGTACCGGTGGTAATTACTGCACCGGCCTCAGAAACCTGTAATTGTGGACCTTAAACTTCAAAATAGACTTGGGCCAAACTGACTGGAAACTTTGGGGATGATTATAGAATGTGGTTTAGAGTCATGATAACTTTATGTGTGGTACTTGCTGCTTGGAATGGTTATTAAGCACTTAGATGAAATACTTACAAAGCTTTTCTAAATTTCAGTTTGTTCATATCAACAACTTAAAGCTCATCTGCCGAGCTCATCAGCTTGTGCACGAAGGTTATAAGTTTATGTTTGACGAGAAGCTGGTCACAGTGTGGTCTGCTCCTAACTACTGCTATCGCTGTGGAAACATTGCTTCCATCATGGTCTTCAAAGATGTCAATACGAGAGAACCAAAGTTATTCCGAGCAGTTCCAGATTCAGAACGTGTTATCCCCCCCAGAACCACGACGCCGTACTTCCTTTGAGGCCTTTGCCATGCCCTGGCCCGCCCGCGTTTGCCCTCTTCCACCCTGACTTTCTTGTACCCTCTACAATATACTTTTTATTGAGCACTTTGCTGCTGAAATGCTGCCTCTTGCCTTTTTTTTAATTTTAAATTATCTAAATTTATTGTTTGTTATGGTGTCATAGCAGTGTTTTTCTATCAGTTTTGTCACTCATCCTATCCCCACCTTGGACTCGTTTGAGGAGACTGAAGAAAGGTCTCAACACCCACATCGCTGCATGTAGCTCTTGCTTTTTTGCTGTTCTGGGGAGACAGGAAGCAGTTCTTTTTTTAAAAAGCCAATTGACGATTACATGGAAATCCTCCTCATTTGTATCAGCCAGCCTTCTGTTTTTGTTTAATAGGGTTTAAGAAATTTCAGCAGCAAAGTTGTCCAGTGGGCAGGATGAACTGCATATGCCTGAGTCATGTACCCTTGTCGTGGCTGTAAACTTCACTGTCCTTTGTTGGATGATAATTTGATGTTTTAAAAGGGTATAAAATAAATTGGTCTAAAGGGCTGCCCTCCTTGTTGTGTTTTTAAATTTTAGTTAAAAACTGATACAGCTATGAATTTGTACATTAAGATAATTGTACTGATCTTTTTTCAGAAATCTTGTATTTTTTAATAAAATAATCTTAAAACCAAGATAGGTTAAGTGTTAGAAATTTTAAACAACTTACATTGTTAGCTGAAAGTTACTTTTTCTTTCTTACTTTTTCTTTCTTTATATTTTCTTTTTCGTTTTCTTTGTTGAGTTTTTGACCCTTTGGTTGAGTTAAAAATTTCAATTGATATTCAATATTTTTTTAAAAAATCACTAAATTGTGCCTAAAGAACATGACTGCCATATTATGTTTTTATTTCTATAGTATTAGGAAAACATTTAATACTTGTAGCATTGATGTGTTGGTTTGATACCGGTCGAGTAGAATGTGCTCAGTCCAGTTCACACTCTGTCGTGAGTGTCCTCGAGTAACACATGTGCTTTTCAGTAGCAAGCATTCTCTCACTGTAACCCTTGACCTTAACTTTTACAAAGTATTCAGTTTTTAACTGCAATTTTAAAGGCTGAACAATCAGAACCCTTGTGTTTGTGAACTTAATCTGAAGCAGATTATTTAAAGTATGAGAAGAAACAGACTGTTCTCTCATGAAGGTCTGTCATACCATATTTCAGCTTTGTGCTTGTAACTTGACTATCTAAAGGGTTGTGATGATCAGTTCTTGATATATAATTGTCCACTTAATAAGGACAAGTATATCATTATCTCTTATGACTGTAGTCATAGATGATTTGGGGATGTACCATCTCATGAAATTGTTGGTATCCCTTTATAATTTCTTATCCCAGGAAATCCATGTGAAGCTGATTGATAAAGCACTTTAGCATTGTTCAGGTAGTTTTAAAAACAACTTTTTCCCCTTCAGGATAAGAACTTCCAGGTTATCTAAAAATGCAATAAAGATCTTAATAGTGTAAGCTTCTTGGCAAATAATCTTTCATCAGGGTTTCTTTTACTGAATGAGCACAATATTATTTTGATTTTATGTCCCCACCCACCCAGCTCCCTGTACAGTTTTTAATCGTGTAGCTCTATGAAAGAAGTGGCTGACATATTTGATGCACACACTTGAACTAATAGTGGATCAGTGGCTTTGTGTTACTACCCTAACCCCAGTGTAATTCAGGTGGAAAGGTATTTTTATCTCACAGGAATATGTAGCTATGTATTTTACTAATTGTGAAACACTGGAATTAATGATGCAGACAATTGGTATGGTGTTGGAACAGCTCTGCAGTATTTTCTTGTTCATGTTACCATTGTATTTAAGTACTTGCCCTCCACTGCTTTTAAGTTGTACCAGTAAAACCAGTAACTCTCGATCCCCTTTCCACTCCACACTCCTTAGCTTAGTTGATGTAGTTGTTTTCATTCTCCTTGTAATGTGACTTATTTTCAAGTCATGGTGTACTGCATTTGTTTGTCACTAGCTGGGCATGTGCCAATAATATTCTGTCCATTCCTTAACTGCCATCTCTGTTTTGCCTGACTATTCTTCCACTGATAATGGCTTTGGGGCATTGAAAAAGTAGGTTTTGCTATTAGACTTGTGAAGGAACGCAAGAGTGAATGTATTGGACTTTGTAAGCCTGAAAAAGAATATTTGGATCCCTCTACTAAACAAGGGCTATGTATTATACAGAGTAATCTGTGGGAGGTACTTGCAAGCCAGAGATCTGTAGGCAAGGGAATCTGCTCCTCCCTGTATCTAGGCCGAATGTAAAATCCCTTATGTTGTATCAATGGAGCTAAGAACTATTTTTATTTGCCTGTGATATACCTGGTTTCTAATAAAGTGTTCTAGGCTCCAGTGAGAACTGTCTACTTTGAATTGCCATCATCTCCCTTTCTTCACTGGCTGATAGACTCTTGGCTAGCTTTCCATAGGTCAATGCTTCTCCCTGAAGAATCTCATTTCTTTAAATGTATTCCCTTGTGCGTGATCCTAAAAAGGCTTCACTACATCTAATATACAACCTGTACCTGCTCCTGTTCCATCTGGATGTCTAGAACTGTTGGAAGATTTGGGCATCTTAAATGCTGAGTTTTGCTCTTGAAATAAGGTTCAAAATGTTCATTGCATTTAAGATCTGTGTGTGTTTGCTCTGTGACCCCAGCCCAGGTGCTGGAAATGCCTGTACTGTGAAAGCCTGCCATTGTCAGAAGTAGAATCACATTTGTCAGCTTCCAGAAAATTGTACAGAGTTGAAGAGATTTACCTACAAGATTTATCTACCAGAATCCAAATTTTTAAATGTCATTGTTTTCTAAATGCTGATGTTTGTAAAGCACCTTCAGTTCTTTGAATGAAAGGTGCTACATTCCCTTGGTGTCAATTAATAAAAAGATTATAGGAAGTTTGTGAAAAATAATTTTATCTAATACAGTCTGTAGAATTCCCTGAGAAGGTAGCATTTCATATAATTTATGTTTTCAAAGAAATGCTTGCTTTTTCACTTGGTTGCCTGACTGGTAAACAGAACTAACCTTTTTTCCCCCTGCATTTGCCTGTGGGCTAAGTGTTACAGTTTCTTAAAAGCACTATTTATTGTTCCAACCCAGAAACATTTGAAAAGTCCCTAGAACAATGCAAGTTTCCTTCATTGCATGAATATGTGCCTTTCTTAGGAGAATAAGTTTGTGCTTAGATTACTAACACACATTGTTTAATCTATGCAAATTTGTGCATGGATTAAAGTATGAGGTTTATACACAATTTCCTTTATATACTTCAACAAAAACATTTATTGTATAATATATGCCACTCAGTGACTACCTAATGATGGTTCTCACATTTTATATATAAATGAGAGTGGAATATATATTTAAATCTATAGCCATATCCTATTTTGTAGTGCTGAGGAAAGAACTCATGGCCCTGGGCCTTATGCATGCTAGGTAAGTGGTTTTCCACTGAGAGGCAGGTTCTTAACATGTAGACCAAGCTGTGACTTCCAGGTGCTGGGATTTAAGGCATACTCCATCATTCCCAGCCGCGTCCTGCGATGTCTTGCTAGGGACCTCTGCCTCCCCACTGCCCAGCATTCATGAAGAAATGGGATTGGAGAGAACGAGTAACTTGTCAAGGTCACACAGGAGAACTGGAACCTGAATCCTGAGGGCACACCACAGTGACTGCTCAAGCCTTCTATTTTAAGCACTACTGGTTTTTGCAGCTGTGTGACACTGAACAAATTGAATTCTCTGATCTTTTATTTCTGTTCTAAAAGGAATATAGTAAAGTTGATTATAGTATTAAAAATAGCACCCACAAAATTCCCGGTACTTGGCCCAAAGCTGCTAAAGCTGCTGTTTACTGAGGACCCAACGAAAATCAGTGTGATCAGGAAAAGGAACCCAGAGTGAAGCATAATTACTAACAGTATAACTTTAGAAAAAAACAGTTTATTTGTCCTATGTGAATGTTTTTGCCTGCATTTATGTTATGTGCAGGGTTCAGAAGAGAGCATCAGATCCAGGATTAGTTACGAATGTAAGACACCATGTTGGAGCTAGGAACTGAACCCAGGTCCTCTACAAGCGTATGTGTTCTTAACCACTAAGCCATCACTCCAGCCCCACAGTGTAGCCTTTTAAATACAAGGGATTTAAAAGAAGAGTTTGGTGCAGGAGGAGACATGAAATAGTGGGCTGGAGTAATAGAATAAGCATGTTTTCTGGAAGAGCCCAGAAGCTGTGATTGTAGAACTTGGACACAACATGAAGTATTCATTATAGAAAGGCCCAACAACCAGGAGCGACAGTTCTGTAGACAAATTGTCTATGCTTCAGAGAAGACTGTCCAATTATGGAAAATGTTGGATAGTAGGAGGAAGATTTTAGTAATATTTCAAGATTACCTCAGGGCTCCTCCCCCTGAAAATCCTTAATTTCTTCTTGCTGGACTGATAAGGTGAATTGATATAGGATAAGATTGGCATGATTAGTGGCCCTAGGGCTAACATCATTTGGGGGTGGGGGGAACAGCAGATTTTTGATATGTTTCCTAGTCAAAGCTATTTTTAAATTCCCATAACAGCTGGAGAGATGGCTATGTGGTTAAGAAAACAGGCTACTCTTCCAAAGAAGGCTGGGATCCATTTCCCAACACCCCCAACCTGTAAATCACAACTTGTGACTCCAATCTCAGGAACCCTACATGGGCACCAGGTATGTATATGCCATACAGGCTACATGGAGGCAAAACGCCCACACACATAAATGCAAATTTTAAATTTCCATATCATCTGGAAATGCAATTCTGAAGGAGCGCATGCCGGGAGTCCTAGGCTACATCCTCAGCAGTGGGCCAGCAAGGTCATTTAGCCGATTAAGGTGTTTGCCACCCATTGACCTGGTTTTGATTTCCCAGGACCCACATGAAGGAAGGAGTTCCACAAGCTGTCGTCTGGCCTCCTAAATGTCCTAGCGTTCATTCACATGACTCATATTCTTTCCCTTCCTCTCCTATCTTCTTTTTACTCCCTCTTCCCTTTCATAAATTCCACAGTGCAAAAATAAAATCCTCCTACAACTTGGCAGCATCCCATTATTTCATAAGAGGAAGACCATTCCAGCTTTGAAGAGAGATGGATGCAAGGTGAATAATGAGATAAAGGAGAACCCCTCGGACCAAATGCATTTGTGAAAAATTAGTATCTCAACATTTGGGATACGGTCCATTTATGGAGATTTGTGAGCTATTTCTCGTGCATTTTTATTTGCTGTTGTGTGCTGTGTGTGCAGGTGTGTGTGCGCCATGTGCATGTGGAGGTCAGAGAGTCTTTGAAAGCGTTCCTCTGTGGGTTCGAGGTCAAGCCACATCAGGCTTGAACAGCAAGCACCTTTTACTCTGCTAAGCCATATATCTGCCACTACATTGTTGGTGTGTGTTTTAACAAAATGTGTTCTAATAAAATAAAAATGGCTCAAGAGAAAGCTTTATGCCTTCTCCCAAATGAAAGAAATGAACTTAGAATCTGCCAGACAGATTTGCATAGGTCTTAAGAATTATATCCTTCAGGTGCATTACCTGTACATCTGCTATATTTTGAAAGATAGTTCTTTGTTAGAGCAGAGTAGAAAAGGTTAATTGTTCTTACATGATGGTAATTTTGCATGATTAGGTCTGTCAAAAATGTAGTGAAATTTTATACCAAAAATGATTAACTGGTTAGGTTTTTGAATCATCTGCAGTGGCACAGAATGGCTAGCTTATACAAGAAGCAGTTCTTTTTAGGCTTTTCAAAATGGAATACATTCCTTGTAGTTATTGTAATTGGTTCTTTTTGCAATGCTATTTCTTTTGTTCGAGGTAATTAAAGAAATTCTGCTTTCTTAAAAGCTTGCACCCAAGCTTAGGATCTTTCCTGCAGCCAAACTGCTGGATTCCTACAATTTGAGATCGAGTCCTTTTTGAAGGGTAACACTAAGCTGAAGGGAGTGCATTCGAGGTGATTCAGAAGACTAATAAAGAGAGCTGATTTGCCCTCGAACTTCTGAATGTATCTAGAGAAAGTGCAGTGCTTGATTTTGGTTCTGGAGCAGTGCGAAAGCAGAGGAATTAGCAGGTGTCTGGGAGGTGTCTGGGATGCAGGATGCTAGCCAAAGATAACCTGCAGGCAGGTGTCTGGCGCCGGAGATGTAAATCCCTCTTTCTGACACACGGAGGCGCTCAGGGCTCCTCCCGCTCTGCTAGCAGTGTTTAAGGCACCTCTGCCGCCACCTGCAGTCTCAACCAAACCTCGGGGTGGGCCGCGTGGGCCGTGACAGCCTAAACGTCCAATCAGCGGTCGGGTTTTTAGGTGCCCTGCCGTTGTGGCCAATAAAAACCGAGGAGGGGCGGGCCCGGGCCCCGCGGCAAGCCTGGCCGAGGCGCGAGGCCCTCCTCCCGTCTCTCCGCCTACTCCAGCCTCCGCCGCTTCAGCTTCCCGAGCGAGCCCTGCGGCCGCCGGAGCATCTCCCGCGGCGGAGCAGGAGCCGGATGGTCAGAGGAGCCCGGCAGTCCCAGCAGCCGCGGAGTCGCCTGGCCCCCAGGTAGGGTGGGCTGCGTTGCGAGGCGGAGGCTAGGGGCGAGGGGCCCAGAAAGCGGGCCTGGGGGTGGCGGCCGTGGTGTCGAGCCGCCGAGCCCCGAAGGGGCGGAGGTACAGGCACTCAGCATCTTGGGGGCGCCAAGGGAGAGCAGCTCATGGGGCGGGGAGCGAGGGCGCGCTCCCCACCGGGGAGCCAAGGAATGCGGGGAGCCGCGACTGAGGGGCGGGGCCGGGTCTGAGGGGAGCTAGGGGGGCCTGCGGCTCTGGGCAGACAATGAGGCCGACGGGGGCCTGGGGGGGCTGGGGGAGCCGAACATTTGGGGCAGGGGACCGAGAGCTTTCGGGGGCCAGGGAGTCCCGGGTCGCTTGGTCACGGGAGGGAAGGAAGCCCTGTTTGAGGGGTGTTTGTAAGGTCACGGGTAGGCAGAGCCAACCTGTGGTCGGCCTGTGGCCCCCGAGGGTGGTACCCGGAGTGCCCCACAGGCAAGGCCAGGCGGAGGGTGTGTTGTCTTAGTTACCGGTCTCATTTGTTTGGTCTGTAGACTGTCTGGCACAGTGGAGAAACCACCTCGAAAACGGAAAAGCAGGTAAGGCAAAATGCCTTCCTCTCTAGCTTCGTGTTTTTCTGTTTGCTTGGCTGCCCCTGTGCTGCATAATTACGTGGTGAGTAGATAAAGTTTCTTATTTAGGTCCCTTCTTTAGTAAATCCGACAGCATGGAAGGTATTCCCTTGGAGAACTTCAAATTACCACCTCCCTACCCCCACCCCTCTCAGGTATATGGTACACGAAACGGAAAACGTTAAGACAGCCTCGCTTTCGACTTTAGTCATAATTTCAACTTTGGCATCCCTAACGGAGATCGTCATTGAGCAGCTACGGTGTGCCAAGTGTTGTATACAAATTCTCTGTATTATTTTCTGTGACAGCTTTGCAGAACCATAGAGTAGCCAATACTTAAGAAACAAAGATCCCACGTCTTTCTACTTTTTTTTTTTTTCTTTCCCGAGACAGGGTTTCTCTGTATAGCCCTGGCTCTCCTGGAACTCACTCTGTAGACCAGGCTGGCCTCGAACTCAGAGATCCGCTTGCCTCTGCCTCCCAAGTGCTGGGACTACAGGCGTGCGCCACCACCGCCCACAAGATCCCACATCTAATAAATGATAGAACCAGGATTTGAATCCAGGCTGTCTGGCCACAAAGTTTATACACTTTATACAGCAATGCTTCTAATACATATACGGTTGAAAGTAGTCCCAACCCCTGGCTTTCTCTCCGTTTTTCTTTATAAAGTCTGATAAACTGAAATGGTTAAAGGAAAATAGTAACTAAGGACTTACATAGGCTGCAGACAACTGATTTTTCCCCCCTTAGGCAATGAAGAAGAGTATTCATCCCACAAATATGCTTTAGTGTATTTCATTTGTTAGATACTACAGCACAATTTTATTTAATTATTTGAAGATTTCCTTTTTTAACCTATATTGGGATTGAGAAAGTAAACTACAGTAATGAGGTTGTGGCCAGTAGCACCATTCTCATAACTAATACTTTGGATGTTAATATTCAGATAAGCTCAGCCGCTGATGTCAGTGCCAGTGTTGGGAGTGGGCAGTAGCCGAATAGCTTCCTACTTTCTAGGCCTACATGTCTGCTCCCAGACTCACAGAGAGCTACTGAGGGTCCACAAGGTTGGCTTGCACACCTGAGGAACTGAATTTTTTATAGATGGGCATGTGGGATTTTTTTTGTGCAGGTGAGTGTGTGCGTGCGTGCACAGGCGAATGTACATATATGCATGTCCATGTGAAACACAGCAGTCTCCTCTTGTGTCTGGAGGCAGGCCCTGTCACTGGGACCCGAGGCTCACCATTTGGCTAAGCTAACTAGTCAGCCGATAAGTCCCTGGATCTATCTGCCTGTCTTTACCTCAGTACTGTCAGTTTTCAGTGTAATTTAAAAAATTTACATTTGTTTTCCCATTTTGTATGTGAGTGTATGTATGTGAGTGTAAACACTGCATGTGGAGGTCAGAGAATAACTTAAAACAGTCAGCACAAAAATATGAATGTGAGGGTCTCACTCTAAATTTTAGTGATTTCCTGGTAGGACAATAAGATGTACTGGAGTAAATAAACTTAAAGTTTTACATTTATTTAGTGTGTGTGCATATATGTATGTGTGCATGTGCATGCATGCACAAACATGGAAGGCAGGGACGTTTGCAGGAGTCAGTTCTTTGATCAAGTGGGTCTCAGGGATTGAGCTCAGGTTGTCAGCCATGGCAGCAAGTGTGTGTCCACTGAGTTGTTCTGCTGGCCCACATTAAGTAATTTTTGTTATTACTAAAGTTATTTTCATGGCAGGCAGAACTCTAGTTTCTGCTTAGCCTTTGCTTCTGTGTAGACTGTGCAGTAAACCGGGATTCCTGTGGTCTCGAGTGTGAATCTGTTTGTCCCTCCCCTCCCGCAAGTCTCTGTCCTACCACCAATAGTGGTGAGTCTACTGTATGCACACATATGTACATACATACATGCACACACACAAACAAACTTTTATTTTTAACTCTTTCTAGTGGCGGTAATTAGAAAATAAAAATATTACAAGGTCGTATTTATTTTTTATAATGACCGTAGTTTATCTCTCAGTTACGCCACTGCCGGACCCTGGGGTAACTGAGTATTACTTGGCTGTGTTTGGCCTCTACTCTTGAGTCTGTTTACTGTGCTTGCCGTGATGATGCATTTCTCATGTAGGAGCTCCATGTGTTTCCTCCTCGTTGTTGAACATAATTCAGAATTCTTTCAGCCTGACTGTAGCAGCTGAGGACTGTCTGTCTCCCTTCTGCCTCCCTTTCTAGCCGCTGGCTAGTGCTGTAGCCATGGAAATTCTCTTTGACGGACCTGCCACCTGGAGAGCCTAGATGAGTGAATTGCCGAATGTGTGTTCTGTTGGCCATTTCCAGAATGTTTCTTCTCTTAATTTTTATACATGATTACTCTTTCTTTCTGCTCCTTTCTTTGAAACTTGGTACGTGCATCACATACTCAGTGAGGTTTTCTCCATTCTCTTCCCCTTCCCTGTGCTCTCCTCTTTTGCTCCCAGATTTTCATGTGATGATTCTGGCGGAATGTGAATCCACCTCTTGTCACATGCATGTTGTGAGCTCATAAACTATATGGCTAAAATAATGTGCAAGAATGTTCACTCTGTACATATTTCCCAACCCGTCCCCTGTGTCTTCGCCTGCACAGTTCTGTGTAACATATAAAGATCATTTCCCATATGTGTTGTCTTGCTTGGCATGCGGGAAGCCTTGAACTTAATCCTTAATACCAGTACAGGTGGGAATAGGATCCTTTCTGAGCCTGGGGGCGGGGGGGATAGGGGGAAGAAAATTAGTTCAACAGGCTGATGGGCACAGAGTCCCTGGTCTAGTGATTACCACAGCGCTTTTTACACACGGTAAGTTCCAGGTAAAAAAGAACTCATGAAATCCAGTACACCACGTACATTCTTGGTGCATGTAGAGTCCAGACTTTGGATCTGGTGGAGTTTAGACAGCTGTGAACTGCCAAGTGGTACTGAGAATTAAACCTGGGTCCTTGGAAAGAGCAGTCAGTGCTCTTTCTTTTTTTTTAAGATTTATTTATTTATTTTATGTATATGAGTACACTGTAGCTGTATAGATGATTGTGAGCCATGATGTGGTTGCTGGGAATTGAACTCAGGACCTCTGCTTGCTCCAGCCCAAAGATTTATTATTATATGTAAGTACACTGTAGCTGTCTTCAGACAGAAGAGAGCGTCAGATCTCATTACAGATGGTTGTGAGCCACCATGTGGTTGCTGGGATTTGAACTCAGGACCTTCGGAAGAGCAGTCAGTGCTCTCATCTCTCCAGCCCCCAATCAGTGCTCTTAACTACACATTTCCCCATCCCACCTTTCCTTACTTTTTATTAATTATTCAGAATTTTGAACAGTGCATTTTAATCTTATTCAGCCACTCTCAGCCCTCTTTCTCCCAGACCACCCAGCTTCGTATCTACATGCCTGTCTGGTTACTTTTTATTTTTTATTTTCCCCCAAGTGCAGTTTATGCTGCTGTATACTCTTGGGCCTGTGGCCTTCATTGGAGGGTGGTTTATTTTCCAGAAGCTGCAGCCTAAAAGAAAACTTATTCCCTCTAACAGCAGCTATCTACTGCCAAGAGCACCTTAGGCAGACGCAGGACTTTGTGTCTATATACATTTTCTGTGCTGGAATTTTATCTGGCCTGAGCATATTCAAGTCTTGTGCATACTGTCTTAACCAGTTCAGGTGTGCAACTGTCCTCTACCCAAGGCTCAAGGTCCATGGCAAAAGAGGAAACAAAATAGTAAGGGCCATAAGTAATAGATGGCCACAAGGAAATTGTTTCTGGATACAGCAGGGCAGTTCTTGATTTTTAAAAATTAGTTTATTTTTATGTGTATCAGTGTTTTCCAGCGTGTGTGTATGCGTACACATGAGTGCATGGTACTAGAGGCAGTCAGAAGAGTTCACTGGACCCCTGAATCAGAGTAACAGATGGTTATGAGCGACCGTGTGGGTGCACAGGATGGAACTTTGGTCCTCTGCAAGAGCAGTCCTTGCTCTGAGCCACTCAGTCGTGTCTGCAGCCCCACCCCACTCCTTTTTAAGACACGTACAGTTGTGAGAATTGTAAATCAATTAAGCCAAAGACTATTTGAGAGAAAAGGAATAAAATTAAATCTGTAGCTCTGTCTTGGCTGTACATTTTCTGGAGTATAGTGAGTAAAGAAATTAATATTCCAGATCAGTGATGTCTAACATTAAACATAAATTGCTCAAGAGAAGCACTTTTTTTTTTTTTTGACAGGAAGACCTAAGATGGATTTTGCTTACTGGTTTGGGACATTAGCTTTTCTTGAGGACCTATGGGTTTGGGTGCAGGGTCAATAAATATAATTCTTTTAATATAGCTTTAGAGATTAAGCCCAGGACCTTTTGCATACTGCAAGGGTCTTATGTACTTATATATTCCATAGTGACCTCAAACGAGTAGGAGCTGAGGATAACCTTGAACTTCTGATCCTCCTTTTTTCCAATGCTAGGATTTCATGAATGTCTAACCATCCCAGTTTATATAGTATAGTGGCTTGAACCCAAGGCTTCATACATGCTAGATATGCATTCCACCACCTGAACCATGTCCCCAGCCCTCCATAATGAGTTTTTAAGAATTATCCCTCAGAATGCTTTTTAGTCTAAGCTGAACAGTGTCCAAAGGCACCTGCTGATCTACTGTTGTTTTGAACAGTGGGTGGGTTAGACTGAAAGATTCCAATTTGGAATATTGATCTCTCTCTGGTTTTGAAAAATGATGAGTTAAACATACCTGTTAGTAATGTTTTGCTTATGAGATAGAGAATTCTTTCAATCCTGTATAGAACAAAGTCCCACTTGTATTGGTAGAATTCACATTGCTGAAATCAAGTCACGTGTTAAATCCCCAGCATGATTGATAGATAGATAGATAGATAGATAGATAGATAGATAGATAGATGATAGATAGATAAACAGACAGACACCTATATACATACATACAATAAGAACCATATCTGGATGATTTTTGAGGGCTTTTAAATTTTTATTTACAGCAAAGGAAACCAGGCATTTTCGTGATGTAATTTTTTATTAGATATAGTCTTTATTTACATTTCAAATATTGTCCCCTTTCCTGGTTCCCCCTCCTCCGCAAAAATCCCATAAGCCATCTCCCCTCCCCCTGTTCCCCAATCAACCCTCTACCGCTTCCCCCTCCTGGTATTCCCCTACCCTGCTGCATCGAGCCTTTCCAGGACCAAGGGCCTCTTCTCTCCCTTTGATGTCTAACAAGATCATCCTCTGCTGCCTATGCATCTGGAGCCATAGGTAACCCCATGTGTACTCTTTGGTTGATGGTTTTGTCCCTGGGAGCTCTAGGTGTACTGGGTGGCTCATATTGTTGTTCCTCCTATGGGGCTGCAAATCCCTTCAGCTCCTTGGTTCCTTTCTCTAGCTCCCCCACTGGGGACCCTGTGCTCAGTTCAATGGCTGGCTGAGAGTGTCCCCCTCTGTATTTGTCATGCACTAGCAGATCCTCCCAGGTGACAGCTATATCCGGCTCCAGTCAGCAAGCACTTGTGGGCATCGATAATAGTGTCTGGGTTTTATAACTGTATATGGGATGGACCACTAGGTGGGGTGGTCTCTGGATGGTCTTTCCCTCAGACTCTGCCCCACACTTCGTCACAGTATCTCCTTCTGTGGGTATTTTGTCCCTTCTAAGAAGGACCAGAGGATCCATACTTTGTTCTTCCTCCTTCTTGGGCATCATTTGATCTGTACAAAATGTCTTAGGTAGTCCAAGCTTCTGGGCTAATATCCACTTATTGGTGAGTGCATACCATGTGTATTTTGTGATTGGGTTACCTCACTCATGATGATATTTTCCAGTTCCACCCACTTGCCTAAGAATTTCATGAATTCATTATTTTTAAATAGCTGAGGAGTATTCCATTATGTAAATATACCACATTTTCTGTATCCATTGCTCCATTGAGGGACATCTGGGTTCTTTCCAGCTTCTGGCTATTATAAATAGGGCTGCTATGAACATAGTGGAGTATGTGTCCTTATTACATGCTGGAGAATCCTCTGGGTATATGCCCAGGAGTGGTATAAGGGGGTCCTCTGGTAGTATTATGCCCAGTTTTCTTAGGAACCACCAAACTGAGTGCTTGTACCAGCTTACAATCCTACCAGCAGTGGAGGAGTGTTCCTCTTGATGATGTAATTTTAAAAATTACATTTAAGCCGGGCGGTGGTGGCGCACGCCTGTAATCCCAGCACTTGGGAGGCAGAGGCAGGCGGATTTCTGAGTTCGAGGCCAGCCTGGTCTACAGAGTGAGTTCCAGGACAGCCAGGGCTACACAGAGAAACCCTGTCTCGGAAAAAAAAATTACATTTATTTGTGTGTGTGTGTGTGTGTGTGTGTGTGTGTGTGTACACATAGCATGGTGTGAGTATGGAGGTCAGAGGAAAATTTGGGGTGGTTGGTTCTTTCCTTCCACCACTTATGTCTGGAGAATCGAACTCGTCATCAGGTTTGGCAGCAAGTCAACCAAAATTGTCACTTGAATTATTTAGAATATCCTATGACTCTTCTTGGGATTTATTTTATTTATGTGTGCATGTACATACACATGCTCACATATAGGTTAGCATCCATGTAGGCTAGAAGAAGGCATTGGATTCCCTGGAACACGCAGAGTGAGTGAGCTGAGAACTAACTCAGATCCTCTGGAAGAGCTATAAGAGATGCTGAGACATCTCTACAACCTTTGTATATGTAATTTGTTTAAGATACAAATTGGAATACTATTGTATTACTTTTTAATTCTAGGTTCTTGAAATGTAGACATAAGTGATATATGGTCATGCTGGGAAAAACTCTTATTAATGGGGGAAACACACTGTAATGAGACAATGTAATGATTTTGTTTATACAAAGGATTTTTAGTAACTCTGCTTATTGGTAGTGAGGGAAGATTCCAGACATTTGTAGGCCCTGAAGGTCTGGAAGACTACTTTTGGTGATAGTGTGACTGCTGGAGTAACAGAGATGAACCTAGATAAAAACAATGCTTCTCAACTGTTAATGGTTTGGATCTAAAATGTCCCCTAGAGCTTCATGTGTTGAAGACATGGTCCCCAGAGTAGCACTGTTGAGAAGAAGAAAGACTTTGAGTAAGTGGTTGGATCATGAGGACTCTGACTTCCTCAATAGGTTAATCCATTGGTGCATTCATAAATTGATGTGCTATTAGCTTGAGTGTCAACTAGCAGAAGGGAATGGGTCCTTTAGGAGGCTATATCTTGTTCCTAGCTAACCCTAACACATCAAGTAAAGAAGATTTTTGTTTCTTAAAGAACATTTGGCAGAGTCTGAAGACATTTGGTTGTAAGAGCTTTGGTGTCTAGTGGGTGGGAGAATGCTGCTACATAGTCTGCAGTGCCCTGGCAGCTGCCTCAGTTACCTAGCTCAAATGTCAGCAGTGTTTACATGCCTGTGATGCCAGGCCTCCGAGGTTAAGGAAGGAGGAGTGAAGGTCAAGGCCAGCTTGGCTGTATATATATACACAGTTCCTATATTTAAACAATAAACATTTTTACAAAGTCAATAATGCTGAGACTAAGAAATTCTGAACTAAAATTTGAATTTTAGTCCTTTTAAATAATAGCTTTGAGCACTTGAACCTCCGATTTTGCTTTCTCTTTCTTTTCTTTCTTTCTTTCTTTCTTTCTTTATTTATTTATTTATTTATTTATTTATTTATTTTTTAATAGGATCCAGCTAGATAGTCCAGGTTAGTCTTAAACTTTTTGTTGTGTTGTTTTTGAGACATGGTTTCTCTGTGTAGCCCTGTCTGTCCTGGAACTCACTATGTAGACCAAGTTGGCCTTGAACTTGCAGTGATCTGCTTGCCCTGCCTTCTGAGTACTGGGATCCAAGACATGTGCCACCATATCCAGCTCTGGTTTTGAGCTTTTGACCTTCTTGCCTCAGCCTTCAGAATGTTGGCGTTAAAGATGTATGTTGCGGGAACTATTAAAAAGGAATGCCCTGCCAGCTCCCTGGGTGCCTGACCACGGTTCTGGGATCTGCCGATCTGCAGATCTGCAGTCCTAACAATGGAGAGCCCTTGAGCCTCTGTCCAGCCTCAGGTCTCCTGCGCCAGCCAGCAAGCGAGGATCCCAAGCTACGGGAAGGGTTCTGGAGAGTCTATCCCAATTCCACACAACTGCCACACTCCCCACCATCTGACTCATCACCTAATAACCCGGTAAAGCAGGACTCTTAATCTTCGTTAGCCAATTAGATTTATAGATATTATCAACACAGTTACAAGATGTCAATACAGTAAAAGCCTTACCCCAATATTTCTAACCTTATAAAAACACAGAAAAAGGTCAGATTCTATCCTGGTTCTCTGACCTGCGACCGGGACCTTTCCCTCTCGAGGGCTGCCCTCTTTCCTACTCCTTGCTCTGCCTCTTTTCCTGTCCAGTCACAGGCCTTCCATTGCCCTAATGTGATTGGACATGGAAAATACTGTAACAGATGTATACTACCATGCCTGAACTTTTATGTTGCAGAGGACCCAAGTTCAATTCCCAGCACCCATATGGTGGTCAGCATCATCAATATCTCCATCTCCAGTCCTTATTCTGGCCCCCACAGGCACCAGGCACACACAGACATGCATAAAAATAATGTAAGTTTTTTTTGTTTGTTTGTTTTTAAGAAAGTCTATTATATATGGGTTACAGCAAGGTTATGTTACAGGTTACAGACATTATTTGAAGACATTCTTGGTTTGACCTCGTATAAGCAGACAGTATATAAAGAACAAATTATGCTAAGTCAGACATAAGAGTATAGGCTATGACTTGTACTGGCTGGTTTTGTGTATCAACTTGACTCAAGCTGGAGTTATCACAGAGAGGTGAGGAAATGCCTCCATGGGATCCAGCTGTAAGGCATATTCTCAATTAGTGATCAAGGGGGAGGGCCCCTTGTGGGTAGTACCATCTCTGGGCTGGTAGTCTTGGGTTCTATAAGAGACAAGCAGAGCAAGCCAGTAAGTAACATCCCTCCATGGCCTCTGCATCAGCTCCTGTTTCCTGACCTGCTTGAGTTCCAGTCCTGACCTCCTTTGGTGATGAACCAGCAGTGTGGAATTGTAAGCTGAATAAACCCTTTCCTCCCCAACTTGCTTCTTGGTCATGATGTTTTGTGCAGGAATAGAAACCCTGACTAAGACAACTTTCAAAAGGATAGATAGACCAAGATAATTTGACTGTGGTCTATAATAGTCCTAACTCTACTGTAGTGGTGAGTTTGGCTCCAGGGGGATTGTACTCCCTCACCCACCCAGGAGCTATCTTTGGATCTGCAAATGAAAGACACATTAGCTTATTTTAAAAATGCCTTGGTAACCTCAAAATCTGGGCATTTCTAAACCTTCCCCTGCTACCCCAGGGCCAATTGGGGAAATGGCCAGTGGCCACCCACCCAAAATTCTCACATGGCTCATTGGCTCTCTCTGTCTTGTGCTCACTCTGTCTCTCACTCTCTCTCACTCACTCCTTCCTTCTCTCCCCCACCCCCCCACAAAAAAAAACCTAAGTGCCTAGCCGTTGACTTGGCTGTTGGCATCTTTACTGATCGATCAAAAACCAATGAAGACAAGGATCTTTAGTGTTTGGACACATAGATTCCTGACTGAATCAAAGCATTAGAACCCATCTTCAATACCCTACAGTCAAATAGTTAAGTCGTTTGGTCTTGTATAATTTTTAACACAGGTTCAGCTTTTCATTTTTTCTTTGGACTTTCGGATTTAGTCTTTCTTTGTTTTAACGTATGCTTTGAGTAAGTGCATACTTATTTACTTACTAACTAACTAACTAAAGGAGGATCTAGAGAACTGGGACTGATCTGGAAATGCACTGGCCCCTTTAAGAGAGCCTGCTCTTTGCTCCTGGGACTTCCACCTTCCCCCAGCTCAAATACAGTGCCCTCTGGGGCCAGAAGAGGGTGTCAGATTACCTAAAACTGTAATTTTATCAGGGTGTGAGCCACACAGTGTAGATGCTGGGATCTAAACCTAGGTCCTCTACTGAGCAAGTGTCCCCTGCTGCTGAGCCATCCCTTCAGCCCCTGGAAAATACTAATGTGTGGTTCATCAGCTTATTTGGAAGTTTCCTTGAAACCACCAGGATTCATACATGGGTTAGAGCAGTATTTAAGCATATAGAAAGCCATAATCTTAGCAAAACCAGGTAACTAACACATGCTAATAGTATTTTATTCTAATAATAAATTTGTATCAATTAAGTTCTTGTCTTCTTGTGCTGCAGTTCTATACTGATGAGAAATTGAATCTCAGTTATTAATGATGCATTAAGTATCTTTTGTTAGGATTATATAAGAATTTGAGGAGCCATGAGCAACCAAAGGAAAGGAAGAAGGATAGTTTTCAGTATGCGGAGCTACAGTTTGAATCTTGAGTATATCTCCAAAGCCTCTGTTGAAGATTTGTTTCTTATATAAGTGATGGAACCTATAGAAAATGTAACTTAGAAGAATTTACATAAAAGGAAGTCCCTGTAGGGGACATTGGTATTCAGAGCCCTTCCCTTTCTCTTTGCTTCCTGGTCATTTGAGATGAGTATGCACTCCTGCCGTGATATTCTGTGCTGCAACCGGCCCAAAATGAATAAAGCCATGAATCCCTCTCCCTCTGTCTTGTCTCTGCCTCATCTCTGTCTCTGTCTCTCCTCTCTCTCTGTCTCTGTCTGTCTCTGTCTCTGTCTCTGTCTCTCTCTGTCTCTCTGTCTCTCTCTCTCTCTCTCTCTCTCTCTCTCTCTCTCCATCTCTGATACACACAAACCATAGATCAAAGTAATTGTTTTCTCCTTTTAAATTAAAATTTGGGGTGCTTTTTTGTAATTTTAGAAGGGTCATGGAATGCTTGACTAACATAGGTCTTTGGAGTTTAATGTCTCTGATGGTTATGGGCAGCTTCAAGACACAATATCCTATGGGTTCTAACCTGGAAATTTTGGAGTCTGGATTTTAGCGCTCTGCTCATTTCCCTCTGAGAGTGTGCTGTTTGTCTAGACCCCACTGGGAAGTATGGTTTTAGACATACTCTTCTTATGGTGTCTCTAAGGAATCCCTACACCTCCCTGATAACTTCACCTTACACTTCATACCCCAGCCTGGCCTGTATCCCTAGTGTGGGGATTAGAGTTGTGACAAACAGGCCTGGCACCCCCCTTTCTCTGAGCACAATTTCCTCAAGGAATTAACATTATCAGGAAGCAAACATAAGCCTCTCTTGGGGGCGGGGGGAGAGATTTGGGGATTGATGAATATGGCGAGAATAAAGTTAAAATGAATGCATTGGTGTCTTTCTTTTCTTGTTACTTTTTAAAGTTTTATTTTTGTGTGTGGATATATATATATATAGCCTGCATGTATATCAGCACCTACATGTATGAATGGTGCATAGAGAGGCTGGAAAGTATTGGGTCACCTAGAACTGGAGTTACAGATACTTTTTAACCACTGTCTAGGTCCTGAGACTCAAACTTGAGTCCTCTAGAAGAGCAGCTAGTTTTAACTGTTGAACCATCTCTATAACCCCTCCCCTTGGTGATGCCTTGTTGTTGTTTGTTCATTTGGTTTTGATTTTGTTTTGTTTTAAGATAAGATACTTACTGCTTTGTTGCCATAGTCTTAAACTCATCAGCTCTTTGGGTTCTGCCTCACCCTCCGGAGAAGCTAAGATATAGAAGAGCACCACTATGCCTAGTTAGCTTTTATTTTCCTTGGATTCTATAAGTCTCTCTGGTCATTTTTATAGACTCTTTAAAAAAAAGTTTAGAGTATTTGTCAGGCCTGGAATTAAAGTTACAAATGAGTGAGCTGCCATGTGGGAACTGGACGTTTAGAAAAGCAGCCGGTGTTCTTAATTGCCGAGCCATCTTACCAGTGCCTCAGTTTTAGTTGGGGTTTGGTGCTGTGAAGAGACGCCATGACTGGAGCAACTATTATAAAGGAAAACATGTAATTGGGGCTGGCTTACGGGTTCAGAGGTTCAGTCCATTATCATCATGGCAGGAACCATGGCAGTGTGCAGGCAGACACCCTCCTGGAGGAGGGGCTGAAAGTACTACATCTTGATGCACAGGCAGCAACAGGAGGCTGTGTACCACACTGGGCCTAACTTGAACATAGACATCCATAGTGACACACTTCCTCCAACATGGCCACACCTACTCTAATAAGGCCACACCTCCTTATAGGGCTACTTCCTGCAAGCCAAGCTTTCAGGCACTTGAGTCTATTCAAACCACCACACCCTCTCTGGTGATATTAAAGAGATGTATGCGATGTCATTCTTATTTTCTTCTGTTTCTTTGAAAGATGAAGCTTAACTTTCCTAGAGTGTGAGCTGGATTTGGTGGCACCCTTCTAATGACTAGAAAAGACACCAGCTTGATAAGACACCAGCTTGATAAGGCATCACTTCCCACATTGGAGTATAAAAAGACTGACTCTTCTCTCTCCCTCTGTCTGCCTCTGGGGGAGGCCATGTTGTGAGACATCTCTACAGTGATAGGAACTAGGATGTCCATAGGTCATGTGGGAAAGACACTTGGCTTAGCAGCCACCACTAGCCACCTGCTAGCAGCCCTTCTGTGACCTGCTGGATGCCATACTGCAGTCAGCTTTGAACTAGTCATCTTCACCACAAGCTAAGCAAAAGGAGAGGTGCATGGATTTTGGTGAACTTGTCAGCTGTTGTGGAAATGCTTCCCTCTAATGCTAGCTGCCTCTTTGTGTTCTTGTTTTGGCACATTTGCTCCCCTTCAGTTCTTGTGCCTTCCACAAGGCCTTGAAAGAAAATGTGCCTGTACATTAGTGGACTCTGTCACTATGACAGATAGCTGAGATGATAATTAGGTTAAAAAGACCAAGGGGTTTTTGTTTACCCATTCACAGTTTTGCTTATTTTAGTCTGTGGTCAGCTGACTCTATTGCTTTGGGACTGACAACATATGGTGTGATTGTGTGTTAGAGCAAAGCTGCTTACCTCATGGCCAGGAAGCATGGAGGCAGAGACAAAGAGGGGTCCAAAAGCCCCCTAAAGAGAAAGAGGGGTCCCACACTCTCTACCTAAAGAGAAAGAGAGGTCCCACAGTCCCCCCTAAAGTCTTTACTAGACCCTACTTGACTGTTTGGGTTTTGTTTTTGATTTTGATTTTTTCTTTTTCCCATATAGAGTGTCACTTTGTAGCTCTGGCTGTCCTGGAACTCACTAGGGTCCGGGCCAGGCGTGGTGGTGTACACCTTTAGTCTTCCAACACTCAATAGGCAGAGGTAGGAGGAGCTCTTGGGCGTTCAAGGCCATCTTAGTCTATCTAGTAAGTTCTAGGCCAGCCAAAGATACACAAGGAAAAGAGAGACCTGTCTTTAAAAATAAACAAATTAATTAAAAGACCAAGACCAAAACATTGCCTTCAACTAGTTAAGAGAATTCTTATATTTTTAATTAATAAGAATATGTAGCCAGGCGTGGTGACTCACACCTGTAATCCCAGCACTTGGGAGGCAGAGGCAGGTGGATTTCTGAGTTCGAGGCCAGCCTGGTCTACAGAGTGAGTTCCAGGACAGCCAGGACTACACAGAGAAACCCTGTCTCGAAAAAAAGCAAAAACAAAATAAAAAGAATATGTTCTGTGCTTAGTGACACACACCTTTAATTCTAGCACTCAGGAAACAGAGACAGGAGGATGTATGATTTTCTAGGCCAGACTGGTCTAGAGTGGATAGTCAGGCTACACAGAGAAACCCTGTCTCAAAAAATGAAAAAGAAAAACAAAACAAAAACAGTTTTATATTATTAAAATATATATATTAAAAAGGAGGAAATGACAAATTTATAATAGAACCACACAATCTGCTTTGGAAAAGATTATTTACTGAGTATATCTATCCATATGTGTAGTAAGAGAAACCCTGAGGTAAAATGCCCCAAAAACAACTTAAGAATTTCTGGAGGACCAGCAAGATGGTTGCATGGGTCAAGGTGCTTGACGCCAAGCCTGACGATCTGCTTTGGACCCCAGGAGCCCGTGTAAAGGTGGAGGACAGGACCAACTCTCCTGTACATTGTCCTCTGACATCCACACATGCTCCGTGACGTACACTTGTGTATTGTGTACATGTGCATAAGTGCATATACATACAAGATAAATCTAGAAACAATGAAATAATTGTGGTGCTTCCTTTTTCTGTGTGTATATGTATGTATATGATGTGGATATATGTATGTATCTGCATATTTGTATGAGAACACGTGTGTAAATGCCATGTGCATCTGTATGTGAGAAGACCGTCTCAGGTGTTGATCGTTGCCCTCCACCTTGTCTGAAATGGGGTCTCTGTGTGGGCTGCTTCATTGCCAAGCACGCTGGCTTGTGAGCTGAGGGTTCCTTTGCCCCCTTTCTCATCAGAGGAGCACTGGGATTACAAATACAGGCCACTCTGCTTTACTGTTAGATTTAGGGATTAAACTTGAGTTCTCAAATTGTAATCATAGGTGCTTTGCCCACTGACCATCTCCTCAGCCCTCCCCTCTCTTTCTCTTTCTTGAGGCAAGGTTTTACTGTGTGGCCCAGGCTGGCCTCAAACCTGCTGTCCTCCTTCCTCAGTCTCCAAATGCTAGGGTTATCGGTGTCTTCCTTCACACCACTCTACAGCTGTTTTTTTTTTTTCAAATATATTTTATGCAGATGTTTACCAATAATTGATAGGTATTTGTTCCTATTCCTAAGAAATGTATTCCAATCAAGTATTTTTTTGAACATTCTATTTTATATGAATGCCCTTATGGTAATGTCCAAATAGAATTTCATAGAGCTTCTCATGAATTCATGGTACTTTTGTCCTTTCTGAGTTTTTCTCAATGATCTGATAAAATCACATTGTCATATGGTAGTCCACAGAAGTTTTACTTATGAGAAGAATTCCTTATGCTTCCATATGTTGGGAATGCCTGGATAGATATTTCTGCAAACATCTCTTGCTCTAGTTTTCAGAAAGGACTGGTGGCTAATACAAGGGCAATCTTTGTGGAACTTTAGTACTAGAGTGTATATATTCCCCTGTGCTGGTGGAATTCCCTGGGGTTTGTCAGGCTGTGAGTTACTTGTCTTCTTTTCTACATACCACAGGGCTTTTATTCACTTTTTCAACATTGGTTATATAGTGAGTTGTTCTGTGCCAGGAAACCTTTGAAACAGGCTGCACGGGCCTTAGCTTCTCCTTCACTTTGTTTGACAGGTTTTTACTTTAGAAACAACAGAATGAGATGAATGAATGAATGAAAATTCTTCCAATGTAGAATTTTACAAAAAAGAAGCTCTCCTGATATATTGGTCAGGATTCTCCTAGAGGACATTCTGTTCTTCTAGAGTAACAGAACGTATAGGATGACTCTCTATATACATAGAAAGGGGATTTATTATAATGATTTACAGGTTGTGGTCCAGCTAGTCCAACAGTGGCTTCCTCTGCATGGGAAGTCCAGGAATCCAGAAGTTTCTCAGTCCACATGGCTGGATGTCTTAGCTAGTCCTTAGTAGATGCTAGAATTCTGAAGAAGTAGACACTGATGCCAGTGAAGGAATGTACTTGAGAACAAACAGATAAAGAGCAAAAGCCTCAACTGGGTAGTAGTGGTATACGCCTTTAATCCCAGCACTCAGGAGGCAGAGACAGGTGGACCTCTGTGAATTTCAGAAAAGTCAGAGATAAAGAGAGAAACCATGTCTTGAAAAAGAAGTAAAAAAATCAAAAGCTTCCTTTGTTCCAGCTTTAGATAGGCTTCTAACAGAAGGTGTAGCCAGATTAAAGGGTATGTCTTTTTTTCTTCATGATTCAGGATTAAAGACATATTTTTCCCTAGCTCAACAGATCTGGATTAAAAACTGTATCTTTCTACCTCAAAGATCTGGATTAGAAGTGGATCTTCATACTTGAGATTAAGCAGAATCCCTCACAGGTGAGCCCCTCTATTTTTTGATTTTATTTAATCCAGATGTAGTCAACTTGATGACCAAGAGTAGCCATCACACTTGACTTTCATTCAAAAGTAAATGAGAGAGCCTGTTCTTTAGATCTACCAGGTAAAGGCCGTAGACTTATTTGGTATCAAAAATCTTGCCCAACTCGGTGTGTTTAATTTTTAGTGAAAGATCAGTGGGTCTCATTTTTTTAAATGACAATTATGGAAAACAGCTAATCCTTCCTCTGTAATTTCAATTCATTGGATTCTGAAGATAATTACTAATAGGCCATTGGATTCATTTTAGTCACTGGAGGAAAAATATATTGCTTTCTGTCTCTGTTCATGTTTTGTTTTGTTTTTGAGACAGGGTCTTACTGTGTGGCCCTGGCTGGCCTAGGACTGATCACTCTGTAGAACAGATGGCCTTACACTCACAGAGATCAGCCTGCTTCTGCCTCTCGGAGTGCTGGGATTGAAAGTGTGTGCCATCTCTCTTGACTATGCTTTACTTTTTTTTGAAACACTTGCCCAATAACAACCAATACACAGTCCTAAAGTCAGCTTTGTTATTTTCTGATGTATATGTGTCTCATTGCTACGACAGGTTCTGTGTTTTCTGTATATTCCACTTGGACTGTGACCACATATTTCATTTGTAACCTTGTCCCTGTCTGTTAATCAAAACAATCCTTTTTTTTTTTTTTTTTTTTTCCAAGACAGGGTTTCCCTGTGTAGCTCTGGCTGTCCTGGAACTCACTTTGTAGAGCAGGTTGGCCTTGAACTCAGAAATCCGCCTGCATCTGCCTCCCAAGTGGTAGGATCACAGGTGTGCGCCACCACCGCCGGGCAAAACAATCCTTTTTAATTGCCGTCACCAATAGAATGTGGCCTAAGTAATGCTGGGAGAAGTTTGGAATTGGGCCATTCCTTTTCAAGCCTGGTTACCTTGCTATGCCATGAGGAGCCACGCAGTCATGTGTGGCTTGGTAAGCGAAACTAAAAGTGTCTGGTTCTAACCCAAGCTGAGTTTCCAGCAGACATCCAGCATCAGCTTGCCAGCCATGTGCTAAGCAGTCTAGCACAAATGCAGAGCCTAATCTTCCAGATCCCTATCAAAGCCCTGCATCCAGGAAGACCATAGATGTTACCCTTGCCAAGTTCACCCAAAATGTAGATTCACGAACTCAGGAAAACATTTTTTAAGTTATACAGCAGTAAGTGATTAGCTTGGTGTTTTATTTTGTCAGCATTTACAGCATTTACAGCATTTACTGTGAATTGGCTTGCCTTGACTGTAAGAAAATTTGTCTGTTCCTTTAGAAACACTGTTAACTTTCCCAGACAGGAAAGATGGATTATGTACCCTCTGCCCTTACTGACTCTTACCCATTTGTTCGATATATTATGGCTGTGTGTGTGTGTGTGTGTGTGTGTGTGTGTGTGTGTTTAACTAAAGAAAGAAAATAAATGCTAATGATGTTCTTATGCAGGCAGCTCTGTTTTCATGTACTTCTTCTACAAGAGCAATGTGGTTGTTTAAATAACAATCAGCCCAGATAGTCTCATATGTTTGAATTCTTGGGTCCAGTTGGTAGAACTGTTTGGGAAGGATTAGGTATGGCCTTATTGGAGGAGGTGTGTCACTGGGGGTAGGTTTTAAGGTTTCAAAAGCCCAAGCCATTCCCAGGTAGCTTTCTGTCTCTGCCCTGTGCGTGTGGATAAGATGTAAGCCCTCAGCTACTGCTCCAGCACCATGCCTGCCTGCCAGCTGCCATGTTCCTCTCCATGATGGTCATGGACTCTAACTAGCCCTCTGAAACTCTTAAGTCCCAGTAAATTATTCTTTCTGTATTTTACCTTCATCATGATGTCTACCACAGCAGTAGAAAAGTAATTAAGGCAAAATTGATGTGCTTTGTTTTTTCTTGCTGTATGTAGGCCAGGCTAGCCTTAAACAGATGATGTTCTACTTAGCTTCTTCAATGCTGGGTTTACAGGCATGTACCACACTACTCTTTGCTACATCTTTTACTTTATGTATATGTATATCAGTGTTTTCTCTGCATCTATGTCTACATCATATGGATGATTGGTGCCCACAGAAGCAGAAGAGAGCATCAGATTCCATAAGATTGGAGTTATAGGCAGTTATGAGATACCATGTGGATATTGGGAAATAAATCTAGGTCCTCTGGAAAAGTGACTGCTGAGCCATCTCTCCAGCACCACTTTCCTGACTCCAGTCTTCAAAAGCAAAAACCTTTGAATGGTTCAAGCCAGGTGTATGACCTTGGGAAAAAAATACATCAACTTAGCAGATCAGTTTTCCTCTGTAAAAATGGTATGTTAGAATTTTTTATTATTATTGTATACATTTTTACCTGGATGTATGTGAACATGTGTGCATGGTACCCGTGGAATTTGAAAGAAGGGGTTGGATCCCCTGGAACTAGAGTTAGGAGTGTTGGTGAGCTACCACGTGGTTACTAGAAATGGAGTTCTGAGATCCTTTGCAAGCTCAGCAGGTGTTCTGAGCTGGTTTGCCAGCTCTGTAAACAAGTATGTATGTTAGAGGTAGAGGCTTGTGAGACTTCAGTGATTTATTTATGCTTTTGTCCAGTCATCACTGCTGCTAGGTTTGACCTAAAATGGGTAGCTCTCCCAGGAGTTTAGGGACAGAAGATCAGAGAAAACTGGAAAGGCTAATAAATGAAAAATGCTTCAGGTTTTTTCAAGACTTGAAACATTTGCTGAAAAATAAAGACCATACTAACCATTTGGGGGTGAGGGGAGGAAATTAAGTGAAAGGTAATGGGAAATTTTGAAACCAGGTTGAGGAGAGGATTTGTGATAGTTTTGGGACTTGTTGATAGGTAGTATCAGAATAAACTTAAAAATTAGAAGCAATGTCTCAGATATATTACTTGCTTGTAACTTTTGACCATTCCTTTCAGCTTATTGAACTTATTATATATATAAAATCTTAAATTCATTGTGTGTTTTCTTGGTTTTTCAGTGTTTAAATTAAGTGTCAAGAATAATAATATTAAAATTGAGGCTAAAGGGTTTCAGAAATAAAGGGCTTTTTGAACCAAGAGAATCTGTTTAGGAAAACAAAACAAAACGCGTTCCTGAGCCAAATTCTACAAGTACCCACATCAAGGCCAACCCAGAAGAAAACCTGAATTATTTACAGTAAACTTTAAGAGGAATTACATGAAATGGGTAAAGTTGATAGGAGAGTACTCCTAAGGACTTTTTGCAGGAAAGAGTTATCTTTACAGATAACAACCCACAGCATTTTGAGTATTCTTAAAGTCAGGAATGTGGACTAAGCTTTTGTTTTGATCCACAGTTGTTAGCCAATAAATGTGTCCTTATTTTCTTCTAACTGCTAGGCTTTGTTGTTAAAAGTTAGGTCATCTCAGAATTTTCTTTTCATCAGCAAACACTAAAGTAAGTGGCAGGAGAGGGAGGACAAGAGAAGATATCTTTTTTTTTTTTTTTTTTTTTTTTGAGTATATTTTTCATTTGCATTTCAGATGTTATACCCTTTCCCGGTTTCCCCCACCTCCCGGAAAAAACCCCAACCCATCCTCCCTCCTCCTGCCTACAAGAAGATGCCCCTCCGCCCAACCTGCTCCCAACTACCTACACACACACACACACACACACACACACACACCCATTTCCCCACACTGGGGCATCTATCAAGCCTTCATAGGACCAAGAACCTCTCCTTCCACCAATGTCTGACAAGGCATTCCTCCACCACAATTGTGGCTGGAATTATGTGTACCCCTTAGTTGATGGCTTAGTCCCTGGAAGCCCTGGGGAGTCTGGTTGACTGACTTTGTCATTCTTCCCATGAGGCTGCAAACCCCTTCAGCTCCTCCAGTCCTCCCTCCAACTCCTCCATTGGGAACCCCACCCCACCCCCCAGCACTCAGTCCAATGGGTGGCTGCTAGCATCTGCCTTTGTATCTGTAAGGCTCTGGCAGGTCCCCTCAGGAGACAGCCATAACAGGCTCCTTTCAGCACACACTTCTTGGCATCCACAATAGTGTCAGGGTTTGGTGACTGTTTATAGGATGAATCTCCAGATAGGACAGTCTCTAGCCTTTCCTTCAGTCTCTGCCCCACAGAAAACAGCCTTATTTATAATAGCCAGAAGCTGGAAAGAACCCAGATGTCCTTCAACAGGGGAATAGATACAGAAAATGTGGTATGTTTACACAATGGAGTACTACCCAGCTATTAAAAACAATAAATTCATGAAATTCTTAGGCAAATGGATGGAACTAGAAAGTGTCATCCTGAGTGAGGTAACTCAGTCACAAAAGAACACACAGTATGCACTCACTGATAAGTGGATATTAGCCAAAAAGCTTAGAATTAAACAAGATACAATTCACAGACCAAATGAAGCTCAAGAAGAAGACCAAAGTGTGGGTGCTTCGGTTTTCCTGAGAAAGGTAACAAAATACTCACGGGAGCAATTTTGGAGAGAAGATATTGTAATTCTGAGGTTGTAGTGTTTCCTGGCAGACAGTTTATTTTTCACCTGATTAAGAGACAGGTGGATTATTCCACTTACAGAGAAACACCCTGAGACCCAAGAAAACATGGTGATTTCTCAGGGTAATGACTGAGAAGTGGCACAGTCAAGACAAACATAGTTTTACAGGTTTAGTTTTACAGGTTTAGTATCCTGTGTCTGAAATGCTTAGGGCCAGCATGCTTCAGGTTGGAGGTCTCCCCAGATTTTAGAACATATGCATAAGGGGCAATTTCAGAGCTAGAACTCAAGTTTATAAACAAAATTTGTTTGCATTATATACAATGTGTATGCTGCTTTATGCACAAAGAGGATATATTTTATTCTGAAGCAGTTTTAGCACAGCAGTATTTTGATTGCAACATGTCACACAAACCAACTGAAAATTTCCACTTATGGTGTCACATTGGTGCTCAAACAAGTTTTGAATTTTTGAGGAGTTTGGGTTTTCAAGACAGGAATGCTTTGGCCTGCTCTGAAATGCTGCACTAGGAAAAACTCAAAGCAAGGTCTGATGGGCTAAAATGCAGTCCGTAACATCTGGTCATTACCAACTAAAAAGAAATGGAGGGGGCATGGGGTGGGAGGGGGCGTGCTGCCTGTTGACAGAAGTCCTATGGAGCCCCCAAGAATGGTGTGGAGAGTGTGAGAGTCACACAGTCAGTGTCAGGAGGGCACTGACAAGAGCTGCTAACTTAGGCCATCCGTCATCTCTGCTTCGGGACCCATTACTTTATTATTGCTATTTTTGCAATGCTGGTGAAAGAACCCACGTGGGGCTCAATGTCCTAAGAGTGTGCCCTACCACAAAATTTCATTCCTGGCCCTGACATAGGATTTGTTTGCTTTGACACAGGGTCTCACTAGCCCAGGATGTCTGGTAGCAGGTGGAGGCCAGAGAACAGCTTGGCCTCTGTCTTTCCTTCTGGATGTGGGTTCCGGGGCTTGAATTCAGATCCTCAGGCTTGTGTACCAAGTGCCTTAACCAGTTGAGCCATCTCTCTGGCCCTTTTTCAGTTTTGAATTCTCATTTACTTCTTTGCAAATGGGTTATTTTTAATGAGGAAAGATGTTGAGGTTAAGAAATAAAGTGAAATTAATGAACTAAAACTATGGGTCTTAAATATTTTACAAAAGATTTTATTTATTTACTGAGTGTGTGCGTGCGTGCATGTGTTTTGGGGGTCGGGTGCAAATACATATGAGTGCAGATGCCCAAGGAAGCCAGAAGAGGGCATTACATTCCCTGGGACTGGAATGACACACCAGCTTGAGCTACCTTGGAAGGGCTGGTGCAGGTCCTCTGGAAGTGTAGCCATTGTTCTTAACCACTGAGCCACCTCTTTAGCCCCAAAAACAGATCTCTTAAAGAAATAGTCTTGGCAGTTGGAGATTCAGCTCAGTGGGCCCTTTAGCTCCAGGCTTGGAGTTGACGAAGGGGGTTAAATCATCGCATTCTGGTTATATGGCTCAGTGGGTAAGGGCATTTGCTCCCAAGCATGATGGCCAGAGTTCATTCCTCAGGACCCACACGGTGGAAGGAGAACTAAATCCTGCAGGTTTACCTCTAACCTTACATATGTGACATGGCACTCACACGTGTGTGCATACACACACAAACAAAACATACATAAATAATAAAAAAATAGGATTTATAAAACTAGTTGAATTATTATTTAGATTTTTGGAATTATACCAACAGAACTGTTGTAGTATATATGAACTTAACTTTATTAACTTGAATTTATTGCTAGTGGAGATTACTTTGCAATATTTCTCAAAATTATGAACTGGTGAGTTTAATTTGACATAATATGACTAGAGTTCATGCTCTTAGAAGCCACCATGTTTCAGAAGCCTTCCTAGCTTTGAAGAAATGTAAGCTCGGTGGTTAGTTTGAATGTTTGTTCCTTTGTTTGATTTGTTTTGTTTTATTGAGCCAGGGTCTTTCTCTGTAGCTCTGACTGCCCTGGAAATCACAGTTCCACATACCGTCAGTCTTCAAAGTGCTGAGACTTAAGGCATATGCCACCACACCCTGTGGATTTGGAAATAATTTACTTAGGACTAATTTAACTTTTGTGTCAGCTGTAACTAGTAACTTACAGACAAAAATGCTCTTAGATTTCCTCCCTCAGTTAAATACACTATTAAATTTTTCTGCTTTTCACAATTTGTGGGTTTTGTTTGTTTTCTTTAGTGTGCTGAGATCTGACAAAAGATGATCTGACAGCTAGAATTAAGGGAAAATCTTTGGGAGGTTATTAAGTTACTTGGATGTTAAAGCCTGAGCTAAGGACTTGAGAGGAGGCTCATTGGTTTAGCAGCCATACTGCCCTTGCAGAAGTCCAGAAGTTTGGTTCCCTCCCAGGCATGGGGCACCTCATAATCTCCTATAATTTTAGTCTCATAGATTCCTATGTCATATTCTAATCTCTTCCATTAACTTACGGCACATACATTATTATTGAGATTTATGGTTAATGTTTGTTCATTTTTTTGTTTTTGAGACAGTATCTGTGCTAGTTTTTATGTCATCTTACACAGCTAAAGTCATGATTGGGGGTGTTGTTTTGTTTGGGTTGTTTTGTTTTGTTGTTGGTTTTTGTTTGTTGAGACATTTCTCATGTAACCCTGGCTGCCCTGGAACCTACTCTGTAGGCCCGGCTGGCCTCGAACTCTAAGATCAGCCTGCCTCTGCCTCCCGAATGCTGAGATTGAAGGTATGTATCACCCCCACCCAGCTACCTAGAGTCGTTTTTTGAATAGAGAACACTTCAACTGTAAAAATGTTTCCCCCACATTGGCCTGTGGGCAAGCCTGTGGTGCATTTTCTTGGTTGATGGTTGGTTTGGGAGGACCTAGCAGTTTACCCCCTGGACTCTTGGTCCTGCATGGTAAAGAAAGCAGACTGGTCAAGCCATGGGAGCAAGCCTGTAAGTAGTAAGCACTCCTTCATGGTCTCTGCATCACCTTCTGCCTTGAGTTCCAAACCCTCACTTCCCTCAGTGATGAACTGTGATAAGGAAGTATTAGCAAAGTAACCCTGTCCTCTCCAAGCTGCTGTTACCAAGGTGTTTTTAGCACAATAGAAGACTAAGACTAGGGTCTCACTGTATAGCTCTGGCCAGCCTGGAACTAGCTATGTTCCAGACTAGGCTGGTCTGGAGCTCAAAGAGATCCACTTGTCTCCTGAGGGCTGGGATTAAACATTTACATCACATTAGAAAGATAATATGCCTGGCTTTGTGTTAATTTTTAAGTCTGGTTACACTATACTGGGCACTGTCATTTTAATTTGTGGGAGGTGAGTTTTTAGGTAGCAGGAACAGTTGTTTCCATGTCAGCTCCATTGTGCTTTGAACTAGATCTGTTGTGTTCTCTTGTCAATTGGAGAGGCCAGGGGAACTCCTTTCTAGTGACCAGCTTTATTTTTGGATTATAGTTAGTAAGTATAATTTTAGTTGTGACAATAATGTTCAGGATGCATGTGAAGGTGTAGCTATAATGGAGATTAAAATTAGATATGCTTCCTTCCTTTGGCTCACAATCTAAATTTAGTAGACAAGAATTTTCTTTCCTGGATGTCATTAAAAATAGAAAATACCCATCTGTCTAGATTGGATTATAGAGATGTGCCTGCAGCCTTAGTGCCAACTGGCTTCTGTCCAGCTTTAGGATTCTAAGAAAAGTAATATGTTCTTTAATACCAAGACCAAGAACTAGTTCTAGTTAATGTTGACCTTGAATTGTCTTCTAAGTTTGTGAAGACTTGGGAGGATTGAGATTTGAGAGTAACTGAAAAATGATTGAAAAATGACTGCTTTGTTCCGGAAGCATTTGGCTTTATGGTAAAACCCAGTCCTAGGCCTGATTTTAGGAATTACTTGCATTATAAGAAAGTTACTTAGCCTCGCAGAGAGTATAACTTCACTTATATTACTGAACTGAACTGGTAAAGCGTGTGTCTTGGGATTATTAAGAAGACAATCAATTAATTAAATATGTATGAAGTGCTTTTCTTCAGTGTTGGAATATAGACCCATTTTAAAATGGTGATAGTTGTTGTTATTGCTGATTATTATGCCTTCTGGTTCCTTTTATTTAAAAAGTTTCTACCTGCCTGGCATGGTGACACACTTGTTTAATTACAACACTCAAAAGGCAGAAACAGATCTCTCTAAGTTCCAGAGTGGGTAGGACAATTTATTAAGAACTTGTCTCGAAAATAACAAAAAACAAAAACAAAAAAAATTACAAACTCTGAAAAAAAAAAACACTGTCAGCTTAGATAAAAATGAAATTTTAGGTTATGATAATACATCTTAGGGTATTTGGAGTCATGGAAATTAAGTGGAAGAGGGCTGAAAACCATTGCCAAAGGATACTTATATTCAGTTGTTGCAGCAGGGAAAGAACCGGAGAGAAAACTGTCAATGCAAGACAAGCACTTAAAAAAAGAGGAGAAAGCCATGGGATTCGAGCATCAGGCTTATACCCCGTCTCATACTTTTCTCAATTCATTCAAAAGGGAATTTGTATCTGTAGAAAGACGGGGAATCAGCGACTTGGGAATGTAGATATAGATCAGCCCCACTGTTTATATAATCCCCTGTGGCTCTTCAGTTCCATTACTACACAAAACCAGTTCTCCTACCACCTTCCTCCTTACCAGTCTAGGTGTCCTGCTTCTCTTTAACTGACCTTCCTGCTGTTGCTCAGACACACCAGGCAGGTTGACGCGTGGCCTTGCTGTTTTCTCTACCTGGAATACAAGAGTTCCCTTGTGGCCAAAAAACAGAACACTGGGATTCAGATATAGTATTCGTCAGTGTGCACAACAGCACTAGTCACACAGCCAAAAAGATGAAACAACAAAAATGCCCATCTATGGATGACTGCATACACCAATTAGTGTGCACATACAACCAGATTCTCCTCTGCTGTAAAAAGAGACTGAATACTGGCATGTGTAACAATGAGTAAACTTTAAAGGCATCTTGCTAAGTGAACTAAGTGAGGCACAAAATGGCACATATATGAATCCACTTAACAAAATTCAGTGTCCCAGATTTCATATATGTTCTGACAGTCCCAGTACATGGGAGGATTATAAGCTTCACACTAGCCTGTTACAAAAATATAATCATTTCTCAGAAATAACAAAAAAAATAAGAATTTAATATGCCTTGTTAACAGACATGTAATTTCTCCATGTTCATTATTTACACCTAAGTTTGGAGCGTTCAAATTCAGGTCGAACCTAAGCCAAGGTACTAATGATAATACCTACATTTTATTGAAGCAAAAGCTTTTCTTAACCAAATTCTGTAGAGATCACATTATGCTCAGTGTAATCTGGGGACTATTTGCATATGTCTTCTCTGTTTTTTCCACATGGGAATGTGTATTTATCACTGCTCTAGAGGCAGAGTGGACAAGAGCTTCTAGAAGAGGCTCTGGAAGAACGGAGCCTATAAACAATGCAGACTAAAGTCTTACACAATAGACAATAGTATTCAGAGTATCAGCCAGTTTATACTCTGAGGGTTAAGAGGAGTCATATATGTAAAGCATACAATCATAGGGACAAGCTGCATCTGACAAAAACATGGTTTTCTATAGAGGCCTATAAACAAATAACAATAGCCAGCTGGAATGAATAATCTGAAGTAAATTCACTCCTATCCCTTACACCTGGAGGGGCCCAAAACCATGATCTAAAAACAAGTGTGTGCTTTTAAGGAAACCAAGGTAACAAGATTCTTGTCTTGGTTCTTGGTGTTCTCTCACAAGCATTCAGGCATTTCATCACTGGACCCCGTTCTTGGACCATGTTCCAACAGTATCATTTTTCATCATTATTTTTTGAAGTTTTTTATTTTAACGTGAGTGTTTTTCCTACAACATGTATGTCTATACAACACATTTGTGCAGTGACCAAGAAGTCCAAATGATGGAGATTCCCTGGGACTAGAGTTAAAGGCAGTTGTGAACTGCTAAGCACATCCTGGGAAGCAAACTCAAGTCTTTTTCAAGGGCAGTGTCTTCGTTTGGGTTTCTAGTGCTGTTATTAAACCGTGACCAAAAGCAACTTGGGAATAAAAGGGTTTATTTAATCTTACACTTCTGCATCACACTCCATCACCAAAGAGAAGTCAGGGCAGAAACTAATGCAGAGGCCATGGAGAAGTGCTGCTTACTGGCTTGTTCCCCATGGCTTGCTCAACTTGTTTCTTTATAGAACCCAGGAACACCAGCCCAAAAGGTGGCACTACCCTCCGTAGCTAAGTCCTGAACATCAGTCACTAAATAAGAAAACATATCACAGACTTGCCCACAGGTCAGTCTGATGGAAGCATTTTCTCAATTGAGTTCCCTTCTCCAAAATGACTCTAGCTTGTGTCAAGTTGACATAAAAATTAGCCAGTACAAGCAGCAAGTGTTCTTAACTGCTGAGCCATCTCTCCAGTCCTTGTTTTTGTGTTTTTAGGACAAATTGGAAGCAGGAGGAGAGTTTTGATGTTGTAAATGTGCTTACTGATTAAGGAATAGGGCACATCCCTACAAACCTAGGAATTATCTAACTTCTGCTAAAACGACAGCCAGCCCTTTGTATCTCTAGTTCCAGACTGAATAATTGCTTTCAGTATAATAGCAATTACCACAGACAGAAGTGAACACTTAATAACTAGTGTGGAGACATTCCTTCAACAGTGCACTAATAGGAAAACCACCACAGTAATTCTCTCCCACATCTGACCTGCCCAATTTCTCAGTTTACCAGCATTATGTCTGTATCTTGCCACCTCATCTTAGGAATTTCAGAAATTATAGTGGTCCAGGTTATTGGTCCTTCAAACTGTTTGCTATGTAACATTGAACTTTTCTAACAAGATTAAAGAAGTCTTATAATATCTCATGATTTCTGGGTGAGAAAGGCACCTTCAAAGGCATAGATGTGGATTTCTATCAGTGTCAGCTGCACTCTACCCATCACACCACAAGAGTGAGTGATGCCAGCAGCTAGGTCAAACCTAAGAGATCTGTCCTTTATCCTTCAAGGCTCTCAGTAAAGACCTTGTTCCGTGAACCCAGCATGTCGTCCTCCAGCTGTGGGAGTGGAAATGTGCAGGGCAGGAAAAAGGCAATCGCTTTAAAAGAAGGCAATCGCTTTACCTTCCTTAGTGGGAACTCAGGCTGGCCAACCGCTTGAGTTCCCAGGAAGGCTTGTCCCATGAACCACACACCATATTTCCCCACAGGACTCCTATGTTGCATTAGGTGGCACTGCCTCGGAGGCAGATGTCCTCACAACGGTGGTGCCGACTTCCTCATAGGGCATAGGAGAATCAACGCCCGAGGGCAGGTATCTCCAGGGAAACTGTTACCTGAGACTTGTTTTTTCTTATGGTTTTTTGAGACAGGGTTTCTCTGTGTAGCCCTGGAGGTCCTGGAACTCACTCTGTAGACCAGACTGGCTTCAAACTCAGAAATCCACCTGCCTCTGCCTCCTAAGTGCTGGGATTAAAGGCGTGCGCCACCACTGCCCAGCACCTGAGACTTTTTTTTTTTTTTTTTTTTTTGGTAAGATATCTTCGACCTGGCCTCTTTGCTGAGTCAGGAACATTCTTCAACTAGGGCTTCCTACTAGTGTGTCCTGGTGTCTCAGTGTCTTGTGTTTTCTTCTCCTTTGGTTTACAACCATTATGTTTCTCGGACTTTTTTTTTGTCCCCCCCCCTCCTCCCCATTGATTTAGTCTTGGCAGAAGTCGTGCTTGGTTGACTAGACATCTGGTATTCCAATTCTTCCCTTGGCTCTTCTGTGCTCCACTTTTTGCTTCCAGCAGTCTCCATCTTGAGATTAGATGAAACCTCTGAAAGAAAGTTTTTCCAGCTTCTAAATGATCTCAGATGCTTAAGTGCACACAGTTTGGGAAAAGCCAGTGAGGCCACTAAAATGTCCACCTCTGCTCATTGTGATGACTGAACACTAAGAGTAGCCACTTACTCTTGTATGAAGATAACAAAAAGTGTCCTATGTGTTTTGCTGCAAGTAGGTCCCTGGGGCAGAAGTATAACATCTCCAGGTACAGCAGTTGCTAGTCCTGTCACCAGCACAGCGGGGTCATAGCCCATTCTGCAGTCAACTGTAAAGACTTAGCGTGTGCCTGTAGCCTCTGCATGTCCTCTTCCCCAGGTCTAGTGTGTTGTTAGTGTTTAGTACTTGGGTTTGTTTTCTGCTGTTGTAAAATATTATACCAAATCTGGCTTGTGGGGGGAAAAAAAGAAAAAGTTCTGGCACTCATGATGACTTGAAGGTTGTCTGTTTAATTTTCTGCATCAATGTAGACATGTTACACTGCTTTATTAATAATCCCATTATCTACTACTAGATCTCTCCTCCAATAAAAGGTCATTTTATTATTATACTTTAAATTATGTTCTAATATGTCTGTATTCTTGTTTGCTAATCTGTTTATGAAGTGGGCCTCAAACTCTTAGGCTCAAGCCATCTTCTTGCCTTGGCCTCCTGAGTATCTAAAACCATAGGCACACTACAGTGCTGACTATACATCGATAGGGTTGCTGTGGGAGTAATGAGATTTCTGCTGCTGATGCCACAGGCCTGTAATTCCACCATTCAGAGGCAGAGGCAGGAAGATACTGGGCTTGAGGCCCCATGTGCTTAATAGTAAGGCCCTGTCACAAGCCCCTACCACACTTGACATTTCTGGTGTTTATTGACAGTTATATTAATTCTTAGACATTCACAAAGTATGTATAGACTTCTGTAATAAAATATAGGTATATTTCAAGACAAAACCAAAAATAATTCCTTATAACCATACTTTGGGAAAGACTTTTGTACATTTTTTTTTTTTTTCTGAGTCAGGATTTCTCTGTAGTCCTGGCTGTCCTGGAACTCAATCTATAGACCAGGCTGACCTTGAACTCATGGATCTACCTGCCTTTGCCTCTTGAGTACTGGGATTAAAGGCATGTGCCACCTCTGATTGATTACCCAGTTTACCAACTTGATTACCAATTCTTGTTCTTGTTCCTTCTTCTTAAACAACATACTACCATGTTCTTCCTTCCTCCCTCATTGAGCCACATGATTCAAAGGAAGAGCATTTTTTATAAAAATCATATATATCTCAGCCTAAAATGCCTAAATATGCTAATATGATTTTTATACATCCATTAATATATTTCAGGCCTTTAAACATTCAAGTATTTATAGACCTAGAAGAATGATACATTATATCTACATTTAATATGCATATATCTCTACACATACACACATAAAACAGTTGTCATCAAATATGACCCAAGACATATTTTAAATGACAAGTACAAGTTGCATAACTTATAATATTGTAAAATTTCTTTCATTTAAGAAAATATCATGCTTGATACGGAAAGAAAAAGATTTGGAATGTCATACAATTGTTGACTGTGAAGAACCTAGTCACTGTCCTCAGACTGAACAGAATCAGATCTTGAGATAAGATTCATAGGAAAATCACTTACTAGGAAGAACTTCAGAAAGTAAGAAAGCAGGACTGGGAGAAGACGGAGGCTAGACCCAAAGCAAAGGAATAACATCGAGCAAAGCCAAGTGGACAGCTAGAGCTAAACCAAGTCAGTAACCGTAAAGTAGAGACTGGTTCTTGTGTCCTCGGAACCTCCCATGCAGGGAAGGGTAGGTAAGGAAGTACCTGTGCCCTGCATGAAGCCACCTTACAGAGACCTGCTGCAGGTGTTGGGTGTAGTAGTAAGTGCTTGGGGTTGAGGGAGCTATGGACAGATCTCTGGTAGCAGTTGTGACTGACAAATGTTGAATGAAGATTTGCAGCTAGAGAGTTAGTTCTTTTCAAATATACAAATTTGTTTAAGCCATCCAGGGCTAGCTATTACGGTGGTTCCACAGAAATTTAGGCTGATTTCTGTGCCCCCATTTCAGGTTGCAATCCTTATTTTCAGAGTATCCTGTCACAGTGTTGTGGTATTGCCCAGATCTACATGGTCCACAATACTCAAAATGATGTTCATATTTTTGTTAGAAGAAGAGGGAAAAGGCAGAGAAAGAACACATTGATTCTGATAAGGACCAGTCCTCGAAATTACATATATTACTTCAAGCTTCTTTGGCTGTAATTTAGTTTCATGGCTAACTCTGATTGCAAGGGAAAACAGTTTTATTCTGCTTGGTCTTGTGCCCAGCTAAAATAGATTGTTATACAACTGTTTCTATAGAAGGGAAGAACATGTACCATAAACCCATCTGTAGACATCCTCACTTTGTATTTTGCAAGGATATTCATTTTGTTTTTAGTTTTCACAAGCACACATTTTAATTGTGTCACAGATTGGGTCTCTAGGAAGCAGATTATGAGACAGAATTTGATGTGTGAGATATTAAAGAGTGACCATAGGTCCAACCACTGTAGAAGTGATGGGAATGAAGTAGAATCTGACAGGAGACTGAGCTGTGGTACTGTTCTTGACAGTAGCCATCACTCCTATATGGGGAGCCCTGGAGCTGCTATCCTTGCACAGTTTTGCTCTGCATCAGGCTGGAGTAGAATGCTTGGTTGTGTATATTCTTCATTTTTTGTCTACCCAGATTTGCTGCAATAGTTGCCCCAGAAGCAGCTGACAGGAAATTCTTACAAGGGAGTGTAAATGACGTCTGATTTGTGGTTGGGACCCAGAAAGAAAGCTGGGGAAATGGAGGATGCAGCATCATTGTTTCCGCCGCTCACTGGGTTCAGGCTATGGGGGGAGCAGCCTGACTGCGGCAAGGCAGTTTTGCTGGGTGACCCCCCACCCCCACCCCAGGCACTGAATTTGCCCTTTCATGAAGGAGATTGAAGTAGCACATTCTACGTTTGTCACAAATTTATTTAGAAGTAATGAATACATTTTGTTTATTCGTTTTATAAATTGAAAAGCTAAATTTACTTATTTTTTTTTCACCCAGATTTCTTAAGCAACTACTGTCTGACACTGGAGATGAAGAAATTTTAAAACGACGTCTCTCTCCTCCTGGAGTTTTTGTTATATCTGGAGATAGATGGTAAATAAGTGAATTCCTAATGTGTTAAGTAGTTAGGGTTCTTCTCTGACAAGGTGGTTTGATTGGATGTTAAATGATTATGAACTAGGCATGCAGGTCTTTAGGAGAAGAGCATTCCAAACTGAGATTTCAATAAGTACCAAGGCAGCTGTGTGTCATATGTTGGTATGTTTGAGAACAGCAAGGAGGCTGTGTGGCTGGAGTCAACTAGAATGTTAGGATGGTAGAATGAAGAATGGTAGGAAAGTCCTCAACATAGGGCTGATGGTCAGGTCATGTGAGACCTTAAAATTCAGGCAAAGAGAATGGAACTACAGGAGAAATGATGAAATCTGTCATGTTTTTAAGAAATCACTTTGTTGTATTGGAAGTACATTGTTCCTGAACAGTGTGAAAATATGCAGTTCTTAAAGATGACAAGATTGTGAATAGAGCAAGTTTTTTAGGGGGTTGATTCAGTCGATTCAGTCAGTTGTCAGTGCCAGTTGGCCATACTCACAGAGATATCAAGTAGGACGTTGGAGAAAAGATACAAGTAGGCAAAAACCTAATGTACAGCTTAAAATCTTGGGGGTTGTTGTTAGTATATATAGTTGGTATTTAAAGCCATGAGCATAACCAGGATTATCATGTGCCTGTAATCCCAACCTTTGGAAGCCCAAGGCTAGACAGTGCTAGTTTAAGGCCAGTCTGACTACACAGTGAGTTCAAAGCCAACCTAAAATACAGAGCAAGATCCTGTATCCAATAAAAAAGGAAATAAAAAAGCCATGACTGTATGAGAAGCAACTTTTTTATAATGAGTGATTGCCTTAGTTTGGATTTTATTACTGTGAAGAGTCCCCATGACCAAGGCAACTCTTAGGAAAGAAAAGAAAAGAAAAGAAAAGAAAAGGGAAAGAAAAGAAAACATTTAAATGAGGCTGGCTTACTATTAGTGTTTTTTTTGTTTTGTTTTGTTTTTTAAAGGGAGTTTTCTTTTTTTTTTTTAAGATTTATTTATTTTTATATATGTGAGTACACTGTTGCTGTCTTCAGACACACCAGAAGAAGGCACCAGATCCTATTACAGATGGTTGTGAGCCACCATGTGGTTGTTGGGAATTGAACTCAGAACCTCTGGAAGAACAGTCAATGTTCTTAACCACTGAGCCATCTCTCCAGCCTTCTTTTTAATAAGTGTGTTACAGTTTTCCTTTTACCCAGCTAGCTCCCAAATAATTGAGACCAGAGTATTTTATTTATCAAGCTTTAAGGGCACAACACCTGAGTATTACTGTATTTTAATCATCTAAACTAATCTGACTACCTCCTAGCCAAAATTAATGAGATACTTAGATTTTATTACTGATTGACTCTCTGAATTCCAGGTGTTTCGCCTCATGGTGTCTCCTAGACTTTCTCCCTTAGTTCATCCCCTGGCTAAGCTTTACTTCCTCTTTCTCCCCTGGAAGGAAACCCAGCCCTATTCTCTCCCCTGATCAGTCATTGACTGATCAGCTAGCTTTACTGACCAATCAGAAAATAATTGTGGAGCAATGTTTATACAACATTAAGACAGGATATTCTCAGAATAAGATTGCAACCAGATACGGGGGCACAGAAATCAGCATTTAAATGACACAGTGAACAATAATATTATGTCTATAGCTTACATTTCATAGGCTTAGTCCACTGTTGTCGTGGTGGGAAGCACGGCAGCATGCAGGCAGACGTGGTGCTGGTGGAGGAGTGGTGACTTCCTCATCTTGATCCACAAGCAGTAGAAGACGACTATATCACACTGGCTGGGTCTGAGTATATATGAAACCTCAGAGCCCGCCTCCACAGTAACACACTCTCCAGTAAGGCCACACGTGCTGAGAGTGCCAATCCCTAGGAGCCAAGTATTCAAGTACAAGATCCAGGGGCCATACCTATTCAAACCACCTCAAAAATGAAGAGGTCTCGGAGATCTGGTCAAGAACATCCCATGGCATGGAGGCTGAGTCGGGAAGGAGAGAAGATAGGATCTTAGGGTATAAGAAAGGGATGATTTAAGAATATGATCATCCAAGACTGTCCTTGACGTTGCTAAGGAGCATCAGTGAAGACTTACTTGGCTGACATTGCTGATATAGTGATCATTAATACTGACTAGTAGTGTTTCCTGTAAGGAGTGGGACAAAGTGGATGGTTGGTATGAATGAAAGACAAACTGAAAGTCGCCCGAAAGACAAATCTTTTAAAAAGTTGTTTTGAGAACCCCCTCCCCTCCAAAAAAAAAAAGGAATGAGCCACCATGGGCCTTATAAAGAGTTATACACTGTAAAGAACAGGAAAGCCAGCATAAAAGCTGTGACAGCACTGGTGGAAAGTTGGGGGGAATGGCAGCTCATTTGGTATTATTTACTCTCCACTAGAGAAAAGACGCTTGGTACCACTGCAGGAACAAAAGGAGATCCTTGGAGACTAAACCAGTGAGGGTTGATGCACAAATAGGAAGCACGCTCAGCTCAGTCAGTAAAATAGAAACAAAGTAGTGTGCGTGGTAACTGGAATGTGTGGCTATGTGTGACTGAATGACATTTGCCCTTAACTGAAGCATGGTGTGTTCGTGGGAAGATGAGGAAGTAAAACAGTGCTCTGGGAGGTCGAAGGCTTCCTAGAATGGGCTGGGGATAAAGTGGAAGTGCCCTTGTGAGGTCATGGATGAAGAATCTGGTCAGTCAGCACATTTGTGTGTGTTGGCCTTCTTCAGCCATATTTAATTGCTCAGCTGCAAGAGTGAGTAGACAGTTACATTTACCAAATAATAATAATGTGCATTATTCACTGTGAAAGCTCTTTGCAGGAGTCTGTGTTATTCAAATGATATTTAGAATTTTAGCCTTTTAATTACATCTGGTTTGAAAGGCTGAATGCAGTAAATGACAGTCATTAAAAAAGAAAAAGAGTTGCATGGCATTATTCCAGACAAGGTTTTTGGATGGAAATTATAGGGTCTAATTCCAGCTAATGTAAGCAGAAAAAGAATTCTTTGGGGGCTGTCAAGGAATTCACAGCTGATGAAAAGTTTGAAGACTCTGGTCCAAGAATCAGGCAGGAAGCAGGGGAGTGGGGCCATCTGGAGTGGGTGCAGTGGCTTCTACCTGTGTTCCAGCTGCTTAGGAGGCTGAGGCAGTAGCTTAAAAACCCTCAAAAAATCAGCTGCCTGGCCCATAATCTAGCTTTCATCTTTTGTTAGTTATCTGAAATAAAGAGTCTGGTTTAGCTGAATGTAGTGGCACAGGCCTGTAATCCAAGCCATGAACCTAGGCTCCACAGTGAGACTGTCTATCCGAAAACAAAGCCCAGTGCCGGAGTGACAGATTATGTTCTTTATCTCTAAAGGTTTGCTCACTAACTGAAGAGAGCTGACATTTCTGTTTGAGGGTTTTTATAATAGGTCTTCTCATTTAATGAGATAGTAGAACCTTTACAATGATCAGATACCCTCTGTGCTTGTCTGACTTGTTCAGTTTGACCAAAGAGTGAGTTGTAGTTTTAAGAACATTGGATTATAAGACCCTTCTGTGCCTTCCTCCATGTTTTTGAAGGCTTCTGTGTTGTGTGGAGCTCACAGTCTGGTCTCAGGCTTTCTCAGCAGATGAATGATGAGGTGCCAGAAGCAGTGTGTTTTTGTTGGATCACTAGATCTCCAACAGTAATATTGATTCTTCTTGAAATGGTCTGAACTCTAAGACCATTAGTACCCAAATTAAATGTGCAGATTGACCTAAGGATTAGAGACAGTGTAGTGGTTGTTAGGTGTGGATGATTTCGCCTCTCGATTTGGAGCATATCAAGAACAGTTCTTTCCAGGAAATCCACCAGTATTCCTGCCTTCTCTCTATAATGGCATTGCCTCTTTGTGGCTGATGTGACCTCTAGTGGTACAAGATAGCTGGAATTACAGCATCATGCCCAGCTTAATCTTTTATAAAAAATGAAAATTGTTACTTACCCTTATTATAATGAAGTCCTTCCTCGTTCTCCTTCCCCCCCTCTTTCCCTCTCCCCTTCACCCCTCCCTCCTTTTCTCTTTGTTGCTAGCTCCCCTCCCTATTCCTCCCTTCCTCCCTCTTTACCCTCTCCCTCCTTTGATCCCTAGGATCTCACTATATGGTCACTCATTATGTAACTATTTATCAGTTGAGAGCAACACCACTTTGATGATTGTTGTCTTGGTGACGTTTCTATTGTTGGGATAAACACCGTGGCCAAGGAAACTTATAAAAGAGTATTAAATTGGGCTTAAAGTTTCAGAGTGTTAGCGTTCATGATGGCCAGTGAAGGCATGGCAGAAAGAACAGCTGAGAGATCACATATCTTTAAAATTAAAAAAAAAAAAAAAGAAAAAAAGTAGCCAGGAGGCAAAGAATGGTGGTGCTGAAGCTGGACCGTGCACGCCCTCTTCAACTTCTGTTTTCAGTGGTTTCCTTCACGTCTAAGCTTACGCTTAGCTGTCTTAGCACTTGTTCTATAGACAGGCTAGCCTTGAACTCAAAGATCTGCATGCCTCTGTCCCTCCTGAGTACCGGGATTAAAGGTACATACCACAGCACCTAGACACGCTGTTCCTTTCACTTTTCATAAAATGGCAGTGTAACTGGGTGGTCATGTCCCGAGGCCACCATTCCCATTATTTCATTCACACCAGGCTTTCATTTCATCTGTTTAGCTCCATTCCACTTCCTGGTACCCCTTCCTCCTCATGCTGGCTCACAACAGTCCATAACTCCAGTCCCAGGTAATCCAGTGCTCTTTTCTGGCCTCCATGGGCTCTTGCATGCATATGGAACATAGCCATAAACTCAGGCACATACACATAAAATTAAATGAATAAAAACAATATCTTTAAAAAACTGCAAGTAAAGTAAACAAACCCACAATCTATTTCTCATGTCAGCCCTAGAGGCTTTCCTTCTTTTTTTTTTTTTTCTTTTTTTTTCTTTTCTTTTTCCAACCCTAAGCTTTTTAGAGGCTTTTAAATCCTTTTTAAATAAAGTCATATCTTAGTTATGTGAAGTAATTCAAGTAAGTGTATGTCCATTATCTTAAAAGTAATAAGAAAACTGGGACTAGTGAGACACACCTTTAATCTCGGGTGGATCTTGCTGAGTTCACAGCCAGCCAGTTATACATAGAAAGTTGGATGGAGATCATCAAGGACTACATAGTGAGACCTTGTCTCAAAACAGTAAAACAAATAAACAACAATAAAACATAATACATGTGGAAATATCTTGCCTGGTAGGCATGGTGGTGGACACATGCAGTTCTAGTACTGGGGAGGTAAATCTAGAAGGATCAGGAGTTCAGATTATCCTTGGCTACATATTAAAGTGGAAAGGTGAAAACCAACTCCTTTACTTTGTCTGACCCCTTCCCCCAACACAGATAGATAGACATAGTGAGTAAATAAATAAACAATCAGCTAAGACAGTCTATAGAAAGAAAGCATATATCTGCTAAAGTACTTTCACTTAGATGAATTCCTACAATTTCATAATAAAAAGACCATCTATTAAAAAAACACTTTGGCAAGGATCTGGATGGTGTCACGGTTCATCAAGTGCATAAGAAGATGCTCAGCGTTGCTGTCAGGCATATCAGATCACAAGGGGTCGTACTTCACGCCTATGAGGCTGGCTGCAGCCACAGAGGTGTTCACAGGTTCAGATGAGGAGGTTTCGGCTAGTATGAAATGCTGCATTCACTTTGGAAAACTGTCAGGTAATTATAAGTTAAAGAGTTATAGGGTAACCTAGCACATCTAAGGAGGATATCTCCCAAGAGAAGTGAACACACATCTAGAAAAACTAATGCACAGATATTCATAGCAGCGTTATTCATATTAGTCACAGAATTAATAGATTAATGAAAAGCAGTATGTTTCATATCAGGCAGTGGGATGTGAAAAGTGAGACAGGTGTAACAGGTGTAACTGCTTACAATGCCTTGCCTTCTGTTTTGAGGAATTGTTCCTTCTTTAACTGTTTTGTTTCAAGCTTATTGCAGATGAAACCTGGCAATGTAGAAAAGCAAATTTGTCACATATAGATCACAGTATTTTTAGCTTTTTTTTTTCTGGTTAGTTTCAAACAAATGTAACGTACTGTGTACACAACACCCTTCTCTCAGTGTATGCAGTTGCATGGAGTGATTCCCCACAACTTTCATGTCTTTATTTTGTGTTCAGTGACCTTTGACTCTGTGTGTGTGTGTGTGTGTGTGTGTGTGTGCGCGCGCGCGTGGGCACATGTGGAAGTCAGAAATCAGCGTTTGGTATCTTGCTCTCTCTAACTTTTTTCAGATAGGATTTTTTACTAACATGATAGCTCTTGGAGCTCACTGATTGATCTAGGCCAGCTCTCTGGTAAGTTCCTGGGAGACTCCTGTCTTTGCCTTCCTAGCACTGGGTGTACAGTTGTGTCACCATGCCTGACTTTTTAGTAGGAGCAGGAATTGAACTTGGCTCTTCATGTTATATAGCAAGCATTTACCAACTGAGCCATATCCTCAGCAACCAAGACTTTTATACTTTTTTCCATTTGTGTATTTTTGTGTTTTCTGTCCTATTCATTTCATAATTTGCATATCTCCTGAATACATTTATTCTTTTTGAAGACTCTAACTAGGACTCAGTTTTTCATCTTGAATAATCATATGGTGCATGCTGTAGTTTTTGTTTAATTTGAACACAGGCTCTAGCATGACTCTGAGGCTGGAATTTTAGTATTCTTTCAGTCTTTGGCTACTGAGAGATATTTACCCTGAAAATACTAGGGAATAAGAGTGCCTATAAAAGTAACTTTTATTCTGATGCATTTGTCTCCAAGGCTTACTGCCTCACTCTGCTAACCTAGCCCTAGCCTTGGAAGCTTCTAGCTTGCGTACAGTTTTATCTAGGCCTGGAATGTTTTCAGCTTTTGACACTTAATGCTGAATAAGCTCACCCTCTCTAGTTCTTTCTGAACTGTGGCTGGCTGGTTCAGCTCACCTGTTCTGGCTCAAACACCTCTCCAAGCTTCTGACTCAATCTGGCTTCTCTCAGTTTCTCTGAATTGGCCTCATAATAACTTTAGCAATCTTTTCTAATCTTCGGGCTCCCCATTCTCTGGCTTGTTCTGTCTCTAACATGTCTCTTTAAAACACTACCAGTAAAACTGCCTCCTCTCCTTTCTCTTTTCTCTGCACTGTTCTCTTAAGTCGCTGCCCTTTCCTCTCTCTTCTGGGCATATCCTGTTCTGCCAGATCGTTCTCTGATCCATCACTTTGTCTGCTACTCAATTAGTCATCAGTTTCAATCATGGGTGTTTTCTTCTAAAAACTAACTTTACCTTCATTGTTTGGAATTAAAGTGTGCACGAAGGGTGAGCCATGTCATAACATAATGTTGGAACTTACAGTGTGATCAGATATCCTGCATCAGATGCCTCCTGACCTCCACAAGCACCAGGCATGCCTATGGTACATAGACATACATGCAAGCATAATACCCATGCACACAGGTTTTCAGGGAGCACTGATAGCATGCTATACCATCTGTGTTAACCTTGAGAATGTGAAATAAATTAGCCAGCGTCCAAAAAAAAAAATTTGGGTTAGTAAGAGACTTAGTGGGTGCTGAGTTGCAGTTGAATTAATATGAGATTTTTGCATATTTATGTATGTTGGGTAAGTATATCTCTTTTTCCACATTTATTAGTCAAAATTATGTAATTCTCTTGTACAGTATTTTAAAATGGCCTTGAGGCTTTTTATCTTTGTCTTCTTTTTCATAATTGCTTTGCTTCTGTGAGATTTTTAAAAATAAAATTTTTTGAAGTAGAAATTTGTTGTTTTCCAAGTCAGTCATGGTAGTGCATGCCTTTGATCCCAGACCTCGGGAAGGAGAATAGTATGTTCTCTTAATTTAGGGTCTTTCTAGTCCTTGGTCTGTGGTTTTTTAACAGGGTCTCATGTAACCTAGGCTCACTCCAAACTCATTGTGTGGCTGAGGCTAGCCTTCACCTCTTTCTCCTCGCTTCTCCTGTGAGCCCTCTGCCTATGGGTGTGTGCTCACCATGCCTGGCTTAGTTTAACTTTAATAGTATTCAGGATTACACCATAATACACTTCTTTTAGAAAATGCTTTATACATACTCCATGGTAATTTTATGCTTTTCTTGGTGCATGAAGATGCTTCACACTGTGTTAGGAAGCTGTTTCTGGAGATCTGTCATTTGTCATATACTGAGAACACCATCTGCACCAAGCACAGCTTTTGTTCCTTTCATACTCTACATGGCCAATGAATCAGCCCAATTCCCAGAGACATAGATTCTTGACTTGGAGGGTTTTTTGTATGTGATATTTTTCAATTTGTGTTCCATTTTGTAAGTAAACTGAGACAATTTTATAACTAACAATTTTAGAGTATATTATAGTTTACAGGGCAAATTTTATATCCATTAATTCATCTTATTGTCTACTGGTATAATGGAATACATATTACTGATATTAAATTTCTTTTTCAAAGTAGAATTACAGCTTATTAAGAGATGTTGAGTGTAGTTTTAATCACTAGAGTTAAGAAACAAAGGAGCTCAAGAAGGAGACACACCTAGAGCATGGGCATGGCCTTGCAAGGGGAATCACCTGTCACAGTTTTAGTTGGTAAAACATATGATTACAATCCCCTTTTCATGTTTCTTTAAACAAAAACCAAAAAGTAGCTCCTAAGAAAACAGAATCTTTTTAAGCACATAATTTCCATAATTTTTTTTTGTCGAAATGAAACTTTTCTTTTTTTAAATAGAATAGCAAACACCTTTATAACACGAGCTATGAGGGATGGCTTATTTGCCTTTCCCGGCTTTGATCTTCCGCAGATATATCCAGCTCCTTGCCTTCGAGCACATAGCCATCTGCTCTGCCACACTGGCCTGGCCAGGGCAGGCAAGGAGCTTGCCCTGCTGGAACTGCTCCTCCAGAAGACTGCTGATTTTGGCATTCTTTTTCCTTTTGTTGTACTTCTTTTGAATTTTCTTTGATCTTTTTTTGTTTAAAATCTCTTCCTCCCCCTGAGTCAGCTTGTCCCCCTTCTTGTGGCCCAGGGGCAGTGCCTAGTGGTACTCACCACTGCCGGTGAGGTGTGCTGTCAACAAGCACAGTGCTGTCCTTCACCAGGGTCTTGGGCGGACAAGCTCATTATTGGATGCATTATGGACAACATCAATGATCGTTGTTTTTTTGAGTACAACACTTAGAACCCCAGGAAAACTTCCCCACATCCAATCTCAGGGCACGGTACTTCTTATTGCCTCCTTGAACCCGGACTGTGTGTATGTGGCGAGGGCCAATCTTACTGTTGGCAGCAGGCCGTCCAGTTCATACCTCTGCTTCTTGTGGTAGGGTTTTCTCTTACCCCTGGTCTTGCATTGCTTGTACCAGTTGCCCCAAGAGATGCCCATCCCCCAGCGCTGGCCAGGAAAATGAAATGAAACTTTCAATGTATTTATATTTCATTGAGTCTACACTTAGATATTTTTTAAAGATTTATTTATTTTATGTATTGAGTACATTGTCATTCTCTTCAGACACACCAGAAGAAGGCACCAGATCTCATTGCAGATGGTTGTAAGCCACCATGTGGTTGCTGGGATTTGAACTCAGGACCTCCGGAAAGAGTAGTCAAGTGCTCTTAACTGCTGAGCTATCTCCCAGCCCCCTACACTTACATAATTTTTGTCAGCCTGTTTGCTTTTGGGTCTAATCAAGGGAACAGCCTTGTTTTGAAGTGTTGCTAACTGCAGTGTAGCAACGGTGGTGACACCATTCTATCGCCTTTCAAGCCTTTTTCCCTGCCCAGTCTTCTGAGATTGCAGGGCAGGAAGAAATTATGTGTTTGTGATTTACTGAAAGTGGCAGCTCATTTTTTTGTTTGCTTCATCACATCTCTGCTGAGTGTTTGGCTGGAGTACCCAGTCTTCTTTGCTCAATCCAGTCCATCCACTGCTGCTCCACCCTGCGGGGTCAGGGTATCCTCTAGGAGACACATCATTTCATCCAGATTCTTTTCAGACTTTAATGTTACCAACTCCTTACTCAGAATTCAATTGAGAGTAGCAGGTTTTCTTTCCTATTTTAGGAGTTTTATTTTACTTCTGTGTGTATGTGTCTCTGTGTAGAGCTATGTGCACATGAATGCAGGTGCCTGCTGAGGAGTTGCATCTCCGTAGAGATGGAGATGCATATGATTGAGAGCCACCTAGCATAGGAATGTGCTAGGAATCAAACATGGGTCTTTTGGAAAAGGATATCACTACAAACTGCGGAGCGGGTTCTCTAGTCCCGAGGGTAGCAGTTTTCCTGTTGCTTTATTGAAAGACTTCTTGTGAAAAGAAAGTATAAGCAGTGTAGGTCAAGAATCTGCCAGCTTTCTTGTATGTAGTGGGCTGAGGCTTGGAACAGTTGTCCTGCTCACTGCAGTTCTCCTTGTTCCCCCTCTTCACGGTTCGTGTTAGAACTCTGTATCTGTGTGTCTTTTAGGCTTGCTGGAACAAAAAAGAGATCAGGGAGTATTATTAGTTGTCAGAGAAATACAAATTAGAGCTAAGATGAGAAAAGACCAGAGAAATTTATGCCTTCAGAATTGAGCCAGATTCCAAAATGAAAGTGTTACAGAATTGAGTCCTTTAAAGACCTCAGAGAGAGAAGCTTTTCGTGACTCTCCCTAAATTCTGGCAGGTGCTAGTGTCCTTGGCATTCCTTGATGAGCAATTGCATAATTCCAGTCTATGCCTCTGTTCCCCATGTCTTCACATGGATGTCTCGTTTCTGTGTGGTAATTTCTTATGAGGACAGTGGTCACATTGGATGAAGAACCCACTGTACTACAGTATTTCTAGTTTGCATTTACATCTTTGTACCCAAAAGTCTTTCTCTGGTCTCATAGGGACCAGAGATTAGGACTTGAACATATCCTTTTGGGAGATAAGCCCACAACAGTTCATGCCTTTTGGGCTCTCTGCTTTCCCTTCCACACATGTGATCATGGGTACCCACAAACTTTCCATACTAACTAAGGAACCAGCTTTATCCATTCTCGGGTATTTTCTCAGCATCATTTTTTTATTGAAAAGGGAAGTAAAGGGAAGTAAAAACACTTTATGATAAAATTAAAGATTTATATGGAAAATATTTCAGATAAACACATTAAAGTTGACAATTTTCATGGAAAATTAAGGAGTAAAGTGGTAGACATGTAAACCATTGCAAAATTAATTGAAATATGGGATAGAAAATTTTATGATAGAATTGAAGATGTACGTGGAAAATATTTCTGATAAAATTGTAGAAAATGTAGAAAAACATGTTGAAGAAAACAGAATTGAAGATTATCATGAAAATTTTTATATAGATAGGTAGGCATAAAAGTATTCCTAAGTTGATTAAAAGTGGAATTATAAACATTGTCTGGTAAACTTGAAGATTTATATGGAAAATATTTCTGATAAAATTGTAGAAATATATAGAAAAACATGTTAAAATTAAAGATTATTATGGAAATTATATAGATAAAATGATAGGCATAAAGAATTCTAAGTTGATTGAAGGTAGAATTATAAACATTTTTCACATAACATTGAAGATTTACATGGAAAATATTTCTGGTAAAATTCAAGAAATAATAGACAAACACGTTAAAATTGACTACTTCATGGAAAATTTTACATAACAAATGGTTGATGTAAAAACTTTCTAAATTAATTGAAGGTGGAATTAGAAACATTTGTGATAAAATCAAAGATTTAGATTGAAAACATTTCTAATAAAATAGAGTAAGTATATAGAAAGACATTAAAATTGAAGATTATCATGAAAAATAATGGAGATAAAATGGTAGACATAAAAGAAATTGCTAAATTAATTAAAAGGGGAATTGTAAACATTCTGATAAAATTGAAGATTTACATGAGAAATATTTCATTAGTCTATGTCTTTTTATTGGGGAGTTGAGTCCATTGTTGTTAAGAGATATTAGGGAATAGTGATTGTTGCTTCCTGTTATTTTTGATGTTATTTTTATGTTTGTGTGGGTATCTTCTTTTGGAATTATTGGAAGAAGATTACTTTCTTGCTTTTTCTAGGGTGTAGTTTCCCTCCTTGTGTTGGCATTTTCCATCAATTATCCTTTGTAGGGCTGGATTTGTGGATAGATATTGTACAAATTTGGTTTTATCATGGGATATCTTGGTTTCTCCATCTATGATGATTGAGAGTTTTGCTGGGTATAGTAGTCTGGGCTGGCATTGGTGTCCCCTTAGGGTCTGTATGAGGTGTGCCCAGGATCTTCTAGCTTTCCTCGTCTCTGGTGAGAAGTCTGGTGTGATTCTGATAGATCTGCCTTAATAAGTTACTTGCCCTTTTCCCCTTACTGCTTTTAATATTATTTCTTTGTTTACTGGATTTGGTGTTTTGGTTATTATGTGCCAGGAGGATTTTCTGTTCTGGTCCAGTCTGTATGGAGTTCTGAAGGCTTCTTGTATGTTCATGGGCATCTCTTTCTCTAGGTTAGGGAAGTTTTCTTCTACAATTTTGTTGAAGATAATTACTGGGCCTTTAAGATGTTAATCCTTGCTCTTGTCTATACCTATAATCCTTAGGTTTGGTCTTCTCATTGTGTCCTGGAGTTCCTGGATGTTTTGAGTTACTAGCTTTATGCATTTTGCATTTTCTTTGACTTTTGAGTCAATGTTTTCTATGGTATCTTCAGCACCTGAGGTTCTTTCTTCTATCTCTTGTATTCTGTTGTTGATGCTTGCATCTTTGACTCCTGAATTCTTTCTAAGTATTTCTATCTCCAGAGATGTCTCACTTTGTGATTTCTTTATTGTTTCTACTTCCACTTTTAGATCCTGGATGGTTTTGTTCAGTTCCTTCACTTGATTGTTTGTGTTTTCCTATAATTCTTTAAGGAATTTTTGTGTTTCTTCTTTAAGGGCTTCTGCCTGTTGACCCATGATCTCCTGAATTTCTTTAAGGGATTCTTGTGTTTCCTCTTTAAGGGCTTTTACCTATTGACCGATGTTCTCCTGTATTTCTTTAAGGGAGTTACTTAAGACTTTCTTGAAGCCTTCTATCAGCATCATGAGATATGATTTTAAATTCAACTCTTGTTTTTCCAGTTGGGGCATCTGGGACTTGCTGTGGTGGGAGAACTGGGTTCTGATGTTGCCATGTGGCCTTGGTTTCTGTCGGTAGGGTTCTTGTGCTTGCCTTTCGCCATCTAGTGCTAGTTGGTATTCTTGTCTCTGGCTGGAGTTTGTTCCTCCTGTGGGCCGGTAAGCCTGTGTCCTTACTACTCTGAGCTCAAAAGTGAAAGCACTGCTGGGAGATCTCTCTCTCTCTCTCTCTCTCTCTCTCTCTCTCTCTCTCTCTCTCTCTCTCTCTCTCTCTCCCCTGGTGGGCTATGCACAGAAGGCTGTGGAGTTTCCCGGCTCCCTGTGCAAATGGCGGTGGGCTGCTCCAGTGATCTAGGCCCTGTGTGCTCCTAGCTGGGTCCCCTCCAGAGAGAAGGTGGTGATCTCACCTCTAAGCTCAAAAGTGAAAGCCTGCTGGGAGATCACGCCCTCCTGGTGGGCTATGCATAGAAGGCTATGGAGTCTCCCTGCTCCCTGGTGCAAATTGCGGCAAGAAGACTCCTGTCCCAGCTGCTCCACTGATCTAGGCCCTGTGTGCTCCTAACTGGGTCCCCTCCAGAGAGCAACTGGGGATACTTTATATGTTCAGAGGTTCAGTCCATTCTTATCAAGATAGGAACATGGTAGTGTCCAGGCAGGCATGATGTGGGAGAGTTCTACATCCTCATTTGAAGGCTGCTAAGAGAAGATAGGCTTCCACATGGTTAGGAGGAGGGTTTCATTCTCAACATCATTTTTTATTTTTTTGAAACAGGTTTTCTCTGTGTAGCCCTGGCTGTCCTAGAACTTGCTCTGTAGACCAGGTTGTCTCAAACTCAGAGATTCGCCTTCCTCTACTTCCTGAGGACTAGGATCAAAGGCATTTACTACCTCTGCCCACCTTTTTAAACATAATTTAAAGAAATAAAAGACTGAAAGTGGGGGTGGGAGGGGCACACCTTTAATTCCAGCACACAGGAGGCAGAGGCAGACAGATGTGTATAAGTTAGGGGCCAGCCATATATAATGAACTTGTGTCTCAAAAGACAACAACAAGCTGGGTGTGGTGGCGCACGCCTGTAATCCCAGCACTTGGGAGGCAGAGGCAGGCGGATTTCTGAGTTTGAGGCCAGCCTGGTCTACAGAGCGAGTTCCAGGACAGTCAGGACTACACAGAGAAACCCTGTCTGGAAAAAACAAAAATAAAATAAAAAATAAAAAATAAAGACAACAACAAAAACACTAGTCAAAAAAGTAGACAAATAGTAACTATAACTGAATAGAATTTGGCAGATGCCAGCTCAAGAGATTCACTGCTGGGTTATAAAGTAACTCAGCAATGAAGAGCAGAACATAACAGCATATGTGATCAGCATGACCTTGCTGAGTCAAGTTTTTTTCTGTGCCAGTGACTGGCAGGCAAATTACAGCAACAATATGAAGTAGCTGGCAAGCATGGAACAAAGTGCCTTCAGCTGTGCTGGGGAGGGGTAGGAAACAGCCCTCAGCAGTTTAAGAACATAAGATTTGGGGGGTTTTGGTTTTTTTCTTTCTTTGCCTTTTTGGGGGGGAGGGGGATTGGGGTAGTTTAGGGGTTTCTCTATGAAGCCCTGGGTGTCCTGGAATTCTGTCTGTAGACCAAGCTGGCCTCCAACTCACAGTGATCTGCCTGCCTGTGCCTCCAGAGTGATGGGATTAAAGGCATGCACCACCAACACCTGGCAAGAACTTCCTTATAGTCATAGTGGTGCACAACTGGATCCCCTCACTTAAGAGGCTGTGACAGGAGATCATATGAGGTCCTGACTCAGAAAACAAAAATAAAATGCTATCAGGGATGTTTGTGGTAACAACTCGCACAATCTTGTGGCAGCATTTAAAATAATAGCATTGTACTGGAAAATATGGTGTTACTATAGTTTTTTAATTAGTCCTTTATCAGTGCTTTGCTTCATTTTCTCTGAGACAGAGCCTTATGTGTTTAAGCTGACCTCAAACATACTATGGGTGACCTTGAATTCCAGGCAAACACCATCTTGCTTAGTTTCCATAGTACTAAGAATGAAACCCAGGTTTCATGTATACTAGACAGCCATGCTAAAGCCCGGGCCACACTCCTATCCTTTAGGGCGCTCTTCATAATTACAAGAGATTACCTGCTCTGTCCAGAATTTCCCAGGGCTTCCCATTTTCCGTGGGTTGACTTTAAACTTACCTCATACATGCTGTGTGTCTGTTGAGCTGCCAACAGGAGATGTTTCTCCGTCATTCTAGTTTTGTGATAAGTGATTTAGTGATTGGTTTTCAAATAATAGATCTTTACATTCCTAACAGAGGCCCAGTTTTGTTATGTCCTTTTCATGTGTTTCTGAATTGGATTTGAAACACTGGATTCATGTACTCATCACTAAGAAAGGCCTGTAATTTTCTTCTCTCATAATTTCCTCATTTGATTTCACTATCAAAGTTATGATGACATCATGAAATAAGCTGAGGGAGTATTCCTTCTTCCATATTCTGTGAGGTTAGTGTTTCTATATGACAGCCAGTTTTTTGTTTGTTTGTTTGTTTCCCTTTTTATTATGTTTTTTTATAATTTGGTGATGAAACCATCTGGGTCTTGAGATTTCATCATGGGTAAGATTTTAATTAGGCTGTCAAATCCTTTAATAGGACTATGAAATTTTGCTAGCTCTTTTTGTACTAAATTTAATAAAAAGTATTTTTTCTCAGTGTTTGTCTGTTTCATATAAATACTCAAATTGATTGGCATAGTCCTTTATTACCATGATGGGGGGTGAGTTGTGAATGTATGTGTGCATGCATGCATGCCTACACCCTTTCTGCCCATTCTTGGGTATTTTTCAAATTAGATGAATAAATAAATCCCTAGTTTAGCTTCGAGTAGTGGCAGACATCTTTAATCCCAGTACTCAGGAATCAGAGGCAGGTGAATCTCTGTGAGTTTAAGGCCAGCCTGTTCTACATAGTTTCAGAACACCCAGAGCTACATAGAAAGCCCCTTTCTCAAAACAAAAAGACTTACTTTATTTTTAAGTTATGTGTAGGTGCTTGTGTTGGGCAGGAGATATGTGTATGTGAGCCATCAGAGACCAGAGGTATTAACTCTCTTTGGAGCTGGCATTTCAGGAGGTTGTGAGTCACCCCAGCATAGGTACTGAGAACTAAACTCAGGTCCTCTGCAAGAACTGTATGTACTTTTAGTCACTGAGCTATTTGTCCAATCTCTCCAGCTTACTTTTGAGACAGGTTTCACTGTTTCACCTAGACTGACCAGCCAATAAGCACTCTCTCCCTGTACACCCCATAACACCGAGCTCTAGACAAATGCTGCTGTGTCCCACCTTGCTCTTTTTAGGCAAACTGGAGGGAGGAAAGGGCAGAGAAGAAATGATGTAATTACATTTAAATTTCAAAAATTAATAACCCGCTCATTCCTGAGGCAGGCCTGTGAGCTGGTCCCTGGGTCTTGAGAGGGGGAGAGCGAGCTCTACCCTTTGCCGCTGGAAGCACTCCAGAAAGCAGGTCGCACTTTGCCTGGCCCTGCCCCTCACCTGGGCAATGTAGGAGAGCTGGTGGGCTGACCAATTCAGCTTCCACCCAAGCCCAGACTCAGGGCTCTGAGGTGTCCATCCCAACACCAACCCATCTGAGAACTGCTGGAACGCAAAGGGGGAGGTTCCGCAGATCCAAAGCAACAGGATCTTCATGACACAGAGCAACAACAGGATATCTGAAATGAGTCCTGGTAAGGATCTAGTACTGATAATGTAGCAAAAGCCAGGGGCCTGGAACCAAACCAAGGATTTATTGCAGTAAACATTTACAAGTAAAGCTGGGCAAGTGTGGCACACTGAAGCTTCCACAGTGAGTTAACTTTTTTGGTTTTTTGGTTGGTTGGTTGGTTGGTTGGTTGGTTGGTTTGGGGTTTTTATATTTTTTTAATCATTTTATTTTTTGTTTTATTTCAATAGGAAGAGTTGCAAGGGTGAAAGGCAGATATGGAGGGACTGGGAGATGAGTGGGATTGGGTTGCATGATATGAAATTCACAAGGAATCAATAGAAGTTTTAAAATTTTTAATAAAAGCATTTAAGGCATGTGTAGCAGTCTAAGGACAATTTGTGGGAATAGGTTCTCTCTACTATGTGTGTCCTGGCAATGGAACTGGATCATCATGCTTGGTGACAAGTGCTTTTATCTGGTGAGCCAGCCATCTTGCTAACTCTAGATTTTCTTTTTTTTTTCTTTTTTTTTTTTTTTTTTTTTTTTTTGGTTTTTCGAGACAGGGTTTCTCTGTGTAGCCCTGGCTGTCCTGGAACTCACTCTGTAGACCAGGCTGGCCTCGAACTCAGAAATCCGCCTGCCTCTGCCTCCCAAGTGCTGGGATTACAGGCGTGCGCCACCACCGCCCGGCTAACTCTAGATTTTCTTAAGAAACTGAGCTACAGCCCCAGTTTTCATTTTTTATTTTATTTTTTCCTGGCTCATTTTTTATCAGAATTCCATTATTCTCTTCAACAAAACAGCTTGTATCTTGTGTTGTAAGTTTTGTGTTTGGTTTATTCTTATGCTGTCCTTTCTGTGGTTGTTCTTTGCTGTTCTTCTCCAGTGTGATTTGTAATATGTATTTCAAGTTGGAACATCTCTCCCTAAGCATCATTTTGTCTACATCCAAAACTGTACTTTTCATTATTGGTCAGCCCAGACTGGGTGTGATGCTGTCATCCCAGTCCTTGTGTGGCTGAGAGAGACAGGAAGATAATGAGTTTGAGACTTGCCCTGAGCCTTGACTTAAGATCCTGTTCAAAAAATTCCCAAATTTGCCAAACAGACAATCAGTTCAGACTATTGAAAATTTTATCTTTCTTTATTTCTTTCCTTCCCCTCCTTTTTTGTTTTTTCCCATGAATTATGTATTTAGTTTGTTTTTCTTTCCTTTTTTTTTTTTTTTTTGAGATAGATATAGCTGGTTTTTGCTACTTTGTGGGTTCTTCTTTCTTCCACTCTTTCAGCTCCCTAACACTAGATAAGAGGAAGAAAGGATAGAGGGGAAAGGAAAGAGATCCCTGAATAAAGCCGGGGTAGAAAGTGGGTAACATCATTAAACTACTTCCTGCTGATTAAGCGCACCACCCTTGGGGCAAATTTGGTCTTTGACATCAGGATATCTAAGTTCTTGTTCTTGTTTCTTCTTTGTACATGACTTCTTAACATACCTCAGCCAACTGCCCACTAGCATTTATATACCCTTTAAAAAGTCCCGAGAATTCCAAATGTCACACAATATCAGTAACTATGTGCAGCTGGCAAAATCACACCTCTGCCAGAGCACGAGCCTCTTACTCCTCATCTCTGGGATTATAAGTATGTGCCACTATACCGAGCCCTTTGTGTGGGTACTGGGATCATGCTCAGGTCCACGTGCTTTTGTGGCAGGCACTTCACCTGCTGGGATATTGCCTCAGTTCCTACCTTTGCCTTAATGGAAATGCAAGTCAGCTGTAGGGTAAATGCAGGGATTTGTATTCTGTGAAATATTTCGCTGGTTCACTCTTCAGACTCATCAGATTGGTTTTGGGTTTTAATTGTTATAATAAAATATTGAGAAGATGTGAAGGATTATTTTCTAGGATGAATTTTCAGAATTAAAATAAGTAAATAGGTAAAAGGGTCAGTATTTCAGATTATTAACCAGGCCATATGCCTGCAATAGGAACTCAAATTATAGTTATTAGATGAAAGAATGTTAAAAATGGCTTTGGATATGTTTCCATCAATTCTTACCAATATCAGTGTGAGATCATTATTTTCCAACTCCATCTTACACATTTTGATTATTTGAATAATCAAAAGAATTCTTTATTTGCCTTGGAGAAAATGCCATCAGATACTGTAACTAAGAGAGTAAATGAGTATATATATTTTTTACAGGACTGAATTTACTCTTAAAGAAACCATGTCCTCTGGAGGTGCTGAAGATGACATCCCACAGGGAGAGAGGAAGACAGTTACAGATTTCTGTTATCTTTTGGATAAATCCAAGCAACTGTTCAACGGCTTAAGGTTAGTAGCTAAACTTTTCTCTAGTTCTGTATTTTCCCTGGCTGACTTTTGGTAGGTTTCTGAAAGTTATACATAGAATCATATATAACACTTAAATGTTTTATATACACACATGTGTGTGAATATATATGTATGTGTATAGATAGGGATGGATGGATGGATGGATGAATGAATGGATAGATTAGAAATAATTGTTGCTGGGTGAGCTCATGCCTGTAATTCCAGTACTAGAGAGGCTAAAGTATGAGAATCACAGTAAGTGAGAGGTACAGAATGGCCAAGTCAGCCTGGGCTAAAGTAAGACCCTACCTCAAAAACAAGACAAAGAACAAATAGAAAGAAGTGACTGTAGGCTTCTTCTTTGGCAGAAAAGAGAATGGTTTTATTATTTAATGATTGCTTATTATTCCATATCTATATGTAGAAACTGTCTTTTTATCATTATTATTATTGTTATTATTATTATTATTTTAATGTGATGGGTACTTTGCATGTTTGTCTATGCATCATTTGCATGTCTGGTGCCATCAGAAGAGGGCATCAGATCCTCTGAAACTGAAGTGATAGATGGTTGTGAGCTGCCATGTAAGCTTTATGTGGGTTCTGGGGATCAAACTCAGATTGCCAGGTTTGTGCAGCAAGCACTTTTATCCACTGAGGCATCTTGCTGTCTTTAGGACATTTTTTGATTGAAATCCACTGGTAGTCAGAACCAGAACCCAGCCAGAGGAAGAGGCAAGTGGCATCTAGTCAGCGCTGTCAACTCCTAACACCGCCTCCCCAGAGGCTCCTTCCTTTCATGTTGCTCATCTCTGCTAGGTTTCTTTGTGTTTCTCTTTCTTCAGTGGGTGAAGAGGGGAGGGGCATGAGGAGGGCACAGTGCTCAAAATGCAGCCCAGTCCTCCATACATAGTGGTTATTTGCTGTACCACTGAACAGAACCCCAAGGCAGTGTGGTTTTAGATTCAAATTAAAGATTTTTTAATATTTTATTTTTTTAAACTCTGTATATATGTGTGGATTTGTGAATGCAAGTTCAGTTGTCCTAGGAGGCCAGAAATATAGAATTCCCCTGGAACTGGAATTACAGGAAGGTATGAGCTACCCAATATGGGTGCTAGGAAATGAGGTCAGGTCCTCTACAAGAGCACTTTATGCTCTTTAATGCTGAGCCATCTTTTCAGCCCAAGTATGTTTTTCTTTAAAAACAGAACAAACATATTCATGTGACCTAAACTCAGAATAAATATACAGAAACTCCCCGGTATTCTCTATTATGGGAGTTTTTAATCCTTTAGAAGCAGAGTTCCTGTCAGTGCATAAAAGGCTTCCAGGTTTTTCATTTTATTTGAGACCTGTATGGTAAATCTTAAGGAATTCTGTCTTTCCATCTGTCTTAGTTAGGGTTTTACTACTGTGAACAGTCACCATGATCAAAGCAAGTCTTATAAATGACATTTAATGGGGCTGGTTTACAGGTTCAGAGGTTCAGTCCAGTGTCATCAAGGCAGAAGCATGACTGCATCCAGGCAGATGTGGTGCAGGAGGAGCTGAGGGTTCTACATCTTTATCCAAAGGAAGCCAGGAACAGACTGGGCATGCTCTGGCAGCTAGGAGGAAGAGCTCTACACCACCCGCACAGTGACACTTCCTCCAACAAGGCCACACCTTCTAATAGTGCCTGGGACGAGCATATGCGAGCCATCACACCATCAAATATTGAGATGTTCATACGAGTTGTCAGGGCCTTTTGTTTCTCCAGCCGTAATTATCTTAACAAAAAATTTCCTGTTTGGAATATATGTATAGTAATTAGTTCTTCTTTCCATTCTGTATAAGAAAATACTCCAAAGAATAAGAAATTGGTAAAGTGAACGGTGATTTGCTTATGATGGTGCTAATGTGTAGTTACAGTAGTCATGAAGTGAGAATAATGTTTTTTAAAAGGTTTGAATATGTTCAGAAAAATGATCAAAAATTCAAGTGCTTGCCACATCAGGTTCTGGTTGCCATGGCAACTAAAACTGAAAGTAGAGTGTAATACTTGGTGGGATTATTCCAGGCAGCAGTTTTAGAATTAGGTTTGAGAAGCAGCTGTGTCTCCAAGTGATAGTGGTGTCTTGGGAAAGCAGAGGCCTCTGCATCCCTGCCTGTATCACACTAGAGGAGTAAACACGTAAAGCTGAAACAAGCCTTGGAGTAGGATGGGGCTACGGATACCCGCCAAAGTGAACATAATTACAGAAATTAAATAAATATACTCCTAATGCTTACAAAGGGAGGAATTATATGAACTACTATCACTATAGGCTTGTCTTTGTGATGCCCTTGTTATATGTGAGAGAGAGAGAGAGAGAGAGAGAGAGAGAGAGAGAGAGAGAGAGAGAATATGAGAATAAGAACATTAAGAACATGAGAAATAAAGTTTGTTTCAGTTGTCCCTTTTCTCTATCCTCTTTCTTTCCTTCCTTCCTTTTCTTTCTTTCTTTTTTTTTTTTTTTCTTTCTTTCCACTACAGGGTTTCTCTGTATAGCCCTGGCTGTCCTGGAACTTACTCTGTAGACCAGACTGGCCTTAAACTCAGTCTGCCTGCCTCTGCTTCCCCGTGCTGGGGAGCCGCCACCACCAAGCCTTAATATTCTCGCAGAGGCCAGTTCTGCAGATTAATAGTTACTACAGGAGTAACACCATCTGTGCATCCTTGTGCTCCACGCTTTCATTTCACATGGCTCTACCACTTTACATTTAGAGTCAGCTGAGTATTAAAAGAATTTGTCTAAAGCTCACTATCAAATATATTATTTAATTTTACATTCTAAGCATTTATAGTGACTTAAATGATGGCTCTAGGATATATGTCATTAGGGCAAAGGTGATATAAAAAAATTAACCTTTTTTGATAGGGTTATTTGGTTCTTTGGGGTCTAACTTCTTGAGCTCTTTGTATATATTGGATATTAGCCCTCTGTCAGATGTAGGGTTGGTGAAGATCTTTTCCCAATTTGTTGGTTGCTGTTTTGTCCTTCTGAGAGTGTCCTTTGCCTTACAGAAACTTTGTAATTTTATGAGGTCCCATTTGTCAATTCTTGATATTAGAGCATAAGCTATTGGTGTTCTGTTTAGGAACTTTCCCCCTGTACCCATGTCCTCCAGGGTCTTCCCCAGTTTCTTTTATATTAGTTTTAGTGTGTGTGGTTTTATGTGGAGGTCCTTGATCCACTTGGAGTTGATCTTAGTACAAGGAGATAAGAGTGGGTCAATTTACATTCTTCTGCATGTTCACCTCCAGTTGAACCAGCACCATTTGTTGAAAAGGCTATCTTTTTTCCACTTGATGGTTGTAGCTCCTTTATCAAAGATCAAGTGACCATAAGTCTTTGGGTTCATTTCTGGGTCTTCAATTCTATTCCACTGATCTACTTGCCTGTCGTTGTACCAATACCATGCAGTTTTTAGCACAATTGCTCTGTAGTACTGTTTGAGGTCAAAAAATGGAGTACAGAGCTAAACAAAGAATTTTCACCAGAAGAAATTTGGATGGCCGAGAAGCACCTTAAGAGATGTTCAACATCATAGGCATCAGGGAAATGCAAATCAAAACAACCCTGAGATTCCACCTCACACCAGTCAGAATGGCTAAGATTAAAAACTCAAGGGACAGCAGGTGCTGGCGAGGATGTGGAGAAAAAGGAACACTCCTACACTGTTGATGGGATTGCAAGATGGTACAACCGCTCTGGAAATCAGTCTGGCAGTTCTTCAGAAAAATGGGCATGACACTTCCAGAGGACCCTGTCATACCACTCCTGGGTATGTACCCAGTGGAATCCCCTGCATACAATAAAGACACATGCTCCACTATGTTCATAGCAGCCTTATTTATAATAGCCAGAAGTTGGAAGGAGCCCAGATGTCCCTCAAAGGAGGAATGGATACAGAAAATGTGGTATATTTATACAATGGAGTACTACTCAGCAATTAAAAACAATGAATTCATGCAATTTGTAGGCAAATGGTTGGATCTGGGAAATATCATCCTAAGTGATTTAACCCAATCACAAAAGAATACACATGAAATGCAATCACTGATAAGTGGATATTAATGAGCCCAAAAGCTCTGAATACTCAAGACACAATTAGCAAATCAAAAGATTCCCAAGAAGAAGGAAGGAAAGGACCCTGGTCCTGAAAAGACTGGATACAGATTTGTGGGAGAGCATCAGAACAGAGAAATGGGGGAGGGGGGTGATTGGGGAATAGTTAGGGGGAGAGGACTTATGGGACATATGGTCGGGGGGAACTGGGAAAGGGGAAAGCCTTTGGAATGTAAACAAAGAATATAGAAAATAAAGAAAAATAATAATAAAAATAAAAAAAGACATCTGCTAAAGTCAAAAAAATAAATAAAAAAAATTAACCTTGTTTGGCAAAAGACATGGTTTTATAGTTGAACTTTTTTTTCTGTTTGTTGGGGAAAGGGTAGTGAACACAATCCACATCATTTATGAGAAGGTCAGAGGATAGCTTTTGGGAGTTGGTTCTCTTCTACCATGTAGACCTTGCAGATCAAACATAGGTCATCAGCCTTGGCAACAGGCTCCTTTACCTGCTAATCCATCTTGTCAGCTGCAGAGTGACTGATTCTTTAGACTGGAATCATAAATGCTCTGAATTCTTTTGAAGAAATTAATATTAATACATATTAATATTTATTATTATAAATAGCTAACATTTTTCATTGATCTAAATGTGAGAAATATTTGTGTACTCTCATTTACTGACAAATCTTATTTAGTGATTTTCTTAGTGATATAGATAATCAGTCACTTTTATAACCCCAAGATTGGGGACAAAACATTCATCTTTAAAAGACCGTTTTATACAACAAAGAAAATAGAAATATAACTTTTATCATCATCATCATCATCATCTTGTATGTCTGTGACATACGTGGATTCCCATGCTGTGGAGCTCATGTGGAGGTCAGAAAGCAGCCTGTAGAGTCAGTTCTCCTCTTCCATCTTTATACAGGTTCTGGACACTGAACTCAAGCTTAAACAGCTAACACTTGAACCATTGAGCCCGCTCTCTTCTTTATTTAAGCAACAAAACAAGTATTACAAGAAAACAATCTAAAAAAATTAAATGCTGTGGCTATGAGGTTGTTTATTCCATCTTTTAATTCCTTTTAATGAGGATGAATCTTCAGAATCATTTTGGATTTTTTTCTCTCTGTGTGTGTGTGTGTGTGTGTGTGTGTGTGTGTGTGTGTTGGGGGAGGGATGTTTTTGATTTACATAGACAAGATCTTCCTATGTGTAGCTTAGAATGGCCTCAAACTCAGGGCCCCTGCTTAGATCTTCTGCGTGCTGGAATGACAGGCATGTAACGCCGTGCCTGACTCAGTTGTGGTTTTTATAGCTAAGTGTCTGAAATTGAATCTTTCAGTCCTGAAATTCCTCTAATTTGTAGATTTTTCTCTTTTTCAACTGCTTATAGATTGTCTGTCTGTCTGTCTGTCTGTCTGTCTATCTATCTATCTATCTATCTATTGGCAGAATTTACCCTTTTCTTACAGCATTTTGTTAAAAGTACAACCAACTGATTCAACCCAGGGCTGGCTCAGAACATTTTTGCCTTCTTTGTGTAAACCTCCTAGTTTATCACACTGCCTGCATTCCAGATCACTGCAGGCAGTTTTGCCATCCCACCAATGGCCTCTTTTCCAGTCCATAATAATAGTTACCTGCTCCTGAGGCCAAAGCCAGGGTCTTTCATGACAATAACCCACACTCAACACCAGTTGTTAACTTTTTTTACATACTGCTGCTATAACAAATAATTCCAAATTTTCATGCCTTACTAAAATGGAGATTTATTTCCAACTCCCAAGTTAACAGTAAGCTGTCTGCAGCCCTCTAAATCCATGTGTTATAGGTTATAGTCCATTTTAGATCAAATGGTGAAGGGAAGATGGAATAATTTAAAATTATATGCATTGCTCTAAACAAGTTGACATGGTTAGGACCAATATTGATAGATGAAGTGGGGAATATTCACTTATCTAAGGTCATCAGGCTTAAGGACATGGGGTATGTAGTTCTCTTCTAAGAAAGGGTTAGAATAGCATAACCACAGCCGGGCGTTGGTAGCGCACGCCTGTAATCTCAGCACTTGGGAGGCAGAGGCAGGCGGATTTCTGAGTTCGAGACCAGCCTGGTCTACAGAATGAGTTTCAGGACAGCCAGGACTACACAGAGAAACCCTGTCTCAAAAACCAAAAAAAAAATAAATAAATAAAAATAAAAATAAAAATTAGAACTTAATTTAACAGAGAAACCCTGAAGGTGAGTACTTTAATTATTATGGTTTATATCATCACAAGATACAATTTCTGAAAATTTAAAGTCAACACCCACTTTACTTTTCAGAGATTTGCCTCAGTATGGACAGAAGCAGTGGCAGTCCTACTTCGGAAGAACTTTTGATGTTTACACCAAACTCTGGAAATTCCAGCAGCAGCATCGGTAAAGCGTTTCATAGCTGAAAGGCAGTAAAGGGGCATTGTATAACTGTATGCTAGCTGTGGTTCTGAACAAATTTGCTGTTTGTCTTGTTTATTTTTTGTTTATATATTAGTGTGTGTGTGTGTGTGTGTGTGTGTGTGTGTGTGTGTGTGTTTAGGTCACAAGGTTACTGGCTGAGTCAGATCTTTCTTCCACCATGTAGGTTCTAGAGATTTAGTCATCTTGTTGGCCTCTGTCTTACTGCTTTTAAAATAACCTGTTTAGTGCTTTTTGACCTTTTGGCTAAGATCAAGTCTAAAGTATTTATCTTCATGATCAAAATAAAAACAAGATTTTGGTGGTTTTGGTTTTGTTTGTTTTCTGTTTAAGATTTTTAATGTATCCTCCTCCGATTTTAATGAGTGTTTTGTATGGAATGGGCTGCTCCCTCTTCCACATGGGAAGATGATCTGTGGTTCCACTCTGAAATGAGTGTAGTTAATTGCCCATGCTCTTTGGGGAGAAAGTGTTACATCATTTTTGGTTTTTGTTTTTTCAAGGAAGGGTTTCTCTGTGTAGCCCTGACTATTCTGGAGCTCACTCTATAGACCAGGCTGACCTTGAAATAACAGAGATCTAACTGCCTCTGCTTCCCAAATGCTAGGGTTAAAGGTATGTGCCACCATGTGGGCATTTAATAAATAATATTTTAGCTGGGTGTGGTGGTACACATATATAATTCTAGTACTTAGGAGGTAGAAATAGGATCAAGAGTTCATGGTTATCTCACTTACCATTCAAGTGTGAGACTGTAATCCCATCTAATCCTGTAATGAGAATGGAAGCAAAGCAGAAGAATCCCTGGCTAACCTGTATGCACGGTAATGACCAAGAGTGTGAGAAGCAATAACCGACACCCAGGGCTATCATCTGACTGCCATACTTGAGCTGTGGCATACATATGTACACTCGTGTAATCACGTGGCCATGCACACTCATATACACAGATTATATACATATATATGCCTGATGACATGACATAAATCAGTCAGGAGAAACAATTTTTCATGTAGTTGAATGGTTATAATGAAATCGTACGATTTATGATCTTTGCTAATGAGATGATATTTTAATCATTGGATTTATAAGATTTGGTTCTTTTGAAATTCATATTTGCTATTTCTATTATTTTGTCTCCTATGTAAACAGACAAGTCTTGGATAATCGGTATGGCTTGAAGCGGTGGCAAATAGGGGAAATCGCTTCCAAGATCGGGCAGCTGTATTACCACTATTAGTAAGTGAATTACGTATGGAAAAAAGAAAGTGTTTCTTTGGTTAAAACAGAGCATGTTGGATGGAAGACAGTGAGCTATAGATGGAATTTGTTTAGGCTGGATGGATCAAGATGGCATCATGAAATGGCGTTCATTATATAACTTAAGCAGTATTCTTTTTGTTAGCTGTTCTCTTCAGTAACTTCATTTGATCAGACCTGAGGATTTTGGTTTTGGTTTTTTATAAGCAATGAATACTATATAGATTTACCATTCTTAGGATGTCTCAAGTCTTGATGGTGTGTACAAACTTAGCATATATGATGTTCGTAGTATTCTTTATACATTCATCCTGGTTGGCTATGTTTGAGAGGTTAAGTGAGGTAAATTGACAGTTGTTTTCCAGAGCATTGGCTGCTCTTTCTAAGGCCCTGAGTTCAATTCCCAGCAACCACATGATAGCTCACAACCATCTGTAATGGGCAGGTGCTGGCTTCTGATGTGTCTGAAGACAGCAACAGTGTATCACAAACATAAAATAAATAATTCTTTAAAGAAAAAATAGTAAATCTGTGTAGTCCCACCTTTCAATGAGGAAAGTAGAGATCTCCTTTTACAAAGCTAAATCTTAGCACAAAGTAACATCAATAACAAAAACTTCAGCCTTTTGTAATTTAAAGGGTAAGAAAAGCCCTTGATTGTGGCACACACCCTTGATCCACACTCAGAAGGCAGAAGTAGGGGGAGTTCAAGGCCAGCCTGGTCTACAGAGTGAGTTCCAAGACAGTCAGGGCTACACAGAGAAGCCTTGTTTCAAAAAACCAAAGCAAGCCAAACATAAGGTAAGAAGAGTTATCATCTTCCCAGTGTGGGCAAGCCTCTTAGAATGCATACTACTGTTATCCCTCTTTTTGCTAGAAAAGGATCTTTAAAATCCTTTGTTATAGTGCTGAGAATAAGTGATTTTTGGAGCACTCATCCCTAGAGAAGACATGTATACCATCCCTCCCAAGCTCAGAGAACAGTAATTATGGAAGTGCAGATAGAGGGAAGGGCTGAGAAATACCAATCATTGTAATCATGAGTCCTCAGCACCTACAGATGTCTGCACTGGGACTCCGCTAAAAATGGATCATTAACAGCCAGGCCATGATATTAAAGGAGTCAGGAAGCTCTACTGATAGATTTAGAGAAAGGTTGTATTTCTATAATTGTGTACACACTGTTGACCTCTCTAGGCTCCATAGATAGCTCCAATCCAATGGTTGCATAAATGGCCCTGGTTAAACTAAAAGAAACATACAACAAAACCATGTCAGGAATCTGGGAAAGGAACAGGAAGAAACAAGATTTGATAAGAGTGGAAAGATGAGAGAGGAGAGACTAACCAGAAGGGTGGGTAGTTAGGTAGGTATAAAATTTGCCAGGGCACTAAATACACTTTTTAAAGTAAATTATTTTTTGAAAGTCTCTTATTAAACTGGTCGTGTTAAACAGACACCATAGCTCATTTGCATCCCCCAAAGAGTTTAGTAAGGAAGGGAGAAAACTAAAGAAATGGACCAGAGATCAAGTGACAGTGGCTTAGTCAAGCAGGCATATGGAATAGAATGCTGTCCCTTGTAGAATGAGAGTGATGTGTACTTTGGTTGGAACAGCGGGGAAGAACTGTATTGTGGCTGTTGTTACCAGACAATTGAAAGGTAACATGGTCGATACCTTGCTGACCCAAAGTTAAGGTATTCATTCCCATCCCCCTGTGCAGAGTAGGGCAATCTAGAACAAGTGTTTTTCATGAGCATTACACCCAGTTTGCATCTTACTTAAAAAAATTTTTATCTTATAGTTTACGAACTTCTGAGACCAGTTATCTGAATGAGGCTTTCTCCTTCTACTCTGCAATCAGACAGAGATCATACTACTCTCAAGTCAATAAAGAGGACAGGTACGTGTCAGCTTTGCTTTCAGAAAGATGACAGTAAGACATTCAGCATTTTAGTTCATGTGGAAATGGTGCAAGAAAACCATACATTTCCTTTGATTACTCTGCGCATGTGTCCATGCTCCCATGTACAGATGTTACTGTGTTCATGGAAAGGGCAGAGGACAACTTTTAAGAGTTATCCTCACGCCGGGGTGTGGTGGCGCACGCCTGTAATCTCAGCACTTGGGAGGCAGAGGCAGGAGGATTTCTGAGTTTGAGGCCAGCCTGGTCTACAGAGTGAGTTCCAGGACAGCCAGGACTACACAGAGAAACCCTGTCTAGAAAAATCAAAAAAAAAAAAAAAAAAAAGAGTCATTTTCTACTTCAGCCACATAGGTTCTAAGAATCCTTCTCAGGCCATCAGGCAAGTGTCTTTATCCACTGAGCCATCTTGTTATAGAGGGTTATTTCTTTATGATAGATATAGGCTACACAGGTTCCTAGGGAAGAAAGAACACTAAAGCTAGGCTTCAGTGATATCTTCATCATCTCTAGACCATGTAGTTGTCAGAGAAAAGACTGCTAGCATTCTTTGAATTTTCTGTTTTAAGTTTACTGCTATAAGATATAGTGGCAAACACTCTTAGTTCCAGCACTTCAGAGACAGGTGGAGCTCTGTGTGGGATGTCGGCTAGGACTACAAAGTGATACTGTCTCCAAAAAGTCCAAAAAGACAAAAAATACAGTGCTGCTTGGTGACCAGGCCCACCTGAACACCACTGTTTGCATCATGGAGTCTAGTGGGATCCAGGGGTTCCCAGCAGATGTCTTATACATCAGACCTTGACAAAGGCTTGGGGAAAAGGGAATCATATTTTTAATATTACAGCATAATGGCTCCTGCCTTCAAAATGGAGTCAGGCAGGTTCTCCCTTGACTTAAGTGTTCCTGTCAAATCTTTGATAGGATGTCTTAATAATGTCATCTAGTGGCAATGATTTTAGAATTGTTTATCTGATGGGTGGCCAAGTTAATAACACATTGGAGGGTGCAGAGCCCAATTATGATAACCAGTAAAAACAATATTAAAGGGGCAGTGACAAGGAAGTGGGGGAGGGGGAACCTTCTTAGCCATATTGGTCAGTCAAAAATTTATTGGAGAGATTTTGTTTATTGCTCTATGTAGATCATGAATTTGGCTGTAAATGGTCTAAGAGGAACCAGAGATATTAAACAGCACATTCCAGTAAGCTGTTGGCAGCCAAGATTATGTTTGAGTAACAGGTAGTCTATAGTAGCTCTGTTTTGTAGAAGTTAGTCTCAGTTCTCCCATTTCTCAATTAATTTCAGCTAATATTTTTCAGTAATATTAGTAGTTTTTTAAAATTTAGGCTAGTTTAGAAATCTCTCTTTGTAGTCCAATAACAAGTCCCAGGACAGGTAACAGAGCTGCCCTGGTGACAGCTACTAGCAGGATCTAATAGATGTAAGGAGTCATCACAGTTCTCAGGAAGAGCTCTTGCTGATAGTAATGATTTTCTGAGTAACATAGATATAATTCATCCTATCCCACATAAACCCTTATATCCTGCAGAGTGTGCAGAATAAGTATTATTTTCCTAGACAGAAAGTCTAGGAAATCATTTACCAAAGGAAGGTGTAATGAGTAGACTTACAAGAAGAAGGGACATTAGTGTAATCAAATCATAGACAGTGGAGGAGAAGGACATTATCAATAGGAAAATCAGCCATCAATTTTAAAACATTAGTGGGTGTTCCATTTGATCCCTCATATTCATTGTATAACCTTAATATGAAAACCTCTATTCCATATGGATTTCTTCTTATGAGACTGGGAATGGAGGGCTTTCCTCTTACACGGGAGTATTCTCATTGCCTTTTAGTGCTTCATGGGCCCAGAATTATACTCCTATTAAATACAGAGTTACTCTGGAGATATTAAGTTCAATTGAAGTGATTAATGAATCTTCCCTTCCTCTTCTTATTCTAGTGATTAATGAATCTTCCCTTCCTCTTCTTATTTTAGCACATCTGTAATTTTCATTATCAGAACCTTTAAAAGAATATTTGATTATGCTGAAGTCTGTACTATTATGTTGGGATTGTTAGATTAGTCCATCTCAAGTATTCTCCATTTATCTGGCTAAAGACCATTTATTCCCCCTTTTTTTGTTCTAGCCATGGGCCCTGGTGGATAAAAAAGCAACCTTTTGCATGGCAAGACAATATCAGGGTGTTTTCTCTTGGGTGCCTTTTATTTACCATGTCAGGATGCATTTAGGTTCTGTTTGCATGGGTTGAAAACAAAACAGTTAAACTGTTAGCCATAGGACAGTCATGGTGGGGTTTCCAGCAGTAAGAATACAGTGTTTAAGTTATGATGATACACAATCAAACCTTAAAAAGTTTGTTTTTTAGCAGTCCTTTTCACCTCTCAGAGTTGGGCTCCTCTTCTGTGGGTTCCTTGGGTACATTCTTTAGGTGCAAGTGATGAACCCAGCAGGAATACTAATAAGGTTAAAGCAGTAGGTATCCAGAGAATCATGATGTAAGGTCCTTTTCATCTAGGTTCATGCTAATCACTTTTGAATATCAGATTGATACAGCCTCTAACGCTAGAGTGGGTGATCTGGAGGGCAGTACCCAATGGGTTGAGCAGGGTAAACTTCAGGGAAAATCTTATCCAAGGTTAATTGCAATCCTTTTAAAGACTCTTGAGATTGGAGCTGGGCAATCTGATAACAATCTAGCATGTACCCAAGGGATCATGGGAAGTGATCATCTGTAAACTGTCTCATATGGGATGAACTTTTCTCATTAAGGGGTACATGAAAGATTGAGAAGAGTGTAAGGTAAGAGGTCAACCAGATGGTAACCCAGTTATCATCAGTCTCAGGAGTATATTTAGTTAAAAATCTCCTTTAAAGTTCTATTCATCTTCTCTATCTTTCCTGAGCTGTGAGGATCATATATACAATGAAGTTTCCAATTTATGTTAAGAGCCTGAGAGAGCAATTGGAATAACTTGGCTGTCCAAAATCTCAGAATAAACAAGATAAAATTCACAGTCCACATGATGCTCAAGAAGAAAGACCAAGTGTGGGTGCTTTGGTTTTTCTGAGAAAGGAACAAAATACTCACAGGAGCAATTATGGAGATAAAGTGTGGGGCAGAGACTGAAAGAAAAGCCATCCAGGCCGGGCAGTGGTGGCGCACACCTGTAATCCCAGCACTCTGGGAGGCAGAGGCAGGCAGATTTCTGAGTTCGAGGCCAGCCTGGTATACAGAGTAAGTTCCAGGACATCCAGGGCTATACAAAGAAACCCTGTCTCAAAAAAAACCAAATCCAAAAAAGAAAGAAAAGCCATCCAGAGACTGTCCTACCTGGGGATTCATCCTATAAACAGTCACCAAACCCCAACACTATTGTGGATGCTTAGCCTGATATGGCTGTCTCCTGACATATCATATGGCTGGGCCCTGCCATATGATACAAAAGCAGATGCTAGCAGCCAACCACTGAACTGAGCGTGGGTCCCCGATGGAGGAGTTGGAGTGAGGGCTGGAGTAGCTGAAGGGGTTTGCAGCTTCATGGGAAGAACGATGATGTTGGCCAACCTTACCCCCCAGGGCTCCCAGAGACTAAGCTATCAACCAAGGGGTACACGTGGTTTCAGACGCATTTGTGGCGGAGGAATGCCTTGTTGAGCATTGGTGGGAGAAGAGGTCCTTGGTCCTATGAAGGCTGGATAGATGCCCCTGGGGAAATCGGGGGTGGGGAGGTGTAGGTGGGAGAGGGTTGGGTGGAGGGGCATCCTCATGGATGGGTTGGGGGGTTTCTGGGAGGGGGAAACTGGGAATAACATTTCAAATATAAATGAATAATATATTCAATAAAAAGAAAGATAACCTGGTTGTGAATGCTAGGCCATTGTTGGACCCCAGAGAAATGGGGAAGTTAAGTCTGGGAGTAAATTCTGCTGTTAATTCCATAGCTACCACTTGGACCATTTCTGCTTGGAATGGAAAAGCCTCTACCCAGCCTGTGTTGCTATCCCAGACCAGCACATATTTATAGCCATACAGTCCTGACTTGACTTCAGTGGAGTCCAATTCCAAAATTAACTGGAATGTCGTGACTCCATTGCCCTCAGGGAAGCATGTTCTTGGCGTTTCCCTGGGCACAGGCCAGGTGTCGACCTGAAATGCTCTGAAGTTTTTCTCACTGTTAGGTATCCAGACATAAGGAAGATGAGTTCTGAGATCTTAGGTGGTGAGTGCAAGGAGCTATGAGTTAGCCAGTTTGGCCTTTAGCATGCAGATCTTCTGTCAGGCAAGATCCACTATCTCTGCAGGTCTCCTAAACCCCCAAGTTAGAACATGGCTTGATTTCCTCTGGTTGAGACTCAGGAACATCTTCTTTGATGCAGAGTGGGGTCTCTGGAACAGCAGAGATAGTTCAGGACAGTCTGGGGTTTACGTTCCCTGAGAATAGCCTTTTTGGTGACTTGATCTACATGGTTGTAGCTACCTAGAGTTTGGTAGCTTTTGTCTTTTTGATATTATGAACAGTTCAGTTGGTAGCCAGATAGCTTCTAGCAACTGGACAATTTCATGTTTATTTTTAATAGTTGTTCCCTCTGAGGTGAGTAAGCTCCTCTTTTTATATACCTGTCCATGAACATGAGCCATAGCAAATGCATCTTGGCTGTCTGTATAGATGTTCACCCTTCTTCCTTCAGCCATCTTAAAGCCTGTGTCAGTACAATTATTTCTGCAATCTGAGATGTGCCCCTGTAAAGACATGTATGCCTGAGCAAGACTTGCACCCAAATGGCCTCCTTCTGACCTGTGACCACAACTACCCCCAAATATCTTGTTCTTTCTTGAATGAAGCTGCTGCTATCTGTGTAGAGTTCCACATCTCTGGTGGTGAGAGGACATATGTCAGGTCAGGTCATGTACCTTGAATATTGTCCAGCATCTCCAGGCAGTCATGGATGGTCTTCTCAGGGTTGTCATCTGGCAGTAGGGTGGTAGTAGTAAAAGCTAATGATTTATCGAAGGTCAGTCTGTCCTTATCTAAAGAAGGGCTTGGTACTAAGTCAGATGGGCATTTGACATCAACCAGTTAGTAGCATCCCTCAGCAAAGTTTTCAGTGTATAAAGCAATTACAGTTAGAGTCTGCCCAAATGTGAGCTTTTCAGCTTCTTTTATAGGAATTGCAATGTTGTGATGGCTCTTTTTTTGTTTTGGTTTGGTTTGGTTTGTTTTTTGAGACAGGGTTTTTTTGTGTAGTCCTGGCTGTCCTGGAACTCACTTTGTAGACCAGGCTGGCCTCAAACTCAGAAATCCGCCTGCCTCTGCCTCCCAAGTGCTGGGATTACAAGCATGTGCTACCACCGCCCGGCCTATAATGGCTCTTAAATGAGGGAGCCATCCAGAAGCTACAGGATCCACTCTCTTTGAGATGTAAGCTGTGGTGGTCTGGATAGGTATGGCGCTGGTAGACTCATGGGTTTGAATGTGCTTAGCCTATAGGGCCACTAGTAAGAAGTGTGGTCTTGTTGGAGTATGTGTGGCTTGTTGGAGGAAATGTGTTACTGTGAAGGTGGGCTTTGAGATCTTGTATGCTCAAACTAGGCACAGTGTGGCAATCTCCTGCTGCTGCCTGTGGCTCAAGATTAGAACTTTCAGTTCCTTCACCAGCATATCTGTCTAAGCATTGCCATGCTCCTGCCATGAAGAAATGGACTAAACCTCTGAACCTGTAAGCTAGCCCCTATTAAATGTTTTCCTTTAGAAGGGTTGCTGTGGCCATGGTATTTCTTCACAGCAATAAAACCCTAAATAAGAAAGTTGTCAACCTTTTCCAGGGACCTAGAGTCTATACGTCAGGACTCTCATGGCAATGCCTTTTCATGAACATAAAGATGAAAGGGCTTGGAGATATCAGAGAGAGTTCAAGTGGGGACCTATGCAAGGGCCTCTTCTAATTTCTAAAAGGCCTCTTCATGTTCCCAGTCCATTCCAAAGGGGTGTTGTACCCTGCCAGAGCAGAATACAAGGATTTGACAAATCCAGGTGTCTAACAACTCCCAGAAACATTTGTTTCTTGGTGGTTAAAGTTAGGTTTGCGTTAGGACCACTCTGCAGGCTTGGAACAACAGATGTTTACCTATCCCAAGTAGGCAATCTGAAGTAGCAAAATTTGAGCTTTGCTTTATTTTTCTTTTTTGTCTTTTTTGTCTTTTCCCAGAAACTTAGTAATCTAACTGGACTAGAGTTTCCAAAAGGTCTCTAGTGGCTCTCAAACTGTCTTCCTCATTTTTAGCAGCCAATAATAAATCATCCAGGTACTGAAGCAGGTTACCTCAAGGCATTTACTACAGAAGTGACTTAAGTCCTGGTTGAGTGCTTCATTGAAAATGGAAGAATTTTTGAACCCTTTAGGCAGTCTGGTCTGTAAACCAGTGTAAAACAGTGTAAAATTTTTGCTCTTTTGGTAAGCAAAATGAAGGAATTTCTAACAGTCAAGTGAACAGATTATACCTGTTTGTTCACTTCCCTCAAGTCTTACACTGGTCTATAGTCATAAGTTCCTAGCTTTTGGACAGGTAGTAAGGAGGTATTCCATGGTGACTGGCAAGAAGTAAGTGTGCCTGCTTCAAGGAGGCTCCTGATGTGAGCCTTAATCCATTCCCTGGTTTCTGCGCTGATGGAGTATTGTTTGACTCAAGTGAGATCACCCTAGATGTTAATTGCTATATGACAGGTGATACATGGATCACCTGTCCAAGCCAGGGTTATTCTCTGCCTGAACTGTAGGAATTTTCAGAATCAGCAACCTTTTTCCATTCCCCTTTCAGGGAATTGGTTAGATATTGGCAGAGCAGATACTCTTCACTTACTGGGCAGCTTCAAGTCTTAGCAGGGCCTTCCAGGCACAACCTAGGAGTGACTCCTGAGAATGAGGTTTGTTTCCTGGAGCTCGCTCAGGAGGTCCTCCCCCTAAGGGAAGGGCCATGCAGAAATAATAAAAGAATGAGGCAGTCACAGAGTCTTGTTCTGGCTTAGCAGTCCTGTTGCCCTCTGTACTTCCATTTTTTGGATGGCAAGGGGTCTAAGGAGTTCCTGTAATACCCTGTGTTTACCAAAAAATTTATGAGTTGGCCCCTGATGGTGACGATTACTGTGATGGTTTGTATATGCTTAGCCCAGGGAGTGGGGCGATTAGAAGATGTGACCCTGTTGGAATAGGTGTGTCACTGTGGGTGTGGGCTAAAAGACCCTCACCCTAGCTGCCTGGAAGTCAGTCTTCCACCAGCAGCCTTCAGATGAAGATGTAGCGCTCCCAGTTCTGCCTGCACCACGCCTGCCTGGACACTGCCATGCTCCCGCCTTGATGATTATGAACTGAACCTCTGAACCTCTGAACCTGTAAGCCAGCCCCAATTAAATATTAATAAGTTGCTTTGGTCGTGGTGTCTGTTCACAGCAGTAAAACCCTAACTACGACAGTTACCATAGGCTCCTGAGGCGTTAGTTCAAAGGAGCCTCAGCCTCTCTGATCCTCCATAGCTATGATTGGCTTGGATTTTGGCATCCTGCCTGTTTCCATTAAGGACATTCATTTATTTCAGTGACCTACTTCATTGCAGTAGGAGCATTGGTCCTTTTATAAATGTCTCTTTTAATCATGAGGTGGGGTGTAAGGGCAGAGCTGAAAGGGGCTGGAGCTTATAGTGCAGCCACAGTAGCACACCCCATCTTCTTTATCAAAAGATGTTCATTGCTGTCTCTATCAAACATCTTCTGGGATATTTCTTCTTTTTCTTCTTCTTCACCTCCTGACTGCATGGTGAGACCTGTCTAGTGAACCTTAAGACCTGCCTCCAAGGACCTGTCTCCTTATTCCTTCCAAAACCACTACTGGCTGTGGACCAAGTATTCAAAATGGGAGCCTATGGGGACATGACAGATTCAAATCAGAGTAGGACTCAAATGGCATCTGTTTTCCCCCAATTATTTATTCCACTGTTTGTATATTTACTTAGCTAGTCTGTATTTAAGTTACTGTTTGTAATCATTAGTCATTAGGGAAATGCAAATCAAAACAACCCTGAGATTTCACCTCACACCAGTCAGAATGGCTAAGATTAAAAACTCAGAAGACATCAGGTGTTGGTGAGGATGTGGAGAAAGAGGAACACTCCTCCACTGCTGGTGGGAATGCAAGCTGGTACAACAACTCTGGAAATCAGTATGGCGGTTCCTCAGAAAACTGGACATGATACTTCCGGAGGACCCAGCCATACCACTTCTGGGAATATACCCAGAAGATTCCACAGAATGCAATAAGGATACATGCTCCACTATGTTCATAGCAGCCTTATATATAATAGCCAGAAGCTGGAAAGAACCCAGATGTCCCTCAACAGAGGAATGGATACAAAAAATGTGGTATATATACACAATGGAGTACTATTCAGCCATTAGAAACAATGAATTCATGAAATTCTTAGAGAAATGGATGGAGCTGGAGAACATCATACTAAGTGAGGTGACCCAGTCTCAAAAGAATACCCATGGTATGCACTCACTGATAAGTGGATATTAGCCTAGAATCTTGGAACACCAAAGACATAAATCACATACCAAGTGATGTCTGACAAGAAGAAAGGAGTGGACACTGGTGCTGGAATGGACCAAAACATCATTGTGGGAGAGTACAAGAACAGTAAGGTGGGAGGGGGTGGATGAGGGAGCAGGGGGAGGGAAAAGGGCATGTGGGACCTTTGGGGGTGGGGAACCAGAAAAAGGGAAATGAATTGTAAATATAGAATATATCCAATAAAAAAAAAGAAGTTAGTTTGTAAGGTCTGTGAAGAAGGGATTTTTTTTTTGTTTTGTTTTTGTTTGTTTGTTTTTGTTTTTGAGACAGGGTTTCTCTGAATAATAACTTAATCAGTGTGTAAAAAATATTTAAAAGACTACCTGGTTTTGATGTTTTTGAGACAGTCTCATGTATCCCAGGTTGCCCTTGAACCTCGGTACTTGACCCCCTTATCCTTCTGCCTACTCCTGCTGAGTTATGCAATTATACGCATGTGCCACCCTGCCAAGCAAAGGCTGTATGGTTTTATGTGGAAATTTTTATCACTGTTCTAATAATGATGACCTTTTAAAAAATCATTTAAAATTAGAAAAACGTCAGAACAGCATGGAATAATCAGTATTGCTCAGGACCCCAAGACCAAGATCTCAGCACAAAAGGAGATTTATTTGCTCCAGAGGGACAAAGGGCAGAAAGTAAGAACTCAGGAGATAGATAGAGAATGTGGAAAAAGAGGAAGAGAACAAGGGAGAGGGGTCAGGGGTATTTGTCCTTGAGGGGCACAAATGACTGCCACTGGATAGAGAGGAGACAACCATAGCCCATTGAAAAGCCTGACCAAGCCCACTCAGTTAGTCCACGGGTTCTCCAGCGCAGGAGTCAGGATTAAAAGGAGAGACAATTAGACAGCATTGCAGCATGACCCCAGCCAGTTCTGAGGCTGAGGCAAGTTATTTTTTTTTCCTATCCACTTTTATGAAATTTTAATTACATGCAAGTAATTAGGGCAGACAGTGCAGTAAACACTAATAGTCAAGAAACATGCAAGGCAATAAGCAAAGTCCGGTGACAGTTATTTCCTAGGGCTTGTCAGAATGATCAAACTATCTGAGCCCACTTCCTTGTCCAAGCCCAAAATCAGTTTCTTGCCTGAAGCTTACTTCTTTTGTTCCACCCTAAAATTAAGATTCCTGCTTGAACTTACTTCCCTGTTCTAGCCTAAAATTAGATTCCTGCGTGAGCTTATTTCCTTGTCCTTGGCCAACGTCAGATTCCTGCCAAGCAGCCCCGCCAAGGCTCTCCACAGAAACCCCATGTTGGGATGAGGTGTTTCATTTTGATTGTGTATAAGCCAAAGGGAGCTTTTGATAGCTGGACCGTGGTAGTCATCCTCAGAGGAGGACATGGCCAAATAAGGGAATAGACCATGGGGGCTGGCTTTAAGAATGTAATCTAATGGTTTTTTAGCAAGGCAGAGGGAATGGGGGAGAAGGGCAAGGCCTGCTGGAGCCATGTTGGCCATGCTTGAGCTGGCTAGAGTAGTTACACAGCATGTTTCCTATTTTAATATCATAACTGAGTTCTTGTTTGTCCACTGCAGGCCTGAGTTGGTTGTTAAGAAACTCCGATACTATGCAAGATTTATAGTAGTTTGTCTTCTTCTTAACAAAATGGATGTTGTGAAAGACCTGGTAAAGGTAAATAGTGTTCTGTTCTGCTCTGTTCTGGTCTATCCTGTCCTGTCCTGTCCTTCTCTGCTCTGCTCTGTTCTGTTTTGTTTGAAGTAGGGTCTTGTTATACTGATCTTAGAATTGTAATCCCCATGAATCAGTCTCCTATGCTGAGATTATAAATGTACTTTAAAATAACTGTAACCCAACCAGATGTGACACTGCATGCTTTTTTTTTTAATTTTTATTTTCTATATTCTATGTTTACATTCCAAAGGCTTTCCCCTTTCCCACTTCCCCCCCACCATACGTCCCATAATTCCTCTCCCCCCCCAACTATTCCCCAATCATTCCCCCTCCCCACTGCATGCTTTTAATCCCAGTACTTGGGAAGCAGAGACAGATGGATCTCTGACCCAGGCTATCTGTAAACACTTGCCTCAATCTTGAGTGCTTACCTATAAGAGCCATCTTTCCCAGCCTGATGGTATACTTCTTGATACATTTGACTCAGATATGTCCTAATTTTCACAAGCCCATGGGATGGAGAGATATATTCTGCTGTGATCTTCTGTCCTCAGCTACTAATTAGACTATTTCCAAAGCACAATGCAATATAAAGGAAGGAACTAGTTTTTTGTGTGTTAACATTTATGAGTTTGTTTCTCAGGCAGTTCTGTTATAAGTTCATTGCCGATATAACACCAAGTAGGGAATAGACCTTTGTAAGGTTTTTATTTGATGTATATCATTCTAAATTTTTTTTAAAGCAAATCTGTGGTTTTCAATCTTTGTTTTCTGTTATAATTTGGACTGGATATTGATACTGATCAAATATAATTCTATTACTTTCTGTCAGGAAAATTGCAGCACAGTTGTTTTTTTTTAAAGATTATAATTTTTTACATTCATTTACTTATTTTGGTGTGTGTGTATTTGTGTGAGATTCATGCACAGGTGTCGGGATCAGAAGGTAACATATAGGAATTGATTCTCTCCTTTTACTGTTTGGGTTTCATAGATTGAACTTAGGTTGTCAGGCTAGGTAATAGATACATTTACCTACTAAGCCATCTTGCTAGCCGTTTTATGAGTGTTATTAATAACCCCTTTTCTTTGTGACATTTCTAATACCAGGAATTGTCTGATGAAATTGAAGATTATACTCATCGCTTTAATACTGAAGATCAAGTCGAGTGGAACCTGGTACTTCAAGAGGTAGCAGCATTCATTGAGGTAATTTCTTGAGAGAAAGCTTGTCAGGGTCATAGGCAAATGACTATGCTGTGTGCTTATGGTATGTGTGTGACTTCGAGAAGAATAGGAAGCGATATTCTGTGTCACCATTAATGTGCTTCCTTTTTCTTCAGGCAGACCCAGTGATGGTGTTGAATGATGACAACACCATTGTTATCACCTCCAATCGCCTTGCTGAGACAGGAGCCCCCTTGCTGGAGCAAGGCATGATTGTAGGACAGTTGTCTCTGGCTGATGCTCTCATTATTGGTAATTGTAATAATCAGGTAAAGAACTATGAAAGATTTATTCTTAAATTTTACTTTAAAAAAGTTTGTTTGGGGGCCTGGAAAGATGGCTCAGTGGTTAAGAGCACTGACTGCTTTTCCAGAGGTCCTGAATTCAAATCTCAGCAACTACATGGTGGCTCACAACCATCTGTAATGGGATCTGATGCCTTCTTCCGATGTGTCTGAAGACAGTGACAGTATATTCACATGCATTTTAAAAAAAAAAGTTTGTTTTGATCATCCATGGATTTTTTTTCCCCTTGTAGAGTTCCTTACATCTGTGAGGAATGGTCAAATAAATTATGCCATGTTCATATATATATCTATAATTTTTTAGAAACAATTTTAATGACATGGAAAGATGCTTATTACTGTATTAATTTGTGACTGAGCTAAATCTATATCCCTAAACTAGTCAGTATTTATGAATTATCAGTCATGTCACCAGGGTGTGTGTGCTTGTATAGCAAAAAAGACAAAGTGCCTTCACTAAAGAAGCTTTCTGTTTACCTATAAAAACAATTAACAAAATAACTACCTAGATGATATCACTTCAACAGATATAGCAAAAGAGAGGTTATTTTTCTGATGTTTGGCATCAAAAGGTTTGAGCTAGTCTGAAAGATGATGGGATTTTTTCTGACAAAGTGCTATGGTTAAGAACTACAGTAATCCTTTCCAGCACTAGTGTCCATTCCTTTCTTCTTGTCAGACATCATTTGGTATGTGAATTGTGTCTTTGGTGTCCCAAGATTCTAGGCTAATATCCACTTATCAGTGACTGCATACCATGGGTATTCTTTTGAGACTGGGTTACCTCACTTAGTATGATGTTCTCCAGCTCCATCCATTTCTCTAAGAATTTCATGAATTCATTGTTTCTAATGGCTGGGTAGTACTCCAATTGTGTATATATACTAGACATCTGGGTTCTTTCCAGCTTCTGGCTATTATAAATAAGGCTGCTATGAACATAGTGGAGCATGTATCCTTATTGCATGCTGGGGAGTCTTCTGGGTATATTCCCAGGAGTGGTATGGCTGGATCCTCCGGAAGTATCATGTCCAGTTTTCTGAGGAACTGCCAGACTGATTTTCAGAGTGGTTGTACCAGCTTGCATTCCCACCAGCAGTGGAGGAGTGTTCCTCTTTCTCCACATCCTCACCAACACCTGATGTCTTCTGAGTTTTTAATCCTAGCCATTCTGACAGGTGTGAGGTGAAATCTCAGGGTTGTTTTGATTTGCATTTCTCTAATGACTAATGATGTTGAACATTTTTTAAGGTGTTTCTCAGCCACTAGTGCTGGAAAGGATCAAAGCATCAGTGTAGGGGAATACCAGAACAGGGAAGTAGGAAGGGGTAGATGAGGGAGCAGGGGGAGGGAAAAGGGCATGTGGGACCTTAGGGGGGTGGGGAAACAAAAAAAAGGGAAATGAAATGTAAATATAGAATATATCCAATAAAAAAAAAATACACACACACACACACAAAAAAAAGAACTACAGTAAAATCCAGGCAGTGGTGGTGCACTCCTTTAATCCCAGGACTCAGGAGACAGAGGCAGATGGATCTCTTTGAGTTTGAGGCCAGCCTGGTCTACAGAATAAGTCCCAGGATAGCTAGGGCTATACAGGAAACCCTGTCTTGGAAAACAACAAAAACTAGAGGAGGAAGTTGTCCAGAGTAAGCATGCCAAATGGACGTATCAATCGTACTACTGTCTGCAGGCTGTGGCCCCGGGAGGACAGGGCTACACGGGGTCGGGGAGAGAACAAGAAGCACTGGAACAAGTCAGGGAGGTGATCTTTTCCCAGGTGCACAGGAAACTAGCAAAGGGTGGAGCTGGGGACGGCTGCATTTTGAGAAGGTCATTTTTTATAATTTTCTTAATTATTTTTTTATTTTTTAGTTATCACACAAAGTAACAGACTTCATTATGACACTTGCATATATACGTATACAGTATCTCACTATGTAGTTCTGCCTGTCCTGGATCTCACTTTGTAGACCAGGATAGCCTTAAACTCACTGAGATCTGCCTACATCTGCCTTCCAAGTGTTTCCACCATGCCCAGAAATACCCTGTTTTTAAAAACAAAACAACCAAAACTAGCAAACTCAAAAACAGGACAATAACAATATGAAATTCCGATATCTGTAGAGCTTATTCCTTAGACTTCAAAAAGAGCCAGGTGCTATAATCACAGCCCTTGGAAGGCAGATGTAAGTGTGGAGGCCACCCTGGGCTACATGTAAGACCCTTTCCAAACAACAGGAAGAGGAGTGCATGAAGCACTCATTGGTTCTGTCTGCGGCACATGCTCAGTTACCTCCTCTGTGACAGTGAAAGGACAGATAGCCAGGGATGTATCCTTGCTCTGATCTAGAAGAACTTGTTTCATTCTGTCATGTAGAGATAATGGGTTGTAGAAATCATACTTTTGGAAATTCAGTGATGTGTTGAAATGTTAAATATGTTCAGAAATACCTGAACATATTTGTTTTATACAATTTTTTTCTGTGAAATTTTTATATGAGGAAATTTTGAGTTTTGCTGATCTGCTAAGAGTCATACTAAATGGGATTCTGGTAGCTCAGTAGTAGAGCACTTGCCTAACATGCATGAGGCCCATGGACCTGATCCCTAACAATGTATTATATATGTTTGAATGAAATACGGTTTCATCTTGATTTTTGAGACCCGGTCTCTATGTAGCCCTACCATCCTGGAACTTTTTGTAGACCAAGCTGACTTCAAACTCAAAGAGATCCACCTGCCTTTGCCTCCCAAATGTTGGGAGTAAAGATGTAAGCCACCATGCCCAGTCTGAGGTACAGTTTTGAAACTCCAGGAAATAAAATGTCTGAACAACTCCCATAACTAAAAGCATTTTATAAACCTCTTTTTTATTCTGTCATCACATGTTCCTAGGTCTTCTATAAGAAGTATTATTGAAAATAGAGAAGGATGCACTCTTAAATACTGTGTAGTGCCAGAATACCGAGATTATAAAGTATAAATCCAGACGTAGCTCAGTTTAAGCAAATGTTACCATGACTTGTAGCGCTGTGCTTTTGTAACTTGTTGCTTTTTAAAAACTACTTGAGGAATTTTTTTTTTTTTTTTTTTTTTTTTTTTTTTTTTGGTTTTTCAAGACAGGGTTTTTCTGTGTAGTCCTGGCTGTCCTGGAACTCACTCTGTAGACCAGGCTGGCCTCGAACTCAGAAATCCGCCTGCCTCTGCCTCCCAAGTGCTGGGATTACAGGCGTGCGCCACCACGCCCGGCTCTGCTTGAGGAAATTAATGCATTATGATGGAGAAGCCTAAGCACTGTTAGTCACACAAAGTAGATAGTGAGCATAGGAGTGTCACTGGACAATTCTTCTGCCGCATTTGCCTCTTGAAAGTCTTGTAATTAAATATTAAAGAATAAAATAAGGGTTGTCTCTGGGCATGGTGGCTCAGGCCTTTCATCCCAGCACTTGGAAAGTAGAGGCAAGAAGATCTCTTGAGTTCAAGGCCATTGCGGTCTATATAGCAATTCTATATGTCAGCTAAAGATATATGATAAGAACTTGTCTCAAACAAACAAACAAACAAAAAAAAAAACCCACCTATAGAGAAAGAACATTAGACAACAAAGGAAAGCTGAAGTGGAGAATAGTCTTCCTCAAGGATGTACCCTCTAATCGGTTACCCCCTACCAAGGGGTCAGCTGTGAAGTCACATACATATAAGTAACACTAAAATGGACTGATAGGTTACATTTATATATTTAAGTACATACATATATACTCACACATACATCCCAATAACAAAGAAAAAGAGGCCATGATTTCAAGATGGGTCAAGGCAGGTAGGACATGGTAAGGACTGGAGGGAGGGAAGGGAAGGGGGATGTAACTTCTATTTTTAAAATGACTGTTTGTGGGGGCTGGAGAGATGGCTCAGCGGTTAAGAACACTGACCATTCTTCCGAAGGTCCTGAGTTCAACTCCCAGCAACCACATGGTGGCTCAAAACCATCCATAACGAGATCTGACGTCCTCTTCTGGAGTGTCTGAAGACAGCTACAGTGTACTCATATAATAAATAAATCTTTTTAAAAAAATGAATGTTGAGCCGGGCCTGGTAGCGCACGCCTGTAATCCCAGCACTTGGGAGGCAGAGGCAGGCGGATTTCTGAGTTCGAGGCCAGCCTGGTCTACAGAGTGAGTTCCAGGACAGCTAGGACTACACAGAGAAACCCTGTCTCAAAAAAAAAAAAAAAAAAAATGAATGTTTGTATGTATGTATATGTATATGTATATTAAAAATCAGCTGTTGTTAAATATGCCTGAATGTCAAGAGTAATAATGTGATCAAAGACCAGAAGTTCTGCTTATCCCATAAATGACCAAGTATGTTTTTCTTTCAGGTCAAATTCAGTGAGTTAACTGTTGACATGTTCCGAATGTTGCAAGCGTTGGAGAGGGAGCCAATGAATTTAGCTTCCCAAATGAATAAGCCGGGAATACAGGTGATCATTGCCTGCCTGGTAATTCTTACCACTTCTGCTTCTCTTAGGGGCACCAGAGTAAATAAAGGATTCTCTCAGCCCAGCCAGCGGGGCCTCACACCTGTAAGGCACACTAGACAACCACACTGTAGAAATATTGAAAGCTAGAAGCCTGCCTGAGCTATATTATGGGATCCTGTGACAAAACAAAAAGAACTCTCTTGATAAGACACAGTCACAGACACTGAACAAAATTAGGATATCTGATAGAACGGATAAGAAATGTGGACACACAGCCGCACAGAACACTTACATGTCATTTTATTTGTCCCTTTTGGCTTGTTACCTTAGGAGCCAGCTGATAAGCCCAGCAGACGAGAAAACCCCCACAAGTACCTGCTCTACAAGCCGACCTTCAGCCAGCTGTACACGTTCTTAGCGGCGTCTTTTAAGGTTTGTGTGACCTTCCTATAGTCGGAAGAGTGTGCTCAGGGTGGGTGTGATCACTCTTCAGATGCCTGACTTAGTGATTAGTAATATATGAACATATACAAGTGCTATTCCAGTAGTCCTTTCTGACCCTTGCAGTTTGAGGAATTGTAGTTGCTTATGACATGAATAATTTATATTTAGCATCAATCAGAGACTGTTGGTTAATTATTCTCTCCTTTCTATATTTTTATTACTAAATAACTTTGGGCTTAACACTCAATGCAAAACTGAAAAACAAGAACAGGATGTGTAGTATTCCTGTGCTCAGGCAGCTCTGTGAGAGAGACATTGTGACCCTCTGATAGAAGGCTGTGATCAGTGCCTGCAGTCCTGGCTTTGGACAGCAGTTAGAGGACCTCTTGAGCCGCACAATAGGGAGTGAAGGACAACCGGGGCGTGTAAGTGCACAGCAGGGTTGAGACCAGTGTGAGCTCTATGCAGCCTCAAGAGAAAAAAAAAGGATGACGGGAATTAGCTGGCATCTTCCCATAGTGTACATAGAGGAAGGCATGGAAGGGAGTTTGCCTTCGTCATCACCAATGGAGATCTTTCTCCATTTTATATTTCCAGAGAACATTCTCTAACAGATGGGGGAGTTGCAAGTAGAAAATGTGTTCACAGCTTTGGGGACAGTTATGCAGTGTAGATTAGAGTGAATCTGCCGTGTGGTTTTAAGTTGGAACAAGTGGAAATATCAGTGTGTTAAAAGACATCATTTTCCCCACAGCCTTAAATCGAGCTGAACATAAATTAAAACTGTTGTTTTTCCTGTCTGGTTGTATGTGTGGTTTTCTTTCATTTCAGGAGCTGCCTGCCAATAGTGTGCTTCTGATTTACCTGTCAGCCACTGGTGTTTTCCCCACAGGTCGTTCTGATGGTGAAGGTACAATAAAGGAATGCTCCCACTGTGAGCAGGGCTTGAATTCTGTTTTCTACAAGACAATGGCCCACAGCCCAGAGACCACCTCAAGCTTTCTAAAAAAGCTTTTAAATTTAAAACCTGGTCTGTTTGTTTAGTAACAGTGCTAGAGAGAATCTGGTTAATTCTCTCTGCTCATCTATTTATTATTCCTTGAAGCCCAAAAATCTTGATACAATACTTATGTCTAATGCATACTTCACTATCAAATTTGTCAAATGTATCATTTGTAGATTTATACATATGCATTTTGATGTTTGCCACTGCAAAAGATTACAGAATCTGCCCGCCTATTTATTTGACATCATTGAATCACTGTAAGCTTTCAATCCATTTGGGGATCTGGTCAGAGGCAGCATCATGGCTAAAAGTCTTTGTAGAAATCAGTGTACTTCCTTAACTATGAAAGTTCAAGTCCTTGTTACAATTTTATTTTCAATCCTTTTTATTTTGTTACTATAGATTCAGTCCATGCAATTGGGATGCTGCTTCAGAATAAAACCTTAAACTATCAGAATATACACGCCCAGAAATTGTTCAGACTAGATGAGCAACTCAGATATAAACGAAGGACTTAAATCTTTGGAGCAAGATAGTTTAACATTTTCAACACTTTCCTCCTCATTTGTCTGTGACAATTGGCATTCCTTTATGAAATGCATGACCTGCCATCTTCCTTGCATGACCTACAAATAGTAAAATGTTACAGTTAAAACAAAGCAAATCACTACAGTCTTTACATTGCAGTGACCTTTTCAAAGGTCTGTAATCCAGCTGTGACCTGATGGGGTGGGGTATAGTGGAGCACTTACAGGAATGTCCGAGGGAGGGCGAAGGCTGCAGCTGAGGAACTGACTTAGTTCTTATTTAAATGTTAGTGACTTTACTTACAGTTAAGTATTTCTTGTCTGAAAACATGTTGTTGTTGTTGTTGTTGTTGTTGTTGTTGTTGTTGTTATACTATTCTGGATTAATTTAAAATTATCTTTACTGGATCAGGTGTTATAGTGCATCCCTATAGTGCCAGCACTCAGAATGCTGAAGTAGGAGGTTCACTTAAACCTAGGAGCTCAAGACCAGCCTGAGCAACATGATAAGACCATTATATAGCATATACTAAATATGTATGTTTAAATAGAAAGAGAAATTTCAGTTTGCAGTTAATCAGCTTTCTTTATAAAGTAGTTTTATTAAACCAGAGATTGAAATTTCATTTGTAATGTAAACATTAGTTTAATTTAGTTTAACTTTGTATTGATTCTTTGTGAATTTCACATCATGTACCCCAGTCCCACTCATTTCCCCATCCTCCATATCTGCCCTCTACCCTTGCAACCTCTCCCCTAAAACAAAAAAAAAAGCATCTTGCCCTGGAAGCTATGGTGTGTCACAGTGTGTCACACAGTGCACCCCTTCGTCCATGCGGCTTCACTTGAAAATGTTCTTACAATGAGTCACTGGTCTGGATCGAGGCCTCTGGCTTCTGGCTATACCATCGATACTGGGTCCGCACCATGACTCCTCTCAGATATCCTGTAAATCTTATTTTAAGCATCCCAGGTCTCCATCCCTTTTTACCACCCAAATTAATGGGATGCTATAGATTATTGGTTTTCTTGTTGTTGATGGAGGTTTTGTCTGTTTCTTTGTTTTGTATTTTTTGTTTCGTGGAATTTTTTGAGATAGTCTTTCTATGTAACCCTGGCTATCCTGGAGTTTACTATGTAGACCAGGCTGACAGAGATCCACCTGCCTCTGCCTCCTGAGTGCTGAAATTAAAGGCATGTGCCACCATGCCTGACTGTAGATTCTTATTTTGTTTCTCAGTATATTATATTTGAAAAGCTAGTAAATAATTTAGTGGTTTTTTAAAACACTGAAGAAGGCAGTGTGCTAAAATCATGTAATTATTGCATTATAGTAAAATGTTAAATTTGAAGATAAATGCTTTGTGATTGTATCAAAGGGAGATTCACCGATATTCTTGAACCTGAGCATCAGATCACTTGGTGTTGCCCTCCAGTTGAATTCTAGGTTTCTTCCCTTTGTTCTTTTAGGTCCTTATGACTTTGGAGGTGTACTTACTAATAGTAACCGGGACATTATCAATGGAGATGCAATTCACAAACGAAATCAGTCTCACAAGGAAATGCACTGGTATGTATTCTAGTGTCTGTTTTTATTCTAGGGATCAAAATTCTCTTAAAATTTAATCCCAGCACTTGGGAGGCAGAGGCAGGCGGATTTCTGAGTTCGAGGCCAGCCTGGTCTACAGAGTGAGTTCCAGGACAGCCAGGGCTACACAGAGAAACCCTGTCTCGAAAAAACCAAAAAAAAAAAAAAATATTAAAGAGAAATGGGAACTTAATTTGATACTACACAGGTTCCCTCAGACTACTGTTGATAGCACTTATTTGTGTTCTTGTATGAAAGCTTGTTCTTTTTCTAGCACAGAGCAATCTTTAGAATTCCTCTAGTTGAAAGACAAGTCTGCTTTTAATTAGCAGTGGGCTTATCTAATAATACTTTATATTAAATTACAACTTTCCATACTGAAAAGCAGAGAAGGGAGATTAGGCCTCTGTATGTTTCAAATTATTCATGTCATAGTTAAGGTTCCCAAGCCAAATATGGTACTATTACTCACCTTAGTTTTAAATTATTTATTTTAGAAAATATAAAAGATATATATAGATATACATATAGATATATATATATATATAGATACATATAAATGCACAGCATCACTAATCATCTGAGACATGCAAATTAAAACCATGAAAAGTTACTACTTACCATCAGTAGGACGGTTGTTGCAAAACACAAGTATTGGTGAGGATGAGCAGAGAGTCCTTAGAAACTTTGGGGAGAATATAATTTGATTGGTGCAATTATTAAGGAAAACAGTACAGGTTTTCATCCAAAAGTTAAAAATAAGGGCCAGCCAGATGGCTCAGCCCTCAGGTGATTGCACTTGCCACTAAGATGATGGCCTGAGTTCAATCCCATAAACCTACAGCGTAGAAGGAGAACTAAATCTCCACAAGTTGTTCTCTGGCCTCCAAATTAGTGGGGGTGGGGGGTGTCACACACGATATATGGATGGATGGACGATCGGATGGATAGATGGACGGACAGATGTAAGCAGGTTTAAAATATGCCAAGTATAATGGCATATGCCTGTGGAGCATGAGAGGTGGGTGGGTGAGTGGATGCATGCATGCCAGTTTAAAATAAGCCAAGTATAATGGCCTATGCCTATAATCCTAGCAGTTAGAAGTACAAGACAGTCAGGGCTTCATAGCAAAGTCATTCATGTCTCCAAATGAGCGAACAGATGATTAAATTAATACATAAGTATACTTGAAATATGTAGCTGGGAGATAGCAGCTGAAGCCCTTGCCATATAAACAAGAACATATGTGCTGGCCTGAAACAGAGGAAAGGAAATTTCCTGTAGCAAGCTAGTTTACCAAACTACACATCTGAGCAAGCTCTGAGTTTGACCTGAAGAGTAAAGTGAAAGATGACTTTAGAAGATTCCAAATATTAATCTCAGGCCTCCACTCATGCCCAACACACACACACTGCAAAGAAGAAACAGTAGACTGTAAACACTAACCCTGTTTCTTTGTAGAGGAAATGAATTTGTTATGTCACTTAGTATGCTATCTCAACAAGATATCTGTACCCCTTCTTTATTACAACATTACTCACAAAAGCCAAGATTTAGAAATGACCTATCAGAAAGTGAGTGCTGGGCTTGAAAGATGGTTCTTGCAGCTCTTCTAGATCTGAGTTCAGTCCCTAGCACCTGTGTTTAGCACAGCACAACTACCTGTAACTCCATCCCCAGGGGATCCAACACCTTCTTCTGGACTCCTTGGGAACTGCACTCACATGTACTCTTACACACATACATACACAGCATGTATAATGGTGGCACATACCTTTAATTCCAGAGGCAGAGGCAGGTACATCTCTGTGAGTTCTGGGCCAGCCTGGTCTGCATAGTTCTAGGACAGCCAGGGCTATGTAGAAAAACCCTGTCTCAAAAAGAACCAACAACAACAAAACAAAACAATACCAACAACAAAAAACTAAGCAGAGAAGAAAAAATTGGGGCTAAAGAGATTCCTCAAGATTTAAAAGCACATACTAATTTTAGAAAGGTCCAGTGCTGGACAGTTCCAGCCTCTTTAACACCAGCTCAGGGACCTAATAATGCCTTTGGTCTCTGTGGGCCTCAGTTAGCACTTACATGCACAGACACACAGACACAGAATTTTTTAAGTATTTTTAAAAAGAAAGATTATTTAGGCGCAAAGAAAAGTAAATATTGCCATATATAGAAATGTGGATGACTATTGCATAGTCTCACTCACATGTAGAATTGTAAAATGTCGAGCTCAGAGGGAAGATCATGGTTAGAGACTAGGGACTGCAGGTGGGGTGGGCATCAAAAGGAGAGGGGGCTGGAGAACTGGCCCAGTGAGTCAGAGTATATGTTACTCTTCCAGAGGAAACCAGTTTGGTTCCTAGCACCTGTCAGATGGCTCACAACTGCCTACCTCTCCAGAAGATCTGACATCCTCTTCTGGCATCCATGCCACCTGCACTCATGTGCACATACCCCTAAACTTAAAATCAACAATTAAATCATAAAATTATAGAAACTTTTGACTATAACTTTTGTATCTATTCTCTTGAGCAATGGAACTTACACAATGAATCTCTGTATGAGGGAGGATTTATTAGACTGGTTTACAAGCTATGATCCAGCTAGTCCAACTGTGGCTATCTGGCAATTGAAAGTCTAAAAATTGAGTAGTGATTCAATCCACAAGGCTGGATGTCTCAGCTGATCTTCAGTATACTTCAGAATAGCAAAGAAATGGGCTCTAATGCCAGGGAAGGAATGAACTTGCTAGCAAGAAAAAGAAAGAGAACTTCCTTCTTCTATGTCCTTATGTAGGATCCCAGCAGATCCAGCAGATGTCACCCAGATTAAAGGTGGATCTTCCCACCACAAAGAGATTAGAAGTGAGACCTTCCACTTCAGGAAGAAGTTTAATTTAATTAAGAATTTAATTAAGAAAAGAATCCATCATAGGTGTGCCCAGCCATTTGGGTTTTAGTTCATTCCAGATGTATAGTCAAGATGACAACCAAGATAGCCATCATAGTGTTGTTGTTGTTTTTTTTTAATTTGCTAAAAACTACTTAGAGACAAATAAGGAGCACATATTTCATTAATTTAATATAGTAATCATTATATAGTATATATATATATATAATTTTCATATTTCAATTAAAGCCAAAAACTACTTTGAACTATATTGAGGTTGGATGATAATCACTAACCAGTAAGATATCAGTTTTGCTTTCTTATGTGCATTTACATTAATCCTGATACAGATGTGCACATTGTCTACTTTGATGCAACGAGAAAGAGTGTGTGCATGCTAAAAACTGTAATCCCCAGGAGAGGCTTTTGAGTGCATGTTTCTGGTCTGGCATTACAGTCCATTGATCTGTGGCCCAGCTAATCTGCATATTTAACAGGCAGCCTAGATGATTTACATAAAAGCATCCAAAGTGAATATAAAGAAGAGTGAAAGATTTCCTTCTTTCTTGTATTGCAGTTAGATCCTGGTTCTTCTTCTCAGTCCCATGTTCCCTGAAATGAAACTCAGACTCAAAATATATTTGCAAATACCTTAGCCATACAGCTAGGCTCTTTTCAACAAGAATCATAACTTAAAATGACCTGTTTATATTAACCTACATTTTGCCATGTGGCTGGTTATCTGTGCTCAGGTAACATCTGTCTTGTCTCTTCGCATCTTCCAGGCCTCACTCCAGCTCCATCCCAGAATCCGTTCTGCCTCCAGAATGGCCTACTTCTATTTCCTCCCTAAGCTATAGTCAAATAGGCTTTTCAATTGACAGGTGATGCATCCATACAATATACAAGATATTCTCTCTACATTCTTGTCTGGAATATTGAAATGTAGCTTGATTTTTTTTTTTTTTAAATGTTTAAGGATATAGAGAACTGGATCAACAGTTAGGAGCACTTGATATTTTTGTGGTGGTCCTGGGTGTAGGTCCTAGCTCCCACATAGCAACTATCCATAATTCCAGTTTCAAGGGATCCAATTACCTCTTCTGATGTCTAAGAATACCAGGAATGCACATACATACATGCAGGCAAAATATTCATACATGTAAAGTAAATAAATATTGCCGGGCGGCGGTGGTGGCGCACGCCTTTAATCCCAGCACTTGGGAGGCAGAGGCAGGTGGATTTCTGAGTTCGAGGTCAGCCTGGTATACATAGTGAGTTCCAGGACAGCCAGAGCTATACAGAGAAACCCTGTCACGGAAAAAAAAAAAAAAAAAAAAAAAAAAAAGCCATCCTGGTCTACAGAGTGAGTTCCAGGACAGCCAGGCAACACAGAGAAACCCTGTTGTGGGGGTGGGGGGGTAAATAAATCTTTAAAAATGATAGAAAAACATCTTTAAACTATTTTATGCATTTTAAGAGCCATTGATGTATGGATAGGGTTATATTAGTCACATTATAGGGTTATATTAACCACACTCTCAGAAAGAGCTTTGAAATCATACAAAGCAGCTGTGTGTGTGAAACCTCCTTCTGAGGTTTGCATGCCATGTCGGTCATGTTTACATATGGGTCCTTGTTCATGTGTCTCACTGATGGTGCCCACACTGCTCTTGAGTTCTGGGACTCAAGTTGTTCCCCTCTTTGGGTGTCCTGCGTGCTGGAGCTGTAGGTAACACACCACTGCACAATTTATTTAGATAATCTTGAATAACAGTTGTCTTTGAACGTTTTTTTTTTCAGGTAGAGTCAACATGTCCGGGTAAATACACATCTGTCTCTATGTGTTTGCTCCTTAACTTTTGTTTTTTTCTGTAATGCTGTGTTGGGAAAGCCAAACTTTGGAATACTGTTTCTGAGCCTTGACCATACAGTTACACAATTCCTCACTGTGTTTTCTGCAGCCTTCATCCTGGAGATCTCTATCCATTCACAAGGAAGCCCCTGTTCATCATCGTGGACTCCTCCAATAGCATTGCCTACAAGGTGAGTCCCTGGCGCTGCCGTGCACTCCAGCTGTGTAGCAGTGACCCGGGCTCCCCACTCTCTCATACGCCCTTTTATTTTGCTTTGTTTTGCTTCTTTAATTTTACAGTTTGTATTTAGTGTTTCTTTTCTTTTGAGGTTGTGCATGCTAGTCAGGATCTGATGCTATGAATAGAAACAAGAAGAAACGCATGAATGGACTCTCAGTGGAAAATAATAAATCCTCCTGCAGGAAAAAAATTTTCAAGATTTCCAAGATCTCTGGTGGGAGGTTTATTTTTGTTACATAACCCAGACTGTTTTTCTTTACAGTACTAGAGATAATGTGGGTAGCTTATTTTCTAGTTTTTAAACATTTTTCCTTTCTGCACCTTAATTTAATGTACACCTGGTTAAAATGACACTCCATCTCATGTTACATAGTAATAATCTTGAATATTAACAATTTTACATATGCTTTGTTTTTCCACGATTGATCCTGAATGTGGTCTAACCTGGAAGTACTTTTGCAATCTTTTGCTTTTGAAACAAACCCTTAATGACTCTAAAAGCACCAGCAGCAAAATACTGTGACATCATTAGAACTCAAGCTGTGATAATTTATAGTAAAGCAACACAGGCTTAAATTAGGGGAAAGGACGTCCACAGTGGACTGGGTGCTTCTTTCTGCTCCTGAAAGCTGCTTCTATGGGTTTCAGCATGAATGGAAAAAGCAAGCATCACTCACTTATTCCAGCATGGCAGGGAATGGCTGAGTAGCCAAGAGTGGTGACCCCACATGTATGCTTTTCCTTTTCCACTCATGTTTACTTTAATTTTAAAAATAAAACCTAGCCAAGTGTGATGGTGCACACCTTTAATCCCAGTACTCAGGAGGCAATGGCCAGAAGATCTCTGTGAGTTCAAGGCCAGCCTGGTCTGCAAAGTAAATTCCAGAACAGCCAGGACTGTTATACAGAAACCCTATTAAAAATACCGAAGGAAGGAAGGAAGGAAGGAAGGAAGGAAGGAAGGAAGGAAGGAAGGAAGGAAGGAAGGAAGGAAGGAAGGAAGGAAGCAGGGAAGGAAAGGAAAAGGAAGGGAGGGGAAGCCTGAATTCTAAGAACATTCACACAGAGAAACCTTGTCTTGAAAAACAAATCATTGAATGAAACAGCATCTAAACCACCCTATTTTTTTTATCATTTTTAGCATGTTTCTTGTTACCCATTTTGTTAAGTTCAGTGTTAGAATTTTGAAATTTTAGGAAATTTAATTTGCATACTTTCTTAATTTATATGTGTGTGTGTATATGTGTGTGTGTGTGTGTGTATATATATATATATGTTGGATGTAAGAGGGAGTGGGAAGGCCTGAAAGACAGAACAGGATTGGTGAGAGTTCAGGGCATCTTGGGCTATAGAGTGAGGTCCCCCCCCCTTCTCAAACTAAGAAATCTAGACAAGAAGATCCAGCATATAAATACATGAATTACATATACAAAAATGTTATTTAAGAGTAGTACAGAAAACAGAAAAATCAATAAAATAGTTCAAGAAAATGGCCACTGAGTTCAAAATACACCCAGATCAGGGCCCTGTCTTTTTTCTTTGATATAGATACATCTAGAGAAATGGATATGTATATGCATATAATAAACTAATGCACATACAGTATATATGTATATGTGTATATATATATATATATATATATATATATATATATATATATATTTGCCTTTTTCTCATGTTTGAAATGTCTTCTTATACCCTTGGGAACATAAGTGATTATTTTAGTTGTGTGTATGCTGTTTTAGTGTGTGTGTGTGTGTGTTGTAAAACAGTGCCTCACATCATGCTAGGTAAATGCTTTACCTAGCTACTCTTCAGCCATAGAAATCCATCGTATATTCTCTGCTTTGTTTGTTTGTTTGTTTGTTTTTTCGAGACAGGGTTTCTGTGAACCAGAAATCCACCTGTCTCTGCCTCCCAAGTGCTGGCATTAAAGGCGTGTGCCACCACCACCCGGCTTATTTTCTGCTTTCTTATGTTCTGAGTTGTCTCTGTTTCTTTTTGCCTCTTTTATATGAAACTTAACTCAGAGTATCATAATCCTCACTAACCCTCTGGTTGATTTAGAATGGAGGCAAGAAACTGGGTGAGTGGATAGAACTTGTCCTAATTGAGATGGATCATGTGGTTGGGTGGTAAACTCTGTCTTTGGTTTTCCTTTATGCTTATATCATATTTATTGGATAAAACTCATTCTTCCGCCGGGCGGTGGTGGTGCACACCTTTAATCCCAGCACTTGGGAGGCAGAGGCAGGTGGATTTCTGAGTTAGAGGCCAGCCTGGTCTACAAAGTGAGTTCCAGGACAGCCAGGGCTACACAGAGAAACCCTGTCTCTAAAAACCAAAAAAAAAAAAAAACTCATTCTTCCTAGAATTCCAAGTTCTAACTATCAGCATATGTATGCTTTCTTCGATGTGTACACTGTGGCTATTTACATACAAATATCTTCGTCCTCCCCCTGCCTCACATTTAAGATTCTTAATAAATACATGTTGGATGGTAAAGTATCAATACTGTATCTTTCTTCATATGTAATCTTTATACTAAAGATTAAATGTCTTGTGTAACTAACTCTTCTTTCTTATTCCAAATTCGTGTTTATTCCACCTTTTTTTTTTTTTTTTGGTTTTTCAAGACAAGGTTTCTCTGTGTAGCCCTGACTGTCCTGGAATTCACTCTGTAGACCAGGCTGGCCTCAAACTCAGAAATCCACCTGCCTCTGCCTCCCAATGCTGGGATTAAAGGCGTGCGCCACCACTGCCCGGCTAGCATTTTTTATATATTACATTGCTCATTATAGTTTACTATTTTTAGTCTTTGCTTTTACTTCTTTGAGCTCAGTAAGCAGTTATTGGTCTTGTTTATCACACAATTCCTGTACTTGAGTCTACTTCTGCTATTTAAGATGGCATTTGCAGTGCTTGTGTTTGTGCATGTTTTTTTTGTTTTGTGTTTTGTTTTGTTTTGTTTTGTTTTGTTTTGTTTTTTTGGTTTTTCGAGACAGGGTTTCTCTGTGTAGTCCTGGCTGTCCTGGAACTCACTCTGTAGACCAGGCTGGCCTTGAACTCAGAAATCCGCCTGCCTCTGCCTCCCAAGGGCTGGGATTAAAGGCGTGCGCCACCACCGCCCGGGCGTGCATGTTTATTTTTAAAGTTTAAGTTTTTATTTTGTTTATGTGCATGCATTGTGATTTTGTTGGATGTGTGCATGCGTACTACACTCATGCATGCACGCTCACAAGCTTATTATCCTTAAAATTGGAAGATCTTCATAGGGCCTTCAGTTATAGGTGGTTTGTCTTTGCTTATGTGAAACATCTAGAAGAACCACCATCTTAGGACCCTTTGAGGGGCATTACATGCATAGTAGATACCTGGGCTGAAGATTTATAGGAGACCTAACCTGCAGGAACTGGTTTAGGAGAACAGTGTGTCTTGAACTCAATACCAGTTCACATTACCCTACTGCTCTGTGGATACTAATAGGAGAACATGTGAGTGTTGATTTTACTTCACTCCTAATTTAATGGTGTAGTCCTGTAGGATTCCTCTCTAATGTGGGTACATACGAATCCCTTGCCATCTCTGCCCTTTTCTAGGTGTAGCATTCAAAACCTAACTTGAAGGCCAGGTGGTGGCGCACACCTGTAATCCCAGTACTTGGGAGGCAGAGGCAGGCGGATTTCTGAGTTCGAGGCCAGCCTGGTCTACAGAGAGTTCCAGGTCAGCCAGGGCTACGCAGAGAAACCCTGTCTCGAAAAACAAAAAACAAAAAAAACAAAAAAAAAAAAAACTAAGTTGAAGTTACTAGTTTGTCTTAAACTAGCCAGGTCAGGCCTTCACTCATTTCCTCAGTTTCCTCTGGTGGTTTCTCTTCGTATCTAACCGTCTAACCCAGGAGTGCCCCTGGTTCTGTCCTGTCATCTGGTGGTTTCTCTTCGTATCCCTCACCGTCTTTGGAGCGCCCCTGGTTCTGTCCTGTCATCTGGTGGTTTCTCTTCGTATCCCTCACCGTCTTTGGAGCGCCCCTGGTTCTGTCCTGTCATCTTATTTTGCAGCTGGCCCCTCATGCTCATACTTAGTTTCATGACTCCATTACTATTTCCCTGCTGGCTTCTTCCAAGTGTGATATCTCCAGGCCAGACCTCTGTCTCTGCATCTCCATATATAATATTATATCTACCTACTCTGTGTATCCAGTTGAAAATTCTTCAAGCAATTGTAAAGTAACAGAAACAATGATACCAAAGACAATTCTAGACCACCTCCACCTCTAGACTCCCGTCTTGGTTGGTGCCTGTTGTGCTTTTTATACTTGTTCTAACTGAAAGTCTTGCCTTTATTCTTGATGTTAGTCTCCTTCCCTCTTACATCATGAAACCTTATAAGATCTAATTAAATGTCCAAAATCTCATGGCCTCCACTATCAGCCCCCCAGCCTATGCTACTGTTCCCGCTCAACTGAGTTAAGGCAGTAGCTCCCCAGCAAGACGTGCCTGCTCTTCCTCCTGTACTTCTGCACATATGTGCCAGGGTGTTCCATGTGCTCAGACTCCCCCGTGACAGAAGGCAGGTCACACAGGCATCTGTAACCTCCTTTCTTGCCAGTCTCTTCAGCTATACTGATTTCCTTCCTAATTTTTAATATGCCGGGCAATCTGCTCTGGCTCTTTGCATTCTCTACTTTCTATCTTAAATGCACTTTCAAAAGGGTCTCCTATTTTTCAGGTGTTTGAACAAATGAAATCACTTAAGTCCTGGCTAATTGCCATGTTTTAGATCACATGCCTTCCTCACCTATGACTTTGGTTAATATCTGTACTATGACAACTGGTACTGTGTATTCTCTTAAATGTTTGCTGTACTCATTTAATTCTCACACAGCTCATTGGTCCCTTTCCTTTGAGGACGGAGTTTGAGTGTGGAGTCTCACACATTCGAGACAGCCCTCTGCCACTGAGCGTCGGCCCTGGCCCGCTCCTTTTTTTTTTTTTTTTTTTTTTTTTTGAGACAGGGTTTCTCTGTGTAGTCCTGGCTGTCCTGGAACTCACTCTGTAGACCAGGCTGGCCTACAGAAATCTACCTGTCTCTGCCTCCCAAGTGCTGGGATTAAAGGCGTACGCCCCCATCGCCCGGCTCCTGGCCCTCTCTTTCGTCCTACTTGGAGATTGAGGTGTCTCACTTAAGCTGCTTAGGCTGGCTTTGAACTTACTTTATTGCTCACGCCGTTCTTGAACTTGTAATCTACTTCCTAAATAACTACAGGACTGTACCTCAAGGCCCACTATTGCCACTTTTATTATCCTCATTTGATAGAAAAAAAAAAACAAGGCACAGAAAATTTAAGCAGTTATAAATATTTTATTTTTATGTTATGTGTATGAATATTTTGTCTATATGCATGTCTATACACCACCTACATATAGTGCCATGGAGGCCAGAAGAGGGTGCCAGATTCCATGGAACCTGACTTACAGACAGTTGCAAGCCACTGTGTAGGTGCTAGGAATTGAACCCAGGTCTTCTGTGCGGAAAGCCAGTACTGTTGACCATTGAACCATTTCTCCAGCCCTAGTTGAAGCATTTTTAACTAAGGTCACACACCCAGTTAGGTGGGAGCAAAGCTGGGTTTAAACAGTCTGGTTATAAAACCTGTACTAGGGGCTGGAGAGATGCTCAGTGGTCAAGAGCACTGACTGCTTTTCCAGAGGACACAGGTTCAATTCCCAGAACCCACATGACTATTCATAACTGTCTATGATTCTAGTTCCAGGGGTCTGACAGCCACACAGAGATAAATACATGTAGGCAAAACACTAATGCACATTAAATAAAAATAAATCATCTTAAAAACAAAAGTAAAACTTTAGACCATTATATTTGGTCAGATTTTTTTAAATAAATTAATATAAATAATGAAATAAAGCTTGTGCTATTAATGTAATTGTTTGCATTCTATGTTCTATGTGTGGACTCCCTGTTACATTTGAGGGTTTTGTATACCTTATTCCTCTTGTTCGCTGGGGTCCTGCCTGTATTTGCTACTTGCATCCTGTCCACATGTCATCTTCATGGAGACAGGTTTTTTCTGTTGTGTTTACTATCCTGTCTAGCACCTGAGACAGTGTCTCCTCCATCTCCTCAATGTGTATTTACTGAAAATGGACCTTGTAAAAGGACACTGTATCTATTGATATAAGTTATTACTGGAGTTGTTGGTCTGTTTCATAGCTCAGTTTGGTCTTGAGGTCTTCCCGTCTCTAGTAGGCATGAATCACCAGGTCTTGCAGTTTGATTCAGTTTTTTAACTTAGAGTGGTGTTTGTTTGTTTGTTTGTTTTGACATTTATTTATTTTGTGTGAGTACAGTGTTGCTGTCTTCAGACACACCAGTAGAGGGCTCCCCATTACAGATGGTTGTGAGCCACCAATGTGGTTGCTGGGAATTGAACTCAGGACCTATGGAAGAACAGTCAGTGCTCTTAAACTGCTGTGCCATCTCTCCAGCCCAATCTAGAGGTTTTTAAACGTGAGTGTGTGTTTATATGTGTATGAAAGAACGATGGGAGAAGGAAAGGGGGAAGGAAAGATGAATATATGTATGGTTGTCCACAGAGACCAGAAGAAGGGTATTTATTGTATCTCCTAGAGCTAGAGTTACAGCTGCCTGACATCAGGGCTAGAACCAAACTTGGGTCCTCTGGAACAGTAGGAGGTACTCTTTTTTTTTTTTTTTTTTTTTGGTTTTTTGGTTCTTTTGGTTTTTTTGGTTTTTTTCGAGACAGGGTTTCAGGGTTTCTCTTTATAGCCCTGGCTGTCCTGGAACTCACTCTGTAGACCAGGCTGGCCTTGAACTCAGAAATCCGCCTGCCTCTGCCTCCCAAGTGCTGGGATTAAAGGCGTGCGCCACCACGCCCGGCCAGTAGGAGGTACTCTTAACTGCTGAGCTATTTATCTCCTAAAATATTTTTGTTTACACACATACACATACATGTTGGGGAGTGGTTTGTGCATTATGAAGTTCAGGACAACTGGAAGTGAGGTCTTCCCTTCTACCATTTGGTTTCTGGGGATTGAACAAGATGTCAGAGATGGCTGCAAGCACCTTAACCTGCTGAGCCACTTGGCCAGCCATACCTTGTTATTTTAGATAGAGCCTTTCACTCATGCCTAGGATTTGCCTACCATTCTTTGTTAATTGGCCCATGAGCCCCAAGTTCAACTGTCTTCCCAATGGTGACATTATAAGCACATGCTACTGCATTTTGCTTTTTCCACATTTGTTAGACATTGAACTCAGGTACTTATACTTATTTGGCAAGTATTTTACCAATCAAGCCCTAAAATTCAAAAATAATCTGTTATGTCAGACATGGTCACTGTGCCTATAGTTTCAAATATTTAGGAGGTTGAGTTTCACTTGATTCTATGAATTCAAATCCAGTCTAAGCAGCATTACCAGAACCAGTATCTAAGTGAATAAAGAATATATACACCGGGCGGTGGTGGCGCACGCCCGTAGTTCCAGCACTCTGGGAGGCAGAGGAAGGCGGATTTCTGAGTTCAAGGTCTACAGAGTAAGTTCCAGGACAGCCAGGGCTACACAGAGAAACCCTGTCTCGGAAAAAACCAAAAATAAAAAAAAGAATATATACAAGCCGGTATTGTCTATCAAAGGATCCTACAATAGTCCTCAATTGCACATAATTTGAAGGAGGACTCAGTACTTAGCATGTTATTATGTGAAGACTTGGGACAGTAAGATGATAATTGCAAAATCAGCAATGGATAAGGGATGTAGTGGAGCCTGGAGAAAATCAGTTCTAAACTTCCATGGTGGCCCAGTAATCACAAGGGATGCACCTCGTACATGATAGAAGCTTGGGGGGGGGGGCATTGTTTCTTTCATCTGTTCACTTGTTTGTTTGGAGACATAGTATATGGAGCACAGGCTGGCCCCCGCTCCTGACCCTCCTATCGCCACCTCCCAAGCACTAGGATTGCCAGTATTTTCACCTTGCATGGCTCAGAGTGCTGTGCTAGGTTCTTTATTTTTATATAACTGGCTTTATTAATCTTAGCAATAGTAATAGTTAGGAAGAGCTTTCAGGCCACTGAAATAACTTGCTATGTTTTGGGCCACCACCTTTATTGCTTGTCTTTTTCATTTAGATTTTTAATTGCTTAATATTCATCAGATATATAGCACAAGATATGGAAACAGCATGGTTTTTTTTCTAGATATGTAAAAATCGCTGTTATACATACAGAAGTCATATGTGTTTTCAGGTCCTTTTCTGGATTTTTCATTCTGTTCATTTGTTTTCAGTTCACTCTTGTACCAGTGCCATGTATTTCAGTTACTGAAGTTTTAAAGTGTGCTTTAATATCTACTGAATCTTCTTTTTTTACTATCCTAACTAATTTTACTGTGTGAACTGCAGCCTTTTTTTTTTTTTTTTTTTTGGTTTGCCATGACAGGGTTTCTCTTTGTAGCTGGCTGTCGTGGATCTTACACCATAGACCAGGCTGACCTTGAACTCACAGAGATCTGCCTGCCTTCATGTCCCAAGTGCTGAAATTAAAAGCGTACGCCACCACTGCCAGGCACATTTTTCTATTGTGGGAAAGTTAGTATTGAGACATGGACCATATGTCTGCAACTGGGGCTATTCCCACATCTGTTTATAACTTAAAAAGCCCAACCTATACACTAAGGATGTATACTGAAAAATTACTAGGTAAATACAATTTGTCAAATCTTTAATAAAAGTATTAAATTCTTATATATTGCAGAATTTTACAAATTTGTTTGGACAGCCACTCGTCTGCCTTCTTTCTCCCACGGCATATCCGAAAGCTTTGCAAGGTAAGTTCTTGGTGCCTGTTACACCAATAGGTTTTAATGAATACAGACTGTATTTGTTAACAACATCCCATCATGACTAGACATGAATGTGTGATACTTGTAGCAAGTGTTAATCTGAAATATGCCTGGAATCCTTGTGGACAAGGCTTCCCTAATGTGCTACATATGATTAGGCCTTGAGAGAATTCATATCTGAAAAAGGTAATTTGATCCCTTGCTGCTAGAAACCTCCTTGTTGTTTTAGATTTAAAAATTAGTTCTGATTTTTTTTGTCATACCTATAGCATGGTTTTTCTACATCTTTGATTACGTACCTTAGGCATCTTTAAAGACCATAGAACTGCTGGCCTAGGAAACATCTCAGGCTATGTCTAAGAGTTAGGATACTTGAATTGGCACAACTTCAAAGGCTTTTTCTTTATTTTCTTGTTTTATTTTGTTTTCTGTTAATTTTTATCTTTTAAAATACAAATTTCTTCAGAATTTGCCAGGAGGACAAGTTTGTTTTGGGCCATTTTGTCAGTGGCTACAAAGGGGAGCCTTTTGCCCTTAGTATTTTGTCCTCAGTAGGTTACACATAAGATCTCATTCTAACTCCCAGTCATTTCCTAGGTCAAGTGTTAAGTGAGACTTCACACTGTCTTAGCAGTCCTTGAGCTGTTTCACTGTCTCCCTGACTGTGAATAGTGCCGATGTCTCTCTGTGGGAGATGGCATTTCACTGCTACCTCCCAGCCCGAAGGCCTGTCTGCTGACATAGTTTGACACAGGAAGTGATGGTCAGCACTTGAATGCCTGAGAGAAGCTGGAGACTTACACCGTTGTTTTAAGGTAAGTTCTGCTATTTAACAGGGAAAATCTTGTAGCAGTTCTAAGTTCACATAACCAAACCAAATCCTAAGGGATAGAACTTACCTTCAAACAACGGTAAAATTCTCCTGCTTTGAGGATTTTGCATCCTGTTTCTTACTGTTTCTGGAGGAACGTAACCTCTTCCCACTACTAGAGAGTGCTGTCATCATCCTGTTCTAATGTAGTTTTATTTAAAACTACATGGTCAAGTGTTAATGCCAAAATTCAATTAGAGAATTCATTGCACAGAGGAGGAAAACACAGACTTAAGGATGCCAACTGACTTTGAGTCCCAGCCTAGCCTCTTGTTAGCTATGTGACTTTGGAATGTTATTAAGCCATTTGTGCCCTAATTACTTCATCTATCAAATAATAATAATAACACTTAACCCTGTAGCATAGTGCTGTGTATCTAGAAAGCACTCAGTATGTGCTATTAATAATTCATGTCCTTAATTTTTCTTTTGCATAGCATCCTATCTTTATATTAAAAAATTTAGACTACAAATACTTTTAAGTAAAATTCAATCACCAGACAGATTGAATATTCTTGTATTGAAAACATTTAGGATTTTTTTTTTCTTTTGAGACAGAGTTTCTCTGTGTAGCCCTAGCTGTCCTGGGACTCAATCTGTAGACCAGGCTGGCCTCAAACTCAGAAATCTGCCTGCCTCTGCCTCCCAAGTGCTGGGATTACAGGCGTGCGCCACCACCACCCAGCTTAGGATTTATTCAATAACATTATTGTTGTTTACATCTAAAAAGGGCTTGGGTTCTCTGGCCACAAAGTAGTAGATGTATTTGATAAGGTTCCTACATTTTTTAATGTCTATAGCTCTATCCTTAGTCAAGGCATACTTTATTCATTCAGTATAGTATTTAAGATTTATTTATCAGGCATTGTGCTAGGCACTGGGGAACAGCATTGCATCTGATGAAGCAGTTTTTTTACTAGAAGAATGCCTAGTAGAAGGCAGAGATGACCTGACAGGAAGAAGCATGGGAGAACAAACAAGGAACTGTTATCAACACAGAGGAGTAAAGCAAGGGGAGGGATGGTAGATGGGGATGAGGAATGACTGGACAGGAATGTTCCAGCCAAGAAATCACCCTTGTCATAGCCCTGAGCTATGAGAGCCCATGAGACACTTAGAGAAGCTGAAGTAGTGCCTCTGGCTAGCTGGACTGTGTGACTGATGAAAACCCTCTCAAGATGGTTTGACTGGAGAGATTTGAGTGAAAGATGTTCCACAGAGCAGGGTGAAAGAGCAAGGACAGAGATGAATTAGAGGGACACTGCGAGAAGAAGCAGATGGTAGGATTGGGAGCTCAACAGTAGACTAAATGTTGAGCCCTCAGATGCTACAGGACTTGCTGGGAGACAGAGAGCAAGAAGACTGGAGTCTGTAGCTCTAGAAATCCTGAAGTAGAAATCCTGAGCCTTATGAGAACCCGCATTAGAGAACTTTAGGAGAAGCATATGTTGAATTCAAAATCTTTTTGAGAATGAAGTTGAATATAGCCCAATGCTACTCAGTAGAAATGTAGGATGAGTCACAGAGCTAGAAGTATTAACAGTATACATTTTTACTAAGACATTGAAGTCTGCGATGCATTCATAAATAGTCTTAGTTTGGAGCAGTCAGTCTTTGTGTACAGTGGGTCACAGGATAGCACAGAGCCACACCTAGAAAATTTAGTTGTAGTCTTTGAAAATTAGGCATCCATGAGCATGAGTAGCAACTAATATCCTGAGAGATGGTGAGATCAGAATATGTAGGGCCAAAGAAAGAAAATGTTGACATTGAAGAGACAGCCAGAGAGCCAATGTGGTAGCACATACCTATCATCCCACACTTGGGAGGTAAAAAGACAGGAGGATCAGGAGTTCAGGGTTGTCCTTAGCTACTTGATGAGTTCAAGGCCAGCCTAGGCTACATAAGACCCTATCTCAAAAAGGACCTGCCTAGGTTACAGAGAGAACAACAGATCTTAAAAGTTGGCAAATCAAATGCTCATTAGATACATCCATCATGATTCTTCATGGTCAGCACTTGCCACATTCAGGTGACATTGACTAGTTGTTGTTCAGATAATAAGGAATGTGTTTGTTTATCATTCATAATGAAGGAGGCTCGGTATTTTTATTTTATTTAAAAGGCAGTATGCCTAGGGTATGTTTTCATAGCTTCATGAAGAACTTACCTTGTTGAATTGTAATTTACTGATACAGCTGTACTTTTACACATTGTCAGTATATTAAAATATTCCTCATGTGTTTGCTAACCCTTTGTAAAATTCTTGTCTGTATGTAACATGTTTGTTATTACAGATCAGTCTCAGCGAGGTAGCCTCTTCACACTCTTTTTGAACAATCCTCTAATGGCCTTCCTATTTGTGTCTGGATTGTCAAGCATGCGTAGAGGCCTGTGGGAAAAGTGTCAAGAATATCTTCGAAAAATCAACCGTGATATTGCCCAGCTACTGACCCATTCACGTTCAATAGGTACCCTGCTAATCTACCTGAACACTTAACAAAGCTTACTGTAGTGGCTTAAGTGGTTCCTGCTATATATTGTATAGGGTTTTTTTTTAAAGGTACTTGTCCCAGATATGAAAGTCATGAAGTCTTTCCTTAACTTAGTTTCCTATTGAAGTGTCATTTTCATGTCACCTCCTTTCACTGTCCCTTCCTCTCTGCAGATCAGGCCTTCCTCCAGTTTTTTGGAGATGAATTTCTTCGATTGCTTCTCACAAGGTTTGTCTTCTGTTCAGCCACCATGAGGATGCACAAGGCCTTTCGGGTAGGCAAAGAACCATTAAAAACCAAGTTCACCATTTTAATTTGCTACTAAGTATTGTTTATTATATCTTACTCACATTAAATAAAGTTTAAATAGATCCAGAATAGTATTTAGAAGTAAGCATGTGTAGCATTAAGATAAATATTATTATGGGCATGGTGATGCACACTTGTGATCCCAGAACTCAGAAGTTCAAGGTCAGCCTGGAAGTCACAGTAAAAATTTATCTCAAAAAGCTGAAACAAATAGAAAAAAAGTTAACAATACCTGACACAGGTTCCCATTAGGAACATTTTCATGAGCTACTGAATTCCCAGTACTTCAGAGGTAGAGGTCGAAGTTCAAGGTCGCCCTTGGCTACCTATTGAGTTTGAGGGTAGCCAGGGGTATGTAATTATTCTTTACTTAGGAATACTGCCAAATCTCTCCTCAAATGCAACTGATCCCCTGAGTTCTATAATCATTTGCATTTTATTAAAACCTTGTGTATTTTCATTTCTGTCTAGTATATGACTGGATTTATATTGCTTTATTTCAGTCAGTGGTGTTCTAAGGGCTAGAGATATAGCTCAGTGGTAAAATGCCCACCTAGTGGTCACAATGGTCCGAGTTCAATCAACAGCACCATTAAAAAATAAAATACATATATACCCAAGTACATGCATATATATGTACATGTATGGATGGCATTTGCTACAATGAGCCATGTTGATTACAGTTTTCATTCTTTGGTATTGACTGTTTCTTACTATTCTGCCAATAAGGGATATTTGGATTGCTTCTAGATGTTTATTATTGTATAATATTGAAAATGATACAGTAATAGTTGGTACACACCTTTGATCTCAGCACTCAGAAGGTAATCAGGAGGATCTCTGTGAGTTTGAGGCCTGCCTAGTCTACATAGTGAGTTCCAGGCCAGCCAGGGCTACATGGTGAGACCTTGTTTTAAAAAAACTAACAACGAATAAAAAAAGCCAGCAAGGCAAATAAGAATAATAATCAAAACAAAATGCAGACAAAACACATGTGTTGGCCAGCTACTCTTGGGCATGAGATCCATCCTGGAATATGAATGATAAACCTAGTGATACACCATTGTAGAAAACTCATTTTCCCAGAAGAGCTGTAACAATTACAAAGAGCTTCTTGATTGGGGTTAGGATTTTATCTGATTTGTACCTGTGCTGGTCCTTCTGCATCTATTAGTCTCTGTGAGCTCATGTGTATATTCCCTGTGTGTCTAGAAAGTCTTTTCACCTCTTCTTTTTTTTTTTTTTTTTTTTTAAGATTTATTTATTTTTTATATGTGAGTACACTGTAGCTGTTTTAAGACACGCCAGCCGGGCGGTGGTGGCACACGCCTATAATCCCAGCACTCTGTGGGGGGGCAGAGGCAAGCGAATTTCTGAGTTCAAAGCCAGCATGGTCTACAGAGTGAGTTCCAGGACAGCCAGGGCTATACAGAGAAACCCTATCTCTGAAAAAGAAAACCAAATTAAAAAAAAAAAAAAACAAAAAACAAAAGACACACCAGAAGAGGGCCTCGGATTCCATTACAGATGGTTGTGAGCCACCACGTGGTTGCTGGGAATTGAGCTCAGGACCTCTGGAAGAGCAGTCAGAGCTCTCTCCATTGAGCCATCTCTCCAGCTTTTCACCTCTTTCTGCATAGATCCCTGAGCCCTGGGTTATTACAGGGCTTTCTTGGCCCAGCTCTCTATTTAATTAAGCATGAGGTTTCTTATACAGCTTAAAGTGGTTGTCCTTTAGCTGGAGCAGACTCAGCTAGCTTCTAACTTAACCTGACTCCCCCACCACACACACACAATGCCTTCCTGCTTCTTTCCATTCTCTTCCAAGTCTACCCTCATCTCCCTCTCCCCGTCCCCCACTCCCTCCCCATTTTCTTTATTTTTCTCCCCTCCCTCCCCTCTTTCCCTCCTTCCAGAAGTCTTGCCCCAGATCCAGAAGTCAGCTCTTTAGTACACAAAACCAATATTTCAGTCTGAACCACTCAGCAGCAAAACATTGCCAGATCCGTCTCTTAGGGTTGCCTTTAGGCAATGAGGGTTGCCTGCCCTTCATCTTTTGGGCAGGTGAGGAAAGACAAGCATTAACTTGTGGAAAACTGGGTGATGGGCCAGAGAAATGACACTACCAAAATCCTGCCAGCATTTAACTCTGCCAAGAATTAACAACTGAAAATACAGGGACACACCTTCATACAAGGTGAAGAAGGGTCATCCACACCTGGGGGTGGAGGAATGAAGACATCTGTTTAAGATTGAGTGAACCACAATCCTATTCTCTCCAGATGCAGGTCTTCATGTTATACTATCTACTGCAATAAGTTTTCTAATAAGATTTGGGAGAATGTACTGAACTGAGTCCTGGCCAAGTTGGTACTCAGAGTTTTGGGGTTTTTGTTTTGTTTGTTTGTTTGTTTTGTTTTTTGGTTGTTTTTTGTTTTTGTTTTTGTTTTTTGAGACATAGTTTCTCTGTGTAGCCCTGGCTGTCCTGGAACTCACTCTGTAGACCAGGCTGGCCTCGAACTCAGAAATCCACCTGCCTCTGCCTCCCAAGTGCTGGGATTACAGGCATACACCACCACACCCAGCCTGAGTTTTGGGTTTGTTTGTTTGTTTTTTTATTGGATATATTTTATATTTACATTTCATTTCCCTTTTTCTGGTTCCCTGCCCTCCAAAGGTCCCACATGCCCTTTTCCCTCCCCGTGTTCCCCCATCCACCCCTTCCCACTTCCCTGTTCTGGTATTCCCTTACACTGATGTTTTGATCCTTTCCAGAACCAGGGTCCACTCCTTCATTCTTGTCGGACATCATTTGGTATATGGATTGTGTCTTTGGGGTCCCAAGATTCTAGGCTAATATTCACTTATCAGTGAGTGCATACCATGGGTATTCTTCTGAGACTGAGTTAACTCACTTAGTATGACGTTCTCCAGCTCCATCCATTTCTCTAAGAATTCAATGAATTCATTGTTTCTAATGGCTGAATAGTATTCCATTGTGTATATATTCCACATTTTTTGTATCCATTCCTCTGTTGAAGGACATCTGGGTTCTTTCCAGCTTCTAGCTATTATAAATAAGGCTGCTATGAACATAGTAGAGCATGTATCCTTATTGCATGCTGGGGAATCTTCTGGGTATATGCCCAGGAGTGGTATGGCTGGGTCCTCCGGAAGTATCATGTCCAGTTTTCTGAGGAACTGCCAGACTGATTTCCAGAGTGGTTGTACCAGCTTGCAGTCCCACCAGCAGTGGAGGAGTGTTCCTCTTTCTCCACATCCTCGCCAGCACCTGCACAAATGGTGCTGGCTCAACTGGAGGTCAACATGCAGAAGAATGCTGATTGACCCACTCTTATCTCCTTGTACTAAGCTCAACTCCAAGTGGATCAAGGACCTCTACATAAAACCAGACACACTAAAACTAATATAAAAGAAACTGGGGAAGTCCCTGGAGGACATTGGCTCAAGGGGAAAGTTCCTGAACAGAACACCAATAGCTTATGCTCTAAGATCAAGAATAGACAAATGGGACCTCATAAAATTACAAAGTTTCTATAAGGCAAAAGATCTTCACCAACCCTACATCCAACAGAGGGCTAATGGCCAGTGTATACAAAGAACTCAAGAAGTTAGACCCCAGAAAACCAAGTAACCCTATCAAAAAATGGGGTACAGAGCGAAACAAAGACTTTTCACCTGAAGAAATTCAGATGGCTGAGAAACACCTTAAAAAATGTTCAACATCATTGGTCATTAGAAAAATGCAAATCAAAACAACCCTGAGATTTCACCCCCACACCAGTCAGAATGGCTAAGATTAAAAACTCAGGAAACAGCAGGAGTTTTTGGGTTTTAATGTTATCCTTTGCATTTTTTTTTTTTTTTACTTCAGTGTAGAACATTAGGGTTTTGGGGGGGCGGGGCGTTAAAGCTTTTTACAACTGTAGTTTCAAAGTATTCTGCCACATACTTTCATCTTGTTTCTAGCTTGGCTTTGTATAATTGATACAGTCTCACCATGTAGTCTAAGCTGGCCTTGAACTTTCTCTCTACCTGTGTCAGCCTCCTGGGTGCCAGGATTATAGGTATGCCCTACAGTGTAGCTTACAATGAAAAACACAAAACTGGTCTGTGTAGATATACACTATATTCTTTTTGTTTGGTTGGTTTTGTTCTTGTTTTTCGAGACAGGGTTTCTCTTTGTAGTCCTGGCTGTCCTGGAACTCACTCTGTAGACCAGGCTGGCCTCAAACTCAGAAATCTGCCTGCCTCTGCCTCCCAAGTGCTGGGATTAAAGTCGTGCGCCACCACCGCCAGCCATACACTATATTCTTATGAATGCAAACCTCTACTAAACCATATAACAGTATCATTCCAAAATGTTTCCTCTCTAACCTTCTGGTGAGTCTATGAACCATTTCATCACAAATCATTACTCATATGATAGTTTTTACACTGCCATATCATGAACCTGAATCACATCCAATAGAATCTTGTGTAAAGCTGTTACTAAAATTAGTGCATTTTTTGTTTCATATATTACTAGCTTGTTTGTCATTTTTATTTATGTTTTTAATTAATAAGTGTTTTGCTTGCTTACATATATGTGTGCCATATAAATACCTGGTGTTCATAGAAGCAAGAATATATCATCAGATCTCCTGGAACTGGAGTTTTGGGTGGTTTTGAGCCTCCATGTGGGTATTGGCAACCAAGCCCAGATCTCCTACAAGAGCAACAAGTGTTCTGAACCACTGAGTTGTCCCTACAACTCTACCTAGTTCATTTTGTTTCTGAGTAATAGTCCATTGTTCTGTAGTTGCTGATCACCTGGACAGCTGTAATATTAGCTGTCACTGAAACTCTGCTTCAGTATAAAGTAGAAGACCTTGTGTGAGTCTTTGCAGATATATTTTGAGTTTTGGCTTTGAATTTTTATTATATTCCTCACATTACAGAGAAGACGTTAATAAGTGTCTTTTATGGGGGCTGGAGAGCTGGCTCAGCAGTTAAGAGTACTGACCGCTCTTCCAGAAGTGCTGAGTTCAATTCCCAGCAACCACATGGTGGCTCACAACCGTCTGTAATGGGATCTGACGCCCTCTTCTGGTGTGTCTGAAGACAGCTACAGTGTAGCACATAAATAAAATAAATAAATCTTTGAAAATAAATAAATAAGTAGATAAATAAATGAATGAGTGGGTGAGTGAGTGAGTGGGTGGGTGAGTGGGTGAGTGAGTGAGTGGGTGTGTGGGTGAGTGGGTGAGTGAGTGAGTGGGTGTGTGGGTGAGTGGGTGAGTGAGTGAGTGAGTGGGTGGGTAAATGGGTGGGTGAGTGAGTGGGTGAGTGAGTGAGTGAGTGGGTGAGTGAGTGAGTGGGTGTGTGTGTGGGTGTGTGGGTGAGTGAGTGAGTGGGTGAGTGGGTGGGACCCTGCAACGTGGTGCTTCCCGACTAAACTCTTTAAAAATAAAAAGTATGTCTTATGCTGCCTTACCACTGGGCTTCAGCTTGTCAGCAACTTTAACTTTTCAGCTTGTATGGAAACAGGAGATCTTTTTATTTTCAGTCTTAACGTTAATCAGTAGGAAACCCAGTCATCGCTGCCCTGCCTCTGTTCCTACTTCCTTGTCCTCTCCACTGACACGACCGTGTCTCCTCCTCTCACTTGTCTGCTTTTCTTTCGTGGTTGTTTGACATCCAGTGTGAGTTCACTTTGTAGAATGTGTCTTGTTACTGTACTGTCCATCAGGGCCACTTGCCCCTCCCCACTTTTTGAGTTTTATTGGTAGAAAGTTGTACTGTGTTCCATTTCTAGAAACTACCAGACCATTTTTCAAAACAGGTCATTAAAACTCCCTTGGCAAGGTACTGTGTCCAGGCTACACTGGGTGCCTCCATCTGACCCCATCCAGGTGGGTGGGGTCCAATCTGCACTTCCCTCGTCAGGGATGGTGGTGAATGCCTTTCCACTTAACGTTTTTTGAAGACTACGCTTTTTAAATGCTGAGGAAATTCAACTAATTAGGTTTTCTTTTGTGGGTGGTTTGTTTTCTTCTGGTACCTAAGAAATCTTTTCTGTTCTAAGTTTACAAAGGTTCTTTTTTCTCTTTTTTCTTTTTTTTTAAATTGAATATCATCTTCATCGTCTTCATTTACATTGCCATGGTAAAACCTTTCCCATTTTCCTCCCTCCCTAAAGACCCCCAACCCCTCCTCCCTCCCCCTGCCTCCAGGTATATGCCCCTCCACCCTACACACTCCCCACTCCCCCCCCCATTTCCCTTTGTTGGGGCCTCTGTTGAGCCTCTACCTGACCAAGGACCATTCCTCCCACTGATGCCCAACAAGGCCTTCCTCTGCCACATTTTTGACAGGGAGTCTTGCGGTGTCTGGGTGGCCTAAATCATTGTTCTTCCCATGGGGCTATAAGCCCCTTCAGTCTTCTGGACCTCCCTCCAGCTCCTCCATTGGGGACCCCATGCCCAGTCCAGTAGTTGGTTGCTAGCATCTGCCTCTGTATTTGTAAGGTTCTGGCAGGGCCCCTCTGGAGACAACCATTGCATGTTCCTTTTGGTATACACTTCTTGTCATCCTTAGTAGTGTCGGGGTTTGTTGACTGTTTATAGGATGAATCCCCAGGTAGGGCAGTCTCTGGGTGGCCTTTACTTCAGTCTCTGCTACACACACATTGTCTCCCTTATTGCCCTGTGGCTATTTTGTTCCCTTTCTTAGAGGAACCAAAGCACCCTCACTTAAGTTCTCCTTCTTGAGCTTCCTGTGCTGGGTGAATTGTAGCTTGTTTATTTTGAGCTTTTGGACTAACTTCCGCTTATTAGTGCTTGCATACCATGTGTGATCTTTTGTGATTTTCTCTTCTGGAAGTTTTTCTTTTAGATTTTGTCTTTTTACTCATTTTGATTTCCACTACAGCTTTTTTCATACATGCAATGAATTTGGGCGGGGGGTGGGGGGGGAGGTGTTTGTTTAGTTCCATGTGTGGATCTCTCTGAGGATTTATATGAATTTTGATATTATAGAATATAGAGTCTGGCGGTGGTGGCGCACGCCTTTAATCCCAGCACTTGGGAGTCAGAGGCAGGTGGATTTCTGAGTTCGAGGCCAGCCTGGTCTATAGAGTGAGTTCCAGGACAACCAGGGCTACACAGAGAAACCCTGTCTCGAGGAAAAGAAAAAAGAAAAAAAAAGCAGAATATAGAGCTTAACAGCCATAGAGGTTAGCAAATATTTGTGAAATAAGTATGCTAATATATTAAACTAGCCCATATGAAGCTATATTGACAGGTTAAAATTTTCACTTCTTAGTAATTCAGTACAGTAGCCAAATGTGGTTGTGCTCACAGGAGGCTGACAAAAGAACATTACCACGTGTTTGAGGGATAGCGAGATCCTGTCTAAAAGTAAAAACCTAAACAGATATACTAGTAATAATAAGTGGTAAGAGAAGAAAATAAACATTTAACTGCTCCTTAATACTGTTAAGCCAAGTAATTTCCTCCCAGCACTCTATGACACATAACTTTATTTATTTACCAGGAAACTCGAAATTACCCAGAATCCTATCCACAACTGCCAAGGGATGAAACTGTGGAGAATCCTCACCTTCAGAAGCACATTTTGGAATTGGCCTCCATTCTGGATGTTCGAAACATCTTCTTTGAGAATTCTATGGATGACTATTAAAACCCTCTCGTTTAACAGTTTTTCATTTTCCACAGATTTTAAATGGTGCAGTTTTTTAACGTAATGACAGACATAGTGTGTTACTTGGTTTTTATTTTTGGATTTAGGAACCACCATTTTAAAAGCAAACTGAAAAAAAAGTTCAGACTTTTAGGGTAACTTTTAAAGTATAATCTTTCAAGTCTTTTAAAGTCTCAATCTTGAAATTTTTATTTTTTTGGTTTTGACATTAGATACTTACCTCCAACATGTACCCCACATGCCAATAGTTACTCTTGCCACCCTAAGAGGAACATAGTGTTTATTTTTACATAATGAGGACAATCCACAAGTTAAACTTGGACCTTTAAGTGTTTGGATTTGGGAAATACCTAATTTTAGTGGTGAAACTGGCCACTTGGACTATTGAAAATCAAGAGCAGAGACCTTCTGTGGAGTTTCTTTTCACTCCACACTAATAGGTAGGAAAATAAGTTACTCTCTGATGTGCAAACTGATGTCTTAAGATCTCTGAATTTCATTAAATGATATCAAATTTTTGGAACATGTTTAGAATTGGTTCGCATCTGGAAATTAAATTTTAAATTGGAACTTTAAGGTGACAGATATTACTTAGAATGTGAGTACTATTATTATAAGATTTGTTTGCATATTTTATTTGTGGTCTTTGTATGCTAAAAATGCAAAGGAAAATACTTTTAAATATTTCAGCCAAAAATCAAGTCATTGGTTTTTGTCTCCAGTAGGATTTCTGCGCAGACTCTTCATTGATTGGTTTTAAACAGTGTTATGATCGATTCGTTGGTGTACTCACTGCACCGTTTCTAATCTTTTTTCATTTTCAAGTTTCCAAGGCATCGATGGTAGACTGTCAGTGTGAGTTGAGGATAACTGGGTGTTAAGAAAATAAATCGTGAGTTAATTTTGCTTTAACAATTTGGAAGTAAGATATTGAAACTCCCTGTTTTGTTATTTTATATTCATGCACAAGTTGTTTTATTATTTTAAATAGGACTCAGTATGTAATATAAATATTTTTGTATGTTCATCTCCATCTCCTTGAAAATCTCAAAGGTACTAGCTGTGAGGGTTCTTCCATCCTGGCCTCTTTGGGTTGAATGGCATTCAAATTCAGAAATCTGTGAATTGTAAGGTCTTCTGCCTATGTTCATGGTCTACCCCTGACAGTTCCTGGAGAAATGAGTGGTTGTTTTCTGTACTTCTTTCCTGTGTCCCTGAGGAAATTTTTGGCGTGGTATTTTAACCCAGTCCCTCACACTAGAGCATCACCTGGGTATAAGTTGTGGCCACATCTGCTCCAGTGCATTTACTTTGTGAAGTCCAGTTTATGGTTCGGTCAGGGACTTAGGAAGTTTCATTTGCGTTTAAAATTGTTTGTATATTCTTTCAGACAGTATTTTTAAAAGCTTAGAAAAAGGTTAATCTGGAAAGAGCCCTTCCAGACAGAGGTTTTCTTTTTTAAAAGGCCTACTTCCATTTGTTTGCAAATCATGATTTTCCTTTTTTTAACTATCCTACTGGAGTGTAGCAGCAAATGGTCATTAGCTGTCTGGCCTCTGTTCCAGTTCCCTTAAGTACTGACCAACACAACATACTTTCTTTTCCCTGACATCTGAAGTGGCCCTGACCTGTGTCTTATTCTTTTTTGCTAAGCATAAGGACCACTTGTTTGCCAAGCATAAGCAGAAGCAAGAGGTCTGAGGTCTAATCCTGGCTTTTCTAGTCACTAGCATGATGTCCTTTGACAGACATAAATAGCTTTATGGGTCTGTTTTTTAGCACTCTTCCATATAAAATAGAGTGACTCACCTAAGATCCTATTTCTGTCTGTGATTCTACAATTTGCAGTGTTGATTCCAAAAATGTCGATTTCCTCCCCCATTGCTTCCAGAAAAGTTGATTTGTGTGTTATTAGCATTATAACATCCTTCCTATATTGTGTTTGCTAAGATGGTTCAAAACAAACCAAAAACCCCTAGGTCATACTTGACTGTTTTGAGAGTTGCTTAAAATGACTTTCCTGGAGAAATTAGACCTTCCATGGTCAGAAAAATGTGTATGTTAGAGGTCACAGTGTAAAACTAGCTTATAACATGGGTTCTTAAACTAATAGTAATGCAGTTCCTAACTAGTGGTTAAAGATATAAAATGGACCTAAACTGAGGCTGTGGCTTCTTCTTGGTAGAGCATTTAGCTAGTATTCAGAAATCCTGTGTTTGGTCTCCATCACTAGGGAAAAAATATTTTAAAGAAAGAAACAATAGAGTCCATTTTAAGCCGAGTATGGCAATGCATGCCTTTAACCCCAGTGCACAGGAGGCTAAGGCAGGAAGGTGGCAAGGTCGGAGCTAACCTAGATTACATAGCAGAAGTCCACCTCAAAAATAATTGTTAGGAGATCTGGAAGTTTTGGAGAGCAAAACTGTATTAGGAAATTTGAAACTTTAAAAAAAAAACAAACTATGCCTTTAAAAACAAAAACAAACGTGTTACACATACCACATTTTTTTTTAATGGCATGTGAAATGTAAGCAGAGGAGACTTAAAAATCCTTGCCTTGTGGAACAAGGAGGTAGCTTACTTAGTATGAGAATCTTGCCTAGCATGCATATATCCCTCGCTTCCATTCCTGGTACTTAGAGGCATAGGAAGAGTCGGGAGTTCAAGGCCATCCCTAGCTATATAGAGTAAGCTCTAGACCAGCCTGCACTTAGATTTACCTATTTTAAGCACCATTTAATCTTAGAACTTTTAAAAAGCTTAAATAGTAAAACTAAAAAGAGTAAAGCCAAGGGAGCAACATTTTGTACTCAAATTGCACAAATTTCTCTGTAGATTCTGATAAGTTTCTGGTGTCTTAAGAATCACTGTAAACAAACTAGGAAGACTCAGACTGTAAGAAACTGATTATGCACAAAGCAAAGTGAAGCACAACGGGATTTTCTTTCTGTATCCATGTAGTTCTGATACTAAAGCAGTCACCTTTCCTGTCTTACAGAAAGAAAGCTGCAATGTCAGAAGCTACTGGTTATTTGGTTATAGACATACAAACACAAGCCCATCTCAGCCCAGTTGCTCAGGCTTCTTTCTGTAATAAACAGGAGGGAAAATTTTAGAGCTCTATAATCTTAACATAAAAATTAAGATTTTGTTCTGTTTTGGATATTCAAACCAGTCACAGAGTGCTTGCCTGGCATCTGCAGGGCTCTGTGTAAATCCCAGTACAGTGAGTATTCATGCCAGTGAGTCCGCCACCACTAGTATTGTTTATTAATTATAAAATCATATTTTTTTCTTTGATTTTAGGCAGTATATATTCTTTGTATGTAAGTGTTTCCCTCCTAGGAAGTGGTGCTCTCAAAAACTTTCAAAGCACAGAATTTATTGTGCCCTTTATACTTTTTAACAAAGTTAAAATGTTTCACAGTTTGGGAATTGAAGTATAATTTGTTCTTATTTGAGGTTTTTCTGACTCCAGGTCTGGGTTTGTTTTCTCTCCTCTGTCATGTAATAGACTTCCCTTAAATAGGTAATGATACTGAATTTCATTAATGTCAAGGAAGAAGTTCAGATCAGACTTCTGAATCAGACACAGATCCTTCTGTAACATTCTTCTCCAAGTTCAATCTCTGTGTCTGAGAGAAGTTTCAACCTAGTTGAAGAGTCTCAGTTATCTGTGGAGATTTATAATCACCTCAATAACTAGAAAATGTTCTAGACTGGAGAGACATTAAGGTACTAGTGTCTGCATACTTGGCCACTGCCAGAATCATCCATCCACTCTGTGTGAGTGGAAGACTTATATGAAAGTGAATTTGAATGCCTTTAGTCTCCTGGAGATTTGGGAGTGTTTTCTGTTCTCATGTTTATTTGGAGAATTTAAAGAGTGTTTAGGTTGAAGGCTCTTTTTAGAACTTATTTATTTGAAATTCTTATTTTTAATGGCATGTGTATATTTTTGTGATGCTATATGAAATCTCTGTAAACTTTTTGTATATATGTGTACATATTTTTAAATATCTTGGTATGCAGTGATGCAGTGTGTGCATATTATATACCCATACCCATTGTGGGCTGATTTATTTTAGTTCTGTGAGGACATCAGAGTGGCATTGTCCATGCCACTATAATTAGGTTGTGGCTGGATATCCTTCACAAGCCTCAATTTTACGGGGCCTGTGCTGAGATAAAATGGGCTCCTTTGGAGTTGAAATCAAGATATGAAGATACTAAGAGTAGGCTGCATATTCTCAGCTTTAAAGTCATCTACAAACTTCCATGTAAATTGATATATTTGCTAGAAACCTGAAAAACTATGTTTGTGAAACCGAGACACCGGCAGTGTCTTAATCTATTAGTTCCTTATTTTTCTTAGCCCATACTTGAGTGTTAGTACTGAGTAGGACTTTGTGAGGGCTATTGAAAAAAATGACTTTGCTCTCACTTGAAAATAGGAAATGTCTTTTAAGTTGAGGAGATAGCCATGTTTATCATTAAAATATCTGATGCTAAATTTTGATTTCTGAGTTTTTTCCCTTCAGTATGCTCATTCTATAAGTGTCTCTGTGAGGCAGAAGAAGGGACATTAGAAAAAAAAAAAAAAAAGCCAAACCTCAGTGGGCTGGATAGATGGGAACTGGGTTGTTGGTGTGTGTGTGTGTGTATGTGTGTGTGTGTGTGTGTCTGTCTGTCTGTCTGTCTGTCTGTCTGTCTCTACAGCAGCTGTCTGGCTAAGTAAACTTTTCTTGCTGGCATTGCATATCAAAGATAAGTCTATTCATCTGAAAAGTGCTTCTAGCAAATTCAGAGCCTTTACTTTTATTGCTGAGTTCTCTGGGAATACTTTTACTGTACAATTTAACCATACATTCACACACAAAGTAGATTTCTTAATATGAAGTGCCTAAGAGGCTGTAAAATCCTAGGCTTCTAGCTGAGCACGGTGTGTGGGGCAGGGAGGGTGTCTGTCATCCCAGTTCTTACGAAGGGGAGGTAGAAGTCTAAGGCCAGATTCTGGTACGTAGTAAGTTTAGGATTAGCATGGGCCCTGGAAACCCTGGCTCAGACATCCTAACAGATGCTGGGCAGTGGTGGCACATGCCTTTAATCCCAGCACTTGGGAGGCAGAGGCAGGCGAATTTTCTGGTCTACAGAGTGAGTTCCAGGACAGCCAGGGCTATACAGAGAAACTCTGTCTCAAAACACCGGAAAAAAAAAATCATAACAGACTTGGGATGATCATGTTGGAGACAGTAAAATTACAGAAATTATGTATGGTGCCAATTTGTGAATGTCTAGGGTTTGCAGTATATCAGTATTTTTAGTTCATGTGTTTATTTGCATGAATGAAGATAAGGGATGTTTAGACACACTTTGATACATTTACTGAAAAGAATAGTTATATCTACATTGTAAAATATAACTCCAGGGCAACTTTCTACTGTATCCTTCCAAAAACCAAATCTCTCTTATTGTTTCAAAGAAAAAAAAGTCAGTTTAAGTCAGTTTTACCATTTCTAAAATTATTACATTTGCCCCTGCCCCATTGTTAATAAAGCATCCAGCTAGCTATTCATAACACTTTTCAATTGTACTCTTAAAGTTATCTTTTTCCAGAAATACATTAAGATGCATTAGTGTGGGATTTTTTTCTGAGAAATCCTTTCAAAAAATGTTCACAGGCTCTAATATTATTTTAACAACCAAGCCTTTTTGAAGGCGGCAGATCAAATATTATGTTGTTTAAAATTCATAAAACAGGGTCTGGAGAGATGGCTGAGCAGTTAAATAAGAGCACCTCTTTGTGGTTTGCTTCTTTGAGACTGTCTCTTTATGTAGCCCTGGCTGTCCTGGAGCTTGCTATGTAGCACAGGCCGCCCTTGAATTCAGAGATCCTCCTCCCTCCATTTTCTGAGTGCTGAGATTAAAGTCATGTACCACCCACCACACCTGGGCAAGAGGCCTCTTACAGACGACCTGGGTTTAATTCTAGCGCACACATAGCTGCTCACAACCTTCAATTCCAGAGCATCCGATATCTTCTGGCCTCTGTGGGCACTGCATGCATGTGCACTGCCTGCATGTGAGGCATAGGCATATAATACACCTATGTGTTTATTTTCTTTTTAAAAACACAGTATGGTAAAGTTGATGCTGTGCCTGTAACTTGTGTCCCAAACAGTAGCAAAGCTGGTGACTTTGCAGTTCAGTAAAAGATGAGTTTCTGGGAAAGCCAAGCCTTCCCCATATTCCCACGAATGCACACAGTCAACTCCTAGTCTTTCCTGAACACTGGTTACCACATAATTTTTTTAAAAAGTAAGGTGAGTCATCTTCCTCAGACTAGGCCTTCCAAACGTAACTATACTTAAGTCCTATCCTCACTGAGTTCTGAGCACAAGAGTGTAATTTTCAACATGCATTGTATTTAATGGAGAATAATGTATGTGAAGATGGGATCAATCACCTGCTTACAGGAAAGAAATAATGTAGGAGAACATAAAATTATGTACAGATAAATACATTAAATATAACTAATTTGGTACAAGTATTTTCTTTGAAATTTTGAATGTTTTCTTAAGTGAAAATCAGTTTGGAGTTTCATTTTTTACACAACACTGGTAATAACTGTAATACTATTTCATAATTTTAAAATATTTTATTTCTTTTTGTAGTTTTCAAATTTTAAGTTTGCAGACTACTCAAAGCAGTGGTTTTGGGTTTTTTATTGTTGTTTCGTCTGTCATATTGGCAGTACATTCAGTTAAAACACAGTTTTGAGTATATTACATTGCATTTGACAGATTTGCTTACAGGCTCAGTCTGAATTTGGTCACAAAACAATCTACAAATTACAAATATTTTTCCTTCTAAGTGGGCAATTCTAGTCTGTATCCTAAGACAATCATCTTTTTATATGTAGTATTGTTTGTGGCAATATCACTAATTTCAGATTTTACTTTTTTCAGATCCCAGATTTAACTTTTTAAATTTTCATTCTTGTGAAATGAAAATTAATTGGGTTATATATCACTTTCAAATTGAAGGAGGGATTGTGGCGAGGTTTTTTTTTTTTTTATAAGTCTGAAGTGAAAGGAAACTAAATTTTTATACTTTTATATATATCACTTTTTTCCCCTCATTTAAAACCGTCATAAATGTCCATTGGTCCCTGGTTCAAAGTGATTTATAAACATGAGAGTGTGAACCATGAACTTTCAAGATGAAACCCGCATTAATAACCATTATAAAATGTCAAATGATGTTATCCCATTGCCTAGTACACACTTCTAAACCGCAGACATGCCACTGTGTGTTTACAGGATCTCAGCTCCCATCCTCCTTTGCATGCCACTGGTTATTTTTTCCTGGGTTAAAAGTATACAGTGGTGTATTTTAAAGACTTTAGCGGGGGAAAAAACTACCTAAAGTGTTGTAACATAAGTTCTGTTACTGTTTCCTGAGGAATGGGTTTATTTTTTAAGAATTATTATATCATTATTAAATTACATTGTGTGGTTCAGCACAGTAATTTAGAACTTGATTTATGTGGCCACTTGTAGTTGCATAAAAGCATTCTTCTTACCACATAGACCATAATCACTAGTTTTCCAAACTTTTTTTTTTAAATAAGCCTTTCTCTTCAACTGGAGTCCTGTATGTTGTGGGATTCTTAAAATTGAGGCAGGAAGGTCTTACATAGTAAGAAATGCGTAGTAGAGATTACAAGAGAAGACATTTCCCCCAGAAAAGTTACCCTCATTTTGTAGCACCAATATCAGTAGTTGTTGCATTTGTCACTGAATCAGATAAAGTAGTTAGAAGTCATATATTTTTACTTTGCTGTAAACTAATTTTGCTGTAACTAATTTTAGAGAACTTTGTTATCTTCTGGGCAGTTTCCATTTTAAGACTTAGTGTCAATTAGCTTTATATCACTAAAGGTTAAATCAAGGGTTTTGGGTTTGGGGTTTTTGGTTTTTTGTTTTTAAGTTCTGTTGATCTTTTATCCTGAAAATAATGGTGAACTTGTTGTCTACACTATGTTAGGCAGAAATGCACTTGTTGAAATAGCAGAGACTATACTTGACTTTCTAGTAGTGTGAGACACTTTTTTTAAATGTGCTTGTCTGTAACTGAAATGTTATAGAATTGTAACACTGTAGGGATTATAGAGTTATATTTATTAGCTCTCAACAGACTGAAGCACAATTTTCATGTAACAATCCTTATCCAAGTGCTCTCTGTCGTACAAATAAAGCTGATTGCCTATCTAGTTGTTCACAGATCACTATGATCCTTGAGACAGTCTTGTTCATTTGTATTAAAATTTGGGTATTGTGAGTTAATACTTTAAACCTGTCAGCTCTGTTATGCAGTAAATTGTTTAGATTCACAATTTTTATGTTACCTGTCAATTTTGAAAGACTTTACCACAGTGACTAAGGGGAAAATTCAATTGTATCATTTGACTTGAACATTTATATTGTAAAAGTCTTGTCTGTGGTGTTTCTAAATTGCTTAAACCATATATTCTCGTAAGGATTTTAATTTGGTTTTGTTCCTTTCCAGCAGTCATTTTCTACTTTTGTGTGTTACAGTTAACATTTTATAGACCTTAGGAACTGTCAAGTTCTTGAACATTTATTTTCTTGAGTTTTTCACTTAACTCTTGTGTATGTGATTTGTCATAAAGAATGTGAGCCTTTCACTTCTTAACTACATGAATTTCAGAGTAAACACTGTGATTCTACAGAGCAGATTCCATAGGCGTTCCAATATTCTTTACTGTTACACAGTGCCTGTCACTTTGAGGGCACATAGATACTAGGATGGAAAATAAAACGTTGTTGTTTTGATGTTTGTTAAATAAGATTACAGAATGTTTTGGATTTTTTTTTTTTTTTGTGGTCAGTGTAATAAAGAACTTTGCATTGATAAATATTCTCTAGGAATGTGTATACATTCATCCAGTGTGAACTCTTGTAAATGAATTTTGTATCTTGAATCACGTATATATTAAGTGTATCATCAATATAAAAAAAATAAACATTATTTGCGTAAAGTTTTATATACTTCTTTTGTATTGTTAACAACTGTTTCCTTGTTTGGGGTAATACCTTGGGCGCTTCTAGCTGTCTTGAGATAGATTCACACTTATAATTATCTTTTAGATTGAGAATACTGTTTACAAAGTATTTGTTTTCGCCCTGCCTGGTTGCTACTACATCTAGGACAAGAGGAAACTGTAATAGATGGAATCAACAAAACCCTTAAGCTAGTGTTGCTTCTGGGGCAGGACGGAAGTTGCTATAATGTAGAATGCGTGGCTTGAAACTGAGAAATCTTACTTAGGCAGAACAAGGGTAATAAGATTCGAGAAACTTCTTTCAGTTGTATGACACAGGACCCACAGCAATTAGGAAGGAAAGGTGCCCACTGATGTTTTTGGAGCACAGGCTTTTCTGTGGCCCCGAAGCCGGCCCTGGAGTACCGCACGCCACGGGGCTCCTCCCTCTTCAGGGGAGAAGGTGCCGATCGAGGGCGGCCAGGTCGCGGTGCCTCCCGCTGACGTGGCAGTGGCCGGCCTGCACAGGTGGAGGTGCCCGCGCCCTGCAGCCGTTCCAGTCCAACGGCACAAGCACCCCGCTCGCGCGCCACCGGGTTGCACACGGGCGCATGCGCGCACCGAGAACCCAGCCGACGCGCTGCCACTTCCGGCGCGCGGCAAACGTGCGGTTCCGGGTCGGTGCTCTGCTCCTCGGCCTGAGGTGGGGGCCAAGCGCGGAGAGTCCGCGGAGGCGTGGCTGCTCTTAGCAAGTGCACTACTGGAGTCCCTGGACGCAAGTAGGCCTCCCTCTCTCCCATGGCCTCCGGCGCTCTACCGCGAGGTCTGGACCTGATGGACCCCAACCCAGGGGTGGGGGCGGTGCCGGAGTGCTGGGGCGGAGGCTGCCCCCTTGGCCTGGGGGTCTGGAGCTGCCCTGCGCGACCTAAGCCAAGCCATCACTCTTCAGGGGCGCAGTCTCTCTACTGTCAAACAGAGGTTGAGCCCCTCCCTTGGTTGACAGCCCTAGCAGGGCCGCGGCTCCAGAGCTAGCCAGAGGGAGTGGGACCCAAATTGCGGTGACCTGCACCTCTGGACCTTAACCATCTGTCTGAACTTTGCTGTCATTCTAGCAACTTAGTGCGAGTAAGGGCTCAGGGACCAGACCACAAGCCTGACCAGCTGTGAGAATCAGCTGAAAAATAAATATTGTCACTGGGAAGCCTTCAACTAATTCAAGATGTTTTGCTCAGAACTCCTGGGGAGACATGGATGTAGGCACCAATGCTATGAGAAATTCTTTCTGCTTAAAGCTGAAATTCTTAGGCTGATCACTGGGACTGAGGATCATCTCGGTGACAGTAGTACATTAGTGGCAAGGTGCATTTGCCCACTTACTCAGCCCTGCCCCCCTTCTTTTGTCCCGCTCGAGCTGAACATTTTGATCTTGCACTTGAAATATCCAACCCATTTTATCTCTGTTTTCACACAGGGCAGTGACTTTGACCTCCAGACTGTTTTAAATATAGTAGATAAGTCAGGTGAGTACAGTGGTTTACAGATATCGGGGGTAAAGTTTTGAAGGATTTCAAAGGCTTAATGGATAATCTGAAGTGGTAAGGAGTCATCTGTCATCTTACAACAGAGTGTATCCTTCACGAGAAGTGAGAAGTTAAGGTTAAACAGAACAGTAGGAGTTTGCTTTATTTTGTTTCTGAGACAATATCTCACTATGCAGCCCTCTGGCTGACCTGGAGCTGTCTAGACCAGACTTGCCTTGAACTCACAGAGATCCTTCTGCCTCTGCACCACCACACCTGGCCCAGTAATGTTTTATATCCCATTGAAGGAAAGAAATTTTGAATCTCATGTTAAATATCATATGGGAAGAAATTGTGGCTTGATGTAATATTATCAAGCACAAAGAAAAGAATACATTTCCACTCAGGTGTGAAAAGTTAAAGGCTATCTGATGACTAGTTAGTCTGGGTTTCTTGGTCGGTTTTTTCTATGTTGTAACTTTTCCCCTCCTCTAGGAGGAAGCACCTGATTGAAAAACCAGGGATTAAGTTGCATATTTTGTGTCGTTTGACTTAAGGAGAAAAAAAAAAACACTAAATTCTTAGTATATTATTAGAAGAAAGATTTGAAACATTAAGTCATGATTACATGTCGTTGACCTGGAAATTTTACATGCGCCATTGCTAAAACAAAAGGTTGAGGTTTATGAGTCAGCTCTGTGTTCAGACACTAGCCCTAGATACGTAGCCATTCAGTCCTTGGTAGGCTACTCTGCCTCCTTCAGACCGTATGTCCTCATTCATATATGTAAATGAAGCACCTGAGTGGTTTTTAAATGCTTAATAATTATGTTCTTTGTGTGTGTGTGTGTATACATACATATACACTTATATGTATACATACTTATAACTGAATCTGACAGCTATTTAACTTGGAGCTATATCTTTCGTCTGATTTATAGATCCTGTGTTGCCTAAATTCTTTGGCCCACATTTAAGTGGGATGCAGCTAGCTTGGAGGTGTGAATGAATTTCATTCACTGAGAAGTCCAGGGGTTAGTTTCCCCTGAAGGATACCCACACAGAAAAAAATGTTTGCAAAACTAAAGAAGAAAATTGCAGAAGAGACTGCTGTTGCTCAGAGACCAGGCAGCACTACAAGGATCCCACGGTCTGGGAGCAAGGAGTCTGTGGCCTCCATGGGGGCCGACTCGGGAGATGATGTTGTGAGTATCTTCTCTGCCTTTGAAGGTTTGATGGAGTCAGTATACGTTTCCTAAATACTACTGCTAGAAATCTTATCAGTAAAACTGTTTAGATTATTTTGTGCTTTTTCTAGTTTATAGAAAACTCTGCTTTTCTTATTTTTCATTCTTGCTTTGTTATTTTTTTAATCTGTTTTTCTCCTTGTTTTTATCCTTTATATAACTTGTGCGTCTTTTTTGTTTTGGTCTATTAAAATTTACATCTTGTTCTGTGTGATGGTACATACGTTTAATCCCAGCACTTTAGAGGCAGAAGCAGGTGGATCTCTTTAAGTTTGAGGCCAACCTCATCTACAGAGCTAATTCCAGGATAGGCAGGGCTATACAGAAAAACCCGGTCTCAGAAAGAAAGAGAGAGAGAGAAAGAGAGAGAGAGAGAGAGAGAGAGAGAGAGAGAGAGAGAGAGAAGGAAGGAAGGAAGGAAGGAAGGAAGGAAGGAAGGAAGGAAGGAAGGAAAAGAATGAATGTATTATGTACATCTTGTTTTCTCTATCGGCACATAAATTTTACTGTGAATTGTGGTCTTGAATTAGCCAGAGTGCAGATGGGAAATTTTCACTATGGATTCAGCGTCCTGTGTTGTTCATAAAGTGTGTGAGTGTGTGTGTGAGTGTGTGTGTGAGTATATGTGTGTGTGTGTGTGTGTGTGTGTGTGTGGTAAGATTTCACAGTATGCTGCTTTTATCAGGAAAGAGTAATGCTTAAGAATTATACTAAGTTGCCGGCATTGGTGGCGCACGCCTGTAATCCCAGCACTTGGGAGGCAGAGGCAGGCGGATTTCTGAGTTCAAGGCCAGGCTGGTCTACAGAGAGAGTTCCAGGACAGCCAGGGCTACACAAAGAAACCCTGTCTCGAAAGAAAAAATAATAATAATAATAATAATTATACTAAGTTAAATGACTCTTTAAGGGATTTTAGTGCTTGATATATTCTTATATATGAATGTGTATAACATAAAAGCAGCCTTATCCAGCCGGGCGTGGTGGCACATGCCTTTAATCCCAGCACTTGGGAGGCAGAGGCAGGTGGATTTCTGAGTTCGAGGCCAGCCTGGTCTACAGAGTGAGTTTCAGGACAGCCAAGGCTACACAGAGAAACCCTGTCTCGAAAAACAAAAAAAAAAAAAAAAAAGCAGACTTATCTTCCAGGTCTACAAAGAAAGAAAGCATGTAAAGAACAATGTATATGTAAAGTGTAAGTCATGATGCAAATCTAGTGCTCATGTAAGAAGTAGAATGTTAATAATGCTGTTAAAGTCACTTATGTGCTACTTCCAAATTCCCCAGCTGTGCCAGATAGGTAGTAGCCTAAACTTTGTGTTTATCATTTTCTTGCTTTTTAAAATATCTAACCATTTATGTTTGAGTTCATAAATAATTTATTATTTAAAACTGTATTTTTGGGCTTATGAAAGGGTGTGCCATACTCTTCTTGGGTTTACCTTTTTTTTTCTTTAACTCAACATTTTCCCAAAATGCATCTATGTTCCCTGAAGATATGATTCATTTATTTTTACCTTTACTAAAATGCCACCATTTGAAAAGACTGTGTTTTATCTTTCTTCTTCTGGTGATTGACACTTGAATTGTTTCCATGGTCAGCTGAGTCTTCGCTCTTCTTCCTCTACCTGAATCCAGGTCGTATTACATGGTAAAAGCTATTAGGTTATTGGAGTGGAGCAATAAAATTACAAGATAAAGATTATCATTGGCTCCTATAACAAACAGAAAACAGGAGTGGCTATTTGATCTCCTAGCTGAAGAATTTAGTTTTAATGCCGAGTTCTACACCAGGAGGGCCTGTCTGTCATCTACAACTCAGTCATACAGATTGACTTGAATTTAGGGACTGCTTAGCTTTGAGACTTTTCCAGTAACCTATTTGAATTTAAGTAATTACATAGTCTGATTCTCACTCCCTATCTCTGATCGCTTATATCCAACTGAGTATATTTCTCTAAACAGACATCTTTCCTGTGTCATCTCAGATTCAAAATAGACAAATTGGACTCCTTAACTACATCTTTCAACATGCATTTCATCTGCCCAAGTCCTTGAAACAGAAGCCATAAAGACTGTGTAGAATTCGTTTGACTTAGTGCAAAATCAGTCACCAGCCATTTTGGATTCCATTTCCCAGATGTCTGAGACCTCCTCTCTAATCCGTCCGCTAGTGCATCTGTTTGTGTTTCCCTTCTACCCAAGTCACCTTTTTTCCTGGATAAAAGTCGCCAAGCTAGATGCCCTGCCTCCAGTGGCTTTTCCTCAAGATAATCTTAAAAGTAAATCTATTCATGTGTCTTAATGCTTAAAACTGTAATGATGGTTTTGTCATAACTTACCTATCCAACTTGATCTTACTCAACTTTCTTACACCCTATGCTAGATCCACATTTAATTTATTGAACTTCCTGAAACAAACTTTATTGCTTCCTGCCAAGGATTATTTGTCTACCCTATTTACTCTCTCAGATATGCTGCTCTTTCATTCTGTGTTCTTCTGACAGATTCTTGGGCATCCGTCAGAGATTTTCCTCTCATGTTACTTCTAGAAAGCCCCTTGGCCCCTGACCTTTCCACCTGAGTTTGGTGCATATTTTTCTTTCCTCAGTAGTAGCGCCTGTTACTCTAAGTTACTAGTGCTGCCTCACATGACAATTATTCCAACAAAACTAGGAGTTCTGTGAAAGGCAGTAAGGTGAAGCAGCTAACTCACACAGGTCAGTTATAAAGGCCTGGACTTTATTTTCTTTTTCGCTTGAAACATGGTCTCAGTTTGTAGGCTTGATTGACCTCAATCTCAAAGAGATCTCCTTGCCTTGGCTTCTGAGGGCCGGGATTAAAGACAGATGACACCTCACCAAACTAAATTTCATTTCTGGCTGCATTATTACTGTGTGACAGTGGACAGCTTCCTTCCCTTTTCTTTGTTTAGTTCCCATATCTGTGAAGCAGGAATATAAAGTGGACCTATCTTTATTAAATTATATGCCAGGGATCTCTCAAACCATCCCCTAGGCTGGGCGATATGCCGGGAGTGCTCCATGTGGACTTTCTCTGACTGCCATCATCAGTGGAGAGTGGGAAACTGCAACTCCTGCAGTACTGTACACTGTTCCCCAAGAACTGAGCTAGCTGTGACAGTACTTGGAAAATGTCTGCTGAGGAATGCTGTACACATGTGATGCACACACATGCATGCAGGCAAAACACCCATACACCTAGGAAATATGTATTTCCTATAGAAATCCTATAGAACCCTGTTTTTAGTATTTCATAATCGGCCTCTGTTGCTGCTGCTGTTTTAGGAAAGCCTGTTTCACCACTGTTCCTAATGTTTAGCACAATGCTAGCGCCTAGGATATCTCATCCACAGTGATAAAACAACTTGTTCTGTTTGTGTCTCTCATGGTTCACCACTATTGGCATTAGAAAGTAGGACCTTTGAGAGAGGAGGAAGTGAGGAGCCCTGAGTATTTAGGATTAGTGCCCTTATAAAAAAGCTCCAGACATACAGGGTGAAGCAAAAAGTTTCCCATCCATGAACTAAAAAGTGAGCCCTTACCAAACACTAAACTGCCTGGGTGCTGATCTTAGTGTTCTCAAACTGCAGAACTAAGAAGTCTTTTTTTTTTTTTTTTGGTTTTTCGAGACAGGGTTTCTCTGTGTAGCTCTGGCTGTCCTGGAACTCTCTCTCTGTAGACCAGGCTGGCCTCGAACTCAGAAATCCGCCTGCCTTTCCTCCCAAGTGCTGGGATTAAAGGCATGCGCCACCTCCGCCTGGCTAAGAAGTCCATTTCTGTCATCTAAGCTACCTATGTCATCTGTTATAGAAGTGTGAACAGAGAAGACACTCGGAGAAGATGGTGTGTAATAGACGTCTGTGTGGCAGCTTCTGCTCTGGGGACAGACAAGGCTGCTTTATGTGCTCCTCATCCATGTCACTGTCACAGTTCGCATGAGGGAGACAGTGTACGGGGCAGTTGGGTCATCAGACCAGAGTCTTGCAGCTAAAAAGAGATAACCTGGGGCTTGAACCCAGGTGCTATGACTCCACACACTATTTTACTGTCCTTGACACTGATCCTGAAAGGGGTAATCTCACTGGAAGAGACTTTACTAACATTCTGGAGGCCCTACATTCAATCCCCAGTACAGAATCTTTTTATAAGCCCTAGGTTTCTAGGTTTACTCAGTACCAGACAGACAAAAGAAACTGGCTCCTGGTCAAGATTGAATGGCAAGTACCTGAACAGTTCAATAAATGTTTAAAATGGTTTGGAAATTGTTCATCCACCCATAAAAACATCCTGGAGATAAACTGTAAAAACAGTATGAAAGATGAGGTATTATTAATATTATTTTCAGTTTTGTTATGGTAACAGAATTCTGCCTAAGTAGAAAAATACCGTTCTTTAGAAATGTATATTAGAGTTCAAAATAAAAGGTCCTAATGTCTGTTATTTGAACCTCATCAAAATACGAATTGAAGAAGCAAATGTGAGAAAAGCATTTGAGGGGCAAATGGGAAGTGATTGCTAGGCCACTCTCCCTATGTTGATGGAGTTTTGAAAACTTATAGAAAAGCCAAAGATTAGGGTGTCATCTGGTCAGGGTGGCATACCTATAATCTGAGTGTCTGGGAGACTAAGAAGGAAAGGCTTCAGTTTAAGGCCAGACTGGACCACATAGGAAAACACTGTCTAAAATTTTTTTAAAAAGGTAAAAAGATTTTCTTTTAGTATTTTAAATTTTGTTTGCCTGCCCCCACATGTGTGTGTGTGTGTGTGATGTGCATTAAGTATATATATATATATATATATATATATATATATATATATATATATGCAGGTATACTTAACTGTGCAGGCATATGTGGAGGCTAGAGGTCAGCTTTGGGAATCTTCCTCAGTTGATTCCTACCATTTTATTTTATTTTATATTTTATTTTTTATTTTATTTTATTTTATTTATTTTATTTTATTTTATTTGGGTTGTGAGTGTTTGTGGGTGCATGTGGGTGCCTAGGTGCACACACATGCAAAGGCGAAGAGAACATGGTTTATCTTCCTCTTGCTCCCTGACTTCTTTCAAAATGGGTCTCTCACTCAGTAAGAAGGTCTTTTGAGCTATGCAGGCTGGTAAGGAGCTCTTGTAATCCACTTGTCCTCCCCTGTCATTGGGGTTCAGGTACATGCAGGCATGTTTCATATTTTTTTTCTAGGTGCTTAGAAATTCAGCTCAGGTCCTCATGCTCGCCTAGCCAGCACTCTTACCCACTGAGCCTGGAGCTCACCATTTTGCTATGGTATATGCCTGTCTTCTCTCCCACATAGTACAGGGGTTACGGGAATGTACCACCATACCTGGCAGACCCAAACTTACGTCTTTCTATAGCAGGTACTTTATCCACTGAGCCACCTCCCCAGCCCCTATTTCAAATATATATATATATTGTAAGTAGCTTACAAATAAGTAATCTTCCTTATAGCATTGTCCTACATGCTTAGTTTGTTTTACTCATCCCACCCCACTCTCCTTTCCTTCATCTCATTGTTCTTCATCAGAAGTAATAGTAGAAATGAAAAGAAAGGAGTCTGGATATCCAAACTGGAGAGATGGCTTATTGGTAAAGGCACTTGCTGCAGGCCTCATTACTTAAGTTTGATCCCTAGGACTCCTGTGATAGGTGAGAACCAACTCCTGCAAATGTCCTCTGACCTCCACACAAATGTACATACATATACATAAACAAATAGATGCAAAAAAAATTGAGGAAAAAAAGATTAGAATATCAGCTGGGCATGGTGGCATATTCCTGTAATTCCAGAGTTCAGAAAGCCAAGGCAGTAATACAACCAAGTTCAAAGCTAGCCTGAACTACAAAATGAGACTTTGTCTCAAAACCAAAATGAAGCCTCTCCCCCTCCCCAAAGTAAACTATGTCTTAGCAGTAACAGATGATATCCAAAGTAGTAATAGAATGCATAGACTTTTAAGTTTTGAGGCTTTTTGTATAATCAAGGCTATCTTCTAACTGAAAGAGATATGCCACCTCTGCTTCCTGACCTGGTGTTAAGGCCTTTGTCACCATGCCTGGCTTTCCATAAGTACGTTTGTTTGTTTGGTTGGTTGGTTGGTTGGTTGGTTGGTTATTTTTGAGACAGTCTGACTGTCCTGGCTGTCCTAGAACAGCCTGTGAAGACCAGGCTAGCCTTAAACTCAAACATTCACCTGCCTCTACCTTCCAGTGCTAGAATTAAAGGTGTGCACCACTACACACAACTTTCCACCAGTTTTAAAATAATTGACTGTTGGAGCTGGAGAGATGGCTCAGTGGTTAAGAGCACAGTGCTCAGTGGTTAAGAGCACTGACTGTTCTTCTGAAGGTCCTGAGTTCAAATCCCAGCAACCACATGGTGGCTCACAACCATCTATAACGAGATCTGACTCCCTCTTCTGGAGTGTCTGAAGACAGCTATAGTGCACTTACATATAATTAATTAATTAATTAGTTAATTAATTAAAAATAGACTGTTGGGGCAGACAGTAGATGCCTATTCATATATTGAACTATTGAGTGCATGTTTTCTGTGAATATCTGACACATTTTAGAGGATTAATAACTTTTTGTTTTGTAAATGAGGATACTGAAGCTTTATCAATACAGGATGAAGTCTTAGCCATGCACAAGACTGTATGGTTCTTTGTTAAAGACCCCACCCCCTTTATTCCAGGAACTTAATCTTTAAAAGACAAAGTGATTTCTTTTTTTGTATTATATTCTTGGTGTAATATGATCATAAGGAACTTATTTATTCTATACTATTAAAGGACTGCATTTATTATAGTAGCTTACACAGCATAGACTTACGTGACATGTGCCTGTGTGACAGCACCTATGACTTTCATGTCACTCAGGAAGGTAGTGTCACTTCCACTTTACAGGTGGAAGAGAATGGCCTCCTTAGGAAGGCTTTAGTGATTTAGTCAACTGAAAGGTAATAACTATAAAGAAGAGGTGTTGCTTTTCTAGCTAGTGCTGGCTCACAGAGCTAGAGACCCACATAACCTGTTCTTCCCTTTCATCTATCCCAACAGGCTTCTGATGGAAGCAGCTCCAGAGAAGATCTCTCATCCCAACTTTTGAGAAGAAATGAACAGATACGGAAGTTAGAGGCCAGACTTTCTGGTATGTGTTAAGAAGCCATAAACAGCAGACATAGGCCAGGTGTCCCTCCCCTGCTATGAGCCTGCTTTATAGGGTAACTCCATAGTAACTTCCACATAACATCTGATCTCCTAGTCAGAAAGTTTATTTCTTAAAAGCATCTATTTTTCTGCTGCTGAAGTTTATAGCCACAGTTATAAAAAGTGTTTAAAATTCATAGAAAGGATAGTATGGTGCTGCAGGCCTTTGATAATAGTGCTTAGGGAGGCAGGAAGATTGTAAATATAAGGTCAGCCTAGGCTACATAGCAAAATGCTGGGGGGTGGGGGAAGTCAGAGAGAGAGTTCAGAGGGTCGGTGGACCAGCTGCCAAGACCGACAACTGAGTATGATCCCTAGGACCCAAATGGAGGGGAGGACCACCTCCTAAAAGTTTTCCTCTAATGCATGCATGTGCACAGAAAGTTAAAACAAAACAAAACATGAAGTTTGAAGGCTTTTTTTTTTTAACAATGAGAAAAAAAAAATGTATGTAGAATAGATTTTGCCATGTTCCGCCATTAGCATAGCTTACTTTCAGGTACAAAATTATAGGGACAACGACGACGACGACGACGATCTACAGGATAGGGAATGATCGGCAGATGTTGAATCCATGTGCCACAGCTAAGCTTGGGTGCTGGGTTGCTACTTAGGGTTGCTCACATCACCCATGTGACTTGCTCCAAGTCTTGAGGCCACATTTTACTGGTTTTCCTAACTTTATTACCTGCTTCTTTAGGAAGTGTAATAAGAATTATTATTACAGTAGTTAGTTACAGTAGAATTATTACAGTCACTTAGTTACAGTAGAACAGTGACTAAGACAGAGGTGTAATAAGAATTCTACTGTAAGCCGGGCGTGGTGGCGCATGCCTTTAATCCCAGCACTTAGGAGGCAGAGGCAGGTGGATTTCTGAGTTCGAGGCCAGCCTGGTCTACAGAGTGAGTTCCAGGACAGCCAGGGCTACACAGAGAAACCCTGTCTCGAAAAACCAAAAAAAAAAAAAAAAAAAAAAAGAATTCTACTGTAACTAACTACTGGAATAATAATTCTTATTACACCTCTGTCTTAGTCACTGTTCTACTGTTGCTATGAAGAACAGCATGACCAAGGTAGCTCTTAAAAAAGAAAGCATTTAATTACTATCCTGATGTGAAAGCAGAAGGAGACATTGGGCCTGTCGTGGGCTTTTGGACCTCAAAGAACACACCCAGTGAGTAACCCAGTCCCAACAACTAGGTCACACCTGCTCAGACAAGGCCATGCCTCCTGATCCCTCTAAAACAGGACCACTCCTTGGCGACTAAGCATTCAAATATATGAGCCTGTGGGGACCATTCTTACTCAGTTCTTATTCTATTCACTTTACTATTTACAGAGCTGCCATTATATCCTTTATCCAAACAAGGTGTGTTCATACTAGAGTTGTGAGTTTTTATGGTTTTTTTTTTTTTTTTTGACAATGGACATATTTTGATAGCTTCATCCTGTGAAGTATTCACACTATTGTTAATCATTTTTTCTTCAGGTTCAGCTTCTTGGGGTCAACAAGATAAGGCACACAGGTAGTGAGTGGTAAAGCTGGGATCCACACTAAAAGTCAGACCTAGCTCCACAGAGTCTACTTAAAGTCAGTCGTTAGTATCTGGTACACCTTTCCATAAGGTTGGTTGTACTATCTTGATACCTGTAAACAACACTAGTAACAGAAGTGAAATAACTATTCCTTAATGTTGGAAAGGTTTGTAGTGTTAGTAAGTGCTTTTTCCAATATAGAGAGGAGAATGGTTGACCTTGACATTTCTCAGACCACTTAACATCTTAGGAATTGTCATTGGCTTTGTATGAGTAATAACAATAGCAGCTATGTTTTACTCATTGCTGTGTGCCAAGCACTTAATGTATATATTACTTTAATGCTTCCTTTGAAATTAGGTAATTAGGCCCAATGTGTAATTAGGCAGTTTAATCCCAGCACTCTGGAGGCAGAGGCAGGTGGATCTCTGAGTTTGAAGTCAGCCTGGTTTACAGAGGAAGTTCCAGGACTACACAGAGAAACCATGTCTCTGAAAAAGAGAGAGAAGCCAGGCAGTGGTGGCGCACGCCTGTAATCCCAGCACTCTGGGAGGCAAAGGCAAGTAGATTTCTGAGTTTGAGGCCAGCCTGGTCTACAGAGTGAGTTCCAGGACAGCCAGGGCTACACAGAGAAACCCTGTCTCAAAAAACCAAAAGAGAGAGAGAGAGAGAGAGAGAGAGAGAGAGAGAGAGAGAGAGAAAGAGAAAGAGAAAGAGAAAGAGAAAGAGAAAGAGAGAAAGAAATAGATATTATTAATACCAACTAATATATGAAACTAATATTCCGGATCAGCAATTTACTTAAGATTCTTAGCTAAGAACTGACAAAGTTGAGATTTGAACTACTCTCTACTTTTATATTATACCAAACAGTTTTCTTTGGCACCTCTTTCAACTTTGAGGTGACCTATGTCACTCAGTTCCTGTATAGAAAGGGAGCACCTACACCAGTCTAGAGATTGAGCACTTAGCATAGAAGGCAGTTCTATGCTAAGGTGTTTGCTGTTTACCTAACTACTGCTGTTCACTTTTATGGTTGCAAGTGAGCTTTTAGTGATTACCCTTGATCTTCCATACTGCTGCTAAAGGCTACAGGGAATGAGAACTGTGTTAGTCACCGTTCTGTTGCTATGGAGAGAGACCATGACCAAAGCAACTATTAGAAAAGAAAACATTTAACTGGGGGCTTCCTTACAGTTCAAGAAATTAAGTCCATTATTGTCGTAGCTGGGAGTATGGCAGCATGCAGCAGTCACTGGAGCAGGAGCCAAGAGCTACCTCCTGATCCACAGGCAGAGACACAGACAGACTGGTCCATGTAGCTTTTGAAACCTCAGGCCCACCCTTGTGATATACTTCCAAAAAGGCCCTACCTCCTAATCCTTGTAATCCTTTCAAATAGTTTCACTCCCTGATGACAAAGCTTCAAATATAGTGTCTGTGGAAGCCATTCTTATTCAAACCCCCAAAGGAACACTGAGCCTTAGAACAGATACATTGAAATGATGGTGGGTTTTTCATAACAAGGCTTTTCTGATGACCAGGCCTAGCCTAATTGTTCTCTGTCAAGGCTAAACAAATCTACCCGTTTGTACTCACTGTTTATACCATGGAAAGTCTGTACTATTCCTGTTTGCTTGTGTCATTCATTGTTAATGGGAAGCTTTCTACCTAGCTTTTCTTAACAGGACTGGTTTTCAGGTTAAGAAAATCATCATCATTTTCATTCATTTTTTTGTTTGTTTAATTAACTTCCTTTCCTGATGTTTGTCCACTCCTGGTATGTGCATCACCCTCCTCACCCAAGACTATGCTGAGCAGGTCCGAAACTTGCAGAAGATAAAAGAGAAGCTTGAAATTGCATTAGAAAAACACCAGGATTGTACGTATTTTTTTTCTGCTTTCTTCAATCTTTTCAGACTTTAGCTTTTTAAATGAATTAGTATATTATTACATGTACTCATCAGAACTCATATCTCTATTTTATACTGTTCCTAATGAGATTGATGTGACATTTGACTGAAAGTTATCAAGTATAAGCATATTTGTGTTGCTTTGTAGGCATACTACTTAAGAGGAGGTCACTCTGTACTCATTTCTATCTAGTTGATCCACTTACAGGTTGCCCTTAGGTTTTAGTACAATCTAGTACCTGGCCTTGGGTCTAACCTAGGAGAATATTTTCAACATAGTTTCATTACTGTTATATTGACTGTGGGGAAGCTCTGACATCACTATACCAACAATAAAATGGACATACATTTTGTTAAATTACCCTAACCGATCCCAACTCATGTATTCCTTGGGTATTATCATCCAAGAAAGGTGCTGCAGGAAGTCAGAAGAAAACTAAAGAAAGCTTTTGTTTTGTCGCTCTTGTTACTGGCTTTGATTTTTAGCTTGTTTTTCACTTCTGATGAGAAGGTATTAGCTGTTGCTTCACCGCAGCTTTGGTGTTTTTTGCCCACCTACCTTAAGTGTTTGTCATGATTCCATTCAAAAAGCTACCGTTTGATGTCTTTACTATACAGAAAGCAAAAGTAAGGACTCAGACTCTTACCAGGGCAAAAAAGGCTGTAGAACTTGAGTACTTCACAGTGTCATAATCCATTTCTGTGACCTTGCTTGTTTCATTTAGTGACATTTGTGAACTACTCATATGAACTGTTCGTCATGCTGTTTCTAAAGTATTTCCATGTCTCAAATAGAGCCTCTTTGTTAACAGCTTCCATGCGGAAATTTCAAGAACAGAATGAAACATTCCAAGCCAACAGAGCCAAAATGGCAGAAGGACTGGCTTTGGCATTAGCCAGGAAGGACCAGGTATTTAACTGTGGTGCTGCCCCAGGCTCAGAAAGACTCCACCTAGAGACCCAGCTTAAAGATCATGACACAGACCTCATGAAAGTCTGCATGACCTAGAAGGAAAGGAGTGCATATAAGTTCTTTAAGTATTCATTTGGCCTTTTCTTATGAAATCAAACTTAATCATGAAATGTGTCCAGAATGTGAGAATTATTCTCTCTGTGTATCTTTGTAAAATAGAAACAGAAAGTAGTGTATCCATAATCTACTAGTGAGTCTACAAAAAAGCTCTCACCCTCTAAAAAGTTGTCCCCAACCCTATACCCCAAGCACCTACCTCTTCCAGTATAACTACTGGAACTTACTCACAGTAGTTCACATAGCCCTTCTGACCCTTTCTGGAAAATAAAGTATAGACAGAAGGTATAGACAGAACTCTTGATCCCCATAGAAACAGCTACTGCAAGGTGCTACATGAATGGCAACAAAGGAAAAATAAGCCAAGTGTGGTGCATGTTCATAATCTCAACGCTTGGGTTGATACAGGAGGATCAGGTTTTCAAGGCCAGCCTGCTCTGTTTGAAATCCTGTCTCCAGAAAAGGGGCGGGGGGATAAATTAATTAACATAAAACAAAAAATGTAAAAGGAAAAATAATATTACAGTAATATGGGATATGTTATATCTGATATAGCCAGTACTGTTTTAAATTAGGGTAAGCATCAGTGTTTCATAGTGATAATCTTGTAGATAAGTGGTTAGCTTGTTTTAAAGTATAAATATATAAGCATCATCTACTAGTACTCAATAGATAACTATGGTATGTGAATGTATATAAATAAGAGGAAAAAAAGCAGTCAAAAAGTAGTATATTGTTTTATAGCTTTCACTATTGGCCCTTTTGTACCAGTGTTATTTCAAATCCTTGAATTCTGTTTTGTGGATGAGGAGTCTAATATCCCCTCTCCTTTGTCATACACCAGAGGCCATAACACAGATTAGAAAATTAAGCAAGAGAGCAGACAGTTGCCAAGTACTCTTCTTGCTCTTACTTCCCAAGACCTTAAGTGAATTGATGTCTAAACATCAGCCATGTGACCCAGCTCAGTAGCTTCTAGCTGCCCACTCTCAGGAAGGAATAGCAGTGTTCCTGGGAGACGCAGAAGAGCGGCAGAGCTTAAGTGTCCTACTGAGCAGGCACCTGCAGGCTGTATTGTGTTCTAGAATTATATGTAAATTCATTTTCCTTTTTTTTTTAAGGACATTTAGCTTAATATTGAACTAATTCTATAGGTATTTTTTGTTGGTCCATGTCATTGTGTGTCATTCCTTTTGTGTTGTTGATTGATGACTTTTAGGGACAAGTTGTTTTCTGAAAGTCTTAGTATTACAGATTCTCCTCCCTGGAGAGCTCACTTCTCCTTTTGTTTTAGGAATGGTCAGAAAAGATGGAACAGCTTGAAAAGGTCAGTCATTTTTGTTTTATGCATGCAGGCATCATCTGTGGGGTTTAGGAACTATTTTCTCTAGCCAGCACTAGTTGGTAAAGGCCCATAATCCCAGCTACTCAGTAGACTGAAGCAAGGGGATTGCAAGGTCAAGGCCTGCCCTGGCTTTGACCAGAGTGAGTTCAAAACCAGCACTAACAACTTTTTAAGATTCTATTCTTTTTTTAAATCACTTGTTAAATTCTTACGTGTTATTTTTGTCTGTGTGACTCTATGCCACATGTGTAACACATGGAGGCCAGAGCATTGGACCCCTTGGGTCTAGAGTCACACAGCTGCTGGCTTAGTTCCCAGGTGCTGGAAACTTTTCTGGGATAGCAATAAATTCTCTTCCCTACTGAGCTAGCCACCTCAACGTTCTTTTAAAGTCAGAAGTGGGAACTGGCAAGGAGGTTCCATGTGTAGAGGGACTTGCTGCCAAGCCCGATGCCTGTGTTCAGTCTCCAGAACCCACATGGTGGGAGGAGAGAACCATCACCCACAAGTTGTTCTTTGATCTACACATATATACCATGGTACACACAAGTCCATGTTCACATAAACATACACACACAAATTATAAACACTAATAAAAATCTCATATTGTGCCAAAATGAGACTGTTCTCCCCAGTACCCAGTTTACAGTACGACTGTGGCAGTCCTCGAAGCAGGACACTAGGTGACTGGAATGGCGTCAGTTGCCTGCTTCTTCTTCCTCCTGAATGGGCATGCCGGGTATCCTTCGCTGGCTCTTCCTGTTGTACTCTCTACCCTCGTCCGTTTCCTTATTTACCCAAGGCCAATGGCTGCTGCATAACTGGGCTCAGTGTCCTCAGGCTTTGAGTGGCCATGGGAACAGGAAGAATGGTGGTAGAGTATAATCCACGGCTATTCCGCAACTTCGTCCACACGGTGTTCCTTGGATTTCCTTAATCCTGTGACCCAAACAATTAAGCTTCCGTTGGACTACTGGTTCAGATGGACACTTTGAGATGGTTTTTCTTACAATCTCTCCCTCTTTTTAGTACCCTTTGCTTCACAGGTAAATTGGTTCTGCTACTTGTTTGGTTGTAGGCCCTGATCAACCCTATAGTCATTGGGAATTCTGCCTGACAAAACTAGGGGAACCAGAACATTGCTCAAGGTTTAGGACTGCAGAGCTAGGAGAGCCTCTTGGCTAAACAAAGATGATATCCTAGGACCGTTGCTCAACGGGCTGCATAGGCAGCTAGTTGCTACATAGCAAAGCCTGTCTCAATGTCTAGGGGCTGGAGAAATGGAGGAAGGCACTGTGGCGAAGTCTGGTGACTTGAGTTTGATCCCTGGAACCCATAAGTTATCATCTGACCTCTACACATGTATTGTGGCAAGTGTGTGTGTGTGTTTACAATCATGCAGTATAAAAACTAATTTTAAAAGTTCTGCTTATACAAGATTTCTAATACTTGGGTTGCCTAAGTTGGTGTCTTCTTCTCACAGGATAAAAGGTTTCTAACATCTCAGTTGCAAGAAGTAAAGAACCAGAGTTTGAGCCTTTTTCAAAAAAGAGATGAGATTGATGAGCTAGAGGGGTTCCAACAGCAGGAGATCAGCAAAGTAAAGCACATGGTAAGTGTTCCTGTTTCAGAAGTTCAGTAATGGTACCAATGAGCAGTGAGCCTTTACGCCTCAGGAGATCATCACTGGCAAGACTGTAAACACCCTCATCGTCTTGGTTATTAACCACATTGAAATGCTTTCAGGTTTATTAAACGTAGAAAAGTTCTATTTGAAATGTATCTTTTTTTACATTTTTTTTTTAAGGACTACACATTCAGCCCAGTTCTCATCCCACAAAAATGCCATTCTCTTTTTTCATCCTGTGTGGTGTATGTGTTTGAGAGAAAGAGAGAGACAGAGATGGAGATGGAGGGGCAGGGGGAGGCAAGCATATGCCACAGCTTGTGTGAGGTCAGAGGACAACTTTCAGGAATCCATTCTCTCCTTGCAGCATGGAGTCCAGGGACTGAATTGAGGTAGTAAAGCTTGTGAGGCAAGTTCCTTTACCCACGGAGCCACCTCAGTGCGCTGACTGTCTGTTTAAAGTATGTTTCTTAGCGGTGGGACATTATGTCTTCTTATCAGCTTTTAAAAAAAGAAGAATGCTTGGGCAAGATGGAGCAAGAACTGGATGCACGAACCAGGGAGCTTAATCGTACTCAGGAGGAGTTGGTGGCTTCTCATCAGCTGTCATCTGACTTAAGCCAGCGACTAGAAGAATTGCAGAGACACTGCTCAGCGCTGGAAGAGCAGAGGTTCTTGCTTGGTCTGTGGGGCCCTTGGGAGAGGTGTTGGTGTAGCTTGCTAAGGCCCACCCACATGTCCCCATTGCTCACCACAGCTGTTTATCTCAGTGCTGGCAAAGGCTTCTGGGTCTGTCCTTACATGCCCCGGCCTCAGGCCCTCTACTCCACACAGCACCGACTCCCTCCCTCCCCTGCGTAGGCACAGGTTTATTCTAGTCCTACTAAGCAATACAATCTGATTTCAGTTGTAAAATTATTGAATACTCAATATATCAATATATTGAATACTCAATATAATCAGATATAATTCATTGCTTAGACCTGGTGGTCTTCAAGCCAAGGAGCCTTTCACAGAGATAAACTTAGTGTGGCTGTAATAACACTTGCAGCCTGAAATATAAGGAGTCGTGTGCATTCTTCCTTTGGAGAGTAATAGAGGAAATATCAAAATTTGCTCATTGTCTGCTTTCTTTTAATGAAGAGATCACTTGAAAGCTTCAAAAGCAGGTGCAGAACATAAGATTGTAGTCCTGGAACAAAAGGAACAAGAGCTCCAGGCGGCCACCCAGCAGCTTTCCATTGACCTACAGAAGGTAAAGTCAGAGCATGGACAGGGACGTCCTCCTGGGTCCCGCAGGCCTACTTCCTGCCCTAGCCAAATGTACTCATGGGGACAGCTACTCAGTTCCCCAGGCTGCTGAGCAGAAGGCGTGGTGTTTCCAGATGTGGTGGTGCGCACCTGTAGTCTAGGAACTTTAGGTGCTGGGGCAGGTTTAGGCATTTGAAATTGGTTTTGAAAACAATGTAAGACCTCCATTTCTTTTCTTTTCTTTTAAAGAAGTGGATTTTAATTGGTAAAGGGGGTAAAGAAAACAGTGTCCTAATAGGAATTCTAAAAACAGTATTTATTTATTTTGGTTTTGATTGGCAGTCTGAATTGCTTAGGGTGGTCTAGAACTTAGAGTTATCTAACCTCAGTCTCCCAAGTAGCTAAGATTAAAAGCCTGTGCCACTGTACCCATATAAAACAAAGCATGTCATTTGTTTGTTCTAACCATGTCTTATGGGCCTGGGAGTTTAGTGTAACTGTAGATCATGGGCTTACTATAAGGCCCTCAGTTCAGTCCCTAACACCATAAAGAAAAATATTATGTCTTTTTGGTTTTTTTCGAGACAGGGTTTCTCTGTATAGCCCTGGCTGTCCTGGAACTCACTCTGTAGACCAGGCTGGCTTTGAACTCAGAAATCCGCCTGCCTCTGCCTCCCAGATTGCTGGTCTTACAGGCGTGCACCACCACCGACCGGCTAAAATATTATGTCTTAAAGTACTACATAATGAGGCTGGAGAGATGACTCAGAGGTTAAGACTCTTCTTCCAGAGGTCCTGAGTTCAGTTCCCAACAACCACATGGTGGCTCACAACCATCTGTGATAGGATCTGATGCCCTCTTCTGGTGTGTCTGAAGACAGCTATAGTATACTCATACATAAAATAAATCTTAAAAAAAAAAAAAAAAAAAAGTACTACATAATAGACCTTGAGTAGAAAAAGTCACTGACATGCCCAGAATATTTCTCAGTCTTACATTGTTTTTATTTTTGTTTCTCATTTGGTTGAAAGAAATTTATTGCTCAGTATAAAGAAAACTGTAGTCCTGTGCTAAATTCTGAGAATAGATAGATGAACAATAATAACTGAGAATAAAAGAGTGTTGTGTTTTGTGTATGTGTGTAGATTAGTGTAGATTAGACGTCAACCCACAATAGTCAGTTCTATCTTTCCACTGGGTAGGTCCTAAGAATCAAACTAGGTCTATGGCTTATTGGCATGTGCTTTAACCTGCTAAGCCATATCATCGGCCCTGAAGGATTATTCTATTCATTTCCATTTTTTCATTTTATAATGAAAAAATATATGAGAGAGAGAGACAGAGACATAGATATGGTTTATTTGTGTGTTTTATGTATATGAGTGTTTTGTCTCCATGTACATTTGTACACCAGAAGAGAGTATCAGATCCCCCATCCCATTACAGATGGTTATGAGCCACCATGTGGTTGCTGGGAATGAACTCAGGACCTCTGGAAGAGCAGTCAGTGCTTGTAACTGCTGAGCCATCTCTCCAGCCCCATCCAATGTATATTGATCATAGTCTTCCCCTCCCTCAACTCTTCACAGATGGTCCCTATCCCTCCCTACCTGCCCAACTCTATGTTCTTTCTCTCTCTGTTTTTCTTTTTTTTTTTTTTTCTTTTTTTTGGTTTTTTCGACACAGGGTTTCTCTGTGTAGCCCTGGCTGTCCTGGAACTCACTCTGTAGACCAGGCTGGCCTCGAACTCAGAAATCTGCCTGCCTCTGCCTCCCAAGTGCTGGGATTACAGGCGTGTGCTACCACCGCCCGGTTCTCTCTGTTTTTCTGTTAGTAGTTATTTACAGTTTTATCTGGTATAAGAATCAAGATTTACTCTTATTTTTTTAGAGGTTGCTCCTTGTAAACATTCTTCATGTCCATTAGGATAAACTAAACATCCATATTTCTTAAGTAACTCATGCCTTACTATAAAAATGTGCAGCAAATCCAGATCCAAAATACACTATCCTAGTAGCCAGCAGTTCCTTTTATCTTCCATGGAAAATGGCAAATTCTTCCCTGGGGTCTACTCATAGTGGCTCTGCTGGAAACTCCTCAAGGGATACAGAGATGGACGTACGGTGGAAGAAATGGCCTCCTCCTTTCCCTTTTTTTTATTTTTTTAATTTTTATTTACTTTTTTTCCCTTTTCTTTTCTTTTCTTTTTTTTTTTTCCAAGACAGGCTTTCTCTGTGTAGTCCTGGCTGTCCTGGAACTCACTGTGTAGACCAGGCTGGCCTCGAACTCAGAAATCCGCCTGCCTCTGCCTCCCAAGTACTGGGATTAAAGGCGTGCGCCACCACCGCCGCCCGGCTTTTTTTTTTTTTTTTTTTTTTCTTTTTTTTTTTTTTTTTTAAAGATTTGTTTGCCTGGCGGTGGGTGGTGGTGCACGCCTTTCATCCCAGCACTCTGGGAGGCAGAGGCAGGCGGATTTCTGAGTTCGAGGCCAGCCTGGTCTACAGAGTGAGTTCCAGGACAGCCAGGGCTATACAGAGAAACCCTGTCTCGAAAAAACCAAATCCAAAAAAAAAAAAAGAATTGTTTATTCAAACTAGGTTGTACAACTCGTTGGTATGTGCCTTAACCTACTGAGCCATATCATTCATATATACTGTAGCTGTCTTCAGACACACCAGAAGAGGGCATCAAATCCCATAGCAGATGGTTATGAGCCACCATGTAGTTACTGGGAATTGAACTCAGGACCTCTGGAAGAGCAGTCGGTGCTGGTAACCACTGAGCCATCTCTCCAGCCCCCTAATTTTTATTCATATATGCATTTGTGTATGTGTTCATGAGCTTGTGTCATTGCGTACATGTGGAGGTCAGAGGACAACCTTCAGGAATTCCTTCTTTCCTTCTACCATGTGGGTCCCAGGGATTGAATTCAGGCCGGGAGGCTTCGCAGCAGATGCCTTTAACCCACTAAGCCATCCCGCTGGCCCATGGTGGTAGCATTGCTGAGAGCAATGGTAAGTGGAGGTTGGACACACCTGAGAAATGCTGAGGGACTAACAGAATTGGACATCTTTGTTCCCGGCTTGAGTATCTGAATTGCTGATACTCCCAGTCAGTACTTAGAGAGCATTGCAGGAAGTCAGTGTGTACCAGGGTCATGAGAGAGCAGGTTTTATTGTTGTTCTTAATAGCCACATATGACTTTATAAACTTTACATATTTATAGGAATGAGGTAAATATGTAACAAGTTGCTGACACCCTCTGTATGAACTCTTTAGGCTAAGGGAACAGTATTTCTCTACAGGCTTCTGTGTGTCCGTCACTGTTCCATTTCATCCTTCCTCCCTTCAGAAATAACCACAAGTTGGCCATAGTGGTGAATTCCCCTAATTTCAGCACTCAGAAGGCATAGGCCAGACTAGGTCTATACACTTAGACCCTGTCTCATAAAACAAAATAGTCGTCGTCGTCGTCATCATCATCATCATCATCATCATCATCATCATCATCATCATCATCCTCTAGCACAGCTATAGATTGTTTTGATTCTTGCTTCATTTTATATTTTCACTATATTTGCTTCCTATACAATATCTTCACTTTTTTTCATTTTTCTTAGTATTATATAAATGAAATCATGCTGTAAGTATTCTAAACCTTGCTACTTTCTTTTGTTGAGATAGAGTCTCACTTTGTAGCTCTAGCTGGCCTAGAACTCACTATGTAGACAAGGCTGGTCTTCCATTCACAAAGATCCAACTACCTCTTACCTTCTGAGTGCTGGGATTAAAAGCATGCACCACGATACCCCACTTATTTATATATCCCCAATCTTAGAGTAACTCTTATTTTAGGCTCCTACCTGTGAGGCTTAGTGTGGCTAGAGAGTAAATAAAGAGGAAGACTCAGGAAGTAAGCAGGTTTAGTGGCAGAGATTGTGTTTGGTAGCAGTTCCTTTAGTCTGCCCCAGGTGTTAAAGACCTGATATAACACAGCCAGACCAAAAGCATTGTAGCAATGGGATCCATAAAAAGAGTAACTGCGGGGGACTGGAGAGATGGCTCAGTGGTTAAGAGCACTGACTGCTCTTCCGGAGGTCCTGAGTTCAAATCCCAGCAACCACATGTTGGCTCACAACCATCTGTAATGAGGTCGAATGCCCTCTTCTGGTGTGTCTGAAGACAGTGACAGTGTACTCACAAATAATAAATAAATATATCTTTAAAAAAAAGAAGAAGAAAAGTAACTGGAGCTGGGCAACTGATTCTTTTCCTGACAACTTTATGTTCTACCTAACTAACAGAGGATGGCTGGTCTTCAGTGGATGGGGGCACCATAGTGTCTCTCTAGTTCAAGTTATGACGCAGCAGAACAAGTGCAGGCTTGAACCCTGAAGACCAGTCTGAACCCTTACTGTGCCACTGAGAGCTGTCTTGTTTTCTGGTAACATAGACACAATGAAGAGTGATTATAAGGACTAAAATAATGGGAAGTGCGTGTACATGTTTGCATACTGGAGCTGCTACTGTGGCTGAACCATGCTTCTTGCAAGTACTTCTATTACACTGGTTCGCATTCTAGTGGGAGAGGTTTTGGGGGAAGCTGCTTTCCTTCCTGCCTTATCTACTTTGTGAATATTGCGATCTACCTCAGCGACAGCCTTTCTGGCCTCTTCCACCCAGTTTCCTGGTTCAGGTGAACTTGTTTTAGCTCATTGCATATGTTATCTATTCCACTAAATAAATAGCCTTAAGGGAGGAAGGATTTATTTTAGGTTACAGTCTGTCTTAGTCAGTGTTCTATTGCTGTGAAGAGATACAATGACCAAAGTAAATCTTACAAAAGAAAGCATTTATTCGGGGGCTTGCTTACAGTTTCAGATGTTTAGTCCATTATCATCACAGCAGGCAGCATGGCAGCACGCAGGCATGAACTAGACCTCGTAATCCTTTCAAATAGTTCCACTCCCTGGTTATTAAGCATTCAAACAGGTTAGCTTTTTGGAGCCATTCTTACTCAAGCCACCACACAGTCCATTATTAAGGAGCGGTGAAGGTGGCAGGAACTTCAAACAGCTCATCACACTGTATGCACCGCCTGGAGCACAGAGGAAAGAATGCATACCTGCTCGCATGTATTTAGCCCTCTCTGCACTGAACATAGTCCAAGACTTGAAGCCAGGGACTGGGCTGGGTTTTCCATATCAATTAATGTAGTCGACAACTCCCCTACAAACATGCCCACAGCTGAACCTGATGTAAATGACCCCATGCTGAGACTCTGTTCCAAGGTTGTTTTACAATGTGTAAGCTTGAGAAGCCAACACACTGCTCTTTACCCACAGTCCTGTCTCCTCTCCTGACTCTATGCACCTGTGCTTGCCTGGTTAGGAAGCCTAGTCTGAGCATCACGAAGAGCTGACTACTGCCTTTACTTTCTCAAGTACTTTGTATGCCCGTGTCTTACAGGATGATTATGTTGCCTTTTTTTTTTTTTTTTTTTTTTTTTTTTTTTTTTTGGTTTTTCGAGACAGGGTTTCTCTGTGTAGTCCTGGCTAGGCCTGACTGTCCTGGAACTCACTCTGTAGACCAGGCTGGCCTCAAACTCAGAAATCCGCCTCTCTCTGCCTCCCAAGTGCTGGGATTACAGGCGTGTGCCACCACGCCCAGCTTGATTATGTTGCTTTATAGTTAGTTATATGAGTAGTTTATCTATACTTCCAGAGATCAGACTTCTTGAGGTTGTTTTGTTTTGACCTGTAAATTTTTGGACAGCAACAGATAATGTTTAATCCTGACAAAAACTTTTTAAATTGTGGGGTTGTGCATCCATTCTTCAGAGTCTTTCCACATGCAGACATCACTGTTGAAGTCTGACCACCTGCACTCTGGGGAGAGGAGAATGGGCATCCTCAGAGGGTGAAGGGCCACCACAGATCTTCAAAGCTTCCTGGGTTCTTGGATCTTACACTGAACAGCATATGATGACTGGTAGTGATGAAAAGAACCAACTCCTGTTCTGTCACCATCATCACTGCATTCCCTGACGGAATGTCAGGCTGAAGTGCACACTATTGTTCTGAGGCCAAGCTGTGATATTCGAGATGGCCCATTGCTTCCTGTCGTTTGTTTCAGAAATTCTTTTGCTGTCCATAAAGCAGTTATCTTAGCTTTCTCCCTCTTTACCCAGCTCTTGAGTTTCCAAGAATATCGTTATTGTTTTCTGGTTTGTGGTGTTTGTTTATTGTCAGTGCTAGGGATTGAATCCAGGGCCTTAGGAATGTGATTCCATAGATCATTTCAGGGACACTGGGAACTTCTTCAATAGGATTGGCCTTGCTGCCTCTACCAGACTATCACATGCTTAAATTGGTTATCATACTTGCTTCTTGTTGCACTAGATCTCTTCACCCGGTGCTTGCTTCTTGCTGTAGGAGGTCTCCTTTAATGTTGCTGGTTCTGAGCTGGCATCTCTGTCCCGATTTTCAAGGAAGGTTTCTTGGTTGCACGTTTTTCTGTGATGTGACTGAACACAAAATTTCAGGGAAACATTATACAACAGGTCAGGGAAGAGAGGTAAGAGGGCTTATAGTCTAAAGAGGACTTAAAGAATGACTCTGCTTTTCCCTCCAGGTCACTGCTGAAACTCAAGAAAAAGAAAAAGTCATCACTCATTTACAAGAGAAGGTTATATTCTTGGAAAAGAGATTAGAACAGAATTTATCAGGAGAAGATCATGTACAAGAACTCTTGAAAGAGGTAATGTCTGCTCGCGCTGGCCAGCGTTAGAGAGGCGCGGCATTACACATGTTCTGGGTGTTTGATCTGGAAGATTAGATGAAAGCTCTCTATAACTGTATAGCTCCTTTGGACCCCAAACTCCTGGGATCAAACCATCTCTCTAACTTCCCTAGTAGTTAAGACTATAGGCACATACCACAGCACTTGACTTATCCAACTTTGGATTGAAATAAAAATAGCCTTAGGTGGGCAGTGGTGGCACACTCCTTTAATCCTAGCACTTGGGAGGCAGAAGCAGGTGGATCACTGAGCTCTAGGCCAGCCTGGTTTACAGAGTGAGTGTCAGGACAGCCCATGCTACATAAAGAAGACCTGTCTCTAAAAGACAAACTAACAAGCAAAATTAGCCTTATAGTGGTGGACAATATGTCCCAATTCTGAGACTGCTTGCCTAGCTTGTACAAACCCTGGATTTAGTCTTTAGCACTTTATTAAACCAGGCATGGAAATGTATGTCTAATTCCATAATATAGACAGTAGAAGCTGTCATCCTTGAGTACGTGGTGAATTTGAGACTAGCCTAGGCTACATGAGACCCTATCTCAAGACAAAGACCAGTCTTCGTGTTTCCTATGTTACTTCTCAGAGGAGAGAGGTTTGTTTACAGGGCTATAAGGACAGATTGCATCCTGTCCTTATAGCGTATGATTGATGCTACCCAGGCTGTCTTGTCTAGCTGCTGTTCCCTTCCTACACTTTCCCCTCTTTCTACTGGCAAAGAAAATTATGAAATTCTTTAGCTTGAGCAAAAACTACCTTGCATCATAGGTTTACCTTGGCTGAGGAAGCTGTTGAGCAGACTGACCTCACCCTGTAGTAAAGGTAAACGTTTTCTCCTCTTTGTAGCCCAGTGATTAGCCTCAGCATGACAAAGTTGTCAAAGCCAAGAGCTCTGAGCCTACCTTAGAGTAGACTCCACTGTCCATCAAGCCAAGCTTCTCCTCCTCTCCAGCCACTGCAGCACTGCAGGGCTTCCCAAAGCACTAAATAAAGGTCCATTACAGTCTCTAGGCCTGCCCCCTACAGCAGTCTCTCCCTCACTCTGTCACTCCTGTGAAACTAATCTTCAAAAACTTATCTCTGATCATATCACTCCCTTGAACACCTTTCACAATTCCCTTAAACATCTACATTGAGTAAGGTGTAAGTTGGTTTCTAGAAGCAAGCATCTGTGTTTCTATCTTTTGTCTAGTCACTGTGACTTGAAGCTAGTCAATCTCTTTGTATTGTCTTCTCTATAAAATTGGGTTTATTGTTGTGTCAGACACAATGAAATAAGAAAACAAATTGGAAGCCGGGCGTGGTGGCGCATGCCTGTAATCCCAGCACTTGGGAGGCAGAGGCAGGTGGATTTCTGAGTTCGAGGCCAGCCTGGTCTACAGCGTGAGTTCCAGGACAGCCAGGGCTACACAGAGAAACCCTGTCTCGAAAAACCAAAAAAAAAAAAAAAACAAATTGGAGCATAGAAGATATTACTATTATTATAATCATTATTATTGTGCCATAATCAATTATTATTAAAGGGTAAAGAGGAATTACTTGGGAGTTTGTTTAAAGCATATATCTCTAATCCTTTACCAAGAAATTCTGACATCAGTAGATATAGACTAAGACCTCACATTTAGCCAGCCTCCTCAGTAAAGCTAATGCCAGGTTTTGGAAGGTCCATTCAAAAAATTGCTGCCTGAAAAATAATAAAACTTCCTTTTGCAACACTAAAGAATTCCTCATTATTTGACCCTTTTGCTGAACATTGTAGTCTTGATTCATTGACCTAAGCCCATCATCACATTGACTGCGTGCGTGCGTGTGTGCATGCGTGCGTACATGCGTTGGAGACAGAGTCTTACTATGTAGCCCTGACTGGCCTTAAACTCACAGAGATCTTCCTGCTGCCTCCTGAGATTAAATGCTTTCTACCGCCATGCCTGGCTTCTAGTGTATGCTTTTGTTTTTAGTCATGTGTCTCAGCCTTAGAAACTAAAGACTGTGCCAAATTTATTTGTGTGTCCTCTATGATATGTGATTACATCTACTCTGCTGATGCTGTTATCTATTTGTGCCTAGCACAAATGTAATAGCATCAGTAAATATTAATTAAATGTGAAAACAACCTCTTCCTCTTATTTATTTTTTAAATTACAGAAAACAGTTGCCGAACAGAATCTGGAAGATACTAGGCAGCAGCTCTTGGCTGTCAGGAACAGCCACACCAAGGCACTTGACCTCCTGGAGACTCGGGTACTGACTTTACTCCCAATATTTGCTACGATGTATAAAATCTGGTTGGATGGGGGGGCTGGAGAGATGGCTCAACAGTTAAGAGCACTGACTGTTCTTCCAAAGGATCTGAGTTCAAATCCCAGCAACCACATGGTGGCTCACAACCATTGTAACAAGATTTGACGCCCTCTTCTGGAGTGTCTGAAGACAGCTACAGTGTACTTACATATAATAAATAAATAAATCTTTAAAAAAAAAAAAAAAACCTGGTTGGATGGTGGTTTAGCCAAAAAGCTCCTTGGTCAGAGTGTCTTCATTCCTAAAAACTATACACACACACTTTCCTGGAGCCTAGGCTAGCTTCAAGCTTATTGTATAGTAAGGGATAGCTTTGAACTTCCGATCATCTGCCTCTACCTGCTAAGTGCTCTGTTTCTAGCTCTAATTTTATTTGTCTGTTGTTTTACTTTGTTTCACTTTTTTTCTAAGATTTATTTATTTTATGTATTTGAGTACAATGTAGTTGTTTTCAGACATACCAGAAGAGAGTATCAGATCCCATTACAGATGGTTGTGAACCACCATGTGGTTCCTGGGATTTGAACTCGGGACCTCTGGAAGAGCAGTCAGTGCTCTTAACCGCTGAGCCATCTCTCCAGCCCCCTGCTCCGCCCTCTTTTTTTGAGGGGTGGGATTTCTGGTTTTATTTTAAAGCCTATGCTTTAAACCTGCCCAGTTGCTTGTGAATAGAAAGAAAAAAAATGCTTCTGTTTCCCCTCAGGTGAAGGACCTAGAGCAGAGCCTCCAGGCCACTGAAGAGCAGTTAAGTCAAAGTAAAGATGTCGTGGCTGGCCAGGAAGCCCAGATCCAGAAGCTTGTAAGTGTTCACCATGTGCAGGCTTCAGTGCTTTCCAGCAGCACCTTTGCAGAGGATGCACACAACAGTGTCCAGCATGAGCAGAATGAGGGATGGGAAGGTGACCTTGAAGGGTCAGTGTTACCCAGAGCTGTGGACTGTCTGGTAGTTTCTACCCAGCATCTGCTTTTGTGGGTCCTCAAAAGTTCAAAACTTAGCTTTCAGTCAGAGGTGTGGAAAACAGATTAAAACCATGGGATGAGCTGGGTATTGTGACACAGTCCATTAATCCCAAGATTTGCAAAGCAGAAGACTGATCTTTCTGAGTCTAAGGCCAGCCTGGTATACAGAGTAAGTTCTAGCCAGCCAAGCCTGCATAGTGAGATACTCTCAAACCCCCCCCCAAAAAAAATTGATTGAAGTATTTGTACAGCCATCACAGCCTGAGTGAGCAAATACATTGGAGCTAGGAAAATAAAAGCAGCCAACGTTGATTTCCTGGTCGTGGCATCTGTGTAGAATGCTTTTCAGTTAGTCCTTACAGCATACTTAATAAATTGGTACTGTCTGTCATACTCATTCAGTAGAGGAGGCGAACAGAGGTAGCAAGACTCATGTGTCTCATGCATAGCCCTGTTCTTCACCACCTCATTCTTCTGCCTCCCCTGGGGAACACCTCAGCCATAGAGACCCAGGGAGTAGTAACGGAGGCCTATATCTGAAGACAGGGTGATGCTCAGCATACACCGTAAAGGATATGCCAGTGGTATACACCATAAAGGATATGCCAGTGGTATACACCATAAAGGATATGCCAGTGGTGTCAGGACAAAGTCATGGCTTCAGTTTCCAGGGCAGGACAGATCCAGCAGTAATATGTAGAACATGCAAGGGTTCAAACTTACACTAGGACAGCCGAGATCAAAGAATAGTTTCTGTCAGAAAACAATCTGCCTCTGAAATCTTTGTGTCTTGTGTTAACTGTTCTTATTTTACTACAGATCACTACAAACCAAGAGAACAGCCTTTCCCAGCAGCAGGTTCTTGCCGTGGAGCAGCGCTGCAGGGAGCGCATCCATGCACTGGAGGCCCAAATTGAAGCTCTGGAACAAACACGGGCCGCCGACCAGCTAGCCTCAGAGCAGGGCATGGTGAGTGCAGTGAGTCAGCACAGCAGGAGCACTGTGTCACTGCAGCTGAGCGGGATGGGGCCTCTGGGCTGGGGAACCACTTGAGAGGACAGTTCACGGTTCCTATAAGGATTTAACCTGCTCAGGAGACTGGAAGTAAAAAGACTTCTCTTTACAGAGATGCACAGAAGATGGGTTTTCCACGGGGACATCTTCCTGCTCTCTAATAGTTTCCTTGGGTTTTTCTGAAATCCATATTGTTCCTTCCTAATGGCTTTTCTCTTCTATGATCCCTCTATGTGTCCTACAGTGTTAAGAGACATGATTTTCCTAAGGACCTAGAGATTGAGCCATACCTACTAGGCTCTACAGCTGAGCCACTGCTCTACCCCTGGAGGTTTTCAGTTTTTCTTCCTTGTCCCTACCTGTGTTATTCGATGCTTGCAGTGACTGAAATAAAGGTAATTTCTTTTATGGAGGCCAGAGATTGTATATGAGCTGTCTTCCTCAGTCACTTTCCATCTTACTTTTTGAGATAGAATGTCACTAATTTAGCCAGAATAGCTGACCAATAAACCCCAGAGTTCCACCAGACTGCCCAGCACTGGAATTACAGGTGTGCACCACCACTCCCAACTTTTTCATGTGGGGGTTGGGAATCTGAATTCAGATCCTCATACCTTCCTAAGCACATTAGCAGCTGAGCCATTTCCTCAGCCCAAGAAAGGTTATTTCAAAAGGACAGTGTCAGAGCGATCAGACCGTGCCTGTGAGAGAATATGTCAGGCGAGACCTGTTGTTATAAGTGCTCTGCTCACTTCACAGCGGCAACTGCAGCAAGAAAATGTGGCCCTTAAAGAAAGCAGGAGTGCGTGTGAACATTCCCTACAGCACCACCAATCGGAACTGAAGAAACTAAAGGTATCTCTATAATAGAATCACTTTTGTAGAAGGTCGTGTCTGTTCTATGTGTTTGGAATGCACGGGGAAAGCCCTGCACTTAGAGCACAGAGGAAGTGAAGGTTGCCCCTGCTCCAGTGCATCTGGAAGAGCAGCAGTGCTCCTAAACACAGCCATGCTCCAGCCCCAGCATACCGCTTCCCTACAGACCCTCTAGGCTCCCCAGGCCCTTTACAATGCCTTTGGGAGGCTATGGCAATTGTTAGCCCAGTTTGGTTCTGCTATCAGGCCTTTGCAGACCTTCTCTGCAGCAACACCTGTAGCTCAGGGCCTGCCCCTTGCAGGCTCCCAGTAACAACATCCAGTGAGCTGCTTAGGCAATATTGCAGCATGAAAAGCCTGTATCTTGGGATCAGATTTTCTTCTTCTTCTTTTTTTTTTGTTTGTTTGTTTGGTTTTTTGTTTGTTTTTGGTTTGGTTTTTTTGTTTGTTTGTTTGGTTGGTTTGGTTTTTTTTGTTTTGTTTTTTGGTTTTTTTGAGACAGGGTTTCTCTGTGTAGTCCTGGCTGTCCTGGAACTCACTCTGTAGACCAGGCTGGCCTCAAACTCAGAAATCCGCCTGCCTCTGCCTCCCAGAGTGCTGGATTACAGGCGTGCGCCACCACGCCCGGTTGATTTTGTTCTTTTTTAACTAAGAATCAAACCCAGGGTCTTGTACATACCAGATAACCACTATGGTGCTAAATTATAAATTCATCCCTGTCTGTAGTTATTCTTTGAGGCAAGGTCTTAAGAAGTTTGCAGAGGCTGGCTTTGAATTGTCTCTGTAACCCAGAGAAAGGTCCTAAATTTACAGTCAACCTGATTCAGTTTCCCATGTAGCTATGGTTACATGCCTGTACCATAAAGTCCTCACTTAAATTAGTTGTTTTGTTTTTTGTTTGTTTGTTTTTATTCCATCAACAGATATTGAGTGCCCTGATTGCAGGTACCATGGGAGGTGTTAGTATGTGTCAACAGGCAGTCTTGGAGCATTTAACTAGAAACAGTAAACTACTTGCAAATACTAGCAAATGCCATCAAGAAACGAAGCCTTGTGACAAAGGAAGAAAAGGAAGGCTTTGGTATCATTACAGCCAAAGATGTGAACAGTGAGACCAGCAATGCAGACATTTCAAGGAAGGACTGTTCCAGACATAAGAAGTGGCTCTAAGATACAAGAAAGCTTGTTCTGTTCAAAGAACTGCAGGAAGGCCAGTGTGGCCAGCACTGAGCAGCAGAGAGAACAAGGCCATCAGGGTAGAACACAGCGAGAATTGGAAAGTATACTGGAGAGCCACAGCGGGCTTTGAGCAGAAAAGCATGGGAGCGGTTTGGTTTTAAAGGGGTTTCTCTGTGTATAGGTAGTTTCTGAGAGGAAAGCTAGTAACCCAGATAGGAAAGGATGGTTGTGTCAGCTGAGCGTGTGGGACACATTCAGATTCTGGATGAGTGCTGCTCGTCCAGATGCAAGGCGGAATGAGAGGGAGGGAGCCGGAGGGACTCCTGGGGTTGGTTTCTGAAACTCGGAGTTCCGTGGCCTCAGCAGTGTTGGCATTTTAGCTGAGGTTCTTTTTGTGGGCACTTTATAGCAAATGTGCACTGTTGGACTCAGAGTGTTTTGGTCTCTGTCTATGAAATATCAGTAGCCAGCCCACTGATGACATCCAGAAATGTATTTTGGGAACCAAATTTCCACCTGACTAGAGGGCTGGCCACTGAGGGAACTGGGAACCTAGAGATAGCATTCACAGATGCCTAGGACTTACCTAGTAGTTTTTTAACTGAAAATTCTGGAAGTCAGGGCAGAGGTTTAAGGTAAATACATAAATTAGAAAAACAACATAGCTGCCTGGTGGTGGTGGCATGCCTTTAAATCCAGCCCTCAGGAGGCAGAAGCAGACAGTTCTCTGAGTTTGAGGCCAGTCTGGCCTTTAGAGGAAATTCCAGGACAGCCAGAGCTACAGAGAGAAATCCTGTTGTGGGGAGGAGGAGAGAGAAACTAGGGGGTGGAGAGGAAAGAAGAGAGGAATGGGGGGTGGGCAGAAGGTGGGTAAGTAGGCATTTCTGATCCAAGAATGGTAGGTAGTGCAGCACTTTGACTCCAACTGATGGGAAGCAGAGGATCTTGTGAGTTTGAGGCTAGCCTGGTTTACATCGTAAATTCCAGACCAGCCAGCACTACACAGTTAGACTCTGTCTCAAAAACAGAAAAACAGTACAGTATTGGATACCTATGATTTCAGCATTGGGGAGGCCAGCCAGTCATGCCAAATCAGAGTGTCAGGCTCAGTGAGAGCGCTTGTCTGAGAGATGATTGAGTTTAACCTCTAGCCTCCACAAATTCTCTTTCTTTCCCTCTCCCTCCCTCCCTCCCTCTCTTTCTCTCCTTCTCTCTCTCCTTCCCTCTCTCTCTCCCTTCCTCCCTCTCCCCCCACCCCCACCCCGACAAACACATGAACATGTATACATACACAAAAACTTAAATGAAAACAGTATATATGTAAGTCTGTCATTAAAAAAAAGCATTGAAGCCTGGCGTTGGTGGCGCACGCCTTTAATCCCAGCACTTGGGAGGCAGAGGCAGGCAGATTTCTGAGTTCGAGGCCAGCCTGGTCTTCAGAGTGAGCTCCAGGACAGCCAGGACTACACAGAGAAACCCTGTCTCGAAAAACCAAAAAAAAAAAAAAAAAAAAGCATTGAAACCTAAAATTGATTTTTTTTTCTAATTATATTAATTTGGGAAAGGGGTATAGTGGTCACAGCACAAGCTGAGGAAGTTGTTCTCTGGTCCCCGGGCTTGATCAGATCAGGAGGCTTGATTGACACCTTTACTTATTTAGTCATCTTGCCAGTCCCTAAATTTGATTCATTGAAGTTAAATTGTTAAAATGCATAGACAGATCGAGGGGGAAAAAAAGGGAAATCAACACAAAAAAATGGCACAAATAACTGAAGTCAGGAATGAAAAATGAAACATTACTGTATATCTTACAGGCATAGCATGATAAGATACATCAACAAGTAATCCCGAGCTATTTAGGGAGTTCACGACCAGCTAAACGAAAGACCCTTTTGCAATAAAACAGAAGTAACAAGACACACCACAATGGATGCCATAAAAGTAAAATGTTAACATGAAATTGCCAGGCCATGGTGACCCATGTCTCTAATCCCAGCACTTGGGAGGCAGAGGCAAGTGGATCCCTGAGTTTGAGGCTAGCCTGGTCTACAGAAGGAGTTCCAGGACAGACAGGACTACATAGAGAAACCCGGTCTGCAAAACAAAAAAAACAATTATATGCAATTGTGTGTAGGAGAGTATGCCATAGTCCACACTTAGAAGCTGAGCAAGTCAGGCTCAGAGAGCTTGTCTCACAGACATGGGCATCTGTGTGTATGTCCTAATTCATAGTCATTTCCTCTGGCAAAGAGTGCTACAGAAGGACTGAAACTGGAGAATTCTTCCTAGGTTATTTGGGTGAGCCCTGAATAATCAAGAGTCCTTAAAGAGTGAGGCAGAGGCATGATTCCACACAAGACAGAAAACATGGTTGGGACAGCAGAAACAAGTACAAGTGTTATGGTTTTTGACACAGGGATTCACATAACATAGACTTGCCTCAAAAATCACTAGCCAAGGCTGTTTTTGAACTTATGATCCTCCTGTCTCCATCTCCTATCTCCATGTGCTAGAATTACAGGCATGAACCACCATGTTCAAATACCAGTAGAGATTTAGAGATGCTGCATTGCTGCCTTTGAAGGTGGAGGAATAGGCTTAGGTCTGGGGACCGTAGTTTGGAAACTTGGAGAAGTAAAGGAAGGACTTTGCTCCTGAAGGAGCATAGCCTACTAAAGTAGTTAGTCTTAGTTAAATCCTATAAGAACTAAGGATTTAGCTTAATTGGTAGTGTTTGCTCTGCATACACAAAGGCCTGTAGACCTACTAACATGATCAACCATGTTAACAAGTTAAAGGCAATGTGTTACAGTAGCTATTACAAACTAATATACAGACAACAGAAGCTATGCTGTCCAGGACATCATTTTTGGGTCAGTCAATAGACCAGAGGCACCACAGCCATTTGAATGAGAGAGTATTCTAATGTGATGTTCTCAGCCAGTTAGAATCGTGTGGTGAAACACATGGGCAAGGGCCACCAGTGCCACATTATGGGACCATATCTCAGAACAAAATGAAAAGGGAAATTTTGCTTTTGTTTTTGTTTTTATTCTTCGAGACAGGGTTTCTCTTTGTAGCTCTGGCTGTCCTGGAACTCTACTCTGTAGACCAGGCTAGCCTCGAACTCAGAAATCTGCCTGCCTCTGCCTCCCAAGTGCCAGGATTAAAGGCGTGTGCCACCACCGCCCTGGCTAAGGGAAATTTTTTTAAACATCTGTGAGAATGACAGCTTTTGGGCTGACTTACAGTGAGGAAATAGAACTGAGTACTGTTGGTGTTTTCAGCAGACAAGCACAGGGCGCGACACTGAGCTTCCATTACCACAGAAGGCCTGTGGATGTTTTCTTCTCCATCGGGGTCACTCAGGAGATGGGTCTGTTGTTGAAATCCACATTTTGGGTGACAAATATATTGGCAGGATTCTGATCAAGACAAGTGTTGCTTGTTGAGTATCTCAAGCCCAAATTAGTCCTTTAAGGAAAGATACTGAACTTACTTTCACACTTAGCTGATTTGATTCAGCAAGCCTCACAGTTAAAAACAAGAGTCTTATACATTTTGAAGTTACATCCATATTTTAGAAAAAGAAATAGCACAGCAGGCTAATGAATAAAATCTGTGATCCAACTACAGAAATAAGACAAAACCATTTGTGATATTTTATGATGCAGTAGAAGACCTCTATTAAAAAAAGGAAAACAGAGCTGGGCGTGGTGGTGCACGCCTGTAATCCCAGTACTTGGGAGGCAAAGGCAGGCGGATTTCTGAGTTCAAGGCCAGCCTGGTCTACAGAGTGAGTTCCAGGACAGCCAGGACTACAGAGAGAAACCCTGTCTCGAAAAACCAAAAAAAAAGGAAAACAGGTATCACAAAGGTGACAACCACAAGGGCATTGTTAGAGCCTCAGAGGAGGGATAACTTGAGGAAGTTAACTACTAAATGTAGATTTAAAAAGCAGTTACATCTTTCTGCCACACAAACCTCCAACAGTGTGCTATGCAGCCGTGCTGGTGTGCATAGGCAGGAAGGAAGTGGTGGATGGCTCAGTGGAAAACAGCAAGGGGGGTGTAACTGCTAGTCAGAACAGAACCACTGCTGCCAGTGCAGAAGGCTATGCATGAGGGCCAGGAAGAGACAGCCTTCCTTCCCATCTTCCTGAAATGCCCTGAAACAGAAGCTCAGACAGAGCCTGCTGACCTAGCGAAGTAGAGGCAGGCAAACTTTTGACATCAGCCAGTCTACAAAGCAAGTTCTAAGGCATCCTTTGCATGATAGCATTATTGAAATCAGTGAGTATTTTATTTACTTGTTTTTTCTGCTTGGTTCTTGGTTCTCACTCAGAGTTCAACAGATATCTAATATGCCTGGATCTGCCTTTTTCCCTTCTTCCTGTCTTCAGACATTTTTAAAGGACTGTAAATTGACATATACACATCTTTAGGATTTGTTGTTATTGTTTTAAAGAGAGGGTCTCACTCTATACTCCCATCTGGTCTGGAACTCACAGAGATCTGCCTGTCTCTGCATCCCAAGCACTGAGATTAAAGGTGTTCATCACCATTCCAGGTTTATTTTTATTTTTTAAAACAAGCTGTTCCCTGAACACCTTCCTCGAAAGTAAACAGGCTCAACCCCAGGTCATAGCTGCCATGTGTAGGGGGGATAAAACCTAGAGCCTCCCTTGTGTTAGTTACTTCAGAGAAACCCCTAGCCTTGTTGGTTTCCTTTTTGAGACAGGGTATCTGCATGTAACTCAGACTGACCAGGGACAGAATTCTCTGCCTAGAGCTGGAGAGATGGCTCAGCGGTTAAGAACACTGGTTGCTTGGTCTTCCAGAGGTCCTGAGTTCAATTCCCAGTAACCACATGGTCACTCACAACTATCTGTAATAGGATCTGATGCCCTATTCTGATGTGTTTGAAGACAGCTACAGTGTACTCATAAATGAAATAAATCTTTCAAAAAAAAAAAAAAAAGGAACTCCACGTAGACCTCAGTAATAGGACTTCAGTACAGGGCTGTGCTTCCATACCTGGCCCACTTTCTCTTTTTAAAATGGAAATGGTAACCTCTGACCCTGAGAAGACTATTTTGAGGATCAAGTATGACCACAGAAGAAAAGTAACAAAGATAGCTCCCCAGCATGAGTTGTCTTTGTGCGCTGGCCTGCCTTCCTGTCTTCGCAGACAGTTTCTAGACACCAGCAGTCATCAGCATCTCTCTAGACTTCCCAAAAAAACATCCCTGAGTAGGCAAAGCATTCTTACAAAGCCAGAATGTTTAGCTCCTTCCCGTGCCAGCAGCCACATCCTAAACCTACATTTGGTCCTAAGAGATGATCAGAGGATGCTAGGAAGGAGTCTTGCACAGTGCGCTTCTGGGTCTCACCTTCAGACTCAAGTTCAGGCACCAGGTGTCTTGTTCTGTCAGACAAGACTCACTGTGAAGACAACTAACTTAAAGTAAGCAGCATGCTGGCGCTATAGCTGACCCTGGGAGAGTTGTCAGGAAGAGACTGGGCGCCCACAGACCCAGAGCAACCGAAGGTCTTCTCTCTCCTTCAGTGACTTTTGCTGACTCGTCAGTGTAGCCGGCTTCCTATGTTGGGGATGGACATAATGTCAACGCTAATCTTGGAATATTTCAGGAGGTCTTCTTCAACTTAGCTTCAGAGTAGAGCCCTGATAGAAAAGACTCTTGGTGGTTTGTCTTAGTGATATAACCACCTGCTAACCAAATTTATTGGTTAAGGGGAAGACTTGACGCATATGCCACAAAAAGGACATTGTTATTGACAGCCCAACCCTTGCCATGTGAAGTCTCAAAGTGGGAATGGAGTACAGGAGCAAAGGGCTTACCGGGAACCCAGGGGGTGCTCAGTGGTCAGGACAGCAGGGATTGCTTCACGTTCTCCTGGGGCATCTTCTGACCAAGTGAGCAGGACCGGAGAGGACTCCTGACAAGCCTGAACATGCTCTCAGAGGAGGGCAGTGATAGCGAAGTCCTGCTGCAGAAGTGCTTCCACTCTGCTCACGGTGGCTCGAGGTAGGACAGGCTACTACCTAGACTCTCAGTCTGGTCCTTGCCACCAGCTAGCACTGGAAGCTGGAGCAAATCTCTAAACCTCTTGGAGTGTCTGTTTTTGCTTTTACACAGTGGGCTTGTTGGCTGGTGATATGACGAAGCAAATAAAGGCCTTGCTACCAAGACCAAGCCTCGGGCCTGGACTTTGTGCCTGGGACCCACATGGTGGAAGGAGAGAATTAGCTCTTACAAGTGCCCCTGTGAGTTGACCCTCACAGCCACACAATGACTTGCCAAACCACATGCATACACATACAATAAATAAGCAAATGTAACTTCAAATTTTTAATGGTGTTATGGGGACTAGAGAGAGGGCTCAGCAGTTAGAGAGCTTCTTGCTCTTCCAGAGGACTGAGTTAATTCCTAACGCCCAAGTCAGGCAGTTTATAACTGCCCAGTCTGCAACTGCAGGGCATCTAAGGTCCCCTTCTGGCCTCCACAGGTGTCCACACACATATGACAAAGACTTACACTTGCACACATGAAACTAATACAATAGATGTCGTGACAGGGCTTCAGTGGGTGAATCAGCAAGAATGAGTTCTCGTAAAGCTCAGCAGCTGCTTCCTGACGTTCCCTGTGACCAGACTGTGCCTGGGAGCTCTCTTGGTCTGTGTAGGTTTGCTAGGACAGGTCTGGACATCGGATGGTGAGCGTCCAGAACCACTGGCCCTCATTAATGCGCTCGTTTGTGTCCAACAAGACAGTCAGCAGAGGGATGCAAGGAGAATGGCCCTGAAAAGGGGGGGGGGCTCTCTTTGGGGCTTCAGGTGAAGGATACAGATAAGAAAATAGACTGTTTTGGGACTCAGTCACCTGTTTTCTGAATTCTAGGATGAGTGGAGCCAAAGAGAAATTGTGAGTGTGGCAATGGCTCAGGCCCTGGAGGAGGTGCGGAAACAGAGAGAAGAGTTCCAGCAACAGGTAGCTCCCCAGCTGGCTACCGAGGTGTAGGCCAGAACCGTGTTCCCCTGTAGTCCAGGGCGCTGCGCCTCCCGTTGTGGGGCCATCAGAGACACCCCATATACCCAGGCAAGCATGTCAAAGGTCTCTAGGAACACAGTCAATTGGAAAATGCCCTATGACCTGTAGGTTAGTAGGAGAAACTATTACCAAGAAACCTTACCCCAGATGGTACCCTTCCTAAATTTTCATGGTTACTTAGTTGAAAAACATTGATTGGAGAAAAGTCATTAGGGAACCAACAGTCTGATTCTGTCAAGTGGTACATCGCCACCTGCTATCCCCAAAGGGTAAGCCAGAAATGTAGGAAAGACTATACATGGGGACAAACAGAGCACCTGGCTCTAGTTCCGCTAATTAGAAGTCTCCAGTAAGTTCTTGGCCAATCTGAGGCCCAGTCACTTCTGGAAAAAACTTAAGGTGATCATACTTTCTGATACAGCATAAGGTATGCAACAGGCTGGAGACCTGTGGGTGCTCAGGAAAGAATGTATGGAGAAGCTAAGCGAATATCCACACTCTGGGTAGACCAGCATGGGCCAGCAGGGTAGTGAGGGGAAGCACCCTGTGCAAGGCCATTTAGAAGAATGGATCTCATTGCCATAGGTTTATTCTAAGCTGCACATGTAATGAAGGGTTCTATAGGAGAGGGGACTATGTCAGCCCCTCTTACACTGAGTTTCCTGCTAAGGCCACTGAACTGACAGCCATCATAGACGAGAAAAATCAGAGCCTGTCTGAAAAGGATGAGGCCCTTCTCCAGAAGGAGCGGGAACTTCAAGAGCTGGAAAGAGGTGAGGAGTCAGCCCCTGGCCAGGAGGTGTCATCAGTGAGCCAGCCTGTCAAAAGCAGTGTGCAGTCACTAGCTCACACTATACTACCACCACCCTAGGTCACAGTTCTGCCCTGCTGCAGATGCACCAACTGCAGAGGGAACTAGAGGCCTTGAAGACTTGCAGGGTCCAGGAGGTGCCAGCCACAACAGGAGAGGACCGCCTGCCACTGCAGAGCCAGGAGCCACTTGTGAGAGCAGTCCCAATGCTGGAGGGAGGGTTGCAGGGGGGCGGTGCCAGCTCTGCACTGTTAGGACCCTGCCTCTGCGGTAAAGGTGCTCAGCTGCCTAGGGCACTTGAGACCTTGGGCCATCTGTGTGGCAGCACCTATGTGGTGTGTGTACGTATGTGCCAATCAATCACCAAAAGCCAGTAGTTTGCCTGGCAGGTACTGGATGGAATCTTCTCATGTGGGGCTGGCACGCCTTCCCCACAGACCTGCCTTTTGTCCTGTTGCCACTACCCTGTAGGTCATTTCAAAAGCCATGCAGAATTCTGAGTATGAACTTCCAGCTGCAGAAGGAACTCCAAATGGTGAGGTTGGCGTCATGGATCTAAAGCAGCTACAGAAAGAAAAGCAGGACCTAGAACAGCAGCTTACAGAGAAAAATAAGGTGAGGACACCACACCTGGCTAGCCATGCTGGGTCTGCTCTGCCCAGCCTCAGACCAGAGGCCCAGCTCTGCCTGTTCATTACTCTCACTCCTCCCCGAGCCCGCCATCGTTCCCCTAGAGGTTGGTGCTGGTTTTCTCATGGCTCTCCCCCCACCCCACCCCTGGCTGTATTGGAACTCTTCTCTGTAGACCAGGCTGGCCTCCAACTCAGATCTGCCTGCCTCTATCTCCTGAGTGCCAGGACTAAAAGCCTGTGGCTTCCGGCCACTCCTCAGACCTACTCTGCTTACATCTCTCTCAGTGCAAATTGCAGTCCACTCTGAGTGTAGTGGCCGACACCTATAACCCTGCACTCTGCAGACAGATGCAGAAAGGCCAGGAAATAAGGCCAGCCTGGGTTATGGGAAGCTTTCTTTGTTTTTGTTTTGTTTGTTGGATTTTTCGAGACAGGGTTTCTCTGTATAGCCCTGGCTGTCCTGGAACTCACTCTGTAGACCAGGCTGGCCTCAAACTCAGAAATCCGCCTGCCTCTGCCTCCCAAGTGCTGGGATTAAAGGCGTGCGCCACCACCACCCGGCTAGGAAGCTTTCTTTAAAGACGGGTTTCACCTGTTTTTTTTTTTTGTTTTGTTTTGTTTTGTTTTGTTTTGTTTTTTTGAGACAAGGCCTCACTCTGTATCCCTGTCTGGCCTAGAACTCACAGAGACCTTTCCAGTGCTGGGATTAAAGGTATATGCCACCTCAACCATTCTTTCAAGAATGACCATGGAGAAATTCACTCCTGATAGTACGTGCCTTTAATCTCAGCACTCTGGAGACAGAGGCAAGTGGATTCATCTGAGTTCAAGGCCAGCCAGGGCTCTGTAATGAAGCCTTGTCTCAAAAAGAAAGGGGGCAGGGGGGTGACCAGGACTGAAATGGGGTCAATAATAGAACACTTGACTAGCTAGCATGCATAAGACCTTGAGTTCCATCCCTAGCATTACAAAAATAAAATGAAATAAAAACGGAAACCCATTCACAGAGTAAAGTGTGGGCATCCCTTAAAGTTACTGTCCCATTACAACTTAGCACTAGAAGTCAAACATGGTTATACATTACTGTAATACCAGTACTTATGAGGTGGACACGAGAGAAGAGGAGCTCAAAATCAACTCGGGCACATAGCAAGTCTGAGGCCAGTCTATTATATGAGACTCTGCCTCACACACACACACACACACACACACACACACACACAACCATACACACAACCACACAAAACCACTGGGGAAATAGAAACAGTGAAAATGATACATGAAAACAAAAACTGGCCGGGCGGTGGTGGCGCAGGCCTTTAATCCCAGCACTTGGGAGGCAGAGGCAGGCGGATTTCTGAGTTCGAGGCCAGCCTGGTCTACAAAGTGAGTTTCAGGACAGCCAGGACTACAGAGAGAAACCCTGTCTCGAAAAACCAAAAAAAAAAAAAAAAAAAAAAAAAAAAAAAAAAAGAAAAAGAAAAAAAAAAGAAAGAAAGAAAATGAAGCTCAACCTTTCTAATGAATAATGGGATGTATAGTAAACCACATTTAAGCCTTGTAATAATAAACCCATTGATTAAATATAAAAAGAAAGGGGCTGGAGAGAAAGCTCAGTAGTTAAAAGCACACTTATCCAGAGAACGTGGGTTCAATTCCCAGCATCCACAGGGCAGCTCCAGTCCCAGGGGATCTGACATACCCTCAAGCAAAATATCCATACACATAAAGTTAATTTTTTAAAGCAATGGGATATATTCTGCAGACCCACTCACAGCAGCACTCTCAGAGTGTACAAGCACTACCAATAGGCTGAGGACCCAGCACACAAGGTTGGGTAGGGAGTGTACTGTGAAGAGAACAATACTGTGGCCCCTCAGAGGCCTCGGGAAGCAAGGGGTGTAACAGCAAGAAAGGCAGGCAGCTCAAGGGGTAAGGAGAATGCGCCTCAGCAGGGCCTCTGAAGACCTAACTTGACACTGACAGCTGGCTTTGGGGTGGGTTACCTCAGATTATGAAGCAAATGCAGCAGAGGATGCTGGAACTTAAGAAGACTCTACAGAAAGAGTTGGTGAGTGCCCTCCACATAACCAGCCCTACACTACCACCCTCCCCAACTTCCATAATCTCCATTGACTGGTCCACCCAGGGTCCTTGGCTGCCTGGTGTGCTGTCTTAGCTGATTGCAGAGATCAGGTGTGCCGGTGGGAGTGCGGCTTTAGATCTTGAGATCTTGTGACCATATGACCTTGGGCCAAGGTCTGAGCCTGCCTTCTCCATACCTGCCTGTTTTCTCGAATAGACGGAAAAACATGGCCTAGTTCACTCCTCTCAGTTGACTTCTAGTCAAGGGCCCTTTTACCCAGTGATGTGAACAGTCACTTAAGGAGCTGGGGCTGGAGAGTCCCTGTGATCCGAGACCTAGCTTGAGGGGTTTGACACGGCACATCTCCAATTGCTTTACAGAAAATCAGACCTGACAGTGAGCTTTTTGAGGTCCGGGAGAAGACAGGTCCTGAGATACCAAATATGGTCCCTTCTGTCACTAATAATACTGACCTGACTGATGCCCGAGAGATCAACTTTGAATACCTTAAACATGTTGTTTTAAAATTCATGTCCTGTCGAGAATCTGAGGTAAAGGCTTCCAAGCTGCTTTTTGGGGATGGGGGTGGGGTGGTCGTAGAGTTCTGCATGGCTTCCCTCTCAGCCCAATTCTGCCTCTTCCCCTCATCCTTCAGTACCGACCTGCTGAGCAGATCAGGATGGGAAGTGGCTCCTGGGGAGATGTGGTTCCCTATCTGAATTCTAGCTCGAATGCTGCGGAAGCTAGAGACCTATAAATAGTCTGTCCACCATGAAGAGCAGGGTAGGATGTCCCCAACGTGAGCGATGTCTAAAGCCTGGAGGTGCACCACCACCTCACCTCGTGAGCCAAGGAGACAAGAATGCTGCCATGGCCCTAACTGCCCGCCTGGCCTCAGGCCTGTGGCAGCAAACGTGGGTTTTGTTTCAGGCTTTTCATCTCATAAAAGCAGTGTCAGTGCTGCTGAATTTCTCACAAGAAGAAGAGAATATGCTCAAAGAGACTCTGGAATATAAGGTGAGTTTCCCGGGTCTGCCGTTTCCATTGCTGGATGAAGTTGATCAGGCAGTTGAAAGAACTACCTTTAGCCTAATGTTCTTTCCTTTGTCACCACCAGACTTTGTTCATCACAGCATTTCATTGATGGCACTTTCTCAACTGCTCCAGTTATGACTGGCACCTACACTTAACATTTTTCTCCCCTGGGCTAGGGTGTAGCTCAGTGGTAAAGTGCTTGCCTAGTATGTGCAAAGTCTCAGATTGACCAACAGCACAGCAAACTCCATGAAATTGCTAAGGCACCTGCATAAATGCTGTAATGGAGTGGGAGAAACCTCCTACCGTCCCACTGCCTTCTCATCAACTGTCTTCCGACAGTTCATCTTCCTGAGGCTAAGCTCTTGGCCCTGCACAGTGGAGGCTTTCTGGGTACTCCTCTTATCAACCGGGGTAACTAAAAGGCCAAGGCCATCTCTGCTCCCACTGCATGGAGTTGTCAGCTCAGAAGCCTTTTCTGTTCCAAATGCAGATGTCTTGGTTTGGATCCAAACCAGCTCCCAAGGGCAGCATCCGGCCATCTATCTCCAACCCTCGGATACCATGGTCCTAGACCCACCCAAGGATAGAGCTACATGGGCTGACACTCTTCCTGTGAAAAGAATACTGACACATCACTGGGTGGGTTTATAAATCGATGTAACTGCAGTATTTTGTTCGTGTCTAGACAGTTTACAAGATTTTAGGCCCACCTCCCTGCAGACTGATAATGAACTTCAGAGGGAGCTAATTCTATCATAATGGTCATTAAATGAAAAGGAATCCTGGGCACTGCCCAGATTTCCAGTGCTGCTAATATCCCAGTTCTGGCCAGCTGCAACAGAGTCCTCTATCTTTTAACATTAGCACTTAAAATTGAGGCGATTGGCATGTCAGGTGAAAATTATCAAGCAGAGGTAACATGACTGAAGGTGGAGATAGTCCTTTCATAAAAAGCCAACTCAAGGGTGGTCTTTGGAGCCCCCTTCCACTAGCATGTCTGGGTTTTCATGCAGTTGCCTCTCAAGAAAGTATCATTACACTTTGTTTCCCCAACCACCTAGAACTTGAGATGTGTCCATCTCATAGGTTACGGGGCCAGTGTGGACTGATGAGTATGCAACTTTCCAGTCCTGAGAAAACTAGCAAGCAGACGGAATGATCTCTACGTATAGCACCAAATACACTCAATTGCCTTCTTAATGAATGTACTCGTCTTGGATGGGTTGCTGGTAAACCATTTTAAAACTATTTTTATAGCAAAAGTTCACTATTATAGACATGTCTTCTGTATTATAAAATCCATTTAAAAAGGAAAATCAGAGCTTCAAGTCTTTCTAGTGCCAGGACACATGCCCCTTTGTAATTTTTCTTGCCTTCTGCAGTACCTGCTCTTTGAAGCAGTAGTTTCTCCAACTTTGCTCTGAATTCTCTCATATTACCACTGAGCAAACACCAGTCACACTTGTACTTAAGAACAACCTGCTGAATTCAACAGAAGCAGGCTGTCCCTCTCCTACCCTCGGTATTTCTGATGACACTACATGGATACACAGCACTCTTGATAGCACACATGCCTCCGTTTTCGCTGATAGAAACTTATGTTCATTTTTACACTTGTTCTGCATAAGCCACGTCAGATCTCAAGGGAAGCCATTGATTGAGTTTGATGAAAGTTTCGTTAGCAAGTAAATAATTGGAGCTCTTAAAAGTTACCATGTATCTAGGCAAATTTATTCTTCAGCTTAAAGTCACCCTATGTATGCACATGCATATAATGTCATACGGAAATCCAACTTTTTGTAGCATTTGCCTTCTAAATCTGAATCAGGATGGCATTGCTTTGGCTGTGGCTCTTCTTACAGAAGTTTCCCTTTAGGGTGCCACTTCCCCTTTAGTGGAACATGAAACCAGAGTCCCAGTTATGTGATTTTACAGAGGAAGATGTAGCTTCTCCAAGTAGGATTCCTTCCCTTCCTCCTGTCCCAGGTAAGAAACCCCAGAGGACTGAGCAGTCCATATCCCTCCAGAGGCAACCGCAGTTCAGCTGTGGAAGCCCTTTCTACACCTTAGGTTTCTCAGGCCCTTGAGCTGGTATGTTCATCTGTCTGTCTGTCTGTCTGTCTCTCACACACACACACACATACACACACACACACCTGCCTGCAGGTTGTGTTGTGGGGCCCACTCATTTAGAATGGCTTTCCTACTGCACGTTGACTCCTCCCACACTAGAAGAGTGCAGTAGCTATTCCAAGTGGCTTCATGCACTTTACTTCTATAAACTTTGATTAAGAGACAGTGTATAGCCCTTTAATATGAGCACTGGACTGTGATCTTACTACCAATGTAAATAGGGTTATTATCTAAAAACTGCTGTAGCAGAGTTATTTGTGGTGCAATACTTTTTGATTAAAGTTCAAGACGCAACTACAGTGAGTTTTACTTGATAAAGCTTGAGATGTGTTTATTTTGATGTGTTAAATCTAATCTTTAAAGGTTTTATTTTTTGATTAGTTTTTTTTTGGGGGGGTGGGGATGGGGGTGGGGGGAGGAGACAAGCTCTCTCTGCATAGCCCTGACTGTCCTGAAACCCATTCTGTAGACCAGGCTGGCCTCAAACTCAAGAGATCCACCTGCCTCTGCCTCCCAAGTGCTGAGATTAAAGGTATATACCACCACCCCTCAGCTTTGTACTAAATATATTTCGACTACAAGTATGTTTGTCTTTCAAAAGGAAGCATTTTCCTCAGATTAAAGGTGAACAAATATGTGATTTAATGACCTCTCAGGCATCCATCAGTGATTCTACAGAGGCTCTAGGAAGAACAGGGCCAGTGGCGCTTTGGCCACAGAGCTGCAGGAATATGAATGGAGGCCACTGCCAGCGTTTAAGCTGCAGTTACAGGCTCAGGAGCACTTGCTTTATGGCTGAGAGCTGACTGCTATTACTGGGGTTTAGAACAGACCCTATATCAGGAGACAGTGACCAGAACTTGCCCAAGACTACACCTATAATCACACAAATGGATGACTTTTGAAGCCTCAATCATTAAAGGTTTGGCACTTTATTAAATAAGCTCCAAAATTACATACAAATCAAAAGAGTAAGAAAAATAAACACTCAGCAAAATGTCTCTCGGTAGCATCCAGCACCACTGTAGTTGAAGTATGGCATAGCTGTGGCATCACCCTGCTTGCTCTCCCCCCTCCCCCAGGAATGGCAGGACAGGGACACCTGGACCCCTTCCACACCAGCTTTCCAAACCAAACTATCACTGTTCATGACTACCCCTTTCTTTACCATCTAGCAGAGAGAGAACACACCGCAATGAATAGACAAGAGCTTTATTGATGCAGCAGGCACTTTACAATGAACCCAAGAGAGCCTGTCTTCTCTGAGAAGACAGGATGACTGTACAAACTCTCAGGTTTTTTCCACTTCAGAACCCAAGCTCTCCTTTTCACCACAGCCCTTGGATCTGCACCTGCCCAAATAGTCCCTCCCCATTCCAAACAGACAGTGCTCACAGGTATACCTGACATGATCTGGCTAGTCAGCCTGATAGTCAAGTGTTGGTTCTGTGTTACTCTGTAGTCAAAGGCAGACATTCTGATCCTGCAAAGAATTGATCCTGCAAAGAATTTAGGAATCAATAAGACAATTTCTCCCTCCACCTCAAAAGTAAAATACATTCCAGCAGATGTGTCCTGAAGTATTCAGTTGGGAGTTCTAGGAAGATGGTCCATTGTCAGTCCCTTCTTCACCAGCCTGGGCATCCAAAATTCTTCTCAAGGTAACAGGATTCTTTTTTTTTTTAAACAGTCTTTCTTGCTGTAAGAACTCTTATAATGGAGCCTAATCCTCCTACAGCTAAGGCCTGTGGAGACAGGAAAAGGAAACAAGTCAAATGGTACCTGACTGGCCAGAGGGGAGCTTCACTCACCTGGAAATGAGGACCATATTCCCAGACCTCAATCCCACCATGCCCCAGGCTTGCTGAGAGAGATCAAGTTCAAGCGAGAGCCCTGTCCTAGAGCCAAGGTTCCCAAAACCTTCCAACACTTGAAGCAATAGAACTGGCTTGGGACCACTGTCCCCAAATATACAACAAAGCCTGAATTTCCTTGTAACTGACCTACCAGTAAAAGCAGCATACTTAAAACTCAGTACTGCCAAGGGATATAGTTAAGTACATGATCACTTGCCTAACACATGCCAGAACCCTGGTTCTGTCTCTGCCGTAGGAAAAAACCTCAGGCTGGAGATGTACTCAGCGTGCATTAAGCCCAGGATTCCATCCTTAGCACCATGTTAAACTCAACAGGGTGGTACATGCCTGCAATCTCTGCACTATGATCCAAAGTTTCAAGGCCAGCCCCAGTTTAAAGCAAATTTAAAGCCAACCTGAGCTACATGAGACTCTTATAAATCTCATGCTGAACCACTGGCAAGAACTGTGTTCATCAAAGTCTGGAACTCTATAAGTGGTGGGTGTTTTTGCTTAAGTGTTATAGGGCTTGGGGGTGGTGTGCAGACAGGACAAAACTTTGACATATACCTTGGTCCTCTATTCTTCAAGTAAAGGACCAAAAAAAAAAGTTTTGCTTTGAGTGAATGAAAGCCATAATAAATGATCCCAATTTCTGCCAACTGCTCCTTCTGGCAGTGAGGCTGGGCCTACATGTTTAAAGATGTCTTCAATTCCTCCTTTTCAGCAGCTCTCTTCCACAAGCAAAAGAAACATAATGAAGCCCCAACTATGCCCCTTCCTACCTCACCATGCCACCTGCCCCTGTCCTATATCAAGGGTAGTTTTCTTGCCTAGCCTAAAAGTCCACAGGTAGAAAGCAAATATCTGACTGCAATATTTAAAGATCCTCACCAGGTGCTTCCAGGGTAAGGTGAATGTTCAATATCAAAGTTTAGACCTGCCATTCCCGTGCCCATCAGACCATCCTACCTCTGTTCTGAGTCTGGCCTCCCGGTATGAACCCTGGAGGAACTACAAGCCACCGTGCAGCAATGCAGTCACATACCTTTTCATGCCACTGGAGTAACACTGCACTGCTATTTTCTGTGGGCTTCTCAAACCCTTTATAAATGTACTTCATTAGCAAGTCAATGCCATTTCTGTCCAGTGACTGCACAGCCTGCTCAATTTCGCTGCTCTTAAAGTTTGTGAGTACTTTCAGGACTACACCCTGGGCTCGTTCCTATAAAGGAAGGAAAAGATGAGTGAGGCCCGGAGCTGCAATCCTAACACTACTGCAGAAACCAACACAAAACATGCCAGAAACACCAACCCTTTCTAATTCATCTTAGACAGAGCTACATGGGTGAGCTAAACTTCTTTGGCTTTAAATTTCACTTATTTTTACAAATAAGTGATTCCACTTACTGTGGCAAGAACAAGTAGTTTACTATCGGTAGTAATATGACTTTCATTTTATGGTGTCAGGGCTTGAACCCAGGACCATACATATGCTGGACAAGCCCTCTAGCACTGGGCTTAGCCCAGCCTCAAGCATCACTACTTTTGATACATCAGCAAGGTCTTAGACTTTAGATTACAAGGTAATCAGGCCACCCACTGCACCAGTATCTAAGGAATTCCAAGTGGTTTCAGTGAAAAGAAATGCCAAGTAGCAGCACACTCCCAGTGATGCAGTTACTGTCCCCAAGCCCCAGGGAGTTCAAACTGCTGCTAAGGACACGACGTCCTGGTCCTGACAGCTGCAGCACAACCTCTTTACCTTCACAGCTTGATTCTTGGTGTTGATTGGTGAGTTCCGCAAGGCTGCATGGAACGCCCGAAGCATGTCCCCTGTGCATCAAAGCCAGTTAAGGACGGCTAGGCTCAAACATGTACGTGCTTTCATTAATGACCTCCCTTAATATACAGCTCAAGGGTAGTTAAAGGGATCTTACTCATACCACCCACTGTCTCCTGCTGGCCTCTTTCAGGCAGGCACAGGCTGCTATAGCCTTGACCTTTCCTGAGCCACAGGAAGGAACAGAGGGCACCTCTGCCAACCTGCAAGCTCTTCCTGAAGAATCTCCCTGAAGCTTCCTCCTCAAAAAACTGCCCTCTTTTGTGTCAGAATCTAATAGAGCCTGAAAGGAAGAGTATTAGCTCAGGACCCCCAATACCAAGTTCTCAGCACAAAGGAGATTTCTTTGCCTCAGAGGGCAGAGAATAAGAGACAAGCATGGGAGACACACCATGGGGAGAAGGGGAAAGCAGCAAGGGAAGGGGGCAAAGGTATTTATCCCAGAGAGTGAGGACAAGGGACTGCCTCTGGATAGAGACAGCAGATGGGGCACAGAGAAAACGCAGGTTTATTAAGGTCAAATGGGCTGGGCAGGAGTGGTGCACTTTTTATCCCAGCACTCTGAAGGCAGAGGCAAGTGGACTGCCGAGTTTGAAGCCAGCCTGGTCTATAGTGAGTTCCAGGACAGCCAAGATTATACAAAGAACCCCCTAAAAATAAAAATAAAGGTATAAATGGGAAAACCCATGTTAGAATGATGTGTTTCATTTTAAGTTGGGCATGTTAATAGGTGAGCCAAAAGAGGCTTTTGATTGCCAGACTTCAATACTTTGATAGCTGGGCCTTGGTAGTCAGCCGTGGAAGTAGGAAATAGCCAAATAAGGCCAAATAGACTTTAGGGGCTAGCTTCAGGAATACAATCTGAATTTAGCAAGGGCCAGGTCTGCCAGAGCCATGCCTGCCACATCCAAGCTGGCCAGAGTCCCTTCAGAGTCTACTTGCACATCCTTAGGGGTAGGCACTGTCTGCTCTAAAGGATCTTCATGGCAAATCATGCACAAATTGACTGCAAGGAGTTCTCACCCTCTCTCATTCTAAAAGGGAATAGAAACAAACACATCTTGATAGTTTTGGTTTGTTTTTGTTTTTGTTTCTTTTGTTTTGTTTTTTCGAGACAGGGTTTCTCTGTGTAGTCCTGGCTGTCCTAGAACTCACTCTGTAGACCAGGCTGGCCTTGAACTCAGAAATCCGCCTGCCTCTGCCTCCCAAGTGCTGGGATTACAGGTGTGCGCCACCACCGCCCAGCTTTGTTTTGTTTTTCAAAGCAGGGCTTCCCTGTATACCCCAGTCTGTCCTGGGACTCTATGATCTTAGACTTTGAACTCAGAAATCCACCTGCCTCTGCCTCCTGAGTACTGACATTAAAGACATTTGGTGCTACCATCACCAGGCTAGACATCTTCACTCCGTGCCTCTTATCAAACTGCTAAAGAAATCAAGGATGTCAAGTATACCTCCCAGGCTAGGCCTAGTAGTTCATGCCTTTAAATCTCAGCATTTAGGCAGATTCAAGGCCAGCCAGAGCTACATAGTTAAAACATGTCTCAAAGGGAGTTAGGGGGGTTGTCTATCTTCCAAGTCAGCAAGGTCTCACTGTGGCCCACAAAATGAGCCATTTGCTCCCTTGCCCACAAACCTTAGATAGATTCCTAATTTCACATTCACTGCTGAGTTCTGAATACCCAGCACACAAAAGAAAATTACAATCTAGGTTATGTCCCCAAAGGTTACACCTATTTTAAACTGAATTACATCAGCCAACTTTCATTTCCTCATGTGAAACACCGGCTTAAGCCAAAAAGCTTCAAAAATAGAACAAGGAATGACTGCCCAATCAGGTCTTTACTTCTGTCCATGCAGCAATGCCCATGTGTGAACAGCCTCTGGTACAAACCTGAATTCCCAGCTTCCCCAGTGAGTGCCATCTTGAAAAGCTAGTATACCACTAGGCAAATCTCTCCCTCACCATGGTGGAATGGACCTACCTTACAGGGGAGGCAGGCGCCCCCACCCTTTATCTTTAGTTTTGGATTTCTTTTTCCTCAAAGACTAGTCCTGATACAGCCACTTATAACCCTCCATCCCATAACTTTTCTAACTTGGTATCCCCAGGCAATATGCAAGGTCCCATAAGCTTAACAGTACTCGTGGACTAATAACCATTTCATTCACAAACATGCTAGGGAAGGCACACATGATGTAACTAGTCCACGAGGATGGAAACGTTAGGCTCAGCACTCAGCTTGCCCAGCAGCCACTGACAGCCAAAGGCCCACAAATTCTGGGTAGAACAGGGAGCAGAGAGGCATCTCTACATCACACGCTTACTAAGCCAGCCTCCATACCCAGATGGCTTCCAGTAATTTCAGGCTGTGGCAACGGAAGACCCCTCTAGACCATCCTCAGCCATGGTCCTACAGTCATGTTAAACCAGATGATTCTTTCATATATGCTGCGGGGTACTTAACGGCCTCCCTGGCTTCTACCCTAAAGTTTCCAGTAACATCCCAAAACTGTAATAATCAAAATGTCACCAAACATTGCCAAATTCCCTTGGGGTAGGGTGAAAAAACTAAGTCACTCAAAACCACTATTCTACAGTCCTACTTCAAGGACCAGAAGCTGTTTCACTGAGGAAGAAAATGAGCTACAATGGTACTTTAAAACTGCTGAACTGGAGGAAAAAAATCTCCCTGGGGGTTTTTGGATCCAGGACCAGATGCAGTCACATTTCACCTTACTCTAAAAACCCCCAGGACAAGAGCCTGCCTTCTGCCCTAGAGACAAAGAAACTGAGTCATAAGGGAAATTACCCACCCAATGTCACAAAGCTATACTTCAGAGCTGCCCTCAAATCCAAGCCCTCTCTACAATCCCTTTCCCCTACTACAACCTGGCCCCAAGTTTCAGAGGGCACCTGCTGTGTGCTCACTGATACACCCAATGAAGTGGTAAGACCTACAGTAGTTGTCTCTACCGTTTAAGAATGCCGAGGTTGAGAGAGTATGTGACCAGCAGGTTAAAACAGGTTAGAGGCTGCCTATTTCCACATTCTGCTCTTCCACAGTGGCAATCCCAGCACAGCCCTGAGACCACCATCTCCTAACGTGCCCTAAGCCCCTTTGCTGTTCTCTCCTAAGACTCACTGAAGTTCTATAGATTGAATGCAATGACTGGCACCTGGCAGGGACTCGATTACTAGTTCATCCTTCTCCCTACCTGGGCCTGACATCTGCTAGGGTTTCACGTCTCATCTGCTAGCCTCCCTTCTCCCAATCCCAGGAGGTCCACTCTCCATGGTAACAAGGCTTCTGACACTGCCATAAGTGTAGAAGCCATCTCCTCTATGAGCTAAGCCAATGCCTCTAAGCTGACTCAAAAAAAGAAAGCAAGCCGGGCGTGGTGGCACACGCCTGTAATCCCAGCACTTGGGAGGCAGAGGCAGGTGGATTTCTGAGTTCGAGGCCAGCCTGGTCTACAGAGTGAGTTCCAGGACAGTCAGGACTACACAGAGAAACCCTGTCTCGAAAAACCCAAAAAAAAAAAAAAAAGAAGAAGAAGAAAGAAAAAAAAGAAAAACCAGCCAGGGCCTTCAACAAGTCCCAGCAACAATACCAAGGCAGCAGCTGACAGCACCCAGTCTCTTTATCAATATAATTAGGATTCGGGCCCAAAAGCATCTTATTTGAGCCTTGTCAACAGTAACTCCACATAAATCAGTCAGTCTCCCGCACCATACTAAAGACCAATCTTCCCTCTGGGGGTCTTCTCATGACCCAATTTAACTGAATGGTGCAGAAAAAAGTTTGAAATCTCCACATTTCAAAAACACATTCCTGTTCAGTCTAAAGGGGTTGTTTTCAAGATATATTAGAGGAGCACTATAGGCTCCCAAAAGCAGTACACCTGACTTCCCAGGCTGAGTCAACTGACTAAACACCCAGAACCTGATTTATATACAGCAAGAGTCTCCACCCCGACCCTGGCAAATGCGGGGGGAGGGGTACACACTTCCTGTCAAGCTATTTGAATAAAGAAAAAATTTTTCCTGTGAGAATAAATCAGTTTCCTGTGGTGCTCAAACTACTAAGAGACCAAGCCAGCTGTGACAATCACCTCTATTTTTACTCTTCTGTTCTAAATGCTTGTTTTCTGTGGCCACCAGCAGTCATTTTCAGTTGCGGGGAGCCACTTCTACACTTGACACTGTATGCTGTTTTTGAGCTCTGCATCACTAGATTTTTCCACGCTTTCTGCACAAGGCGGTTAATGGCAGAGTCGCATTACTTGTTGAATGTACTCGGTCCATAAAGGCGCAAAATCCAACGTGCTGAGGAAAGTGGCGACAGGTGAGAAAAGGTAGCAGGCACTAGCACACCTAAGGGCTGGTCCTAAAGCAGCACCTCCCCCACCTCCGCCCTCTAGTCAGTCTTCCAACCATCCACCCACCTATTTTCACGCCGGGCTGCAATCGGGCCCAAGAAAGCCAGTTAGACAAGCGCAGGAGGGCAGTGGCTCTGGCTGCTCAGTGAATCCAAGGTGGCTCACCTCGGTCCCTCCTGAGGACAGGCACCCGGGAATGACCCAGCTTACTACAAGGAGGGATAAAGGGATACCAAGGCCGTTGCATGGCCACCCTGAAGGATGCGGAGCGCGGCCGAGCGGAGGGAGACGAGCTCCAGGGCTGCGCTGCTGAGAAAGGCGTGAGGCCACCAAGCACGGACCCGGAGAGCCTGGGACTGGCAGGAGCCGGGAGGGGGGAGGGGCGGAGGACCGGGAGACCGGGGCTGGGGTGAGCAGGGTGCGAAGGCCGAGCCGGGCCGCCGCGCCGGGAAGGATATTGCCGCAGGAGCCCGTCTACCTCGCAGGGGTCGGGGCCTGGCTCGCCCGCCGCCGCTGCCGCCTCTTCGTGCTCGTCTACGAATTTGTTCTCGTCAAATTCGTCGATATCCACTCGGCGGAAGCGTGAGGACAGTGTGTTCCGGGCCATGGCGGGAGCGCCGCGGCTACTCAGCCGCCTGGGTTTCGCTCCGTACCGGCTCCCCTCCGCACCGGCTCCGCTCGGGGGCGGGAAGCGGCCGCCGGGCACCTCCTCCCCTCCTCCGCGCGCAGCCGCCGTCGCCCGCCCACTTCCGGGATGTGCCGGAACCGGAAGCTCTTGTGGGCGGGGCTGCGCCCGCCGCGAGACGCTGCTGTAGCGGTGTCGGACGGTGCTGCCGTTACTGTCCTCCTCGCAGCCGGGCTGCTGGTGCATCCAGCCTTCTCTCCGCTCCGGAGGAAGAAATCTTTGAGCTAAGGGACGAGAGGCAGCGACGCGCAGTGCCGTTAGTGTCTTTTAAGGCACTAACCACAAGAGGACTCACAAGGGACTTTGTTAAAAGTAAACGGGTTTAAAGGCGTTAATGTGTAACCCAGGGGCTGACAGGAGGCTTGATGGCGCCTTTACTTGAGGATGTGCTGACTCCTGCGGGCGTTCCGGACAATAAAGATGATTCGGTGGCCACCGCTACTCCTGACTCAAGAGGCGTATTTTAGGAGGCGAAAGCTGCAGAATTCTCAGGATCTGATGAGAGGAAGGTGGTTTCTAGAACGAACGCTTGGGATGCTGGTTTCTATCTCAGCCGTAGGCTAAAATGAATCTTTTTTGTAATTATACGAAAAATATTATATTTTCACCAAATAGAACTTGAGCAAAAATCAGGCGAAACATGGTTTTGCTTTACATAGTTCTTGAACTTCAAATTAAAAACTGCCAGGCTGATGCTCCCTAACCTTGGCATGCTAAAGGCTAGTTCTTATGGGAGCAAGTAGACGCTAAAGCCCCAGATCCTGGATGCAGTCCTGCCCTACACCTTAGAAGTAATATGGGATACAGATTGGTCAGAAGATAGCAGAAATTCATAGCCCCAGAACTTTTTTTAATTGTTATTTTACTTGGGAGTATTTTGTCTGCAAGTATTTCTGTGCACCATGTGCGGTGTACTGCCTACTGGAGGCCAGGAGAGGCTGTGGGATCCTTCTGGAACTGGAATTAAGATGGTTGCTAGCCACCATGTCTTATGGGTATTGGGAATGGAACCCCAGGTCCTCTGGAAAAGCACCCAGTGCTCTTACCTGCCCAGCCATCTCCAGTCCCTCCCCCAGAACACCTTGGTCAGAACTTAATATCAAAAACACTGGTTTCGGGGGCTGGAGAGATGGCTCAGTGAGTAAGAGCACCAACTGCTCTTCCAAAGGTCACGAGTTCAAATCCCAGCACCCACATGGTGGCTCACAACCATTTGTAAAGAGATCTGACGCCCTCTTCTAGTGTCTGAAGACATCTATGCTGTACTTTCATATAATAAATAAATTTAAAAAACAAAAACAAAAAAAAAACCACTGGTTTCACGGGGAAATAGTTTCAAATAATCTAATGAATTAAATCATGTTGTAGTTCATGGATGTTCATCAGGCAAATAGGATTTTTGTGTTTTGTTTGAGACAGGGTTTCTCTGTTTTGCCCTGGTTTTGCCCTGGCTGTCTTAGAACTTGGCTCTGTAGAACAGACTGACTTCAGACTCTTAAAGATCCACCTGTCTCTGCCTCCCAAGTGCTGGGATTAAATGCATGCACCACCGATGGCCAGCAGAGAGGATTTTAAATTCATGATATGAAATCTGATGAGGCTGGGTGGTGGTGGCGCACGCCTGTAAACCCATCACTTGGGAGGCAGAGGCAGGCAGATTTCTGAGTTCAAGGCCAGCCTGGTCTACAGAGTGAGTTCCAGGACAGCCAGGGCTATACAGAGGAACCCTGTCTGGGAAAAAAAAAAAAAAAAAAGAGAGAAGAAAGAAAAAAAGGAATCTGATGGGGACTAGAGAGATGTAGCTCAGCAGTTAAGAGCACTGGCTGCTCTTCCAGAGGTCCTGAGTTCAATTCCCAGCAACGACATGGTGGCTCACAACCATCTGTAATGGGATCTGATGCCCTCTTCTGGTGTCTGAAGACAGCTACAGTGTACTATACATAGTCTTAAAAAAAATGATTGGGAGGCAAAGGCAGGCAGATTTCTGAGTTCGAGGCCAGCCTGGTCTACAGAGTAAGTTCCAGGACAGCCAGGGCTACACAGAGAAACCCTGTCTCGAAAAACAAAACAAAAAAAATGAACAGGGCAGTGGTGGCACAAGCCTTTGATTCCAGCACTTGGGAGGCAGAGGCAGGCACATTTCTGAGTTGGAGGCTAGCCTGGTCTACAGAGGGTTCCAGGACAGCCAGGACTACACAGAGAAACCCTGTCTGGAAAAACAAAAGAAAAAAAGAAAAAGAAAAAAAAAGGAAATCTGATGTGGTGGTACACTCCTGTAATACTGATCATCAGGAGGCTAAGCCAAGACAAGAGTCTGCACATTTAGTGAGTCCCTTGCCTCAAAACAAATCCCAGGATGGAGTACTGCTCCTGCTCATAGCCAGAAATGTGGCACATGCCTCTTATCCCAGCACTTAGGAGGCAGGGGGTTCTTGTGAGTCCGTTTTTTTTTTGTTTGTTTGTTTGTTTGTTTGTTTTCTTTCTTCGAGACAGGGTTTCTCTGTATAGCTCTGGCTGTCCTGGAACTCACTCTGTAGACCAGGCTGGCCTCAAACTCAGAAATCCGCCTGCCTCTGCCTCCCAAGTGCTGGGATTAAAGGCGTATGCCACCAACGCCCGGCTCTTGTGAGTTCTTATTTTGAATACATAGTGCTAGATCAGCCAAGACTATACAGTGAAAATCTGTCTCAACAGGCAGTGGTGGCACACGCCTTTAATCCCAGCACTTGGGAGGCAGAGGCAGGCGGATTTCTTAGTTTGAGGTCAGCCTGGTCTACAGAGTAAGTTCCAGGAAAGCCAGAGCTACACAGAGAAACCGAGTCTCGAAAAACAAACAAAAAAACTGTCTCAAAATGTAAAAAAGTACTTTCTACTCTTAGAGAAAAGACCTGGGTTCAGTTCCCAGCATCCACATAGCCGCTCACAGTGCTCTGCAACACCATCACCAGGAGATTCAGTCGCCTCTGCCATTGCTGCACACACGTGGTAATGTTAAAATAAAATGTGAAAGCTGTCTTAATTACATCAGGGATGGCAAAGTACAGTACCTGTGAGTTTTTGTCTTCAAAGATGGGGATGTAACCCAATACATTGGGAATTCAAAAAGATTGTGAATCCTGGGTTTAATCCTAGCACCACAAAAAAATTTCCAGAAGAGTAGGCTTTAGGATCATCTTTAGGCTTCCATTTTATTAATTTATTCATTTATTTTTATTTTATTTGGTTTTTGAGACAGAGTTTCTCTGTGTAGCCCTGGCTGTCCTGGAACTCACTCTGTAGACCAGGCTGGCCTCGAACTCAGAAATCTGCCTGCCTCTGCCTCCCAACTGCTGGGATTAAAGTCATGTGCCACCACGCCCGGCTTCGGCTTCCATTTAAAACTAATCCACACATTGTTCATGTCCCCCATCCCACTTACAAAGGCCTATTAATTCATTCTGTACAACCAGTATCCCCATCCCGGGCTTGGATGACCTCAGAGACCTTCCAGACCTGCTCTGGAAACAGGCACAAAAACACATGGCTTAACTCAGCTTGGTTAGCTCTTAGGACACAAGGGTAGGCTGCTAAACTTGGGGTGGGAGGTGACTGAAAAAGACGTTCGGTACAGTGCCTTGGGTCTCTCTTCTGCTCTCAAAATGTCATGAACAGCAGTTGAGAAACTGCTGGCAAAAGGGCAGTGAAGTGGAAAAGAAAGGGCTCCAATTGGTCAGTTTGGCCACTCATCACGGAACCGTAACATCTAGTCTGCTTTGCTCGGACCGAGACGCTGGCGGTCGTCAAGGACTGTGGGTGAAGGCCATGTGCGCTTTAGCCACGTTCATACCAGTTGATGCTTCCCTCCATTTTTTTTTTTTTTTTTTTTTTTTTTTTTTTTTTTTGGTTTTTCGAGACAGGGTTTCTCTGTGTAGTCCTAGCTGTCCTGGAACTCACTCTGTAGACCAGGCTGGCCTTGAACTCAGAAATCCGCCTGTCTCTGCCTTCCAAGTACTGGGATTACAGGCGTGCGCCACCACGCCCGGCTGCTTCCCTCCATCTTTACATGTCAGTCTTGGCTGGGAGCTTTGCAGGGTTTCAGTTTAGTTCCTCTAATCCTGAAAGAAACACAAACCTCGAAGGGACTTGCCAAGATATCAGCTAGTACTAGTAATACAGCAAGACTGATTTCATCTCGGGAGTTTTTATTCATGTATTGGTGCTGGGGACTGAACACAGCTTTGTGCATGCCTGGAAACACTACCACGGAACCAAACTACCAGCACAATTTGGAATCTCTCTGGAGACGGTTTCAATAATACATCTTAGGGAGGCAGAGGCAGGCCTGGTCTACAGAGAGTTCCAGGACAGCCAGGGCTACACAGAGAAACCCTGTCTCGAAAAAACCAAAACAACAACAAAAATACATCCTAGGGTGTAATGAAGGAGGCTTGAACTCCGGATCCTCCTTTTCCATGGCCTGGGTGCTGTGACACAGTGTCCAGACCTAAAGCAAGAATTGGAAATCCCTAAGAGTCTAGAGATGAGATTTGTGATTCTCCGTAAATCCTTGCTGGAGTTTGACTCTATTGTTACCCTTGCCACGTGGTGGCGCACGTTCTTTTTATATATATATATTTTTTTTTTTGGTTTTTCGAGACATGGTTTCTCTGTATAGCCCTGGCTGTCCTGAAATTCACTCTGTAGACCAGGCTGGCCTCGAACTCAGAAATCAGCCTGCCTCTGCCTCCCAAGTGCTGGGATTAAAAGCGTGTGCCACCACTGTCCGGCTTATGTGGCACACTTTCGATGCCAAACTTGGATACGTGTGTGTGTGTGTGTGTGTGTGTGTGTGTGTGTGTATGTGTGTGTACATATATATATGGAAGCCTTGTATCTTTTTTTTAAGGGGGGGGCGGTAGAACAAGACCACCCGCGTTCGAGCGCCGAACGGCGGAAGGAGAGAACAAACTCCCACAGGTTGTTTTCCAACCTCCAAACATGCTCGCTGGCTCGCTCTCGCTCTCACACACACTCATGAGGCACTGTAGCCCGTGTGCTGTCAGCATTAGGAAGCCGTTTATAATGAGACCCTGTCTCAATCTTTTAAAGAAAACCCTCACACCTCATGCCGTCCGCACCCTGACACCGCCCGCGGCTTGCTCAGACCCGGACAGACCAGAGAATTTCAGGCTCCCCCAAAAAAAGAAAAAATAGAAAAAAAAACCCGAGTGAACGGAAGAACTGCAGCCTTCACTGCGCTATCGCCAGCCAGCCAGGTGCTGCTCATCCGGAGCCTCAGTTTCCCTAGCTGTGTTGCTTAGAGACCCGCCAACCTCTTGGTCCCCGGCAGGAGTCCCCGGAAGCGGAGGGCACCGTCGACGCGACTGCGCATGGGCGGAGCGGACTTCCCACGCCGCGACGCTATTGGCCGAGCTCGGCGCCACTCGGCAGAAGGTGCGGAAGTCGGCCCCGCCCTTTCCTCTTTCTCTCGAACCAGGCGGCCTCAGCCGTGAACAACGCAGCGATGGTAAGGCCACGGGAATCGGGTGCCATCGGGCGCCGGGAACACGCGGGGACAGGGGCGCCGGGCGCGGGGCGGGCGTGGGGGACTCAGGGAGCAGCAGGGGCCTGCGAATCTGTGTGGCTGTGCCGGGTTCGGGCCGGCTCGGACTGCGTGCGCCGCGGCCTCTGACGCACGGTCCCGCTTTGGTCGGCCGCGGAGGAAGCGGGAGCCCCGGCTCAGTGACCCACAGAGACGCTTCTCACGCAGGCCAAGATTAAGGCTCGGGACCTGCGCGGCAAGAAGAAGGAGGAGCTGTTGAAACAACTGGACGATCTGAAGGTGGAACTGTCCCAGCTTCGCGTCGCCAAAGTGACAGGCGGCGCCGCGTCCAAGCTCTCCAAGATGTAAGTGGGCCGGGAGGTCCCAGCTGGGTGCTTACCCTCCTCGCCTTGGTCCTTTGCGCCCCCCCCCAATTGTCCTTGGCCAACTACCGTGGTGGGAGAATAGGGTATTCCTTTTTTGTTGTTTGGGGTTTTTTTGGTTGTTTTTTTTTTCCGAGACAGGGTTTCTCTGTGTAGCCCTGGCTGTCCTGGAACTTACTCTGTAGACCAGGCTGGCCTCGAACTCAGAAATCCGCCTGCCATTGCCTCCCAAGTAATGGGAATACAGGCGTGGGTTGTAGTGAGCCTGGATGCCAGGGGTAAGGGACCAGGAAGACTTGCATTGAGACAGAGCCCATGCGCTCCAGTCACCGTGACCAAAACCAACTGTCCTCAGCCTGCACCTGGCTTCAGTGTTCTCTCACGTCTGTTCTCTTTCTCCAGTTTGTAGCGCTGACTCCTTAACACTGAACTAGTTAACTGGGGAGGCATGGCCTCAGTCTCTGGCCTGAGTGTAAATGCCTTTCCTCACTGCCAAACCTGCATTAGGTCTCCACGTGTATCTGTTGACAGACCTGCCCTTACCTCTAGTTTTGCCTCCTGGGTGATAGGAATGAGGGCCTTGTGTGTGTGTCCCTGCCTGATCTTCACTGCCATCTATTTCTATAGACGAGTCGTACGCAAATCCATCGCCCGAGTCCTCACTGTCATTAACCAGACTCAGAAAGAAAACCTCAGGAAATTCTACAAGGTGAGCCAGGGGATGTTGTGGAAACGTTCTAGTGTGCGTGGGACTGGGGGACTGAGCCCTTACGAGGCTCCATTATGTGGCCCAGTTAGCAACATCTAGGACTGACAAGAATTCTAGCTATGAAAAGGTCAGAGGTGAGGGTGGACTGGACACTAGCTTTGAACTCAGCTGTGCGGTAGTTGTTGGGTTGGATTGCTTTGCTATAAGATGAACTGGAACCATAGCCTGAGGTAAAGCAAGCTGTTCTGTGTATCTGCCTCACAGCCAAGCTCCTGCTGTTGCAAGGCTTGGAGAGGTTGGGTTACCCAAGGACACCCATAGTTAGTAAACAGGGACCCCCCCCAAAAGCTTCTCTTCTGAGCCATATCACGAGAACATTAAGAGTATTGCTAGGGGCTAGAAGCGCCGCTCAGTGGTTAAGAGCACTAACTGCTGTTCCAAAGGTCCTGAGTTCAAATCCCACAACCACATGGTGGCTCACAACCATCCAAAATGAGATCTGATGCCCCCTTCAGGTGTGTCTGAAGACAGCTACAGTGTACTTACATATAATAAAAACAGTATTGCTAGGATAGTTGCAAGATGTTTGTCATAAGTGTTAGTGCTTTCAAACCCACATGTTTTGCTGGGAATTAGCTCCTGTGGCCCTGGCTAGTCTCTGGAAGAATTGGGGTGGGGGGGGAAACCATGTCATTTTAAGATAATCCCCTTAAGTGAAGCCATTTGGTGGAGTCTTAAATTACTTCTGCAAATTTTAGTTAGTGTTGGGGTCTGGCACATCAGAAAGTTGTCTTGGTGTGATTCCACGGTCCACGAGGGACATTTTTGACTTAGGCAGACCTGAAGTACAATTTCTCTGTTTCTGAGATGCTGGGGCTGATTCTGAGTACCGAGTGCTGGAGGAACCTGACCTCACCCCTGTGCACGGGAACTTATTTGAAATGTTTTGTGCTTCACTGCCAATGTGCTGACGCATGGCTCTTCAGCACATTGTGTCTGTGTCTGTGTGTACATGTGCGCTTTGGTTAGGTGGTGCTTGGTTAAGCCACGAGGTCCCACATATCAGGCAAGTGAGTAAGCCTGCACTGAACTACCTCCCGTCCACAGAGCCAGGGTGGGAGCTCTGGGGTTCTGTTTGCTTTTAGACCAGGAAGCCAAGAACTGGCAGGCCCTCTGCCTCTGGCTGCTGGGATTGCAGGCATCAGTCATGCTGTGTGAGCACTGGCTGTCCACACTGGTCTAGAATGAACAGTAGAGAGGTGTGTTTGGCTGCTGTGTGGGCAACTGAACTTGACATGGCTGAGGAGCCTACCGGATGTGACTCCTTGTCCCCACCTTACCCTAGTGCGCCATCTAGGGTTCTCTGCACCTGCAGGAGCTTGGTGCGTGAGGATGGGAACCATCGTGCGGGCCGGTCCCCTTGCAGGCAGGAGTAGCCACTCATAGGAAGCCCAACTAGACTTCTAAAGACTGCGTGCCCTGCTCTCTCTGCTTTCCAGCAGGCTGCTGAGAGCTTGCTTTGGAGGCCGTTGCCTCTTGGAATTCTTGGTGGGGCTGCGCCTCACCAGGTAGGGGCCTGACCCACAGGACCTGGTGCCCGGGGGTAGAACACTTGGGAAGGGCTAGGAGGTAGAGGGAGGTGAGAGCTGCCTTAAAGGCTCGGGGTCTGTCTTCTTCCGTGGTCAGTGTTGGCTCCAGAGCATTAGTGAGTCAGGCCTGGAAGGTCCGCCAGTTCACCGTAGTCACCAGAGCCTGGTGTGTGTGTGGAGGGCTGCATGTGCTGTGACTTTCTAATTCGTCACTAGTGGTGGTGCATATAACACTGAAGCTCAGCCTCCTCTTGCTTGGCCCTTGTAGTCTTTAAATTAGGGGGGGGGGGTGGGTGTGCAAATATTAGGCCTGCCAGCCTGGCCCAGTATTGACAGCCAGTGGCTGAAAGGCTCTGAGTGCCTCCCACGCTCACTCACACTGCCATTTCTGTCCCAGGGTAAGAAGTACAAGCCCCTGGACCTGCGACCCAAGAAGACTCGAGCCATGCGCCGCCGGCTCACCAAGCACGAAGAGAAGCTGAAGACCAAGAAGCAGCAGCGGAAGGAGCGGCTGTACCCGCTGCGCAAGTATGCAGTCAAGGCCTGAGACGACAATAAAGTGCAAGACTGGCTGGCTTTCGGCTTCGTGTTTTACCCTGGCCACGTGGGGCGAGGTGGGGAGCCATGACCACTTTCTTACAGCAGGTGCTTTCCGGGTGGGGTGGGGTGGGGTGGGCCCTGCTGCAGGCTCTGGAGCTCTGCCGGCTGCTTTCGTGATTACCTTAGGCCTGTGGGGAAGCTACATGGAAGAGGTTCTGGGCTGTGAGCAGGCTTGTCATGTTGTCACATCTGCAGCCCCCGACACTAAGAGCTTGCCATCTGGGGTGAAAATGCAGGCATGGGCCACATCCAGCATGCCCTGTTGGTAACACAGAAGCAGTCAGGGTTGGTGCACCCTGCCAGTCTGGCTTCAGTGTGTACACTGGCCCTGGTGCCTTACCTTTAGGGTCTCGAGGCATTTCCCTGTGAGGCAGTCCCAGACTTTGACCTAGAAGGACAGTTGCTCTGAGGCCCAGACACGTCTGCAGACAAGCTCACTAGAGATCAGTCTCTGGGTCTTGTCTCTTGACTGTGTTAGGCATGGACATTTCTTATGGCTGAAACCGAAGGTGAGGCTGAGGTTTGTCTGGAGAGGGGACTTACCGTACGCGAGTAACCAGCACTGGCCAACTTCTGTTCATCAGGAGAAAAGGCTAGGCTGTTCACCCAGGTGGTGTGGCCCCTGAGCTGGAGGAGCAGGCTGTTGGATGTAGGCTTCCAGACACGGATGGTCTTGTCCCAGGAGCCTGATGCCTAAACACATTTCTGAGCTCAGTGACCCCCAAAGGCAAATAGGGCCGGGCCTTGGCCTGGAGCCCCGGTTAGCCCAGCTTACCAAGAGGCCAGATGGCGAGTAGCACAGGCTGCTGATGTTGCCGGTGTGACCCTCCAAATTACGGTAGGACACAACTGGGGCCAACGCCCGCAAGTCCCAGATGTGCACAGTTGAGTCCCAGGAACCAGTGGCCTGTGGGCAGGAGTGAATGTGAAACGGCCCTTACCACTCAGATGGCCACTGATGGGGGTGGGGTGGGGGTAAAGCTCACCAGAGAATCAGAGGTTGGAGAGAAGTCACTGCTCTGGACGGAATCACAGTGCCCAGCCAAGAGGCGCACATTGCGGCCGGACTGTGGAGAGAGTCAACTGCAGAGCTGGAGGGGCCTGGGCGCTCCCCAACCGCACCTGGCACCTGAGGCCTCGAAAGTCTCAGGTACCTTACGGGTGTGGAAAGTAGGGGTGCCTTTGTCCCTTCCGGCCTAGGCCCCATCATACCTGCACGTCCCAGAGAATCACTCTCTTGTCCCAGCCACCCGATGCCAGCTGCTTTGAGTCAGGGCTGAAGCTGACGGTTTCCACACTCCTCTGGTGACCTACAGACACCAGCCCAAAGTTGGGAAGGAGGATGGGTCAAAGTCCACCAAGGAGCCGGAGTGGCTCCCGACCAAACTAAACACTCACCTCTCAGCACATGGAGACACTTGGATCGAGCCACATCCCACAGGCGGATGGTGCGGTCACAGGAGGAGCTGGCAATGAGGCGGCCGTCGGGAGAGAAGCAGCCAGACTTCACTGGGCCTGAGGCAGAGCACATGGCATTGTCCATCTCCAAGTCCAGACCCGTCTTCTGTAGTTCCGACCACCACGAGGCCTGGCCTGGGCTGGGCTCAGTGGGTCTCGGTTCACCCATCTGGGGGCCATCGTCCAATCCAGACCCCTGCTGCCAGCCCCCGCTCACTGCCCCAGCCAGGTTCTTTGGCTCAGGCCTAAACTAGTCTCTGGTGTTAATCACCTCCACCACCACTGCTTCCTGTGTCTTAACTAGTCGGGTCATCGCTTGCATGTAAGTCCAGTGTCAATGGTTGACGTGACAAGTTCACATGTGCGGTACAACAGGTGACCTTGGCATGGGCTGACGGGAGTGAGCCTCTCACATTCATCTCACACTGGGGGGCTTCATGAGTAGCTCTGCGGTCTTAAGTCTGACCCCCTGAGTGTTGGGTTTAGTGTCACCCCACCCAGCTGCCTCTGCTGGACTTGCTCCAACCCTCTCCCCCCAAGTCCTTTGTCACCAGTGTAGGCTCAGACCGTCTCCAGCCAGGTGCCCGCGCCTCACCTCTGTGGCCGGCCAGCCTCCACAGCAGTCGCCCGCTCTTCGTCCCCCATACATACACACAACCATCATCTGAGGCTGTGAGCAGGGTCCGGCCGTCGGGGGAGAAGGCAGAGCAGTTGACCTGAAAGTACAGGGCAAAAGTGTCCCTACGCCTGTCGGGAGTCATTTGGTCCCCTCAGCTCTAACCATTCCTCGTCTGCCCAGGAATCCCGGGTGGGTCCATAAACTCCAGGTCCCACTCCACAGCCTGCAAAAGCAAGTTCTAGGTCAAACATTGACAAGTTCAAAGTTCACCCTAAGCAGTGTGTCCAAGCTAGAAAGGATGATGCACGCCTTTGATCCCAGCACCAGGGAAGACGATTGCCTGAAGTCTGAGACCAGCCTAATGCTGCCTCAAAAGACAAAGCAGATCTGTGTGAGCTTGAAATCTTGTTTTACTTGAAGAATTTCTGACCAAACCGCTACATTTCTCTGTGTGGCCGTCCTAGAACTCGCTCTGGACCAGGCTAGCCTTGAATGCAAAGATCCTTCTGCCTCTGCCTCCTGAATGCTGGGATTAAGGGCCTGTGCTACCACCGTCCTTAAAAAAGAACCGTGCCGCCGGGCTTGGTGGCGTACACCTGTAATCCCAGCACTTAGGAGGCAGAGGCAGGCGGATTTCTGAGTTCGAGGCCAGCCTGGTCTACAAAGTTTGTTCCAGGACAGCCAGAGCTACACAGAAAAACCCTGTCTCGAAAAACCAAACCAAACAAAAAAGAACCGTGCCAGCGCACACCTGTAATCCCAGCACTTGGGAGGCAGAGGCAGGCGGATTTCTGAGTTCGAGGCCAGCCTGGTCTACAGAGTGAATGCCAGGACTACACAGAGAAACCCTGTCTCAGAAAAAAAGAACTGTGCGTAGCGAAAAGACCTGGTGCACACACCTGAATCCCAGCACTAGGGAGACAGGCAGATGGATCTCTGTTAAAGTGAAACCCTGTCTCAAAACAAAAAAAAAAAAAAATAAACCTGACCCCACCAAGCCTGCGTAGAGCCCCGGGGCCTCACCTCCCCGTGATGTTGACCGTAGAACCTCACTCTGCCCACGGCCAATTTTGTTGGGGCCTTGATGTTCATGTGCGCCCGCTCCAGAACCGGGAGGGCTCCCTCCTAAGCGGGCACCAGTCCCGTCGGAGGGGCCTCGGTTACTGACAGGGTAGAAGGGGAAAGGGGAACTGTATACAAGCAGTCTCCATGGTAATGGGGCGGGGCGGCGCAGCCGCAGTGGGGGAGGTCTCTGAGCTGCCTCTATGGAATAAAACGAGCGCTTTTAGTTTGCAGAAAGTGGAGATAGAGTGGCAGGAGGCACCAGAAAGAATCTTCCAACCTTGGGACAGCCCCGCTGGCCAGATCCGGAGCTCCTCCGGCTGTCCAGGAAGACTGAGCAGAGTAGCCTCCAGAGGGCGCGCTAGCCCCGCGCACCGGGACGCCAGCTGCACAGCCCCAAGGACTCCTTCCCCTCACAGAACAGGCTCCGATTTACCATAATCCGGAGTTAAATCAAACACGTGAGAGCCTAGCACATGGTAGTACCCACGAGTAGCCAGGCTTCTGGCCAGGAGTGGCTGGCAGCCCTGGGGCTGAGAACAACATCTTCCTTTACCTCCAGGGTGCAAGGAGCAGGAGGCAGTGTGCCTAATACAGGGCATAAAAAACTATGTCCGTCTTGGCTAACGTTCCCTACTGTGCCAGCTGAGGGTCCGGGGTTGAAGATGCAGGAGGGAGGTCCCGGGAGCTGTTAGGATCATAACATGGATTTTGACCTGAAACCTGCAAAGCAGCAACCTTACAGGTGAGGAAACCGGGATCCAGAGGAATACGGAGGCGGGTAGTGGTGCTGCTCCTGGGTTTAGTCCCTTCGCTCATTCATTGCCAGGGTCCTCACAGCAAACGTCTGAGGTTCCTTATTTCTGGTACCTCTGAGAAACAGGCTCCCAGGGGGATGAGGCATGGGCAAGTGTCTTATTTCCTCCATGACAGAACAGAGCTGAGGCCAGAACCAAGCAGGCCAGCTCCCCAACCAGAGCGAAGTGGACAGGGATGGAGGTGGGAGGTCCGAAGGGGTTGGGCAGGGCAGCGGAACTTTGGGAGTGTCAAACTCGAGGGTTCTCAGCGTGACTCATGCCCCTTTTCCCATCGTCCTTTGCCAGAATCTTCTCACGGGATCATTCTATTCCTGTCTATTTTAGGCGCCAGACAGTGAGACGTGTATGGAGGCGACAATGACAGCTTTGAGCCGGGCCACCCTTGTCCACACTCCCAGAGGGCCCAAGAGGGTCCAAGTCACTGAGTTGGCTCCTTGGAGACCTGTCTGTGCTGAGATTGGAAAGCCACCGCCACCCCTCCCGTGCCGTGACTCTCAGACACAGCTCTCAGAAACAGAATTCCCCAGCCCCCCTCTTCTCTGCTCGCACACCAACACCCGTGCCCTAGCCTCCTGACTGCTCCTGTCTATCTTGGGCACATTCAAATCAATTAAAGCAAGCAATTAATTAAAGCAAGCTTCTTAAGCAGGACGACAGTGGTGGTGCATGCCTTTAATCCCAGAACTTGGGAGGCAGAGACAGGCAGATTTCTGAGTTCGAGGCCAGCCTGGTCTACAGAGTGAGTTCCAGGACAGCCAGGGCTACACAGAGAAACCCTGTCTCAAAAAAACAAAAAAACAAAAACAACAACAACAACAACAACAACAACAAAAAGAAAAGCAAGCTTCTTCTTCTTTTTTTTTTTTTTTTAATTCGTGCACATGGCTGCCTCCCCCTAAGGCAGGGTTTATGAAGTCAACATTGGAGGTGAGGAATTCAAGGCTTTTATAGCTCGGGGTAGAGGTTTTCCAAGTGGGGGATTTGGCAGACAAAATGGATGGGGTTACAGGAACAGAATATAAATATAACAAGTTAGTTCTAATGACCTCGTGGAACAAAGACTTGGTTTCAGGGTGGGCATAACAAGATGACATGACAGGTATTCATAAGAAGGTGGCCACAGGTGGTCATGTAACTTTTGAAACAAAAGTGAGGTTGCAAGATGGTAATAAACAACCTTTTAAAATAAACACATGGCAGCCCGGGAGGTGGTGTCCCACGCCTGTAATCCCAGCACTCTGGGAGGCAGAGGCAGGCAGATTTCTGAGTTCGAGGCCAGCCTGGTCTACAGAGTGAGTTCCAGGACAGCCAGGGCTACACAGAGAAACCCTGTCTCAAAAAAACAAAAAACAAAAATAAAATAAAAAAATAAAATAAATAAAATAAAATAAAATAAAATAAAATAAAATAAAATAAAAAATACATGGCCCTGGAGAGATGACTCAGTGGTTAAGAGCACTGACTGCAATTCCAGAGGTCCTGAGTTCAATTCCCAGCAACCACATGGAGGCTCACGACCATCTGTAATGAGGGGGGTCCGATGCCCTCTTTTGGTGTGTCTGAAGATAGCTAGTGTACTCACATCTAAATAAAATAGATAAATCTTAAATAAAATAAAATAAATACATGACCGCCACTCCTGGAACAAGCAGTACAGAACATTTGTAGTTAAGGTTACAGATGTGACATAGCCCAATCCTTGAGAAACAGATTTAATCATAAGCAGAAATAAGCCTAGTTTGTCTTTACTGTAAGACAACTTTTTAGTCTAAGATGGAAGCAGGCTGGTTATTTACTGGGTCCCATGTCAATCACTAATTGTGAAAACACCCTTCCGGCTTGCAAACAACCAGATCTTATGGGGGCATTTTCTCAAGGGAGCTTTGCCCCTTTCAGATCACTCTAGCTTGTTGTCAAGTTGACATAAAACTAGCCAGCACAGCATCCTACCGCACAGCATCCTACAGCACAGCATCCTACTGACTCACCAGGTCACAAGCAGCACAAGCCCCACCTCCTGGGGCATAGGCTCCCTTTCCCTGCCCTCTTGCTGTTATGATGGACAGGTGCCCAGTCAAGCTGTACCTCAGTCTCCTCATATGTAAAATAGGTCCCCTGAGGTTTGCCAGTGACAGATTTATTTTTAGCAATTTTAATATCTACCACCTTTCCAATCTGTTTGTTTGTTTTTGTTTTTTCGAGACAGGGTTTCTCTGTGTAGCCCTGGCTGTCCTGGAACTCACTCTGTAGACCAGGCTGGCCTCGAACTCAGAAATCCGCCTGCCTCTGCCTCCCAAGTGTTGGGATTAAAGGTGTGCCACCACTGCCCGGCTTCCCTTCCAATCTTTATTCCACCCTAATCCCTTCCAACCCCTCAACACTAGGTAGGAGAGAAAGAAGGTTTGCGGGCAAGGGGAGCACGGACCTCTTTAACTATTTCCTGAAGACTAGGGGTGTTAGGTTCCTTAGGGCTGATCCAATCTTCATTATCAGGATATCCCAAACTTCTTCTTGTCTCCTTGGTCACAACCACTTGACAAACTGCAGCAGAAGGAACCAGCAGCAGCAGAACAAGTGCTAATCGACTCTCAGAGGCAGGGCAAGGCACAGCTAGGTGAGCATGTAGGCCCCTCAAGGGCTGAGCATAGTTGAGCCATAGCCATCCATATGATCTTGGGGCTGTAAATTAGATATTAGATCCGTAAGGATAGCTAAGCGACTGTGCCCTCACTGCTTTCCTTTCCAGTAAGTGAGGTTATGGGATGGCTCCTGGGGAGCTGGTGCCTCTGGTAGAATTTCAGTCTGATAAGTTAAAACCCTTTGTCCGGGCCGGGCGGTGGTGGCGCACGCCTGTAATCCCAGCACTTGGGAGGCAGAGGCAGGCGGATTTCTGAGTTCAAGGCCAGCCTGGTCTACAGAGTGAGAGAGTTCGTTCCAGGATAGCCAGGACTACAGAGAAAAACCCTGTCTCAAAAAACAAACAAACAAACAAACAAACAAAAAACACCAAAAAACCCTTTGTCCTAAGGTAGTTTTTGTTTTGTTTTTTGTTTGAGACAGGGTTTCTCTGTGTAGCCCTAGTTGTCCTAGAACTCACTCTGTAGACCAGGCTGGCCTCGAACTCAGAAATCTGCCTGCCTCTGCCTCCCAAGTACTGGGATGAAAGGCGTGCACCACCACCTCCCAGCCACATGGGGTTTCTTAAGAGGCCCAGAAAACTGCATGCGCACGGTGGGTGACACACGCTTAGGCCTTGAGTGTGGCTTATGCCTGTTTTAGCATTTTTACCTGTAGCATCTCTAGAGGAAAGGAATAGTGTGCCCATGTAGGGGACCCTCACCTCGCTCTCTTGCGTCGGGGTCTTGTTATGTAGCCCAGGCTGGCCTTCAGTTTGTACCAAGCCTCTTGCTTCTCTAAGATTAAAGTCTGCCTGGTTGAAATGTTGTGTTGGAATTGTTTACTATCAGATTTGATTTTGAAGTGTGTGTGTGTGTGTGTGTGTGTACATACATGGGTGGGTAGGTATGTGCACATGGGTGTAGGAGGGCACATGGATGCTTGCTCATGTGTGTGGTGAGTGCTCTTAGAGGCAAGAAAAGGACTTGAGTTCCCTGGAGCCGGAGTTACAGGTAGCTGTGGGCTGCCGTATGCGGGTGCTTGGAACCGAACTCTGGTCCTCGCACGGAGCCACAGCGTTGTTCTTAACCCCTGACCTCTCTCTCCCCACTCCCACCAACCTCCCTTTAACTCTCAGCAGACAAGAGACTCCCCCTAGACTCCAAGGTGAAGGCCTCCTTTCCCATGTTAGTTTCTCATGTCTCAGTATCCCATCCCACCACCAGGCCTTGAAGCAAGCTCTACGGGAGCCTCAGAGGGTTTCTTTCCCTAGCGCTGGCTGCTCTGCCTTCCTCTCCCCTCCCCTCCCCCACAGTTCCTTGCGCACAGGAGTCTTGTTTTCTCAAAGAGCTGCAGTGAATGCCTGCGGGTGCTGTGGTTTCCCAGTATCATGGACCATCCCCCACTCCCCCACCCCCACCCCCCACCCCGAAATGCACTAATTTGTCCTTGTCCCTCTAGATGCAGTGTTGATAGACAGGCCCTGCATTCACAGGCCCTTCTAGCTTTCCAGAAACTCTGTCTCTAGTAGCCTTCATGCTAGACTCAATGGGGGGCGCAGCAGTGTTATTCTCTTGAAAATGCAACGTGCACTCTTTCCCATGAGCACCCTGTTCAGCCGGGCTCCCTCCCCATCTGCTACCTGTAGAAAGCTGCTCCAGCCTCACTCCAGACTTTGCCTTCTGCTGGCTCAGTGCCCTTCACTTGACTCCCTTCCAGCCTGCTGGCCTCGGGAGCATTGCAGGCGTCCCACTCCGCCCTGCGAAGCCTTCACTTTCTGACGCCCAGCAGCTGCAAACGTGTATAGCCTGAGACAGGCAGGAGAGACGGCTCCGTGGTTAAGAGCACTGACTGCTCTGCCAGAGGTCCTGAGTTCAATTCCCAGCAACCACATGGTGGCTCACAACATCTGTAATGGGATCCAATGTCCTATTCAAGTGTAGGCATAGAAAGAAAGGTGAAGGCCTCCTTTCCCATGTTAATTTCTCATTAAAAGAAAGAAAGAGGGCTGGAGAGATGGCTCAGTGGTTAAGAGCACTGACTGCTCTTCCAAAGTTCCTGAGTTCAAATCCCAGCACCCACATGGTGGCTCACAACCATCCATAAAGAGATCTGACGCCCTCTTCTGGTGTGTTTGAAGACAGCTACAATGTACTTACATATGATAAATAAATAAATCTTAAAAAAAAAAAAAGAAAGGAAGGAAGGAAGGAAGAAAGGAAGAAAGAAAGCCAGGCAGTGATGGCGCACGCCTTTAATCCCAGCACTTGGGAGGCAGAGGCAGGCAGATTTCTGAGTTTGAGGACAGCCTGGACTACAGAGTGAGTTCCAGGACAGTCAGGGCTACACAGAGAAACCCTGTCTCAAAAAAGTAAATAAATAAATAAATAAATAAATAAACAACAAACAAATCTTTTTTAATATAAGATCTATAAATCCTGATAGGGAAGTGATGGTCTAGAAGACAGCTCTGACTCATCCCTAGTGGGTCCAGTGTTACTCTGTCCCCTATGCCAGTGGGAGCCTGGACCAGTGAGCGAGGGGGGGGGGGGAGACACACTCCCCGTAAGAGATGGGCGTGCACACAGCTTAATCTAGGCTCTCTGAGTGCGACTGAGTCTTAAAGTCGGGAAGCTGCTGGGATCTCAGATGAGAAAGATGAGGATGAGGAAGCAGAGATACACATCTGGGAGTCGGGGTCCTGCAGCTTCACTGGAGATGTTGTGATTGGTCCAGCCTAAGTCCTGGGGCAGCTGGGATGGGACCCTGAAGGGTCCAGGTGGAAACTTGGGCTTGGGCTGGCTGCCACCTGCTCTTCACAGCTGCCTTCTAATCTGACTCCTTATCTCTGTCCTTCACCGGTCTGACCGGTTCCTGCTGACTGTGGCAACAGACCGGCCACAGCTGGAGTCCAGCGCACTAGAAGTACCTCACAGGGGTGAGCTGAGCTCTAATACATCAAGTTTGTGTGGGCTCTTTGGTCATCCAGTGATTGTTTGGGCCAGCCTGGGCTACATAGAGAAATTCTGTCTCAACAACTTAAAAAACAAAACAAAACAAAACAAAAAAATAAAACAGGAAGGGGAAATGCAGAGGCGCCTAAGTGTGCCTTTAAAAGTTGTCTTGCATCGGAGACACACACCTTTAATCCCAGCACTCAGGAGGCAGAGGTAAGTGGATCCTGAGTTTGAGGCTAACCTGGTCTACATAGTAAGTTTCCAGGTCAGCCAGGAAGACCTAGTGAGACTAGTCTCAAAAACAAACAATAACAAAATCAAACCAAAAAACTGTCCTAAGATTGTTGGGCTTGACCTTGTAAAAGAGAGACGGGAAGCAGGAGATATGGGTCAGAAGACTTGGGTTCAATTCCCAGCACCATCATGGCGGTTCACAACCAACTCCAGCCCCAGGGCAATTAAAACCCTCTCCTGAAGACCTCATAGTGCTATATCCGTGCAGGCAAAACAGTCATACACCTAAAATAAATTAATGTAAACAATTTAAAGAGAGACAGCGCCACTACCGCATCCAACCTCAGAGAGGTCCGTCCGCTAAGACTCAAATTCATCTCATCGCTCTCTCTCCCCCTCCCCCTCCCTCCCTCTCCCCTCCCCCTCTCTGTATTGCGCCCTCTCTCTCTCTCCCCCTCCCTCTCTCTCTCTCTCTCTCTCTCTCTCTCTCTCTCTCTCTCTCTCTCTCTCTCCCTCCCTCCCTCAATCGACGGCTCTCATTTCTTTCCGGGGTGGGGTGCGGGACAGGGTGAGTGTGCTCTAAGACGCGGTCCCTGGTAACCTCTACTTCCCTCAGTGACCTCGGACTTTGGCTCCCTCTGCCTCCACCCCACCCACGTGTATGTGTGGCTGGGGACCTAACAAGGGGCTTCCTGTGTGCTTACCCAGCACCCCAACTCCACGGCCCAGTTTCTCTGTGAGATGGATCTCACCGAGGTCCCATTTTGGCTTGACCTTGTGATCCTCCCGCTCAGCCTCCCAAGGGCGGGATCTGCAGGCTCAGGCTGCCAGGCCCTGCCTGCTCTGGCTCTCCTGAGTGTCAGCTTCCCTGGCCTAGAAACTTAGTGTTATTTATTTATCTATTATTTTTAGCATGTCTTTTTAGGATGGTTTTCCTGTTTGGGTAGCAATATGACACAGATGCCACAGGAAACCCGAAACCTGAGAAGCTCAGGGGTCTGACCACCACCCCGCTCTCCCAGTGTGGGCTGCAGCTCTGGGACTGCAATCCCTGCTCACAGGCCAAGGCCTCTCCCACGTTCTGGCGTACTGGGGCACTGAGGCGACTGAGCTCCAGTCAACACCAAGAATGACCACGGCCTGGTTCAGGTCTTTGATGAGTGAGGGACAGGCATGGGTGGACATTCAGGACAGGGGCACAACCCGCCTACCTAGAGAGGGCTCCTTTAGTTAATTTATTTGTTTTTTTCTTTTTAAAAAATTTATTAAAAAAAACAAAAAACAAAAACAAAAACAAAAAAGCAGCCGGACATGGTGGCGCACGCCTGTAATCCCAGCACTTGGGAGACAGAGGCAAGCGGATTTCTGAGTTCGAGGCCAGCCTGGTCTACAGAGTGAGTTCCAGGACAGCCAGGACTACACGGAGAAACCCTGTCTCAAAAAACAAAAAACAAAAAAAAACAACAAAAAAAATTATTTCACATATGTGAGCACACTGTAGCTGTCTTCAGACACACCAGGAGAGGACATCTGATCCCCGTTACAGATGCTTGTGAGCCACCTTGTGGTTGCTGGGAAGTGAACTCAGGACCTCTGGAAGAGGAGTCGGTGCTCTTCGCCGCTGAGCGGTCTCTCCAGACCTTGTTTTTACTCTCTCAGACAGGTTCTTACGTAGTGCAGGTTGAGCTCAAACTCATTCAGTTGGCAAGATTTGCTTTGAACAACTGATCCTCCTGCTTCTGCTTCTCAGTGCTGCCGTGGCCACTCAGACCAAACTTTAATGACATTTCGCTTAAGTTTTCTATCCATCCATCTAACTACCTACCTATCTACCTATCAATTTGGGGTTTTGTTTGTTTGTTTGTTTGTTTGTTTGTTTGTTTTTGAGACAGGGTTTCTTATGTAGTAGCCCTGGATGTCCTGGAACTTACTCTGTAGACCAGGCTGGCCTCAAACTCACAGAGATCCACCTGCCTCTGCCTCTCTCCCAAGTGTTGGGATTAAAGGTGTGCACCATTAGGATTCTGTCTAAGCTCCACCCCACAGTTACCTGGCAATAGCCAGGTAGGTAGGTCTGGCCTGCTATAAAAGGGGCTGCTTGCCCCTCTCCTCTCTCTTACTTCTCTTATTCTCTTACTCTCTGTCTCTCTTGCCTCTTGCCCTCTTGGGCTCTTCTGGTCCCTCCTCCCCTCCCCCCTCTCCACGTGGTCATACCCCCCCCCGTACCCCCTCTACTTCTCTACTCTCTCCCTCTCTCTGCCTTTCTCTACCTTACTACCCCCCTTAGCTCCCCTCCCCATACCCTGAATAAACTCTATTCGGTACTACATCGCCTGTCTGGTCCCTCGTGGGGAAGGGACGCGTCAGCATGGGCCCGCTGAGGGACCAGACACACGGTATAGTATATATATCCACATATGTAACACCCTCTTCCTCCCACATCTCCCTCACACCCATTTCTCTTTTTATGATCACAACATGCACCACCGAGCCTGACTAGTAAATATAATTTAAAACATATTTAAGATGTCAGCTACAAAATCAAGATGTACATTTCTGCGCTGGTCTGTTTATTCCTTTTTTTCTTTTTCTTTTCTTTTCATTTTGCTTTTTTTGTTTGAGACGGGGTCTCACTGTGTAGCTCTGGCTGGCCTGGAACTCTCTATGGAGGCCAGGGTGACCTCACATCCATAGAAATCCACCTGCCTCTGCCTCCTGACTGCTGAGATTCGAGGCATGCAGTGAATATCACTGCTCTAAGCCCCAGTTTCACCAGTGTGAAGATGTGTTGGCTGGTCTCATTATCAGCGAGGCCAGGCTGTGGTAACTGGTTATCCATCCAAACACTAACACAGTTTGGCACATGTGCTTCATGTGCCTAAGACCACATCTCCACCTGATAGAATGATTACTCCCTGTGAGTGGGTGAGTGGGCTGCTTCAGAAGTAAAATACTGAGCCAAAAGGGACATTTTGCCTCAAAACAGCACCAATCCTGCCTGAATTCCTGGCCTCCTGGCTTCCCACCTTCTTGGACTAAGGAATAGGAACATCTGGGCACAGCGCTTATAATCGAAGCACTGAAACCAACCAACACTAGGCTGGCGAGATGGCTCAGTGGTTAGGAGCACTGACTGTTCTTCCAGAGGTCCTGAGTTCAATTCCCAGCAACCAATGCCCTCTTCTGGTGTGTCCGAAGACAGTGTACTTGTGTACATAAATCATAAAAGAAAAGAAAAAGATCAACAGAAGTTTGAGGCTTTCTTGGTGTGTATGATGAGTTTCAGGTTAGCTAGAGCTGTATAGTAAGACTTTTGCCTCCAGACAAGGTATATTGGCTGGGGCTGGGGCCAGGGTGGGGTTCAGGAGTAGAATACTGGTAATGTGTGGGGTTCCATCCCCACAGCTACAGAAACAAGAGGCAGACGTAGGGAGGTTAGGACCTCAAAGTCACCCACAGAATGTGAGGCGGTTCTGAGCTACATTGCACATTGCCTCAGAGGACTGAACAGAGGGAGAGGGTATACACCAACGCACGCTCGTGCACACACACAGGCATGCCTGAACATGTGCATGCACACAGGGGCGGGGTTGTTACCCACGCTGGTTCTCTAACCAGGAAGGCAGCCCAGGGTCACAAGGAGAGGCAGGACCCAGGCCTACAGACCCCTAAACCAGTGCTGCTTTCCTGAGCAGACGTGGCTGAGCGAGGGCTGTCGGGAGCCAGGCTCGCCGTCCGCTGTGGTGCCGGGGGTGGCACGGAAGGCTGCCCTAGGACGGATGGCAGAGCCCAGGTCAACAGGGTAGGCACTACCCACAGCCAGGTGTGCATTCTAGAGCGTCATCCAGGAAGCGCCACCTGTTGAGGCTGTACATCAATGTCAGCCCTGTGCCAGGTCCCCGGGGCCTCTGTGGAAGAAGGCTGAGGTCTGGCGCTAGAAAGAGAGCCAGTCTCTTGGGGAAAGTCCCAGAGCCTGAGCTGAGGCCCTAAAGAGCAGCTGGATGGAGGCTGCGCTCGCCCGTGAGTCTCTGCAGGACCCAGCAGGGCACAGAAGGTGGCGGAGCCTCAGCTTCTTTCTTTTCATTCCAATGGGGACACTGAGCTGCTGTGCTTACCAAGGTGCCTAGAAAGTCCCAGCTTGGATTTCCTTCACCCCCCCATCCCCCCTACCCCCACCCACCCACCCACCCCCACCCACCCACCCACCCCCCACCCACCCACCCACCCACCCCACCCACCCCCACCCCACCCCACCCCCGTCTCAGCTGTCTGAACATGTCTCCTTGTGCCTGTCCAGGCTTCCAGGTTGTCGTAACAGCCCATCCTGCTGCAGGGCGCTCTTGAAGTCATCCATACAACATGGCCCCGTGAGAAGGTGAGAATTGGGGCTGAGCGGGGAGGACTTGCCGAGCTCACGAGCTCACGAGCTCACGGCCAGATGGCCACTGTGGCCCTGTCCCATCCACTAGCTCAGATTCCGAGCGGCCCCGCCCAGCCCCACCCCACCACTGGCCACCTGCCCTCCATTGCCAAGTCCCCAGCCTCCCTCTGGGCACCCCGCTTCCTGTCCCCGGACTCCCTGTGGCCACCACATGCCCTGCACAGAGGCTCGGTCAGAAACTGGCTACCGTGGCGCACGCCTGTAATCCCAGCACTTGGGAGGCAGAGGCAGGTGGATTTCTGAGTTCGAGGCCAGCCTGGTCTACAGAGTGAGTTCCAGGACAGCCAGGGCTACACAGAGAAACCCTGTCCAGAAACTGGCTACCAGTGAGATTATCCCGGGGCTGGCTTTGCTTCTTGTGTGAACTTAATCTTCTCAGTCGCCTTTTCTGAGTTTGAGTTCCCAGAAGGCTTTTGATTAATATTTTTTTAAAGATTTATTTATTATTATATATAAGTACACTGTAGCCGTTTTCAGACACACCAGAAGAGGACATCAGATCTCGTTACAGATGGTTGTGAGCCACCATGTGGTTGCTGGGATTTGAACTCAGGACCTTCAGAAGAGCAGTCAGTGCTCTTAACCGCTGAGCCATCTCTCCAGCCCCAATTAATAACTGTTAATGCTTTGTCAAATGTCTACCCAATGCCAGGCTCTTTTCAAGTATCAAGTCACTTATAGGTTGCTCAGTATCCAGAGACAGGACCAGTACCATCCCCATTTTACAGATGGAAACGTTGAGGCAGAAAGAGACACTGCTCAGAGGTATAGAGGCAGCAGACCTCCACTGGGCACCACATCCATGTCAATCTATTCTGAGCCCTTTTTGTATATTGAGTCATCCAGTGTCCCCACCCCCACCCCCCAATATCTCTGACATTGGCGCCATTCAGTCCTCATTGGGGAGGTCAGGAAATGAAATCTCAGGGGGCTTTGAGGTGCTCAGGGCCACCAAGCTGAGAAGTAGTTGAGTCTGTAGTCCTGTAGAGCACACTCAGATATGGTGGGCTTCTTGGGGGTAGGGTGGGATTTGAACTCAGGCCTTGTTTTCCCTGGGGAGGCAGTACAGAAACAGGCTCACCCCTCAGACTGTGGGATGGCTCCATCACAACAAGGCACACACCACCGCTGGGCACTAGGCCAGCTTCCAGGCAAATGCAGGGCGCAGTTGAGCCTGAGGAAGTGGCTTTGGCTAGGAACCGTAAGTGGGTGGAGGGCTCCCCGAGGACCGGTAGGGGCAAGGCGTGGGGCTCTCCAGAAGGCCTGGAACTGGCACGCATCAGGCCACCAAGTGCTTTGTAGGGAGTCGCTTTCCCATCTCTACCAGTTTCCAAGTTCTCAATGTTTATTGCAGATGAATCTTGGATTTTCCATCAACCAGAGGCTGGCTTCACTCCCCCTCCTTTTGAGCCAATTTCACTTGGAAGCCCAGACTATTCTAGAACTCAATAATCACATCTGATCCCAAGTTTGTAGCTATCCTCCTGTCTCAGAACCCAAATGCCGGGATTATAGGTACAGGCCACCACACCCAACAGAAATCTCCCTTAAGACGTCACATTTCCATGTGCACGTGCGTGGATGCGGATGGATACAAGTGTGTCACAGCTCACTGTGGATGTCGTCAGAAGACGGCAACTGCGGGAACTGCTTCCGTGGTTCCAGGGCCGGAACGCAGTTGTCAGGCTTGGTTGCAGGAATCTTTACCTGGATGAGTCATCTTGCCATCTGCTGATTTTCTTTTTTGTTTTGTTTTGTTTTGTTTTTTAATTATTTTTGTGTGCATGGATGTTTTACCTGTGTGTCTGTGGTTTTCATGCTTGCAGTGCCCAAGGAGGCCAGAAGAGGGCATAGGATCCCTCAGAGCTGGCATCACAGAGGATTGTCAGCCACCGGGTGGGTGCTGGGAATCAAATCTGAGTCCTCTGGAAGGAGAGCCAGTGCTCTTAACCTATAAGCCGTGTCTCCAGCCCCCAAATTTCCTAACTGTAAAACATAACAGTGTATATTCAGAAATGACTTTTACGTAGCAGCCACGCTTTCTGGAGGCTTCTGTTACTATTAAATGTGCATCAACAAATGTGGCCTTGAAAGAAAACTTGGAATGAGACTGGGCATGGTAGTTCACACTTATAATCCCCACCACCAGGAAGCTGAGGCAGGAGAATTGTCCTGTATTAGAGGTCAGGTCATCCTGAGGTACGTGATAAGTTCCATACAGACCTGGGCTCCTGAGCTATATAGAGAGTGTCACCTTGCCTCATATAAAAGAGACAGAGACAGAAAACTTGGACTAGCACTGGCCTTCAGAATGGTTCAGAATGGCCTTCAGAGCCCCGCAGTGTAGGCTGATTGGATGAGCTTGCTGTGCAACCCTCGGCAAATCCGCTCATCTCTCTGGGCCTCGGGTTTCTCATCTCTAAGCTGGAGGGGACAGGGCCAGGTGTGGTGGCGGACATTTGTAGTCTCAGCACTTGGGAGACCTTGGTAGGAGAATTGTAAGCTTGAGGCCAGTTTGGGCTACATATTGAGACAGACTGTGTCTCAATGGAATAAGGACTTTAGGACATGTTAAAATAAGGACTCGGGGTATATGTAGGTCAGTGGTAGAGCATTTATCTAACAAGACAAGGACCTAGATTTCATCGCCAGCACAATACACACAGTGGTGGTGCCTGTCATAGTTCACATTGTCAGGTTGACAGATTCTAGATTCTCCTGGGAGGACGGCCTTTGAGCATGCCCCAAGGAGGTGGGGTGGGGTTGGAATGTCATCTTTTTTGTTTTTGTTTTTGTTTTTCGAGACAGGGTTTCTCTGTGTAGCCCTGGCTGTCCTGGAACTCACTCTGTAGATCAGGCTGGCCTTGAACTCAGAAATCCACCTGCCTCTGCCTCCCAAGTGCTGGGATTAAAGGCGTGCACCACCACTGCCCGGCCTGAGAATGTCATCTTGATTCCCTTCATGTTGAAAGGCCTGCCCACTCTAGGAGGTGCCATTCCTTGGAAAGGATGCTGGGCTGAGCGGCAGAAGCGGGAGTTGCACAGAATGTGTTCATTCTGCGGATGCTACGACGTGACCAGCACCTCAATCAGCTGTGACTTGGCTGCCTCACTGTGACAGACGTACCCCTGAACCGGGAGCCTGAAGACACCCTTCCTCCTTTAAGTTACTTTCCTTAGCAGTAGAAAAAGAAACTAAGACAGAGCTGTGCGTTACGAGTCTTCTTAGCACGATCCAGAATAATAAAACAGCAAACTGGCCTCAGTGTATTCCAATAAACTAGCACTGTGGGCCAAGCCAGATGTGGGGTGTGGAGACATGCGTGCGGGACAGTTTCCCTCCCCTGACCCGGCCCACCTTCATCTCCTCATGGCGAGGCTGAGTCCACTTGTTTGTGCCTCACCCAGTGGTGGGGCCCGGGAGCCAAGCCCAGGGTTCAGCCTCACACTCCGGATCTGTGTAATACGACCACACGTCTTTCCCTGTGTCTCTCACACCACGGATGTGACTTCGGGCCTGGAATAGAACACCCTTTCCTGCCCTCCATACCTACGCATTTCCAAGTGCCTGCTGCAAAGCTAAACCCTGACAACGCGTGTGAGCCCCCAGGTGCTGGACCGCTGTACTCCATGCGCTGTTCTGGCCACACAGCTGTGTCCCCTTTCAGGAATGCCCTTCCATTTCATCTCCGCCTGGCAAGCCCCTGTCCCATCCCTCCCATGACAGTCAGCTTCTGCTCCACACTCAGCCGGGCCCTCCTACAGTCTGAAGTGGTTGTTATGACTGTCTATGTTTGTCTCCCTGGTGACAGGGACAGATGAGAGCTATTACTTTGCTCTCTACACTCCCGATGTACTAGATGTGGAGAAGATGGCCAATCAGTGAGTGGGAAAATGAAAAAAAAATAGGTGAATTTGAAAAAAAAAAATGATGACCTCATCCCATACGTGTCATTAACCAGGGCATAGCTTTGACAAACACAGTCTAAGGCTTTATCAAAAGGACCAGATTGGGAATGGAGAGACTCCGTGGTTAAGAGCACTGGCTGCCCTTGCAAAGGACTGTGGTTCAATTCCCAGCACCCGTATCATGGCTCACAACTGCCATATCCAGGGAATCAGATGCCCTCTTCTGGCCTCTTTCGGTAGTGCATGCATGCGATGCACAACATAGATGCAGGCACAAAAGGGTGGATGGGGGGCCGAGTGATCCAACCAACTCTGCCAACGTTCGCCTGTCTATGTAGACCTTGTCTGCAAGATTTTGAATTTGACGCCGGGCGTGGTGGCGCACGCCTGTAATCCCAGCACTTGGGAGGCAGAGGCAGGCAGATTTCTGAGTTCAAGGCCAGCCTAGTCTACAGAGTGAGTTCCAGGACAGCCAGGGCTACACAGAGAAACCCTGTCTTGAAAAACAAACAAACAAAAACAAACAAACAAACAAAAAGATTTTGGATTTGAGGACCTTGAAGAGTGGGGCTGATTACTATCTAATGCTGTAGACAACTACTTCATTTTCTTTTCTTTCTTTCTTTCTTTTTTCTTTTTTCTTTTTTCTTTTTCTTTTTTTCTTTTTTTTCTTTTTTTTCTTTTTTTTTTTTTTGGTTTTTCGAGACAGGGTTTCTCTGTGTAGTCCTGGCTGTCCTGGAACTCACTCTGTAGACCAGGCTGGCCTCGAACTCAGAAATCCTCCTGCCTCTGCCTCCCAAGTGCTGGGATTACAGGCGTGCGCCACCACGCCCGGCTTTACTTCATTTTCAAAGTACACTTACAAAGTGGAGACGTAAGGGCTCTTTAGACAGTCAGTTGTGTGGGCCGATGGTGCTTTGCTGGGGCAAACACCTGAAGGCGTGTTGCCCTGAGCCGGACTCAGGTGAGAGGATGCTCTGTTACAGCAAACATGTGAAAGGCCTCATGAGGAAGGACTCTTCGCTAGCGGTACACATGTACTGGTCCACCTCACATCGAGGATTTGAGCTCCATCTGTCGGGACTCCATGGAGAGAAACACGGCAGAAACCTTCTGGTGGTGCGCTGGCAGCTTCTTGCCCGTTTCTCGGACTCGGGCGGACTGGCAGCGTGACGTCAGCCGCCACGGACCCATTTGGAGTTTTGCTAAGACAGACTCGCATGCTGAGGCAAAGCAGGTGGAGAGGCGAGTCAGTCGGGTGGAGGGGGCGGAGGGCGTGTGAGGCTCGGAGGGGGGTAAAGAGGACCCAGCAGTCTCGAGAGGCGCAGCTTCCCCGGGTGTCCCTGCTGATCCTGATTCGTCTGCTGAGGCCTGGCTGTCCCTGTTGGTCATGCCACCGCTGCTGCTGGCTGGACACTGCTGACCTGAACTGCTGCTGGCGTATCGGAGAAGCGTTTGCGAGTGGACGGAGCTGCGAACCGAACGGCTGATGTCCTGGCAACGCAGATGGGATCTGCTCCAAAGAAGCATTTCTAGACACGTTCGGTTCCCCATATCATAATAACCTTTCTTTTCCACTACCTCTGGTGGGTGGTGGGCTAGAAGAGAAGTGAAATCATTTAAGAAGCATCATTAGAGGTGGGTTTGGAAAAATTACAGCTACACATTTATACGCAAATGTAACAAGGTAAGCAATGGTCCAAGGAAGGTTGTTTGATTTCAGAAAAACACAGTGAGAAAAATGTGTAAAAAAAAAAAAAAAAAAAAAAACAAAAAAAACAAAAACGGGCGGCGGTGGCGCACGCCTGTAATCCCAGCACTTAGGAGGCAGAGGCAGGAGGATTTCTGAGTTTGAGGCCAGCCTGGTCTACAAAGTGAGTTCCAGGACAGCCAGGGCTATATACAGAGAAACCCTGTCTCCAAAAACCAAAAAGAAAAAAGAAAAAGAAAAAAGAAAGAAAGAAAGAAAGGAAGAAGGAAGGAAGGAAGGAAGGAAGGAAGGAAGGAAAGGAAGGAAGGAAGGAAGGAAGGAAGGAAGGAAGGAAGAAAGAAAGAAAGAAAGAAAGAAAGAAAGAAAGAAAGAAAGAGGAAAATGTGTCAATAAATTCCAGCAAGCACATGCTTGTATCAGCAGGGCAGCCCTTTCCCAGAACTTTCTCGGGACAGAGCAAGTTAAACAGCCTTTCTCCAGACTGACCCCTACAGCTATGCTCCACAACACCCACACAGATAAACATGTCAGCCAGGCAGTGATGGGTACAGCTTTAATCCCAGCACTTGGGAGGCAGAGGCAGGTGGATTTCTGAATTTGAGGCTAGCCTGGTCTACAGAGTCAGTTCCAGGACAGCCAAGACTACACAGAGAAACCCTGTCTCAAAAAACCAACCAAACAAAAACAAACAAACATATCTTATAAGTTGCATGAAATGCTTGTTGCAGGAGGCACCCAACCACATCAAATAATAATCCAGGGAACTAAATGCACCCGAGGAAAGGGCTCTCCGCCTTTTCCCTGGAGCCCCTCTCTCGCAGGTTCCCAGGGTCTTGCTCAGCACCCGTCATTCCTTCGACCATTTTCCAACAACCCCCGCCCCAACCAAGGCCCAGCTGTGGGAGAAACACAGTATAAACACCTTCTGCTGAGGGGTTTTTGTCAAGGTGACACAAACTAGAGTCACCTAGGAAGAGGGAACCTCAAGCGAGGACCTTCCTCCATCTCCATTGGATTGGCCCGTGGGCGTGGCTGGGGCATCCTCGGTTCGTGATTCCTATGGGAAGCCTCGGCCTCCTGTGGGTGGTATCACTCCTTGGCGGATGGGCTCGCTGCACAGGGGCAGGATGAATAAGCCGTGGGGGGTGGGGGGGAGGGTAAGCCGTGCTTCTCCGTGTTCTCTGCTTTCGCTCCTGCATTAGAGTTCCTGCCCCGGACTCCCTCTGTAGCCGGTAGGCTAAAATAGCCCCCTATTTGCAATATGTGCAAGTCAGCGTTTTCTCAAAGCCACAAAGAACGCACAGCACACCTGTCTCATTCTCTCATCAAAATTCACCTTTTACCTCGATTTTAATTCTGAGCCCTGCACACACTCAGGGGCGGGGGTTGTTGGAAAATGGTCGAAGGAATGACGGGTGCCGAGCAAGACCCTGGGAACCTGCGAGAGAGGGGCTCCAGGAAAAAAGGCGGAGAGCCCTTACCTCGGGTGCATTTTGTTCCCTGGATTATTATTCGATGTGGTTGGGTGCCTCCTGCAACAAGCATTTACATGCAACTTATAAGATATGTTTGTTTGCTTTTGTTTGGTTGGTTTTTTGAGACAGGGTTTCTCTGTATAGCCCTGGCTGTCCTGGAACTCACTCTATAGTGGGTTTTGGGTTTTTCAATAAATTTGGAACTTGTAGGGAAGGAAGAGAGGGAACCAAAGGGAACCTAGACTCCACATGGGCTCCTGATGGGTCCAGGGAAGCCCCAGACTAGGGAAAGAAGGAATTCGTAGAACTCCACAAATTCTACACCCCCCCCATAGTTTTTAAAAAATGGTTGTTTTTCTTCATTTAAAAAAAATAATAAAAGTGTTGTTTTGGTAAAAATGACACAACCTCTCATAAATGATGGTCATGGCATCATTTAAAAATATTTAATTCATCTGGGAGGACCAAAGAAAAATAAAATTACTCTCCATGGCACCTCCCAGCTACTTACGAAAGTTCCTCTTGAGCTCAGCTGCAGAGCTCCTCCCAGGATGCCTCAACAGTTCCCATGACCCGGAGAATGTGTGTGAGGTCCCTTCCGGACCGGACATGGCTTTCCTGTAACCCACTCCTCTGTCTGTCTAGGCCAGGTTGTAGAGTTCTTCCCGAGCCTGTGTGAGGACCGAGGGTCCATCCCCAGCACTGTAAAAAAGAAAAGCAAAATCAAAACCATCCTGATGGCAGCCCTGTGCCAGGTTCTGCACTCTGGGGAGTCAGGGCGGAGCTGCTCCGAATTCAAATGGTGACGCATAAAAGTATAGGGTTGCAGCTGTGACCAGAGCCATACGGTGGGGTCTGGATCTCCAAGGAAGCCAGAGACAGCAGGAGGGAGGAAGCAGTGGCTGATCTGAAGGAAGAGGCAATAAACTGGAGAGAAGAAAGTGTATTGTGTCAGGAGGAGGTTGTGATGTGACCACAGTGCCAGTGCCAGCCACCCTCCCTCCAGCACTGCAGACAGACCCAGCTTGTTCTAGGGCCAACCCTCTCTCCACTCCTCCGATGATATTCTCGGGTAGCCCTTGGCAAAGTTCAGGCTAATCATACGGTGGGAGGGAGGCATGTGGCCCACTCTGACGTTGAGAGAGGAACAGTCTGAGTGTGAAACACTGCAAAGTATCAGCCGGTCCTTTTCCTACTTCTGGACACCGATGATGCAGATGTGATGTCCAGAATTGTTGCTGCAGCCATCTTGGACCCCTGAGGCTGCTGCCAATGGGTGAGGATGGTGAGAAAAACAAACAAACAAACAAACAAAACAAAAACAAAAACAAAAAAAGCAAAAATCTGGATCACAGTGATGTGGCTGTCTTTGGTAAGCAGCCCTGAGACACCGTACCCAGAACTCCTGGAAGGAGGGTCCCTGTGTACATGATTTTGAGTTTCAGTTCTGGAGGTGTCAGTCAGGTTACAAGTGTGACTAAGGTTTGTCCTACAGCAATTACATACTGAGCAGGCTGCTTTTACTCAGATGTGGGGGCGTGAGAGTCAAGGCTGTGGAAACTAAAAACGGGGCCACTTGTCACCTCTGAACCATTCTGGGTTCCTCTAGCTCCATGTACTTATTTATTTATTTATTTATTTATGTGCGTGTGTGAGTGTGTGTGTACGCGCGTGTGCACATCACATATGCAGAGGTCAGAGGACAACTTTTGGGAGTTGGATCTCATCTGTGAGTCCCAGGGTTGGAACTCAAGTCCTCATCAGGCTTTGGGGGAAATGCCTTAACCTGCTAAGCCATCCTGCTAACCCTAGCTCCAATTTAGGGAGCAATCTTTAACCCAAGAGGTTCAGAAACTGAGACTCAGGGAGCAAAGGGAGGTTTCCTGAAGAAAAGAAGGAATGTGCCACTTACAGTTACCTGGAGGAATCCTCCCTCAGAGGGACAGAGGCCTCCAGGGCCCCCAAGACTTCCTAGGCAGGCAGCCACCCTCTACAGTGCCGTCTGCAGTAACTTGTGAGCACTTAAAGTTCCCCCAGACTTTGTTCTATGGTGGTGTCATCCACGTATCTTATATTTCCACCCTTCGTGCTTTAAGTGTGTGTGGTATGTACTTATGTGTGTGCATAGTTGCATACACAAATGTATAGTGCCTTATGATGGTCTGAATGAGAAATGTCTCCTATAGGTTCCCGTACCTGAACACGTCGGAAAGGTAGCTAAGCACGAGCCAGCCAGCCAGCCAGCATCGTCCTCCGTGGGACTGCTGAACTTCTTGGCTGTGTGCCTCTCAGTCAGAGTTGAAGCAGCGTGGACTAGCAGGCAGGCCCACCTTCAGGTCTCTTCCCTGAGCGCTCTGGGTGCCGGAATGCAGCCCAGACGCGTAAGCTGGAATAACCCTGCCTTGCTCTAAGTTGCTCTGGGTTGGAGTATTTATCACAGCTACAGAAGGAACTAGAACAGTTGGGGTGTGTGGGTGTCAGTGGCCATGGATGAGCACTTCAGTGTCACCCCTGAGACTGGATTGGATGGAATGAGGGTGGAAAAGGACTACAGGAAGTAGACAGAAAGGAAATGGAGGGAAACGGTCAGCTCTCCATCTTAGTTATTTAAGCCACACCACTGAAGCTGAGGTTAAGGGGGGTGAGAAGAGAAACAGAAAGATGGGTATGGCCGGGCGGTGGTGGCACAGGCCTGTAATCCCAGCACTTGGGAGGCAGAGGCAGGCGGATTTCTGAGTTCGAGGCCAGCCTGGTCTACAGAGTGAGTTCCAGGACAGCCAGGACTACACAGAGAAACCCTGTCTCAAAAAACGAACAAAAAAAGAAAGAAAGAAAGAAAGAAAGAAAGAAAGAAAGAAAGAAGGAAGGAAGGAAGGAAGGAAGGAAGGAAAGAAAGAAAAAAGAAAAGAAAAGAAAAGAAAGGAAGGAAGGAAGGAAGGAAGGAAGAAAGAAAGAAAAAAGAAAGGAAGAAAGAAAGAAAGAAAGAAAGAAAGAAAGAAAGAAAGACAGGAGGTATGGACGTCATGTGACTCCAGCACACAGGACTGAGGACTATTAGACTTTCTTCTATAAAGGAAAGGATTCCATACGGCAAACATTCCACCCCACAACCCCCACACCTTACCCTTATTACAGACATTGCTAATCACTCAGTCCTCCTTTGCACTGGGCCTGGGATGTAACTCACATAGAGTCACTACTAATCAATCAGAGGTTTGTGGTCTCTGCTGCCTGTCACCTAAGAGCTGCCTGTCACCTACCGCAAGTGTGCTAGTTGATGGTTGGTTCTGTTTGTTGTTTGTTTGTTTGTTTGTTTTCCAACCTGACACATCTGACAAGAGGGCTCTCAGTGGAGGGGTTGTCTGCATCAGAATGGCCCGTGGGGCATGTTCTCGATTGGTAACTGATATGGGGGCGGGTTGAGGGTGGGGGTGGGGGTGGGGGTTGCACTTAGCTCACCACAATTGTTTCCACCCCTGGGCACTTGGTTCTGGTTGTATAAGAGCTGCCTGAGCCAGGAAGGGGTGGCGCTCACCTTTAATCCCAGCACGGAGGGGGGTGGGCGCAGAGGCGGGTGGATTTCTGAGCACAAGGCCAGCCTGGTCTACAGAGTGAGTTCCAGGACAGCCAGGGCTACACAGAGAAACCCTGTCTCAAACAACAACAAACTAAACTGAATTAAACCCTTTCCTCCTAAGCTGCTTTCAGTCATTGTGATTGTTGTTCTTGGTTGTCAACTCAACTACATCTGAACTTAACTAAAACCCAAAAGGCTAGGCATACTTGTTAGGATTTTTTATTTTCTTTATTAGATCATTTGAAGTGGGAAGGCCCACTTCTAATCTTACACCTTCTGCTGGCAGCCTAGATAAAGGACATGGAAGAGAAGGAAGAGCTCTCTCTCTCTCTCTCTCTCTCTCTCTCTCTCTCTCTCTCTCTCTCTGCCTTCTTGCTCCTGATATTAATTAATTAATTAATTAATTAATTAATGTCTTTTTGAGACAGTGTTTCTCTGTGTAGCCCTGGCTGTCCTGGAACTCACTCTGTGACCAGGCTGGCCTTGAACTCAGAGATCCTCCCAAGTGCTGGGATTAAAGGTGTGTGCCACCACTGCCCGGCTTGACACCAATTTCATTGCTAGCGTAAGACAGACACATATGTATGTATATCTGTATCTATATATGTGTTATATAGTAAATAAATGCATTCTGTAGCTCTGTTACTCTAGAGAACCCTAACTAATGCAGTCAGTCTTTGTCACAGTCTTTGTTCTACAGTCTATGTAGAAACTGAATTAAGACAGCGAGCCTGCCATGGGTGTCCAGTTGTCTGGTTATCTCATGTTTGCCCATGTTCACACTGGCCCTGCTCTCACCTTCTAAGACGGCAGCAGCCTGGCTTAGCCTTTTGGATTAGTTAGGGTTCTCTGTGTCTTATCTGTTTTAGTGTCTTCCACGGGCCCATCCAGAGTCTTTTCACATCTGAGAACCCACTTCAATCTTACAACATTCCTGGGCGATCAGAACATCACCCCACTTTACAGATGGAGAGAGTGGTACCAGGGGCCAGGCCGATCGCCTGGGTTCTGGAGGTGAGGGGTGGCAGGACCAGATGCCGGTGGAGGGCAGAGTCCCCCAAAGCTCAGCTGTTCCAGGGGACGCTTATCCAGGCGGTGGCAGCTGTCAGCACCCATCAGCACTTTATCCAGAAAAGCCAGCGCAGGCTGGGTGGACGTCCTGGGAACCGCGACTTTCCCAGACACTAAAATGCCTGCCTACAAAGAGCCTGGGACCTTGACTTAGATCTGCTCTGGTGCCAAGCCATAAGCAGGGAAAACTCCAGCCCCTGACTGGGGGGCGGGAAGATTGAGGCTGGGGGTAGGGCTCTGCGGAGATAGGGGTACGGAGGCCTCCCATTCAAGAAGAGAATAAGGTTTCTGTCCTACCCCAGTCGGAATGAGGGCTCTGGAGCCAAACAGCGAGGGCTAGGGCAGAGCCAGCCAACCTTTGGCACGTGAAGTGCCACCCTGCATTCATGGCAGATAATCTCAGAGATATTCCTCCCGCCGGCAGGCAGATCCCCTGAAAGCCTTCACTGTTTCTGGCGCCTCATGGGGTCCCTGCAGGAATGCCAGGGGTCAGCAGACATAGGCAGAGTTCAGGCTGGTGCAAAGCAGGGGGCGGCAGCGTCTGGGCACTGCCCGGGGCCAGATGGAGTCTTTGTGCTCTGTGCCCTGACTACCCACTGAAGAGATCTGGCCCATACCAGGCCAGGCCAGGGCCTGATCTCACTGTAATGTCTGGGACAAGCAGAGGAGGAGTGCCTTCCTGGATCCTTGTGGCCACTGACTTGTGACAATGCCGGCAGCAGCCTCCAGACACCTTGCCAGACCCTGTCTATACAACAGCCTTTAAAGTGGGGCACCTGCCGGGCGGTGGTTGCATAATAAATGGGGACTCGTGGATCCTTACTGCTCTAACCGTCTTCCGGGAAAGGACACTTTATGGCGTCCGTGTTCTCCCACCCTTACATAGGTTCCAGGGGTTGAACGTGTCATCAGGTTTGTGCAGCGAGCACTTTATTCACTAAATCACCCGGCCAGCCTGTTATATCTGACTTTTTTTTTTTTCCCGAGACAGGGTTTCTCTGTGTAGTCCTGGCTGGCCTGGAACTCACTCTGTAGACCAGGCTGGCTCAAACTCAGAAATCCGCCTGCCTCTGCCTCCCAAGTGCTGGGATTACAGGCATGCGCCACCACACCCGACTGAGTTTTTTGTTTTTTGTTTTTAAAGATTTCTTTATTACTATATGTAAGTACACTGTAGCTGTCTTCAGACAGCCCTTTGGATCTCATTATGGATGGTTGTGAGCCACCATGGGGTTGCTGGGATTTGAACTCAGGACCTTCAAGAAGAGCAGTGTGTGCTCTTAACCGCTGAGCCATCTCTCCAGTCCTGTGTGTGCTGTGTGTGTGTGTGTGTGTGTGTGTGTGTGTGTTTGTGTTTAAAGATTTGCTGGGCGGTGGTGGCGCACGCCTGTAATCCCAGCACTTGGGAGGCAGAGGCAGGCGGATTTCTGAGTTTGAGGCCAGCCTGGTCTACAGAGTGAGTTCCAGGACAGCCAGGGCTATACAGAGAAACCCTGTCTCGAAAAAACCAAAATCCAAAAAAAACCAAAAAAAATTATTTATTTTATTTATTTATTATATGTAAGTACACTGTAGCTGTCTTCAGACACAACAGAAGAGGGCGTCAGATCTCATTACAGATGACTGTGAGCCACCATGTGGTTGCTGGGATTTGAACTCAGGACCTTCAAGAAGAGCAGTGCGTGCTCTTAATCGCTGAGCCATCTCTCCATCTCTGTGTTTTTTAAGACAGGGTTTGATGAAGTTTATGCTGAGCCCACTATATAGCTAAGGGTAATGTTGATCTCTTGATCTTGCCTCCACCTCCAGGGGTCTCCTGCAGCTCCCCCAGCTTCCTGGTCAGCTCTTTTCTAGACTCTGCAGCTCTGACTGCAGCGCACTGGGTAATCTCCACGTTCTCATTGGTCTGGACAGAAAGCAGCAGTCAGTAAGACCTACTGTAGCTGGGGTCCCCAGAACTGCGTGTGTGCCGCCTCCCTCATTCCCACACACCGTAGCACTCTGGATCGAGGGGCGCCTTCACCGCTACCACCTCATGAGAGGTGGACAGCGCCCCATGCCTTGAGGGTGCTGACCTAAAGGGGTGAGTGCTCCCTGTGGGCAAGGAGGGTGTGCAGGCTCAGCACCAGCCTGACTGAAGCCGGTCCGCGGCTCCGCCAGCTGCTCCTTCAGGTCGCCGTCGGCGAGCGCCCTGCTGATGACGTGCGGTCCCTCTGCGCTCCTCTGCCTGCTTGCTCCAGGGCTGGCCCTTCCTGCTCCTGCTTCAGGTGACTCAGGCTCTCATTGTCCTGTACCTGGGGCCACAGCTGTCCCGTCAGACTCTCCAGATCCTCCTGCAGCTGCTCAGCCTCTCCCTGCAGCTGCTCTTCGGCCTCGGAGGGCCCCGCCGGAGGCTCTGGGGATGACTCCTCTGAGAAAGGAAGCTGGCAGAGTGAAGGGATCCCCTGAGGCTTCTCGGGCTCCATTGTGAGTCGGGCTCCGTTGGCTTCTTTTCTGGCAGGGTCTTAGATGAGTGGTAAGCGTTTCGAACCACTCTAGTACAGTTCTGTGTGCTCAGTCATCTAAAGCGGGGTAGCAGAGACATGCTATCCCGCTCTGCACAGAGGGACACATGCTCAGAGAGATGACAAGAGACCCTTTGCCCCTGTTACAGTGCACTTACACTCACCTGTCCCCCACCCCCTCCCAGGGCAATGGAAGCCACCTGCGTGGCCCTTTGACCCACTCCTGCTCTCAGGTCACCCTTGACCTACTTAGCCTTGATGAACTCGTAGTTTGGCTAAGCTGCTCTCCAGCTCTTGTACCCGACTTCCTGTGCGCCTCCTCTTCCTTCAGTGTGTGCGCCTGCCCAAGGCACAGGGGGCGCCGGAGATCCCTGGCCCCATCCATCTCTGCAAAACCACCTCTGCAAACCCAAGGCCCCTAACCCCTCAGCGGCACCTCGCTGATGCTCAGGAAGAGGAAAGAGACCAGAGGCGGGGCCTCGCCTGCTCTGCCTTTCCCCATTCGCTGTACCCTCTGCTGCCACGTGGCACCCTCTCCTTTCAGGTTCTCCGCATGTGGGTCTCTCTCCATCTGGAGCTGCTTCAGTGGCTCCATCAGCTGCGTCAGTCAATGTACAAGTTACACGAAGGGCTGTCGCTGGCCCTCACCTGCCCTTGGCCGTCGGGGGGTGTGTGTGTGTGTGCATGCCCTCCCCCTCCCCCCACAGATCCTCACCTGGCCAACATGGGGCTCCAGCTGAGCCCGCTCTTCCATGGCGTGTTGTAACTGCCCATTACCGCCTGGGGCCTCAGATGGGCTGGAGCACTGTATGAGGGAACTGAGGGTTGGGTCTGGGAGCCTGTGCTGCTCCACTCCGTGCTCCCCACCGGGGTGTGAGCTAAGATGACAACCCGGGGTCACTGCCATAGGAGGAAGTGACAGGGGGAGCTAAGCAGACTCCTGCACGGGCCGTTTAAATGAAACAGAACGAAGGCACTTCACAGGCATGGGGGCTCACGCCTGCAGCCTCGGCGCTCCAAAGGGTCATTACCATGAGTTTGAAGCTAACCTGGTGAGTTACAGGTCACCCTGGGATACTGATAAGACTCTGTGTCAACACAGATAGATAGATAGATAGATAGATAGATAGATAGATGATAGGTAGATAGATAGATTATAGGTAGATAGGTAGATAGAAAGATAGGTAGATAGATAGATAGATATTAGGTAGATAGGTAAAGATAGGTAGATAGATAGATAGATAGATAGATAGATAGATAGATAGATGATAGGTAGATAGATAGATGATAGGTAGATGATAGGTAGATAGATAGATGATAGGTAGATAGGTAGATAGATAGGAAGATAGGTAGGTAGATAGATAGATAGATAGATAGATAGACAATAGATAGACAGACAGATGGGTGATAAATCTTTTTTTCAGTGAGGATACTTCAAAAATAAAGATGCAACAGCCACATCACCCTCACTAAGACTCTGATTCTATAGGTGTGGCCAGGGCTCCACCGTTGAACAGTGACTGGAGAACGCTACCCTAGGACCGGGAGGAGGTTCGGACCACCCGGCGCCTGGCTGCAGGTCACCCCAGGTGAGTGATGCCCAGACTGCCTGCCTGGCCTTAGGGGTGAGGCCACGCCTCTCACCTGTTGCAGCAGCAGCTCTGACATCTCTAACTTCTTCTGCAGCTCCTCCACCCCCAACTGTGCAGCTGCTTTCTCTGCCACTGGGACTCTGGAAGTTTCTCTTCCAGTTCTGAGTTTCTGCTGCCTCAAGTCCTCATTACTTTGGCTGTGGCCAGAGGCAGAGCAGAAAGGAAGGAGCCAAGGACTGAAAGGAACACCTTTCAGAGTGAGCCTTGCATGAGCCCTGCCACACAGCCACAGGACAAAGCACTGAGTCACGCGTGACAGGCCTCAGAGAGACGGAGTGACCTGGGGCCACAGTATGAGTCAGGAGCGTGGCTGGGACCAGAGTACAGCTCTACACAGACCCAACCCTGTCTCCACTGAGTCTCCACTCTGCACACTGGGGCAGCAGAGGGCCCGGCCTCCTTCCCATTCTTACCTGTTCTTGTACAGCTCCAGCTTGAGGGCATCGTGCTCTTTGGTTAGGTCCTTGCTGTGCTGCAGACAGAGAAAGCTGAGTCTGGACCAGGCACGCCGAAGCAGCAGCTGGCACACCACCAACGCCCGGTGATGTTCCACGGTGATGATTCCTCTTCCTAATCACACCTGGCATTCTCCCAAGGCATGTTTACATTTCTAACTTAAGAGTTTGTGACTCTGTGTGCTTGTTTTGATATGGGGTCTTTCTATGCAGCTCAGACTGGTCTCAGATGCTCTGCTTCTACCTCCTTAGTAGGTGGAACTAAAGGCCCACACCACCATCCCCAACCTTCATTCAGGGCATTAAAAAAAAAAAATCAGCTGGGCGTGGTGGCGCACGCCTGTAATCCCAGCACTTGGGAGGCAGAGGCAGGCGGATTTCTGAGTTCGAGGCCAGCCTGGTCTACAGAGTGAGTTCCAGGACAGCCAGGACTACACAGAGAAACCCTGTCTCAAAAAACCAAAAAAAAAAAAAAAAAAAAAAATCAAATCCAGACTGTGTATATGGCAGCAATTGTTCTATCACCGAGCCACAACTCATTAACTTATTGATTTTTTATATTTTAATATATTCTTCATTTACATTTCAAATGCTAAATAAAACCCTTTCCAGTTTCCCCCCTCCCTGAAAACCCCCAACCCCTCCTCCCACCCCCTGCCTCCAAGTATATGCCCCTCCACCAGACCCACCTCCCCCCCTCGATTTCCCTTTAACTTATTACTTTTTTTATTTTCTGTCTTTCTTTCTTTCTTTCTTTCTTTTTTTTTTTTTTTTTTTTTTTTTTTTGGTTTTTTTTCCAGACAGGGTTTCTCTGTGTAGCCCTGGCTGTCCTGGAACTCACTCTAGACCAGGCTAGCCTCGAACTCAGAAATCCGCCTGCCTCTGCCTCACAAGTGCTGGGATTAAAGGCGTGCGCCACCACCGCCCGGCTTTATTAACTTATTAATTTTTAAGTGAGGGTTCATGTATCTCAGGCTGGTCTCAAACTCAGTATAGCTGAGGGTAACCTTCAACTTCTTTTTTGTTTTGTTTTGTTTTGTTTTGTTTTTTGAGACAGGGTTTCTCTGTGTAGCTCCGGCTGTCCTGGAACTCACTCTGTAGACCAGGCTGGCCTTGAACTCAGAAATCCGCCTGCCTCTGCCTCCCAAGTGCTGGGATTACAGGCGTGCGCCACCACTGCCCGGCTAACCTTCAACTTCTTATTCTCAACCCTCTGCCTTCTGAGTTCTGGAATTACAGACACGCACCACCACACCCCATTGATGTGGTGCTAGGATCAAACCCAAGAGCTTGTGCTAGCCCCACAGGAGCCCTTTCTAGCACATCTATTAGAATAACAACACGTCAGTACTTCCCGAATCCACATATCCCAAGGGCCGAGGCACAGCCTTAGAGACGTGCGAGCAGAAAGGGCACCATCCAAACTTCATCTCGGAGACAAGTCCTTATAATCCTCCGAATCTATGCAAACACCACCCCTAACTGCATTAATATGTATCATGTCAAAGATAAAAGCTGCTTCCGAAAGCCTCCCCGCCACCCCGTGGCTCGCAGCACCGCAGGTTGAGAAGAGTTTCAAGCTGAGGGGAGTTTCAAGCTGAGGCGCTCAGTTTCCCAGGAACCGCCCCACATTACAGATGCAGCTCCTCCCGGGAGCCTGACTTGGGACACTCCGGTTCCCAAGTAGAGGGAGTTCAAGTGCAAAGTTCAAGATTGTGAAAAAAAACTTTAGAGTCTCTCTGGAGGGCGGAAACCCGAGGAAAAGCCAAGCCAACCCAAATGTGCTCCCTGCGGCCCTCGAGGCACGCTGCCAATGTTTCCCCGCTCCGGGTGCACGAGAATTGTAATTCCTCCCATCCTTTCCAACATTTATTTTATATTAATGTTGTTTGTTTGTTTGTTTTCTTCCTTTCTGTGAAAGAGTACCTTTAACTAAGGCATGGATAAGGGGTGATTTATAACAACGACTTAACAGTGGTGCGCTTCTGAAGAAAATGTCTCAGTAACCATTAACGGTCTGGGATTAGTCATCTGGGAGGGATGGCGCCTTGTCGTCGACCCTAGCCCCTGCTATGGTGGACTGCTGATGAGCCCTGTCTTGTGTGCATCTTATGCAGGGTGACCACGGCTGCTCTGAGAATTTAAAAGTTGGAATAGTGTGCTCCGAAGAGAGCATCCATATGTCCACTCCTTCCTTGGGTGCTTACATCATGATGATGATGATAATGATGATGATTTTTTTTTTTTAAAGATGGAGTATCATATAGCTTGGGCTAGCCTCTAACTTGCTATGCTAGTGGATGCTGAGAATGACCCTGAACTCTTGACCCTATGACTCCATCTCCCCGGTGATAGGATTGTAGCCATGCACAGCTCTGCCTATGCAGTTATGCACAGTTATACATGCCGCATATGTGGTGCTGAGGACCAGACCAAGAGCTTTTTGTGGAGCTGACTCCGCATTACCTTTCTTTTCCTCGTTAAACGTAATGTTAGAATTTGATTTATTTCTATACTGTTCCTTGTGATGTTTTTCTCTAATCACATCCCAAGCTGAAGGTCGGCTTGTTTTTGTTGTTGCTTGTTTGTTTTACTCGTGCTTCCTCTATAACTCTGTGATTTACATATCACAGATTTTTCCATTGTTTCATGATATGTTCCAAAAACTGACTGACCATAAAATGTTTTATGGTATGCCAGTAACAGTCTGACTATAAACCCACAATGTGTACCTTTCTTTTTTTTTTTTGTTTTTTTTTTTTTTTTTTTTTGTTTTTCGAGACAGGGTTTCTCTGTGTAGTCCTGGCTGTCCTGGAACTCACTCTGTAGTCCAGGCTGGCCTCGAACTCAGAAATCGGCCTGCCTCTGCCTCCCAAGTGCTGGGATTACAGGCATGCGCCACCACACCCGGCCTTGCTCTGAGAATTTAAAAGTTGGAATAGTGTGCTCCGAAGAGAGCATCCATATGTCCACTCCTTCCTTGGGTGCTTACGTCATGATGATGATGATAATGATGATGTTTTTTTTTTTTTTTTTTAAAGATGGAGTATCATGTAGCTTGGGCTAGCCTCTAACTTGCTATGCTAGTGGATGTTGAAAATGACACTGAATTCTTGATCCTATGACTCCATCTCCCCGGTGATAGGATTGTAGCCATGCACAACTCTGCCTATGCAGTTATGCACAGTTATACATGCCGTATATGTGGTGCTGAGGACCAGACCAAGAGCTTTTTGTGGAGCTGACTCCGCATTACCTTTCTTTTCCTCGTTAAACGTAATGTTAGAATTTGATTTATTTCTATACTGTTCCTTGTGATGTTTTTCTCTAATCACATCCCAAGCTGAAGGTCAGCTTGTTTTTGTTGTTGCTTGTTTGTTTGTTTTACTCGTGCTTCCTCTATAACTCTGTGATTTACATATCACAAATTTTTCCATTGTTTCATGATATGTTCCAATAACTGACTGACCATAAAATGTTTTATGGTATGCCAGTAACGGTCTGACTATAAACCCACAATGTGTACCTTTCTAATGATCATAAAAATAACTTCGAAATTCCATTTTTGTAATCACTTGCTTGTTATAAAAAGACCTCCTGGGCTGGAGAGATGGCTCAGTGGTTAAGAGCACTGACTGCTCTTCCGAAGGTCCTGAGTTCAAATCCCAGCAACCACATGGTGGCTCACAACCATCTGTAATGAGATCCGATGCCCTCTTCTGGTGTGTCTGAAGACAGCTACAGTGTACTCACATATAATAAATAAATGAATCTTAAAAAAAAAAAAAGACCCTGCTCTTAGTTCAGGCTGTTTCCTTCTCTTATTCTTGAGGAGACTGTAAATTTGGCCCAGCCATAAAAATAATCTTCTTTTTTTTTCTTTTTTACCTTGCAATGTCTGAGTATTAGCTCCTGATTTTCAACACCACAACAACCAAGGAACCAAGGTCTTTCATTTTTTCTGCCCACCCCACCTCTTTCATGATGTTCCCTGAACCTTGGAAAGGTAATACAGATGTTTAGGGCTCAGGGTTTAACAGTCACACTATCAGCCAGCACTTGGCCAGTTGTGATTTTATGTGCAGTAACTCCTGACCACTGAAAACACCCAGATTCTCTGACTAAAGCTGCCATCAGTACTAATGTATAGGCATAAATATATTTAGAAGGCGATTTGACATAGACATACCATATCCACTTAGCGAAACAGGAGTAGGAGATGACCCAGTATGGCCTGTGACCTCTGTAGTAACAGGCTTTCAAACAGGTTTACAATACCAGACATAACTTACCTCTTGGGAAGTGTGCCCTAAATCCAATCAGAAGCAGGCAGTTCATCCCCAGTGATGCTACGATTGTCCCTGTAGGCACACCCCTGGCAGGACAGTAGTGTGCTGTACCATGCAGGTCCATAGTAAGTCAGACTGTTGCTGAGGAGCCCGGCAGCCTGCACAGCACTTTCCTGGACTGTGAGAATCGGCCCACAGGGAGGAGGCTTTCTGCTTAGTCCTCAGCTGATTCTCCATGTCATGCATCCAAATTGTGTAGTATGTTCAGTAACAAGGTTTACCATCTGGTTTTTGGTGGGTAACAGACAGCAGTGAGAATATTCTGAACTCTTCTCTTTTGGGAGCCCTGGGAGTGTCGTGTATGTGTGTGTGTGTGTGTGTGTGTGTGTGTGTGTGTGTGTGACATGTGCCACAGTGCATATGTGTCAGAGGACAAGAAGACGACTGTGTGTGGCTGGTTCTCTCCTTCCACCTTTCCTGGCTGGGCCATCTCAATGACCCTATTGTGGATGGTTGTTTTTTGTTTTGTTTTGTTTTGTTTCGAGACAGGATTTCTCTGTGTAGCCCTGGCTGTCCTGGAACTCACTCTGTAGACCAGGCTGGCCTTGAACTCAGAAATCCACCTGTCTTTGCTTCCCAAGTGCTGGGATTACAGGCGTGCGCCACCACGCCCGGCTGGATGTTTTTTGTTTATGTGTGTGTATTTATTTTTGAGGCAAGATCTCACAATACAGCTCTTGCTGGCCTAGAATTCACTATATGTAGATTAGGCTAGCTTCTTACTCACAGAGATCCTCCAGTCTCTGCCTACCAAATGCTGGGATTGAAGTCATGTGCTATCATGCTTGGCCTCGTCATCATAGTCCCCTGGTGCCACATCCTTACCACCTCTTGTTGAACTAGAGGGGTCATTTTATTCTTTCACGTGTGAACATCCCATTTTCCCCATGTTTGTTCCAAAGGCTTTCCTCCCGTGTGTATTTTTGGCAACCGTACAGCTTTTGTTGTGCTAGCACGTGGCATCTTTGTTATAAAGGCTCTGAGGTCAGATAGTATCCTAGCTTCACTTGTCAGGACGACACACCTGGGAGTTGCGTCACTTCAGTTAATGAATTCCCTTCAATGGGTTGGCCTGGGGACATGTTTGTGGGGTATTTGTTCGTTGCTGATTGATAGAGGAGAACCCAGCCCTCTGTGGGTGGTTCCCTCCCAGGACAGATTGCAGGAGAGCACAGGTCCCTGTGCTCACTGATAAACACTAGAGACAGCAGGATTGTTAAACACACAAGCTTTTTTCTTCAACAGAAGAAATTGGCATCTGTTCACCCGGAAGGCTGGAGTGGATGTTGTTTAATAGCTGGCCATCTTTTGCTGTTCTGTGGAGCCAGTCCTCATCCAAGCCCCCAGACTCCTGAGCTTTGCTCTCAGTCAATAGAACACATCCTCATGAAAGAGGTCCCATGTACTTTGGAAGAATTTGCTATTATGCGTGTTTCTCCCTCTTCCTCCCTATACCCTCATTCTGAGCATCTTCCTGCTTGGCCCTTATCCCGAGGAGTCGATAGAAAGCATTCTTGTGGAAAAGGTCACAGGTACTCTGCAAAAGACACACAAGGGAGTTTCCAAAGCTTACGTCATGCCTTAAGCTTTGTTGTGATAATTGCCATGAGAAAACTTTTTTCCCCAAAGTTTTACTGTGTTTAAATATATCAAAACAAAACAAAACAAAACAAAACAAACAAAACTGTACAGAGTCAGATACCCTGGAACTGGGGTTACAGACAGTTGTGAGCCACCATATGGGAATTGGGAATAGAACTCAGGTCCTCTGGAAGAGCAGCCAGTGCTCTTAACCACTGAGTAGCTCTTTACTCCTTCTTGGATTTTTTAAAAAAATATAGATGTTTGTCACTATGAAAGTCCTTCTCCTGAACACTTTCAGTGTATACCACAGGTTTTGGTGTGTGTGTTTTTAAAGATTTATTTTATTTATATGAATACATTATAGCTGTCTTCAGACACACCAGAAGAAGGCATCTGATCCCATTACAGATGGTTGTGAGTCATCATGTGGTTGCTGGGAATTGAATTCAGGACTTCTGGAAGAGGAGTCAACGCTTTTAACCGCTGAGCCATCTCTTCAGCTCCTGCTGTGTTGTTTTATATTTTTACTCAATTTTATGCATTTAAATTTTCTCTTCTTGATATTTTTCAGTGACTCAATCAGCATTCAATGGTGTGTTGTTTCATCTCAACAATTCTGCTGTATATTTTCTGTAGTTCTTTTCTAGCCTATTTCTAGCTATATTCCACCATGGCCAGCTCAAATATAAGAAGTTACTTTAGGCCAGGTAGTGATGGTGCATGTCTTTAATCCCCATTCTCAGGAAGCAGAGACAAGCAAATCTCTGTGAATTTGAGGCTAACCTGATCTCTGTGAATTTGAGGCTAACCTGATCTACAGAGGGAGTTCCAGAGCTGTGTGGAGAACCCTATCTCAAAAACAAAACAAATAAACACAAATAAATAAAAAATAGAAGAGAAAACAAAAAAAGAAGAAATAGTTACAAATTACTTATTTTGTTATACTTATTGATACTTGCTATGTGTCTTGGTAGATGATCTATTTTAGAGAAAGTTCCATGAGCTGCTGAGAAGAAAGCATCTTCTGCAATGTTTTCATGGACTATTCAATAGATGTTTGCTAAGTCCATTTAATATATGATGTCTCTCTGTTCAAATTTTGTTAGAATAACCCCTTGTATTCTGTTTTGTTAGATTAATAATCAAATAATAGGGTTTTGATGAGAGTAAGGTATTGAAGTCACCCATTATTTTTTGTGTTCTAGTATGACTTAGATTTTCCTGTAGGCTGGTGTGTGTGTTACCTTTCCATTAGCCTGAAGAATTCCTTTCAGTATCCTCTGTAGAGATTCATTATTGATCATAAATTTCTTTAACCTGCTTTTATCATGGACATGTTTTCTTTAATCTTCAAATAAAACAGATAGTTTTGCTGGGTATAGTAGTCTGGTTTGGTGGCCCTGATCTTTCAGAACTTGAAATGTATTTCTCCAGACCCTTGTGGATTTTAAAGGTTCTATTAAGAAGTCAGCTAGTATTTTTATGGGCTTGTCTTTTTTTTTTTTTTTTCTTTCCGAGACAGAGTTTCTCTGTGTAGTCCTGGCTGTCCTGGAACTCACTCGGTAGACCAGGCTGGCCTCGAACTCAGAGATCCACCTGCCTCTGCCTCCCAGGTGCTGGGATTAAAGGCATGCACCACCACCGCCTGGCTTTTGTGTGTGTGTATGTGGGTATATGTGTGTGCCCTTTAAGGTCAGAGAATTCAAATACCCCTGAAGTTGAAGTTGCAGTCAGTTGTGAGATCTAATATTGAGGTGACCGAATTGGAAGATTGAAGCAAGCTTATTATAGTAATGACAGTTTAGAAGGGGACTGTATCAGGAGGAGACCAGGGAGGGTATAGAAGTCCAGTTTGGGGCCCCAGAAGCCAAGAGTCAAGCATGAATTGGATGTCCAAAGAATCCCTAGCCATCGTCACTCAGAAGTAACTGTAGGGCAAGGATGGGGTGTCTGAGGGTTCCTAGCTGCCTGAGAAGTCTTTGCTCCGTAGATGCCAAGGGTCTAGTGCACTTTAGAAGAAGCTTAATCAGGCTGGAGAGATGGCTCGGCAGTTAAGAGTACTGACTGTTCTTTTGAAGGTCCTGAGTTCAAATCCCAGCAACCACATGATAGCACATAACTATCTGTAATGAGATCTGATGCTCTCTTTTGGTGTGTCTGAAGACAGCTACAGTGTACTTACACATAATAATAAATAAATCTGCCGGGCAGTGGTGGCGCATGCCTGTAATCCCAGCACTTTGGGAGGCAGAGGCAGGTGGATTTCTGAGTTCAAGGCCAGCCTGGTCTACAGAGTGAGTTCCAGGACAGCCAGGGCTATACAGAGAATCCCTGTCTTGAAAAAAACCAAAAAAAATTAATAATAATAATAAATAAATTAAAAAAAAAGAGGCTTAATGTCTGGCCAGAGCATTGTGGCCTCAGCTAGTTTGCTCTGCCTGACTTCTTCCAACATGGACACCCAAGGAGAGAAAGCAGGGCCACACCAGCATGGTCCTAAAGGTAGGGTGCTGCTGAGGGTGCTGTGGGGAGCTGACCTCAGGTGACCTCAGGCAGCACGGAAAGTGAGCGCTGCTTGGTGAGAAAGATGAAGGTGAAGAGATTGTGATCAGGAGCAATGGATGGAGTTAATCGCTGCTGAACATACAGCCGGGACCAATCTACAGCTTTCTTTCCACCCCTAACTGTAGATAAGAGGAAGAAAGGATAGAGAGGAAAGGAAAGAGATCCCTGAATAAAGTACAGGGTCAGAAAGGGGTGATGTCATCATTAGACTACTTCCTGATGATTAGGGGTGTTGAGTTCCTTAGGGCAAGTTTGATCGTTGCTGTCAGGATACCTAATTTCTTCTTGCTGTTTCTTGTTTTGCTCATGACTACTTAACAACAACCAGTAATAACCCACCAACAGCCTACCCCATCTCTCCAGGCCCTAGCGTTTATATACACTCTAAAAAGTTCCCAGAATTCCAAACATCACACAATTGCAGGAACTCTCTGCACCTGGCAAAATCACACCTCTGCTAGAGCATGAGGTAAATCACAGTCAGCTGCTCTGGACAGTCCGAAACAGGCCCACGCCCCAAATCTGTGATTAAATTAAAACATATTCTTATATTTCTGTGTTTTTTTTTTGTTTTGTTTTGTTTTGTTTAGTTTAGTATGGAATAGAGTTTATTTAGGGCATGGGGAGGGGAGTTGAAGGAGGGGGGAGAGAGGAGAAGAAGAAGAAGAAGAAGAAGAAGAAGAAGAAGAAGAAGAAGAAGAAGAAGAAGAGAAGGAAAGAAAGAAAGAAAGAAAGAAAGAAAGAAAGAAAGAGAGAGAGAGAGAGAGAAAGAAAGAAAGAAAGAAGAGGAGGAGGGAGAGAAGGGCTGGCCATGAATATGTGGCGAGAGGGGGGGGAAGGGAAATGCAGAGAGAAGGGACAGAGAGGGAAAAGAGTAAGAGCTATTTCTGTGTTTTTTAGAGAAACCAAAGTTCCAAAAATTCTCAGTACAACCATAACCAAGGCAAGATATAGGGGTGTGTGTGTGTGTGTGTGTGTGTGTGTGTGTGTGTATTTAAATTTTGCTTACAGTTTCAGAGGCTTGGTCCATTATCATCACAATGAGGAGTATGGAAGCATGCAGGCAGGCATTTCAGCAGTAACTGAGCGCTATTCCCTGATCCACTGACAGGAAGAGAGAGACATAGCCTTATATTTTTTAATGATTTATTATTTTTTTTATTTTTTTTATTTTCTTTTTTCTTTTTTTGTTTTTTGTTTTTTTCCGAGACAGGGTTTCTCTGTGTAGCCCTGGCTGTGTTGGAACTCACTCTGTAGACCAGGCTGGCCTCAAACTCAGAAATCTGCCTGCCTCTGCCTCCCAGAGTGCTGGGATTACAGGCGTGCGCCACCACCGCCAGGCCTATTTATTTTTTTATTTTTATTTTTTTTTTTTATTTTTTATTTTTTGGTTTTTCGAGACAGGGTTTCTCTGTATAGTCCTGGCTGTCCTGGAGCTCACTCTGAAGACCAGGCTGGCCTCAAACTCAGAAATCCGCCTGCCTCTGCCTCCCAGAGTGCTGGGATTACAGGCGTGCGCCACCACCGCCAGGCCTATTTATTTTTATATTATGTGTATTGGTACTTTGCCTGCATGTTGAATCCCATGGAGCTGGAGGTAACATAGTTCTGAGCTGTCATGTGGGTTCTGGAAATTGAATCCAAGTCCTCTGGAAGAGCAGCCTGTGCTCTTAACCTCTGAGCCATCTCTCCAGGCCATTCTTATTAAATATCCACAGTAGATGTAGGAATGAGTTGACGGAAAGGCCTTGCTGGCCAGAATCTTGGGTCGCAGAAGAGGCAGTGGTGATGATGACATGGCCAAGGGTCTGTGGTCCAGGTTACCCAAAGCCCAGCTATGGTCAGCCCTGTGTAGGGTGAGGGTGTAGCCCCAGAGGCCCCTGAATGTCAGAGCAGGGCCAAGCTTCCTGATGTGGCTAAGTCTCCACAGCGGAAAGCAAAGCCCAACTAGACATATCCAAGTGTGTCGATGTAGGAGCTGGAGAAATGGCTCAATGGTTCAGAGCATTGCCCTTTATTCCAGCAAACCTGGGTTCAGTAACCAGCCCCAACATATCAACTTACGATTGTCTGTAACTCCAGTTCAGGGGAATCTGTTGCCCATTTCTGTCCTCCAAGGGCACCAGGCATGCACATAGTATACATACATACAGACAGGTAAAATGCTCATACACATAAAATAAATATATATACATGTTTATAAAAAGAGAGAGTATAGCCGGGCGGTGGTGGCACACACCTTTAATCCCAGCACTTGGGAGGCAGAGGCAGGCGGATTTCTGAGTTCAAGGCCAGCCTGGTCTACAGAGTGAGTTCCAGGACAGCCAGGACTACACAGAGAAACCCTGCCTCAAAAAAACCAAAAGAGAGAGAGAGAGAGAGAGAGAGAGAGAGAGAGAGAGAGAGAATCTCTGTATATCTCTGTATAAGGGGACGACTAATTAGTTAAGTCCTGCATGGTGGTCTACATCCAAGCCATCTTTTGAGGGACCATGAACTCCGGGATCCTGGGACTCCAGGACTGAACTTAGACCATCAGGCTGACCAGCACTTTTACTGGTAGAACTCTCTCCCTGGTCTCTTTGTTTTATTTTTCTCTGCAGTGCTGGGGGTGAAGCCCAGGACCTAGGGAATGCTAATCGAATGCTCCTTCGGTAAGAGTCCCACTCATTGCCTTCCTTTTAATCAGGACGTTGGCCTGCCGACAAACCACCAGCTAGAATGCCGCAGCACTGCCCAAATTCAAGTGGCTCACGGCCAGTGTCTATTTGGGCTCATTGATCCCAGCTTTTCTTTTTATTGCTGTAAAGCTAAGTTTTCTCCTTAAAATTAAAAACAATTGCTTTGGCTAATGGCTTATAAAAGCTTGTTTGGGAATTAAAAGTATTTCCATAAAAGGACTGGAAGGAAGCATTTGTAGGAACTAGAGAAGCAGGGGGCTGGGAAGAAGGCTCACTGGCCATGCAAGCCTGCAGATAGGAGTTTGGATCTCAGAACCCACCTAAAACCTGGGCAGGGGATAATGGCCTGTGATCTCCAGGGCGGCTCTCCAGGAAGATAGGGGAAAAGTCAAGATTGGGAGGGAGGGAGGAGGCCACTGGAGGCGGGGCTGCCCCTGGGCTAGTAAGAAGCTGGGCAAGCCAGTCAGCATTCCTCCTCAGTCCCTGCCTCCGGGTTTTCTTTCGAGTCTTTCCATGGCTTTGTTCAGTGATGAACTCTTACCTGGACTTGGATGTGTAAGATGAAATAAACTCTCTCCTCTACAAGTTTGTTTGTTTGTTTAAATCATGTTTTCAATCCCACCAACATAAACCCAGCTAGGAAAAATATACAGCAGGACACACAGTCGCTCATGTGTGCAACCCACTCAAGAAACAAAGGCCGGAGTATTGGGAATTCAAGGCCATCCTGGGTTAAAAAGAAGTTATTAAAGCCGGGTGGTGATGGCTTCGGGAGGTAGAGGCAGGCGGGTAGATCTCTGTGAGTTCCAGGCCAGCCTGGTCTACGAAGGGAGATGCAGAACAGCCAGGGCTACACAGACCCAGAAACACTTTATTTATTGATTGATGTTTGATGCTGGAAACCAGACTCAGACCCTCATACACACCAGGTGAGCGAGCGCTCTACCACGGAGCGACCCCCAAGTTGTAGTCCACAGTACCTAAGATTTTAAATCAAGCTTTCAGTGCAGTTACAATTTTTTCTTTTCTTTTTTCTTTTCTTTTCTTTTTTCCTTTCCTTTCCTTCCTCCCTCCCTCCCTCTCTCCTTTCCTTCTTTCTTTCTTTCTCTTTCTTTCTTTCTTTCTTTCTTTCTTTCTTTCCTTCCTTCCTTCTTTCTTTTTTGAGACAGAGTTTCTTTGTGTAGCCCTGGCTGTCCTGGAACTTGATTTTTAGACCAGTCTGGCCTGGAACTCAGAAATCTGTCTGCCTCTGCCTCCCAGGTGCATGGACCAAAGGCATGCGCCACCATATCCAGCTATAGTCATAGGTTTTATTTAGGTATATGCTACCCTGTTGCAAAAAGATCGTGTGGCACCTTACAAAAACATTAAAAAAAAAATACAGTAGAATAAAAATAAGTCAGGGTAAAGGTACATGCACAAAGCTAGAGGAAAAAGCGGGCTAAAGTCCATACGAGCATTTAAAATTATCTCAGACTTGCCTTTGTCTCAAGCCAAGAAAAACACCAAATATGACTACTTCAACAGTTAGTGGGGGCTTTGGTTTAAAGAGGCCGAGTTCTGATCTCACCGCCATAGGCCGGATACCCGACCCTGACCAAACCGCTCAACTTCTCTGAACTCAAGGTTCAAAACCCATAATGAGAGAAAATACTGCCAGTCTGGGGGTTCCAGGGTGGATTAGTGTGACTGCAGGTCAAAGTGCCTTCCAGTTCTGGGAGGGGCTATGATGTCTCCTAAGTCTTCTCTTCTCATAAGCCTTGGTCCCACCCCTCTGAGGGTGTGAAAATCCCTACCCAGCCTGAGATAGGACAGCACAGAGACCAGCTGAAAACGAACTCGGGTTCCCAATTCCCCTGCGCCCAGGACTCTGACAGCCACATAGTGCCCTCCCTGCACTGGGTCTTCGATGCAGGAGGGAGAAGAAGGTTCTCTGCTGGGTCCCGGGTGGTGCCAAGCACCACTCAAGGCCTGGCAATCTCCAGAGAGGACTCAGCGATGGAAGCCGAAGCCCCGCCCCCTACAGAGTTGTTCAGGGGCACCGGATGCTTTGTCCTTATAAAAAGGTCAGTAGGTGGGTAGTTCTGTACAATCCAGACCCCTCCTTCTGTGAAGGACCTGTTGCCCAGAAAAATGCAGCCTGTGGTATGTGTGAGTGCACACATGTGTATGTACGGTATGTGAGTGTATGTGTGTGAGTGTACGGATAGTGTGTATATGTGTGGTGTGTATGGGGTGTGTGAAGGTGTCTGTGAGTATGTGTGTGTGCGTGTGTGGTAGTGGGAAGCCAGGTGTCCTTTAGAGCTCACCAATGGGCAGATTCAGGCTAAGAGCCCAACCCCCTGCATGCTTCTCATCACCAACAGGACAAAGTCTAATTTGAAACCGTGTCAGAATTTCCTTGGCTCTGTTACTTTATACCGTTTTGTTCCAGACAAGGCTAGATGTGGCCCCTCCTTTGCTTGGTGTTCAAAGCTTTGTAGAAACCGGCCTTTTGGGGCGCTCTTGCCCTGGTCATTTTGAATGACTGCACCCACTAGCACTTTAGGAGCTTGTTACCAGCATGGCACAAAGACAGCAGGAAACATGCTCTGACGAGCCTTGAACCCCTAACCTTGCCACAGACTACACTTCTATGTGACCTTGAGTAAATTCCTGTCCTTGTCCTCACCTGTCAATGGGCCCTTTTTGGTTTTTTTGTTTTGTTTTGTTATTTTTCGAGACAGGGTTTCTCTGTGTAGCCCTGGCTGTCCTGGAACTCACTCTGTAGACCAGGCTGGCCTCGAACTCAGAAATCCACCTGCCTCTGCCTCCCAAGTGCTGGGATTACAGGCGTGCGCCACCACTGCCCGGCTCAATGGGCCCTTTTGTAGTAGTTTACTTTCCACAGTTTGTCCAGCACACTGACGGTTCTCAGATAACAGTGACCGTTTACCTGATTTGGAAACCTGGCCCTGCCATTTGTGACAAGTGGCTTACTCGGGACCCAGCAAGACCGTTTACAAATGAGGAAATGAACTTTGTTTACTATACAACACACAAAGGCCTGACAACAGAAGGGCCTGGGGGACAATTGGGGACTTCGGCAGGCCCTGTTGTCCCACCCCAGGAAACTATGCCACATGTTTACTTTCTAAACCAGTGTGTCCCAGCGTTCCCTTCTCTTGGGCTGCTGCAGGATTGCCTGAGCACCTCTCACATGGTTAGGCTATGACATCACAAGACACAGAGTCTTGAGAAGACCCACACCCAGGGCCAAGGGAAAGGCGGGGCCTCCAAGTTCTCTGAAGAGGCTGGAAGAGGAGCCTGGGGTGGTCAGCTGGGTGGGGGAAGCTGGGTGTGGCTACCACTGTGAGTCAGACCTGGCTGGGCTGGCTGTCACTGTCCCTCTTTATTTCAGGAGTGAGGGATTCCTTAAGGAAAACATCACCCAACAATGTCTGGAAGAAAGGAAGTCTGCGCAGAACCTGAATCTCTCTACCCAGTTCTTGCACGGTGGGATTTCATAAATCAGTATTTCACGTCAGGTATCCTAGGAACAGGCACAGGCACAAGGAAGTGTCCAGGGTCCAGGGGCAGGGTAGGGGTCAGCGGTAGACACCTTCAAAGGTATCAGGGATCTGTTTTTACAGACAGAGTCATCTCAGTATAGGGCTTTACCAAAGATCAGCTATGCTCTGCCCCATATGGCTCTGCCCATACCCCTGAACTGTTGGGAACTATACTTTCTTTGGTAAAACAAGGAGATGGGTAAAAGAACTTCTCTCCAGCTTTAAAAATAATGCCCAAAGCTGCCATAGGCTGGTTTGAAAGGTCATGTTTTCAGGGCTCTCTGCGTCTGAAGCTAGCTGCCAATCCTCTTTTAAGGTAGCTTATATATGCTCACTTGTGTGTCCACAATCCCAAGTCTCATCTCAAAGAAAATCCTGGTACTGAGACCTCAGGCTACCCTCCCCTGCCTCTACCTCTGGGTTTTATCCTGCAAGCTGAGAAGTCTCTTCTGAACGCCTCTGTCCTGTCTACTTCAGATTCCCAGGCTGCCGAATCAGCCCACCAAACAACCAGATTAAGATCGACAGGGGAAACGGAACCTGTTCCATCTTGGGGCCACCCACTCTGGGGACAAAGGTCACTCCTGGCAATCCCTGAGCATGAATAGAATAGGTTGAAGGCCCCCAGTCCCAAGGCTTTGGGAAAAGCTAAGGAAGGAGCCCAGGCCTAGTGGATGGCCAAGGCGAGGGCTTCTGGTACAGGAGTTAAGGTCCCAGAGGCTAGCACCCCACTGCCAGAGCTGAGCCGCCTATACCTTCCCATCTGCTGCAGAACGTGCGGGAAACATGGGGACAAGACGTAGCGGGAGGGCCGTGGACCTGGGCAGCATTTGCCTCAGTTACTGTCTAGTGGCTGTGACAGTGACCTTCTGGGATGTGGTTAGACGGAAGAGCACAGGGGGCAGACCACAGGTCAAGAGACTCTAAGCCCAAGGTCACTAGCACTGGACCAGAAGAGAGGCCTGGAGCCCCACGACGGCAGTGCATAGTCCCCAAAGACCTCGGGCTTGACAGAGCCCCGAAGGGGGCCTGGAGGTGGGAAGACTGTGGCAAGGTCATCGCATCTGTAGCCTGTCCTACTCCAGGGTGCCGCTCCTCTGGGCTCTAGTCACTTCATCTGCTCAGTGGGTTTAAGGGAAGAAGCAGAAAGTGTCAAAGGAGCGAGTGTAGGGGGGGGAAGTTCCCTGCCCAGCACTGCTGTGGAAGTGTCACCTACTGGGCACTGAGAAAGTACTCAAAGCCATCAAAGCCAATACCTAGCCCAGGACACCCCCAACGGATACTTATATCAGTTAGAGTTGCTAGGGATGGCCCTTTCTCCTCTGCCGCCCTCCCTTGTGAACATCGGTCCCCGCTCAGACCACGAAGTGGAGAGTGTAGGTGAGCTGGTGGCCATTGTCCCAGGCATAGAGGACCCGCTCCTTGGGGTTGTAGTCAACCTGGGTGGTGTAGGAATGCTCATTGAGGAAGGGGAGCTGCGGGTGAGCGTCCGTGCCCGTGTGGGTGTCGAACGCATAGGCCACCTGGCCTTCGTGCTGGTTGTAAGTGTCCACGGCGTAGAGGATGCCGCACACCAGAAAGCAGTTCCCGTAGGAGTTCCTCCTCAGCCGCGTCTTCCACGTGGTCTCCCGGTGCACAGAGAGGTCTGCGGGGTCCAGGCGGCTCAGCACGATCACCTCGTGCTGTGTTTCGGCGTGCTCATCCACGGCTGGGTAGATGACCCACAGGCCACTCTCATCCACGGCAAAATCGATGTCGGAGTGGCCGCGCCACTTCCAGGGTGTGGTGTCCTCGTAGACCACGTCAGGCAGCAGGGCCCAGGAGGCCACAAAGCGTTGGCGCAGGTCATACTTGATGATATTCTTGGTGAAGGCGCGGTTGTAGTAGAAGGCACCCTGGTACACCACATGGCCCGTGCCTATCCAGTTGTAGGGCAGCTTGTACATATTACTCCATCGGCCTGCATATGGGAAGGGGAGAGTCAGACCAGGGGACCCTGTTCTGGTCAGTTTGACACAACCTAGAGGGACTGCCCAGCCTGTGGTCCTATCTGACGATGGAGCAGCTAGCCCCCCTGTGGGTGGTTCCCGTGCCTAGGAGGGTAGCCAGGGCTGTACAAGGAGGCTAGCCGGGCCAGGTGTAGTGGTACACGCCTTTCATCCTGGCACTTGGGAGGCAGAGCCAGGTGGATCTCTGTGAGTTTGAGGCCAGTTTGATCTACAGAGTGAGTTCCAAGACAGCTAGAGCTCTATAGTGAGACTTTGTCTCAGAAAACCAAAAACCAAACACCAACAAAAAGACAAACAAGAAAGGAAGCCAGCAAGCCAGTAAGCAGTGCTCCTCAGAGGTCCCTGCCTGGTCCCGACTTCCCTCCGTGATGGACGCTTACCCGGAAGTATGAGATAACCCCTTTCTGCCTCAAGTTGCTCAAGGGTCATGGTGTTTATCACAGTATCAGAAAACAAAGTAGGACATTACCAGTCACCATGGAGACCACCAAGGGCTCACCAGAGCCCAAGTGCTTTGGACCAAAACTCAACCATGTGGCTGGACCTAGGTCCATCATCTAGTTCACAAAGATGGCGTCCTGAAGGAAGCACTAGCATCATCCGTGTGTCTGTGAATCCTGGGTTCCAGGTCCCTAGTTGTGACACTGGTTCCTAGAAATAGGGTTCAGGGGAATGCCAGTCCTGCGCTCTGTCTTGGAGACTTTGCATATGCTTTTCCTTGAGTCAGGTTTGCTATTCCCCATCTGGTCTGCATAGGGAATGCCTACATCTTTCAGTGTCCTAAGCCAGTGTGACCCCCCTAGGATATAGTGAAGGGCTTCCCCCTAGCCCTTTCTCTTGCCACTTGCCACATGCACCAGTCTGTGAGCTGCTACAGACACAGACGTAGTCAGTTGCTAAAAGGATGTTAGCAGCTGGGCAGTGGTGGTGCATGCGTTCAATCCCAGCACTTGGGAAACAAAGGCAGGCAAGATCTCTTTGTTTGGGACCAGCCTGGCTTGCAGAGCAAGTTCCAGGACAGTCAGGGCTACACAGAGAAACCCTGTCTTTAAAAACAAGCAAACAGGGCTGGAGAGATGGCTCAGTGGTTAAGAGCACCGACTGCTCTTCTAGATGTCATGAGTTCAATTCCCAGCAACCACATGGTGGCTCGTAACCATCTGTAATAGAATCTGATGCCCTCTTCTGGTGTGTCTGAAAACAGCTACAGTGTACTCATATAAATATAATAAATAAATCTAAACAAACAAACAAATGAACAAGCAAACAAGCCGGGCGGCGGCGGTGGTGGCGCACGCCTTTAATCCCAGCACTTGGGAGGCAGAGGAAGGTGGATTTTTGAGTTTGAGGCCAGCCTGGTCTACAGAGTGAGTTCCAGGACAACCAGAGCTATACAGAGAAACCCTGTTTCAAAGAAAACAAACAAACAAACAAACAAGCAAACAAACAACAAAAAAAAAAAAAGAGAGAGAGAGAGAAAGAAAGAAAGAAAGCAGGCTGAGCAAGCCATGTGAAGAAGGCCAGTAAGCAGCACCCCTCCATGGCCTCTGCATCAACTCCTGCCTCCAGGTCCCCATCCTGCTTGAGGTCTTATCCTGACTTCCTTTGATACTGAACACTCATATGAAAGGATAAACCAAACAAACCCTCTCCTCCCTAAGTTTCTTTGGTCATGGTGCCTCACTGCAGCAATAGAAACCCTAAGACAGACAGACATAGGCAGTTGGCACCGAACACTCAAACACTCAGCAAGTGCAAGCTTACTATTCTCCTTGATAGCAAGTCGCACTGAGGAGGCAGGACACCTATCTCCTGCGGCCCTGTACTCAGTTATCAGTGGCTAACAGGATCCTCTGGGCCCCCAGACTCCCTTCCCTGGGCCAGGGGTGGCTATCTGGAACTAGGGCAGGGTGGACACTGAAAATGCACAGGAAGGCTGAGTCTTATGGGAGCCTCTCCCCCAAACCACCCACATCCTCCCCGCCCCGCCCTCCAAGCTTCCCCGACCTTGTTTGAAATTTTCCAGGTTTCGAAACTCCACCAGGCTGTTTCCGTAGTAGTAGTTGGTGACATAGATCCTGTCATCTGGAGCTGCAGGGTCCTTCATCCAGGCCCCCTCATGGCGCCCATAGCTGTGGTGCTTCACGGGGGGATCCACGGCTCGGAGCGTTCCCTCACAGCTGTGCTCCCTTCCTGTGGGGAGAAGAGGGCACAGCGTTTGGTATGTTCGAGCTGGAACAGCTGGTCTAGGAGGGCGATCCAAATCCACCTGTCTTAGTTAGGGTTTCATTGCTGTGAAGACACCACTACCAAGGCAACTTTTTTTTTTTTTGGGGGGGGGGTGTTTCCGAGACAGGGTTTCTCTGTATAGCCTGGCTGTCCTGGAACTCACTCTGTAGACCAGGCTGACCTCGAACTCAGAAATCTGCCTGCCTCTGCCTCCCAAGTGCTGGGATTACAGGCATGCGCCACCACCGCCCGGCTCAAGGCAACCTTTATAAAGGAAAACATCTCACTGGAGCTGGCTGATAGTCTCAGAGGTTTAGTCTATTATTATCATGATGGGGAACATGGCAGTGTGCGGGCAGACACGGTGCTCGAGTTCAACTTCTTGATCTGTGGGCAGCAAAAGGAGACTGTGCCAGACTGAGCGTAGCTGGGGCACGCATAACCTCAAAGCCCACCCCCACAGTGGCACCGTCCTCCAGCAAGGCCACCTCCGAACAGGGCCACTCCCGATGGGCCATGCGCTCAGACACGGGAGTATATGGGGACCATACCTGTTCAAACCACTGCACCAGCCGGGCGGTGGTGGCGCACGCCTTTAATCCCAGCACTTGGGAGGCGGAGGCAGGCGGATTTCTGAGTTCGAGGCCAGCCTGGTCTACCGAGTGAGTTCCAGGACAGCCGGAGCTATACAGAGAAACCCTGTCTCGAAAAACCAAAAAAAAAAAAAAAAAAAAAAAAAAAAAAAAAAAAACAAACCACTGCACCATCTTTGTTTTGTTCTGACACAGGGTTTCTCTGTGTAGCCCTGGCTGTCCTGAAACTCACTCTGTACACCAGCCTGGCCCTGAACTCAGAGATCCACCTGCCTCTGCCTCCTGAGTGCTGGGATTAAATGTGTGCACCACTATACCTGACTTATCTGATTCCACCTTAACTCTCTCTTGATGGTTTTGCTGGTGACCTTTGGCCTCTGAGCAAAGCGATGCCTGATCACTGGACAAAGCATGAACAGACGAGGGAACAGATGAGACACACACCATTCGAAAGCCCAGCACCCACCTTATGTCAAAATAAAACAAAGGGGCCCATCTCTGAGAAGCAGAGAGTGCAACGGAGGGCAATAGGATTGGGAGACCTCGGCCAAAGCTGCCAAAGTACGGTTTGGCAGGAGGGACGAGTTCAGTGTTTCTGAATACTTGAACCCTGAAGCTGAGCATTGTGGGGGTGCCTGTAACCCTTCCACTGTGAAGGCTGAGGCGGGAAGACAGCCCTTGCTGGGAAGCTGAGGCCAGCCTGGGCTGTATATGGTGCCAGGTCAAGCTACACAGCAAGACCGTGTCTCAAAAAGGACGGAAAGAGAGTCGGGCGTGGTGGCACATGCCTGTAATCCCAGCACTTGGGAGGCAGAGGCAGGTGGATTTCTGAGTTCGAGGCCAGCCTGGTCTACAGAGTTCCAGGACAGCCAAGGCTACACAGAGAAACCCTGTCTAAAAAAAACAAAACAAAACAAAACAGGACGGGAAGAAGAACGGAAAGGGAGGGAGGGAGGTCCTAAGAGGGACTCCAGTGTACAACTGAACGCGCTGTGCTTCCTTCTCGTTCACGCTTCCTTGCCGGCAGTCACGCACGGTTAGGAAACTCTGCTCCCTCTGAATACATGGCTCTGTGTGTCCTGTCTTCTCCTCCTACTGAGGGATGCTCACACCATTAAATGGCCTTTTAATGATGTGATTTCTGGGTCCTGCCAGGCCCCCAGACAGCTGTGCCTTTTAATTTATTCCACCTCCCCCGCCCCGCCCCCAGCGTCAGCTCTGTAGGTTATTATGTCCAGTTTTCTGACACCAGAAACCGTGGTGGGAGGAAACCACATGAGTCGCAGCTGCTGTCCGAACTGCTTGTGGATCCTTCTGGAAAGACAAGAGTGAAGGAGACGGCACTTGGGCCAGAGCGAGGGAGGAAGGGCCTGAAGGCTTACGGTCGAGAGCGCTCAGGAGGACAGAGCTGTGTTCACTGAGGACACCGTCTACTGTGTGACACAGACTACAGCCATAAGTGTGGACATAAGGACAGCCAGAGTGTCCGGGGTGTAGTTCAGAGGTGGCGGCTGGAGGCCAAGAGCTCAGGTCCAGCAACTTGAAATCAAACCCAGTGACCGGAGGGAGGACCCCAGGAGATAACAATGGCTGGATTTAGCGACGAGGTTCCAGGTTGTGGGTTGTTTTTTTTTTTTTTTTTTGGTTTTTTGAGACAGGGTTTCTCTCTGTAACCCTGTCTGTCCTGGAACTCACTGGGTAGACCAGGCTGGCCTCGAACTCAGATATCCACCTGCCTCTGCCTCCCAAGTGCTGGGATTAAAGGCGTGTGCCATCACCGCCCGGCTCCAGGTCATGTTGTAAAGAGCATGTGTTGCAAATACAATTCATCTCATGGCCATGTTAAATGCTGGCAGTTTTTCTGTAGAGGATCCTGGGGTACCTGTTAGGCTGGGGTGGGGGGTGGGGCAGACGTCTTCCCACACTCTTTTTCCTAACAGCTCTTTAAAAGCGCGTGAGCCGGAGGATGGCTCAGCAGCTAAGCGCTTCCTGCACAGCCTTGACAATTTGTGTTGGGATGCCAGTGGCCTTGTAACAAGTAGGGTATCCCCACCCCCACATCTGTCACCCCAGCTCTAAGGGGTACAGAGACAGGAGGGTCACTGGAATTTTCTGGCTTTCTGCTGAACCAAGAAAACACAAACCACAGCTTAGGGAAAAACTTTGTCTCAAAAATGGAATGATCTGGGCGGTGGTGGCACACACCTTTAATCCCAGCACTTAGGAGGCAGAGGCAGGCAGATTTCTGAGTTTGAGGCCAGCCTGGTCTACAGAGTGAGTTCCAGGACAGCCAGGGCTACACAGAGAAACCCTGTCTCGAAAAAACAAAACAAAACAAAACAAGCAAACAAACAAACAAACAAAAAGAAACAAAAAGGAATGGAAGCCAGACACCTTTAATCCCAGCACCTGGGAAAAAAGAGGCAGGTGGATCTCTGTGAGTTCCAGGACAGTCTGGTCTACCTAGTAAGTTCCAGGACAGCTAGGAGCTACCCTGCCACAAAAGGACTAAATGGAAAGTGATTGAGTAAAAGAAGGGATTCTCTCTCTCTCTGTCTCTCTGTCTCTCTCTGTGTGTGTGTGTGTGTGTGTGTGTGTGTCTGTCTGTCTGTCTGTCTGTCTGTCTCTCCTCCTCCTCTCCCCCCCCCCCACTTGGAATTTTCTGATGCTTAGGAGACTCACTCACCTTGGCTGGGGACTTCTGGATGCAAAGGTGGCTCAGTGGGCCAGGGAGTGGTGATAGGGGCTGGGGTGGTAGTGGTGCTGCTGCTGCTGGTGCTGGTGCTGCTGCTGGTGCTGGTGCTGATGCTGGTGCTGGCGGTGCTAGTGGTGGTGGTGGTGGTGGTGGTGGTGGTGGTGGAGGAGATGTCAGGGGCCGAGTGGTCTCCTTCTGAAGCCTGCAGGCTGGCGTCATCACGTCTGGCGGAGTTAGGCTCCGGGAGCTCGGCCTCTATCTTGGGTGGTAGCTTCTCCAGCCAGGAAGTACCTTTGAGGGTGTTGTCTGTGGAGAGAAAACAGCTCAGTGCCTATATCTCAGCAGTGCTGATACACACGCCTGCCACAGACCTTGCTTCTCTGACCAAGGAGGAGGTGAAAGGCCTCGAGTGGGCGGGCTTCCCAGTGAATAGGGCAGGCCATCCTGATCACTCTGACCTCCCTAACTGGGTGAGTTTTGACTGAGCAAGCCCTTGTATCCCCACCTCTGCAAAATGAGTGTCATAACCACAGCGTTGACGAGAGGTAACTGTATATAAAACATCCGTACTGGTTCTGCAAACAATTCAGTGGCACTAAATGCAAAGTTCTTTTTTTGTTTTTTTTGTGTTTTTTTTTTTAAATCTCCTGAGTGTTACATACTTTGTTCCAGCTTTGTCCCTAAACTTAGTCCCAGGGACAAAACTTCTTGCTTCAGGAATTGTAGACTTTATCTTGGCCACCTTCCTGGGGACCTTGATAACCTCGAGCCTCTCTCGCCGAGAGTCTATCACCTCAAGCAAGGAGGGGGCGGATGCAGCCAGCGCCACAGACCCCTGGACCTGCCTCTGACCCTTGCCTCTCACCTCCAACACTCACTTCTCCCGCTGTGTCTGCCCCTCCCTGGCCCTCCACCGCTGGCAGCGGCTGTTGCTGGACAAGCCAGTCTGACCCCATACCTGGGACCCGGTGGGAACAAGCAAAGACACTTTAGTCAGGGAATCCACGGGGGAACTCGGTCTTGGCAGCCTGTTGGGGCAGGAAGCTTGTTCCCACGAGCCTCCTTGGCAGAGTCAGATGCCCAAAGCTGTGCCTGGGCAGTGGCCCAGCCGGGGGTCAGAGGCTCTGTGCTGTGGCCAGTCTGAGCTGGCAGGATCCAAGGACAACAGCTGGCATCAGGGGCTGGGGGGCGGGAGGGGGGAGGAGATTGTACCCTGAAGGGCTAAGAACTTAAGGGACCTTTCCTTTTCCAGGGTGTTGTTTTTTTTGTTTTTTAATGAACGTATGTGTATCCCCATGTTTGTGTATGGGTGCACATGTGTGTGCATATATATAGAAGGCAGAGGACAGCTTTAGGTATCATCTTCAGAAATACTCTCCACCTCCTTTGAGAAAACTCGCTACGCTGGCCGGCCAGTGAGCCCGGGGGATCTCCCGGCCTCTGCCTTCCGAGCTCTGGTTGCAGAAGTGTGTGTGCTACTGGGCTGGAGATGGCTCAGCAGTAAGAACACTGACTGGCCTTCCAGAGGACCCGGGGGGGGGGGCCGTTCCCACGCCCACGTGGAGTACACAACTGTCTGAACTTTCTTTCTAGGAAATCTGATACCTTCACACAAACATGCACATAAGATAAATAAATCTTTAAAAAAAAATATTTAAAAGGGGGGGCTGTTTCTAGAGAGATGGCATAGCTCAGTGCTTAAGAGTACTGGCTGCTCTTCTAGAGGTCCTGGGTTCAATTCCAGGCACCCCCATGGCAGCTCACAACGGTCTGTAACAACAGTACCAGGGAATCCAAGACCTTCACACAGACATGCAGACAAAACACCAATGAAGATAAAATAAAAGTAAATAACAAAACACTAAACAAATAACAAAACAAGTGTGTGTTACCATACCCAGTATTTTTTTTGGTTTGTTTGTTTGTTTTGTTTTTTGAGACAGGGTTTCTCTGTATAGCCCTGGCTGTCCTGAAACTCACTCTGTAGACCAGGCTGGCCTCGAACTCAGAAATCCGCCTGCCTCTGCCTCCCAAGTGCTGGGATTACAGGCGTGCGCCCAGTATTTTTTTTTAAATGTGGCTTTTGGATATTATATGTGGGTCCTTATGGTTTTGAGGTAAGTACTGACTGAGCCATCTCGACAGCACCTGTGGTAGGAATTTAACCAAGTCTTAAAGTCTTGAATGTGTTAGATAAGCATTCAATCTATCTATCTATCTATCTATCTATCTATCTATCTATCTATCGTCTATCTATCTATCTATCTATCTATCTATCTATCTATAGTCTCTTTATTGCTATATCCCCAGCCCAGCCCTCTTTTTAAGTTATATCTTGAGATAGGGTCTAAGTAAGTTGTCTAGCCTAGTCTTGGAATCACTGTTTCCCAGGGAGACCTCGAACTTAAGCAATGCTAGAACAATACTCTTACCTAGCAACAACAGAGTCCAAGTTACAGGCCTGTGCTACCAAGCCTAGGGTAGCCCTTTTTTGTTGTTTTCGAGTCAGGCTATTACTGTGTAGCTCAGGTTGGCCTTGAACTCCTGCCTCAACCTCTTGAGTACCTGGAATTTCACCACTTCACAGGACGGGAGGGAATTCCGGAAGAATACGGGGCTCTTACCTGCCCCACCTTCCTGTCCTTGGAAAGGCCCAAGCAACTACTTCTTGTGTTGCCCTGGGTTGCGAATCCTGTGGACTAAGTTAGCAGGGACAAAGTCCAGGGAGATGACAAAGGAAAGAACAGAAGAGGGGCTGGAGAGATGGCTCAGCGGTTAAGAGCACGGACTGCTCATCCAGAGGTCCTGAGTTCAAAGCCTAGCCCCCACATGGTGGCTCACAACCATCTGTAATGAGATCTGATGCCGTCTTCTGGTGTCTGAAGACAGCTACAGTGTACTCACATATCATAAATAAATAAAGAACAGGAGAGGCCAGTCCAGAAGTGAGAGGGCTCCCCGAGGGTCCCATGTTCTCCGACCTCTACTGCCACAGGTGTGGCTCCTCCCACTGGACTGTAAGATCTGCCTTGAACACCTCTCACCTGGTCTGTAGCTGGCCTGCAGCAGATCTTTCAACAAAGGAAGTGAAGAAAAGGTGAAGGAGAGGCCTCTATTGTCTCCTCCTTAGCAACCCTGCCTGGGGGCTTCTACCCAGTGTGTGGTTGAGCAAAGGCTCCTAGAAGAGTAAACAGTGACTGAAAGGGCAGGTGGATCTCTGGAGGCAGCCGTCCCTCAACCCGCCCGCTCCCTCCCACTTCCTCCCACTCACCGGCCGCCGCCTTGGGTGCCTCCTGTCTGGTCTCCTGTCTGCCCGCCTTATAGTAGGTGAAGCCTCGGATCACTGCCTGCTGCTGAGCTAGCGCACGCGGCCTGGCTGTGGGGTGAGGGATTCTGCCCTTGATGGTCTCCTTCCTCAGCTTCTCCACCTTCAGCAGCTTCTCCTTGGGAGGCTTTGCAAGGCCCTTGTCTGAGAAGCTCTTCTGTACGCTGCCATATTTGTTGAGATCTTTGCCGTGCCCTCCAGCGGTGTCCTGGGAAGAACAGAAGTGTCAGACCTGGGTGACAGTCACGGAAGCTCGGTGTGTGGGAGCTGGGGGTAGTCACGGCGTCTGGGAAGCTCCCAGAGTAGAGACACCCATGAGTTGTTTGCCTCGGTTTCTCCACTCAGATTTCCTCTGCAGGCTTGAGACCCAATCCAATGGGTTACATATTCATTCCCAACTCCTGTCCACTTGTTCTGTCAGCCCCTAGGAAGGCCTCCCAGCCTTGACTCTCACTCACTGGTCTCAGCATATGGGGAAGGGCTTCTGTGGTTCTGAGCTTGCTTTAGAGGGTACCCAGAATGTGGTGGCATTGAAATCCCAGCATTCTCAGCTCTCCAGTCCCGTGTTGGTCTGGCTGCCCCTAGGGGAAATGTCGTGTCTAACATTTTGTGAGCCTCATTATTTTCACTTCCTCCTCAGATGCTCTGAGGCTGGCTTGGCACAAGAACACAGGGCCTGTGACGCCACCCATTGCGAGACAGAAGCTCAGGCAGATAAGGCTCGTACAGTATCTGACGCCACCTGGGCCGCTGCCAAAGCGAGGCTCCCTCACACTTGCATCGCTGGCATCTCACTGAGAGGGCGGCCAGCTCGGGCCAAGGCCCAGGCTTCCTCCTCATGCCCTATTGTGTCTAGGCGGTCGCACTTGCAGTCACCAAAGGTGCCACTATCACCGTGTCAGCACAGGAGGCTGCAAGCTGAGGAGGAAGGGCTGGGACCAGACAGTCACGTAGGCTGGCTACAGCCCTGGCTCTCCCATCCTTTCTCCCTGTGACCTCACTCCACGTTTCTTCATGTGCCAAGTAGGCAGGGGCCAGTGGTACTTTCGGGTTGTGGGATGAAACTAATACTGTACAGGAAGAAGTCAGGTTCAGGAGACCTACAAATATCACCAGAAAATGAGGCTACTGGGTCATGTCCTGCCCATGCATGACTGACCCGAGGGGCACTAAAAGGGTGATTGCCTGCTGCACTCGGTACCAAGTGGCACGCTCAGTGCCATCAGAGGAAGGAACGTTTATACGGGCTGCCCACCCACAGAGGCTTACTTCCTGACCTGTCTGGAAAGTGTCAGGGTGTCTGCCTCCCGGGATAAGCTGACTGTTATTTCCTTAACTTGACACAATCTGGAAAGAGAGAATCTCGGTTGAGAAAATGCCTCCGCCAGACTGGCCTGTAAGCAAGTCTGTGAGGCGGGGCCTTGGTTAATGATGGAGTTGATCGGGCCTAGCCCACAGTGGGTGGCGCTACCACTGGGCAGGTGGTCCATGTTACCTAAGAAAGCAGGCGAAAGAAGCCAGTGAGCAGGGCTTCCTCAAAGCCTCTGCTTCAGTTCCTGCCTTAAGTTCCTGTCCTGACTGTCCTCCCTGATGCAGTGTGACCCGAGAGCTATAAGACACACTAAACCCTTGCAGAGCCTCGTTGCTTCTGGCCAGGGTCTTTATCATGGCAGGACTTCTGAATGCAGACTAGACCTGAGGGATCTACTGAAACAAGGGGATCTACTAGAGCCAGGGAATCTTGTCTGTGCACACGTGCTGTCCGCTATGGGTTAAGTGAGATTAGCCTTCAAGGATCCCTGAGGTACTGCCCACTTACCCAGCACCCACCCAGGGGCCCAGCCACCGCAGGAGAGATTAGAAGCAAGGCTGCAGGAAAGCTGGCTGGCTCTTCGAGGGCCAGGCAGGGAGGTTCCCATAACCGCATTTTCAGTACTTTGGGAACGGGGACTAAGAGTAAATACCCAGATTAGGACCCGGCCATCCCTCTGGACTGAATATGTAATTCTGCCCCAGCCCACCTGTGCTAGTCACAAAACGGACTAGACCCTCACTGCCTAGCTCTCGTCCTGCACACCATGGCTCCCCTGCCCTGTTCTCTGTTAGCCATCTCCTAAGGCTCCAGTCACAGCCAACCCTGTGTCCTTCCTGTGACCAGACCCAAGGCCTCACCTGAGCCTTGCTGTCAGGGCCGGAGGCCAGGGCCGTGGCGGGGACAGCAGCTGCGTCCCTCTGCAGCAGCTGGAGGCCCAGGCTAGACAGCTCCTTCTTGATGCTCAGCATGATGGCCGACTGGTTCTCGTAGCTCTTCAGTTGCTCGCTGAGGTGGCGTACGCTGTCTTTCACCGCCTCGTTCTCCAGGCTCAGGTTGGCCTTGATGCTCTGTGGGGCAGGAGTCATGGTCATTCCTGGGCCTTGCTTCTTCGGAGCTGCCACCCTAGAAGGGCACCCCGACTTGGCCATCGAGACTTCGGGGGCATAGATGGAAATGGCACTGGGGAACAGGGGTGGATCAGAGCATGCCCTATGACACCTTGTAGTCGGTGAGACCTTGTAGTCAGTGAGACCTTGTAGTCGGTGAGACCTTGTAGTTGGTGAGACCTTGTAGTTAGTGAGACCTTGTAGTTAGTGAGACCTTGTAGTTAGTGAGACCTTGTAGTTGGTGAGATCTTGTAGTTAGTGAGACCTTGTAGTTAATGATTGTTATTCTTAAGAGAAAAATGAATGAAAAAATAGGTAATATGCTTATATTAATAAATGAAAAAGGTGTGAGTAGGCCTGGTATGGTGGTGTACGCCTTTAAGCCCAGTACTAGGGAGACAAAGACAGGTGGATCTCTTTGAGTTTGAGGCCAGCCATAGGGAGGCTGTAGGACAGCCAGGGTCATATAGTGAGACCTTCTGCTAAAAACAAAAAACAAAAAACAAAAACAAAAACAAAACAAAACGAAAAAAACCCAGTCCCTTGTACATTTGTTTTTTTCTCAGTGATGACAATGTCATGTTTTTATGGTAGGGACAAATATATATACACTTATTTTTCAGCACTTGGATTTCACTTAACAGTCTTGTTTTTAGACAGTTCCATATCTGTCCACAAAGCATTCCCCACCCCGTTTCATAAATGCATAATATGCCAGGCCATAATTTAGTCAGTCCCTACGGATGGCCCCTGAAAGTCTCTAGTTTTTTTTTTTTTTGTTTGTTTGTTTTGTTTGTTTTGTTTTTTTGTTTTTTTGTTTTGTTTTTGGTTTTTTGAGACAGGGTTTCTCCGTGTAGTCCTGGCTGTCCTGGAACTCACTCTGTAAACCAGGCTGGCCTTGAACTCAGAAATCCGCCTGCCTCTGCCTCCCAAGTGCTGGGATTACAGGCATGTGCCACCACGCCCGGCTCCTGAAAGTCTCTAGTAATCTGTTCATTTAATATTCTTTTTTCAGAGTTGGATGTGGTAATGCTGGGCTTTGATCCTAGCACTCCAACCAAATTTGTTAAAGAGACAAATCGGCAGACTCAGAGCTCTGAGGAACTGGTTTACATTTCCAGAGATAACAAGAGGAACTGTTGGAGAAGCAGAGCCGGCGGCGTGAGCCTGGGACGCACAGGTGACACTGCGCCCAGGAGAAAGTATCGGGTCAGCTTCCCAAGAAGGCCTGGGACCAGACAGCCAGGAGGAGATACTCCAGCAGGCTTCACATAACCCAAGCGACTGTGACCTTCAGCTCTGGCTTTAGTCAGGGGTTTGTCTTCCTCCTGTGGCACAGGATGCCCAGTTATTGCCTCCCTCTGGAAAGGAAGCTGGGAAAGGAAGTCCCGACGCCTGCTCCTGGCAGCTGCGTGTCCTCAGACCCCCGGTGCTCAGCCGAGGCCGGATGCAGGAAATGGGTGGAGGGCAGGCTATGCCAGGACAGAGGCAAGCACTGAACCTTCAGCCTGGACTCCCAGGCTTGTCCAACTGTTCTTGTACTGAGAGGGTAATCCTGTGGCACGCACAGCCTGTGCAGTCTGTAGTGCCTTTGCTTCCACACAGGTCATACTGGAATTGTCAAACCCAGGAGGTTTGATCATTCCTGCTTATGTTGGACCAGCCCAGAGGGGCCGCTGAAATGGCACTTCTCTGTGAATGGTACCCAGTGTTGTGCAGCGTGGACCCTGATGTGAGCAGCACCCCTCCACACTCCTTTCCTACCACCAAAGAATACCATTGCTTGTTCATCCAGCTTTCAGCTTCCACAGAGCCTTAACCCCACCCCAACCCCCACCCCCCCACCCCTCCACCCCCGACCACTACAACCTCTTCCCCAAAGGCAGGACTCTGCAGCCTATAGCAATCTGCCCAGCTGCCTGCTGGAGTTCTGCTTCCTGTGGCCACCAAAGTAAAACAGAATGGTCCAGGTCCCTTTAGATATAGCCCTGGGCCCCTGGCCCTACCCCGCCCTTACCTCCTCCAGTGTATTCATCTGGGAGGCCACCTTCTGGACGTAGGCATGCACTTTCATCAGATCCATGCTGTACAGGGCACCCTCCAGGAGATCCACCATAGACTGCAGCTAGAGGTGGTGGGCGGAGTCAGGAGACAGATGGTAAAGCAAGGATGAGAACATACCAGGCCAGAGGACACACAGGGAGCCCGGCTTCAGCAAAGAGCCCAGAGTCCCAGAGCCTCACGGTGGCTACCTGGACTCCAGCCTACTCATAATCACAGGACAAGCAGCACATTAGATTTTTATTGAGGTATTTTGCAAATATGCATATTTATGTTTTCTTTTCTTTTTTTTTTTGAAGTGCTGGGGATGAATCTGAAGACCTCCTATACACCAGGCAAATATTCCACCACTGGGCACATCCCCAGAAGAAAGAAATATACGTGGGTATTATCTATCCATCTATCCATCTATCCATCTATCTATCTATCTATCTATCTATCCATACATACATATAATTATATATTTATATATGTGTTATATATATAAATATATGAGATATATAACATACATGATATATATAATTATAGTATAAATATAAAGTATACTATAAGTCCAGCTTCTTTGTGATGGAATCATTCAAATTGTTCTCTGGTAAAATATTTTGAAATAGACATCTAAGTATTACCTTCCACAATGCCCCTTCTGTATGATGGAACATGGGGAGTTCTTCCTCTGATCTGCACTTTGTAACCTGATATCATCCTCTCTGTACACGCCTTCCTTTTGAATGACAAAGTGGTTAACTCCAAAGACACTGTATGTCCCCTACAGGGAGCCCTGAACTATAACTGATAGCGTGGGCATCGATCAGGTCAGTTTCCTGGCTCCTGAGAAGCCAGGTTGAAGCTGACTCTTTGCTTGGGGCCACACCCTTATTTGGGAGGTCTCCCTCATGGCCCTGCCTTGTGTACTTTGTTATAATGCCCCTGGGGAGTACATTTATATTGGGTACTCGGTCATGAATCACTGACCCAAAGGCCTGCTTGTTTCAACTGATTAACCCAACCCAAAGTATGGGCCTTTTTTTATTTTTTATTTTTTAGATTTTTAAAAATTTTATGTGTATGAGTGTTTGCATGCATATGTCTGTGCACCACGTAGGTGCTGTGGAGGCTAAAAGAGGGTTTTGGATCCCCTGAAATTGGAGTTACAGATGATTGTGAGCTACCATGTGCGTGCTGGGCATCAAACCCTGGTCCTCCGTAAGAGCAGCCATTACTCTTAAGAAGGAAGCCGTCTCTTCAGCCCCAGTCAATGAGTGTTGAGCTGAACTCTAGAGGAGGAGCAGACTCCCGCAGAGCTATGGAGACAGGACATTCTGAGCCGATAGGAGCTGGGGGAGCTGTGACTGTGACTTATGCTTCTCTCGCTGCTCAGGGAGAGACATCGGAGCAAACTGCTTGTCAGCACAGAATGGGAGACGAGGTTTGGGCTTTTCACCATGTGTTTTGTATGTCTTGACGCTCACAAGGCATTGGACTTAAAATCTGGCATGCCTGCTTTCTCTTCCTTTTTGATTTCCTTCTTTTCTTCCCCTCGCCTCCCCTCCCTGGATAATGCCGGCGAGCTCAGCTGTGGAGGCGACAGGTCAATGTTAGGTGTCTGCCTCCATCTTGTCTCCTGAGACAGAGAATCTGGAAGTCACCATTTTGACTAGACTGGCCGGTCAGCAAGCTCCAGGATCCCCCTGTCTCTGCTCCCATGAGTCCTGGGTTACAAGCACGGGCCTCCAGGCCGGGCTTCTGTACAGATGCTGGGACCCAAACTCAGGTCCTCACGCTTGCCTAGGAAACACTTCCCATCAAGCCCCCTCTTCCCAGCCACGTCCTGGTCGCGTCCCTCCCTCTCCCAACTCCTCCCCCTTTCCGCACTGAGGATGAACCTATGTACACCGAGCAGACGCTCTACCACTCAGCTACGCTCCCAGCTTCATTTTTCTAAAACCTATTTCTAGAGTGTTTCATGAAGTATTAGGCCTTGGCAGACTCTGTCTGTCTGTCTGTCTGTCTGTCTATATGTATGTATATATGTTTGTTTCAAGACAGGGTCTCACTATGTAGCTCTGGCTGTCCTGGCATCATCTACGTAGACCAGGCTGCCCTCAACCTCAGAGATATCCACCTGCTTCTGCCGTCTACGTAGACCAGGCTGCCCTCAACCTCAGAGATATCCACCTGCTTCTGCCTCTCAATTGCTGGGGTATAGCACTATCCTTGGCACTGACAAGACTTTTTTAAAACTTTAGTCTTCTTTTTTGTGACGATTTATTCTAGTTTTTAATTGTGTGTGTGTGTGTGTGTGTGTGTGTGTGTGTACACATGAGTGCAGGTACACTCCAAAGCCAGGAGAGGACGTCAGACCCTGGGAGCTGGAATTACAGTCAGGAAGCTCTCCAACGGGGGTGTTAGGAACTACGCTCTGGCCCTCTGAAGGTGGAGCAGAGGTCTTAACTGCTGGTTAGGTCTCTCCCTAGCTCAATCCCTGGCCCAGTACAGAGCGCACTGCCACTGTTAGCAGCTGTGTCCTCAGCCTGGCAACTCCTCAAGGAAGGGGCCATAGCGGACCCATGTCCAAAAAGAAAAAGAAGGAAGTGGTAAAAGGCATTTCTTTTGGCCAGTCCACCCCAAAACTGGGGCAGTACCCTCTCCTACACAGCCCTGCAGCGTAGGCCAAATCACAGCTATAGTTATGAGCGTGGTTCAAGGGGCTGGTCCAAAAAGGTGGGTTGCAAGTGCTGTTCCCAGGGGATCTTCTTAATTTCCTCCCTGGGATGTTTACACAGAACTTCCTGCTGAGGGCAGCAGAGCCACAAGCGAGTGGGAGAAACCCTGTGCTGTAGGTAATCTCTCCTGCCTCTGTAGTGTCCTACCTGGCGGGGTAACTCCATCTCGAAGGCCAACTTAAGACCGTATGCAAAACATTATGTCCCTCTGCCATGCACCAAAAGGACCTAAGGGGCAATGTGTTGGTGGGAGAACCTCAACCTAGTGACCTTGTAAGGTGGGTATGGAATGTTACAGAGAATTTGGGGCTCAACTTAGTCCTGTTTCTCCTTTCTATGATTTCAGGCAACTTTCATCCCTTCTTTGGGCTTAAGTAAAACTGGTTCCATAAGCTCCCTTCCCAAAGGGTTCCAGCAGGGATGACGTTTAGACATCCCTGGGCAGTGTTTAGACAGAGGGCCCTGTGCATCTTCCTAGTGAGCATGCTCAGAGCTGTGGGAATGCTGTGTATGGCCCTGGTGCTGTTTGTATTTTTATGCTAATTCCGCTCTCCTGGGAGGGGCTGCAACAAGGAGTGAGTCACTACTCAGGTGACTTCATGTGAACCAATCCCCTAATGAATAAAGGAGCCAATCACTGGGCAAGTGGGCGGGACTTCCGGATTGGACAGAGGAAGAGAAGGAGAGAGTTACGGTTTTTGGGAAATGGGGATAGTGTAAGGGCAAGATGTAGCTCCTAGAGTTTTCTGGTATCATGGCAGATCCGCCAGGATTTGCCACTGGAGGAATCCGATTTAATAAGGCTTACAAGATTAAGTTTTAGTTGTTGTGCCCAGAGATTAATTCTTGTTTCTGAGCTAAGTTTGTGTGGTGTTTTTCTTCTCACGGTGACTCAACTGGGTTCAGAGAGAAAGGTACAGCGACAAAGTGTGGGTTTGCCTGATGTGCACCATAAAGGCCATGGGGGCTTTGAAGCATGGGGCTGACCTGGTAATGACCCGCCAGTGGGAACCTAGCGAGCTGGGTGGAGAGATTGTGGAGTTCTGAGTCAGTCTCCACGAGATAAAAACAGGTCGGCCATTGCCCACCAATGCATTGCCCATGGGGCTGAGAGCTGCTGGCAGTAGTGCTGGAAGCCTCTACCGGGTTGCTGGGTGTTGTGGCGGCTGATGGTGGGGTAGACGGTTGTTGCGTGGGGCTGGCATGACAGCAATCCACCAAGGGAACTCAGGAGCTCCAGCCCAGAGAGACCATCAGGTTGAGATCACCCGGCTGGAGACGTGTGGCCTGCTGGTACACAGCAGTAGCGCGGGAAGCCTGCTGATGTTTTTTTTTTTTTTTTTTTTTTTTTTTTGTTTGTTTGGTTGGTTGGTTGGGTTTTTGTTGTTGTTTTGTTTTGGTTTTTTTTTGTTTCGTTTTTTATTTTTCGAGACAGGGTTTCTCAGTGTAGTCCTGGCTGTCCTGGAACTCACTCTGTAGACCAGGCTGGCCTCGAACTCAGAAATCTGCCTGTCTCTGCCTCCCAGAGTGCTGGGATTACAGGCGTGTGCCACCACTGCCCAGCAATCATTTTTTTAATATTTCCCACAACAGAAGCTGGGCATGATAATGTGTACCTGTAATCCCAGCACTTGGGAGGCCGAGGCAGGAGGATTGTTGCTACAAGTATGAGGTCAGTCTGGGCTACAGTGTGAGATCATGGGTCCACAAGCAAAAACAAAAACAACAGAACCTCCAGTTATTAGACCATTGACTTGAGAAGAAACTGGATTTGCCTCTTTAACTGCAGACAGGCCTATGGGTTAGATGCCTGGAATCCACGGGGCACTGGGGAAACCCCAGGGAGACACTGCTATCCAGGCCCCGCCAAACTGTCAGAAGGCCGCTTGGCTTAAAATGTGCTGCTCCTTCCAAGTTTGATAATTTTGGCATCAATTTATGTTGCATAAAAATAAACTTAAAGTTAAATTTAAAGAAAACATTTTTAGCCACATGCTGGAAATAATATCCCATGGGTCTGTCTCTTGCTTCCCTGTGCGTTTTGCATGCAAATGAACCAACCTCCTTACTAGTTAGAGAGTAGCCTTAGGTTATGAGACAGCATTTTCCTGCAAGGAATGACCCAAGGTGAGTTCTCCGAGCTCACAACTCCTCTATCCCACATCAGTCTGAACACAGTATGCTGGAGTGCAGCAAGCCAGTGAAAGAGAATGGTGATTCGCTGAGAGTCATGAGGTCCTTTGTGAACCAGTAGGCTGTGTGTGTCGCCAGCATCCAGGGCTCCATTACTTGTAAGCTTATGCAACATCTGAGGGCAGCATCTCAGCTATTTCATGGTCTCTGATACCACATAGGCTAATGAGGTGCGTGTTTGGAAGGGATTGTTAGAGAAAAAGACTTTCAACAGGGAGACAGAGACAGCTCCACAGCTCAGACCACTTCTTATGCTTGCGGAGGACCTGGGTTCAGCTCCCAGCACCTGTAACTCTAGTTCCAGAGGATCTGATGCTCTCTTCTGGCCTCCATGGACAGCATGCATGCGTGTGATGCACTTATATACATATAGGTAAAACGCTCATGTACATTATTTTATAAAGATATGGGCTGGATGGTGGTGGGGCACGCCTTTATCCTAGCACTTGGGAGATAGAGGTAGGTGGATCTGAGTTTGAGGTCAGTCTAGTCTAGAGTGAGTTCCAAGGCAGCTCGGGCTACACAGAGAAACACTGTCTCAAGGGGGAAAGGGGGGGGGCTGTGTTATGAAACATTCTGGCCCTTTACAAGACCCTCAAAGTGGTCCTTTAGAGAACAGAGGGATGGATAGTTCATATGCATGATTTAGACACAGCAGGGCCTGGATTCAAATCTCAGCCCCACGAAGCCCACTGAGATCTGGCATGGCACTGGGTTGTCAGTACTCTGGTAAGCTAAGGCTGGAGGATCAGAAGTTCAAAGTCGTCTTGGGCTACATAGGAAGTTTGAGGTGAGCCTGGTATACATGGGCCCCTATCTCAATTAAAGTAAACAAATACAAGTAAGCCTGGTATGGCCGGGCGGTGGTGGTGTTGCACGCCTTTAATCCCAGCACCTGGGAGGCAGAGGCAGGAGGATTCTGAGTTTGAGGCCAGCCTGGTTTACAGAGTGAGTTCCAGGATAGCCAGGGCTACACAGAGAAACCCTGTCTTGAAACACCCCCCCCCCCAAAAAAAATCCTGCTATGGTGACTCATGCCTATAATCCCAGAACTCAGGCAGGCAGAAGGACAGCTGCAAATTCCAGGCTAGATATCCTGGTATTTATTCCAGGCCAATGTGGGCAAGAGAATGTGACCTTGTTTCAAAAAGCAAGACAGAACAAACAAAATAATAAAGTGCCCCAGTGTTTCTAATACAGCGTGGTGAAGGCATGTGACGCGAATTGGGTCACACCCAGGATGGCGAGTGATTCAAGGGGCCCGACTGCCTTAAGCTGGCTTCACTCAGGCAGCCTCGGTTTCCCAGCCTGTGCCACGGATGTCATGGGACAGCCAGGCGAACACTGTCAGCGTACCTTGAGGAGCTCAGGGGCCTGCTTCTTCAGTTTCTCCATCTTCCACTCGTTCTCACAGGGGTTGAGCGAGGAGGGCGGAGCCGTGCAGGAGCACCGGCAGTCGGCCCCGGAGCTCACCGTCTCCACGGTGTAGAAGTCCTCTACGCGTGCTCGTCCGCTTCGCACCCGGCTGCATGCGTCCTTGCTCAGCGGTCGCATGATGCATTTGCAGCGGCAGTCAGAGCCCTCTGAAGTCATCCGCACCTGGTCCAGGTCACCGAACACCTGCAGAGGAGGAGCAAGAGGGGCTCCATTTGACCAGTGCTATGAGGACAGGCCTGGTGTGTGGGCGTAGCAGAATACAGCCTGCTGGTCTCTGAGATAGCAGAGAAGGAACAAGGCACTGAGCGGCATTATCATAATAATAATCCAAATGCTAATACCCGGTTGTGGGAAAGTCAAACCGGTCTCCATTTGGTTCTTGCCTTTAATCCCAGCACTCAGGAAGCAGAGGCAGGTAGATAGATCTCTGTGAGTTAGAGGCCAGCCTGGTCTACATGGTAAGATCCAGGATGGCCAAAGCTACATAATGAGACCCCATCTCCAAAATAGACAGGCAGGCAGGCAGGCAGGCAGGCAGACAGACAGACAGAATAAGGAGACATGACACAAGATCCAATAATTGCCTGGGAAATGATATCCAAAGACATGAGTTCACAACTGCTGTGTCCACAATAGTCACAAGAGGAATCAACACACGTATCCAGCTCCTCAACAGACACAGAATGCGGCATCTAAGTACAATGAATTTCAGCAACAGGAATCAACTCTGAAAGCTTATGCTACAGGAAAGAAGCAGGATCTGTGGGGACCGGAGAGATGGCTCAGCCATTAAGCGCACGCACTCACTGCTCTTTGGTTCCCAGCACGCACACTGGACAGCTCACCAGTCTTCTGTACGGAGCTGCGGAGAGTATGACCTCCTCTCCTGGCTTCCCGAGGCACCTGTGCTCATGTGCACATACCCACACCCATTAATACAGATAATTAACAATTAAAAACAAACCTTACAACACCAGATACGACAATCCCTTCCTGTACGATTCCATTCCTGTGAACTATTTGCATTATGTAACTCCATAGAGGCAGGAGGCAGAGGAACAGTTGTTAGGACTTAGAGCACAGGGAAAGAGGGACAGTGAAAGTTTTCTTTTGAGGAGGTAACAAAATTTCTGAAACAAGATAGCAGTGATGGTTGGACAAACTGCGGCTGTACCAAATGTTTCTGAATTAAACGCTGCAAGATGGTCGAGCTGGCCACAGTGGTATGTACCCGTAGCTAGACCTTGTAACTGGGGTCATATCTCAAAGCCATATCTCAAACACAAACCACAGAATGGCATTTTTATTAGTACTTTTCACACTAGTAAACATACTTTTAACTGAACACTTATTGTATTCTAGGTGTTGCAATGCATTGTGTCCTTGTTGTTGTTCCTTAATTTTGTTTATGAATTAATACAAAACATTCCAGACCAGTCATCTTAATCATCTTCATCTTGGTTTAATCTAGAAGTGACATAGCTCATAGTTCTCTTTGCTGTTGGCAAAAACACACAACCAGTCTGGAAGCTAGTTCTTCATATATTTCTTTTTTTTTTTTTTTTTTTTTTTTTTTTGGTTTTTCGAGACAGGGTTTCTCTGTGTAGTCCTGGCTGTCCTGGAACTCACTCTGTAGACCAGGCTGGCCTCGAACTCAGAAATCCGCCTGCCTCTGCCTCCCAAGTGCTGGGATTAAAGGCGTGCGCCACCACGCCCGGCTCTTCATATATTTCTTGGTGAGACATTTCAAACGCCTTTTGGAGAAAGGCATCTTCAGAAGGGTCAGAGGCCTTGCTCACTTTGATGTTCACAACCCCTCCACCAAGCTTTCCTGTTCACCTTCAGTCTCTCCTGGAGGAACTGCTCCAAACTGGTAGCATTTACACTCTTTCTTCTACACGGTGGATCCAGTCAGGGGTGAACTTCAAAACACGCTTCTTCTTTTTGTCCCCCCCCCCCCCCACTTCACCACAAGCTTTTCCATGGGAGCCACAGCGGCAGAGGAGGCAGAAAGGGTGCATCATGCGGAGTTTGATTCCCAGCACCCAAATGGCTGCCTACAACCATCTGCAATGCTAGTTCCGAGGATCTCACGCCCTCTTATGGGCCTCTTGGGTACTGCACATACCTGCTGGGTAACATCTGTATGTGTAGATGTGGGTTTTAAGATGTGTAGATCCTGGGTGAGAGGGAAGCAGGAAGCTCATATTTTCCGTTCCTGTAATCTTCTTGGATCTGCAACGTGTGGTCCTGACTCAGTGGCTTGTGAGGTTTAGATGAAATATAAAACAAAACACCAGAAAACAGGGAGCTGGCACATACAAAATGTGCCACTGTGTGAGCCATTATTAAGATACAAGGAAACAGGCTCAGAGAGGTAAAGTCACAAGCTCAAAGACCACATGCCTTTGATGTAGAAGATCGTCTCCAAGACATGTCATTGTTCTCTCTTTTGTTGACCGCACCACACATATATATGATACATTTTGGTCATTTTTCCCCTGTTACCCTTTTTCATTCCTGGCCCTCTCCTGCTGAAACCCTTCATCTTCCCAAGCCCCCTGCCTACTTTGATGTCGTCTGTATGTTTGTGTGTTTCACTGAGATTAATTAGGGGTGCACCACTGAAGAAAATGGCACCCTTCCCCCACAACATTAACTGTCAATTGTCTCATTGAGTAGAGAGGGGTCTCAAGATCCCCTCTTGTTTTTTTGTTTTTTGTCTTTGTTTTCCCCGAGACAGGGTTTCCCTGTGTAGCCCTGGCTGTCCTGGAACTCACTCTGTACACCAGACTGGCCTCGAACTCAGAAATCCGCCTACCTCTGTTTCCACTACTCTGTTTCCCAGAGTGCTGGGATTACAGGCGTGTGCCACCACTGCCCAACCCCTCTTTTCTTTTCTTTTCTTTTCTTTTCTTTTCTTTTCTTTTCTTTTCTTTTCTTCTCTCTCTCTCTCTCTCTTTCTCTCTCTTTCTCTTTTTTAAACAACAACACGATTTATTTATGTATTATATGTAATTCCACTGTAGCTGTCTTCAGACACCAGAAGAGGGTGTCAGATATCCTTACGGATGTTTGTGAGCCACCATGTGGGTGCTGGGATTTGAACTCATGACCTTCCGAAGAGCAGTCAGAGCTCTTACCCGCTGAGCCATCTCTCCAGGCCCTCTTTCTTTCTTTCTTCCAAGATTTATTTATTTTATGTATGTGAGTACACTGTTGCTGCCTTCAGACACACCAGAAGAGGGCATCAGATCCCATTACAGATGGTTGTGAGCCACCATGTGGTTGCTGGGAATTGAACTCAGGAGCTCTGGAAGAGCAGCCCGAGTCATCAGTTAACCGCCGAGCCATCTCTGCAGCCCAAGTCCCTCTTCCTGTGTGACCCCCGCAGAGCTGTTCTCCTGTGCCCTGGGTAGCAGCCACCATCAACAGGTCCTAGCCCCATTTCTTCACCGGCAGAATGGACGGCTCTCAGTATGCGGCCTTCTCAAAGTGGGACTCACTGGAGACATGACCTCAAGCCAGGGGTTTTCTCCTCCTCCCTCTTCACCCCCACCCTTGGATGCAACACACCCTATGACCTGATGTAGCCACTTGTTTCTGGGACATCACCAGCTCTGTAGTCTCATATATCGACACAGTGAGAGACAGGTACCTGGCCAAACCCTGGGCTCCAACCCTTAGTGGTGGGCCAGTCCTGGTGCAGTCCCCAACAGCTCAACCCGGGTCTGTGGCTGCTCAGCTCTCACCAGAGAAGGAACCATAAGGACACAGGTGAGCTCATGGCACGCTGGGCCTCTGCCAAGCACCAGGGTCCTAAGGAGAGGAACTGAGACATCTGTTTCCTTTCTAGGTCTTCAGATACCTGTTTTAGTCCTGACCTCTGGTAGGCCCTGAACGGATGATGGAGGTGCAGGGGAACTAGACCAGGGAACATTCTTGACTTCTTTAGCCCACAGAGACCCAACCCAGCAAGCTCTGAAGCACACTGACACTTTGCGGGTGGCGAGGAGGAGAAGGGCGTCCTTTGTGGAGAAGGCATTGCTGGGAAGCAAATCAGATAGGCAAAAACAAGAACGGCTGTTCAGGAGGCCTTGGGGGCGGGTGGGTGGGGAGGTCACTCTGGCTGGTGATTTCAGGGGTGCGGGGTGGCAGGAGGTGAGGCGGTAGGGCATGGCGGAACTCCAGTACTGGGTACTGGAGTCGGCTGGCTGAGGACCTCAGCTTTCTGCTTAAGTCTGAAATGTTACCCAAGATTCTTGTGCTAAAGCTCAGTTAGTTGCCTGCTGATGAGCCTGGGAGGCGGGATCACAAAGGCTCTGAGCTCATCGGTGGCTTAATCCACCGATGGATTCATAATTGGATGGCATTTTTGGGAGGCACTGCACCCGGGGAGGGGGCCCAGTTTGGGGAAGTAGGTCACTGAGGGTGTGCCCCTGAAGAGTGGATCTTATCCTCAGCCCATTCCTCTGCCCTCCCCTTCCTTCCTTAACCCCCTCCCCACGGCTTTCATGAAAACCGGCACCCTCCAGTTCAGCAGAAAAAGAAAAAGCCCACGCAGCCCGAGCTCACCCTTTCCAAAGTGCAATTTGATGCAGGCCCAAATCTGTTGGCTGGAATCCATGGCCAAGCCAGGTTACCCTGTGCACATCTGACTGGGTTGACACCTGTGGGCACAGATCCCTGCCACCGGTGGGTGTGATCCCAAGGACACAGGTGGACTGAGAGGTGGACGTGGGAGTGAGTGTCAGTCCCACACCCAGCCAGGGCAGGAGCACACTGGGGTGTACAGCATTTGCAATGGTTATTACAGGAATCAGCATCCCGAAGGGGAAGGGGAACTGGTTCTCTGTGTCTCTGTGTGGGTGTACTGGTCTACTTTTATTCTTTTGTTAGCAACATCCTACAGATGAGGAAACAGCCCCCCAAGTCATGAAATGCCAGGTTGGAGAGGATGAGCCTGGGCTGTATAGATTTCCTCTGTTTCTTCTGCAGCTGTGCAGGGGCCGGGGAGCAGTGGGCGGGGAGGGGAGTTAGAAAGGATGCTTTTGGTCCTGGCCTCTGTCCTGGTCGTCTGTGGGTGAAGTGTACTCTGGGAGCTGCAGCCTAGTTCTCCCCTGCTTGTGAACAGTCCGGCTCAGAGGACCATCCATTCCCTAGGCTTCTGCAGGTCCCAGAACCCCACCAGAGAGGGACCTCTTAGAGGACCGCCCATCTATTGACGCCAACCCCTCCCTTCCAGCAGCTGCTTCCACATTACACTGCTGCATTCCTTCCTCCTCAGATGAGGTGCTATGTCCTGACTGACCGGGGTGGCCAAAGTTCTCACACTGCCAGGAGCTGGAAGAAGATCACTGCTCGCAGACCCAGGTGCCAGGGGAGCAGCAGGGTCCTGCCTCCGGGGTGTGTGTGTGTGTGTGTGTGTGGGGGATAAAGCTGGAGATGGCCAGGCACCATAGAGAAAGGCTAGGTCTGGGCTATAGTCTCAGCACCCATAACTCTTTCCTGCATGGCCTTGACCCCTCAGAACTTCAGCTCCCCTCTCTGTAAAAGGGGGTGGCTACCAATCCCCTTTAAACTTGCCAATGAAACTGTAAACAGTCAGTGTACACGGAGTAGCTGCCACAGCTCTGGCCCAAAGTAACTGCTAATTTAAGCAGTCTGTGCCCTCTATGCTGCTTCTGGAAGCCCCCCCCCCCTCCGCTTGCATTATTACCTGTTTTTCATCTCTCTTCGCCCTAGCCACAGCTCTACGGACCATCAGGGAAGGCTAAAAGCTTGTCCAGGGTCACTCAGCACAGCCCGATTCAACAATTTTCTTTACATGGTATCCTTCCCCTGAGTACCTACAGTCACCAAGCCAAGACTTCTACCCCAGCAGCTGGGCTGGGGTAGACAGAGGTCTATACAGAGGGATGGTATAGGAGCCAGGGTTACCGCCTGGGTCTGTCCCTCGGCACAAAGGCTGCAAGTTGCTGTCAAATAGGAGAGCCCCTGCCTCAGCCCCCAATCTTTCCCTGCAGCTGTGCCCAGCCCACACACTCTTGCCCCAGATGTGGAGGCGGTTTGGGCTTCGAAGGCCTTTGGGTGTTTGCAAGAAAAGCTCACCGTGAGATGGCTAGTGGGTGGCTTGAGGATTTCTTTTTCTTGGTTTTGTTTTGTTTTTATTGTTGTTTTTGGATTTTTGGAGAGAGATGGATAAATCTGGTCAGACTAAGGGAATTTTCTCATAACAGTGGGGCAGGTTGAGGCTTTCTGAAGTATTACCATATTTCTCAACTTCGTACCTTGCTGTCGGCTCTATGACCATAGACCAATATGTCGGTGTCTATTCCTTTATGCTAGATTAATCTTTCAAAAATCACCCCCCTTGATGACTCCACAGGGAGCTGTTATCTGGGACTGCACTTGGAAAGGGCCATGTGATTCTTTTTTTTTTGTTGTTTTGTTTTGTTTGTTTTTTCGAGACAGGGTTTCTCTGTGTGGTCCTGGCTGTCCTGGAACTCACTCTGTAGACCAGGCCGGCCTCGAACTCAGAAATCCGCCTGCCTCTGCCTCCCAAGTGCAGGGATTACAGGCGTGCACCACCACTGCCCGGCTGGGCCGTGTGATTCTTTAGCGTGTTCAGGTCTATCCCTGGTGGAGCCATAGACACTTGGTAGTGTTTTAAGTGATGCTGGATGTAAGACGCTGAGCCCGGGGTGGGGTGGGGTGGGGGGGGCTCGGTCCTGGATCCTCCTAGAAGGAGTGTCGAGGCAGGCCCGCTTCTCCTAGAGAGATGGTGGGGTTTGGCTTGGCCTGACCCTGTGCCAGGAAGAGAACTCCATTACTGCCATTCTGCTTTCCTGCTCAGGGGCTTGCTTCCAATTACACCCACATGCGGAAACGCCAGGAGCGGATCTGAAACAACACCTAAGCCCCTGGGACTGGCCAGCCTGGAACATCGGACCTGGCCCAGGAAACCACCATGGTTTCCTGCTTGGCTAAGCCCCTTCTGTTCCCTTGGTTATCTCCCCCCCCACCCCGCAGGCCTCAGTCTTCCCTCTTCCCTCGAGCCCCTTCCCATCCCCGCATGTATGCAGAGAATGGGATCCCAGCAGCTCTTTCTCAGATGGAGAGTCTGGTAAATTATCACTTCCCGGGAGTATCTGCTGCCCTGCCATAGTGTCTTGGGGCTACCTGCCTGTCCACCCCAACCTCAATGCTGGGTAGCCATGCAGAACTACCAGGGCAGCTGTGAGTTCCCCTCCTACTTCAGCTCAGACAAAGCACTTCCTTAGATGGAAACTCCAAATCCTGTTTAGGAAAGCTTCACCATAAACATCAACCTAAAATGGGGGGGGAGGGACAAAATACCATGGGTATTCCTGCCTGCCAGGAAGAAGAAGCCTGCAGAGGGGTCAAGTTAAAGCTCTGGGACCCCGAGTTCACTTCAAGTTCCAAGGCAGTCCTCTTCAGAACCCCCATCCCACCCCAACAAAAACAGGCCGGGCTTGCCGGGGAAGAAGCTGGGGCTGTTACTGTGGAGAGAGAGGGAGAGAGAGATGGTGATAATGAAAACAGCTTTGCAGAGCCAGCAGGAGTCTGGCTGGGCTAAGGAATGCAGAGTAAATTCACCCATCACTTGACTTTTATTTTCTCCAGCTGGCCGAGGTGGAGCAGGGCTGGGAGGTGCCTGGGGGAGGGCTGTGCTGGGTCCCCAGCTGCTTTACCCTCCCCTACCCACCAGCCCCGGCTTGCCCTGGGACAAGTAAATATACCCCCTTCCCAACCTAGCAAGTGTTCGGCTGACTCACTACATAAACAGGGTGTTGGGTGTACTTTGTCTTCGCTTTGTTTTGGATGTGAGCCCTCCTGCTCTATAGCCTTTTTGCGAAGCTCAGATCAGAAGTGCCCAAGTCTAAATGTCCTTCTGAGCCACAGAGGATAGGCAGTGGGTGGCAGAGAGAGAGAGAGAGAAAGAGAGAGAGAGAGAGAGAGAGAGAGAGAGAGAGAGCGAGCAGATTATCTGCTCACTTATGCTCTCAGGAGCCAAAGGGGACATTGATTTTCAGATGGAGACACTGACGTCCAGGGACACGAATCATATCTCCAAGTTTGCACAGCAAAAGAATAGCTTTTACCCTTTACCTACTCACAGGTGGACCAAGTCCTATTAAAAACAACAACAAACAACAACAACAACAACAACAAAATAAAACAAAACTGGAATGACACCTAGAGAAGCCACTGCTGCCCTCATCCTCTGCAAACAGATCCCAACAGTTTCCCTCTAGGCCGGGGGTGGGAGGTGGTGGGGGGTGGGGGGTGGGGGGTGGGGGGTGTCTCAACCCTCCTAATGCTGTGGCCCTTTAATACAGTTCAGGTTGCAGTGATCCCCCTCCCCCAATCATAAAATTGTTTCGATGCTATGTCATAACGGCAATTTAGCTACTGTTATGAATTGTAATGTATACATCGGATATGCGACCTCTATGAAAAGGTCGTCTCCCCAGAGGGATCGCGACCCACAGGTTGAGAACCTGCTGCTCCAGGCCCATCTTTGTCAGTTCATTTCTAGAATGTTCTTACACGGGGGCGTTTGATCTGCTTGCTCTGTCTATGTTCTGGATCTAATCCGGGGCTTTGGGATTCCGGTGGAACATAGATAGCATCATCTGCTGGGCAACTACTAAGCATAGCGCTTAGCATTGTGTGGGTATGCCTCATTAAGTCTAGGAATCAACGGTAGAGTGAGTACAAAGTCCCCCTCCCCATGCTTATGGGTGAAGAAAGGGTGGTGAATGTCTTTAATCTCAGCACTGGGGAGGCAGATGCAGTAGGATCTCTGTGAGTTTGAGGCCAGTCTAGTGTACACGTTGTGATCCGGGCTAGCAAGAATTATACACTGAGATCCTGTTTCAACAAAAAAATAAATGGGACGGGGTTGGGGGGGGATAGAGGGAGGGAAGGAGGGAAGAAAGGAGAACGAGAGCGTGTGTGTGTGTGTGTGTGTGAGAGAGAGAGAGAGAGAGAGAGAGAGCGCGAGAGAGCGAGGTGTGTGTGTAGGGAGAATACAGTATGTGAACTCAAGTGTCAGAGACGATGGCAAGTGGGCGGCCCAGACTCAGTGAAGAAGGGACTATGGGCTTCCAGCCTCCCCTGAAAGCCTTGGTCTAAGGTCTACTCAAGCCTGGGAGTTCTTTGGTAACAACTGCCCGTGGGTCTACCGCTAAGCCAGTCAGCCTTCCATGGAAACTCAACCAGTTGTTCTCATCGTCCACTTTCTCTTGCCCGCCCAGTCCCAGAGTACCTGGGACTTCCCAACTTGATATCCTGGGTTTGAAGCCCGATCTGAGTATAGTGACAAGGTCCAAAGCGCCTCTTCCTCAGGCTCCAGGACCTAAGCACCCTATCCTAACCAGCGCTTCTTCCCGCACGTGCTCCTTTCCCAAGGCTTCGATTCCAGCAGAGTCTAGACTAAGTCCCAACTCTGATCTGCCTTTCCCTAGTCCCCGCTCCCTGCTGAATGCACCCTCCTTGGCAAGCACCCTCAGCCATAGCGCCCCCTCGCGCCGGTCACCTCCTAGTTGTGCCAGGTTCCAGTACCTTACTGTTGGGCCACACAGGATCGGCCTGAAGCAAAACCAGCAGCAGCAGCACCAACAGCAATCTCAACTGGAGGTACCCAGGCGGGACAGCTGCCGCTTCCATGGCTGGATGGGCTCCGCTGCCTCTGCGCGCACGCTAGGGAGCGCCGGCAGTACCGCGAGCTCGGCGCCGCAGCCCAGCTCTGCCGAGGGGGCACCCCCCAGCCTCGTGCCCTAGTAGCTCCGCTAGAGGCGGAGCTAGGGTGGAGGGGTGCCCGCCCCTCCTCTCCCCTCCCGTCCCTCCTCTGCGGTCCCGCGGCTTTGCAGAGTCTCTGGGAGAGGACTGTAGCAGCAGCCAGGCAGTAAGAGAAGTGCAGCCTCTAAACGGACTGAGGTCCCGTTCTGTGAAATGAGGGACCTTGCACGTGTCCTTTTGCCTTTTAAAAAATTTATTTATTTATTTATTTATTTATTTATTTATTTTGGTTTTTCGAGACAGGGTTTCTTTATGTAACCCTGGCTGTCCTGGAACTCACTTGTAGTCCAGGCTGGCCTCGAACTCAGAAATCCGCTTGCCTCTGCCTCCCAAGTGCTGGGATTACAGGCCTGCGCCACCACCGCCCAGCTTTCCTTTTGCCTTTTTGAGACCCAATTTCCCCATCGACAAAAAGGGAGAAAATTGTCTCTTTGGAATAATTGCAAAGTTCAACTGATACTTCCAGTTCAGTTATTGCTCTGACAAAGCCATCGTGTCCCCTCCCCCGGGCCCCAGCACTGTCGGTTCTAGCCTGTTCAAGGTTCAACCTCTTCTCTTTCACATCTTCCATCTTTCTCCTCTCTCTGCTGTGCCGAGAACATCCTCTGCAGAGCGTCTGATTTCTCCGGTTCCCAGGCAGCAATTGCTAGCTAGCTCCAGGGGTCTTGGGCCTCTGCTGCACCAAGGTGCTTTGTTGGGTCTTTTGAGATCCGCTGCAATGAGATTCAAGACGGGATTTCTTACCTTTCCTAATCTCACTAATCTTATATTCCTCCCCTCCCCACCCCCCCACCCCCGCTTCTCTCTCCCCTCCCTCCCTCCCCCTCCCCTTTCCTCTCCTTTCCTGAAAGTGTGTGAACTCGATGCACCACACAGTAATCACACCACACACTTTGTTGGTTAGGCCAACACACGTCTTCCCCAATTGCTGCTTATGTTTTTGAGACAAGGGCCTCTCACTGAACCTGGACCTTTTCTTTTGGCTATACTGGTTGGCTAGTGAGCTCTAAGGCCCCTCCTGTTTCTACCTCTCCACTTCTGATGTTACTTAAGCAAGCGCGCGCGCGCGCGGGCACACACACGGCCACATTTAATGTGCTGGAAGATCCACTTCTGGTTCTTACATTTGCAAAGCAAGCAATCAACTGTGGTCTATCACTCGGTTCCCTAGCCTCTGAGATCTGGCTCAAACTCTTTTAAACTGCCTCCCACCTCATCTTCCCTTTGGTTTCCCCCTTTTATTTCAACGGCATTTCAACGGGGTGGGGTCCTTCCCTGGCTCTTTCGCAGGCCCTTCCAACCCTCTGCACACCCTTAGGGGCTGGACTCCTTTTCTACGCTGTCACTGAAGGTGGCCCCACTTCTGCTCGCTCGCATGTTTGCCTGGCTTACTGAGCCTGGATTGCACAAGCAAGGAGCAGTGACCCGAGCCCTGCGTTCAGCCACGCCCACTCACTCCTTACCTCTGCTCTCAAGCATTTCCTCCAAAGAACCGCACCTCTTCGTGGCCATTTTCCCACAGGGTGTTCCCAGCTCCCTGTAGGGAGGCAAGCAGGCCACAGAGTACTCATGCTTTGTCCCCCTGGCAGCTGGCTTCCAGACTCTCAGCCTCCAGCCAACAGCTGCTGGATCACCTGGGAACTTGCTAGAAACCCCCAAGGGCTCTTGAGTTGGAGAACCACTGACCTAGACAGAGATTACTGTATTAACTCTCAGCTGACCTCAGTTAAAAAGTCATGTGTGCAGTGTTTGCTATGAGTTTCTTTCTTTCTTTCTTTTAAAGATTTATGTATTTTATATATGTGACTACACTGTTGCTGTCTTCAGACACACTAGAAGAGGGCATCAGATCCCACTATAGATGGTTGTGAGTCACCATGTGGTTGCTGGGAATTGAACTCAGGACCTCTGGAAGAGCAGTCGGTGCTCTTTACTGCTGAGTCATCTCTCCAATACTCTCTCTCTCTCTCTCTCTCTCTCTCTCTCATTGTTTTTGAGACAGGGTTTCTCTGTGGAACAATACTGGCTCCTGGCTGTTCTGGACTTCACTCTGTAGATCAGGCTAGCCTCTAACCTCACAGAGATCCGACTGCCTCTTCATCCCGAGTGCTGAGATTAAAGTGTGTGTCATCATGTGCTGTTTATAAACAAGTCTCTAGAGATCCATGCAGAGAAATCAAGGCCTAGTATTAAAACCGATTATCCAGCATGCTCTTCTGCGCAGACCAAGTCTGGAAGGACACGCAAGACGCTGGCCTGAAGGCTATTTCCAAGGAGAAGATGTTACAGACAGGAATTGACAGGAAAAGATCTTCATTAGATATTTTCCTTTCTCCTTTTAATTGTAGGTTTTGTAACGTACTTCCAATCTTTTCAAAATATAGACAGAGTGTACTTAGAACAAATTCAATAAGACAGGAATTCTCTTCCTTAGCCTTCTCATGAAGGCTAAGAAAGGCTGACTCTTTAAGGCAAGTCCTGCTAGACAGAGCAAGGCAGAGACCATGGGAGGAGCCCTGTCCTCTCTGGACAAAGTATGGTGTCCTCCGACCACACCTCTATCACCATGAATAACCCACAGCTCAAATGTACTGAGTCCCCAAGGCTTTGGGACCTTGATTTGTGTTGCTACTTCCACACTCTTTTCACCTAGGCTGGCTCACTCATGCTAGACCACCCCACTTTTAGTGCTTTCTATCTCAAAAATCCTGTCCCCCTGCTCCACCCCACCCCACCCCCAGCCCATCTGGCACACCTGACAGCTCTTAGTGAGAGCCCTCATGCAATTATTTGATTTGTGTCTACATCATTCACCATAGGGTAAGGACCCCATGATGAGGCCTGTACTTGCCTTTTAAACTGTAGCCCTGTCTGCCTCTAGCCTCAGGATGGGTCTCCTCCAGTCTAATCCTCCCCCTTAGATATATCCCTTTAGATATATTCCTTTCCATCTCTTCTGTCTTCCCTGTAAATGCTGAGAGCCCTTTAAATCTGTCTTACTAAGTCTGTCTCTACAACTGTAAACTCAGTAAGCAGAGGACACTTACTTCTCAGGGTTGTGAGGAAAATGTTAAGAAATTAGAAAAAAAGACCCAGTGTAGGTGCTAGACTCTCAGTGGATGCCTACTTAGTGTCTACTGCATGCTGACTAGCGGTGGAGGAGGTAATGGTGTCGGAGTAAAGGGGCTGGCTGGGTAAGGGTATCTGGGAAGGTTTGGGGAAGGAGGGAGCTGAGCCGAAAGGAATTGTTCCCAGGAGCTGAGGATGTGGTTGAACTCCTCTTCCAGTCAATGTACAGTCTTCATCTACTTCTCAAACCTCAGACACAGATGTCTGCGGAGCCACTTGGCTTTCCAGGGGAGAGGAATCTTCTGTACCAGGAGCCCATGACAGAAGGAAACTCTGTCTCCGGGAAAGCTATGTGATCCTGGCACATTTTAGAATCCAGAGCCGAAGACAAATTTCTTCCCTATGACTCAAAGGACTCTTACATTGCAGGGGCCCGCTGCCTTGGGAAAGGTCAGAAACCCTGGCAAGGACATAACCACTTAAGGATCATTTCTTGGGACTGGAGTGTGCAGGGTTTAAGAGCACTGACTGCTCTTCCAGAGGTCCTGAGTTCAGTTCCCAGCAACCACATGGAGGCTCACAGCCATCTGTAATGGGATCCGATGCCCTCTTCCGACATGTCTGAAGACAACAGTGTATAGTAAACTCATCTACATAAAATAAATAAGTGAATCTTTAAAAAAAAAAAAAGATCATTTCTTACAGTCTAACTAGACAAGGTCTTGTGGGAACACAGAGGGACCTAGTTGTCCCTTGATGGGTAGGTGCTACTGAAGAATTGGAACAGGATCTAGAGAGATGAGTTAAAGACTTTACAGAGGTTAGGCCAAGGGCATTTCGACTTTCTGACCCACTGAGTATATAACAGACATCACTTTTGTGCCATTTCATTTGTATGTGTGAGTGCCAATACCAGAGCTACCTCAGTGAGCAGGTGTAGGAGGTTTAAACCACATAGCACTAGTGTAAGCCTCTCATAACAGCTGCTGGCACAGACTAAGGATGAAACCAGGCCAATAATATTGATACTGGACAGCTATTGGAAAGTGCAGAAAGTTGTGGCAAAGCAGGTAAGGGAAGAGGCGTGGAGCCCAATGTGGACAGGAATCGGAACAGGTTAGAGTTCATATGTCAAGATAAAGACTTTCAAACAATTAAGTAAAGAATGACTCACAAGAGCCAGAAGATTGCAGGGGCAGATGGGGCAGAATGAGGGGACAGAATGAAGCCGCTTCGGTATGGCCCATTAGAGGAAAGCCATGCAAAGTACCAGGGTTCTTTGCTTTATAGTAGGTCTGATAACATCACTGAAAACCGCCACCACGGCTGGTCCTGAGGGCCCCGTGGCCGCGCGCCACCTGGTGGCAGCGGGAGGTGGACCCTGGAGGAAGAATGGGGAGAAAATCCAGGATTTTATTTGGTGGGAACTTTGGTAAACTGAGGCGATGGTGTGTATGTGAGAGTTGGTCTCTTACCACTGGTTCCGGTCCTTATTACCACTCTCAGTTTTCAGACAGGCAAACTGAACAGAAGTGGGAAGGGGAACACTCCGGGAAAGGGTCACTATTCCAACAGAGCTCTTGAAGACACATGGAGTCAAGAGTCTCAAGTTTTCTTTGGTGGCATCAATGGAACTGATCTTAGTTTGTCCATCTGTTCTATGGGCAGGGTGCGGGGAATGAAAGAGGAGGAAGAGAAACTTTAATCTTTCCCGCCCACCCGGAGGTAAAGGGCTTTAAACTCTTCTCCGGAAAGCAGAGCTGTATAGATTCTATTTGCATACGAACGCAGTCACCTCGGGTTAAACTCGGGTCCTTTAATCTCTGGTCCAATTTGTCGCTCAGCCCGGGAGGAAAGCCCTCATGAGTACCTACATACCCCGCCCCCTGGGGCCTTCCCCGGCAGGGCTGGGCTTGGTTGCACGTGCTCACCGGGTTCCCGGTGGATCCGCCTCCTTGGAAAGGCTCATTATTAGTGCGGGGAGACAGTTGGAATCATAGAGAACTATGAGCACGGATAAGTTACAATAGAGAGAAAACTCTGCCATAATCGTTTATTATAATAATATAACAGAAATTGTATTAGACTCGTAATAGTGGTAAGTTTCAGTTCTCCACACTCAGGTCTTCCTATTTTTCTTCTCACCCCTTCATTTGGTACAGTCCCGTGTGTCCAGCCTCTTCAGGAGGACTACATTTCCCAGCACCCCCCTCGAACATGTGCGTGGCTGTGGCGCGTGACGTCAGAGGAGGGAGCTGGCCAGTGCTGAGGGGGCGCGGCGCGGAGGGGCGCGGAGCCGGGCGGCTCAGGGGCCCAGAGTACGCGGCGGCCGAGAGCCTGCCGGCCCCTGACAGCCCCCTCCCCCCGGTGGAAGACCAGGACGAGGACTACGAGGGCGCAAGTCATGGCGGAGCAGCGAAGCCAGCGAGGGCCCTGAGCACCGCCGCATGGAGCGGGACGAACGGCCACCTAGCGGAGGGGGAGGCGGCGGGGGCTCGGCGGGGTTCCTGGAGCCGCCCGCCGCGCTCCCTCCGCCGCCGCGCAACGGTGGGTAAGGGGCCTTCTGAGCCCCGGCTGCCCCAACGCCCGCGACCCTCTCTTTCTCTAAGCTGACTCTAGCTCCGGGATGCGGGGCAGCTCCTCAGTGTGGACTCCACCCTGGGCTCGCACTCTCTAGGCAGGGTCCCAGGTCCCCTCGGCTCGGACCCTCCCCTCCCCCCAATCCCCTCTGCGCCAACCCTTTCTCCTCCCCCAGGAGGCCCTGGTGCACGGAGCACCCTCTTCTTTCACCAGGGAGCTTGCAGACGCCACACCTTTGCACCCTGCACCTATCCTGGAGCGTTTTCCTCCTCCCCAGTCCCGCGCTTCCTCCCAGCCCCGGGAGCCTCCGCCGCTGGGCAGACCGGTAACGGTCCTCCTCGGACCTCGGTGCTTGCTCCTGTCCCCCGGCCTTCCTTTACCCGGGCTCCTTCTAGGCGACGACTTTCTGCTGGTTCAGGTCTCCAGCGGGATCCTGGGGCTCCGGGACACCTGCCTTTTCCCGGGGTTTGCAGGACGCTTCCCGCGCTGCCCAGCCCATCTCTTCCGGGGTGCTGAGAATTCCTCACCTGGCCCGGCCGCTTGTGCGTCCCCTTGTCCCAGCCTAGTCCTCAGGTTCCTCGGAGTTGGCTCCCGCTCCCTCCCCGGCTCAATGTTTTATTTGTTTCTGTTTGATATCCAACCCCCCCTCGGTGTTTGTGGCGGAATGTTTTTATTGGTTAAGTGTAAGGAGCTTTTGTGAGGTCGTAAAAGGTGAACTTTTGAACTTGGAAAGCGCCCTGGAGCAATTAGCGCAGGCGATAGCCCCGGGAGGCCTGCATTACAAAGGGTGCTCGGTGCGGCAGGCAAACGCTCCCGCGGCAAACCCGATTTATTTATTTATTTGCCCTGCCTTCCACCTTTCACATCTCCTCATTTCCGAATAAAGGGCAGGCTCTCAGAGATCCCTGCCTCCTCCCCTCTCTGCGCCATAAACGCGCAATTCTCTGGAAGATCTAGGACCTGAACAGTGTCTAACAAGTAACAGATTTCAGATTGAATGCGAGCACTGGGGACAGTTAGGAGGCACTAAAAATTAATTGCTTTGGCAAGAAGTTTCTCAGTCAGGACAGTGACCTGGCAGGTGTGGGGAGAGCAACCTGAAAATAGGTCACCGAGGTTCTGGTGAATGAATGGATGAGTGGGGAGGCACAGGAGAGAAATCTTGAGTTGGATTTGGTTTTTCATAACCATATAAATTCATGAAACAGTCACCGTTAATTTTTCTTAAGCCAGTTAAAAGGAAAAACCTGTTTAGAAGAGAGCCTGGTTAATTTGATATGATAGTGATCAGATGGTGATGTTTTCAAAGCTTGTGAGTTTTAAAGATGCGTATAATGTGTAGGAGATCCAGTTGGCCGGGCATCCGGTCGGGGCTGATCTGAATGTGAGCATGTTTGGGATCAATAAAATCCCACGTCACAAAGGGGAAGAAAGGAATATAGTTAGGGTAGAAAGGGACAATGTGTAGAAGCGCAAAGATGATGGTTTTGGCGTTTTAAATTTATGCACAGATTTGGTTTGGTATTAATTTGTAAATGTAAGGTTTGCCACTCAGGCTTTCAAATTCCGTCTCCAGATCTATCGGGTATCCCTGTTAGAGTATGTATTTTGGAAATGCCTTCCTGTTTGCTGATAGTTCCTGTTCCCACCTGTGCTTACTATCAGATGACAGATTTTATTGCAGCCATCACTTTCAATTCTACATGAGAATACTATTGTAAGGAAGCCAGGGAACAATGCATTTGCTATTAATTATTCATTGAAACATTTTAAAGAACTGAGTGGTGGCAGTTTTAGCTCTTAATCAGATTATTTGTTAATACTCATCCTTTCCTCAACTGGTCAGAACCACTGAAAAGAATCTTAAGGAGCAATCAGTCCGATAGGCTAAGAAATATCTCTAATATTTCACATCAGTCCAAGATAGCGATACATTTATTCTTTTCATCAAAAAAACAATGGGAACTTTTGGCAGTTTTAATTCATTGGAAAGATAATAGGAAATTTTTGTAGCATAGCTTGTTTTTCAGTACAAAAATAAGCATGGTGTATGTAGTATTTTACAGTTTATGCTAGTTAATTAGTACCCAAGAAGTGCTTATAAACATTGCCTTTGGAATAGTGGACTCTTTTTCTTTCTTCCTAACTAATGAATATTTTTCTCCAAAAATAAATGAAATTGTCTGAGCTTTGCAGAGAAAAGTACTTCTTTAACTGTCCGTCCTGGTGACATTTCCATTTCTCGCGAGGTCGTTATCTAGAGAGAGGGGCTTTGGTCTGTGTTGTGAAGAAGTAAAGTCCATTGATGCTGAATTTACAGTCCTCCAGATGTTTTTATGATTCCATCAGAACAGACTTGCTAGCCTTTTGATGCACCATCACCCTTCCAGGAATTCCTTGTGCTGACTCTGCTATTTTCGGCTGTTGCTTGTGGTTTTCATAACAAACAAACTCATTTAGTTGTAATAGTGATTGCTCCCTTTTGGGATTTCAAAGGAAGATGAATGATTTGAAGGAGCATTTGTTCATTTTATTTCAAGAGAGTGAGTGAGGGAATCGATTTTTAAATATTTAAAGCAAAAGAAGGCTATAAGCCATTATAAAGAATTAAAAGCATACTTCATGTTATTGTGCTTTGCAGGAACTGAGTTCACTAAATATCGTGTTCTTCCCTCCACATGAGTTTACCAACAGAGTACTTACTTCTTAAATTAACAAGTACTGTGCGTCGCAAGTTTAACTCTTTAGTTCTGTGGCTTGAGAACTTAATTCTGAATCAACTGAGAGAATTTTCTGGTTTCCTTGAGAAATCTGAGGTGTTAAATAGCCACATTTTCTATCTTGGATGTACCATTCGCTAAATGCTAAGCATGCTTCCTTGCAGAGGAGGAGCTGACTCATCTGATGTGGTATTTTGTAGCAGATAGTTTTATGCTTGTGCAAGTACACAAAAAGGTGTGAGAAGGGAAGCTAATGAAAAAAATGCTGGCAGATTTTCAAAATTGCTTATACACATATACGTATTTCTTGATTTCCCCCTGGAATTTGGGGGCAAAGTTAGAAAATATATTTTAGGTTAAAACACATAATTTTAGTACAGTTGGTTAAAAAAAAAACAAACTTTTCAAATAGAAGAAGAAAATCACCTATTTGTATGTAAAAACCAGATTATAGTCATCTTATTTATGGAAGAGTCAGCATTAGAGAAAGCTCTTTCTACAGATAAACAGATAGCTTCCTATGGGTAGTCTTAGTTTTTCCAAACCAGAGAAAATGTGAAGGAAAGTGTTTGCTTTCAAATTTTGTATTCTTGAGGTCAATTTAAAAATTTTTGTTTTTTTTCTTATTAAGTGTTTTCCTGGCTCAGGTGATCCCTTGAACTTTTATGGATGCCTCTGTTTGATAAGATTCAGAGATGTCAGAATCATTAAGTTGTCAAGGAGGCTTGGTACTGAGCCAGGAAATTTTTGTTTGAATAGAGGTTTTAGTAGCTGAAGTTTTGGATTCATCTTAATTGTACATTTAAGAACCATCTCTGGTTGTAATGTTGCTGTATAATATTCCTAAAATCAACCTCAGTCTTTCTGTTTCCCAGTGTTTACATCTTAGTTTAGGGGCTTTGATTGCTCCTAAACCTAACACCCAAACATGGTGAGATATCCATTGTTTAAAAACAAGTAGGCATAATTTATTGGAATGAAATATTTCTTGCGAATTTTTTTCCGTTCTTATGACCTGTTAAACAACATTCTTTCTAGAACAGTTTCTGAAGAAGACAGATTGGTTTTTGTGCGTTACAGTTATTTAAATTATTTTAATAAGACTTTTCTAGTGTACCCTGCAATTCTAATTAACAGTGATTTAGCTTGGGAGGGACCAGGATTTCCTCAGCTGGCTGCTGGGGAGCTGAATTGCTTTTTTCCCCACCCCCAGCTGCACAGAATCGTTTGATCCCCATGCTACTACCATGGTTGTCATTTGAGAAAGCAAATTGAGAGAAAATAAGTTGGGAAAATAGCCTACTCAAGTATATTTGCAGTTTTCAGTTTTTGTTCTTAAAATATAGATATAGGAATAATTGTACTTCAGGTTTTTTAACATGTTGGAAGCAAGCCGGCTTTACTATTATGTCTAAGAGGAAATTCCCAGATTGCTTTAAGAAAACAAAAACAACAACAAAAAAAACCCCAGGTTTTGTTGTAAAATTTTCAAAATTTTCATTGCCTATGTGCAATGGAAACATTTTTTATTCAATGTAGTTTGTGATTTTTCCTGTAGCATTATATAATCCCGGATTAAGAAATTATAAATTCTTAGTTTCATACAAGTAAGTAAATGCTAGTTATACCTTTGTTATAATAAGAACTAACTTTGAAAATTATCTTGAAATATCTTTGCATACTAGTTGCAAAGCTCTGAACCCTTAAATTTGTTTACAGCAAAAAAGCTATTCCACTGTAAACCACAGACAGCACTAGTAGTGTATTTTTCCGTTTTCTAGGCTGATTTTTGCTTTTAAGCAGGTGTCAATTCTATGGACACTGTTGTAAATCGTTTGGCAGGTGTGATATTTCTCTGGACAGCAGCGTGTAATGTATTCTGAGAAACAGACCCGAGCATCTGATTTGGAGATCCACTCTGTGGGCGGGTGCTTGTGCCGCAATAGTGACTGCTTGATGTCAAAGTGAGATTGTTTTACTTTAATTGGTAATGGTAACTGAAGTCATTGTTAGAATAGGAGTTGCAGCACCTTGGATCTGTGGCTGTAGTGCTGTGAGTAACGAATGTGTTTTAGAGCTGCTTGCACTACTATTTTCTTTGGGAACTAGTAAATGTATTTGAGGATACTTTTCCTCATGTAGAATTCTTGGCTTCTTAATTTCAACTTCTTTGATTTGATAGAACCGTGGAATTTTAGATCTCTTTAAAAGCATTTCATAGGTCTAGTTTATTCTGTTTTTCCAATTCTTTGTTGTAGATAAGATTTCCATGTTTTTTTATTTTCCTCTAAAAGATTAATTGGGGAAAGAGATAGTTGAATTTCCCTTGTTATTTTGCCTATGTTTCCTCTAGACATAATCTGATAAAAGATTTACGAAAGTGTTCATTAGCATTTGTTTCAAAATAAGAGATTGGCTCAGTGTAGAGAACTTCATCACTTCTTGATCATTTATTACTAAATTGTTTTACACTTAATCTTTTCTAACATGTTGAGTCTTGAAAATGTATGTAAACCAGTGGTTTACAAAATGTAGTCCATAGACCGTGTGTGTGTGTGTGTGTGTGTGTGTGTGTGTGTGTGTGTATGTATGTATGTGACCCTTTCAATGATGTTTTCCAGGTCAAAGTTTGTCTATCATTTTATATATATAAAATCAGTGTTATATATTCACTTGAGAATTTCCTTGGAGAAACAGTAAAAAAAGATTAGTTAAATCTCAAGCTTTGAGTATATGTTTTTGATGTTTTGTGTGATTAAATTTCACAGAAGTGAAAACATTTCTGTATAATAGGAAGATTGTTTTGAGATAATATGCTTTGTATTTTGTGAGCTGAATTAGTTGCGTTTTTTTCATGAGCCATCTTTTTTTTGTAGATATTTGCCTTATTTACATTTCAAATGTTATCCCCATTCCTTGTTAGCCCTTCGAAAATCCTCTATCCCCTCCCCTCCCCCATGAGCCATCTTTTTTACTTGAAAAAATTACTGAGATACTGTTGTTTCTTAGTGAACTTACCACACCAAAGAAAACAGCATTTGTTGCCAGTAATTACAGTTTGAGCAAGAAATGGGATTTTTTTTAAAAAGTTTTTTGTTTTTCTTCTAGAATCGGAGTTTCTCTATGTAGTTCTGGATGTCCTGGAACTTTTGCTGTAGACCAGGCTAGTCTCGAACTCAGGGATCTACCTGCCTCTGTCTCCCAAGTGCTGGGATTAAAGGCATTAACAACCACTGCTAGGCATAATGAGATTTTTAAAATCTTGAATCTGCTGCTATGAGCTTCACAGCTTCTTAGTGCTAAAAACTTTATGGTGAGATGGGTAGTGATATTAAAAATATGAGTTTTGGTATTGTATAATAAAGGGTGCTTATCATTTAGAGGATCTGTGTAACTCAGTGATATAGTCACCAAAACATCTATAGGTATGCCCTTTGAACTTAACTGCCTGGTTGGGTGTGGAGCCTGCAGTGGAGGCTGAAGCAGGAGAAAGTAAGTTCTGTGTGGGTCAAAGATCATATTTTACTGACAGTGTTTTTAGTTTTTGTAGTTCTGGGCATTGAAACCAGGGCCTTTGTGCTTGCTAAGCAACATTCTACAACTGAACTACATCATGATAAGGTTTTAAGCTCTGCCTTGAACTAACCTTTAAGAAACCACCAATTACTGAATTTTGGTATTGACATAAAGAAAAATACCATTTTTTAAAGCAAATATTCTTTTTCTAGTTATAAATCCATGAGGCCAGATTTTCTGCCTACACTTACAAGTCTATAGTCTACATAAATATACTGAATAGGGGAGTGGGAGAATCTAGCTATTAAGGCAGATTTTGAAGAGATTTGGAGAATGGGTCCATTCTTACAATTTTATGTTTTATTACAAATGGCATTGTTACTATATAACATGTAATGAGTTACTAATTACTTTTAAGAAAATAATAGTTTAAAGTTTTCAGGTTTATTTTCCATATGGTAAATATCAATACATAAATCCATATAGTACCAGTTCTTTGGGGTTGCTAGGAAATTTTCAGAGTATAGAAAGTTCTTATAGCTTAGAGACCAAAATATGAGAGACCCCTAACAGAAGTGAAAATATTTAATGTATAAGAAGAGAGTGACTTTACCATTATTATTAGTACTTGACTTTTGGGTTTTTTTTTTTTCTCCCTTTTTCCTCTTTGTCCTCTCCCTCTTTAGCTTTCTTCTCTTTCTGTCTTCCCCTATCATCTCCCTTCCCTTCCACTTTTTCTGAGATTGTGTTGCTGCCAAATGTAGTCTAGGGTGCCTTGAAACACTTTCTTCCTTTAGGTTTTCAGGTACTGAGGTGCAGGCAGGCACCACCCTCATGCCTGACTTAGAGTCTTTTCTTTTTTCCACAATGGATCTATCTTTTTCTGGAAAAGAGTGCATATTATTTTTGTTTTCTCTGTGTGCAGCTAAATGAAATGTGTCATAGTCTACTCTCCTTGAGCTCTGATGATCCTTTCTTTTGTAACTGCTTCCTGAAGCCTGTTGCTTGACTGCTGTATTAGGCAGTGGTCTCTGCAAGAAGTATATATTTAAAGCTATGGAGCCAAAACTGGTAACAAAAACAATAGATTCATTGCTACAAAATGTTAAATACTCAGAAGAGATACAAAGTACATTGAAGAAGTACATGCTTTAGGGCCCATAGGCGGGCTTGACCTAGATAATCCCTTACCCAGTCTTTCTTTCCAGGTGATGCAATTGAGTTGACAATTAAAACTAACAATTCTTTGGACTAGTGAGGTGGCCCAGCAGTTAAGAGCAATTGCTGTTCTTCCAGAGGACCAGAGTTCAGTTTCTGGTACAAGTTGGGCTGTTCATGGATGCCAGTAACTCCAGCTTCAGGGTCTCAAATTTATTTTGACCATGGGCACCTGCTCCCCAACACAAACACATACACATAATTAAAAATAAAATAAAAATATAATGAAGAGGTTGGCTTATTTATTTTCCTCAGACAAGTCTGTCTTTACTCTTGTTAAAGTTGTGATTTGGCAACGCCATTTTGTAGATTGGTTTGCTTTCAGCCTGGTTTTCACTGAAATGGTAATGAAGTGTGCATCGAAGAAGCATATCCTTCCATGGCCCGAGAATACCCTTTTCTTAGTGTAAGTCAGTTACTATGTTGTTAAGGGTTATGGATGTACACCCTTGGGTAGGTAGTTGCTAGCTAGAACTCATTCTCTAGCATTTGTTAGAAATGTCCCATAATGAAGAATGAAATGAAATGAAGAAATGTCACATAATGGTGTGAATAACAAGTGGGAATTACTGCATCAGAACTTAGTTTGAGTGGATAAGGAAAAGTCATTAAAGTATTTGGGGTTCTGTCCTAAAGAGTTCTATAATTAGCTTGGTGTTTGACAGTTTGTTTGTTACAATTGTAGTTTATGGATTTTGCAGTTTTGTTATACAGAAATAATTTCTTGATTTTGATGCCTGGATTTTATATTTCAGATGAAGTATTTAAATGAGTTCTTTAGCGAGGCAAATGATTTTAACCCAATTGTTGAAGCCAATCCTTTTCCTCCGTGTTGATACTGTACCCTTTAAATCTGATTTATCCTTTCAGTCCTTTCACCAAAGATGCCTTTTCAACAGGATAATAAACCACCTGGGGGAACCCCCTACTGACATTCATTTAGAGGGCTTTGTTTTTTGGAAGAGCTGCTAGTGCCAGCCAGGGAGGAAGGATTTTAGTTAAATGGTGTGTGAGGCACTGAGCAGGGTCTGAAGCAGTGGTTCTCATCCTTCCTAAAGCTGCAGCCCTTTAATTCAGTTCCTCATGTTTTAGTGACCCCCCAACCACAATATTATTTTCATTGCTACTTCATAGTTGTAATCCCCCCCCCAAGGGATTGTGACCCATACGTTGAGAACCCTTGGATTGGAGTGTGACTCAATAAAGATCCTGCCAGTGTAACTTTGTTCTCTGAATTCAGTATTCCCCTTTAATAATAGCTAACTTGTAGTTACTTTTAGATACTATTTTAAGCCTCTTCCATGTACTTTATCCTTATAACCCTGTGAACCATGAGCTCTGTTATCCATGTTTTAGTTTTTTGAAACTGAGGCTTGGGGACTAGGGAGGTCACAGCTCATGTGTTCATGGCTCTTGCCTCCCAACACAGAGGGCCCTAGCAGCTGCTCTTACACGTGCCCTCTGATTTCTGCACACCTGACCACGTGCACATACACAGTGATTGTTTAAAAAAAAGAAAAGCCGGGTGGTGGTGGTGCACGCCTGTAATCCCAGCACTCTGGGAGGCAGAGGCAGGTGGATCTCTGAGTTCGAGGCCAGCCTGGTCTACAGAGTGAGTTCCAGGACAGCCAGGGCTACACAGAGAAACCCTGTCTCGGAAAAAAAAACCAAAAAAACAAAAAACCAAAAACAAACAAACAAACAAACAAACAAAAAAACAAAAAAAAAAACAAAAAAAAAAAAAAAACAACTCTGAAGCTCATAGAAGTTAAACTCCCACTCCATTTCACAGTAACAGTACTAATAATTTATTCTTTATATTAAACATTCCCTTCTTATGTATTCTAATATCTCTGAGATTGCCTGATGGTGTACTAGGATTAGGGACAAGATCTGTGAAGTGGCAAGCATATGCCCAAAACAGATACCTGAGATTGCAGGCTACTTATATTTGTTGAGAAAGGTCAGAATTTGTTGAGAAAGGTCAGAATTTAGCTTTTTTTTTTTCTTTTTTTTGTTTTTTTGTTTTTGTTTGTTTTTTTCGAGACAGGGTTTCTCTGTGTAGTCCTGGCTGGCTGTTCTGGAACTCACTTTGTAGACCAGGCTGGCCTCGAACTCAGAAATCCGCCTGCCTCTGCCTCCCAAGTGCTGGGGGGATTACAGGCGTGAGCCACCACCACCCGGCCCAGAATTTAGCTCTTACAAATGAGAGTTACAAAATCCACTCTGAGTTGCAAGCAACTATTTATTATTTGCATCATGGATTTACTAAGTGATTGACTAGAAGATAATTTTGCCACTAAAGGAATAATTCTTGCTGAATAAGAGGATTGGGCACTCAGGAAAGAAAGGGTTTTGAGCTCCTGATGTTCTTGTACACCATACATGAAACTGCTGTTTCATAAGTGTTGAATGAATGAAAGAAACATCTCAATCTTTTGCTGTTTATCAGCCCTTGCTGATAGTTAGAAACAGCCTACAAAATAGAAGAGAAGAAAATTAAGAAAATTTGTGTCAGCAGTGTGTTTTTAACAAGTGTTTTGTAGCTAAATCTAAAGTTTGATAGGCCCTCCTAAAACTAGAACAAAGTTTCTATTTAGAAATTTGGTTCTCCTTAAAATTTTAAGAGACTAAATATCCCAGATTAAGGTGAAATGGCCAATAAACTGCCTGTTTGCATGACTGAATTTGAGGGTGTAGCTTAGGGAAATGTGGTCCTTTTCCCTACTACCTGTTTCATTTGTGACATAAAAGCTGGTTATATGGAAAGGGAGATCCCATGCCAAGAGGTTGATCTGACCCTTCCCAAATGCAAATATAAAAGCGGTTGCCTAAGGCTTGTAGGATACAGCGGGTGATGTCCTAACAAAGAGAGAAATAGTGCAAAAAATGCTCTGTGGGTTGTAGATTGTGATAGCAATGTAGTTTGAGCAGGAAAATTAAATGACTCCGGAGAAGACTCAATCACATCCAAGTCGTGGTTGCTTGGATTAAGATTCTCGCTCCATCTTAAAGGTATGTATGTTTCTATGGGCACACCTTTGAAATTCAACTGAATTAATCCCTGGAATGATTTTCCCAGCTTTCTGGTGGGAATGAATTGTGTAGAATAGGATAATAGAGCTCTGTGTAAACCAAGTCTAAACATCCCAGAGTCTCAGAGGGTTGGATTTCAGATACTATCTAATCATTCTTATATATGTGTTGTCTCTGTTTTTATATTAGAAGGCCTGGTTTCCAAAAAGTGCAGTGTCCTGACACTGATATGTAAATTCCAGTATAAGTCACCTTTCTGTTTACAATTAGAATGCTAATGTTAGGTTGATTTGTAGTGTAATTTGAGAGAAATTCAATATTTCTTTTAAAACGGGATCGCTTTTCATCCCATTTATAACCTGTTTCTGTCGCACTTTGTCTTTTGTGAGTACAGCTTTATTTACTAAGCCAAGTACATAGTTAATTTCAGAGCTTTCCCTCTGTGTGTATAAAGGGATTTTTAACTGTAAAATTCCTTGAGCTTTGAGAAGAGTGCCAACTTCTGAAGATCAAGTGCCTTGCATTTGAGAACATTGCTTCATTAAGGAAAATTGAAAAACAGAAGGGAAACCTCACATGCTGCAGGACTGTGAAAAGGGACTCAGCAGGACAGAGGCTGCAGCGTCAGGGGGGAGGGGCGCAGGGGCGTGCAGCCCGGAGCTGCATTGGAAGCACTCATCAATCATTTTACTGGCACCAGGAAGCCAATCAGCCTTTAGAGAAGAGAGCTTAATCAGTCACTTAATGTAGGAAAGTACAATTGCTTTCTCCCCAAATATTCCCTTTTGTGCTGATAAATCTCAAGGATAGTTGGGATAGGTGATATTCAGGATTCAACCAATTATATCAGTTACTGAAATACTGTGATGAAGTTAGTTAACATTTGAAGATGAAATTTCCTGTCTGCTGTGAGCCTTTTCCTAAAATATTTCACCTAAGTTTGCTTTTCACATAACATTTCCATAGATTAAAACTTAGAATTTATGGGCAACTTGTTAAGTATTGTACATTTATTCTCAGACTTATGGCTGGAGAAAACCTAGTTTTGCAAAGACCTTGTTTATCAAGCAGTACTAGAGCATTGTGGAATGGGCCTATTCTGGGGTGCAACAGCTGGAAATGCTTGCATATAAGTAAGAGTGGAAGAGCTTTGGTAGTTTAGATTTTAAATAGCAATTTCTTGTGAATTGAGTTACCTGTTGCTATTTGGATTTTAGGCATGAGATCCTTAACAACTTGATGTTTTTGAGGTTGAAAATACAGCTCCACTTTAAACTTTTTTTTCAAGTTCTAGTTTTTTTTTTGTGTGTGTGTGAGTATGTGTGTGTGTCTTTGTTTGTTTGCCTGTTCTTGTGACCAAATGGTAAAAACGCTTCTGCTTTTTATTTTTTTCTTAATGTTAAAAATGCCATTCATTCAGAATGACTTTACTTGAAACTTTTTTTGGGTATATGAATTACTGTCTACTTAGTTAATAGTCTTTCACTCCTTTTTTTGTTTGTTTGTTTTTTTCGAGACAGGGTTTCTCTGTGTAGTCCTGGCTATCCTGCAACTTACTCTGTAGACCAGGCTGGCCTCGAACTCAAAATTCCGCCTGCCTCTGCCTCCCAAGTGCTGGGATTAAAGGTGTGCGCCACCACCGCCCAGCAGTTTTTCAATCTTAAAACTGGTTGGAGAGATGGCTCAGCAGTTAAGAGCACTGACTACTCTTCTAAAGATCCTGAGTTCAGTTCCCAGCAACCACATGGTGGCTCACAACCATCTGTGGTGGGATCTGATGCCCTCTTCTTGTGTGTCTGAAAGACAGTGACAATGTACTCCCATATATAAAATAAATAAATCATTAAAAAATGCAAAACCACCGGGTGATGGTGGCGCACGCCTGTAATCCCAGCACTTGGGAGACAGAAGCAGGCGGATTTCTAAGTTCGAGGCCAGCCTGGTCTACAGAGTGAGTTCCAGGACAGCCAGGGCTATACAGAGAAACCCTGTCTCAGGAAAAACAAAAACAAAAACAAAAAAAACCCAAAAACAACAGAAAAAAAAATGCAAAACCAATTAACACTCATACTGTCTTGTGCTTTCTCTTATCTTGACTTTTGATTGTAGGACATTCTAGAATTATCAAGATCTACCTTAGTGTTCTTTAACTAGTAATTGACTTAATCCATTCTGAGATACTTCTGCTAACTAGGGCTGTAATACTAATCATTTAAAAAGAAATAGCTATTCAACAGATAGCATTAAGATGTTGGTAGGCTGCTTGCCTTGTTCTTATTTTTTGTTTGATAGATAAAACAATTTCTAATTTCACACACTATATATGTATATGTATATGTATATTATGTATTGTATACGTGTGTGTATGTGTATACACACACACACACACATATATATATATATATATATATACGCACATATATGTAAAATATCTGTGGTGCAGGTGTGTGCCGGGAGGCCAGAGGTTGACTCCTAAATAAATGTCCACTTGATTTCCTGAGACAGGGTCAGTCTTTGATTGGGAGATGTAGGCCAGCCAGCCAGCTGGGGTTACAGAGAAGCTGGCCTTGAATGCTGTGCTCTGAGCTTTGCCTCTCACCTCACATGTGTACTGAAAATGCTCTCTCTTCTGAGCAATTTCCCCAGTCCTACTTTCTCCGAATCTTTGAAGTTCTAGCACTGTTTTTTTCTCCTTTTTGTCAGTGTTCTCATCATGGGCAGAGGAGTGCTTGCTTGCAGGCCCTTCTGCTGTTGTGATCTTTCTTCTCAGGAATTGTTGAATGGGTAACAAAAAACATTTTTCTAGTTGTTGTTATTTTTTTTTTTTTTTTTTCCGAGACAGGGTTTCTCTGTGTAGTCCTGGCTGTCCTGGAGCTCACTCTGTAGACCAGACTGGCCCCAAACTCAGAAATCCACCTGCCTCTGCCTCCCAAGTGCTGGGATTACAGGCGTGAGCCACCACGCCCGGTTCTAGTTGTTATTCTTAAAGGATGGTATGTGTTGAATACAGTTGTATCATTTTCCACGGTGCCTTCAGCATGGGGCTGGAGAGATGGCTCAGTGGTTAAGAGCAGTAGCTGTTCTTCCAGGGGTCCTAGGTTCAATTCTCAACACCAACATGGTAGCTAATAACTAACTGTCTGTAACTCCAGTTCCAGTGAATATGACATCTTCATACAGACATGTAGGCAGGTAAAACACCAATGCACATGAAATAAAAACAAAAATGATTTAAAAAGTTTTTAAAAAAAACTGTTGGCAAGCATCAAGTTTTGCAGACTAGTAACAGGCACAAAGAAGCAAAGCTATGACTGAACTCCAAAGCTACAAAGAATCGCATTACAACTGAGTTGGGTTGGAAAGTAGGCCCATGGAAGGAGAAATTTAAATGAAATTTTTTAGAAATGAGTATTTTGTAGGTTGCTGATATTGCCTGGAGTTTTATGGTTAAAGGATCTAAATTATCTCAGAATAATTTAATAGGTACTCACAATGTTTTATTGTTTGTTTTCAGACAAGATCTCTCCATGTAGACCAGGCTGGCCTCCAACTCAAGAACTCAGCCTGCCATGGCCTCCCAGGTGCTGGGATTAAAGGGATTTACCACCATACCTGGCATACTCAGTTTTTATAGAGATGGCTTCAGAATGGAGATGGAAAAATTTTGGGAGCCTAGTTACTTACAGATTATTAAATAGAGGTAAAAGTCAAGGAGTCCTGTAGTCATTTGTTTTTTTTTTAAAGATTTATTTATTATGTATACAGCATTCTGCTTGCATGTATGTCTGCAGGCCAGAATAGGGCACCAGATATCATTATAAATGGCTGTGAGACGCCATGTGTTTGCTGGGATTTGAACTCATGACCTCTGGAAGAGCAGTCGGTGCTCTTAACCTGAGCCATCTCACCAACCCAATAAGATACTCTTAAGTACAAAAGAGAAGTTCAAAATAGACTACAAAAATGTCAAGTGTTGAGCATTTAAAATGTGCACTTGAAGGGCTTGAGTTATGGTGGCATAGCGTTTCATGCTATTCAGATTTTTTGAAAAGATCTGTCTTTACTATTTTAACATCAAAGAGATTTTTGAACCCAGTGGCAAATCATAAGAAATATTTTAACACATTTTAGAAGTAACAATTAGTGGTTCTTCAATATCTGATATGAATAAGCAGAAACTTTGGTGGTAAGAGGTTGGTTTTTTTTTTTTTTTTAATTTTATACAATAAACAATGTTTGTAAAGCTTTAGGAGCTGGGATGTGCAGACTCAGTGACTGAGCATGTGGTTAGTGTGCATGGAGCTCAGCATCACACCTGTACCTCCCATGCTTTGTAAGATCTGTGAATAAATACTGTTTCTTTTTGTTTGTTTGTTTTTTGTTTTTGTTTTTTCGAGACAGGGTTTCTCTGTGTAGCCCTGGCTGTCCTGGAACTCACTCTGTAGACCAGGCTGGCCTCGAATTCAGAAATCCGTCTGCCTCTGCCTCCCGTGCCACCATGCCCGGCTAAATACTGTTTCTTGATAGACATGTCTGCAAATCCAATACAAGAAGGCAAGAGAGTTCCAGGAGAACTTGTCTAAAAAACAAAACAAAACAAAATAAATGTGTTTGTTTGGACAAAATATTGACCTATAATCATAATGATAGAAGGAATTAGGAAGTTTGTAAGAAAATGTCAGGTTGTATTTGTCACTAGGTGGTATAAGACATTTCCCCAGTATCATGTTTGTGTGATAAATTCCTGAAGTGTACAGTAGAGCGTGTGTGTGTGTGTGTGTGTGTGTGTGTGTGTATTTACAGATTTTTAGGGTTATTTTAGTTTTTTTTTCTTTTGTTGTTTTGAGACTGGGTCTTGCTATATAAACCAGTGTGGCTTTTTGTTTGGTGAGACAGGGTCTCTCTATGTCTCCAGAACAGTCCTGCCTGTTCTGGAACTCTCTTTGTAACCCAGGCTGGCCTTGAACTTGTAGAGATCCACCTTCTGTCTTCTGGGTGCTGGGATTAAAGGTTCCAGCCCCCATGCCCTGACCCTGGCTTCTAACTCTTCATCCTACCTCAGTGAGGCCACCAGGCCCAGCAGATTCTCACATTTATTTAATAAGACTAATCTAGCCATACTTTGACAGAATAATTGATATATGTTTAAGTGCATGAGAATGAAGCAAATATAATAAAAGTAAAACTGTTGTTGCCACTCCTGGCAGCCCCTAAGGATGGTAATGGCAAAGGGAGGGGGGCAATTTCAGTGCTATAAAATAGGATCTGTAATCTCATGAGTAGCAAACAGGTTTGCCCTGGCTAAATAAAAGAATAATGTTTCTGTTTAGATTCTTCATATACTACCTCATTTTATGGTCTAGTAAGACTGATGATTCTACATTTACCACTGCCCTTCCTCAAAACAAAACCGCAAATAACCAAATGAACTAGTCTAACTCTGAGGTTCATGCTCTAACGCACAGGTTCTCAACCTTCCCAATGCTGTTTTTGTTTTTTAAAGATTTATTTATTTATTTATTTATTTATGATATGCGAGTACACTGTAGTTGTCTTAACACCGTAAGAGGCATCAGATCTCATGACAGATGATTGTGAGTCACTATATGGGTGTCGGGATTTGAACTCAGGACCTTCAGAAGAGCAGTCAGTGCTCCTAACCGCTGAGCCATCTGTCCAGCCCCTGCTGTGACCTTTTAATTCAGTTCCTTGTGTTATGGTTACCCCAACCATAAAATTATTTCATTGTTACTTCATAACTAGTTTTGAGTTAAGAATCATAATGTAAATATCTGCTATGTGACCCCCAATGAAAGCTGTTGTGACCCACCAGTTGAGGACTGCTGCAGGCAGGCAAAGAGCAAAAGCTTTCTTCTTCCTGTATAGGAAGCCTATAGCAGAAGGTGTAGCTCAGATTAAAGATCTACCTTAAGATCTGGATCAGAAGTGGCTCTTCCTACTTCAAATTTAGCAAAAAATCCTTACTGCATGCCCTCCACAACCAAGAATATCCATCACAATCTGTAATTAAAATTAACATGATAGTTAAGGAAACCAGTTCACTGAACTCCCAACTTGCTGAAAACCAGTTTGCCACACTGCCAGCCTTATGTCTGATTTTGGAATCAGTTTGCTGAATCAGCTTTGTAGTATTTACAGTTGTTAATCTCCTTAGCTGCTGGTTTCCCATTTTCCTTCCTGTTTTCTCCCTCCCTCTCTCTATCAGCCACGGTCTCTCTGTCCCAGTTTTCTCTGGTAAATTGAACATTTCTGAACGTGCTTGTTACCTTATTGTTTGTTTTTTTAAAACTTGTTGGAAATCCTGAAAAGGCAGGCAAACTGCCTCATGAGTGAGAATTGTTATACACCAGTAAATCTAGAAGTTGGCTAATCTAGAAATCTGGTCCCTTGATGAATTATCGTAGAATTAAAGTTGTGGAGAGGTTTGGGAGAAGTGACGCCATTCGTGTAATGGCGGTGAGAGTGCAGTAAGTGCTGTGTTGTTTTTGTCTCTCCCCCTTCCTTGCCCCTTCCCACTGTCACCTCTCCTTGGGTTCTGCCTTCCCCTGCTGCCCTCCTCCATGTGCTCTTCCCTTCTCTTTTTTTGTCAGGTTATTTTGAAGCACTCCAGGGCCAGCACCCCATAAGGGGTTTCCTCACCTGTGGGTTCCAGCACAGTGGCAGATGAGGAAATGATCAAGACTGGTTTGTGGACGATTTAGACCAGTGGTCCTCAACACGTGGGTCAGGATCCCTTTAGGGGCCATTGAAGGACCCTTTTATAGGAGTTGCCTAAGACCATCAGAAAATACAGACATTTACATTATGATTCATAACAGTAGCAAAGTTACAATTTTGAAGTAGCAATGAAAATAATTTTATGGTTGGGGGTCACCACAACATGAGGAACGGTGTTTAAAGGAAGGCAGCTCTGGGAAGATTGAAAACCATGAATTCACCCCAATGAACTGCTTTAAACAACAGTAACAAAGTGAGAGTATTGGTGCCATGGCATGTGTGAAAGTTGGAAGACAGCCGATGGAGTCATTCTCCTTCTATTCTGTGCTTTCTGAGAGTTTGGGGGATAATGCCCTTACCCACTGAAGATTTTCCAGCCATTAAGGGTCTTCTAGCTTGAGCTTTTGTTGTAGAATTGCCCTTTCTTCCTACCCTACCTTTTGAACCAGGTCTCTGCATGATTTAAGTTAAGTACCACTTTTTCTGTAGCACTTTATTCCCAGACACTTGTGTGTAACTAGAATTATGACTCTTAGGAGAGCAGACTGCAGCTTTAGCAGCAAAACAAGGTCCCTAGAGGTTCTTAGTGAGGAACATTTCAACTAAAGCATAGGCTCCTTCCTTTAATACACAGGAAGCCCGACTTCCCCAGTCTCCACTCAACGCTTTTCCCTGGAGTTCTCGGTAAGTGCTTTCTGACCATATCCTTAAAAAGGGAAGGAACAGATAGGTGTTAGTTACTGAAAATCAGACATTGGGCTACATTAACTCATGTCATCCTTTCCACATTTACTTGAAAGATGATACAAGCCCATCTTATAGATGAGTGAACTGAGAGAGTTGAAAATACCATTACTCATATAACTATTACAGTACATCAGTCCCCCTCCCAGTTCTGGGGGATCGATTGAATCCTGCATGCTAAGCATGTCTTCTAAACCAGTTTTTTCAAACTTCAGTCTTTCTTATATCAGAATCATAATTTTTGCAATTGTATAATAAATTCTTTTATTTAACTTTTTTTTTTTTTTTGGTTTTTGGATTTTGGTTTTTTCCGAGACAGGATTTCTCTGTATAGTCCTGGCTGTCCTGGAACTCACTCTGTACACCAGGCTGGCCTCGAACTCAGAAATCCACCTGCTTCTGCCTCCCAAGTGTTGGGATTACAGGCGTGCGCCACCACTGCCCAGCTTATTTAACATTTTAAATATTGAATAGTAATAGTTTGCAAACCCCAGCTTCTACATTTATCTATTTATATATATGTACATTCATGAGTTCATGGCACAGTATTTGTATGGAGATGAGAGGACAGCTTTCAGAAGTTTGTTCTCTGTACTAGGTAAACTAAAACTTTTATTAGGTAAGTTCCTGCTGGGTTATAACTCAGTACAGTACATAGACAAGTTGGCTTTAAACTTAACAGAGATCTTTTCACCTCTTTTTCCTGAGTGCTGAGATTAAAACATGGGCCACTATGCTTAGTTTCCATAACTTTTAAGAACTTGCAACTTGCCTGGCGGTGGTGGTGCACGCCTGTAATCCCAGCACTCCGGGAGGCAGAGGCAGGCAGATTTCTGAGTTCGAGGCCAGCTTGGTCTACAGAGTGAGTTCCAGGACAGCCAGGGCTATACAGAGAAAACCTGTCTCTAAAAAACCAAATCAAAGAATAAATAAATTAATTAAAAAAAAAAAAAGAACTTGCAACTTAAATTTTTTTAAAGTCTACTTTTTTGGCTTTTCGAGACAGGGTTTCTCTGTATATCTCTGACTGTCCTGGAACTCACTCTGTAGACCAGGCTGGCCTCGAAATTCAGAAATCCACCTGCCTCTGCCTCCCAAGTGCTGGGATTAAAGGCGCGGGCCACCACTGCCTGACTTTAAAGTCTACTTTGAATGATGGTTTTTAAATGCTTTAATCTTCCTTCTACCCCACCACCCACCAGAGGTAGTAGAAAAGAAGGAATATGGGGGAAGTGGACCTGTTTAGAAATGGTTCTTTGGAGCAAATCCCATCTACATAGTCAGGAAATTGGCAGTTCAGTTTGCAGATCAGCAGCCGCAGCTAGCTCCACCCACTCGCAAACACTTCACAGATATACCAGCAATATAGTTCGGTAGAGTTGGGAGAGCAAACATGAATTGCAGCTGTGGCACAACCTAGCAGAGACAGCCATGCCTCAGCCCAATTGGCACGAGTCAGCAGGAGGGACCAGGGCCAACAGGAATGCCAGAAGTTCTCTGTGCCTCTGTCAGCGAAGATGAGAGACTAGAAGCATTGCACAGGTGGTTCTACAGGCAAGCCTCTCAGTCTGTTGAGTCCTATTTATATTCCCTCCAAACATCATATTTGGGCTTATATATCTTGCCTCAACACATGAGTCTTTTTTTAGCAAAACTCCACATGAGTCTGTCTTAGCTGACATCACTCTGCCAATCCGCCTGAGTCTGAGGAAGCAGAAGGAAGCTCCAGTACACCACCAGGAGTTTTTTGTTGCTGTTTTTCTCTATGGAGTCCTGACAAGAAGCTCAATTACTCAGTGTAAGGCAAACCAATATGTGTGTGTTGTTAGCAAAGAATCCTTCATCACACGTCCTTTTACGTGTTTGTTTTAGCACAGCATCCCGTGCCACTTCAGGAAAACACTCCTTCACGTGTTTGCTCCAGCAAACCCCATCTGACACAACTGACTTTCCAAAGAATCTTTACATTTCTACTTCAGGAATTTAAGTTATCCTAAAATAAAAAGTTATTTGCCAAAATATAGAACATTAAAATTAATATATGATGAAAACCAAATTGTGTTAAGTTCTAGTAATAGGAGGAATTACTTACCAAAGTCTCTGGTTAAACCTTTGGAATAAACAGTGGTTAGTAGTAAGCATTAGAGAGGTAGCAAAAGACCAAACTGAATTTCTTCTTTTGATGTCATTAGAAAGATTAAAAGGGAATTGAAAAGGTAATGCCTATTTTTGTTTGGCCTGGTTTGGTTTGGTTTTGGTGTTTCAAGACAGGGTTTCTCTGTGTAGTCTCAACTATCCTAGAACTTGCTCTGTAGACCAGGCTGGCTTTGAACTCACGGAAATTCTCCTTCCTCTGCCTCCTGAGTGCTAGAATTAAAGATATGTGCCTATGCCACCATGCCCAGCTAGTGTGATTTTCATCTTGTACAATTAAAAAGCATTGTAGCTTTGTAATTTATAATTACTATAAATTTAATTGCCACTTTAGTACATTATTTTGTTAGAGACAATAAACAGATATAATTTGATTTAATAAACTATTTTGGGCTTGGAGAGATGGCTCAGTGGTTAAGAGAACTGTTCTTCCGGAGAAGGAAGGATTGGTTCCCCCACTCACACATGGCAGCTCATAACCGTCTGTGATTGCAATCCCAGAGGGTGCTCCTTTGCCCTCCTTTGTCACCAGGCACATAAGTGGTGCACAGTCATACATGCAGGCAAAATACTCATGCACAGCAAATATAAATAAATAAATAAATAAATAAATAAATAAATAAATACGTCTTTTTAAAGATTTATTGTTTAATGTGTATGAGAGTTTTGTTTACATGTATGTCTGTGTGCCACATTTGTGTTGGTTCCTACAAAGGCCAGAAGAAGGCATAGGAGAGGTTGCTGGGATTCAAACCCAGGTCCTCTGGAAGAACAGCCAGTGCTCTTAACTGCTGTGTTATCTCTCTAGTCCATAACTTTATTTTAAATAATTTATTTTTATTTTGTGTGTATTGGTGTTTTGCCTGCATGTATGAGGGCATCAGATCCCCTGGAACTGTTGTCATAGAAAGTTGTCAGCAGCCGTGTGAGTGCTGGGAATTGAACCTGGGTTCTCTGGAAAAACAGCCAGTGCTCTTAAGCACTGAGCCTTCTCTCCAGTCCCATAATTTGATTTTTAAATAAAGACTTATTAAATTATTAAGCATGTGTGATGCCAAAAGAGTGCTAAATCCCTGAGATCTGGCAGTACAGGCATTTGCTAGATAACCAGTTTTGTTATGTGGGTACTGGAATCCAAACTCCAGTTATCATTGCTACATAGCAGATATTCTTATCTGCTGTGTTATTTGAGGTTTTTTGAAAGATACTTTTCAGCCGGGTGGTGGTGGCACACGCCTGTAATCCCAGCACTCTGGGAGGTAGAGGCAGGCGGATTTCTGAGTTCGAGGCCAGCCTGGTCTACAGAGCGAGTTCCAGGACAGCCATGGCTATACAGAGAAACTCTGTCTCAAAAAAAACCCAAACCCAAACAAACAAAAAAAAAACAAAAAAAAAAAAAGAAAAGAAAAAGCAAACAAATAAATAAATAAGGAAAATTAGAAACATATTATAACCATGACATATGACAATTCCTCTGATGTCTGCAAATAATTCAGACTCCGTCTGTGTGGTTTGAAAGAAAATGGTCCCTATAGAGAGTGGCACTATTAGGAAGTGTGTGGCCTTGTTGGAATAGGTGTGGTCTTAGAGGAAATGTGCCACTGTAGGGTGGGCTTTTAGGTCTCATATAATCAACCTATACCCACTGTGGCTCACAGTCACTTCTTTTTTTTTTTTTTTTTTTTTTTTTTTCGAGACAGGTTTCTCTGTGTAGTTCTGGCTGTCCTGGAACTCACTCTGTAGACCAGGCTGGCCTCGAACTCAGAAATCTACCTGCCTCTGCCTCCCAAGTGCTGGGATTAAAGGTGTGCGCCACCACTGCCCGGCTTCACAGTCACTTCTGCTGCTTGCGGATCAAGATACAGAATTCTCAGCTCCTTCTCCTGCATGGCACGATTACAATAATGGACTAAACCTCTGAAACTGTAAGCATGCCCTATCAAATGCTTTCCTTTATAAGAGTTGCCATGGTCACGGTGCCTTCACAGCAACAGAAACCCTAATTACATTTATGTGGTGGTACACACCTTTTAATCTTGGCACTTAGGACTCAGAAGCAGAAGTAGGCTGATGTGAGCCTGGTTTACAACTTCCAACACAGCCAGGGCTATGTAAAGAGAGCCTGTCTCAAAATTTTAAAAGGGAGGGGTTCTGGAGAGATGGCTCAGTAGCTGCTCTTACGGAGGACACAGGCTCCCAGTACCCATACCACATGGCTGCTTAACAGCCATCTGTCACTCCATTTCCAACCTCTTCTGGCCTCTATAATTATCAAAATAACAACAACAACAACAATAGTTACCGATTATTAATTGTTAATTAATGATAGTGATTATTATTCATGCGATAAGTCTCTCGTGTATAATAACTAGCACAACAAACTTTTTTTTTTTTTTTTTCGAGACAGGGTTTCTCTGTGTAGTTCCGGCTGTCCTGGAACTCACTCTGTAGACCAGGCTGGCCTCGAACTCAGAAATCCGCCTGCCTCTACCTCCCAAGTGCTGGGATTAAAGGCGAGCGCCACCATGCCCGGCCACAACAAACTTTTTAAAACAAGGGTATGAAGCTCTTTCCTTTATATTTGAAGAACCTGTCAAAATATAAAATTTATTAAGAAAACAATAGGACAAGCTTTTCTCTTAGCTTTTCAGGAAGCTTTAAAAATAAAAAAAATTAAAAATATAAAACTGGGCAATCAATGGTAGTGCATGGCTTTAATCCCAACACTCAGGAGGCAGAGGTAGGCAGATCTCTGAGGATCAAGTCCCAGAACAGCCAGAGCTATACATAAAAACTCTGTCTGAAAAAGACACCTGGTGGTCACAACACTCCTCTTTTTTTTTTTTTAAGGTATATTTGTTATACATTGAGTACACTGTAGCTGTCTTCAGACACCCCAGAAGAGGGCGTCAGATCCCATTACGGATGGTTGGGAGTTACCATGTGGTTGCTGGGAATTGAATTCTGGACCTTTGGGAGAGCAGACAGTGCCATCTTTTCAAACCTCCAACAAGAGTTTTTCTATGCATTCCTGCCTGTCCTCTCTAGAGAACTTTTTATCACTTTATAAATTACACACAGAACCCATAGTTTCTCTTTTCTCACTTAGACATTGAATTGCTCCTAAGTAAAAAGAAAGGAGGCTAGAGAGATGGCTCAGCAGTTAAGAGCACTGACTGCTCTTCCAAAAGTCCTGAGCAACCACCTGGTGGCTCACAACCACCGAGGGATCCGATGCCCTCTTCTGGTATGACTGAAGACAGCTACAGTGGACTCATATACATAAATAAATCTTAGAATACATTAAAAAAAAAAGAGAAAAGTTTTGTCTAACATTTTTTTTTTAGTTGAGTTGTGATTTTTGTAGCTTTGTTAATGGAAAATGTTAGTCAGATAAGTCTTGGGTATAGTGTATTTCTGTGAGAATTGTGTAGTAAGTGGTTTGCCTTTGCTTTATAAAATTGTTAAAATTTATTTGTATTATTTTGTGTGTGAGTGTATAACTTGTGTTTATCTGAACACTACATGTGTGCCTGGTGCCTGAGGAGGTGGTAAGCTTCCATGTGCGGACTGGGACTTGAACCTGTGTCCTTTGCAAGAACAAGTACTTTTAACCACTAAGACAACTCTCCAGCCCTGTGTTTGCTTTTTTCTATTCTTAAACTGAGATTTACCCTGTGCTCATGTGTTACATGTAGCAGTTTTACAAGGAGAATGACATTACTGTCAGATTACCTGTTGGAGAACTGACAGTAATTAAATGTCTTTGCTCAGACAGAACTCACTTTGCACCTTCAGGGCTCTCCTTGTTGGAATCTGCAGGAGTCTCTGATAGAGGAGGAGTGGAAGAGTCCATTTGTACCTTAAGGGTCCTGGTATTTAGAAAATGTTGCTTTAGTGTGATGTGAGAATTAAAATCATTCAAAAGTCATCTGGGTGTGGTGTCCCAGCATTCCAGAGGCAGAGGCAGGTGAACCTCTGAGTTTGAGCCCAGCTTGGTCTACAGAGAGTTCCAGGACAGCTAAGGCTAGACAGAAACCATGGTCTCGAACAAAGAAAACAAGAGTAATGCTTTCTTTCTTTCTTTCTTTTATTATTATTTTTAAATTTTTTTATTTTTCTCTTTATTTTCTATATTCTTTGTTTACATTCCAAAGGCTTTCCCCTTTCCCAGTTCCCCCCTCACCATATGTCCCATAAGTCCTCTTCCCTCCACCCATTCCCCAATCTCCCCCCCCCCCCTTTTCTCTGTTCTGATACTCTCCTACAAATCTGGATCCAGTCTTTTCAGGACCAGGGTCCTTTCCTTCCTTCTTCTTGTGAATCTTTTGATTTGCTAATTGTGCCTTGAGTATTCAGAGCTTCTGGGCTCATTAATATCCACTTATCAGTGACTGCAATTCATGTGTATTCTTTTGTGATTGGGTTAACTCACTTAGGATGATATTTTCCAGATCTAACCATTTGTCTACAAATTGCATGAATTCATTATTTTTAATTGCTGAGTAGTATTCCATTGTATAAATATACCACATTTTCTGTATCTATTCCTCCTTTGAGGGACATCTGGGCTCCTTCCAACTATTATAAATAAGGCTGCTATGAACATAGTGGAGCATGTGTCTTTATTGTATGCAGGGGATTCCGCTGGGTATATATATGCCCAGGAGTAGTATGACAGGGTCCTCTGGAAGTGTCATGCCCAATTTTCTGAGGAACCGCCAAACTGATTTCCAGAGCGGTTTTACCATTTTGCAATCCCACCAACAGTAGAGGAGTGTTCCTCTTTCTCCACATCCTCGCCAGCACTTGTTGTCTCTTGAGTTTTTAATCTTAGCCATTCTGACTGGTGTGAGGTGGAATCTCAGGATTGTTTTGATTTGCATTTCCCTGATGACTAATGATGTTGAACATCTCTTAAGGTGCTTCTCAGCCATCCGAATTTCTTCTGGTGAAAATTCGTTGTTTAGCTCTGTACCCCATTTTTTGATAGGGTTATTTGGTTCTTTGGGGTCTAACTTCTTGAGCTCTTTGTATATATTGGATATTAGCCCTCTGTCAGATGTGGGGTTGGTGAAGATCTTTTCCCAATTTGTTGGTTGCTGTTTTGTCCTTCTGACAGTGTCCTTTGCCTTACAGAAACTTTGTAATTTTATGAGGTCCCATTTGTCAATTCTTGATCTTAGACCATAAGCTATTGGTGTTCTCTTCAGAAACTTTCCCCCTGTGCGCATATCCTCCAGGGTCTTATCCAGTTTCTTTTCTATTAAGTTCAGTGTGTCTGGTTTTATGTGGAGGTCCTTGATCCACTTGGAGTTGATCTTGGTACAAGGAGATAAGAGTGGGTCAATGCGCATTCTTCTGCATGTTGACCTCCAGTTGAACCAGCACCATTTGTTGAAAAGGCTATCTTTTTTTCCACTGGATGGTTGTAGCTCCTTTATCAAAGATCAAGTGACCATAAGTCTTTGGGTTCATTTCTGGGTCTTCAATTCTATTCCATTGATCTACTTGCCTGTCACTGTACCAATACCATGCAGTTTTTTAGCACAATTGCTCTGTAGTACTGTTTGAGGTCAGGGATATTGATTCCCCCATAAGTCCTTTTATTGTTGAGAATAGTTTTAGCTATCCTGAGTTTTTTGTTACTCCAGATGAATTTGAGAATTGCTCTTTCTAGATCTATGAAGAATTGATTTGGGATTTTGATGGGGATTGCATTGAATCTGTAGATTGCTTTTGACAAGATGGTCATTTTTACTATATTGATCCTGCCAATCCAAGAGCATGGAATATTTTTCCATCTCTTGAGGTCTTCTTCGATTTCTTTCTTCAAGGACTTGAAGTTCCTGTTATACAGTTCTTTTACTTGTTTGGTTAAAGTCACGCCAAGATACTTTATATTGTTTGTGGCTATTGTGAAGGGTATTTCCCTAATTTCTTTCTCAGCCTGCTTGTCCTTTGAGTACAAGAAGGCTACTGATTTGCTTGAGTTGATTTTATAACCAGCCACTTTGCTGAAGTTGTTTATCAGCTGTAGGAGTTCTCTGGTGGAGTTTTTTGGGTCACTTACATATACTATCATATCATCTGCAAAAAGTGATAGTTTGACTTCTTCCTTTCCAATTTGCATCCCTTTGACTTCCTTATGTTGTCTAATTGCTCTCACTAGAACTTCAAGTACTATATTGAAAAGATATGGAGAGAGAGGGCAGCCTTGTCTAGTCCCTGATTTTAGTGGGATTGCTTCAAGTTTCTCTCCATTTATTTTGATGTTGGCTACTGGTCTGCTGTATATTGCTTTTACTATATTAAGGTATGGGGCTTGAATTCCTGTTCTTTCCAGGACTTTTAGCATGAAAGGATGCTGAATTTTGTCAAATGCTTTTTCAGCACCTAATGAGATGATCATGTGGTTTTTTTCTTTTAGTTTGTTTATTTAGTGGATAACATTGATGGATTTTCATATATTGAACCATCCCTGCATCCCTGGGATGAAGTCTACTTGATCATGGTGAATGATCGTTTTGATTTGCTCTTGGATTCGGTTGGCAAGAATTTTATTTAGTATTTTTGCATCAATATTCATAAGGGAAATTGGCCTTTAGTTCTCTTTCTTTGTAGGATCTTTGTGTGCTTTTGGTGTCAGTGTTATTGTGGCTTCATAGAACGAGTTGCGAAATGTTCCTTTTGTTTCTATTTTGTGGAATAGTTTGAAGAGTATTGGTATTAGGTGTTCTTTGAAGGTCTGATAGAATTCTACACTAAAACCATCTGGTCCCGAACAGTTTTTGGTTGGGAGACTTTCTATAACCCCTTCTATTTCTCTAGGGGTTATGGGACTGTTTAGCTGATCTAATTGATCCTGGTTTAATTTTGGTATTTGGTATCTGTCTAGGAAATTGTCCATTTCCTCCAGATTCTCCAGTTGTGTTGAGTATAGGCTTTTGTAGTAGGATCTGATGATTTTTTGAATTCCCTCAGTTTCTGTTGTTATATCCCCCTTTTCATTTCTAATTTTGTTAATTTGGATACTGTCTCTGTGCCCTTTGGTTAGTCTAGCTAAGGGTTTATCTATCTTGTTAATTTTTCTCGAAGAACCAGCTCTTGGTTTTGTTGATTCTTTGTATGGTTCTCTTTGTTTCAACTTGATTGATTTCAGCCCTTAGTTTGATTTTCTGTCTTCTACTCCTCCTGGGTGAATTAGCTTCTTTTTGTTCCAGGGCCTTCAGGTGTGCTGTTAAGTTGCTAGTGCATGCTCACTCCAGTTTCTTTTTGGAGGCACTCAGGGCTATGAGTTTTCCTCTTAGCACTGCTTTCATTGTGTCCCATAGATTTGGGTAGGTTGTACCTTCATTTTCATTGAAGTCTAAAAAGTCTTTGATTTCTTTCTTTATTTCTTCCTTGACTAAGGTGTCATTGAGTAGAGTATTGTTCAATTTCCATGTGTATGTGGGCTTTCTGTTGTTGTTCTTGCTATTGAAAACCACTTTTACTCTATAGTGATCTGATAGGAGGCATGGGATTAGTTCGGTCTTCTTGTAATTGTTGAGGTCTGTCTTGTGACCAATTATATGATCAATTTTGGAGAAGGTACTGTGAGGTGCTGAGAAAAAGGTATATTCTTTTGCTTTAGGATGAAATGTTCTCTCTCTATATATATATCTGTTAAATCCAATTGGTCCAAAGCTTCAATTAGTTTCACTGTGTCCCTGTTTAGTTTCTGCTTTCCTGATCGGTCCATTGAGGAGAATGGAGTGTTGAAGTCACCTACAATTATTGTGTTAGGTGCAATGTGTGCTTTAAGCTTTAGTAAAGTTTCTTTTACAAATGAGGGTGCCCTTACATTTGGAGCATAGATGTTCAGTATTGAGAATTCTTCTTGGTGGATTTTCCCTTTGACCAGCAAGAAGTGACCTTCTGAGTCTCTTTTGATGACTTTAGGTTGAAAGTCAATTTTATCTGATATTAGAATGGCTACTCTGGCTTGTTTCCTGAGACCATTTGCTTGTAAAATTGTCTTCCAGCCTTTTACTCTAAGGTAGTGTTTGTCTTTGACCCTGAGATGTGTTTCCTGTATGCAGCAAAATATAGGGTCCTGTTTCCGTATCCAGTCTGTTAGTCTGTGTCTTTTTATTGGGGAATTGAGTCCATTGATGTTAAGAGATATTAAGGAATAGTAATTATTACTTCCTGACATTTTGGGCATTATTTTTTATATTTGAGTGGTTCTCTTCTTTTGGATTTGATGAGAGGGGGTTTCTATCTTGTTTCTTCTGGGGTGTAGTTTTCCCCCCTTGTGTTGGTATTTTTCCCCTATTATCCTTTGTAGGGCTGGGTTTGTAGATAGATATCGTGCAAATTTGATTTTGTCATGGAATACCTTGGTTTCCCCACCTATGGCGATTGAGTTTTGCTGGGTATAGTAGTTTTGGCTGCAGTTTGTGTTCTCTTAGAGTCTCTGCATGAGGTCCGCCCAGGATCTTCTAGTTTTCATGGTCTCATGTGAGAAGTCTGGTGTAATTTTGATAGGTCTTCCTTTATATGTTACTTGTCCTTTTTCTCTTACTGCCTTTAATATTCTTTGTTTAGTACATTTGGGGTTTTGATTATTATGTGATGGGAAGTATTTCTGTTCTGGTCCAGTCTGTTTGGGGTTCAGTAGGCTTCTTGTATATTCATGGGCATCTATCTCTCTCTTTAGGTTGGGGAAGTTTTCTTCCATAATTTTGTAGAAGATATTTGCTGGCCCTTTAAGTTGTAGGTCTTCATTCTCATCTATACCTATAATCCTTAGGTTTGGTCTTCTCATTGTGTCCTGGATTTCCTGAATGTTTTGGGTTACCAGCTTTTTGCATTTTGCATTTTCTTTAATTGTTGAATCCATGGTTCCTATCTGAGATTCTGTCTTCTATCTCTTGTATTCTATTGTTGATATTTGCATCTATGACTCCTGATTTCTTCCCAAGGTTTTCTATCTCCAATGTTGTCTCCTTTGCCATTTCTTAGTTGTTTCTACTGTTTTTAGACTCTGGATGGTTTTGCTCAGATCTTTCAATTGCTTGTTTGTGTTTTCCTATAATTCTTTAAAGGATTTTTATGTTTCCTCTTTTATGACTTCTACTTGTTGACCCATGTTCTCTTGTATTTCTTTAAATGATTTTTGTGTTTCCCCTTATTGGCATTCATTTTTTGATCCATATTCTCCTGAATTTCTTTAAGTGATTTTTGTGTTTGCCTTGTAAGGGCTTCTAGCTTTTGATCCATTTTCTCCTGTATTACTTTAAGAGATTTATCTAAGTGATCTTCCATCAGCTTCCTGACCAGTGATTTTAGATCTGAGTCTTGTTTTTCTGGTGTGTTGGGGTATCCGAGACTTATTTGTGTTTGCCTTGTAAGGGCTTCTAGCTTTTGATCTATTTCCTCCTGTATTACTTTAAGAGATTTATCTAAGTGTTCCTCTATCAGCATCCTGACCAGTGATTTTAGTTCTGAGTTTTGTTTTTCTGGTGTGTTGGGGTATCCAAGATTTATTGCTGTCGGGGAACTGGGTTCGGATGCTGCCATACTGCCTTGATTTCTGTTAGTAACGATCTTACGTTTGCCTTTTGCCATCTGGTTATCTCTAGTGTTAGTTGGTCCTGTAGTTACTAGCTGGTGCTTGAACCTCCTGTGGGCTCGTAAGGCTATTTCCCCACGACTGGGACACCTGAACCATTGCTCTGCAAGGCTCCTGCTCACGGATTGCTGACAAGTGGCCTGAGTCAGTCCCCGTCCCAGTCCCCCCCCCCCCCCCAAGGTCTTAAACTCGGGATATCTCAGGTACTTGGTTCTGCCTGCTGGGCAGCTGCTCTGCACTGCTCCTGCTCAGGGATTGCTGTCTGTTTTTTCAAGTTGCAGTCTTGGGGCCTCAAAAATCACATGAATTACCACAAGCAACTGGATTCCTAAGTAGGCTCTCATGAGGTAGACAGCTGGTCTGGTCTGACTTCAGCAATCCTCTGAACAGGATCCACATTCCTGAGTAAGGCAAAGTGGTCATAACTGTCAGAAAGTGAATGCTGTAAGAGCAACGAGGCAGACTGAAACACTGATGATGTGGTGTTCCAGAGGCTGAGTTCATATTGACATGCTAGCCCCATTGGGCATCAGGCACCGGTCACTATTCCCTGAGCCATCCTGCTGGCCCCAAGACTGCAACTTGAAAAAAAGTAGTTTAATGGTTTCAAATTTTTTTCTAGTATTTTACGTCTAGAAGTGTTTTGTCTATATCTGTGTCTGTGGACAAAAATCCATGTCTTGCCTCATTAGATCAGAAGAGGGATCATCTGGAACCAGGATTCCAGAGGGTTGTGAGCTGCTATGTGGATGTTGAGAACAGAACCCAGATCCTCTGAAAGAGTAGCTCTTAAACACTGTGCTGTCCCTCCAATGCCAAGACTGCAGAGTTTTTTCTTTTTTGTTATGGGGTCTGCAACTTTTGATACACTTGTAGATTCCAGGCCTGAGAAGAATGCCAAGAAAGAAGTCCTTTATTGAAGATGAAATGGAGGAAAATGGAGATACAGAGTGTAGATTTATAACATTGCCAAATGGCTTTTTAGTACCAGAACTAGGCTGGTGCTTAGATGTCTCTGGTGTATCACTTTATAGTATTTTCATGTAAAATATTTTTAACGATAACGTTGGCTTTTTAAAATCTTTATGTAAATTATGGGGAATTTGGGAATAGGAGTTTACAAATTACCTTTCCAAACTTACAGGTATGTCAGAGGAAAAAATAAGGTTGTGAAAATAAAAACCTTATTTTTGTAATTTAAAGGCATCAAAGTCATACTAAAGAGGAGGGAACAGGATTTTGGAGTGGAGTAGAAATCCACTAGAAAGTAAGAGGAGAGCTGGCAGTGTCTTAGTCAGGATTTTATTACTGTGATGAAATACCATGACCAAAAACAAGTTGGGGAGGAAAGGATTTATTTGGCTTACACTTCCATATCACTGTTCATTATTAAAGAAAGTTAGGACATGAACTCAAATGGGACAGAAACCTGAATGCAGGAACTCATGCAGAGGCCATGCAGGCCTGCTGCTTACTGCCTTGTGTACCACGGCCTCCTCAGTCTGTGTTCTTAGAGAACCCAGGACCACCAGCCCAGGGGTGACACCACCCACCATAGGCTGGGCCTTGCACATGGATCACTAGTTAAGAAGAATAACCAATAGATCTGCCTATAGCCCAGACTTAAGGCATTTTCTCAACTGAGGCTCCTTCCTCTCCAGTGACTCAGCTTGTGTCAACTTGACATAAAAGTATCCATCACAGGCAGGGAGAACAATTGATGATGATGATGATGATGTTGTTGTTGTTGTTGTTGTTGTTGTTGTTGTTGTTTGAGACAGGGTTTTTCTATGTAGCCCTTACTGTCCTGGAACTCACTCTATATACTGGTTGGACTAGAGCTCAGAGATCTATGTGCCTCTGCCTCCTATGTGTTGGGATTAAAGGTATGAACCACCACTACCATCTAGCTGAGGAAGAACAATTTTAATGGTCTAGGATTGCAGGGTGAGTAGAAGACTTTTGAACTAGGACCAGATTTGAGAGAGATGGAAAGTGCCCTTGTGAGTGACAAGATGGACTATACAGGGAATTTGGAAGAGTAGCAGTGTTATGTTAGGTTCTTGTTTTTCTCTATTATGTTGCCCTGGCTAGTCCTAAACTGCTGTAGAGACCATGTTGACCTCAGACTTACCGAGATCATCTGACTATACCTCCTGAAAGCTGGGATTAAAGGTATATGCCACCATGCCTGTCTTAGAATTTTATGATTTTTTAAAAAAACGATATTTAGTTTTATGTGTGTCTATGTATGCCTGAGTATTATGTCTGGGTACTAGTTGTGTATGGGAGCCTATGGAAGCAAGAGGAATCAGGTGCTCTGGAACTGGAGTTACAGACAGCTGTGAGTCAGCATGTGGGCCCAGGGAACTTAACTGGGATCCTTTGCAAAAGCAGTTAAGTGATCTAACTGCTGAGCCTCCGGATTTTATCATTTAGGAATTATTTTATGTGTACAAGTGTTTTGCCAGCATGTATGTATGTGCATATGTGTGTGCCAGTGGAGGCTAGAAGAGGCAGTTGGACCCCCTGGAACTGGAGTTGCTCTGAGCATTTTTGGCTTGGAGAATGGAAATTGATGTATCTGGAATGTGGGCTGGGGAAGTATAGGAAAAGCAGGTTTAGAAAAGAAAATAGGCTTAGTTTGATATCTTAAATTTGATGGGACCTACAGAAGGGGTTTATTTGTTGTGTGTGTTTGCTTATAGTGAGCTGTCCAAAAGATCGGATGGCCTATTATTCTCTGTAGTATTTACATTTTAATTCTTCTTTACCTCCTTTACTAACTTGATACTTTTACCATCAGAAAATGATTTTTCATGTGTATAGGCATTGGGTAGTTATGAATTCATCCTGAGAATAGGTTTTGGGTTTTTTTTTTTTGTTTTTTTTTTCCCCCCTGAAACAGCTTCTCTCTAGCTGTCTTAGAACTCACTATGTAGACCAGGCTGCCAGGCTAGCCTTATCTCACAGAGATTCACCTGCTTCTTATTCCCAAGTTCTGGAATTAAATGCTGGGACCACCACACCTGGTTTGTATTTTTTTTTTTGTTGTTGTTGTTTTTGTTTTTCGAGACAGGGTTTCTCTGTGTAGCTCCGGCTGTCCTGGAACTCACTCGGTAGACCAGGTTGGCCTCGAACTCAGAAATCCGCCTGCCTCTGCCTCCCAAGTGCTGGGATTAAAGGCGTGCGCCACCACCGCCCAGCTTGGTTTGTATTTTTTAAAATACAGTGTTTTGGTTTTTTTTATTTTTTCATTTGTTTTGTAATTTTTGCTTTGAATCAGGGTCTCATATAGCCTACACTTGTATTGCAGTTACTATGTAGCTGAGGCTGGTTTTGAACTCCTAATCTTGCCTCTTCCTTTCATGGGATTGCAGGAGTGTATCATCACATCTGGTTCTCATACCACAACCAACTCTCATATAAATAACTTTCATAAAATACCCTAATGACCGATATGCATACTAGAATGAAATTCCCTATGGTTAAATTTTGGATGTCTTCCAATTTTGTTTTATGTTCTTTATTATTTCTGTTCTAGATTTCTGAGATCATCATGCTTCCATATTACACTTTCATATTAAAGGGTTTTGTGTTGGTTTGTTTTTTGAGATAAAAGTTTTATGTAGTTCAGGCTGGCATTGAATTCACTGTTTAGCACAAGCTGGTCTTAAATTTGCTATTGGAGCAGGCTATTTTGTATTCCTGGAAGTTTTCACTCAGCCTCTCAAGTGCTGGGATTAAGGATGAATGTCACCACGCCTGACAGAAGGGATTCTCAAGGGAAAGCCAGTCTTCTGTCCGGGGATTGTTTTGTGAGTTGAGTCTTGCTTCAGTAATCTTTTTCTCCTAAAGATTTGACTTTTGATGTTCCATCAAGCCATCTGTTGAGGTTGATATGGGACACTTTCTGATTTTTGTGGCTCATTTCATATAATGCTGTACAGTAATCTATTTAAATCTGTAAGCTAGAGATAACAAGTAGCTACTTGGGATGAATTTTTATGAAGCATCAAGGCAATGTCTGATATACTAAAAATTATATAAATGGCATCTGGCAAATTATTTTATACTTTTTTCTATATATGTATTTTGAAGTTTCTTTGACCTCTAAGTCAAATAAGGATTAGTCGTTGTTTCCCCAAAGAACCAGAAGTGTTAAATAAAAAATGTTAGAGAGTCATCAAGACATGCAGTTTTTGAAGCTGGGCGGTGGTGGTACACGCCTTTAATCCCAGCACTCAAGGAGGCAGAGGCAGGCGGATTTCTGAGTTCGAGGCCAGCCTGTCTCGAAAAAACCAAATCCAAAAAACCAAACAACAACAACAACAAAAGACATGCAGTTTTTGGAGGAAGACTTGTACTGTTTTCTCACATAAACTCTAATGGCCTCTGACTCCTTAGACCAATTGCATCCTAGACCGTTTTCCTTTCAGATTCTGTAGCCATAGCCTTGAAACTGTGTATTTTTTAAAAATGTTTTAATTGAAGTGTTGTAAACTTGGTTTGGCTTTTCTACCCTTAGTCTGCTTTCAAGGCTACAGTTACAAAGCTAGAAGCCTGAAGAATGATATGGAAGGTGATGTAGGCTGATAAGAGGGATGTTATTAATGTTTCCATAGAAATTCCGGCATTCTTCATAAGCTGCATTTATACCTAACATAAATATGTGGGCATACTAGGTTATATAAGAACCTAAATATGCTATGCCCCCTACACTTTCACATTTCCTATGTGTGTGTGTGTGTGTGTGTGTGTGTGTAACACACATTAATGTCACATTACTGAAATGACATTAGGAAGTGGCATTTTTGTTGAAATTTATAAATGTGATCTTGACATTTGTAAAGCTGGAGAAGGCTTATTATTTACTTGAAGCTATGCCAGCTGGGTTTTGTGTGGATGTGAAATGCAATATCCTTTCATTCAGAAGTATTTTTTTGCTATTTCTAAAGTGTGGCTTGTCGGGTTGCTTGTGTAAAACAAAGAGCTAATGGATAAAGTGACCCTCACTTGCTGGACAGCCAGTCTGAAGGTAAGTGATCTACTGTCTACGTGGGTATGGAGCTTGTCTGTAGACCACAGATGTGACAGTACAGCAGGCTGTGGGCAAGTTACTTTTCTTCTCAGCCTCTGCCTGAGCGAGCCATTCATCATACCAGAAAGAACCTAGGAGATGGGTGGATCTGGTGGTAGGTCCTGTAAAGGAGAGCCACTTCCTAGAATTTCAGGGACTGTGCAGCATTTGTAGACTTCTCCAAGAAAGCCTTGTTTTTATTAAAAACTCCATGTACTTTGAATTTTCTGGTTGATATTTTAGAACTCACTATTGAAGTACATTTGGGCTGCCATTGACCACCTTCTTAGATATGTGCCTGGTAAGTGACTTACCTACAGGTTAAAAGGCCCAAACCTCTCATGTATGGTAGTAAATAAAGATGCTTATGATACACCCATGCATTCCGCTTCTCTGTTTATTGCTCTCATATTACATGTCCTCTGTATTTTGTTCCTTGGATAGTCTTGTTGGGTCAAGTGCCATCTTCCTCCTGCTATCCCCATGTCTCTAATTGCTGCTCCTCTTTTTTCACCAGTACTGACTATAGCTATTAAGTGTTTTCACTGCCTTCAGTGCTCCATTTCAGTAGATCTTTATAGCAGTCTATAGTCAAAGATATTGGCTCACAGTGGTGAAGTCACTCTCTAAGCCAACACAATTTGTAAGCAATGGTACCAGAATTCAGATCTATTCTGAAGCTGGTAAGATGACTTATGAGTGTAAAGTTGTAAAGTTGTTGCTGTGTAAGACTGAGGACTGGAGTTTGATTCTTGGAAACTACATAAACGTGGAAGAAGAGAACTGACTCCACAGTGTTGTTCTTACTAAACACACCATACATACATGCACACTCACAGAATAATAAAGCTTAAAAGTTTTTAAAGTAAATAAGGTGGTGAGATGGCTCTGGGGGTTAAGGCACTTGATACCAACTTGATGACCTGAATTCAGCCCCAGAGTCCACATACAGGAAGGAGAGAACCAGTTCCCTCAAGTCCTCCTCTACCTCCACATGCATACATGCACATGCACACATGTACCTATGTGAGCACACATGAAATAAAACGATTCTGACTTAGGGTTGTATACTATCCCATTTGTACATTGTCTGATGTATGTTTTCAAAGTGTTTTTTTACAGTAGGTTTGAATCTCTTTATGTGACTTTGCCATGTGCTTGTGTGCACATTTATGTAGAGACCAGGATCATCCTTGGGTGTCATTCCTCAGGATGTTGTTCACATTGTTTTTTGAGACAGGGTCTCTGATTGGCCTGGGATACACTGATTAGACTCAGCTGGCTGGCCGTAAGTCGTGGATCCTCTTGTCTTGCTTCCCCAGTACTGAATCACTATGTGCTGCCATGCCTGGGCCGCAGCTCCCACTGCCCCCCTCCTGTCTGTCCTTTCCCCTCTCAGCCCACACTGGCACAGGACTCTATGGTCTCAGACTAGCCTAGAACTTGATCTTCTTGCCTCAGTCTCTCCAATGCAGAGATTACAAATGTGTGCTACCACAACTAGCAACTGAATTTTTAATTTTATCCTTAATGAACTTAAGTAGCTACATGAACTTGGTATAGTAGCACATGTCTATAATATTAGCACACTAATCTCAGTATTTGGGAGAAAGGCAAGGGATTTTCAGGTTTGAGATCAGCTTGGACTGCATCGTGAGAACCCAACTCAAGATTGTTTTTGAAGTCACATGCTTTCAGTCCCAGTACTCTGGAGGCAGGTGGATCCCTGAGAATTTGAGGCCAGACTGGTCCACAAAGCAAGTTCCAGGAGAGCCAGGCCTATTACACCAAAAAAACTTATCTAGAAAGACAAAAACGAAAATACTTTTCCAGTGAGTGTGATGGTACATTGTTTTTATTCCTAGCACTTGAGAGGCGGATCTCTGTGAGTTCAAGGCTGGTTTCTGTGAGTACAAGACCCTGTCTCATAAAATCAAACCAGAACACTTCCACTTTCAGTTCATCAGCCACTAGTCACATCTCTACCAATAAATGGAACTCCATATAATGTAATGCTTTCTTCTGGCCTCTGTAGGCATCTACATGTACACATACATATAAATATTTTAAAGTTTAAGATTTTTGAGAAGTCCTGTAAAGTTTTTTTTTTTTTTTGTTTTTTTTTTTTTGGTTTTTTGAGACAGGGTTTCTCTGTGTAGTCCTGGCTATCCTGGAACTCACTCTGTAGACCAGGCTGACCTCGAACTCAAAAATCCACCTGCCTCTGCCTCCTAAGTGCTGGGATTACAGGCGTGTGCCACCACGCCCAGCGCTGTAAAGTATTTTTGAACCTCAGACTTTAATGGGCCTGATCCCAATGAATATATAGTAAGCACGGGAGCCTGTGAAGAGGGTCACTGAGCTAATTAGAGCAATCTCAAGACATTTTTTAGATTTACTTTACATATGTGTGTGTGTGTGTGTGTGTGTGTGTGTGTGTGCGTGCCTGGATATACATGTGGGCAACGTGTGTGCCTGGTGCCTGAGAATCCAGAAGAGATTTTCTGGGGTTGGATCCTCTGGAACTAAAGTTATACATATTTGGTAGTTGCCATGTGTGCACTGCGAACTAAACCCAGGTCCTCTGCAAGAGTAATAGGTTTTTTAACCACTGAGCCATCTCCACTTAAGACTTTCTTTTGACCTTGAAATGACACTGACACACACAGTCTCTCTCGTTCTCCTCTTTCTCTTCCTCTTTTTTAAAATTTTATCCTTGATTTTTTTTTTAATGTGTGTGGGTGTTTTGCCTGCATGTATGTCTATGTATATGCAGTGCTGCAGAAGCCAGAAGATGATTTTGGATACCCTGGAACTGGAATTACGGATGGTTGTGAGCTGCCAGGTGGGTGCTGAGAATAGAAGGTGCTGCCAGGTGGGTGCTGAGAATAGGTCAGTGCTCTTAACTACTGAGCAGTCTCTCCATCCCCTTACCTGCACCACCCCCCCCCCCAAGGCTTTCTTACTCTCAGCTCTGCTTTACCTCGTCATACCTCAGATTTAACACATCCAGCCGGGATTATAATAGTACATGTGAGATGTTATCTCATTTAACATTCAAGTTTGTAGGTAAAGTTTATTAGATTATGAAACCAGTATGTTCATTCATTCTCTATCTCTCTTTTTCTCTCTCTTTCTCTCTCTCCCCCTCCGTCCCTCTCCCCCTCTCTCCCTCTCTCCCTTCCTCCCTCTCTTCTTTTCTCTCTCCCCCCTTCCTACCTTCTCTTTTTCTCTCTCTTCTTCCCTCCTTCCCTCCATCCCCCTCCCTTCCTTTCAGAGGTTCCCTAAAAAGCTAGTAGATAAAAATCCAATGTATCTGTATTCAGTCATGTATGTGTGTATATTGGCAGAGCCTAAGACCTAACCTGAGTTCTGATCTGGGTATACGAAGTAAAGGTGGACCTAAATACAGAAGGTGCACAGGAAGGGAGGCTAAAAAGTATATTGGACAGAGAACTATAATATAGTTAGGAAATTAAGAGTTCTGGATACTCTTTTGCTTGGGATGTGGTAGAGGTCATAAAGTTGAAGTAGGAAGTAGGAAGCTTGCTCGATCATGAAGGTAGGATGATTGAATATAACTGAAGATTTGGTCTTGTAAAGGATCTCTTGCCTCTGTGGGCTGCTGAGATTTCACAGGTTTCAGGGTTCTTTTGTACTGTAATGTCTTTTTATGGTCAGATAAAAACATTCCCATTAGCCGGGAGGTGGTGGCGCACACCTGTAATCCCAGCACTTGGGAGGCAGAGGCAGGCGGATTTCTGAGTTCAAGGCCAGCCTGGTCTACAGAGTAAGTTCCAGGACAGCCAGGGCTACACAGAGAAACCCTGTCTCGAAAAACCAAATCCAAAAAACAAAACAAAACAAAACAAAAACAAAAACAAAAAAAATTCCCATAGTGACATTTCCTTGCTTTTGTAAAATACACCAGAATGCATTACCTATTCCCTATAAACTTTTTTGTTCATACTTGGAAATATATACTTAAAAGTTTAAACTAATGTTGAGGTAAATATGCAACTTTGTAGTCAAAATAACAAAAGATCTGTAACTCTATAATCTGTCACTATACTCTAGGCAAACAAGATTTTTTTGTTTTGTTTTTGTTTTTTTTGTTTTTCGAGACAGGGTTTCTCTGTGTAGCCCTGGCTGTCCTGGAACTTACTCTGTAGACCAGGCTGGCCTCGAACTCAGAAATCTGCCTGCCTCTGCCTCCCAAGTGCTGGGATTACAGGCGTGTGTGCCACCACACCCAGCGGCAAACAAGATTTTGATCTTTACATTTTAACAAAGGTCTGGAGAAGAACTTGTCATCTGAAAGTTCCTTTTGTATTAAAGAAGAGTCTGGGGCGAGTGCTGTGGCACACCCTATAACCCCAGCACTGGGGAGGCAGAGGCAGGCGGAGTTCTTGAGTTTGTTAGCCTTATCTGCAGAGTGAACTCTAGGACAGCCAAGGCTACACAGAGATACTGTTTTGACAAACATACAAATTTAAAAGAAAAAGGAAGAGTCCTAAATTTAGAGCCATTTAGGGATCACATGTCTTAAGATAGATGATTTACTAAACCAATTGCTCATGGTGGCTATTGGTATTGACATTTCAAAGTTGGTTTACAGTTGTTAAAGAAACAGGTGAGTGTAGGATTCCCTTTTACTATGTATTTATCTCCACCTTGGTAAGAGAATATAAACTTTGCCAAATATTTTTAGGTTGCTTGCTTATACACTTATTTGATAGTTAGGAAATTGTTTATCAGTCCTTTCTTTTTGTTTGCTTTTTTGTTTTTTGTTTTTTGTTTGTTTGTTTGCTTTTTGAGACCGGGTTTCTCTGTGAAGCCCTGGGTGTTCTGGAACTCAATCTGTAGACCAGTATGACCAGAAACCACTTGCTTCTTTGTCTCAATTTTGTTCAGACCACAGATAGGATAGTTGTCTGTTTATCCCATCTTATAGCAAGTTTGGAGTTAATCTTCCTTGTATCTTATGGATGTGGATTCAAAGAGAAATATGTCTCCAAAGAGAAGTTAGTTGTTAGCAGGAGGGGAGGGAGTGGTTGGTAGACAAGTAAAAGGATGCGATGCATTCCCCTTAAATCAGGGTTCTCAACCTGTGGTTCTTGACCGCTTTGACTAACTACACTGCGGTTCATAATATTAGCCAAATGGCAGTTGTGAAGTTGCAACAAATAATTTTATGGTTGGGGGTCACCACAACATGAGGAACTGTATTAAAGGATCACAGCATTAGGAAGGTTGAGAACCACTGCTTTAACTCATTTTTCTTGATATTTTCAGGTTTTGGGTCATTCTGTCTTTGTGGAGAATGTTGACTACTTTTAGAGGATATATTAAGCTTTTTCCTTAACAGAAGAGATTTATTTATTTATTTAATATATATGAATGCTCCGCCTTCATGCACACCAGAAGTGGGCATCAGATGACCAATACAGATATGGTTGTGAGCCACCATTTGGTTGCTGGGAATTGAACTCAGGAAGAACAGGCAGTTCTCTTAACAGTTGAACAGTTCTCTTCAGCCCTGCTCTATCCTTTCTTGATACCTCCTAATGCACTCTTTACCTAACAAAAACCTGAAGCCTCAACTCAGGGTTTGCTTGCCTCGCTTTGCCAAGTCATATAACTAAAATGGTTTTATCCTTATTCCTCTCTGTATTCCTGCACTCAGTGTATTTTCAGGGCAATATAGATTAATTGACTGTGCCTGTCTTCTGTTACGTTCAGTATTCTGGTATGTTCTGTAACCTGTATATAGAAATGGTTATTTCTTTATTGCCTAATTCTGTGGTCTGAAGGTTTATGTTCCTCCATCAATCTTATGTTGAAATCCTACCCCCAAGGTGATTATATTAAAACTGGGGAATAGGTTAGGTTGTCAGGGCTCTTAGTTTCTGTATAAAAGAGAACCTACAAAGCTCATATTTCTTTTACATGTGAAGACCAGCAAGGTGTTACCTGTGAACCAGAAGGCTGGCTTTTACTAGACACTGAATCTGTTGAATCCTAGCCTCTATAACTGTGAGAAATAAGTTCTGTTATTTAGAAGCAGTCTGTGGCCTTAGACGCTGGTGTCTCAGCACAGCTGTTCCAGCCCCCGTTGCTGGTACTGAAAAGTAGCTTTCTCAGGCTACTACTATTCAGTGGCTTCAGAATTCTGTTTGAGGTCCCGTCTCCTGCAGACCTTCCACACTGTACAAGCTAAACGTAGATCTGATTCTATGACTTTCCTACCATAGACTAGAGCAACAGTCATTTTGCATTTCTGTTTTGATCATCTTGGGTTTGAGTACCTTCCATAATTTCAAGGGATAGGAGCAGTTTCACTGGCTTAAACATAGTCCCTACATTTGAGGAGTTTGTTACCTAGTGAAAGGCATTTAAACCATAAATGTGGGTTTATTTTGTAAATATGGAAAAGTCTTTGTTTTATAGTTGTGATTGTGATTTGACCTTGATTTTGTTATTTTAACTGCAGGAGAGTGTGTGTGTGTGTGTGTGTGTGTGTGTGTGTGTGTGTGTGTGTGTGAGGAGGGTGATGGCGGTAGCAGTGGCTGCCGGTTGTGATATGATATAGCATGTTTGGTGGGTAGTGGTACTAGCCCAGGCCAGGTGTTGACCTCCTGGTGGTGGGAGAAGGGGGGAAAGGGGGGAGACCTGTCTGCCCTTGAACTGGTGTGGATCCTCCTGCTTTAGTCTCCTGAGTATGGGAATTGCCAGTAGGAGCCACCACCTCTGACTTAGAGCTTTTAACAGTTCACTTACTACTTGAATCCTTGTTCCATGTGGCTCTGCTTCCAGCTTGCCTTGAGTTGCCCAGCTTTGATGACATAGAGTTTTTGCATGTGTGTTTTACCCCTGAGCTTTGCTCTATTACTTTTGTATTTGCTGTTACTACAGTTGATTTTTATTGACCAGCTGTGTTTAGGTTTGTGAAAGGTAAAGGAATACATATGAAGAGAACAGGCCCCCCTGTTTCCGGGAAACAGTCTAACAGTGGAGTCACATATTAAATAATTTTATAATGATAAGTGTTAAGGTCTCGGAAACTGATGCCTGTCTGGCCAGCCATTTTGAACTGTTACTTTCCCGTATGGTATAACTACTGTTACTCGGAAACTTTCTCATGCCTTAGTTGATTGCATATTCTATTATGTTCTGTTCTTTGGTTTTCTTGGAAACCAATCACTTTAGAAGTCAGTTTTGCTTTGTACAGTTAGCCACAATAAGCTTGGACCCAAACCAGTTGCCCAGTAAGTACTTCCTACACCTGTGAATGATAAACTGCTTCTGGGATGGACCCCAACATAAAAGAGACACCTGTTCCAGTATAAGAAGCCATTTGGAATGAGACTTCCATTTTGAGTAGGGATTGAATAAAGTTTTAAGTTCCCAAGACCTCCCTGGGAATTGACATCCTACTTAGCAGAAAGACACGTTGGGTAACTAAAATCCTGGTTGACATCAATGTTAGGCAAGGTAAGTCCCCTCCCACAGCTGAATAACCCAACCAATGGGAACAGGATAAATGTACAACAAGGACATGTTCTTAAAGAAGTCCCCTGTTCCTAAATCCTGATAGGTGGGATAACTTAACACAGATGTTTGTGGATTTCAGGCTTAGAAGCCCTGTAGAATCCCGGCTCTTGGTGGCAGTTCAGCTCCCGAGTCCAGACTGTGTCCCCGCTCTATCAGTCTTGGGGTGTGCATTCAGTAAACCAGCCCTGTTTTACTGAGATTGGTGTCTGAATGATTTGTGCAGTAATTTCTCAACCTCAACAATAAGGACAGTGGAGTTACAGTTTTAACAATAATTTTGACCATGTATATGAGAGACAATGGTTAAGGATACTAGAGAACACTTTTCTGAGGAAATATTTAAAGATAAATAGAAGCTAAGGAAGAGAAAGGTGGTCATTGTCTGAAAAAACTTTTCATCAAGTGTGTACAAAGGCCTCACTGTGTTTGCCACTTAATATGCATGATTGTTCTCTATAGAGTGTTACACACCAAGCAGCTACAAAGCACGGGTGTTAATAATATGAAATGTCTTTTGTGATGTTAATTCCAGTGCTTATTTTGTTGGTTCTGGGAATTGAATCCAGGGTTCGGTTCTAGCTAATAAGCACACTGTCTTGTGAGCAAGCATAGCATAAGCATACTTAGTAATTGAACAATTAATTTTTTTTTTTTTTTTTTTTTTGGTTTTTCGAGACAGGGTTTCTCTGTGTAGCCCTGGCTGTCCTGGAACTCACTCTGTAGACCAGGCTGGCCTCGAACTCAGAAATCCGCCTGCCTCTGCCTCCCAAGTGCTGGGATTACAGGCGTGCGCCACCACTGCCCGGCTGAACAATTAATTTTATTTGTGTGTAGGTAAAGGTATTTGAGGGTTTTGTCTTGTTTTGAGACTGGATCTCATATATTCCAGGCTGACCTTGTACTTGCTTGTTATCAAAGATAACCTTAAATCCCTGTTTCTCCTGTGAATACTGGGATATAGAGAAATTTTAATCCAGCAACATGGTTGCTCTGGCAAGATATCACTTCCAAAGATATGATCTAGCTAGAATACAAACACTCCCTGGATCATACTATAGTATGATCTGGCTGGAATATAGACATCCTTTAATCCCTGACAATGAAGGTTAGTTTGTAGAAGGAAACAGCCATGCTTGAAAGTGACCTCTAATTAAGGGTCAAAGTAACAAATCAGAAAAATATTTGACAGAATGAGTCAAAGATAGGATACACACAGCTCACAGGAGAACAGAGGAAGAGAGACTACATGAGAGCGGGAAGAGCAAACAAGGTGTGGTGTGTGTATGGCAGGGCATATGGCAGGTGTTTGGTCAGGGCAATTTTACAGAAACAGGTTAGAGACAACACGATAGACATAGCTGAAGACAGAAGGAGCCAAGGTACTTATGAGACTTATGTTACAAGCATAACAATTCAGTTAGAAGCCAAGAGAAGCCAGATTGAATCAGTCAGCTTGGAAGGTTAGATTGTAAAGAGGCTAGAAGCTTCTAGGCCTAGGTCTAGGGATAGTTTTTTTTGTTTGTTTTGGTTTTTTCGAGACGGTTTCTCTGTGTAGCCCTGGCTGTCCTGGAACTCACTTTGTAGACCAGTTTGGCCTCGAACTCAGAAATCCACCTGCCTCTGCCTCCCAAGTGCTGGGATTAAAGGCATGCGGCACCACGCCCGGCGGTCTAGGGATAGTTAGTGCAGAGCAGCACACTGGCCCAGGCCTTGTATTCACACAGCTTGGGTATCTCTTTCATTTCATCCCTTCATCTGAGGAAACAAGAGACATTTATATTTACACTGAGATTGTAGGCATGTACCACCCTGCCTAGTTCATACAATGCCAGAGATAAAACTGATTGCATCATGTATGCCAAACAAGCACTGTAACAACTGAGTTTTATCTCTAGCCCTAATTGGTGATAATCTTTAGTAAACTCATCTTGTATATTTGTTGTAAATTCTTGTTTATTTTGCTTTCTTTTGGGACATAATTGATACCATTAAATAAACATAAATATTAAATGAGATTTAACTTTTCTATTAGTTTTTATTCCAATAGACATTTGGCATTCTTATTTATATTTGCTGTGCTATTGAACCCCTACTGTGTGCTTGACAGCGCCCTTGCTGCCACAGTACCAAGTATCAGGCATAGGCCTGGAGGATTGACATAAAGCACAGACATGGGTCATTCAGTAAGGAGAATGCCAAAGCTTTACTGAGACACCAGCAATATATATACTACAGGCCAGGGAAGGGAACGGGAGAAAAACAATTATAGCCATAGGTCAGGCACCTGGGAAGTCCTGGGCAGGAAGGCAGGAATCAAGCTTAGCCACGGGATCACGGGATGTTTTGCTCTCAAGAAACCTGTTCAAACAGCTCAGCTGGGGGCGTTGAGCCAAGCTCACCAGTTCCCAACGTGTGCTAAGGAATATTTCTTTACTCCTGGTACAACTCTGGTACGTGCTCTTATCTCCTTTTCTGTATTTAAGTGAAATGGAAACCCAGAGAGGGGGTCCTTACAATAAGTAGGTAATTGTTAGAACTAGGATTTTAAATGCAAACGGATTTTTGAGTCTTATTTAGAGTGTGTCAGTGTTACTGGAAATTGAACCCAGTGTTCTGCTCATCCTCAGCAAGAACTGAGTCACATCCTAGCCTGAGCTCTAAATCCTCCCCATTGAATGATATTGAATTTTTAATATTTAGAGTCAGCTTGGAGTAACTGAAAAATAATAATCTTTCCCTATTGTTTTCTCTTTAGGTTTCTGTCAGGATGAATTGGCAGAGCTTGATCCAGGCACTAGTAAGTTCTACATGTTACCAAGTGTTTACCCACTGTTTGTTGGTAAGAAAAGGGGTGACTGTGCACTTACATAGGTCAAAATTAAGGTATCTTTGATACTCTTATTTGAATGGCCCGTACATTGTATCTTTTAACAATCATAAGAATGATGGTCTGTCTTTTCTACTGTCAATTTTTTTTTCATTTATTCACTAGTAGTAGTGTTTGATGACCAAGCCTGTCCTTTTAATAGATTGTTTGCTGAAAGTTTTTGTTTAAAATGACCCTTGCTCAGTTTCCTGTCTTCAGTGAAATCAATAAACAATGTTGGATTTATGTATGTACATAAACCATATATTTATGAACATACATAACCATATATTCAAATTTCTTTATTCTTTCCCTCTCTCCCTCATCCTCCTTCTCTCCCCCTTTCTCTTTCTCTCTCTCTCTCTCTCTCTCATATCCATTCATTCTTTCTTTTTTTGAGACAGGGTCTTTCTTTCTTTTTTTTTTTTTTTTTTTTTTTGTTTTTTTGAGACAGGGTTTCTCTGTGTAGCCCTGGCTGTCCTGGAACTCACTCTGTAGACCAGGCCGGCCTCGAACTCAGAAATCCGCCTGCCTCTGCTTCCTAAGTGCTGGGATTAAAGGTGTGCACCACCACCACCACCACCGCCCGGCGAGACAGGGTCTTTCTATTAGCCTGCCTGTCCTGGAACTCACATGTAAATCAGGCTGGCCTTAAACTCACAGAGGTCCACTTGCCTTTGCATGTGTCACTGTATCTGGCAAAAATGTTTAAATTACTTTTTGTTTATTCAAAGAAGTTAAATTACTTACTTTTCTCATTGCTGTAACTAAATACCCAACAAAAGAAAATTATTAAGGGATGGCTTTATTCTTGCTCATAGTTTAGGGTACAGTTCATCATGGCAGGGGAGATAGTGTAGCTAGAGCAGATCTAGTTTTTGCAGCAGAAATGTGAAGCAGTCATATTTATGATTGTATTCAGGAAGGAGATGAATGTGGCACTCAATGCTTGTTGTACATTTTATTGAGTTTGGGACCCCAGCCCGTGGGATGGTTCTGTCCCCATTAAGAGTTAGTTTACTGTCTCAGTTAAAACTATCTAGAAATGTTTTCATAGATATGCCCATAGGTTTGCTACCTCTCCCCTTCCCTCCTTTCTCTCCCTTTCCTTTTCTTCTTTCCTTCCACTCCCCCCTTCCCCTGTCTTTCCTTTTCCCCCTCTTCTCTCCCTCCTTCCTTTTCTCCTCTCTTCCCTTCTCTTCTGCCTCCCCTTCTCTCTCCATACTTCCCCTTACTCTTTCTCCCTCCTTCCTGTCCTTTCCCCTCTCTGCATCCCTTCCTTCATGTGCATGTGTGCATGTGTGTATTGTTTGTGCATGTGCACTTGGAGGCCAGTTGTGTGTCCTCCTCTATTTGCTGCTGTTGTTATTGTTGTTATTATTAGGCAGGATTTCTCACTAATCCTGAATCAATCTTTAGAGATCTGTCTCTCATCTCTCCAGTGCTGGTTATGGGCACACATCCATATGCTTGACTTTTACAGGGTGTTAGGGCTAAACTCAGCATGCTGTGCAACAGTACTTCACCCATTGAACCTTCTCTCCAGTACCCTTATTTTTCTCTCTCTTCCTCCCCTCCCCTCCCCTCCTTTCCTTCCTTCCTTCCTTTCTTTCTTCCTTCCTTCCTTCCTTCCTTCCTTCCTTTCCTTCCTCTCTCTCTCTCTCTCTCTCTCTCTCTCTCTCTCTCTCTCTCTCTCTCTCCCTCTCCCTCTCCCTCCTTCTCTCCTTCTCCTTGTGTGTTTTTTGTTTTTCACTCTAAGACAGGATTTCTCTGTATAGCCCTGACTGTCATAGAACCCACTTTGTAGACCAGGCTGGTCTCAAACTCACAGAGATCAGCCTATCTCTGCCTCCCGGGTGCTGGGATTAAAGGGGTATACCACCATGCCCAACTACCCCTATTTCTTGATATTTTCTTTTTCTTTGAGGCAGGGTCTTAAAATTCAGGCTAGTGTCAAACTCAGTGTAGATGTTGATGACTTTGAGTTCCTGATTCTCCTGTTTGTGTCTAAGTGCTGGAATTACAAATGTATGCCACTGTGCTCAGCTTTATGAGCTGAGCTGATTACCAATTTATAATTGATAATCTTTGTGCCAGTTTAATTTGTAAAGCATTTGCATGTGTGTTACTAAGATTAATGTATAAGAGAGACTGTTTCAAGATCTAGTTAAATGATGTCTTTCAAGATTATGGAAGTCTTGGTCATAGTCATTTAAGTTTCCTGTGCTCCCATACTATTGCATGAAATACTCTGGGAAATAGTTATAGTTGTTAGAGAAATAAAGATGAGTGTGTCTACTGGGTATTGACTTGATTTTGCTATAGTGCTGAAAGGTCAAATGTTAATTTAGATTTAGAATTCAGAAGATTGTCTAGTTACCTCCTGGTTCTAGGACTTTTAAAGAGTTATGGACTAACTAACCATTAAGTTATTAAGTAAGTGATGAAGCTTGTCTTTACCCACTGGCTCATATCATCATCCCCAAGAAGATGAGCTTTCTCTTGTATTTTCCCCATACACCTTAAGATACATATTCATGCATGTTCAGCTAGTGTTATACTGCCAAGCAGAGTAAGTCCATGATATTTATCAAGTGCCAGGAAATTAGATTTGCTTAAAAAAAAAAAAAAAAAAACAAACCTTTACTTAATGATATACATAGGGAGTGTGTGCATGCCACAATATACTTGTGGAAGTCAGAGGATAGTGTGTGAGAGTTAGTTCTCGCCTCTCACCACGTGAATTCTAGGGATCAAATGTAGGATGTTTGTCAGCAGAGATCTTAACCCCACTGAGTCGTCTTAGCAGTTTTAGACATGGCTCTGTGAAATTCACAAAATTCGGAATCAGTTTTATACTACGACTACAGACTGTGTATCAGTATAGTAGCTGAGGGTTAATACAATGCTTTGTCTTTGTCATTCTCTTATGATCAGCTTTGGGAGGAGGAAGAAAAGGTAAATCCAGTCATTTTCTTCTTTTTTTCTTATTTTAAAATTTTTTTTATTTATTGAAAAGGGAAGTAAAAACACTTTATGATAAAATTAAAGATTTACATGGAAAATATTTCAGATAAACACGTTAAAATTGACAATCTTCATGGAAAATTAAGGAGTAAAGTGGTAGACATGTAAACCATTGCTAAATTAATTGAAATATGGGATAGAAACATTTTATGATAGAATTGAAGATTTACGTGGAAAATATTTCTGATAAAATTGTAGAAAAATGTAGAAAAACATGTTATAATTGAAGATTATCATGGAAAATTTTATATAGATACAATAATGGTAGGCATAAAAGTATTCCTAAGTTGATTAAAAGTGGAATTATAAACATTGTCTGATAAACTTGAAGATTTACATGGAAAATATTTCTGATAAAATTGTAGAAATATATAGAAAAACATGTTAAAATTAAAGATTATCATGGAAATTATACAGATAAAATGATAGGCATAAAGATCATTCTAAGTTGATTGAAGGTGGAATTATAAACATTTTCAGATAACATTGAAGATTTACATGGGAAATATTTCTGGTAAAATTCAAGAAATAAATAGACAAACACGTTAAAATTGACTACTTCATGGAAATTTTTACATAAAAATGGTTGATGTAAAAACTAAATTAATTGAAGATGGAATTAGATACATTTGTGATAAAATCAAAGATTTACATTGGAAACATTTCTGATAAAATGGAGGAAGTATATAGAAAGACATTAAAATTGAAGATTATGAAAAATAATGCAGATAAAATGGTAGACATAAAAGAAATTACTAAATTAATTAAAAGGGGAATTATATTTTCTGATAAAATTGAAGATTTACATGAGAAATATTTCTGTTGGCCTATGTCTTTGTATTGGTGAGTTGAGACCATTGTTAAGAGATATTAAGGAATAGTGATTGTTGCTTCCTGTTATTTTTATGTTTGTGTGGGTATCTTCTTTTGGGTTTGTTGGAAGATTACTTTCTTGCTTTTTCTAGGGTGTGGTTTCCCTCCTTGTGTTGGCATTTTCCATCAGTTATCCTTTGTAGGGCTGGATTTGTGGACAGATATTGTGCAAATTTGGTTTTATCATGGAATATCTTCGTTTCTCCATCTATGATGATTGAGAGTTTTGCTGGGTATAGTAGCCTGGGCTGGCATTTATGTTCTCTTAGGGTCTGTATGAGGTCTGCCAAGGATTCCAGTCATTTTCATGAGTATGGTCCTGTTATAGAAGCATTTTTTCTGTACTAGGAAGGCACTGGGATTTTGTAAGCAGTGTTTCATGTGACAATACAGAAAATATACCAAATAATTGAAAACTAAGTGAAACACTGTTTCTCTCTTTGCTCCGGGCTCAGTTCTTAGCCATAGGTTGCACAAATGACTAAGTATAGTTCTCGCCTTCACACATTAGTATTTGGAAAGATAGTTTTCAAACCTTGAATTTAGCAAGTGGCATACAATTCTGTATTCCTTTTTATATGTTTACTGCAAGTACCTCATGTCATTTGTTGAGGAAAGCCTTGAATACATGAGCTCTTTTACTGAGCATGGTGGTTTACAGACTTCTCCATTACATGAAAATAAATGTGATTTTATGTATTACTATAGAATGGAAGTCACCAAAAATGACTTTTCTTTTTAAGATTGTACTTACAGCCAGGCGGTGGTGGTGCACGGCTGTAATCCCAGCACTCTGGGAGGCAGAGGCAGGTGGATTTCTGAGTTTGAGGATAGCCTTGTCTACAGAGTGAGTTCCAGGACAGTTAGGGCTATACAGAGAAACCCTGTCTCAAAAAAACCAAATTCAAAAAGCCAGAAAAAAAAAAAAAAGGAAAAGAAAAAGAAAAGAAAATTGTACTTAGTATATGTGGGTAACAGTTTCAGTTCCTACATCATTTTTGTGAACTTAGTACTTTAATTTTGTCATGTCTTTGAAGAAACATGTAAGGATATATATTATAATAATGGGTTGACAAAAGTAAAATTTACAGTCTTAGTCTATATTAGTGTTGGAATTTGAGTGTGTACAAACTTGACTCTCTCAAATTATAGGAAGCTGTAAGACTGAGGTGGGCTGTGTAAATTGTATTAGATTTTGATGTTTTGTTTTTTATAGACAGAATCTCCCTTTGTAGTTGGACTGTCTTGAATCCACTAATAGTCCATTCTGGCCTCAAACTCAAAGTAATCTCTCCTCCTCCTGAATGCTTGGATTATAGGTGTGTTCTACCAGGCTAAACCTGATAATGATCATGGTTATTATAGTGATGATGTTGAGTATAATGATTTTTAAGATTTAGATGGCTGAACCATCTTTCTAGCTTCTTATTTATTTATTTATTTATTTATTTTGGTTTTTTTGAGACAGGGTTTCCCTGTATAGCCCTGGCTGTCCTGGCACTCCCTCTGTAGACCAGGCTGGCCTCGAACTCAGAAATCCGCCTGCCTCTGCCTCCCAAGTGCTGGGATTACAGGCGTGCACCACCACCGTCTGGCCTATTTATTTATTTATTTATTTATTTATTTATTTATTGTTTTTTTTTTGGGGGGGGGACAGGGTTTCTCTGTGTAGCCCTGGCTGTCCTGGAACTTACTCTGTAGACCAGGCTGTCCTTGAACTCAGAAATCTGCCTGCCTCTGCCTCCCAAGTGCTGGGATTAAAGGTGTGAGCCACCACTACCTGGCTTATTTTTATTTTTAATTTTGTGTATGCATCTGTGTATATATGCATGTGACCACAGGTGACCATGATGGCCAAAAGAGGGTGTTGGATTCCTTGGAACAGCTAGAGTTATACGTGATTGTAGTCACCTCACACCTGCTGTTTCCTCAGGTCCCTGGTAAGAGCAGGAAGCATCTGAACTGTCTTGCCACATCTCTGATTATTCTTTTTGATGTTGCATTTCTGTGTATTCCGACTAGAAGGAATAACATCTCTCATGTTAGTATTTTTACAAATTAAATTGAATATAATAGAGCTTTCTCTTCATTGTATCTTTGGAATTTAGAGGTCCTAATGTCTTCCCATTGCAAATTCCTAGTGGAAAAATTCCTATTTGTAACAGGAACACCTTTGCAGCTAATTTCCAGTTGTGCTCGGTAGTGGTTGTAGATAGTAGATTTGGTACAGCAGGTGGAATATGTTAGAACTACTTAAGGAAAGATATTTTCTACCAGGTGTTCTTTTTAGTTACCTTTTCTGCGGTAGAGCAGATGTGTAGCGTGCTTTAAATATGAGCTTCTGTTCACATTCTGGCTCCTCCCCACAAGTCCTGGGCTTCCCAGAGTCCAATGTTATGGCCCAGGTTCAGGCTAAGTTCATTTCTACAAGTACCCTATACTGTGCCCTTAGCATAAGCTGGGTACAAGGGCAGCCAGAGGTCGAGAGAAGTTCAAAACACCATAACCTTTCTGTGCTATGTCCAAGTAACCCCAGTCTGCTCTGCTCCCTGAGTTTTCCCCTCAGCTACCTTGTTTGCCATGTAGTTGTAAAACTGGAAAGAACAAGGGCTGCCTTGCTACAAGGGAAATAGAGAAAAGAAGTCATTGTTGCCTAAAACAGGAGAAATAAGTGATTTATGTTTGGGGGCCAATTAAGCTGTAAAACTGGAACAGTAAAGGGATCTGTGATTTCAAGACAGCACTCACTCTGATTTCTGACCTGCAGACCAGGGGCTCCACAATAAAGGGTGTCAGCTTTCTAGGCTAAATTATTAATTCCTTTCATGCCTTTCAGGGATTGTAAACACTCCATAACACAGGGAAACAATTGGTACTGTTCAGTTATGGGGTAGATAGAGGGTCAGAGGGTAAACAGTTGGATTAGCAACAGCTGTTCTTTCTCCCTAGTCCAACTTTTGTCTCTAATCTACTTCCGCAAAGACATTCTGTAGCCTATGTGTAACAAAGTCTATTTCTTTGCTTGTACTATGATCCTAAAATAACCACAGAGAAAACATCAACAAAAAATAAAAATACTTTCATCCTGTTTCCAAAGTTGAAGTTGAAGGTTCTTTTTGGTTTATGCTTAGTATTTGTGTGATGTTCCAAGGGCACAAATCCAAGGAAAACAGTCACTTGGAGTTAAACAGATTTCAAATTGTTTTAACATTTTTTTCTTCTCAAACTAGTTGAGGTTAATGATTTAGTTGAATTAAGAGAAAAATGACAATTTCATTTCAGTTGGTAGTATTAGCTTGTGTTTTTCTTTAAAACATTTAAATGTAAACATGGAGAATCCCTGATCTCCCCACTAAGAAATAAATGTTATTATTTGAGAATAGTCTTTGCAGGTTTGTGTTTGAGATCATCTTTTAATTATTAAGAATCATATAATATATGTTGTATTTTTGTACCCTATTTCCCCTTATAGAGCATTATCCCCAAATCACGAGACCTTCGTTTTTTTCCATACTTATCTTTTTTTCTATATTCTTTGTGTACATTCCAAAGGCTTTCCCCTTTCCCAGTTCCCCCCTCACCATATGTCCCATAAGTCCTCTCCCCCCCATTCCCCAATCACCCCCCCCCCACACACACACACCATTTCTCTGTTCTGGTACTTTCCTACAAAACTGGATCTAGTCTTTTTGGGACCAGGGTCCTCTCCTTCCTTTTTCTTGGGAATCTTTTGATTTGCTAATTGTGCCTCGAGTATTCAGAGCTTCTGGGCTCATTAATATCCACTTATCAGTGATTGCAATTCATGTGTATTCTTTTGTGATTGGGTTAACTCATTTAGGATGATATTTTCCAGATCCAACCATTTGCCTACAAATTGCATGAATTCATTATTTTTAATTGCTGAGTAGTATTCCATTGTATAAATATACCACATTTTCTGTATCCATTCCTCCTTTGAGGGACATCTGGGGTCCTTCCAGCTTCTGGCTATTATTAATAAGGCTGCTATGAACATAGTGGAGCATGTGTCTTTATTGCATGCAGGGGAATCCTCTGGGTATATGCCCAGGAGTGGTATGACAGGGTCCTCTGGAAGTGTCATGCCCAATTTTCTGAGAAACCGCCAGACTGATTTCCAGAGCAGTTGTACCATCTTGCAATCCCACCAACAGTGGAGGAGTGTTCCTCTTTCTCCACATCCTCGCCAGCACCTGTTGTCTCTTTGAGTTTTTAATCTTAGCCATTCTGACTGGTATGAGGTGGAATCTCAGGGTTGTTTTGATTTGCATTTCCCTAATGACTAATGATGTTGAACATCTCTTAAGGTGCTTCTCAGCCACCCGAATTTCTTCTGGTCCAACTGGAGGTCCGCATGCAGAAGAATGCAAATCGATCCACTCTTATCTCCTTGTACTAAGCTCAACTCCAAGTGGATCAAGGACCTCCACATAAAACCAGACACACTGAAACTAATAGAAAAGAAACTGAAAAAGACCCTGGAGGACATGGCCACAGGGGGAAAGTTCCTGAACAGAACACCAATAGCTTGTGCTCTAAGATCAAGAATTGACAAATCGGACCTCGAAATTACAAAGTTTCTGTAAGGCAAAAGACATTGTCAGAAGGACAAAACAGCAACCAACTAATTGGGCAAAGATCTTCACCAACCCCACATCAGACAGAGGGCTAATATCCAATATATACAAAGAACTCAAGAAGTTAGACCCCTGAGATCTTCGTTTTTAATAGTAGGATGGCAACTTCAGTGAAGGGGGACAGCTTTACCATGGTTTAGATAGCCAGTTTTTGATTCCTGGGCATTCAGATGGTTATACTTTTTCCCACATTATACATCATGCCAATGCACATGTTCATAGGTCATAAGTTCACATTTCAAATTAGTGCTTTAGGTTTTTTATATAAGCAAAAACTTCTGAATTAAAGAAGCATGATCTGGGGGCCGGAGAGACCACTTTGTTGGTAATAGCGACTGACTGCTTTTCTAGAGATCCAGGGTTCTCTTCATAGTGGGCTTACAACCATCTGTCACTCCAGTTTCAAGGAATCTGATGCCGTCTTCTGGCTTCTGCAAACAATGCATACACATGCACAAACCTACATGGATACAAACCTACGTGGACACCCAGAGATAAATAAGAAATAAGAGTATGCAGTCTGGTTCAAAATTGCTTAGTTTCAATTTCCCCCCAGTTTTGGTTAAATTATGTAATCTCTGTGTAATCAGTTTTCTCATCTGAAAATGCAAATAGTAAAAGTATTCTGACTTATTAAGTCTATTATGAGGATTAAGTGAAGTAATATATGTAAAGGGTTTAAAATAGTTTTTTTTTTTAATTTATTTATTTTGGTTTTTCGAGACAGGGTTTCTCTGTGTAGCCCTGGCTGGCCTGGAACTCACTCTGTAGACCAGGCTGGCCTCGAACTCAGAAATCCACCTGCCTCTGCCTCCCAAGTGCTGGGATTAAAGGCGTGCGCCACCACCGCCCGGCTTAAAATAGTTTTTAAGAAATGGCAAACATGGGCGGAGAGATGGCTCAGCAGTTAACAGCACTGACTGTTTTTCTGAGGTCCTGAGTTCAAATCCTAGCAACTACATGGTGGCTCACAACTGTCTGTAATGAGATCTGACACCTTCTTCTGATGTGTCTGAAAACAGCAACAGTGTACTTACATATAATAATAAATAAATCTTTGGGCTGAAGCGAGCAGTGTCGGTGCTCAATTCCCAGCAACCACATGATGGCTCACAACCATCTGCATAGCTACAGTGTACTCATACACATAAGATAAATAAGTACATCTTTAAAAAAAAAAAAAAGAAATGCTTGGGAGGCAGAGGCAGGTGGATTTCTGAGTTCGAGGCCAGCCTGGTCTAGAGAGTGAGTTCCAGGACAGCCGGAGCTATACAGAGAAACCCTGTCTCTAAAAACCAAAAAAAAAAAAGAAAAGAAATGGCAAACACTGTCACTGTTAAGTGTATGCTGTTCTAGGCTATTGTATTGTTGAAATTCTCAGTTTGTATTCCTGGGCTGTTGTAATCACATTTTATTCAGTAGATTAACCCATTTTTTAAAAAAAATAATTTATTCAATTTTATTTTATGTGCATTGGTGTGAGAGTGTCAGATCTTCTGGAACTGAAGTCATAGACAGTTGTGAGCCACCATGTCAGTGCTAGGAATTGAACCCAAGTTCTCTGGAAGAGCTCCAGTGCTTCTTAACCATTGAGCCATCTCTCCAGCAACCCATGTTTCTTAATGACATAAACATGAGCCATTCTACATATTAGCATATGTCACTGTTTCACAGAAATAGTTCACTTGTTGGTATTACAGGCTGATGTACTATTGTACATTCTGACGTTTTGTACCAATTGTCTCATGGGGATTTGTCATCATTCCTCCAACCAGCAGCATAGGATACAGTATCAATTACTCACTTATTTAACTGCTTAGTAGACTGAAGTAGTTAGATTATTTTAAAAATATTCACATTATACATGTTTTATTTGATTAATGACAAGTTTCTTAGTTAGGATTTTACTGCAGTGAACAGACACCATGAACAAGGCAACTCTTAGAAGGACAACATTTAATTGGGGCTGGCTTACAGGTTCAGAGGTTCAGTCCATAATCATCAAGGCAGGAACATGGTAGCATCCAGACAAGCATGGTTCAGGAGGAGCTGAGAGTTCTATATTTTCATCTGAAGGCTGCTAGCAGAATACTCACTTCCAGGATGAGGGTCTTAAAGCCCTCAGCCACGGTGACACACCTACTCCAACAGGGCCACACCTTCTAATTGTACCACTCCCTGGGCCAAGCATATACAAATCATCACAGCAAGGTTAATAACATATTCAGGACAAGATTTTGTACTGTTTAAAATTTGATCATTACTTTAAAAACTCTATATTTTAGACTTTTGCTTACCTAGATTTTCTTACCAACATTCTTTCACTTTTAATTTATTTTTACCTTATGTGCATTAGTGTTTTGCCTGCATTAATATCTGTGTGAGAGTTTAGTTCCTGGAATTACAGTTACCAGCAGCTACGTGGGTGCTGGGAATTGAAGATAGGTCCTCTGGAAGAACAGTCAGTGCTTTTAACCTCTGCGCCATCTCTCCAGCACACTTTCAACCCCCTCAATCCCCGCCTCTTCCCCTTTTTTTCCCGTTGGAGACAGGGTCTGACTATGCAGCTCTGGATAACCTGGAACTCATTTATTATGCCAGATAGGCCAGACTTTAACCCACAGAGATCTTGCCTCTGCCTTCTGTCTGAGTGCTCAGTTTACCAGACTTTGTTTTTGTTTTTGTTTTTGAGACAAGGTTTCTCTGTGGAACAGCTTTGACAGTCCTGGGGCTCACTTGGTAAGCCAGGCTGACTGACTCTGCATCCTGAATGTTGGAATTGCTGGCCTTACCAGACTTAAAAATAATATAAATCTGTTTTTCAGAAGACTAGGTAAACGAATATAGGAACATCTTCTATCTATGTAAGTTCCATATTTTCTGAAATTGATTGAAAAAAATAGCCGGGCCGTGGTGGCGCACGCCTGTAATCCCAGCACTTGGGAGGCAGAGGCAGGCGGATTTCTGAGTTCGAGGCCAGCCTGGTCTACAGAGTGAGTTCCAGGACAGCCAGGGCTACACAGAGAAACCCTGTCTCGAACCCCCCCCTTCCCAAAAAATAAAGGGAAGAAAAAAAGAGAGATGAGCTAGGCGTGCTGATGCATGCTTATGATCTTAGAGCTTGGGAGGTTGTGACTGGAGGCCCTTGATTGTCATGCTCTTCTGGGTTATATAGTGAGATGTATCAAAAACCAAGCCAAACCAAAATTTAAAAACAAAACAAGCCAAACAAACAAACCCCTAAAACAGCCCCTCACCTTAGAGACTTTAAATCAACCAATCTTTAGCCTTTCCTACCATAATGGTCAATGATTACTCACTGGGGATATGTGGAAGACAGTGAGATGTACAGTCAAGATAAGGAACAGCTTCAGAAGATAGAGGATAGCCTGGCGCCACTAACACATTCTGGCTTTTCAATTAGCTGTCAAGTATCTTGGGATCTCAAGGAGACTTTAGGGTGTGGGGCTTCTCTGTGTAGCTCAGCCTGTCCTGGAACTCATAGAGACCTACCTGCCTCTGCTTCCCAAGTACTTGGAATAAATACATGGATTACCACACCTGGCAATATATCATAACTTTTGATACTAAAAAGTAGTATGGGTGCTATACTAGTGGTTAAGAATACTATCTGTTCTTTCACAGGACCCAGGTTCAATTCTGAGTATCCACATGGCAGGTTACAACCATCTGAAACTCTAGTTCCAGGGGATTTGATGCTCTCTTCTGACCTCGGCATGCAGTGTCTGCACATAGTGCCCATAGAAACATGCAGACAAAATCCCCACAAACGTAGAATAAAAATTAAAAAGGTGGGCAGATAGTACAGATAGGTCCAACCATTGTCTGCAGATAGTCCATATAAAATTGAATAGTAGATATTAAGAAAGCAAAAATAAATGCTATTTTAAAAAAAATAGTTATTTTTATCCCATTTTGTGTGTGCCACAGCACATGTGTGGAGGTCAGGGGCTGTCTTAGTTTGTTTTGTTTTGTTTTTGCTGTGACAAAACACCATGACCAAAAAGCAAGTTCGAGAAGGAAGAGGTTTATTTGGCTTAGACTTTTAGATCATAGTCCATCACTGGAGGAAGTCAGGTCAGGAAGCCAAACAGGATGGGAACCTGGAGGCAGGAGCTGATGAAGAGGCCATGGAAGGGTGCTGCTTACTGGCCTGATTCACACGGCTTGCTTAGGCTGCTTTCTTACAGAACTCAGGACCACCAGCCTAGGGATGGCGTCACCCACCTCCTACTGGCAAATCCCCATGCTCAGGAGACTAAAGCAGGAGGATTCACACCAGTTCAAGGCCAGATAGGTCTCCCTCCCTTTCCCCCATCTCCCACCACCAGGAGGTCAACACCTGGCCTGGGCTAGCACCACATCCACCAAACATGCTATATCACATCACCACTGGCAGCCACTGCCACTGCCACCGCCACCACCACCACCACCCTCCTCCCACACACAGTCTCCTGCAGTTAAAATAACAAAATCAAGGTCCAGCTCAAATCACATCCACAACTATGAAACAGAAAATGACACTAACTGAGAAAATGTCTTACAGCTGGATTTTATGGAGTCATTTCCTCAAAGGAGGCTCCTTCTCTGATGACTCTAACGTGTGTCAAGTTGACACACAAAACCAGCCAGTACAGGGGCAACATTGGATGTTGAGCTTCACTGTTGACCTTGAGACAGGAGCTTTTTCAGTGCCCACAAACTTCTGGGGAATTCTTTTTTTTTTTTTTTTTTTTTTTTTTTGGTTTTTCGAGACAGGGTTTCTCTGTGTAGTTCTGGCTGTCCTGGAACTCACTCTGTAGACCAGGCTGGCCTCGAACTCAGAAATCCACCTGCTTCTGCCTCCCAAGTGCTGGGATTACAGGCGTGCGCCACCACCGCCCGGCTTTCTGGGGGAATTCTTATCTCTGCCTCCTAGCTCTGTAGAAACAGTGGGATTATAGGTACATGGGTTCTGCTGAATCTGTACTCAGGTTCAGTTTATTTGAACACCAAGAAGTTTATTCACATAGACTTTGCTCTAGCCTGAGAAATACTCTTTATTGCGCATTTCTTATGTGCCAAACTCTGTGGGCCTGTGTACTGGAGGCTTTCCACGGAGATCTCTGGCCTGGCCGGGTGCAGGGGTTCAGGCAAAGGGGGGAAAGAGCGCATGCAGAAGGGGAGTTGTTTCTACCTCCTCCTCTGCTGCAGCTGGCTCCACCTCTGTCTCTGCTGTGCCATCTCAGTTGCTCCGTGTAGCCCTGAGCTGAGCCGGGCTGGGCTGGGTCGACCAGGACCAGAGGCCGACTATCCTGGGAGGAGTGCAGGGAGCTTCAGGTGGTGTTCAGGAGAACAAACCTCTTCCCAAGTGTCACAGCTCTTCTTATGACAGAAGCTCTCAGAGGATGGAGTCGTTCTCCCACACCTAATGCTTCTGGACAGGATTCTTATATACAGTTTTGGGGGGCGGGTCAGGGTCTGATAGCACGTACTTCTCATTGGCTTGATCTGAGAGCTTGGGGAAACCTTATTTGCATGTGGGAGGGCTTGGGTGCTGCTCCTATGTGACTGATGGCCACACACTTTTGGGGGCGGGGCGTCGGTGGGGCGGGGGTCGACTGTAGCTTTAACTGGAGCCCAAGGGGCATGGCCAAGCACCTGCAGTCCCTTGCCAGGTGAGAGTCACCTGCTGGGTCTCTGGGGTTTAGGCCTGAGGACCAGGCTGCTTATGCACAGCTCACCACCCCACAAGACACTGCATATATTCTAGCAGTTGTGTGTTAGGAGTATGCCATATAAGATCATTTGACAAATTTGTCTTTATAGGAACTGACCTGTTTAATACAGTACTGTTTTTTCTTCCTCTTTCCTGTATATGCCAAGTTTTGGCCACAGTATAGAGGCCACAGTTCTGTTAAGGGTTGCAGGTTTAACAGGAAAGGTAGACACAAACTTATCTGGCTTTTTACCATAAAGTGAAAACTGGCATATTTACAAGCTGATTAACATAATTTTTTTCATTAAACACTTATAAAAGCTATTTTAAATATTTTATATAAGATCAAGAGGCCTGCTTGAGAAGGTGAAATGATCCCAAAGTATGCCAGGAAGTATATGGCTACAGAGACCTTATTTAACTGAACTGTCTGTAGCCACTTTAATTTTGTTAAGTCTCAAATGCTAATGGTGGGTCTAAAGAAATAACTCAGTGGCATAGCCTTTGCTAGAATGTGCATGGTTTTTGGTTCCCATCATCATCATCAGTAATCATCATCAGACACAGGGTCTTTGTGTAATTCTGGCTGGCCTTTAACTCACAGAGATCTGCCTGCTTCTGCCTCCAAGTTAAAGGCTTGTGCCCCAACTTGCCCCAACTTTTTACTTTTTTTTTTTTTTTTGTTTGTTTGTTTTTTTTGGATTTGGTTTTTTTGAAGACAGGGTTTTGTATAGCCCTGGCTGTCCTGGAACTCACTCTGCAGACCAGGCTGGCCTCGAACTCAGAAATCCTCCTGCCTCTGCCTCCCAGAGTACTGGGATTATAGGCATGCGTCACCACCGCCCAGCTTACTTTTTTTTTTTTTTTTTTTTAAGAGTTTATGTGTGGCAGGATGGCTCAGTGGATAGAGGGTGACCTGGTTTGATCCTGGAATCTATGTAAAGGGAAGACCTGGTCTCATAGAGCTGTCCATTGACTAACCTTCACAGGTGAGATATGGAAGGCTTGTGGCCTCTCATCACACAATCAGAAATACAGTCTGTATGTATTTTTGTGAGTATATCCATGTATATGTGCGTTTTATATGTACATATGAAGAGTTGAAGACAATATGTCTCCCCCCCCCCTTCCTTTGAGACAGGGTTTTACTCTGTAACCCTCACTGGTCTGGAACTCATTTTGTAGGCCAGGCTAGTCTGGAATGCACAGACCTGCTTGCTTTTGTCTGAGTGCTGAGGGTAAAGGCATGTACCACCTTGCCAAGCCCTGTATCATGATTTTTATGTGTATGATGAGTTTTTTTTGTTTTGTTTTGTCTTTTTTTTTTTTTTTTTTTTTTCCGTTTTTCGAGACAGGGTTTCTCTGTGTAGTCCTGGCTGTCCTGGAACTCACTCTGTAGACCAGGCTGGCCTCGAACTCAGAGATCCACCTGCCTCTGCCTCCCAAGTGCTGGGATTATAGGCGTGCACCACCACTGCCCAGCATATGATGAGTTTTTGTTTCTTTGGTTTTTTTGTTTTGTTTTGTTTTGTTCTGCCTGCCTCTGCCGCCTGAGTGCTGGGATTGAAGGCGTGCACCACCCCACCTGACTAGGATGGCTTTCAAAAGTACCATTTGAGCATCTTTCGCATTATAGGATGGTTTTGGACACAAACTGGAAAAGTTCGCTGGCGAATTAAGTCTACAAAGAAATCTCTTTTATGGCTCAGGTTAAGGACTGTTGTATCCTTCTTGAGATAGTTTCTTTCCTAAAGCATATTAAGAGAAATTTGTAAGTCTCCCTGGTTTCCCTTAATGTCTCCTCCTCCATAGCAGTCACTCCGTGATTAGGTGGTCCCTGACTTTAGCAGGGACCTGCTTCCCCTGTGCTTCTGTAGCCCCAGCTCAGTATGTGGCAGCACTGCCGCATCAGGTCTCCTGAATGTGGCCTTTTGTTGGGAGGTGCTTTCTGATGGGGTTCTTTTGAACAAGGTGGGGGTGGGATGAGATTGAGAGTTTAGGCTGAACTCTCGCAGTCACTTGACCTCTGACCCTGTTTCAGAGTCTATACTGACTTGTAGGCGTTCTCTATGGAGCCGAGCGAGCGCTTAGGACTTGTTTACAGTTGGTGAAGATAGTTGGATTCAAAGGCGATTGTTGAGTCCTTGTGTAGCCATGGATGCCTGTTACTATCTGGTGGGTGCAGGGAGTGCTTGGAGATTTGTAATGGATGACTAAGAAGGAATGTTGAAAAAAATATGAGGCTAGATTTTAGCAATTATTTTTTTCTGTGGGAGTATGTAACCGTTTGAGACAACCCTGTGTGTGTGTGTGTGTGTGTGTGTGTGTGTGTGTGTGTGTATGGAAAGGGAGGAGAGAGTAGTGGTACATCTGCCAGAGCAGGTGTGTGGAGGTCCCAGGACGACTTTGGCTTTAGGTGAGATCCAGGGATCATGTGTGTGTCATCAGGCTTGTGTGTCACCTGTTTTACCTACTGAGTCATCTCTCTGGCCCTTGTATTTTTTAAAAAAGCTGAAAATGGTTGAGCTCAATACCTTGGTATAGAAAGCATAAGAATCTTTTCTCGGCCGGTTTTGGTATTTTACTTTAGTTTTGGTTTCTCACTTTGAAGACTAGGCTGGCCTCTAACTCAGTGATCTCCTCGTTCTCTGCCTCCCAGTGCCGGGCTCAAAGGACTGTGCTACCACATCCTCCCAGCCACCGTAACTTTTCCAAATAGGAATCCTGCATGATTATGGAAAATAGAATATGTTTTAACAAAAAATTGGTTTCCTTTCAGCTGCCAGGTTTCTAAAACTATCTGCCACATAGTTTCAAGTCGTAGCTCTAGCTTCCCACTTAGAGCACATGCCTTCATTCTTATCCCTCCTTTCCCTTAATTTTTTTTTTTTTTTTTTTTTTTGAGGAAGAATTTTATGTAGCTGGGCTGATCTTGATAACCCTGTGTTGTCAGGGCTGGCTTTAACTCAAGATTTTCTTATCTTAACCTCCTAAGTGCTAGAATTACATGTGTCTGTCAACCATACCAAGCCAGAATTCTCTTCTTTTGAAATTGCTCTGAGGAAGGAACACTCTAAAAGCCTAGAACAGATCAGCCAGGTAAAGTGGCTTGTGCAAACCCTGGCCTTCTGAATCCAATCCCTGTAACCCACGTGGTGGAAGGAGAGAACCAACTCCTTCAAGTTGTCCTTTGATCTACACATACACACCTTGACATGTGCATGCATATATGTATACACGCGTGTGCATATATAAGCACATACACACTCACAGTGTAAATGAAAAATTAAAAGCCTAGAATAATGTTTTGAAGTGCCTCCTTACAGCCCCACTTCCAGAATTGGTCTTTTTTTTTTTTTTTTTTTTTTAAGATCCATTTATTTCTTATGTATGTGAGGATACTGTAGTTGTGTGTCTTTTGACATACCAGGAGAGGGCATTGGATCCCATTATGGATGGTTGTAAGCCATCATGTGGTTGCTGGGAATGAACCCAGGACCTTTGGAAGAGCAGTCCAGTCAGTCCGCTGAGCCAGCTCTCTAGCTCCCTGGCCTCCTATTTTGTGCCAGGAGACTTGAACTTAGTATTGACATCAGTGGAGGTTGGCCTCGGTGGGAGGCCACACATTTAATATCAACAGAGGCTAGTGGGCTCTGTGATTTCAAGGCCAGCCAGGGGCGCACAGTGACATCCTGTCTCGAGAAGAGAAGAAAGAATAAATGGTGCATTCGTTTAGTAGTTTTTAATATGAGATGGGGTATACTGGCAGTTACAGGGTTAACTGCTGAAAGTGACTGTATTGGAATGTGTGGTGCAGTTGGAAATACTGAACTTACACATACCTGAAGTCCTAGAATGTGGAAGGTAGAGGCCTGAGAATCAGTAGTTCAGGATCATTTGGGATGCACAGTAAATTCCAGGCCAGCCTGAAATACACCAGACCATGTCAGAAAGAGAGAGACCATGTTAGAAAGAGAATGCACAAGTAGAAGCTTGCATGCTGACGTCTGCTGACACCTGTGATGCAGGAGTTCTTCATCCATAAAACAGAATGATCCCTGCTAGGGGTCACCAACAACACAAGGACTGGTGGGTTATGTAAGTTACCATTGTATACCCACTAATTTTTTCAGAATTTTTCTCCTTGGCTGAAATGTGGGAATAAATGTCTAACTTCTTTGTCAGTATTTAATGAGCACTTATTGTATTATGTCATTCAAGTATTGCCTTGTTTACCTTTCCTAGCAGCTCTATGAAGTTATTCTCAATTCTACTTCTTTTTGCTTTGCAGATGGGGAGACTGACAGTTTAACACTCGGCCAAGGCCATATACCTGGTAAGTGGTGGAGCTGCTCTGTGATCCCAAAGCCCTCTTTGTATCTTTTTAAAATTGAGATATGAAATTTTCATACAGGAAATGTTCCTATCTGAAAATGTAAATTGAAGCAGTGCTCACATCATTGTAATCCATCTTCAAAATTTCTTATGCTTTTTTCTATTTCGATATACTACTTAATCCTTAAAACCTGGTAACTTAAGCCGGGCGTGGTGGCGCACGCCTGTAATCCCAGCACTTGGGAGGCAGAGGCAGGCGGATTTCTGAGTTCGAGGCCAGCCTGGTCTACAGAGTGAGTTCCAGGACAGCCCGGACTACACAGAGAAACCCTGTCTCGGAAAAAACAAACAAACAAACAAACAAACAAACAAACAAAAAAAAACCTGGTAACTTAATACTTGTTCTACAATCTTAAATGCATAGTTTCACACACATTTGTTCTTTTGTGCCTTTGTAGCTTAATATTTGACAATAATCTATAATGTACATATTAATAGCTCAGTATTTGACAATAATCTATAATGCACATAATTAATCTTTCCTCTCCTCTCCTCTCCTCTCCTCTCCTCTCCTCTCCTCTCCTCTCCTCTCCTCTCCTCTCCTCTCCTCTCCTCTCCTCTCCCCTCCCCTCCCCTCCCCTCCCCTCCCCTCCCCTCCCCTCCCCTCCCCTCCCCTCTCCCCCTCCCCTCCCCTCCCCCTCCCCCTCCCCTCCCCTCCCCTCCCCTCCCCTCCCCTCCCCTCCCCTCCCCTCCCCCTCCCCTCCCCTCCCCTCCTCTCCTCCCCTCCTCCTTTCCTCTCCTCTCCTCCCCTCCCCTCCCCTCCCCTCCTCCTCTCCTCTCCTCCCCTCTCCTCCCCTCCCCTCCCCTCCCCTCCCCTCCCCTCCTCTCCTCTCCCCCTCTCCTCTCCTCCTCTCTTCCTCTCCTCTCCTCTCCCCCTCTCCTCTCTCCCTCTCCTCCCCCTCTCGTCCCCCTCTCCTCCCCCTCCCCTCCCCTCCCCTCCCCTCCTCTCCTCTCCCCCTCTCCTCCCCCTCTCCTCTCCTCCTCTCTTCCTCTCCTCTCCTCTCCCCCTCTCCTCTCCTCCTCTCTCCCTCTCCACTCCCCCTCCCCCCTCCCCTCCCCCTCTCCTCCCCCTCTCCTTCCCCTCCCCTCCCCCTCCCCTCTCCTCTCCCCTTTTCTCCTCTCTTTTCTCCTCTCTTTTCTCCTCTCTTTTCTCCTCTCTTTTCTCCTCTCCTCTCTCCTCTCCTCTCTCTTCTCTTCTCTCTTCTCTCCTTTCTCTTCTCCTTTCTCTTCTCTTTCCTTTTTTGAAAATGTTTTTTTTTTAAAGACAATCCTTTTTTTTTTAAAAAAAAAGATTTATTTATTTATTTATTTCATGTAAGTACACTGTAGTTGTCTTCAGACACACCAGAAGAGGGCACTGGATCCCATTATAGATGGTTGTAAGCCACCATGTGGTTGCTGGGAATTGAACTCAGGACCTCTGGAAGAGCAGTCAGTGCTCTTAACCGCTGAGCCATCTCTCCAGCCCTTGAAAATGTTTTAATATTTACTTACTTACTTATTTATTTATTTATTTATTTATTTATTTATTTATTTATTTAATATGTGAGAAGGTACATGTACCAGGGTGCACATATGGAGGTCAGAGGACAACTTGTGGAAGTCTGTTCTCTCCTTCCACGTGTGGATCCCAGGATTTGAACTCAGGTTGTTAGGCTTGATGTCAAAGGCCATCTCACTGGCCCAATAGTTCATTTCTTTTTATTGCTGATTAGTATTCCACTGACAGTGTCACAGGTAATTCTTTTGCTGACACCTGGGCTGTTTCTACTTTATTACAGATAACACAGTTTTAAGATTTCTTACACAAAATTTTGCACATGTACATACTTATTGATCCTCTAAGGCACAGTGAAAATTGATAGTAGTAAATAAACATTAAGTTTTTTATAGAGTTACCAGTATTTCAAAATGTTTTTTATATTTTATAGTTCTAGAACCATATGAATTCCCCTTTCATGTGCTTGCAAGTAATTTGTATTGTTAGGGTTTTTATTTTAGAACTCCAATGAGCATTGTAATGTGATGGGATTTTTCGATCTGCATTTCTTGTAATGTTATCATACATTTATTAGATATTCATATATCATCATTTTAAATGGTTCAAGTCTTGACCATTAAAAACATTAAACTAATTGTTGGCATTTTTATATTTTGGGTTTGTAATACAATATATGTAGTATAAATATTTTCTCCTAGTCTTGGTTTTTGTTTTTATTTTTAATATGTTAATATGATGAATACAACTTGTAATTTTTATGAGCCTTAGTTTTGGAATCTTTTGTTTTTGATTCTTATATCTTCACTAGAAAATCTTAGTTTAACCAAATTCCATTTTCTTTTAAAAACTATGATTTTAGGACTACATACATATTCATAATTTTGACATGTTTTATAAAATAGAAATCAAAAGTCTTTCATATGGAAATTTGCTTCTTGTCTTAATGAATATTTTAAAGTTTTTCTTAAAAAATTTTGTGAATCTGTGGGGTTTTCATTCTCTTTCATTAATCATTTTGAATCTTTTCACAAAAGCCACAGTGTCTTGAAACTAAGGGATAGTTCCATTCTTCTTTTTCAAAGTTATTTTGGCTTAGTTTGTTTTTTGTTTCTTTTTTTTTTTTAAATTTTTAAATTTTTATTTTTTTATTTTTATTTTTTTTTTTGAGACAGGGTTTCTCTGTATAGCCCTGGCTGTCCTGGAACTCACTCTGTAGACCAAGCTGGCCTCAAACTCAGAAATCCGCCTGCCTCTGCCTCCCAAGTTCTGGGATCAAAGGTGTGCGCCACAACTAGCTGGCCTTTTTTTTTTTTTTTTCCTAAGTCCATATAAAGTTTAGAATCAACTTAATTAAAAAACAAAAATATTACTGAGATTTTTACTGAATTACACTGATCCAATCAGAAGAGGTGTCTTTTCAGTGCTGGGTAAACTGAGGCTCTTGACCCTGTGAGAAAAGTGTTCTGTCCTGGCTCAAGTTGCCAACTTAACGATAGCAGTCTTCTAATCTTGGATTTAGTTTGTCTTGCCACTTAATGCAGCAACTTGATTTTTTTCTCATTAACACTTTAAAAATATTAATGTTTATCTTTCTTTTCTTTAAAATTACTTGTAACTATTTTGCTTTTTAATACTATTATGAACCAAACTGGTTTTAAAGTTTATTTGCTCAATTGTTCCCTAGTTGTATAGAAATGCAATTGATTTTGTGTATTGAATTTGCATTGGATTTGTTTACTAGTTCTGCTAGTCACTTAAAAAAATCTGTTGGGACTTCTGTGTACATAACAGTGAATAAAGACCACCTTATGTTTTCCTTTTTGATGTTTATGGTGTTTATTTTTCTTACTGTACTGGGTAAGATTTCCCGTATAGTGGTGGATATTGATGGCAATGATATTCTTTTCTTGTTCTGAATATTAAGTAGAAAGAATTCATTTTCCATTATCAAATATGATGTTAATTCTATAGACATTTTTCTTTTAGTTATCATTTTAAATAATTTCTTCAATTGTGTGTGTGTGCACATGCATATAATTAATACCAAGTTTTTCTGTGTAGTTCCTGCTGACATGTAACACTTTTTGTGTGTAATTGTTGTGTTTTTTGTTTGTTTTTCAAGACAGGGATTCTCTGTGTAGCTCTGGCTGACCTGGAACTCACTCTGTAGACCACCAGGCTGGCCTCGAACTCAGAAATCCGCCTGCCTCTGCCTCCCAAGTGCAGTGATTGTGTGTGTAATTGATACCAGAATTTTCTGTGTAGCTCCTGGTGGGATATAACACACCATGTAGCTTATCTCAGCTCAGTTCAGGTTGGCCTTGAGCTCATAATTGTCCTGGTTATGCCTCTTTAGTTCAGGGATTACTGGCACTGACTACCATGTCTGACTCTTTTTTGTGTGTGCGTGCCCGTATCTGTGTGTGTGTGTGTGTGTGTTTACATATGTATATCTGTGTGTATATATGTGTGTATGTATATGAGTGTGTGCATGACATGTACCACTGTGTGCATGTGGAGATCAGCAGCCAACCTCCGGCATCATTGTCTGCCTTGTTTGAGAAGAGGGTGTCTGTTTTTTCCACTACATAAGTCAGACTAGCTAGCCTGTGAGTGTCTGGAAATTCTCTTATTTTGGCCTCCCATTTCCTGGTAGTGGCATCAGGATTATAGATGCTTGTGCTACAAATCTGCGTTTTGCATGGGTTTTAATTATTTAAATTCAGGTCCTCAAACTATGTGGCAGCTTTTTTACCCATTTAACCATCTCTCAAGGGCATGGCTCTCCTTTTATCTTTTAAGTTTGTAATAGAAAACAGATGACATTTATTTGCTTTCAGTACTTTCAAGCATGCCATTCACTAGTATTGATTACATTCACATCAGCTTATAATGTTTTCAGCATTCATCTATAGAACTCATTTAGGACTGAAACTCATACTATATTAATAGTAACTTCCTGTATCTCCAATCCCCAAATGGAACAGAATGCCTATATATGTCAGGACATTTTTCTGGACATCCTATTCTGTTCGTCTGTATGTCATTATCTCTGTACCACAGTGTGTTTTTTTTTTTTCTTTTCTTTTCTTTTTTTTTTTTTTGCATTTGGTTTTTTTGAGACAGGGTATAGCCCTGCTGTCCTGGAACTCACTCTGTAGACCAGGCTGGCCTCAAACTCAGAAATCTGCCTGCCTCTGCCTCCCAGAGTGCTGGGATTACTGGCGTGCGCCATCACCGCGCAGCTTACCATAGTGTTTTGATTATTATAGTTTTGTAATAAGTTCTTTCTGTATCTATAGGTATATATAGATAACTCTATTAATGGAATAATAATATTTGTTCTTTTGTGACTTAGCAAATAATGTTTTCAAGATTTACTCATATTGTTGTATGATCTGTTAGAACTCACTATTTAAAGCTGAATAATGTTACATATATATGCCATATTTTATTTATTTAGTCATTCACCAGTTAGTGGATGCTTGGTTTTCCTCAGCATTGAGCTACCGTGAATAACCCTGTTGTGAACATGGGTATACAGCAGTGTATTTTTGAGTTCCTATTTTAATTTCTTTTGGGACTATACCCAGAAGTGGAATGACTGAACCATGTGATAATTGTGGTTTTTGTTTTTAAGTAACTTCTGTTTTTGTTAAATTATTTTATATAATTTTTTATGTTTTGAGATCTTATCCATCCACCCATTCCCCATGTCCTCCTAAGTATCACCTCTGACTTTTTTTTCAAATTCACAAACTCTTTTTTAATTTGTGTGTGTGTGTGTGTACATATGTATGTATGTATGTATGTATGTTGTATTGTCTTCAATACCAGAATCACCATTTTATATTGTTGCTAACATATATATATAAAGAATTCCAGTTTCTCTACATCCTTACCACGTCCTGTGCTTTTTATTTTTATTTTTATTTTCCCTAATCTTTAGTGGTATTAACATCTTTTTATGTGCTTGTTTGCCATTTGTATTTCCAATGTATTCCAACTTTTGTGGTTTCTTTTAAATTGTGTCTCAGTGGGGTTGCCTGGTTGTTTTAGTTATCCGGGAATTCTTTTAAATTCTAGGTAATGATACTGTATCAGATACCTAATTTGCAACCTTCCCCATTTTGCATACTGAATTTTTACTTTGTTGAATATGTTCATGGACACACAAAAGTTTTTTTTTTTCATTTTGAATTTCTTGTCTTTACATCAAACTCAGGATAATCATACATTCCAAGCATGCCTTCAAGAGCTGAATTGCACACTGCCCTGGATCTTTAATTTTGATGTTGCCCAATATACTTTATTCTTATTCTTATCATTTTTGTCTGTACTTTGAGTTTTATAGCCATAAAACCATCGCTCAGTCCAAAGTCATTGTTACAGTTTCAATGTGAAATACCCCACATACTGTCATATATATCTTTGGTCACCTCATGTAGCAGAAACATGGCCAGCAGTCACTGGTTTTATGATGTATAGGAAACGGAGAAAGTGAAAGATGGGAGACCAGGTTTGACTTTCAGAGATTCCCTCCCTGAGTTGATAATTCCCCAGGTAGACTTCATCTCTGAAACTTTGTACCACCTCTTAGAATAGTGATAGCACGTTAGCCTCTGGGGGCATTCATATTCAAATCATGATAATAAAACCGCCCCCCAGAGTCATCTTGTAAAGCACAATGTATATAATCTACTTCATAGACTTCTCAAAAATCTTAGCAATTCCAACATGTTTCAAAAGTTGAAATTCCTTCTTCAAGACACTCTTAGATGAATTACCTGGATTATCAAAAGTAAGCTACACACTCCCAAGACCTCAATGTCACATTTCCCCCCCAAAAGAGAGGAATAGGGACATAGAAAAAAGAGATAAGATCAAAGCAAGAGAGAAGCCTATTAAGACAAGCATTTAAATTCTGTAGCTCTTTATCTGGCATCTGGGTTATCTGGGAGGTATAAAATAGTATGATGTAAACTTGAAGACATTGTGTATCAGCCTGCACAGCTTCTTTGGGCTGTCTTTGTTTGCTGCTTGCAGGTTTTAGTGACTGTTCCATGTTCTTGGCATTTCTAGCTTACAGGGATTTCCCATTATATCTTTGCTAATTCTTGAATTTTGCACATCTGCAAAACTACTATCATGAGGATAGCACTCAAGCTATTAGCAGACCTTGGTGTTGTCCGTATAGTGCTAAAGTGGCTGAACCCCTTGGACCGACCACAGTCACAGCAACCTGTGAGCCCCCACATGTTTGAATCCATTTCCCTAGGCAGCCCTGTGCCCCCAGCTGGGCACCTGGGATCTATCTCTCTTAAGGGAATTCTTGGAGATGAGTTTAAAACATTCATTCTTTGGGTAGACTCTGGCATCTTCTGTGATGCCCTAAAGGTATGTTTGGTACCTTGCAAAGTAGGATTTCTTCTTAGGGAATTTAATCTTCATGGAAAGGTTTTTGTCTTTTGACTTTTTTGTTCATGATTATCACTGTTAATCTGACTAAAAACAATCAGCTGGAACCATGCCACAGTCTGAATTAGTGTACTACTTCGCACTTGGAGTTGCGCGAAGTCTCAGGACATGTAAGGAAGCGCTTTGCCAGAATGTAACACGAATGGCGTCTTAATGGAGTCCTCAGTCCTACTGGAAGCCTCAAGAGCAGTCTTTATAATTCACATTCCAGTTCATTTGAACTTGACTTTGTACATTTCTACTAACATTCCTGTCTTGAGCCCTCACCAGAGTCACTGCCTGAGTCAGCTTCTTCGGACTTTGCGCATTCCTCTTGAGAGCCAGTTCCAAAAACTTGTGAACCACAGCCTGATGATGGTCCACTTCCTTTGTAACAACAACTTTTTGTTAGTCACTCGGATAACAACTGAACAAGGACAATGAATTGATTAGCTAATTATTACTTTGCTCTTGCTAGGATGCAAATTATATGTGTGTTTTCTTCAGTTTTCCTCTGCTGCTGCATTTGGGCCCCAGCCTATTTCCCTGTCCCCATTAGTTAGTCCTCCATAGAAGTACCCTCACAGACACACCCAGAAGTGCACTTTACCAGTTTTTACAAAACTTTTTAGTCCACTCAGGTGGGTAGTCAAGATGTGCCATTTCTGTCATGAAGCGTTTCCAGTTTTCTCATAAACATTTTATTGTTTTTCTTTATATTTTATATTTGATAATTTTTTTCTTATAGTGCAAGGTAACATCTAACTTCATTCTTTTTTATATAGACATTGTTTTTTCTCAGTCTTTGTGTTAAAAAGATTTCTTTCGGGGCTGGAAAGATGGCTCAGCGGTTAAGAGCATAAACTGCTCCTCCGAAGGTCCTGAGTTCAAATCCCAGCAACCACATGGTGGCTCACAACCATCCGTAATGAGATCTGACACCCTCTTCTGGTGTGTCTAAAGGCAGCTATGGTGTACTTACATATAGTAAATAAATAAATCTTTTAAAAAAAGATTTCTTTCCCTATTATTGAATGTAGAAAAAAATTGTCAAAAATTATTTGGCCTTGCTTAGCATGTACAAGACTCTAGATTTAGTACCCAGCACTACAAAACAACAACAAAAAACCAGAACAAGCAAACAAACCAAAAAACAATCAAACAAACTACATACAAATATTTGGTAAGATGCAAACACTCTATTGGCCTGCTTGTCATACTGTCTATAACATGTTGTTTTGCTTTTGGTTTTCAATACTCGATTTTGACCTCAAGGATTTGAGTATGTTAGTTAGGTGAGTACTTTAGCACTGAGCCACACCTCCATCCCGCAGTGTCACAGCTGCTTTGCATTTATGGCTGTAGGTCTGTAGTCAATTGCTTTTGTTTGTTTTTGAAACAGTGTCTTACTAGCCTTGTAGACCAGGAAGCTCATAAGAGATCCCTCCTACCTCTTCTTCCCAAGTGTTTAGGTGTGTATTAGCATGGCCAGGCCCAGTTTATGGGTTTTTGTTTTTGTTTTTGTGAGAAAGAATCTCTCCTTGTATCCTGGACTGACTTGGGATTTGCAGTTTTCTTATATCAGCCTTCAAATGCTAGGATTGCAAACATGTGCTACCATACCTAGCCTTTTAGCCAGTTTTGAGGTCAGGAAGCTATAGATTAAGAAAGATAAAATACAGTCAGCTTTTGGAAACTTCCTTTTCTATTTGTAGCTTGGTAGGGTTTTTATTATGAACAATGTCTAAGTTTTTAAATACAATTTTGTGTCTTGATATGTATGTTTTGTTGATAAGGTTTTACTGATTGAGGTTTGAAAGTTGAATGACTCATAAAACCTGGGAAGAAAACTCATGTAGTTATAAGGTATTTAAAGTTTTCATTTCTGGATAAATTAAGCTTGGGAAATTAATTTTGCTAAACAGGTTAATCTTTGGTAGCCAAACCTTGTCTTAACTTCAGTACCATGCTGTCTGTAAACGATTTTTGTTTTTCTTTAACCCATTCATTATCTAGAGTACATATCTTTTATTTGTATAAATCTGTATTTTATGTAGTTACAAATTACCCAACTGGTTTTTAAGATAGGTACAGGAGCTCTTAACTGATTCTGAAGACTCTATCTAGAGATTTGTTCTGGAATAGAAGAGGTTGGCTGCTGTGGTGATGTATTGGTGTATTATTCCTCCATAGTCCACTAGGTGGCGACAGACCCTAACTGAAGAATGAAGAGGGCGGGCCTTGAAAGAACTGAGATACAATGTTACTTGCTATGGAACCATAAAACAATGTTTACTGAAAAGTAATGTTGCTAGCTTTCAAAATTTGGGAGGTTATAACTTTAGCTTGTTACAAGAGCATATATGAATACTAATTAAAAACACACAGTCTTTTTGTTGTTACTTTTCTTCTCTTGTCTTTTAGACTTCAGATTCCTAGCTTATTTTTTAGTGGGTTCAGTTGTAGTGGCCAGGATCATCTGTAACATTGTACATTCTTTGCCTAGGACCTCTTTGAGTCCCAGTATGGTGACAAGGTCTGAGGTGATCTTCATACTCTTGCCCTACTTGAGATCAATTATTCAGCTGCTCTAGACACACAAGAAGGACCTTGTGACTTCTAATACTTAGTGCTTTGGTGAAGTAGGAACTAAACATGACTTCCACATTTGTTTTAAACTGTTGAACCCTGTAATTGGAAATGATTTCACAATCTCAGAGCAGTTCTTTCTTCTCTTTTCTCCCTAGTGTATTCCTTTCTTAATTGAGTTTTGTGTTTTAGCTATATAGGTGCTATGATGTTTGGGTGTAGCTCTGAAAATATGTTTGACCAGCTTAGGATAGCAAATCTTTTCTCACCAAAGAAGCTATAAATGGTTACAAAATCACCCTGACAAGTGAAGAAGGGGGTACTAATGGAGACCACTGAGCTTGGGAGAAGATCAGTAAGCATTGCTTTTGTCTGGGGTTTTAAACAGGCTATGAGCCGGTAAGCTTTCTGCTGTGGTAGATCACTTAGTTTGAAAGACTGCTTGTTAAAAATGAAGATCTTAGGTGTAGAGTGGTAAAAAATATATTCAGCATTTATAAGATCCTGGGTTTTGCTCCAGCATTATGAATTTAAAAAGGAAAAGCATAACAATTTAGACTTCATATAACCTTGAGGTTATAGTTCTCAGTAGTTTACAGTAATGGAGTTCACGGTCGTGGAGAATCAAACTAGCCAGGGCTTTATTCTGAAGGTCTTGGGGTGAGACAAGCTATAGGGACACTTTACCAGCTCTGCATATATCCTGAGTTGACAGGTGCTGAAACTATTGTGAAGGGTGGGTGGCAGAGCATTTGCTAGACAACACTAGACTTTGAGTGTAGTCCCCAGCATGGGGGTGACAGGGTTTTGACAGGTTGTGTCAAAAGGACAGACAACAAGCCAGGTGTGGTGATGCACACCTTTAGCCCCAGCACTTGGGAGGCAGTGACAATCAGATTTTTGTGAGTTCGAGGCCAGCCTGGTATATGAAGCAAGTCCCAGATAGCCAGGGCTGATTACACTGAGAAACCCAAAACAAAACCAAACCAAACCAGTATGAGACAATGCCAGGGACTTGTGGAAAAGCCCAAGTGAAACAGAAATCTGGAATAGACTTGTTCCACCTATCCCAAGCACAGATTCTTTAATCATTATCTTGAGTGAGTAAATCCATATCTGACCTATCTTTCGATGAATAGACAGTAAGCTATGCACATAAAGGCTAAGGGGTGAGCTGTAGAAATCGGGCCCCATCCTACACGGGGAACCCTGAGATACAGACGCTTTGTTATTGAGGCAGAGGCACACTTCGTAGACTTAGTTCAGAGACTGGTGCAAACAGAAGCCCACCATCATCACTCACTTAACCCATCATTATGGGTGGGGTCAGGGTGGCTCAGGGTAACCTCAGGGTCACAGTCCTCTGCCTCAGCTCTATGACTCTTTTTAAATATTCAGTATCAACAACAGTTATAAATATACAAAGGAGCAATGTCTGACCTGCATGTGAGAGGGAAAATGAGTTAGTGGAAGCTGTGCCTCAGGTGGTCCAAGTGTGGATCTGGTGCACACAGACTCCAGCTATTTCTTTTTAGGTTTTGAGATGGTCTTCCCTGTTTAGCCTAGGCTGACCTAGAACTCTAAATCCTTCTTCCTCAGACTTCTAAAGTTCTGAGATTATAGGACATACCTCAGCTACTCAAAGCTTTTCCATTTTTGTTTCCAACAGGGCTTACACATTGCTGGCATGCAGCATAGAGATTCTTCAAAGAAGGAAAACCATAATTAAGGAATTAGGAGAAAATATGAAGACATTGACTTAGTTCAAAGAATTGTAATAGCCAGAGACTAAGAATAAACTGGGGGATGAACAGCACACTTAAACTGAAATATTAAGCAGGATGGACCAGTAGAAGCTTGGAGATGATAGAAGAAAAAAAATAAAGATGAATTTGGAGAGATATCTCTGTATATCTTATTTAATGTACAGAGCAGAAAAGAGAAAACCGAAAAATGAACAGAATTTGAGAGATCTATAGGGGAGCATCAAGTGTGCCTTTAATGAGAATCAGAAAAGGAAGAATGAGGGACTAGAGAGACGGCTTATCAGTTTAGAAAGAGCACTGGCTGTTCCTCCTGAGGACCCAGGTTCAATTCCCAGCACCCACATGGCAGCTTACAAATGTCTCTAACTCCTGTCCCATGGGATCTGACATCCTCACACAAACATACAAGTAGTCAGCGGGCGGTGGTGGCACACGCCTGTAATCCCAGCACTTGGGAGGCAGAGGCAGGCAGATGGATTTCTGAGTTCGAGGCCAGCCTGGTCTACAGAGTGAATTCCAGGACAGCCAGGGCTACACAGAGAAACCCTGTCTCGGGGAAAAAAAAACAAAAACACACACACACAAAAAAACCATACATGAAGTCAAATCACCAGTGTACATAAATTAAAAATAAATAAAATTTTTAAAAAGGGAGGAGTGAGAAAAGGGGGTAGAAAATGGAGAGATAATTGGTTTAGCTTTCCAGAATCTGATGATAAACATTCTAGAGTGTAGTATAAGCAGTATAATGTAAATAAATGTAAACAATCTATACATCCAGAACACCTGATAAACCCTTAGTGTAATAATCATTTACTTGGAAAACAGGGATAAAGAGAAAATTTGAAAAGTAGCAAGAAAAAGAAAAGTAAAGATAGGATTTATGATTGAGTTCTGTGAGCATAATGGGTGACTGCAGTGGGTGGGATAAAAAATGTTCAAAATGAGTGGAAAAGATATTCTCACCTATAAGAAGAAATAGTTCTGGAGGCTCTTACTTGGATGCCCTGGGAGGGTGTGAGGATGAAAGGAAACTGCCATGTTGGTAACAGCACAAATCTGTTATTTTCAAATACTTCCCTACAGGGTACAGTCTGTAACTACAGTGGAACTAAATTAGATATCTACAGTGCAATGAAGCTTATGATATCTCCAAATATGTGAAGCTAAATCAGACGGAGAGGAAATTTCAAAAGCTGGGTGTTGGTAGTGCACACCTTTAATCTCAGCGTTCTGGAGGCAGAGGCAGGTGGATCTCTGACTTAGAGGCAGCCTGGTCTATAGAGCAAGTTCCAGGACAGCCAGGACTACAAAGACAAACTGTCTCAAAAACAATCTTTTTTCAAGTTAAACTTAAAAATACTTTAAATAAAAATGGAAGTACATGCCGAAATTCTATGATCTATAATCAAAGCTATGATTGGAGGAAGCTTATCACTTGCATGACTTTTCTAATTTTCTATAATGGAAAGCACTAAAAAACAACATGGAAAATAATGAAGCCAACTTGCTTAGTCTGAATAAATGAAGCATACTTATACCTAGTCTGGCCAAGAAAAACAAGAGGAATTAGGGACTCTCCCGAAAAATGTTATTCCAAACAAACCAGATAACTTAGCTGAGACAGAGAAGTTCCTACAAGTATAAAATTATCAAGACCAAGGAGGGAAACATGCAGATGTATCTGTAACATGGGACGTTAATTAAAGTATAGTTTCATACAAAAGCAGCTGAGGGAGGGGTTAGGCAGCTGAGCCTGTTCTCAGAGGCTTTAAGCAGGGGCAATATTTAAGTTTCACCTTCATTTAGAAAGTAGAAAAGAGGGTGGTTTTAAATCATTATATGAGCACAACATTGCCCCTCTACCAGAGTCAAACATACAAGAAACCCTTGACCATTTTTTCTTTTTTAACACGGGCAGATGAATATTTAACAAACACTAGCAAATTAATTTCAACAATATAATAAATGTATGAATATCTAATACATAAACCGTGACTTCTTGGTATTTATTTTAGGAATATAAATGAGTTTACACAAGATTTAGCTTACCAAGTAACCATAGGTGCTCTCCCTTTGACATTTTCCTCACTGTGTATTTGTCGGGAGGAGGGAATAGTGTGTGTGTGACACCTGTGTGACCATCTGAGGATGGCCTCCCACACTAGGCGCTCTCCTCCTACCTTGTGGGTGCTGGGAATTGAACTTGGATTGTCTAGCTTGGTGTAAAGTGTTGTTACTCCTTAAGCCATTTCACTGGTCCCACAAATATTTTTAAAAAGGCAGGGTAGGAAAAAGTTTGGGGATTTTGAGCCATTTAGTTGTGTTGGAACTACTAAAACCTACCTTCTCGCTCCACTTTTAAGACAGGGTCTTATTAGGTAGTCTTGCCTGGCCTAGAGCTCACAATGTGGATCAGTAGACCAGCTGCAGTACAGAAACAACATTAAAACGCACAGAGCTATGCCTGCTTGGGCGCCACCACTCCCAGCTATCTCTACTGTTTTACTGCCCAAAATAGTCATATGTAAATAAATGCGTATGATTGTGTTCTAATAAAATTGTTATACAAGGCCTGGAGAGATGGCTCAACAGTTAAGAGCACTGACTGCTCTTTTGAAGGTCCTGAGTTCAAATCCTAGCAACCATATGGTGGCTCACAACCATCCGTAATGAGATCTGACGCCCTCTTCTGGTGTGTCTGAAGACAGCTTCAGTGTCTTTGGGCCGGAGCCAGTAGAGGGCCTGAATTCAATTTCCAGCAATCACATAACGGCTCACAACCATCTGTACAGCTACAGTGTAATCATATACATAAATAAATCTTTAAAAAATTTGCTGTACAAAAGTAGGCAATCTGGCCATATAGTTCAAGAGTTTATTTTTAAAATCTTCACAGGAAATGCAAATCAAAACAACCCTGAGATTCCACCTCACACCAGTCAGAATGGCTAAGATTAAAAACTCAAGAGACAACAAGTGCTGGCGAGGATGTGGAGAAAGAGGAACACTCCTCCACTGTTGGTGGGATTGCAAAATGGTAAAACCACTCTGGAAATCAGTTTGGCGGTTCCTCAGAAAATTGGGCATGTCACTTCCAGAGGACCCTGCCATACCACTCCTGGGCATATACCCAGAGGATTCCCCTACATGCAATAAAGACACATGCTCCACTATGTTTATAGCAGCCTTGTTTATAATAGCCAGAAATTGGAAGGAGCCCAAATATCCCTCAAAGGAGGAATGGATACAGAAAATGTGGTATATTTATACAATGGAATACTACTCAGCAATTAAAAATAATGAATTCATGCAATTTGTAGGTAAATGGTTAGACTTGGAAAATATCATCCTGAGTGAGCTAACCCAATCACAAAAGAATGCACATGAAATGCAATCACTGATAAGTGGATATTAATGAGCCCAGAAGCACTAAATACTCAAGACACAAATAGCAAGTCAAATGATTCCCAAGAAGAAGAAAGGAGAGGACCCTGGGCATGTAAAGATTGCATCCAGTTTAGTAAAGAAACCGAGGGGGGAGGGGGAATGATTGGGGAATAGTCGGGGGGAGAAGAACTATGGGAACTATGGTGGGTGGGAACTGGGAAAGGGGAAAGCCTTTGAAATGTAAACATAGAATATAGAAAATAAAAATAACTAAAAAAAAAAAAAAAGAAAAAAAAATCTTCACAAAAATTTTTAGAAGACTTAAGGGCTGCTAAGAGTCTTGCCAGTTCTTTCAGCAGTGGTTCTAGCCAGGGCAATGAAGGGAAAAGGCATTCAAATTGAATAGGAAGGATTATAACTCTTTTTGTTTTTTTTTTATTTTTTTTATTTTGGATTTGCTTTTTTCAAGACAGGGTTTCTCTGTATAGCCCCGGCTGTCCTGGAACTCACTCTGTAGACCAGGCTGGCCTCGAACTCAGAAATCCACCTGCCTCTGCCTCCCAGAGTGCTAGGATTACAGGTGTGTGACATCACTGCCCAACTGTAACTCTTTATTCATAGAAAATGTAATCTTATATATGGTCCTAAGGATTTTACAAAACAGATGGAAATAATTGGCAGTGTCATAAGATCACTGTACAAAATTGTGTGGGTTTTTTTTAATATATATATATTAACAGCAGTAGTAAAATAATAAAAATAAGTTGCATTTATAATTGCAGCAAATGAATAAGTCTAACGTACAAGATTTATGTATTTAAAGCTGTAAGTATTGACAAGAGAAATTTAAAAGAAGCCAATAAGTGGAGAAACATGTCATGTTTGTGGATTAAAAGTTTAAATGTTAGCCGGGCGGTGGTGGCGCATGCCTGCAATCCCAGCACTTGGGAGGCAGAGGCAGGCGGATTTCTGAGTTTGAAGCCAGCTTGGTCTACAGAGTGAGTTCCAGACAGCCAGAGCTACACAGAGAAACCCTGTCCCGAAAAACCAAAAAAAAAAAAAAGTTTAAATGTTAAGATACTCTTTGCAGATTGTTTTATTCATTTGGTAAAGTCCGTATGAAAATCTCAGCTAATTTTCTTGAAGTACTTGTCACCTTGCTCCCAACACTGGTGGTGATGTAACTGGTAGTAATGGAAAGCACCTAAGGTAGCTAATGCAATTTTGATAATTGACAAAGTTTGCGGACATAATTGTGCAGTTTCAAGTATTACTGTAAAGTGAAAAGACGTTGTACTGCTAGCCATGATGGGCACTGGAGCCAGGCTGTGTTCAGCCGGAGATCCAGATGAATATACCAGTTGAGTCTTGGCAAAGATACTTACATAATGTGGTGTGGAGAGCATGGTTTCTATAACATTCAGTGCTGGGGAGATTGGTTATGTTTGTGTCCAAAAAGCCTGCCAACTGCAACACAGAAATAAGACATCAAAAAATCCAGCTAGCCTACAGACAGAAAACAACACACATCAAAACCAGACTCTCTATACTAGGCCCCAAAGTAACTCAGGGTTCACACACTTAGTGTAAAAGCTAAAATCACAAATCATATTGATTAGCTTTGTGACCTTGGGCTAATGGCAAACATGAAGAAAAATGTTAATATTGAAGTATAAAGCTTAGGTCTTCAAAAGACATTAAGAAAGTGGAAAGATAGGTACAGTCTGAAGGGAAATATTTGCAAATTGTATCTTTCAAAGAAATGTATCCAAAATATATAAACGTTTTAGAAATGTCTTTGCCTTTACCACAGGCAGCTAGGCTGACCTCAGACAGGCTGTGTAGGAGAGGATGACACTGAAGGTTTTCTGCCTCTGCCTCCCAAGGTTAGAAATGACAAGGTATGTGCTACTGTGCCTGACTTATAAACAATTCTTAAATGAAATGACAGACCAGTTTTTAAATTAAACCAAAAATACTGTATAAGTCCATGCATTGAAAATAACTGGAAGCCGGGTGTGGTGCCGCACACCTTTAATCCCAGCACTTGGGAGGCACAGGGAGGCGGATTTCTGAGTTCTAGGACAGTCAGGGCTACACAGAGAAACCCTGTCTCGAAAAACCAGAAAAAGAAAAAAAGAAAAAAAAAAAAAAGAAAAGAAAAGAAAAGAACTGGAATAGGAAAAATTTAGACACAAAGTAAAATAGTTTCATGGGGATATTGGGAATAGGTGGCCATTGTTTGGCAGGTTTCCACTTTAGGATTATAACAAAGTCTGGATGTGGACAGTAGTGATGGTTGCACTGTGTTGTAACCTGAACACAGTGCTATAAACGTGTGCTTCAAATCTTTAATCTGGCCAAGCATGTCACTACCTAGATGATGCACATGTGTGGAGAGAGCGGGTTAGTGATTATTATCCGTGACCCAGTGGTAGGGTCGTGGCTTTTTTTGTAGGGTCATAAAAATTTTTGTTCTTAAATGTTGGTAATAGTGACATAACTAAATTAAAAGTTTTGTAAGTGTACAGTGGATGTGTCATAGAGTATATAAATTACACCTAAATCCTGCTTTTAAAGGTGTCTGTGATTTGTTGGCAGAATCTAAAGGGAGACACTTAGGCTAAATGGTTTTAAGGTTTGTGTGCTCTCTTATTATACTTCACGTTGGAAGTCTGTACCTTGGGAGCTCTGTTCTATGCTTCACATCTTCCTCTTAACTAATCTGCTAGAAACATGTTCGGAATCAGTCATTTGGTATGTGGTTCTAAGGGATCCAGAGTTAATGACACATCCCATGCAGGCAGATGTAGGAAAAAACTGCCTTCAAACCTGGGATATAATTTACTTCTCTACAGACATTTTATCTTTTTTTTTTTTTCCAAGACAGGGTTTCTCTGTGTAGCCCTGGCAGTCCTGTAACTCACTTTGTAGACCAGGCTGGCCTTGAACTCAGACATCCACCTGCCTCTGCCTCCCGAGTGCTGGGATTACAGGCGTGCGGCACACTGCCCGGCTACTCTGCAGACTGTATACATGTGTGACTGAGTGGTGAGCTCAGAGGGATTGTGTCTGTGCTGAGAGTGGATAGTCATCTTCACAGCGGCAGCCTGAGGCCTTCAAAAACACAAATTCTACATTATGATTTATAACACTAGCAAAATTATAATTATGAAGTAGCAACAAAAATAATTTTATGAGCCAGGTACTTGTGGTGCATGCCTTTAATCCTAGTGCTCTGGAGTCAAAGGCAGAGGGATCCCTTGAGTTTAAGGCCAGCCTGTTCTACAGAACTAGTTCCAGGTCAGCCAGGGATACACAAAAAAATCCTGTCTCAAAAAAAAAAAAAATAACAATAACAACTGCAGCAATAACAATAACAGCAATAAGTAAGAATAAGAATAATTTTGTGGTTGGGACACCACGACATGGTGAGAATGGCATTAAAGGTTTGCATTAGGAAGGATGACCCCTGCTCTGGGGCTCCATGTGAGGCCAGGGTACTTTGGGCAGGACTTTTGTTTACAAAGCTCTTTACATGACTTCACTCACAGTGATAATGACAGATACAGGATGTAGCTTTAATTCCCTGTGCTTTAATTTTCTGTGATAAGGGTATTTATTTGAGTCCTAGTTTAGAAAACACCTTTAAACTCCGTAATTGTCTTCTCTCCTGTAATTAGGATTTTTTTCCAAGAGAAGCCATACAAGGTTTCTGACTTTTGAAATGGAATTTTTTATTGATGCAGTTAGGCCTACTGATAGTCTAGATTTAAGGAAATTATATACCATCTATCAGCATGTCAGAAAGCTCTTAGATTTCTTTTTCTTTCTTTCTTTCTTTTTTTTTTTTTTTTAATTTCTTATTTCTAGGGATTTGCCAGGTAGTGGTGGCACACGCCTTTAAGCCCAGCACTTGGGAGGCAGAGGCAGGCGGGTAAGCGGATATGTGAGTCAGCCTGGTCTACAGAGGGAGTTCCAAGACAGCCAGAACTGGACAGAGAAACCCTGTCTCAAAAAACCATTTAAGAAAAAAAGTAAGCCAGGCGGTGATGGCGCACGCCTTTAATCCCTGTCTTGAACCAACCCCCACAAAAAACAAAATGAAAATAAAAATAAAGTAGGGATTGTAGGTATTTCATCTAAATGGAATAATATGTATATTATACCTATTTTAATATGTGTATATAATATAAATTAAAATAATTCATCATGCCCTCAGCATATTGTAGAGGTCTGAGGATAACTTGTAGAAGTTGCTTCTCTCAGTCCCGGGGTTCTGACATAGCAGCAAGCATCTGACCTGTGAAGGCAAAGCTTTGGATCGTGCCACAGGCTGTCAGGCGGCATAGTCCCCTGAAGTTTATTTAACCTTCATTCATTGGGCCTTCATGTTTTGTGAAGACATAAACACATATATACTTCTGTAAAACTCCACATAGTTTGCTGTGTTTTGGAGTAAATTACTGAACAGAAACACGAGTGTCTCTGCACCTTGAAGAGTGGTGCAGGGCATGTCAGGCAGTAGTGGGAAAGTGGACAGCATGGAATGTGGCTGTCCACGGGGGCAGGTAGTCAACGGTACACCAGCACATCTGCTTTGTGCTAATGTTGTTAGGGCCTGGTCTCTGGTCTGCAGTGACGGAGGAACATGCATGTTTAACAGCAGCACTGGATGTCATGGCGTCAGGCCAGTGGGGAAGCACTGTCTCTGAACCTCATACGTTCCTGCCTTCTTGTAAGTGAATTCTTTTGTCATTTAGATTCTTGTCTCAGTACAACTGTATTCTCTCCTTTCCTGTCCATGAGAGGAAAGTTTGGAACACTAAACTGACAAGACACTTCTGTTGTCTTTCTCTTAGACATCAGTTGTATGATGATTAATTTACAACTAAGGCTCGGTTTTTATTTCGTTAGCAGGAAATATTTTGTGGCTTATCTTACAGTATAGCATTTGGAGAGTTGATACTGTCCTTTAGTTTTTGTTACCATAAAATGGGTGTTTCCTGTCTCACTTGGTTGTTCTTTTCTTATTGTAAGAACATACCTTGTGAAAGTAAGAATAAATGGTTCTGGTGGAGAGGGTTTTTTTTTTTTTTTTAATGTGTCTGAACAATAAAAACCAGAGTATTCATACTAAGACATACAGTCATTCAAAAGAATGAGAAAGGATTGGTGGCGAGGGGAGATGGCTTATTCAGTGATTGTTCACCATGGATGCGTGAAGACTTGAGAAAGTGGAGATGGATGCCTCCTGGAACTTGGTTGCCTGCTGATATGCCTCAGGTTTGGCAATGAAGTGGAGAGTGATTGAGGAAGACACAGAACACCTACCTCTGCCTTACAGATGTACCAGAATATGTACTTGTGCACCAACATACAGCTTACCTAGCACACACAAAGCCTTGAGTTCCATACCGGGCTGGGTGATACACACTTGTAATCCTAGTTAGGGGAACATAGGATCAGAAATTCAAGGCCATTTTCAGCTACCTAGCAAGGATATGCAAGACTTTGTCTCAAAAACTATCAACAACCGGTCAAACTGATAGTGAATGTTGTTTGTTAAGCTTGAAGTATATAGCTGAGTGCAAAGGTACATTGAAGAGCAATGAGGTTCTTTTGTCGCCACTGAACTTCCCCAGAATTACAGTTACGGCTCTGTTTTCATACATGTAGATAAGTCTTCAAAGGTATAAAATTTTATTTATTTATTTTTTTGGTCTAAGTAATACTGTTAAATGGATGTTCTTATGTGGTTTTCATAGAAGGAACACATTTTGATAGATTTAAACACATGAGGATAGATTTAAATTCTTTTTATATACTTGTATTTTAAAATAATAAGGATGTACTTCTTTTTAAATTATGAAAGCATTGTTTTTTAAATATTATGTCAAGGCATAGTACTCATTTTGCCTGTGATAATATAATTTCCCAAAACTGGGGTATTTGAGAAGAAAATTAAAAAATTGGGAACTATAGAACTTCCTCCATATTAGAAGCAAAGAAACTAAGGAGACTTTAGATAGAAGATAGAGGTCCCACCTGGAGCAGTACTTCTTCACTCTGGTGACTGTCTGGGAGTGCTTTTGTTTCCTTGCGGTTTTTTGGCCCGCAGTTTGCATTCATTGATCAGTGAGTTGGTTGACATTCAAACCCACCGACAGCAATGAATGTTGAGTGCAGCCATCAATGTCTCCATTTGGTGACATCATCTTGGTCTTCCCCATCTCCTGGGTCGTCTTCCCACTGTGGTTCTTTGAAGTTTGTTGTGTGTTAGTAACTGGTCATCTGTATGACTGAGGACTCATAATTATAGATAATCTCGACTGTACAGCAAGAACTTGTTCAGTACAGAAAAGTTATAAGGAGGAAGGTACTGTGTGAGAACCTTGTAGGTAGCTCTGATCACATGGGCTGGGACTTGGTGTTGATGTCTGTAAAGCAGCCCTCAGACAAGCTGAGAACTGCTTTTCAAGGTAAAGCAGTAGAGATTGTGATTGCAGTTAAGTAAAGGTTTTTGTGGTAAGCATTTGCTGTGAGCTAGAAATAGTTCAGAGTACCCTCGTATATCCTTTCATTAAATTAAAACGCTGAGGTTCTCTCCTATTCTACACTTGAGAAAACATACTTGGATATGTAGGCTCACACAGAGATGACCCCAAATTTATTAAATACGCACATGGAGATGGAAATGTATCTGGTTCTCTTATGGAGCTATCAATTACAATATGATTTGTATAGACATTGAGTAGTTTTTATGCTATTTTTGCTGAGTAAATCTTCTCCTTGACTCTAAAGCAAAAATTTGAAAGGATGTGGAAGAAATGAAAATAACTAGATTTAACTAGATTTGATTTCTATACTAAACTGACATTTTTAATACGCCCTATTTCTGACTAGAATGGCACATTTCTAGAGGATATTTGAGTGCATTTGGTACTATGATGGCACTCCCCATAAATTGTTCAAATGAAACACTTATTTATCAAGATATTACAAAAATATAAATACATGGAAGCCTTTTAAAAAAGTTGCTGGTTCCCTTTAGAGAAGAGGCCACACTGCTGTCCCTTGTGATGTCATATATATCTGTAGAGCCTACTCCTTTGCTTCAGGAAACTTGTTGTCTGTAAGAATCCCAAGGTACAGTCAACGGTCGGTGGTTTTTTTTGTTTTTGAATCCCAAACTCACCGACAGCGTTGAATGTTCCATGGAGTCCTCTTAAGGCTGGCTTGGTTGCCCATCTTTGGCCTGCTCTTGTGTTCTAAGGACCACTGCTGTTGGGTTTCTCACATTCTTCCCACGATTTCAAGTTAACAGTACTTACACTGTAAAGTATAGCAGAGAGGTAATGAGCTGCAGGATTGTGAGACTGAAGCTCACACTACTGACTAAATGGACATCTGTGCAAATGTTTTCCAATGGTATTGTACCGAAAATATCAATTTATAATATTTTAATTATTAAGGTACAAAAACAAAGACCATACCATATGCTGGGGGCTTCTGTGTAGTAGGACTTGTATATTTAATTCCAACCGTGTTTTCCTTAAGAAACAGAGACTTACCCAGAGTTCTGTAGGCAGAACTTGAACAGCAGACTTCATTGTTCCGGTATTCATTGGTCATGTGCTTCCTCCTTTACCCTTCTCAGAACATACACGCAACATGGGGTTGAACCTTCACTGTAGAGCTAAGCCAAACAAATCCCTTCTCTTTTGTCTATAATAGTAGAAAATAGGTCTAAAGGCGTAAATTTCAGAGAAAAAGATGAAAAACAAAACTCCCTAGCTGAGAATCATGGGCTGCTAAATTACCACAGAAGTGCTAGTGATGCTGCATGAATTTTTCCCATATAGAAAGAACAAAAATTCTATGTGTACTTGAGAGTGGATCTGAGAGAGGACTCAGCAGCCAAGAGCATGCACTTTTCTTGCAGACTTTGATCTCAGCACCCATCTTAACAACCATCTGTAACTACCAATTTCTGCTGCAGGGATCTGTCAACTCGAGCCTTCATAGGCACTTGCAGTCACATGAACATACACATACATACACATAATTAATCTTTGAAAGAACACAGAGTAACTAAAATGCCAGACGTATCTGATTTTTGTTTTGGGTGGTTATTTTTACTACTTATTGACTTTTCCCTCCTCCCTCCTTTCTCCCCTCCCCTCCCCTTCCCTCCCCTCCCCTTCCTTCCCTTCCTCTTCTCACTTTGTAGCCCTGGCTTATCTGGAACACTCTATGGAGAGCTGGCTGCTTCAAACTCAGAGGTCTGCCTGCCTTCCTCTGAGTGCTTGGATTTAAGGTGTGCGTCATCACGGCTGGCTATTTATTGAATATCTTTTATGAAAAATCTTGAAAATTAATTATTTTTTCAGAAACTAGAGTTAGATGGTTATAAGCCCACATAATGGGTACTGGTAATTAAACTTGAGTCTTCTGGAAAAGCAGCCAGTGCTCTTAACCAATGAGCCATTATTTCTCCAGCCCCTTTGGGTTTAAATACTGATGGCCGGTGACCTAATAGAAGATCCATTTTTAAAGTAGCCAAATGGCACTTCTTGAGAGAGAGAAAAAAAGACCAGCCAGAATTTGGTTCAAATGGAATTGTTTACATTCTACATCACTTTATTTCATCCTCCTTCAAAATTCTTCTCTTGCAATGTTTGCTGAGTACGGTTGTTGTAAAATGGAAGCAAAAGCAATGAAACCACCGCAGCTAGAGAGATGACTACCTTTTTTTTTGTTTTGTTTTGTTTTGTTTTGTTTTGAGACAGGGTTTCTCTGTGTAGCCCTGACTATCCTGGAACTCACTCTGTAGACCAGGCTGGCCTTGAACTCAGAAATCCGCCAGCTTCTGCCTCCCAAGTGCTGGGATTAAAGGCGTGCGCCACCACCGCCCAGCTTGATGACTACTTTTTTATCTTTTAAAGGTCTTTATTGTCCTTATTCCTTCAATTTCCCTTAAGCATTTCATTTTAGTTTCATCATTTACAAAGTATGCATTGGTTATTTCCCCTTTATTATTGTTAATTTTTTAAAAAGTGTATGTGCTTCTGTGTACACATGAACAGGTGCCTGTGGAGTCCAAAAGAAGAAAAAAATGGTATTGCATGCTTAGGAGCTATAGTTACAAGTGGTTGTGGGCCACCTGACTCTTGCTGGGAACCAACCTCTGGGAGGTTTGCATGCGTTGCAAGTGCTCTTGATCAGGGAGTCGCCTCTGTAGCCTCACTGTGGGACTGTTACATGAATTTGCCTATGGACTTATGCAGTGATGGACTTGTAAAGGATTTAAAAAGCGAAGGGTCACCTTGTTTGACAGTTATATCACTGAACTTTTCCTAACTTGGTTTCAGTGGTTTCTTCTTAGTTTAACCTGGTTTTGAATTTGTCTGAAATTACTAAGCTATTATAATTTCACTTACCTCTTTTCCTTTTCAGAGATACCTAGAATACTGAAACTCAAGTTACTCACAGAGATGTAAATGTTTCCAGAATCTTTCTGGGCCTCTGGAAAGTGTGAAAAACAAGAAGTATAAACTCTTTTGTTTGCATAATTAGTAGAGAGTTTCTGTCACAGGTGGGAGTTTTTATAATTACTTCCAAAGTACTATGCAGGGAACTAAATTTTTGTTTTGAAATTATATCAGCAGCCAAGTGGTGCTGGAGCACATCTTTGATCCAGTACTCAGGAAGCACAGGTAGAGGCATCTCTGAGTTGGAGGCCAACCTGGTCTATAGAGTGAGTTTCAAGACAGCTAGAGCTACCTAGAGAAACTATGTCTGGAAAAACAAATAACAACAAAAGATAGGAGTATGTCAACATGGACATTCTTTAGCTAAAGTGCTTCTGTTTTAACTTTTTACTGATTGAAGGTGTAGAGAACCTTAGGGAATGCTTGTCCTTTTTACAGTCCCTGACATTGTGAGCATGGTGTCATCTAGATGAGAGATTCAGCAGATGACCAAGAGAATGACCGAGATGCTGCTGGGAAGATAAGAACCACAGTGTGAACTTTGCCTTGAATGCTAGGAATGCTCTATGTAAACACTTAAATGCCTAGTTGTATTTTCACTGGGTTTTAAACACTTAGTTGAATCTTCACTAGACTGAGAAGCAAAGGTACTCTGATAGAGCAGAAGGGTGTTGACAGGACAGACTACTGGAGTGATAGGAGTGGACAGACACAAATGAATAGCGATAGTAACCTCTTAGACTGTTAGCTATCTTGTTGAAAATGTGTGACAACACTTACTGCGTATACAACTTCATAAGTTAAAGCACATGCAAAAATGCGTGTGTAAATTGCAGTGTTCTCTCTAGTCATTGCTCTTGGCTTATGCAAAAATAGAACAACTGAATTGTATTATAATAGACTGATCCAAATTGAATGAATGCTTGGTTTTCTTTATCATTCCTTTAAAATAATTGAAGTTTAGATTCTTTATGTTGCATGTTTGCAAAAGCAATATTAATAAGAGCAGAGATTGGAACACTAATTTTGTAGAATTAGGAAAATATATATTATCTCTTTCTGTTTTCTCTATAAGCTAGAAGTAGTATGTGCTTCATAGAATGGTTGTGAGAACTAAAATTACCAATAAATATTAAAAACCTCATAACCTCAATTTATGACTTCCAATATTTTTATGCTATTTCAAAATGATCTACATTATTAAAAGCAATTATAACCATTCTTTAAATGTTATTAATAAAATTGATCAGAGTAGCCTTGCATTGCATTAGCATTATATAGGGTTTTGTGTGTTTGTGGTTTTCTTTTTTTCTTTCGGTCTCTGTCTATCTGTCTGTCTTTCTGTCTTTTTTTTTTTTTTTTTTTGAGATAGGGTCTCACAGTATAGCTCTGGCTGGTCCAGTACTTTCTGTGTAGACTGGGCTGCCTTTAAACTCACAATTACTGGGATTACAGGAGTGTGCCAACACACTTGGCATGTACACATATTTTAAAAGACATTTTTTAAATTTATGCTTTACCACAGTGTAAGGTTTTCTTCTCCCACACATTTCATTTTCCTTAATCTGTAAAGTGAGAATATAATTGCCAACCTCATTTATTGTATTAAAATAGGTAACATAGTTGAAAACCCTATGCAAAGGTTTGGACTATCTCTCTAAATATTTCACATAAAACCCAGAATTCTGAAAGCAAATTTGGGTTATAAAGTTTAAGAACTCAGCCAGCACTTTGCTGGGAAGTTGGGTAATGAATTCTGGTCTCCATCTGGTAGGAATGACTTAGGTACTGTTGCCGCCAGCCAGTCTTACCTTCTTTGTAAGTTGAATTGGACAGTTGATGGTTCCTGCAAAACGAGCTATTTAGACTTCACCAAATTTTGTACTAATTGCCAACACAAGTTAGTAGTAGTAACTCTACTTAATGTAGTTACACTTTCTAAAAGAAATTGTCAAATGAAGAATTATACAAATATTGAATGGATTTAACCTTTGAAAGTGATCCAAGTATGGTTACTCGGAATCTAGTTGTAAGTTAGCCTGAATAAATATATTACTTCAATGTAATGCAAATGCTCAGAAAGAAGTCTGCGGAATGCAGAGTGTCTTTCAGTACTGGGAAGGAGGAAACAGAGCTTCCCAAGCTTCTCGTTTGATGGGCCAGCAACATGGCTGTATTGGTAAGAGTGCTTGCTGCCACACCTGATATCTGTAGTTCAGTCTCTGAAACTCACATGGAAAAAGCCAATTCCTATAGGGTCTGCACTTGTCTCATGGCATACATACTACCATGTGACAGTGTGTATGTGCACACATACTAAATACAATAAAGTTTAAATTTAAAAATATTGTGGGTATTTTGCCAAAATAAGGGTAGAAATTGGAAATTTAAACTTAAATGGCTGGAGAGAGATGGCTGAGCAATTGGAGCACATGCTTGTCTTGCAGAGAGACTGAGTTCTATTCCCAGCACTCACAATGGGTAGCTGGTTCCTGCTCCAGAGTTCTCTGACTTCTTTGCAACCCACATGCACATTCACGCACCTCCCCCCCAAATTCCCACATAATTAAAAGTGATCTTTCATAAATGCAATACTTTGTAACATTTTGTTTGTTATTTGATAAAATAGTTAAAGAGGAAGTTGTTAGGCCAGGCTACCAAGATGGCAAATTGGCCCAGCATTTAAGGCAGTTTCTTCAAATGGAATATGTACTTCAGCATTGGTCAAAATACTTCAAGGACCACTTGACTTTTTTATCCTACAGTTAACATTGATTTTATGTGTTTGAGATACTTTAAATTTTGCATACTCACAAGTCTTTTCATTTTCTTTCTTAAATTAATTCCTGGGCTATCTATGCTCAGTAAACAGGTCTTCTGAGTAACTAACTGTACCAGGGACTGTTCAGTTAAACTGATTAGATGAATTACAAATGTAAAGCCATAGGGCTTGAGCAGTGACTCCAAGGTTAAGAACACTGGCTGCTTTTACAGAGGACCCCCAGTCCTTGCTTTCACCGGCTCCCTCCCCATCCCCTTAACAGGGTCTTCATGTACAGGGCATCTAATTTCTATCACTGTGCTAAGTCCCTATCCTCTGTATTAATTTCTAAGTTCTCCAAGCTAGTCAGACTTCTGACAAGTAGTCAGACGGTTTATAAACTGACTTTATATTCTATATTATAGTCTTAATAGTGGGAAATGCAACTTGGTAGTAATGCAGGTTTCTATGTACATCCGCAGACTTAATATTCAGTTTTGTATTTTACACACACGCACGCACGCACGCACGCACGCACACGCACACGCACACGCATACGCATATATGTATCTCCCAAATAATTCTCATGTAGCCATTTCATAATTGTTTCTGAATCTCTGATTTAAACTTGAGATCTTAGTTTTACAGGTAAGGAAAACTTAACTCATTAAATACTGCCTTCATTCTAAAACAAAAAAGAATGGTTTGGTTTTGTTTTGTTTTGTTTTGTTTTGTTTTGTTTTGTTTTGTTTTACTTTTTTGGCAGAAGTTTCATAAGGCCTTAATGACCATCTACGAAGTACATAGCTTTTAAGTCCGTCTTCCTGACAGGTGAAGTGGGAAGCAACTGTTACGTGATCAGAAGCTGTCAGTTCTGGGGTCTGAGAGTTACCAGGCCTGCTGCACTTACTGCTTTTCTCTAATCAAAGGTGACTGATTCCCTCTACAATGGATCATTGTAGAACTCGTGGCTTCTCTTGAGAAGATTTTATTTTAATTGGTAGTGAGAAGGTAGGGATGATTTTAATAAAGTTCAAAAAGCTTTAACTCCACTCAGCTTGGGCTTTTGGCCAAGTGTTCAACTTCAGGATAGATTTAGTGTCAGCTGCTGCCTCGTGACTTGAAGGTATTTCAGAAAAGCCAAAGGCATTATGGAAGCCTTTTGTATGTTGGCAGGCAAAAGTGGCACTAGAAATCAAGGCCCGACATGTGTCATTAGCCTGGGAAAAGTGGAGTTTGGACAGTAATGATGGCTGTTGTCAAGGCTTAGTGTGATATAGCTGGGAAGACTGAGGTTGGCGATTAATTTGCATAGGAGCAGAGTTTAGAGAAAATGTGTATGCTGGTGATGTGTCCTTCACCCTGGACTCTTGTCAGAACTTTTTAGTGGCTGATGGATTGATACTGGATATAAGGCAGTATGGTTATGCTGAGTGCACTTTTCTTTTTGCTCTTTTCTTGCTGTTATGTGTAAAACTGAATTTGTGTGAGTATACTTTAGGCTAGTATATATAAAGTGATTTTTAATCTTGTGATTTTCAGCACAAGTTGTTTTTTTTTTCCCCGAGACAGGGTTTCTCTGTGTAGCCCTGGCTGTCCTGGAACTCACTCTGTAGACCAGGCTGGCCTCCAACTCAGAAATCCACCTGCCTCTGCCTCCCAGAGTGCTGGGATTACAGGCGTGCACCACCACCACCCGGCCTTAGCACAAGTTTCTTATATGCAAAATGGAAATTTATACTTATCTTTATCACTGTGGTTTTTGAGAGTTAAATGAGAGTAATAAAAATTTTCTGGCATATAATATCTAAATTTCAGTTACAACTAGTATTGTAATAATTTGGCTAAATTTGCAATCTACTTGTAAGATTTTTTAAACAAGTGTCTCAACAGAGAATTACTGTTGAAGAATACAAAGAATACAGTTGAAGCCAGGAGGCCCAGTTTTAATTAAACCACTTGGTACTCAGTTTCCATACTCATAGAAAGAAGCAGGTTATGCCAATCAGAAACACAATCAGAGTCTGAAAGTCTTTTGCTGCTAGAAGCATTGTCTGCTGAGGTTTATTTGTCCTTAATTTGCAGTGGAAATGAAAAAGGATAAATTTTAAAATATTTTAATTTTAAAATAAATTAATAATAAATTAATAATAAATTTATAAAATATTTTAAAGTTTGTTTAGACAAACTTTAAAGTTTTGACAATGTATCTCAATGTAATAGATCATTTACGAAATACCAGTGATGTTCTTCCTGGGTTTGATCCCCAGAATGATGATTTAGGGAAAATTTAAAATATAGTAAATCTGTGTAATTACACAGTTAAGTACCCTTTCCTCTCCCAGTGCAGAGCAGTGAACCCAGAGCCTTGTCCATGTGAGGGAAGTGCTGTACTACTCAGCTGTGCACTAGCTCTACCTAAGATAACATTGCAAAACAAAACAAAAGACACCAGTAAGATGTATTTTCTGGCCTGAAGTTGTATGTCACAGGTAAGTACTTGTCTTACACGAATTAAGTCCACATTTGAGCCTTCCCACCCTCAACAGTACAAAACAAGTCACTAAACAAAAACATATGTGGGATGTGTGTGATGTGTGTGTGTGTGTGTGTGTGTGTGTGTGTGTGTATGTATATTGGATTTTGGATAGAAGTCAACACTGGATGTCCTTTCCTCTAACAATTTTTGTTTTCGTTTTGTTATTTTTATTTTATTTTATTGAGACAGGATTTCTATGTCTAATCCTGGCTATTCTAGAACTTGCTTTGTAGATCAGGCTGCCCTCAGGCTCACAGAGATCTGCCTGCCTCTCTAGTGCTGGGATTAAAGGCATGCACTACCACTGCCTGGCTTTGTTGTTGTTTTTGTCCCTCTATCAATTTTTTACTTTATTTTTTTGAGTCAGGGTCTCATTGATCTTGGTGCTGACCTGATTTGACTAGCCTGCCTGGCCAGCAATCTCTAAGCACTGGGAATATAGGTGTGTTTGCTGCACCTGGACTTTTATGTAGGTGCTAGATACCTGAATTTTATGTGCTGTGTCTTATTAATATCCATTCATGAGAACTGGGGAAATTACTCAGTGGTTAAAAGCACTGGCTGTTCTTCCTTCCAGAGGTCATGAGTTTAATCCCAAGCACTCACATCGTGACTGGCTTACAACTGTCTACAATGAGATTCAGTGTCCTCTTCTGGTATACAGCTGTACATGCATATAGAATACCCATATGCATAAAATACATGAAATCTTTGAAAAAAATCCATTGCATGGACTTTGGTGTGACATCATGCATTAGCAATTTAGACCACATCTGTTAAACAAGTTCTACAATATTGGTAAGCAATGAAACTCACAGTATACTATACAAAAATTTCAAAGTTTGAACTTTTGCTTAAAAGGTCAAAAATTCTTTTTGAGACAAGGTCCTTCTTACCATCTAGTTCTCGTTGACCTCTAACTTGCCATGTATATCAGGTTGGTCTCAAACTCACAGTGAACCCTCTGCCTCTGTGGCCCTAGTGCTGGAATTAAAGGTATACAGCATCACACCTGGCTTAAAAACAAATTTTGACAATATTTTTCAGAGGGTTCCAACACCCTCTTCTGCAGGTGCTGCATGTGCACATGCAGGCAAAGCACCTCCACACAAAGGAACTGTTATTTTAAAAAGTTTGATTCCTCTTTAAATGGCAAGATTCATGACTTTTGTATATATACAGAAATACCACAAAGACATGCATATATATATATAAATGTCTATATGTGTTTAGTATACAATTGACTATAACATATATTTTCTTTTTAGATGTGAATATTTAGTATAAGTTTTGTCTGTTTGGAGAATTATAATGTATATATATTGTGGGGGTGGTGTCAGAAGTCTGAATTTATAAAGTTTAAAAACTAAGTCCTGTGAATTCCCATTAAGGGCTGAAGATGAGGAACAATCACGGCATTTGCAAAGGACCAGAATTCCTCTCCTAGGGCTAGGAGAGGTGGTTTACACCTGATAGCTCCAGTGCTAGGATTTCTATGCTGCTTGGATTTTTTTCAACTCAACACAAGCTAGAATTGTCTGGAGAAAACTTCACTTGAGAAAATGCTTCTGTCAGAGTGCCTATGAACAAGTCTATAGGACATTTTATTTATTAGTAATTGATGTTGGAGGCTCCGGCTCACTGTGAAGTGGTGCTACCAATGGGCAGCTGGGCCTATATTTGAAAGTAGTCTGAGCTTTTTTTCTTTGGGTCTTTTTTTTTGTTTGTTTGTTTTGTTTTTGGTTTTTCAAGACAGGGTTTCTCTGTGTAGCCCTGGCTGTCCTGGAACTCACTCTGTAGACCAGGCTGGCCTGGAACTCAGAAATTCACCTGCCCCAGCCTCCCAAGTGCTCAGATTAAAGGCGTGCACCACCACTGTCCGGTTTAGTCTGGGCTTTCTTATACGTGAAGAGCAAGCCAGTAAGCAGCATTCCTCCATGGTCTCTCTCTATTAGTTCCTGTCTCCAGCTTCTTACATTGGCTTCCATCAATGGGTATATAAGGTAAATTAAACCCTTTCTTCACCCCCAAGTTGCTTTTGGTCATGGACTTTACTACAACAATAGAAATTTCATTAGAACAGGATTTGACTCTTGCTTCTGGCCTCAGTAGGCCCTAAATGCTTATGTGTACACACACACACACACACACACACACACACACTTTTATGAACTAAATATCTTTCTAAAAACTCTAACATTACTTAGAAGCACCTCTGGCACCTTAGAGATGGTTCCATGACAAGATGAGAATGTAGGTCCGTGCTGACTTGAGGTGACACTTTATTTTTGTGGTGCTAGATTTAAAGCCAGGGCCTTGTGAGTCCAATTAGATATGGCTAGAGTAATATACATAGCTTAATCTGTCAATTAGCATTTATGAGCTGTGAGTCATCTTAAAGACTGTAACTCATGTTTTCAAAATAAACAGCCAGGCGTGGTGGCGCACGCCTGTAATCCCAGTACTTGGGAGGCAGAGGCAGGCAGATTTCTGAGTTCGAGGCCAGCCTGGTCTACAAAGTGAGTTCCAGGACAGCCCAGGCTACATGGAGAAACCCTGTCTCGAAAAACCAAAAAAAATAAAAATAAAAATAAACAGTGATAGAACTGTGGTAGCCTGTTAGGAAGCCCTGAGTCTGACTCTTAGCACTGAAAAACCAATGCAAAAATAAACTGTTCTGTACCAACCAGCTATATAATTGCTAAATTATTTTCAATAGATTTTATAAAACTTAAATGTAACCTCTAGAAGAGTCTAGCCATAAATACCTTAGAATCTTTTTTTTTAAAGATTTATTTATTATTATATGTAAGTACACTGTAGCTGTCTTCAGACACACCAGAAGAGGGCGTCAGATCTCATTGTGGATGGTTGTGAGCCATCATGTGGTTGCTGGGAATTGAACTCAGGTCCTTCGGAAGAGCAGATCAGTGCCCTTAACTGCTGAGCCATCTCTCCAGCCCACCTTAGAATCTTAAGTGGAAGACTGGAGTCAAAGAGAAAAGGAAGAATTAAGTTCTTTCTAAACCACATGCATGTTAGCTTTCAGTACCTTTTTTTTTTTCTTTTTTTCTTCCAGGAAGTTCTTAGGATTGAGTCCTTTGTCTTTGGGGTTTTCTTACTACTATATCAAAATTTTATTTTGGAGTCTTGATAAAGCTATATGAGAGATAATATATGAATCTCACTTCAAAATTCTTATTCAGCTGTATTTCATTATACAGACACTAGTGAATGTCTTTGTTGTTAGAAAAATCTTTGCCATGCATGGTTGAGGAACTAGCCAGGAGTAGTGGTGTGGACACCTCTTAATCCTAGTACTTGGGAGGCAGAAGCAGGTAGATCTCTGTGAATTTGAGGTTAACCTGGTCTACATTGTGAGTTCAAGAACAGCCAGGGCTATATAGAGAGACCCTGTCTCAAAAAGAGGAGGAGGAGGGGAAGAGGAGGAAGAAGAGAAGAAAGGAGGAAGGCAGAGTCCTCTTTATTTGTGGAACCCTTCGGTTTATACCCGCAGATGCTAAGCTTTTTTGATGGATCTGGCTCTTTGTGAAAGATTTCAGGTTCTAGACATGGGGACGCACTCTTAAGCTGGTTGGGAATTTTAAAGACAAAGTTTGTGCGACTGGTAGGATGGCTCAGTCAGAGGACCTGGGCTCAGTATCCAAAACCCGCCATTCTTCCATCTATCGAAATCTCTCCTGGCTGTCTTGGAACTCACTTTGTAGACCAGTCTGGCCTTGAACTCACAGAGTTCTGCTTGCCTCTACCTCTTAAGTACTCAAAATAAAGACTTGCACTACCATGCCAAGTTTTTTGTAAATATATATAAAAATATATAAATCAGATATGATGGCACAAAACTCCTTAACCAAAAATAATCACAGAGGGCTTAAAGTGTGACTTTTGAAGTTAGCCTGATAATAAAATTCTGTTTTGTTGTTGGTTTTATTTGCTTGCTTTTCTAGCATTTAGAGAACAGGCAATTAAATGAATTGTACTCATCTCCATGGATAGTCTTACAAAAGATGGACAATGTATTTGATGATAGCTGAATTCAGACATGGGATAATGGTTGTATGAGATGGTGTTTAGGTCATAATCAAACCTGATTTTTAAAACAATTTTCTTTGAATAAATCTCCCGTTGCTATTTAAAAAAAAAAATGGTACAAACTTGTAAACTCAGTTTCAGGGAGGGGAGAGACATAACAATCACTGGGGCTCGTTACCCAGTTAGGGTGACCAGCTTGGTCAACTTCTATACCAATCAAAGATCCTGTTACTGGGAATGGGGCCAAAAGAATGTCACCTGAGGCTGTTCTTTGACCTCTGCATGCAGATGCATTCGCATCTACAAAGAAATGTAACTACAATGGGGCTTTATAGATTAGGCATGCAGAAAAAAAAATTCAGGTATATGTACTACTCCTGGGTTGACTTTTCTCTTACTAAATGATTTAGAAACAAATACAGATTATAGTCTATTTAATTGAAGAAACAGTTTTAATACAGCTTCCTTGGATTTATTTAATCCAAAATGATTTCTAGTTTCCCCATTGATTTCCTTATGTCAGAATCCTTAGTCTCTGTTCTGCCCCAGTAGGCATGTTGAAGCTTTGTGCTTTCTAAATATGTAAGATTTCTTCTTGTTATGTAGACTCCCTCCTTATAATGTGGTCAGGTTAACTAAAATATATTTAATTAAAGTTGATGTTGACAATCAAAGTGAAGAAAGGAAAACCCAGTGAGAATAACAATGCCTATTGAAGGTCATTGGGTAGACAGGCTTTGGAGAGGGGGAGCTATGTGGGCTCCTGAAAATACACATCAGTGCATGGTGTGGACAGTGGTTGTTTACGAGTGTACAGATATGAAAAGCCATCGGATCAAAACTTAAGATTGTTTACCTTGTGATGTAAATTTTACTTACAAAAGTAAAATAGTAATTATATCAGAGGAAAATAGTTATTGACTATACATGGTAGTTATTATATAGTTACTTTTTAAATGAAATTTGAAATATTTTAGAATAATGTTTTAAGAAATCTGGCACACAAAAAGATCAAGATATATTTTAGCTGGACAGTTGATGGCCACACCTTTAGTCCCAGCACTCGGGAGGCAGAGGAAGTTGGATTTCTGACTGACCAGCCTGGTTGGTCTACAGAGTAAGTTCCAGGACAGCCAGGACTACACAGAGAAACCCTGTCTCCAAAAAAAAAAAAAAAAAAAAAAAAAGAGGATAGATTTTATATTAAAGCTTTTTTTTTTAGTATCGTTTTTCTTGGATGTCACCAAGGGAAATAGAGGATAAAGTCTCATGAATGAGTCCTGGATAGAGATCCAGTGACAATTTATAGGGGGTTCTTCTTCCATCATGTGGATACCTGAGCTAGCAAGCACCTTCACCTGCTAAGCCATCTTGTCACCCATCTCACTCTCAATTAGCAGTTACTGAAATGTTGGAAGTTAATAGATCTAGTCTTGATTCCACCAACCCATGAAACAGCAACAATAAATCCCTCTCCTGATGCTGTACAGAGTTTCACACTTGCAAAGGTAAGCCCTGGACCACCCAGTTACAGCCTCCGTCAGTCCTCAGTTTTGATCTTTCAGCTAGTTTATATGTAAGTCCAATTTTGCATGAGTAAAGTCATGCAGATCATTCAGACTGTGAAGCTCTGCAGGGCGTGGTGGCGCATGCCTGTAATCCCAGCACTTGGGAGGCAGAGGCAGGTGGATTTCTGAGTTCGAGGCCAGCCTGGTCTACAGAGTGAGTTCCAGGACAACCAGGGCTATACAGAGAAACCCTGTCTCGAAAAAACAAACAAACAAACAAACAAACAAACAGACTGTGAAGCTCTAACACCTATTTTAAGTGTTGTCTTTCATAAGTACTTTCCACATATTCATGTGAAAACGATTTTGTGGGATGATTGGGATCTTAAGTAACTTGTTTATGGGCTTGTGACTGAAGTAATAAGGGTTCTTCAACCTCTCTAGAGGGTACCTTGGTGTTAAGAGTAGAAATATCAAGGTAATTGTCATTCTTTATAATTGACCATTTTTACAATTAAATAATCACTATTTTGAGACTTTTGTTGTTTGGGGTTTTTTTGTTGTTGTTGTTGTTTTGTTTTTTGAGGCAGGGTCTCATGGATTTCAGGATAGCCTTGAACGTGTTGTCCTCCTGAATGCTGGAATTACAGCTCTGTACTACCATACCTACTTTACATATATGGTATTGGGGCACATATTCTACCAACTGAGCTTTATCTTTGGCTTAATTTTTTTTTTTCAAGAGGATCTTTTGTCAAACATTGACTTTTTAAAAATTAGTAAATGCTGGCTTCTCCCAGGCTAGTTTTCATTGTTGCAGTGGAAGTCAGTAGGTCAGCCAGCAAATCAAGACCACTGTGTTTCTTCAAAGCCACACATTTAGGGGTTAGTCTGTAAGGCATATATGTCAGATATATATACATATACACACATACATACATACACATGCATATACACATATACATATATGCATATACACATTCCAGCTGTTAGACTTACTCACAAGGTCAGCTAAGGCACACAAAGACAAAACATTACAAAAAGATTCAGCCAAGCCCTAGACCAGAGCAACTTGCAGCATTGCAAACAGGGTAGGTAGAAGCTTCAGTCTTCCTCAGGTCTGCAGACATCCTGTTGCTATCACAGGCACTCCTTGCTAGGCACTCACAGTCTTCTTCCAGAACTCTTTAAAGGGTCCCCATTAAAGTCACTTAAACTCCTTAGAGGCAGTTTCGTCACTCACTTAATTTTGAGATTGGGTTTCCCTGTATTAGCTGTCTGGCCTCTAGTTTATAATCCTGAGTGCTAAGATAACAGGCATGCTGTATTTCTTTGGTATCTTGGAAATACTGCTCTGTCCTTTAAAAAGAATCTGAAATGAAATATTTCCTGTAGCATGTAATGACTTTTAGGTTTTTAAAAATTCTTAAACACATCAGAACCCAAGCTGACTTGGTGCTGGGCCCTTACCAGAATAATGATGTAAGAATTTTAGAGTATGTAATGCAGCTGCCAAAGCCCACAGTGTTGCATTTCAGTGCTGCTGAAGTCTGCAAGAGTCCACAGCTTGCTATTTCCCCATATTTACCACATTATCACACCTTATTTCACTGGACTAAGGGAAACAAAGGGTCATAAATATACTGCTTTCCAAAGTAAAGGTCCTGGTTAGCCTCTGATATGCTTCCAGATATTATCTCCTCTGATTAGTTCCCAATTTCTTAACTCTTCTGGGTAAATATTTCAGACTAGTAATACAGGGCAGTATTTCCCACCTTTTATGATTGTACTTTCCATCTGTATCTTGCCCTTTGCATTGCTATATTTAGATATTCCATATGCTATATCTCATCCAGTTGCTCAGTCATAGACTTCCCCAGAGTCGTTTTTTTAAGTATGGAATCACACATTTACATATGGGCAGGAACATCATTTTTCCTGCTTCTCTTGGAGAAAGAAGCCAGGTAAGCAAAGTCAGATGTTTTCAATTGAGTTTTGTTCCTGATACTCAGAATTCCGGAAGTCCAAGACTTTTGAAGTGTACCAGTCTTATTCTCTTGCTAACCATATTTTTATGGCCAGAAGATTCTGGAGTGTGCTCCTTTTGCTGAGCAGAAGTTACATGCTGGAGCTCTATGAGAGCAGCATAGCATTTAAGAGATGGAGTAACAGGCAAGCCCAGGGGAGAGCACTGTGCGGGAACCCAGATGGGAACAGGCAGCTGCAGCCCTTGACCATGCCTGGCTGGCTACATTTCTAACAGCTCATTTCAACATGAGCTAGCCATTATGGGGTCTCTGGCACCTAACAGTACTTTGCACATAGGGGAACTGCTCCCAAACTAAACAGCAGCACTTACTGCATACCCACTGTGAAGACTACACACTGCATAGATACTGGAAATGAATTAAGATTTTTTTCCCCCCAAAGAAGCTACCGTCTGGGTGAAGCATTGCTTCTGAAACAGATAATTATAGTCTACTAATTGTATTTGCTCATATAGTTTAGTATTTTGTTTACTTTGTAAATCAGCTAACAGTAGCCAGTCTACAGGATTGACCCCCTTAAGAACAAGCATGGGATTTCTTGTTAATTCCTAAATATGCAGATTTGCTTGCTTTTTGCCTCTTATCCACCTGTTCAGATTTGCCCAGGATTGACGATTTGTTTAGTGTCACAAGTGTAAAAAGGAGTATAATACAGAAAGGCATTTCTAAGACCTAAGCTTCTAGAGTTGATCATTCTCCTCTAAATGTTTTCTTTACCTAAGAAAGATCTGAGCATGTACATGTAGCTGTAGCTGTTTGGTTTGTCAGGCTCTCCTAAGGTGAGTGTAGGAAAAAATGGTTACTTTCTTCTTGTGGCATGTAGGCCTCCTTTTTTAAAATTTGTACACATGTAAGGAAAGTCTAGAAAGTACACATGAGCTGGAGAGATGGCTCAGTGATGAGGAGCACTGGCTGCTCTTCCAGAGCTCCTGAGTTCAATTCCCAGCAACCACATGATGGCTCACAACAATCTGTAGTGGGATCTGATGCCCTCTTCTGGTATACATGAAGAGAGCGACAGTGTATAGGGAACATAAATAAAGAAATCTTTTTTTAAAAAAAAAGTACATACAATATATGTATCATGACACACTTGTAACATTGAGCATACAAACATTAATTTCAAAAATAAAGTTAATACTAGGTGGTAGTGGTAGAATACATTGACTACATTTACAGGGGCAATAAAGTGACTGGGAGACAAGTTGTTAGCAATATTCTGAGCTGTCAGTAACATTCCGTGTCTGGGTTTAGATGCTGACTTTCCACATGTGTTTAGTTTGTAAAGCAGTACATCGTGATGTATACATTTGTAGTGCATATATATATCTACTGTATTTTGGCATGAGTAAAATACCATTTTTTTAAAAGCCAGACAACAACTTGGTAAAAAGGATGAGCTAAAGTATTGGGATAAAGGGCTTGTTAAACTAGGCTCTGAGCTGGTGTCTGAACCACTTATGTCAGGAGAACAGTGTGGTTGGGAGAGAGACTTCGCAGAGTTTCACACACATACATATTCTATTTGCTTTTTTAAAAAAAAAGATGGACTGGGAAGGAACCTGGGGCCAGGGCACACTGGGTAAGCATTTTACCATGAAGCTCCAAGACCCTAGCCCAAGGTTACACTTTTTTTCTAACTCACATTTTGAATTATTTTTGAACAATTTTTGTTTGTTTGTTTTTCGAGACAGGGTTTCTTCTCTGTGTAGCCGTGGCTGTCCTGGAACTCACTTTGTAGACCAGACCTGCCTCTGCCTCCCAAGTGCTGGGATTAAAGGCGTGCACCACCACTGCCTGGCTAAATGGCGTACTTGCTGAAATCTATAGATCTATTTTCATCATGTGTAGAAATGTCTTATACAGTTCCATATCTATGATTATTTTGCAAGCCAGTTCTGTTCACTGTTAGGGACAGAGAAGAAATTATCTGGTCTTTAGTAGAAATAAAAGGAAATGGACAAATATTTTTTTCTAAACCACAGAAAAACAAACTGGATAGTGAAATGAACAGCTCCAGAGCTAGATATCTAGGTTTGAATGGATTATGAAAGCAGGTGAGTCATTTCTTTCAGAACCTTGGAGTCGTCATCATTATTGGTTACTAAGTAGCATGTTTAGAAGAGCACCTCACACTGCTGGACACATGGTAGACCCTTCACAGATGGCCTTTACTACTCTCGGAGGCTAAACATATGCAGATATCAGAGTCTCAAAGCCAGCGTAACGCTTGAAGAGGAGCCTGACTTAACACTGAGCTGGCCAGCCTCTGTGTCTGGAGCCTGTGGACACTGGCGACTCCTCTTTCCTGTAGTATATGAATGCCAGCATCTGCAGTAAAGCTGAAACCTTTTCTGACAAGAAGTCACTCTCACAAGGCATAAGCAGGATTTATAGGGGAAAAATCACAAAAAAAGGAAAGAAGATATGAAGCTAATTTTATTATTTTTAAAGGAGTTTTTTTTAAATTATTTATTTTATGTGAGTGCTTTATCTACATATACACCTGTATGTCAGACCCCACTACAGATGGTTGTGAGTCACTGTCTTAGGGTTTTACTGCTGTGAACAGACAGCATGACCAATGCAAGTTTTATAAAAGACAACATCTAATTGGGGTTGGCTTACAGGCTCAGAGGTTCAGTCCATTGTCATCAAGGCAGAAACATGGCAGCATCCAGGCAGGCATGATACAGGAGGAGCTGAGAGTTCTATATCTTCATCTGAAGGCTGCTAGTGGAAGACTGACTTCCAGGCAGCCAGGGTGAGGGTTTTAAGCCCACACCCACATTGACACACCTACTCCAACAAGGCCACACCTCCTAATGAGGTCACTTCCTGGGCCAAAGATATACACCATGTGGTTCCTGGGAATTGAACCTAGGAACCTCTGAAAGAACAGTGCTCCTACCTGTTTGAGCCATCTCTCCAGCCCCGTAAAGAATATTCCCCCTCTTGTTAACATTTTCATTTCTCTTGACTATAGGTACTTGGATAAATATGATACATTGTTAAAATGCCATGTGAATGAGACCTATTGTGTTGAATTATTTTTTCCTCAAGAAATTCTGATTTAAAAAAATTATGTATAACATCATTAATACAATTTCTTTTTAGCTATTGGCAGAGATATAGCATCTTAACAGTTAAATGAGGAGAATGTTGAATTTTTTTAAAAGGGTTTTCAAGATAGGGTTTCTTGTTTAACAGTCCTAGAACTCACTCTGTAGGTCAGGTTGGCCTTAAACCACCTGCCTCTGTCTCCCAAGTGAAGTGCTTAACCACACCTGGCTAGGTTGAATAATTAAAAGGACACTAGGGCAAGCTCTCTTGAAGACTTTTTCCCCCTGGGGCAGGGTGTGGTAGCACACACCTTTAACCAGCTCTGGGAGGCAGGGGCAAGTGGGCCTCTAAGTTTGAGGCAAACCTGGTCTGTATAACATAGCAAGTCCCAGGCCAGTCAGAGCTGTATAGTAAGAACTTGTTTCAAAAACAAAAAAAGGGGATGGAGAAATCCTGCCCTGGGTCCTGTGCCTCTACCATAATTTTTTGTTTGTTTGTTTTGGTTTGGTTTTTGGTTTTTTTTGATGCAGGGTTTCTCTATATAGCCCTGGCTGTCCTGGAACTCACTCTGTAGACCAGGCTGGCCTCGAACTCAGAAATCCACCTGCCTCTGCCTCCCAAGTGCTGGGATTGATTACAGGTGTGCGCCGCCACGCCTGGCTCTCTGCCATAATTTTTAAGGTAACAAAGTTTCTCTCAGTATATTTGCCAGATTGCTTCACCTCTTGAAGAAAACAAAACAAAAGCAAAATCTACATAATTGGATCTTTGTACATGTGTGATATCCTACATTGCCTAGACTGGTTTCAGTAGCCTTCTGCCTCAGCTGCCCAAGTGTAGGTTTATACCTGCTGTTCTTGCTGATAATTAGTCTTTATCAATGAGACAAACCTATGTAACCCAAATTCTAGAAGCAGCAAGTAGCTGGAATGTGATTCTGTGGATTGTTTAAGTGTTTCTCTTGGGGGGGGGGTTACAAGGTTCTATGGAGATAATATTGTATCATTTTGTCATGATTAACAGCAGCTTCATTGTGTATTCCTGTGATGACAGAGTAAATTCCAATTGAAAGAAGGATTAATAATAGTTCCATACTTTGTAGGCATAAATGATTCTGGTTTATACTCCAAGCCTTCATAGCAACCCAGCAATGATTCTAGCTACCTTACAGTTGTAGCTGTATCTTAAATACTATTGATAACTAAGAGACAGCTTAGTTGTGGGTTGAATGCTAGCCAGCAGTACAGTCATGATGCTCCTATTGAGTATCATTAAAGGAAATAGTTAATGTATGAACAAGGTCTTAGGGAAAGCAGAATGGGGGTGACAAGGACAGACATGTGACATTTGATGTTCTAGTATATCATAGAATCCTACCAGAACATTGCTCCCTGCCTTCCCAGGTCACATATTTCATCCTGTCCAGAAATTTTCTAATCTTTAAATGTTCATCAAAGGTTTTGTATATATGTAGATTTTGTACGAGGTAGTGATTTATCACAGATCTGATTAATGTTCATTGTAAAGAGAGCCTATAGGTATTTCATCAAATTATTTCATTTCCTTAATAGCTTAAGGAGTCTAATAAGATACTATAGTTTTGCGTATTTTTCTTGAGTCAGTTGTAGCTACGTGTATATACTTTATTATTTTATGAGTTTTTAAAACCCAGCACATGGCAGAACGGCGCCTCGACATCCCTGGACCAGTCTTGGAGTTTCTAAGCTCAGCTCGCTACCATTTTTGAATGACATGAATTCTAGCTTTTGATTACCTAGCTTTATAGCTGATTTGTTCCTTGAAGGCAGTCGATACTTGTTTTAATTTTTAAATTTTCTACACTATTTAGTCTTTTATTGTTACCATTGTGTTTTTTGAAACCTTGGATTGTCTGGAACTTATTGTGTAGAGACCGACCTTGAACTCACAGAGATCCTACAGCGTCTGCTTCCTAAGCACTAAGCTAAGAGGCATGTGGCACCACACCCAGCCCACCATGTGGTCTGTTTAACACTGTGTATGATGCATGTTATTTAATGTTAGTTAGATTCATAATTAATGTCAATAAGAATCCAGAATCCTAGCCGGGCGGTGGTGGCGCACGCCTTTAATCCCAGCACTTGGGAGGCAGAGGCAGGCGGATTTCTGAGTTCGAGGCCAGCCTGGTCTACAGAGTGAGTTCCAGGACAGCCCGAACTACACAGAGAAACCCTGTCTCGAAAAAACCAAAAAAAAAAAAAAAAAAAGAATCCAGAATCCTTTGCTCTAGTTATTTTCAGGAAGTTAGTGATGCACTAAGGGAACATCACATCTAGATTTGCCTATTTCTGTTAGAAAAACAACCTTTTAAGATAGCCTACTACACCATGTGATCTCTCTTACCATTTTGTTTGCTTTAGAAAATCTTCTGCAGTGCATGTTCTGAAAGGTTCATGGGTCAGATCTGCCCCTTGCTGGTCGGTCACTCAGCATTAGGCAAGGACACCTGTTGCTTCTTACTGCTGCTGAGCTGTTTTCAACTTGACATGTATCCACAGGTGCAGTTGGGAAATACTTTGCCTAGGAATTCTTTGTATATAGTTTTGATTTTTAAAAGACAGAGACTTCTTTTCCATGCATGCAGTTAGCTTCTTTAGCTTCTTTACCATACACTGTATGTACTTTAGGACATGTATTTATTAAAATTACCAAGAAGAGTCCATAGAAACATGTTCTAAAAGAGTCTTTAGAAAATGGTATCTGTTAAAGGACAAGATTCTTTGTTCTGGTATTCTGGAAACAGGCAGTAATATTACACATTCAAGTCTAGCTTGGGCTATGTAGAAAACCTCAGGCCAGCCTCAATTCATAGTGAAATATTGTTTAGGGCAAAAGATTTCTCTGTTTTTAGTTCTAATAATAGTACTAAACTTGTTTCAACAATAAATTATCCATTACATTATTGCAACCTGATACCTAATGGTAGCTTACAACTGTAACTCCAGTTCTAGGAAATCTAACACACTCTTCTCTGCAGGCACTGCACACATGTCCATATACATACATGAGGACAGAGTCACTCATACATTAAATGATATATATGTATATATTTAAAATCTGATATCCTGCCTCATTTTTCAAATAAGTTTCATGTATTGATTCAGTTACTTCATCTAGTCTTTTTCCTCTAAGATTTTAAATACTGTGTGCAATGTTGACTGTTCTTACATTCATGTGTTTAATTTTAACTTCAAACAGAGAATTCTAGGTGCTATGAACAGGGTGGAACACTTTTGTTTTCATTCTCTGGATATAAGAAAGGTGTCAGATATTGATCTGGACTTAAATAAAGCCTTTAGAAGTTAGGAGAGAATTTGTTTTCCATGTATCAGAACCAGAGTTAGGTGTTTCATATTTGTGATTCTTGAATCTTAAAGCTGTCTTGCAGGTGACAGTATTTCTGTTTTATTGATGCAGACTCTGTGATTGAGGGGAAAGGGACTCATTCAGTACCCATTGTATATAAGTAGTAGAGCCAGAATTCTGACATATGTCTACCAACCCTGCTATATATTTCTTGCTCTAAGGAGGTTTGGTATTGATTGGTTGAGAAAAGGTATCATAGACTAAGAATCTCATCAAAATCTTTTATTGATAGATTTGGGGTTAAAATTTGTGGTCAAAGTAGAAGTCACTTGGCATGCTGTTCTGTTTTTCTTATTGTTTATCACCAAAGCCTCAAGAGGAGGTAGTGCTCATTGCATTCCATCTTCACAATAAACTAAGTTCAAATAGCCCTTTTGAGTAGAACGAGATGGCTCATTGGGTAAGGATGTGTGCCACTAAGTCTGACAGCCTTAGCCTAGTTCTCAGACCTTCATGGTGATGGGAGAACTGACTCCTTACAAGTTAGCTGCTGACATATGTCTGAGGGCCCACGCTCTCTGAAAATAATAAGTAAGTCCAATACAATAGAGTTTCCTTTATTCTTGAACATGTGTCAGGTTCCTGGTGTTTGGATACTTGTTGACATCCCTTGACAAATTACTCTTCTTTTGGCTACAGAGTATTTATTTAAGTGGGTACACATGAACATGTGTGCAGAAGTCAGAGGTTGAAGGTTGACAAAACCGAATCTTCTCTATTCACTTTATTCCCCTGGTTTTTATGATAAGCTCTCTTACTGAACTTGAACTCACTATTTTGCCTAGGCCACGTTGGGCAACAAGCCCAAGGAGCTTCCTGTCACCATTTACCTGTCACTGTGATTTTGGACTCAAGTCCTTGTGCTTACACAGTAAGCTTTTTATGACTGAGCCAGCTCTCCAGTCTTCTGGCCTTTGTTTAATATCTACAATCTGTAGAGATCTGAACACACAGAGACTATGCTGGTTATTTGAACCAAATATGGCCTGAGATTTTTCCTAAAATAAGTCACTTCCTCCTCTGCCACACAGTCTGAATTAAGAAAACAAAAATATTAATGCCATCCTGTAAGACTGTGTTAAGACTCAAAAGTCACAAATATCACCTACATTTAGTGGCTTGGAAAAGTTGCCCAGCACCCATATATTTTGATTTTACTTAGTTGACATGGCCAGCATTAATATTTTAGGGAAATTACTTTTAAAGACTCACTTCATGTTCTGAATAATATCTGTTTAGAAGTTACATTGTAAGGATTTAAAGGGAAAATGTAGTAAATAATCGTTGCCCCTTTTGTCTTTGGCATATTACTAAATGCTTTATTGTGGATTCTATTTCCTGTCCCATGAATATTTACTTGTTTTGCCAGTAAGTTTGAGAGCAGTGAATTAATTTGCCATGTAGCAACTATATATGAAAGTGAATGTTAGTAAAGTCTCCCAGGTCTGACTGATCCAACAACCAGGCCTCTGTTACTCTCTGTTTAGTCCAAAACAATGGTAATGGAGGAGGAGCTGTTGAATTATCTCATGTTTGGAAAGGACGTCTGTGGCCCATTTACTTTGGCCACTACTCCCTTCTGCCACAATTCTTTTTATGTATTTCATAATTGTAGTTTTTGTTGTAAACCAAGTAAAGAAAATGGATCTGGACTTACCATTGGCTCCACAATTGGTTTATTTTTTTTAAGCTATGTATAAAATATCTTTTCACTGTTTTGTCATGCATGCTATTGTACTTTTATCCAAAGATTTTGTGCATGTGTCCAACTGTATGTGTAGTTGAAGACAATGTGTGTGGTATGAGAATGTCTTAGATCACCTTTGTACAGTGACAGTGGTGATGGAAGCACCTCTATCTGGGCCATCCAGCGGAATAACCAGGAGTTACATGCGCCTATTGAGGGGTTGAAATAAGGCTAGTAGGGATGGAGAATTGAACTCTTCTTTTATGTAAATCAAAATAGCTACATGTGACTGTTATGTTGGACAGTGCACAGATGGAGGTGGTAAGTGGTATGTGGCCTTTGGCAGTAAGAAGTGAGGAAGCTTAGTCGCTGGCAGCCGTGGGAAACCAGACTGTGTCCAACTCAGAACCTTAGGATCGTGGGGTAGAACTGAGCAGGACAGTTCATGTGTCCAAAGCAGTTTTTGATTGTTTGAGATCTTGGGTATGATCCTATTTATTGCTTGGTTTTCCTAATAGATCACAGGACCAAAAGCAACCAAACAAACAAAAAACAAATACAGTTAGCTGGGCAGTGGTGGCGCATGTCTTTAATCCCAGCACTTGGGAGGCAGAAGCAGAGGCAGGTGGATTTCTGAGTTCGAGGCCAGCCTGGTCTACAGAGTGCGTTCCAAGACAGCCAAAGCTACACAGAGAAACCCTGTCTCAAAAAACAAAACAAAACAAACAAAACAAAGCAAAAAACAAATACAGCTTCATTTTGCAAGGATCTCCTGTTCTTCCTGGATGGAATGGATACCAGTCTGGCCTGTTGATACTCAGGATGCACCACAACAGTCTGATAGGAACCATATATTCCTCCTTTTTTTTTCTCATTAATTCAGATTGAAGAATTATTTGCCCTATCTCTTTTAGAATTCACATTAGTATCTTTTAAAAAGTTCATGACAGAAACAGATTATAATTTGTTAATCCAGAAAAAAAATATGATTTTTCTTTTGTTTCCAAAATTAAGTGCATGGGGCTTTGATTTTAAATTTTTGTTTGGCAAAGACAACCTAAAACAAAACTTTTCTGTGTTAGACTAGTTTTAAACTGTGTCTTCTAAGAAAACTTTGTTTGAAATTCAATAATAAATCTTATATGTTATCTTGGAGAAGAAATAATTTCTATAGAGCTTTAGTACATTTAATTTTGAATGGTTTTATGAAATAAATTTAAAAGGATATTTGTTCTACATGTGCTAGTAGTTTTTGTTTATAAAATACTCCTTTCTGTAAGAGCAGACCAAGCACACTGTGGACACTTCAGTGCTGCTGACTCTTCAGGGCTTTGAATGAAGTGTTCTGGAGAGAGAGAGAGCGCACGCCCAGGCCCGCGACTTCATGTGCTTTAACAGCACAGCGTTTGTGGCACACTGGAGGTGGTTAAAATGCTAGAGTAGCTCTTAAACATGGCATCTCCTATCTCCATGTTGCCCTTTTCTCTTTCTTCCTTTCTTTTTTTTCCCCCCTCTTCAAATCTCAGAGCTGCCAGGAGTGTGTGGAGCCTGTAACTTCCTGTTCTCTGAATTCTGCATCTTTCTGCTGCCCCGAGCTTTGTGCTCCCCAGCCCGAGACTCTGTGCTAACAAATCACTATTGTCCAGGGGGGCGAATGTGGCTGGAACTAAAGAATTGCTGTCTGGTTTCTATTCAAATCCAGGTAGTGAGATATATGAATGGACTGTTGGAATCGTCATGTGAATACCGTCTGCTCGGCATGAAAGCTCAGAGCCACGCTAGGGAAGATTAACTCCTAGGCTGCCCAGTAGCATTCTGCGGTAGGAGCTAAAAACATTAGAATTATCTGACACATGCTTAATTCTCCATTTCATAAGTAGGGTTAGGTATTAAATTATTTGACTTTTTTTTAGTGTTTCTGAACTTTGGGAATCTTGCCAGATTTTTTTTTTCACTTAGAATAATTTTATATTGTCTGAAAAGTTTTCTTAGCTTTTTTTTTTTTTTTTACATTATAAAGTTACTTGATTACATAACAAACAAAAGTAAGAGACAGCTGCTTTTCTCAAGGAACCTAGAAGTCCTTTAAAGTGCTTTCCTTCCAACTCACAAAGGGAAACCATCCCCACTTTTTTTTTTTAAAGTACTTTCTTCTTATTACTTTGAATATTTTCCCCAAAGCCCACATCTATACAAAGAAAATCGAACTTCACATATAATATACAAACCAAAGAAAACAAGTTGCCTTCAAATTAGGAACCCAACTAAGTTATACCAGAATCAGTTAATCTTTTTTAATTATAGGTTTAAAATGGTACTATAATTTATGATTCTCATTTATCTATAAACAGTTATTATTTTAAGTATCTTCTATATACCTGAAAAAAATCTCTATAGGATTGAAGAACCGTGCATTTACATCTCTCCAGTATCACAGGTACTGTGAAATGGAGAGCCTTTTATGTTTCTTTTTGTCTTAAACTCAGACAGCTTTGTAAGCAGTAGTGTGTAGATTACAAGAGTTAGACAAAAGCAGGCGAGACTGAGAAGGGGGGGGGGAGTTGCTTGGGGCACTTCCTGTCACTCAACACATTCCAGATCACTAAAAAATTTCTACACACTGCACTCCCTCTTGCCCACTCAAGTTCCCAGTATTTTCTTATTCTGTGTGCTGCTGATGTCTCTTGTACTCCTTTCTTTCAGTGGCTCTGCTAAGACTGCTTCAGGGGGCACACATTCCTTTAGATTATACAAAGCATAGCTTAGAAAATGGCTGGCAGTTTCAGAATCTAGTCACGATTGCACGCATGAGCACCTCACACATCCATGCCCCTTTCCCCCCTCCCACCTCCGCAGCTGGCTGACCTGTCTCACCCACTGCTGGCCTATCGAACGGCCAGGACTGTCTGGTTTTGGCTCATGCCTTTGTCCATGTCTGGCTTAGTTCCTCTCTGTCTATGCTTGCCTCTACCCCCAACGCCCCAGGCGGCACAAGTGTTTGGCCATACAAAACTACCGATAGAAAAGGTGGTAAAAACTTCAAACTTTGCTAAATTCCCTAACAGTTTATTCTTTTGTTAATTTCTGTCTTATTTAAATATTGTTTTAAGAAAAACAAATTCAAAATTAATTATCTAAAGGCAAAGAATGCAAAGCAACCTTTGTGTTCCTTATAATAACTGACTTAATAACTCTGCAGCTGCGTTATGGGGAGCATATAAAGCTTCTGTTCCGAGAACAAAGGAGCACGTGCAGAAATGAGACGAAAAAAAATCAGTGACAGTATTTCACTACACAAATTACTTAAAAGGTTTTAGTCAAAGCCTTTCAACAGATGCAATTTTAAAATGGTTTTTAACTGGAAAAAAAATGAAAGTGCTTACCCGGTAAAAGAACAGAAGTAGTCCTGAACTGTTACGTAAGACTTTCTATAGTTGGATCTTTGTCAAAAGGGGATGGGGGTGATAGGAGAAAGCAGCAACAACAGTCAGAAAAGTTGGAGCTGCTGTGGCTAGAGGACAACTTCTGTGCTTCCAGATAGGATTCCTGCTGCAGAAATGGAACTTCAGCCAGCACAGCATCCTGTCCAGCAGAAAAATGAGTTTGTCAGTTTAAAAAAAAAAGAGAGAGACTGGAGCCCAGGCTAGACAAGGTATTGAACCGCACCAGATTTCCTTGCAGCCCTGTCTGCTTAGCTCGCATTGAACTATATATGACCCAGATGATGGACAGAAGCACATTCAGTCATGTGCACACTGGAAGAAAGCGGATTTGCTGGTCCCCGGCAGGGCAGGGGTTTGTCTTCTGATTGGGCTGTGCCCTGATCGGTGAAATGTGAAGCCCTCACCATTCAGAGGCCATAATTCAGGACTGGCAGTTTGAGTGTCTGGCTGCTTCTAGTCACTGAGAGAGACTTTGTAGGTGTTGTTTTTGTTTGATGGCATGACCCACAGAGTAGTTGCTTACACCTATATACCTGCCAGGGGGAACTAGCCTTTCTAAAATACAGTAATACAGCTGACTGCCATAGTCCTAGGCCAGTTTATTGTTGAATTGTGCTGTAACTAAACTAATTGTTTGATTTGGGAATTATTCTAACCAGCTTCCTCACCAGACCATAGTCCTGAGTTTGCAGTTTGATAAAGCAATTATAGAAGTGGTGTTTGAAGCTGAAATGGTGCGTCCCTGTAGTAAGTCTAACATTTGAGAGGCAGAAGTAGGAAGGATTGTGAGTTCCAGGCCAAATTTAGCTACACAGTAGCATAGTATCTAGGAAGGAAGGAGGGAGGGAGGGAGGGAGGGAGGGAAGTTTTATAGATCTAAATTATACTTACTGAAAAGTGCATGGACAGCAGAGAAGTGAGTTTTTAAATTTTAGTGTTTGAACACATGAGGAAGTAGCTCTAATGTCTTCTTATTCCTTTTTGAGGATTGCCCTTTAGTCGTACAGGGGGTTTTGGAGATGGGTGGTATGAAAGCATGGCCTCCAGCAGCTGTGCCCTAGCCTTTAAGCTTGCAGCACAGCCTTAGTTGGCAGTCTTTAGACTAGCTGAACTAGGGTCCTTTGGCTCTGCAACTGTCTTTCTTCCACTGGGAAACTAGGTTGCCATAAAGGACTGTCAGTCTTGACCTTTAGTTAGTTAAAGGCAGTTGCTTTATTTAACTAAATTGTCATTTTTTTTAATTGAAATAATAAAGTTGCACTCTGAGGAGCTGGAGAGAGAAATGGCTCAAAGGTTAAGGATACAGTTACTCTTCTGGAGGAGCCACCAGCACCCAAGTGGTGGCTAATAACAGCCGGTAACTCTAGTTCCAAGGGTCTGATGCCCTCTTCTGGCCTTCTTGGGCACCTGGCACACGAGCCGTCCACATACATACATACAGGCTAAACAGTTTTAAAAACTGCATTATAAAACCTTAGCTCTAAGATAAGAAATCTATTCTATACCCATTTTTATTTTCCTCAGGAATTCCTATCTCCAAGAATTTAATACAGGCCGGGCGGTGGTGACGCACGCCTGTAATCCCAGCACTCTGGGAGGCAGAGGCTGGCGGATTTCTGAGTTCGAGGCCAGCCTGGTCTACAGAGTGAGTTCCAGGACAGCCAGGGCTATATAGAGAAACCCTGTCTCGAAAAAACAAAGCAAAACAAAACAAAACAAAAAAAACAAGGAATTTAATACAATCTAATAAGTACTAGTATTAAATCAGTATTAGGTATATAAATATCTTTTCATTCTGTCCATAATTGTGGTGGTGGTGGTGGTGGTGTGTGTGTGTGTGTAGAGAATATGCAGTTCTTGTCTTGTTTGCTACTTTTAGACTCTCTTAATATCACCTTTACCTAAGGTCCATTCTAAGCTCTGAACCTGTCCTGGGCTTTCACTCCAGGAGCCAGCTCTTGCACATCTCAGCAGAGTGGGAATTCTTAAGAATAGCACTGACATAAGGTGTATCTTTATTTTATAACCCTTTTCATATAAGAGGGGACTTGTCCAAGACACAGCTTATGCTACTTGCACACATCACTATTGTCTGCACAGTTTGGCAGACTATCTGTTAATTTATAGTATACTTTAGATTTTTATTAGACTTTACCATTATGTGTTAATAAGAAGGACATGCCCATGACAAATAATGTGGGTGGCCTTCCTGTATATAATGTTGTTAAAGACGAACTACTTTAGAGGGAAGATAAAATTGATTTATGAAGAATTTCTCCAGTATTAAATAAGATTGTGCTTAGCTATTTTGAATCTAGCTGTTAACATATAGTGTTCATTATTTTTTCTAATTTTTGGAAAACAGCTACAGAAAATAGCATACAATTTACAGTCCAATAGGTCACTGGCATTTAAAAGAATTTAAATTATTTTAAAAAGAACTTTAATTACTTTAAAATTATGCTTATGTTTGTGTATGCATGCACGTGTGTGTGTGTGTGTGTGTGTGTGTGTGTGTGTGTATGTGTGTGTGTGTGTGTGTGTATTTACATGAGCATCAATGCTGGTGTACACAGAAGTCACAGGAATTAGTGGGTGCTAGGGATCAAACTCAGGCCCCCTGTAGAAGCAGCGAGTAGTACTGAGCCTCTCCAGCCTCAGGAATAGTTTCTTAAAATGTAGGTGAAATATTATGTAAAATCACCTAGTATATTTCTATCTTTTTTTTTTTCTTAAAATGAAAAATGTTAATTACAGACCACGGAGTTAATTTCACAGCCCACTTTTGAAAACAATACAGTTGAGAAAATGAGCTTTGAGAGCTTTAGTGTACTGTCTAGTCAATGTCAAGTGGCAGTGTGGCTTGACCCAGGAGCTAGGTGTGAAGCTTCTATTTGTTCTGCCACAGTAGATGGCTCCTCTAGTGACACTAGCCTTTAACAACCTGAGAGGAACTTTGATAATTACTATATAGAATGTAAATTTCCAAAAACAAAGTATACTGGAAGGAGTAGAAATTCTCTTCTTCAGCTTTGTTGTATCAGTGCTTTTTGAAGAGTTCTTTTGCTACTTGGAATATCTGACAATCTTGGGTAGAATACAATTGATAGTACTTACTAGTTATGAGGCAAACCCATAGGTACCCAGAGGACTTACATCTCATTACTTAGCTTTGTTTCGAGCTACTTTTGACTTCTTAGAAATAATAGCTGTAAGACCTGTCTTAAGACCTCTCTTTTGAGAACTTTTGAAATATGTCTTGGAGTTAGTGCTCAAATGTGGGAAAGGATATTTATTTATGTATTTATGTATGCATTTATTTATTTTTGATTTGTTTTTTTCGAGACAGGATTTCTCTGTATAGCCATGGCTGTCCTGGAACTCACTCTGTAGACCAGGCTGGCCTCGAACTCAGAAATCTACCTGCCTCTGCCTCCCAGAGTGCTAGAATTACAGGCGTGAGCCACCACCACCCGGTGGAAAGGATATTTCTAGAACTTAAATTCAGTTTGGGCATTTCCAAACTAGTCCTGTTACTGGTTTGTTTGTTTGTTTGTTTGTTTGTAGGTCTATTCACATAGCTTTGGCTATCCTGGAACTCACTATGTATTATAAGTTAGGCTGGGCTCAAACTCACAGAGGTTGCCTGCCTTTGCCTCCCAGTGCTGGGATCGAAGGCATGCATCACTATGCCTGATTGATTTGGTTTTATGTAAAGGTGAATTGGAGCATAAAGCTAGAGCAAGTTAATGGAAAGAGAATCATCTCTGATTCTTTGTTTTTTGTTTTTTCAAGACAGGGTTTCTCTGTGTAGCTCTGGCTGTCCTGGAACTCACAGGCTGGCCTCGAACTCAGAAATCCGCCTGCTTCTGCCTCCCAAGTGCTGGGATTTCAGGCGTGCGCCACCGCTGTCTGGCCCATCATGTCTGATTCTTGATTGTGAGCTATGTACTGTGTGTACCCTTTCCCTACATTTGCTGGGCACATTTAAGCTTTAATTTTCATAGCTATTTTGTGAGAGGAAAGGCTATTCTCATTTTGCAGAGAAAAAAAATTTAAGATTTAGGGGAATGAGTCATGAGCAGTCACATTCCTAGGTAGTATTTAGGTTGGGACAGAAACTCTATACCTTCTTCTTAGAGAGAGTGGTCATTTCTAGGCCCTGGGAGCAAGATTCTATATGTTGCATAAGAAACCAGTGGGGTGGAAAAAAATGGAGCTGCTTTTGTATTTTAGTGGGCTTCTTAACCTGTTTAGATTCAGGTACTTGGGTCTGGTTTTCACTGTTCGTGAATTAGCTTTTGAATAAAAAACAGGATCTAGGGCTGAAAAATGTACCTCAGTTGATAGTTGCTTACCCTAGCATGCTTGAAGCCCTGGGTTTAATACCCAACCATTCATAAATTCTGCACAGCGCTGTGTGCCTGTAATTTAGTACTTGAGGTAGAATCTAGATGATCAGAAGAGTTCAGTCATCCTCAACCTCTTTAGCCAGGTTAAGGCCAGATTTGTCAATCAGCTCAGACTTTTTGTTCATATCTTTTGCTATTACTTGATACAGCTTTTTCATTTGGACCTCAACTAAAGTGACTCTCCAGAGTTTCTGGTCATCCTTCTTTCTGTGGGAGGTATACATAGTTAGGTGCCAATGCCTACTAGGGAGAATTTTCAAGTCATGTGGAAAGAATTGGGTTGGAGGACTGGACCATAAGCTTTTACACTCTGCCAGGAAAATGATTATTTTCTCAGAAAAGAGATTAGCCCAATGTTAATCATTTGATTGCATAACCAAAGCTATAAGGATTTGAGGTAATTTAAGAAACAACTTTTTAATTTATGTATATGAAAGTTTTCCTGTATGTATTGTAACCCATATGTGACTGGTGCCTGAGGAGGCAGAAAAGGGTATCAGGTCCCCTGAAATCGGAGTTGCAAATTGTTGTAAATCATGTGAGTTCTGGAAATTAAACTGAGGTCCTCTGCAAGAATAATAAATGCTTTTAACTGCTGAGCCCTCTCCCCAGCCCTTTGTCTTTAACTATGTATGTCTGTGGGGGGGGGGTATGTACATGTGAGTGTGGGTGCCTGCAGAGGCCAGGGCCATGAGATCTCTACAGCAGGAGTTTGCTAACTGTTGGGATCTGCTCAGCATGGGTGCTTAGGAACCAAACTGCAAGAACAGTATGACCTTCTAACCACCGTTTCTCAAGATAGAAGATAAGGCAGAAGATAAGACCCGTGTTAGTATTAATATAGATGCATGGCAGAACTTATTTTTGCCCCCCCTAATTTCCAGTTAATATAATTCTGTAGATAACATAAAAGGTAAAGATGACAAAGTAGATTGAGCAGTTGAAATCAGCAAGGACTAATCTCTATAGAGGCAAAATTATAAATATAAATTCTTCAGTGTTGTCATTGTTTCAACATCACTGTGTACATACACACACAGAGAAGCAGAGGTGTGAAGAAACAACCTCTTCATGATTTATTAGACAGAGCCATTAATCTCACTTAAATATCCCTCCCCTTAAGTTTTTTTTTTAAACCAAATTAATATCTGTCTTTGTTACTGTTCTGTTACTGTGAAGAGACAACATGACCAAGGCCAGCTCTTACAAAGAAAGCATTTAAAGAGGGGCTTCTAACAGTTTCAGTTAGTCCATTATCATCATGGCTGGGGGCATGGCAGCATGGGGGCAGGTTTAGTGTTGAAACCCTGGCTAAGAGCATAGACACTAGGCCTGGCAGGGTTTTTGACACCCCAAAGCTCACTCCCAGTGACACACCTCCTCCAACAAGGCCACACCTCCTGATCCTTCTGAAAACAGTTTCCCTCCCTGGTAAGCATTCAAGTTTATGAGCCTCTGAGAACCATTCTATTGAGACCTGCACAATGTGTTCAGTAAGTAGACTACAGTCGGCCGGAGGTGGTGGCGCACGCCTTTAATCCCAGCACTTGGGAGGCAGAGGCAGGTGGATCTCTGAGTTTAAGGCCAGCCTGGTCTACAGAGTAAGTTCCAGGACAGCCAGGACTACACAGACAGAGAAACCCTGTCTCAAAAAACCAAAAGAACAAAAAAAAAATAAAAAATAAAAAAAAAAAAATAGACTACAGTCAGTACTTCCTAGGGATGATAGTGGTAATTCTAGGCCTTAGGTCAGACTTCTTTTTTTTTTTTTAAGGTCAGACTTCTTTTGCATTTTTCATTTCCATGTGAGTAGTGCATGCATGTACACACAGGTGTTTTTAAGTATTTGCGTGGGTGCCCCTGTTTCCGCATGCTCATGGACAAAAGGTCTGTCTTTGGCTTTCTTCATTTCTCAGCCACTGTTTGACTTTCTGGCATGGAGTGCACCGAGTGTTCCAGACGGGCTCGTCACTGAGCCTTGGGCTCTGGGGATTCAGGTCCTCAGGCTTATGCTGCAAGCATTTCCTCATCTAAGGTCTTTCCCCAGCCCAACACTTTTTCTTATAAGTTATTTCTGAAAATTTCAAGTTTGGAAAAGGATGGCAGAGAATTGATGCAATTTCTTTTGTGTTAGGTAGAATTCACCTCCAAGCCCAGCTAGACCTGGTACTTTCTATTTTAGAAAGTTATTGGAAGCCGGGCGTGGTGGTGCAGTCCTGTAATCCCAGCACTTGAGAGGCAGAGGCAGGCGGATTTCTGAGTTCGAGGCCAGCCTGGTCTACAGAGTGAGTTCCAGGACAGCCAGGACCACACAGAGAAACCCTGTCTCGAAAAAAACAAAAAAAAAAACCAAACAAACAAACAAAAAAAAAAACCCAAGAAAACAAACCCTGTCTCGAAAAACCAAAAAAGAAAGAAAGAAAGAAAGAAAGAAAGAAAGAAAGAAAGAAAGTTATTGGGTAGGGGGTCATGGATGTGACACTGGGAAAGGGGATGTAAACAAATAAAATAAGTAAAAAAAAGAACTAGCTGACACAAAAAAGTTATTGGGTATTGATTCAGTTCGTTATTAGGTACAAATCTATTTAAATTGGCTTTGTTTTGTGAATTTTAGCAGATTGTATCTTTAAGGACATTTAAAATGGTCTAGTTATCACTAGATCATCAAAGTATGAGAATACATTTGTTATACTACTTTATTTTCTTTTGAATTATTTTTAGTTGAGGCTAACTAGGTGGACACTTGCTGCCAATCGTGATGATGGTAGTTTGATCCCAGGACACATAATGAAAAGAGATCGAACTCTAGCCAGTTACCCTCTGCTCACAGTGCACTGCCCCTCCCCCAACCCTCTGTCACAGTGCACTGCCCCTCCCCCAACCCTCTGTCACAGTGCACTGCCCCTCCCCCACAACCTCTTCTCACAGTGCCCTGCCCCTCCCCCACAACCTCTTCTCACAGTGTACTGCCCCTTCCTCCCCCACACCCTCTGCTCACAGTGTACTGCCCCTCCCTCCCCCACACCCTCTGCTCACAGTGTACTGCCCCCCCCACACCCTCTGCTCACAGTGCACTGCCCCTCCCCCACACCCTCTGCTCACAGTGCACTGCCCCCGCCACCACACCCTCTGCTCACAGCGCACTGCCCCGCCATCACAACCTCTGCTGTCAAAAAAAAAAAAAAAAAAAAAAAAAGTCCGAAAATTTAAATAACACTGTTTGGGATACCAGATAAAGGGATTTCATTTGTTGTTTCCATACATACGTGTTTTATACTTAGATTTGCCTTACCCGCTGCCTTATTTTTCTTTTAGTGTTCACAGGCAGAATAGTGACAGTTTTGTTTTTTGTTTTTTTGTCTCTCCAGCTTAATTGATATATAATCTAATTTTGTCATTTCCTGAAATGTGCTTTCCTTCTTTATTGATTTTTTTTCTTTATGGTCTTCATTGACTTTGTTAAAGGTTTATTGATTTTATTGAACTTCTCAAAGAATCAGCTTTTGTTTTATTTTTTTTTTATTACCTGATTTTTTTTTGTTTTTGTTTTTGTTTTTTTTGGTTTTTTTGGTTTTTTTTTCCAAGACAGGGTTTCTCTGTGTAGTCCTGGCTGTCCTGGAACTCACTCTGTAGACCAGGCTGGCCTCGAACTCAGAAATCCGCCTGCCTCTGCCTCCCAAGTGCTGGGATTACTGGCGTGCGCCACCACGCCCGGCTTTATTACCTGCTTTTAATTTCACTTATCTTTACCCTAATTTTTACTTTTTTTTTTGTAATAAAAATAATTTTTATTTAAGAAAGTTATCTATTGCTTTCCAGACACTATGACTACACATTTCTGCTCTACAAGAGCTACATATGTTTACTAAAGATTTCACTGTTTGCGGCAAATTAAGTAGGACTATTAATAAATACCTGACAGCAAAAGTACTTTAAAAAAAAAAAATAGCGGCTGGGTAGTGATGACACACACCTTTTTTTGTTTTTTATTTTGTTTTTCGAGACAGGGTTTCTCTGTGTAGCCCTGGCTGTCCTGGAACTCACTCTGTAGACCAGGCTGGCCTCGAACTCAGAAATCCACCTGCCTCTGCCTCCCAAGTGCTGGGATTACAGGCGTGCGCCATCACTGCCCGGCGATGACATACACCTTTAATCCCAGCACTCGGGAGGCACAGGCTGGCTGACCTGAGTTCGAAGCCAGCCTGGTCTACATAAGCGAGTTCCAGGACAGAGAAACTCTGTCTCGGGGTGGGGGGGTGGGGGGTGGGGGGGTGGGGGGTGGGGGGTGGGGGGTGTTTGGGGGGGTGGGGAAGCCGGGCAGTAATAATCCCAGCACTTGGGAGGCAGAGGCAGGCGGATTTCTGAGTTCGAGGCCAGCCTGGTCTACAGAGTGAGTTCCAGGACAGCCTGGGCTACACAGAGAAACCCTGTCTCAAAAAACCAAAAAAAAAAAAAAAAAAAAAAAAGAAAGAAAGAAAAAAGAAAAAGAAAAGGGACAATGTTTACCCCAGGCCACGGGACTGACCTGAACTCTGTCACTCAGGCCTCCGAACCCTCGAACCTTCCGCAGCTGCACGCTAGGGGGTCTACCAATTTTTACTTTTTTTAATTTTTGAAAAATTATGTGTATTGGAGTTTTACCTGCTGACAAGTGTGTATACCACATGTTTGCTCAGTGTCTGTGGCTGCCCGGAGGGGAGGGTATCAGGTCCCCTAGAACTGGAGTCTGAGATGGTTGTAAGCCACCTTGTGAGTACTGGGAATTGAACCTGGATTCTTTGCAAGAATAGCCTGTTCTTTTAACCAAATGAGCCACCCCTCAACCCCATGTTGTTGTTCTACTCTTCTACTGTATTACTTCTCCCCCCTCCCACACGTGTATACACACATGCTGAAAGTGTTCATGTAGAGGCCAGGTTTCAGCCTCCTATCTTTTCCCACCTTTTTTGAGATAGTGTCTCTCATTGTAACTTGGGACATTGCAAATCGGGTTAGGCTGAACCCTGGGGTCTGCCTGTGTCTGCCTCCCCGGGGTAGGATTACAATTGTACATCACCATTCCAGGCAAACACGTAACTCAATGAGCTGTCTCTTCAATCGTTTCTCTGATTTTCTCAAGTGGAAGCTTATGTGATCTCCCCTCCCCTCCCCTCCCCTCCCCTCCTGCTGCTGCTCCTTCTTCCTCCTCCTTCCTTCTGTCCTTCCTTTTTTTCTTTCTCTCTCTCTCTTCTTCCTCTTCCTCTTCCTCCTCCTCCTCTTCTTCCTCTTCCTCTTCCTCCTCCTCCACCTCCTCCTCCTTCCTGCATTCATTCTTTTTTTTTTTTTTGGTTTTTTTCGAGACAGGGTTTCTCTGTATAGCCCTGGCTGTCCTGGAACTAGCTCTGTAGACCAGGCTGGCCTCGAACTCAGAAATCCGCCTGCCTCTGCCTCCCAAGTGCTGGGATTAAAGGCGTGCGCCACCACCGCCCGGCTTCCTGCATTCATTCTAAGCACTGCTTTTATTTCGCCTCACAAACTTTGCTCAGAGGTGGTTTTCATTTTCACTTAGGTTATTTTTCCTTTCTTTGTTACTTGTGGGGATCTCATCATATTGCCTGACTTGGTCTTGAGCTCTTAGTCTTGAATAGATTTTCTGCCTCAGCTTTCAAGGTGCTAGGACCACAGGAATAGGAACCTACATTGTGTGCTTGGCTCTTTCAGACTATTTCCTCTGAACAACTTCTTCCAGCCATAGTTTATATTATTTTAATGTTTTAAGTATTTTGATTTTTCAGGTTATCTTTTGCTGATTTCTAGTTTAATTCCAATTGTGGTCAGACAGCAGATAAATTATGTGATATATCATTTCATTTATTTTTTGTTTTGTTTATGTAAGTACACTGTAGCTGTCTTCAGATACACCAGAAGAGAGCATCAGATCCCATTACAGATGGTTGTGAGCCACCATGTGGTTGCTGGGATTTGAACTCATGACCTCTGGAAGAGCAGTCAGTGCTTTAACCACTGAGCTATCTCTCCAACTCCATCTCCAGCTGTGATATATCATTTCAAATTTTTGTTTACGTCGGGGAGTGGTCGCTCACGCCTTTAATCCCAGGGGAGGCAGAGGCAGGCAGATTTCTGAGTTTGAGGCCAGCCTGGTCTACAGAGTGAGTTCCAGGACAGCCAGGGCTACACAGAGAAACCCTGTCCCAAAAAACAAAAACAAACAAAAAAATTGTTTACATAAGTCTGATGATTCAGAACGCCCTATGTGAATTTTTCAATTTTTATATAAGCATCACCTTGGTTCAAGGATCTATGTGAAAGAGGGGCAGAAATATTCTAAGAGCCAGAGAAGGTGAATGATTTTAAGGAAACAGCATTTTCCACATGCACCAGGGCTGATGCATATACAAATTCACAGAGATTGCAATGGCACACACAAGCTCAAGCCAGACAAAATCCCAGCACGGGTGTAGGAGAATGGGCATACATGCCACCCATGGGAAAAAAGCTTTACCCATCCCAGCCAGTGGACAAGGGAAAATCAGCTTCCTTCAGCGGTAAACAGTATGATAAAAAAATATACCACATGAACTCCTCAATACGTTTAAAAAACAAAACAATAGAAGATGCTTCGTGTATTTTGACCCCTTTGTTAGGTGTATACACGTAAGTCTTCTTGGAGAATTGACTTATACATTACCTGTTAACGTTGCTCTGGAGTCTTCTCTTTCTTAAGTAATAGCTATTTCTACTTTCTTTTAAGCGGTATTAGCACTTAAAATGTAGTATTTCCTTCATTTTATCTACAGTAAACCCACTTAAAAATAAACAGTGAAGAAATTGAGTTGGGTTTTATTTCTTGCCACTTTGGCAAAATGTGAATTACAACAGGTGATTACATTGACATTCAAAGTGATTTTTTTTTAGAGAGAGTTGAACTTTTTACTATTTCTTATTGTTATCTTTGATTTTTTTCCTTCCATATGTTTTTGCCTTTTGTAATTTGAGCATTTTGTTTATGTTTTATTCCTTTCTTGTTATATCACTTTTAGAATCTTCTTTCAATAGTTGTTCTCACAAGACCAATATACATTCACAGTTATTCTAAGACAGTCTTCAAATAAGTCTATTTCCAAGCAGTGTATGTAAATTATAATCATAAAAAATTCTTTTCTTTCTTTCTTTCTTTCTTTCTTTCTTTCTTTCTTTCTTTCTTTCTGGTTTTTGTTTGTTTGTTTGTTTGTTTTGGTTTTGGGTGTTTTTTTTGTTTGTTTGTTTTTTTGGTTGGTTGGTTTTTTCGAGACAGGGTTTCTCTGTGTAGTCCTGGCTGTCCTGGAACTCACTCTGTAGACCAGGCTGGCCTCGAACTCAGAAATCCGCCTGCCTCTGCCTCCCAAGTGCTGGGATTAAAGGTGTGCGCCACCACACCCGGCTGTTTTTTGTTTTTTGACATAGGGTTTCTCTGTGTGTAGCCTGACTGTCCTGGAACTCATTCTGGCTGGCCTCGAATTGAGAGATCTGCCTGCCTCTGCCTCCCAAGTGCTGAGATTAAAAGTGTGTGTGTCACTACTGCCCAGCTCATAATAATATTTAGTTTTTTATACTTTGCCTCATTACTGTTATAAAACACATGTTTACACATACACACATATGCAGAGCATTTAAGATTCATTCTTTTTTTTTTTTTTTGGATTTGTTTTTTTTCGAGACAGGGTTTCTCTGTATATCCCTGGCTGTCCTGGAACTCACTCTAGACCAGGCTGACCTCAAACTTAGAAATCCACCTGCCTCTGCCTCCCAGAGTGCTGGGATTACAGGCGTGCGCCACCACCGCCCGACTGGATAAGACTCTTAAGACCTCGGGAGACATAAGGAATGGTTTTGGTAGTTGACGTAGGGGCCTTTTCCAACCTCTCTTGGCTCTAGGCCAGTATTGTTTTGTTTGATTTGTTTTTCGTGACAGGGTTTCTCTGTGTAGCCCTGACTGTCCTGGAACTCACTCTGTAGACCAGGCTAGCTTTGAACTCAGAAATCTGCCTGCCTCTGCCTCCCAAATGCTGGGATTAAAGGCGTGAGCTACCACCACCCGGCTGCCTTTTTATTTTCAATTTCTGCCACCATTAACAAACACCTTATCAGCCGGGCGTTGGTGGCGCACGCCTTTAATCCCAGCACTTGGGAGGCAGAGGCAGGCGGATTTCTGAGTTCGAGGCCAGCCTGGTCTTCAGAGTGAGCTCCAGGACAGCCAGGACTACACAGAGAAACCCTGTCTCGAAAAACCAAAAAAAAAAAAAAAACCAAAAAAAAACCAAACACCTTATCCCCACCTCTGGCAGTTTTTTCCCTCTAAATCATAACTTCTGTTCATCACTTTATATAGCAGAAAATGTTTCTCAACTAAAGTTAACTCAATATCTGGAGACAACTTTTTATTAGCATTGGTGGTATTCAGAATTGGCCTCTAGTAGTCTGTCCTTGATATAATTTACTGTTATGCACAGCACATTTTCACAAAAAATAATTGTTTAGCCTGATACACCAGTGCTTTAGAACTTTTTCACATAAAAATAGTTGTCTAGCCTGATATAGGAATCCTTTAGAAGTCGGGATATCTGCCTCCGTCAGTCTAGGGCAGTCACTGCTCGGCTGCCTTGGATCTGCTCTGTCCGTCCCCTCTGATGGTGCTTGAGGGTTCTTGGCAGTCAAACTGTACAGTTTCGCTCATCCTTTAATTCCGTCATATCTGTTTAGGTGGGTTTTATACCACTAATAGTATAGAGAATTTTCTGACTGGTTTTGTAGTTTTTGTTTGTTTTGTTTTGTTGAGATAAGGTCTCTTTATTATGCAGTCGTTTCTGTCCTGGAACTCACTATGTAGATGTGAGACCATGTTGGCTTCAAATGCAGAGGATAAATCTGAATCTTAAAGAATTAAGTCATGGATTAAAGTCATGCAACTAGTAAGTGATAGGAGCCAAGTTCAGTGTTGGTCTGTGTGGGGAGCCTGAGTGGTGCTCAGGACACTCACTTCTGGGCTGTCACAGGGTGCTTCTGAGCTCGCTGCCTCTGTTCTCTCTGTTTGAATCCATCTTAAATGTTGCTGCTGCTCCTCTGCTTCTAGTCTTCCAATACAGAGTGTCGTTTTGGTTTCCCAGCCTGGATTCAAAACTCTCAAAATGTTTTCCCTAAATTACTTCACAGTTTCTTTTTTTTTTTTTTTTTTTAGTTTTTTTCAAGACAGGGTTTCTCTGCGTAGCCCTGGCTGTCCTGGAATTCACTCTATAGACCAGGCTGGCCTTGAACTCAGAAATCCGCCTGCCTCTGCCTCCCAAGTGCTGGGATCAAAGGCGTGTGCCACCACTGCCTGGCTACTTCACATTTTCTGAAGTTTTGTTTTGTTTTGTTTTGTTTTGTTTTTAAATAAAAGAAAATGACTTATCAACTGAGTGGTGGTGTGGTGTTACCTTTGATCCCAGAACTCAGGAGGCACAGGTGGGCAGATCTGCCTGAGTTCAAGGCCAACCTGTCTATAAAGTAAGTTCAGAACAGTCAGGGCTGCACACAGAAAACCCTATCTGGATAAAAACAAAGCAAGCAAACAACAGCAACAAAAGAAATGAGAGAAAGGGGGAGGGAGGGAGGGAGAGAGGGAGAAAGGGAGGGAGGGAGGGAGGGAGGAAGAAAAAAGAAAAATTTGATTTTTGGAGAATACGTATATACAATGTATTTTAATATATCTACCCCTACAACTTCTCCACCTAAATTTTATTATTTTTGAGTAAATGTATTCCTAAGTATCCTATAATAATATAGCCCACCTGAGATTTTAGGAATTGTAAAATAAAATGATCTTATTTTTATTTAAAATAATGTGCTAAGGCTGTAGTTAAGTGCCAGAGTGATTGTTTAGTATATCCGAAGCCCCTAGATTTGCTCTGCTCTGCACTCCAAAATTTTCTCCTTAGTGTTTTTAAAGTTATTATATGAAATTTTAGATATCATTATGTCATTTTCAAATAAATATATTTCAGCGACTTCCATCTCCTTTATCTCTGTTACCTGAGTCTGCCCTTGTGTCCTCTTCCGCAAGAGTGTCTCTTATATAGCATATGTTTACACATGTATTTATTCATGTATGTGAACACTGTGCAAAAATATTGAATGTTTTATGTATCAATAATGTTGCCCACACTTTTTTTTTCCAGGATGGCCAGGGCTACACATAGAAACCCTGTCTTGGAAAGGCCTCATATACCTCATGCTAAGTGATTCATACTCTAGTTGGTTTTCGAGACCCAGCTAGAACATGACTGCTGTAAATAGATGCTAAAGGCCCCTGCTTTCCACACTGACGGGCTAAACTGAAGGTTTAATTCTGATAACTGTCCTTGAGACTTTGAACAAAGTCACAGGTTTGCTTTTAACTCATCTGTAAAATGCTCAGCATGTTATCCAGCTCCCAGGGCTGCTGGGAGTGAGTCAAAACTTGCCCATGAGGTACTTTAGCAGAAGGCACAGAATACTCGGAGTGCTTCACAAACGTCAGCATTCTGTTGTTTCTGTATAGCTCTGCTTCTTTAACACACACTTTTCCTTCTTTAGTAGTATGAGTTCTAGAACCAAGAACTGTTGGATTTTTTTTAAACCTTTTTCTTTTCTTTTTTCTTTTCTTTTCTTTCCTTTTCTTCTTCCTTTTTTTTTTGTTTTTTTTTTTGTTTGTTTGTTTTTTTGTTTTTGTTTTTTTCCCGAGACAGGGTTTCCCTGTGTAGTCCTGGCTGTCCTGGAACTCACTCTGTAGACCAGGCTGGCCTCGAACTCAGGAATCCACCTGTCTCTGCCTCCCAAGTGCTGGGATTAAAGGCATGCGCCACTACCACCTGGCCCTGAATTGTTAGATTTTAAATTTGCCCAGTCACAAATGTATAAATATGAGCAAATATTTAGCTATTGTGTGCTTTTGTTATTAGTGCTCATTTAATTTACCTACTGTTACCAGTCTTCTAGCACATCCTACTTCCTGCCTTTGGAACACTTGTACACTTACAGCTTGACCTGTTTTAGGGACTTTTGACCTCTGTTTGGTTTTGTTTTATTTTAAGACAGGGTTTCTCTGTGTAGCTCTGGCTATCCTGGAACTCACTCTGTAGAACAGACTGGCCTCAAACTCAGAGAAATCCACCTGCCTCTGCCTCCTGAGTACTGGGATTAAAGGTGTGCTTGGTTAAATCGGGGTTAACCTCTTAAAGATTATGAGAATATTCATTCTTGTGTCTTGAGTAGTGTTTTGGATGTGGTTACGGTGGCATGTTTCCGGGCTTTCACACACCTTACCTTATTTGAGCCTCCCAGGATCCCATGGGGTGGGCAGAGTGATAGCCAACTGGCTGCCTACGCAGAAGGGGTATGCCCTAGGTCAAGTCCTCCTCTCACATTATTTATTCCATCTTAGTTGTTATTGCTATCCAGAAGGTGTTGCTTATTACTCTGTTGTGAAACAGAAGAGGCTCAGTCTCAGAAAGGTTAGGCAACAGGGCGGAGTTCCACCAGCCCATGAACTTTAAAGTCTGGACACAATGCACAAAGCAACTATTATCTCGACATTGAATGTTCATAGCTAGATACTAGACTTTGTGGTATTCTGTTTAACCAATAATTTTGTTCTTTCAGGATCAAGTGCTGTCCGGTTATGGGAGTGAAAACTTTCATACAAGTACTATAGGAACAATTAATCATGGATTTATTAGTATCTGTGTTTTGGAGACTGCCAAGAAAGAGTGAGCAGATGTGCTACTCTACTAAGCCCTGTGGAGTAGAATTTTTTGCAGGGCTCTCAAAGTTCTATGAGTTTTTACTCTACTTCCTGTTTGCGGTGACCAAACTGTCATTCTTAAACAGCCTGTGGTGTGTTGGAAGGAACCTGGGATATTTGGAATCCGAAGCTAGAGTCTGTTTTTTGAGAGATTAGATACTTTTTGGAAACAAACAGACCTGATTTAAGAAAGATGCTGAATTAGTCAGGATTCTCTGGAATAAATGGAACTTAGACTGGAGAGATTGCTGTTGTAGAAATTTGTAGTCCAGATCTGGGGTTTCTACCCCACTTTTTTTTTTTAATTTATTTATTTTATGTATATGAGTACACTGTAGCTGTCAGACACACCAGAAGAGGGCATCGGATTCCATTACAGATGGTTGTGGGCCACCATGTGGTTGCTGGAATTTGAACTCAGGACCTCTGGAAGAGTAGTCAGTGCTCTTAACTGCTGAGCCATCTCTCCAGCCCTCTACCCCGCCTTTGACCATTTAGTTTCCAGATAAAAGACACACAAGTCTCTGATCATTAACCACTGTTTGCCAGAAAGCATGTTTTCCAGTACTCCCCAAAGCCCTGCTCCTTCCTACTGAAGCAGCCTTGCTCTTATGTAGGGAAACAACAACAGTGGAGCAGTTCTGTCCCCTGCATCAATTTGCATCTCCTGTTTCACACAAGGCTTAGAGTAGACAGCTCTGAAAACATGCACTCTTATATTCGACTCTATCCTTTTCTGTTTATTGATGCCACCATTTCTGGTTAGGGTGAAATAAAAATGCAGATACATTACTTTTAACGGTATTGTCTTAACAACTTCCTGGTCACATACCATATATAATTATTTTTCTTTGAAACTGCTAACCTTGAGAGGTATTGAAGTAAGGTAGGCCTTTTTTCAGTTATCAGTATTAAGTGGAAAGATATGAGGCTGAATACTTTTATAGTCTCTCTATCGTCTCTCTAGCTCTAGCTAAAGGTGCAAATTGCTTGGTGGTGGGTACTCAGTATTTAAATGAATGCATTTGTGTGTGCTCAATAGGACACTTCCTTACTGTCCCCCCCCCAGACACACACACACACATATTAAAAAACTCAAGTTACAAGAAAAGAAAAGAAAAAAGCCGGGCAGTGGTGGCGCACGCCTGTAATCCCAGCACTCTGGGAGGCAGAGGCAGGTGGATTTCTGAGTTCGAGGCTAGCCTGGTCTACAGAGTGAATTCCAGGACAGCCAGGACTATACAGAGAAACCCTGTCTCGAAAAAAACAAAATAAAAAAAAAAACCCAAGAAAACAAAAAAACCTCAAGTTACATTGAAAGAGATTCTCTATCATACGGCTTTTCCAACATGTGTCAAGGATAGCATGTTGTAAGCTTAGGACAGTCTTACAGGCAGTTTCACAACATTCGACATCCAAACTCCTGCCTGAATTCACATTCAGTAGCCAAGCATGGTGGCTCATGCCTTGAGCCCCAGCCCTGGGGAGGCAGAGGTGGGTGGGCTAGTGAGTTTGAAGCCGGCTAGGAGATACAAAGTCAGCTCCTGGTGGGGAGGGGTATCAAACCTCTAGGTGTGGGTAGGTGTGTCCCATGTGGTGAGGGCAGGTGCCATAGGAACGGTAATGGCTTCAGGAGACTTTTGGCCCCAGTCTGTGTAAAGTGTGTGCATCTGACAGCTGGCCTATCCTTCTATTTTTAAACATAATCTATGGGATTACAGGGTGGTTTCATTTCTTTTAAAGCTATTCTGCATAAGTACAAACTGTGTTACAATGGTTTTTTTTCTTTGTAGTGATTTAGAGATTATTTAATATGTAGAGTACAAAGAAAAAAGTCATTACTATTTAATCACTGTGATCCCTTTATCCAAATATTTTATTATAAAGATCATTTTCATTGTTGACCATATTTAACCCAGTTCAATATAAATGCTAAAATGCTGAAAAACTAGAGATAGAAATAATTTTTATCAACTCCATCATTAATCTTCATTTTCCGTCTTTAGGTGAGGTTAGATGCAGCTGACATTTGTTAAAAGACATTTAAAGCTGAGTCAGCACCCTGTCTGCTGAGTACCCGTTACTGTGCACTGAGCAGCAGGCTTTCCCAGGACCTGAGCGTGCCCTGATGCTAGTCCATTTACTTTATGCCTCAGAAGGACCAGGAAAGGCAAGGGGTGCTTTCATAGGGGAGAACTGAAACACGGAGCAGTTTCATAACTTGGCCAAACAGCAGCAGCATCAAGCAACAGAGCCACAACACACAGAGGCCCGTCTCACCGCAGACTCTACTTTCTTCTACCTTACCACAGGCGGCCTGCGCTGCTTTTCAGAGGTGGCCGATTAAGGGGACTGGAAAGGATAAGTTTAGAAAGATTAGTGACTCTAACAGTCTTAAGTTTTAATTCTAGATATTGTACTGTAAATTAGAGTTCATATCTAACAGTTTCACAAATAGTCATTTTGATCTGGAACCATCATTTTCAAATTCTATTTTGATAATGTATGAAAAAATTGGAAGGCATGGTTTTCTTCTTTTGCCCTGTGAAGAATCAACATTTAAAATGTTCATTTGTGCCAGGCGGCAGTAGCGCACATCTTTATTTAATCCCAGCACTCAGATACCAGCTAAGGCAGGTGTATCTGTGAGCCAAGGCTAGCCTTGCCTACATAATGAGTTCCAGGACAGCTAGTGCTACATGGAGAAATGCTATCTTGGAAAACAAAATAAGAAAAGGAAGGAGGGAGGGAGAGAAGAAAGAATAGAAAATGTTCATTTGGCAAAGATTCTTGCTCGTTGTTCCCAGAGTACTTAAAATCGTGTTGAGGGGACAGTCTGAGCCACTGGGGTTAATTCCTGCCTTGTGCCAGTGACAGAGTTTGGAAAACCCTTGCAAGGAACTTAAAGCTTGTGTGATTTTGCTCTTCAAATTGAAATGAATGGAAGGCATAATTATAGTATTTATCCATGTTGTACGAATACCATTGTCTTAGGTTGAAGAGGAAAACATTCTGTGCTCCAAGGCCGTGGAGGCTATTAGAAGTAAGTAAGTAAGGGACACGGGTAGGACCTGGGAACATTGGGGCATGGCCTTGAGGAAGGAGATAGTACTCCAAACTTAGTCAAGCTCCACCTACCTAGGCATCTGAGTCCCTTGTTGTTGTTGTCGTCGTTGTTGTTTGGGTTTGTGTGTGTGTGTGTGTGTCTGATTTGTCACTGGTAAATTGAAGCTAATGACAGCTTCTTACAAAATGATCAGGATTTTTGACAGGTGGCAAGATAACTCAGTGAGTCGAGGTGCTTGCTGCCAAGGCTGTCGTGAATTCTATCCCCAGTAGTGGAAGGAGAGAACTGGATCTGGTTAGTTGATCTCTGACCTCTGCACCTATGCCAGCACACACACACACAGGGTGGGAGTTAAGTATTTTTGATTGCTTTTAAGCTACATGAATTATGACATTTTTCCAGTGATGTAATTCTAACAATAATTATATTTAAATAACTTAATCTCATAGTTTATTGCAGGTAAATACTTTCTAGTTATATAGCAAACTCTATTTGGCCCATTTAATGTAATTAAAATGGAATTTAATTAGGCTAAGAGTAAATGGTTCTCACTTCACTTCCAATCATTGTACAGGTTCCAGCCTGTGCTTGTAGATAGGCTCTGCACCAAAGGTGATAAAAAAAGAAAGAAAGAAATGAAAAGCGGGGCTGGAGAGATAGCTCAGTGGTTAAGAGCACTGACTGCTTTTCCAGAGGTCCTGAGTTCAGTTCCCAGCAACCATATGGTGGCTCACAACCATCTGTAATGGGATCCAATACTGATGCCCTCTTCTAGTATGTCCGGAAGACAGCGGCAGTGTATTCACATAAATAAAATAAATAAAACTGGGCCGGGCGGTGTTGGCACACGCCTGTAATCCCAGCACTTGGGAGGCAGAGGCAGGCAGATTTCTGAGTTCGAGGCCAGCCTGCTCTACAGAGTGAGTTCCAGGACAGCCAGGGCTACATAGAGAAACCCTGTCTCAAAAAACACAAAAAATAAACAAACAAACCTTTAAAAAACAGTAGGGGGCTGGAGAGTTGGCTCAGTGGTTAAGAGCACTGACTGCTCTTCTGAAGGTCCTGAGTTCAGATCCCAGCAACCACATGGTGGCTTACAACCATCTGTAATGAGATCTGATGTCCTCTTTTGGAGTGTCTGAAGACAGCTACAGTGTACTCATATAATAAATAAATAAATCTTAAAAAAAAAAAAAACAGCAGTTGCCTTTGGACTGAGAAAATAAACAAATGGATCAATATGATTTTTTTTTAAAAAAATGTATAAAGAGTTTCTCTTTTCAACAACAATCAGTGGTGGCAAGAAGAACTGTTAATTAAGGATCCTGAACCGCCTTCAGAGAGGAAAAATGGAGCATTGTAGCAGACCAGAGGCCTCTTTGGCCTGTCTTTGACTTGGTTTGTCACTTGCATCAGAAGGGGATACTAGGTGATGAACTGGCTTCTTAACCCTGAGTGTGACGGCCCAGACATTTACATTTAGTGCATTGTGACTATTGTATTTTCTGTTGCTTTCCTTTTTTTTTTTTTTCTTTTCTTTTTTTTTTTTTTTTTTTTTTTTTTTTTAAAGCAAGTAAAAGAAAATCAGTTTAGAAAAAGCTGAGCTTCGGTTGTTCATGGATTTAATCCTAGCCTTCGGGAGACAGGCATGCTATGTCTGAGTTCAAGGACGGCTTGATCTCCAGAGTCCCAAACCAGCCAGAGCTACATGGGCCACGTGTATAAATGCATAAGTAAACATCACATTCTTATTGGCAAACATGGAATATAAATGACCTGTCTAGGTGTCCTCTAGTCGCTAGCAGGATAGACACTGGAGCGGGTTGGCTCTCATCTCAGCCTGCTGCATTCCTGTACAAACTGGCCCACCTCTCACAGCTCAGGTCAATTAAGCAAGCATAGCCTTTGCCTCACACACCTTGTGCCGAATCACGCAGCCAGCCCACGGCTTAGCATTCGAGAATTGCTCAGCAAATCTCATAGTCCTCCAAAAGCATGCTCTGAATAGATGCGTTGTTTCTATACTTACATAGTGATCACCTCTAAGGATAGCTTCCCAATGACCCTTTGTCCACAGACTCAGGGTTTCCCTGGGGGAGCCTTCTACTCTTTAGCAGCTGGCCTGAGTAATATGGAGATAAACAAGATAAACTGGGTTTAGTTTATTCATGATTTTTTTTTCCCCAAGACAGGGTTTCTCTGTGTAGCCCTGGCTGTCCTGGAACTCACTCTGTAGACCAGGCTGGCCTCGAACTCAGAAATCCTCCTGCCTCTGCCTCCCAAGTGCTGGGATTACAGGCGTGCGCCACCACCACCCAGCTATTCATGATATTTTTGTCCTTTATTTGAGCATTGGATCATTGTGAATTCTAAACAAAATTCAACCCTAGATGTTTTTATTAGTCTTGGTTTTTTTTTTTTTTTTTTAAAAGGGAAACTGAATTAATAGAATGGATGGGTAGCTGGGTGGATGACTTATACTGCATTGGTTTCTATGACTGTGGAGGCTAACAAATTAAAAAAGAAAAATCTACAAGGAGTATTAGCAGATTGGAAGTCTATCATATAGTTACAGTCTGAAGGCTTTCAGGGCAGATAGCCCTGGGAACTACTAATGTTCCAGTTTGAATCCAAAGGCAACGTAGTGTGCTAGAGGGAAAAATGTATGAGAGAGGCTACTGCTGCTGGTGTTACATTCATTCCAGGCCTGCAGCTGATTGAGACCTATCCACACTACAGGTCTCCAAATATCTGGGACTCTTATGACCCAAACAGATGCATTATGTATGTAATAAAAGTAGATTTGATGAGGATATTTGCAGTATTAACCATTTTTATTTTATTTTGTTCTATTTTTTTTACTGGTGTTTGAACCTTGTACTTCATACGTACTAAGTAAGCCCCAGCCCTTGATGATCATTTTTGTGCTTCTTTTTTAGTGTATCTGTGTAATGTGTATATACCTGTGGCTTTGCCACTGTTTTCACATGTGCTATCTCATCTGATCATCATAGTATCTCCTATAAGGTTACCAGAGTAGAGATGCGACTTCTCTTATCTAAAGTATCCTCTACTCTGGACACTTGGAGACTAGCTGGAACTTGTGACGAGAGCAAGCAGAGCTGCGGCCCGCTGGGTCTTCTAACCCTGCCCTCGGCACTCGTTGCTTGCCTGTGCCCTCTTTGTCCTTGAGGAAACCTGGAAACGGTCTTGTGACCTTTCCTCTTGTATCCAGTATTCCTCTCAAAACCATTTCAGGGTAGAAAGTTAACCAGTAATATATGAACAGAATGTAAGGATTTTGTTTTCAGGTGTCTTTAATGATACTCTGAGGCAGAGACAGGGAGGGAGGGAGGGGCAGACGGACAAGTTAGCACCAGAGAGTAATGTCCAGCAGTGGTGATGAGTAACCAGTAGAGCTGTGCCACAGCTTTCTAGCGCTCTGTGCTGCTGTTTCCTGTAGGCCTTGGGGCGGGCGGGGGGACTAGTGAAATGTACTTGGTCTGAGCAGAACCTAAGGACAGAGCAAGCCGCAGAAGCTCATTGGTGTTGAGCTCCGGCCACAAGGTTTGATGAAAACAGTATTTGATGTCTTGGAAGAGTTTTGTTTTATAGATCCAAGAGATCTGTTTTCTTGATTCCTGTGTTTTTTAGGGAGGCGTACCAATGGACTTGGGAGGATAGTTCTGAACAGTTCGGGAATACCTCCCATCCCAGCATTCAGCCCCGTGGACATCATCAGGGATTTTGGAAGAAAGGATAATTAATGTGAAATTAGTTAGAGGAACTAAATATTACCCATTCATAGAAAGAATTAAAATTATAAAGGAGTCGTATTCGTGCCCAGTCATATGGGAGAAGGTGCGGTGGTAACACCCGGAGCTCTCGCATGCCCTGCCGACCTTGACTGCAGCCCAGTTGCTGCTGCCACACACAAGGACATTGCCACATCCCTCAAGGCACGAAAGTTGTCGTTTATTGGGTAGGGACTCCTCATGAGTGGTAAATTAAGTAAACTCTCCCCTGTGGCCCACAGAGTCCTTGGAGTGTCTTATGGCCACCACCAATACCACAGAGGTTAACCGGGCCTTAGTTCTCAGACACTCATGTCCCAAGGGTGAGTATTCTGACTTTTCTTTCTTTTGGTGTTTTTCGAGACAGGGTTTCTCTGTGTAACCCTGGCTGTCCTGGAACTCACTCTGTTCCAGGCTGGCCTCAAACTCAGAAATCCACCTGCCTCTGTCTCCCAAGTGCTGGGATTACAGGCGTGCGCCACCACCGCCCAGCTATAAATTACATTTTCTACAAGCCAGTCATCAGTGTTGACCACTCTTCATCCCTGACAGAAGCAGAAATAAATGGTTTTTCTCCTTAAGAACCTATAATATAAGCCAAGGCTACACAGAGAAACCCTGTTGGGTGGGGCAGGGGGGTGGGTGGGGGGGTGTGGGGGTTGGGAGAACCTATAATATAGCGGATACAGATCTAGAATGATTGAATAGGCTTTCTTTATGTCATGTTTGTAGTAAGACAGAATATAAGAGTTTTAAATACGGCTGGGCGTGGAGGCACACGCCTGTAATCCCAGCACTTGGGAGGCAGAGGCAGGCGGATTTCTGAGTTCTAGGTCAGCCTGGTCTACAGAGTGAGTTCCAGGACAGCCAGGACTACACAGAGAAACCCTGTCTCGAAAAAACCAAATCCAAAAAAAAAAAAAAAAAAAAAAAAAAAGAGTTTTAAATAACTGGAGTCATAAAGTATAGCTCCTTTCTCTGTGCCCTCTAAGGAATGCTTTCTCCTTTCTTCCCGGCTCTGCCCCACCAGGCTCTTCCTTCACCTCCGCACACACCCTGAGAACCCAGGGGTGGAAGGCAGTGAGAGATGAATCCTGTCTGTCTCACTGGACTGGCACCACCCATACTTAGGTCAGACCTTCCCTCTTTTTTAAACTTTTCTGGAAGTCTCAGAGATTAATCCAGAGATGTGTTTCTGTGGTGAGTTCAGTTAAGAAGACAGTGAAAGCCAGGCATGGTGGCTTTAATCCCAGCATTCAGGAGGCCTACTTGCTTGTCTGTATGTATACCAAGTACACCCACTGATGCTCTTTAAAATCTGAAAAGGGTGCCAAATCTAGGACCTGACTTACAAACGATTGTAAATTGCCACGTGTGTGTGTGTGTGTGTGTGTGTGTGTGTGTGTATTTTCCATCACAGTGCCAGTACACAGTGTTAGGTGCTGTTAAGTGTTAGGTGCTAAGTTTCTGTCGTATGGTCTCGGAGGAACTAGGTTCTGTTCTGCAGTACAGTTGTTACCATGCTTTGTGGAGTTTGCCTTTGTGATCTGATCATGACTTGAGTTCTGCATCTTAAAGCCTCACTTATATGGGAAATGCTGCCCTCTGCTGATGGAATGAAGAATACCCACAACAGTTTGAATGAGTTAATCACTGGGACCTAGCAAAGTGATGGAGTCATAAATATTTTTTTCTTTAGTATCCATGACCTGATCCTAAGACTTATTCATTTGAAAATTATTCATTAGGCATTAGAAAAGATACATATTCAGAAGCTTTAATTGTATGGTACTTACTGTGTGTAAGCACAAAAGATATTACCAAGCTATTGAGCACTGCTTAATTATATGTCTATGCAGAGCAGTGGTCACAGCTGCTAAATGTGGCCAGGCAAAGCACAACATAGCAGAATGCACACACCACAACATAGAAATTGCAACATTGAGAGATCTATCTCATGTAGTACAGGGCTAACCTCTTACTTGCAAACTGAGTTGTTAAAAAAAAGAGATACATTCCTTGGATAGTAGTATTGTTAGCAAGCAGTGTGGAAAGGGTCTACCCAATGAGTCCTGTCTAGCTGAAATCTAGAGTGCGGGTGTGTAGGGAGACTGGCCAAGGTAGGGCAGTCTGCTTCCTTACCTCATTTCCCGTCTTCACTGTTCCTCCAAAACTGTGACAGATATTCCATTGTCATTGTTATACATTCATCTTTGTGAGAAAGAGTGAGGACTTCTGTAAGAAGAAATTGGATTCTTGAGCTATGGGGTACGTATAGTTTAAATATATAGTTGAAAGGAGCTGTATAAATCAACTGTAAAACATACCCATTTTCTCAAAGTAAAATAAAATAAAATAATCACACTATTTGCCAATCTAATGCGTGGTTTATGGTTCCCTCTTATATGTGTGTGTGTGTGTGTGTGTGTGTGTGTGTGTGTTTTACTGTAATGTATACCTAGGTACCCTACCACTCAGCTACATTCCTAACTAGGAAACAGTTGGTAATAGCTGAAAGTTACTTTTTATTGTATACACCACACTAATTTTTTAAAAGATTTTTTTATGTGTATGTGTATGTTTTCATGAAAGTGTAAGTGCCCTGAGAGGTCAGAAGAGATCTCCTGGAGCTAGAGTTACAGATGGCTGTGAGCCGCCTAATGTGTGTACTGAGCCCAGCTCAGGTCCTCTGGAGAAAGAACAAGTTCTCTTCAGCTACTAAGCCATCCGACAGCCCGACAAACCAATCTTTTATAAGAAGTCTTTATATGCACGTATTCTTTGTCCATTGGTGGTTTTGTTTTATTTATTGATTTATTGGAACTCTTTATGTTGTTTTTGTTTTTTGTTTTTTTGGGTTTTTTTTTTTTTTTTTTTTTTTTTTTTGGTTTTTCGAGACAGGGTTTCTCTGTATAGCCCTGGCTGTCCTGGAACTAACTCTGTAGACCAGGCTGACCTCGAACTCAGATATCCACCTGCCTCTGCCTCCTAAGTGCTAGGATTAAAGGCGTGCGCCACCACCGTCCAGCGGAACTCTTTATGTTTAATGAATACGTCTACAGATGTCTGTTTAAACCTGTGTGCTTCTTGGTGGTTAGACATCACTAGAAGGATAATTACAACTTTGTTCCCTTAGTGAAACATGGATTTCACGTCATGCTTAGGTTTCTCCCACTTTCTTCCTCATTCTTCTATACTTTAGTTGACTTTGTGTGTAATTAGGTCTTTTATATATCTCAAAAAAATTCCTATTTAATGAGTTAGCAAGACTTTTTTTTTAATTGCCTCCCTATCCCAGAAAGATTAAAAATCAAAACAGTATGCCCATTTGTCATGATTTTTTTTTTTTTTGCATTTGTAGACTTGGGAGCGAGTCAGTTTTTACATCAGTAGCTCCCTCACTGCTGTTCTTTTCTGCTGACTGTGTTTCTGTTATCAAAACATCACTTGTATGGTGCATCTGCTTATAAAATATTTATACCCATCTTACCTTGTTCTCGGAACACTCCTGAGTTTTTGGCATTGTGTATTCTGCTCCAGAGTATGCAGGTGAAGAATGAGGATGCATGCAGACCTATATTAACTCTTTTATGTTTATTGCCCTGAAAGAAGCCTGAGACTCCTCATTTGAGTACTTCTATAAAAGAAGTAGTTTTCCATCCTTTGAGGAAAAACTAAACCAAACAAATAATCCTTACAATGTTTTTGTTTTTTGTTTTTTTGTTTTTGTTTTTTGTTTTTTTTGGGGGGGGTTTCGAGACAGGGTTTCTCTGTGTAGCCTTGGCTGTCCTGGAACTCACTCTGTAGACCAGGCTAGCCTCGAACTCAGAAATCCGCCTGTCTCTGCCTCCCAAGTGCTGGGATTACAGGCGTCCGCCGCCGCCGCCCGCCACCACCACCACCACCACCCGGCCCTTACAATGTTTTTGAAGGGCATTTTATATGCTTGGTAGCAGAATAAAGAATGGAAGTGGTGGGATTATGAAATGGTTGAAATATTGTGTTGTTGCTGGCCTAGTATCCCTCTCTAGTCTGCAGCATATAGTATCTACAGATCAGTCATAAACATGTTATTGATTTCTAAAACTGTGTTGCCATATAATGCAACAGTATTTTACTTCCAGTTCTCTACCTTGTTTCCATTCTCAGGTGCTCAACTCCATGTGGCCTTCTCAGTTGCCTTTCTGTGGTCTGTCAGGTCCTATCACTATGTTAACTTGTTTTGTCTCATACTGTGAAGCACATACCTAAAACATTCCCAACCCAGTTTATTTTTGTTTTCTCTGTAGTAAATTTTCTTTTTAAAATAGGGACACTATGATGATATAATTGTATTCTTGATGATTTTTTTTCATGTCTCATTCATCTGAAAAATCTTATTGTTACACAATTAAGGATCCAAACTTCTCAACTTAATCTGGGCAGAGATATTCGAATCTAAGTGTCTTATTTGTGTGAAACTGAGTAAAAAACATAAAGGGACTGTCTTAGTTTGGGTTTTACTGCTGTGAACAGATACCATGACCAATGCAAGTTTTACAAAAGACAACATTTAATTGGGTTGGCTTACAGGCTCAGAGTTTCAGTCCATTGTCATCAAGGCAGAAACATGGCAGCATCCAGGCAGGCATGGTACAGGAGGAGCTGAGAGTTCTACATCTTCATCTGAAGGCTGCTAGTAGAAGACTAACTTCCAGGCAGCCAGGGTGAGGGCCTTAAGCCCACACCCACATTGACACACCTACTCCAACAAGGCCACACCTCCTAATAGGTTCACTTCCTGGGCCAATCATGTACAAACCATCACATTCCACTCCCTGGCCCCCATAGGCTTGTTCAAACATGAGTCTATGGGGACCATACTGAAACATAGCATAATGCAAAATACATTTAGTCCAACTTCAAAAGTCCCAGTAGACTATAACAGTCTCAATAGTGTTAAAAGTCCAAAGTTCAAGGTCTCTTTTGAGATTCATTCAATCACTTAACTGTAATCCCCCAAGCAAGACAGGAAACCAGCTGGGCAAAGTCCAAACTCTGCATCTCCAAGACTGATGGCAAAGCAGTCTTCAGATATTCAACTCCTTTTTCATCTTTGTTGACTGCAACAAGGTTCTTTCTCCTGGGCTTGTTCCACTCCCTGTTAGCAGCTTTCCTTGGCAGGCATCCTGTGGCTCTGGCATCTTTCACATCTTGGGTACCCCAAGTCAATTTCAGCTTCACAGCTTCTTGTTCCAGTGTCTGAGATCCACACATGATCTTCTGTGTATCTCCAAAGAGCTGGTATCACTTCTCCAGCTCTGCCCTTTGTAGCACTCTAAGTTCAGATTGATCCACTCCACTGCCACTGCTGTTCTTGGTGGTCATCCCATGGTACTGGCATCTCCAATATGCTAGGGTCTTCCACTGCAACTATAATTCACCAAAGCCTCACATAGGCTCTCTTCATAGTACCAAGCCTCAACTCCTTTGCATGACCCCTTCAGTCCTGGGCTGGCAATTACAACTGAGGGTACACTTTCACCAATGGCCTTCCATGGCCTCTCACAGTACCAAGCCTCAGCTGTTCTTCATGATGCCTTCATGCCTTCAAAACCAGTACCACCTGGATGATTCTTACACGTTACCAAGTACAGCTGCAGCATGAGGAACACTTGGCTATCTCTGGAATACAGCTTCTTTGTGCTCTCAGAAAACACTTCCTATATTTCACCTCAGTGATGCTGGTCTTTTCTTAATCACCACTAATTTCTTAGCTCCAGCTAACCAGCATCAATTATTTCAGTAGTCTCCTTCTCTTGAATATAAAGCCAGAGATACATGGCTGAAGCTGCTGAGTTCTGCTGCTTGCAGGAGCTGGAACAGTGGCCCCCCTTGTTCTATTACATTATCACTAGCTTCCTTTTTCCCAGTTCCTTCACTGCCTAAGTTGGCTGTCCTGAATCTTGCTCCTTAGACTGACCTTGTACTCAAGAGATCTGCATGCCTGTCTCCTAAGCACTGGGATTAAAGGTGTGGTCCACCAAGCCTGGATTAAAGTTTTCTTCACCTAGAATTTGCTCCATTCTAGGCTGGCCTTGAACTCAGAGATCCGCTTATCTTTGCCTCCTGGGATTAAAGGCTTGTACTACCATGCCTGGACCTAAAGTTAACTGGGTGAATCTTGCCCCCAAGGTCACCACTCCTTTAATTCAGTTTAATATCCTTGAATTCAGCTCCATTTCACTTCCTGGAGTCCCTTTAATACTCAACTATATATTTTGTACTTTTCCTTTCTCAGCTTGCTAAGTTGGTTCAAAATTCTCTTTATCAGACTTAACCAGAGAACAAAGTCTTTGTTGGGCTTTTTTGAGACTTCCTTTGCAGATGCAATTAATATAAATCTCTTGGCAGTCTCTTCAGACAATGGCAAAAAGCAGCCATGTTCTTTACCAAAACATCACAAAAACAGTCTCTCAGCCACATATTAAAGTTCTTCTCCACTGAAACCTCTTGGGCCGTCAGGCCTACACAGTTCAAATGACCCTCAGTACCACTGTCTTCCATATTCCTACTAGTCTGGCCCATTAAGCCCCACTTAAAGAATTCCATGGTCGCCGGGCGGTGGTGGCGCACGCCTGTAATCCCAGCACTTGGGAGGCAGAGGCAGGTGGATTTCTGAGTTCGAGGCCAGCCTGGTCTACAGAGTGAGTTCCAGGACAGCCAGGGCTACACAGAGAAACCCTGTCTTGAAAAACAAAAAAACAAAAACAAAACAAAACAAAAAAAAAAAAAGAATTCCATGGCTTTCCAAATCCAAAGTCCCCAAATCCATATTCTTCCGAACAAAAGCATGGTCAGGCCTATCACAGCAATACCCCAGTCCCTGGTACCAACTTCTGTCTTAGTTTGGGTTTTACTGCTGTGAACAGATACCATGACCAATGCAAGTTTTACAAAAGACAACATTTAATTGGGTTGGCTTACAGGCTCAGAGTTTCAGTCCATTGTCATCAAGGCAGAAACATGGCAGCATCCAGGCAGGCATGGTACAGGAGGAGCTGAGAGTTCTACATCTTCATCTGAAGGCTGCTAATAGAAGACTAACTTCCAGGCAGCCAGGGTGAGGGCCTTAAGGCCACACCTCCTAATAGGTTCACTTCCTGGGCCAATCATATACAAACCATCACAGGGATAATACCAACCTGAGTTCAAAATGACCTCATTAGAGCCATAAGGGCATGTAAGATTGTAAAGAACTGTTTTCTCAGAATAGGCTCACAAGGATTGCCTTAATTCATTGTTCAGGTCCACTGTATAGGGCATTGTAGAGGCCTTAAAAGTATCCAATAGAAAATTTCAGTGTAAGGGTCATTGAAACAAAGTTATGATGATTTTTTTTTTTTTTTAGTCATTTGTATTAAGCTGTGGAGCAAAGGGAATTTCTGCTTATACTGTTGGATTTTTGTCTCTATTAAGAAGAGGCCAACGCAACGTTTATTAAGATCTGCTGTCCCCTCAACCTGTTGGACTTGTCTCATCTGGTTCCTGCTGACTTCATCTTTCATCCCACAGACCAGTCATCCCCACTTGCCTAGAGCAGGTCTGATGAGCCAGCGAGTGCTGGTCACATTCTTTAGGAAGCCTCCAACCCAGAACTTCTTAGCTACTTAGCTCCAGAGCACCTGCCTGACGTGCATAGTCCCCTGGTTCTGTCCCCTGGATCGGAGGAAAGATCTTAGTCCTGAAAGAGCACCAAAGACTGTTTTGCTTTACTCTCCTTGGGAATTCATTTCCTCAGCTTTGGTAGTTTTCTCTTATACCTGCACAGAAAAAAATCTATAGCTAAAGACATAGAAAACCTATGCAGATCTCAGTCTGCACTCAGTGCAGCCCTCTCCCTCTGGACCAGTGCCCTATGAACTCCTCCTCCCAGTTTTATCAACCCCCTTGACTTCTAGCCTCATTCATGTCTGTAACTCTGGAAAACTGTTCCGCTATACCTGGATGCTTATTCTTTCTAGCCTAGAAAAACTTCTAACCCAGTCTTTCTCAATATTCTTAATGCTGTGACCCTGTATTACAGTTCCTCATGTTGAGATTATAAAAAGATAAAGGGCTATTAAGATATGTTCTATGGGGGTGGTGGTGGTGAAATGGCTCTCCCAAAGGTCCTGAGTTCAAATCTCATTAACCACATGTTGACTCACAACCATCCATAATGAGATCTGACACCCTCCTCTGGTGTGTCTAAAGACAGCTACAGTATACTTAACTTAAATATAATAATAATAATAATAATAATAATAATAATAATAATAAAAATAGAATCTTAAAAAAAAAAGATATGGAGCCGAGCGTGGTGGCACACGCCTTTAATCCCAGCACTTGGGAGGCAGAGGCAGGAGGATTTCTGAGTTCGAGGCCAGACTTGTCTGCAGAGTGAGTTCCAGGACAGCCAGGGCTACACAGAGAAACCCTGTCTCAGAAAACCAAAAAAAAAAAAAAGAAGAAGAAGAAGAAGATATGTTCTATGGGAGTGTGGTGAGGTGTGGGGGAAGGGAGTGCTTCAGTGGGCCCATGCCAAGGCATCCCCCCCAACCCCCATCCCCCACCCCTGAGGGACCAGCCACATAACCACAATGGTATAGCATAGACTAGAGTTTATTCAGGGCATGGGGAGAGGGGGGTTAAGTGGATAGTAGAAGCAGAGAGAAAGAGAGGTAGAGAAGTAGATCCGGCCATGGAGAGGCTTCTTCTCACGTTGAGAGCGGGGGGGGGGGGGGGGGGGAGGAGAGTATGAAAGACAAAAGAGAGGAGGGGGCAAGCAGCCCCTCTTATAGTGGCTAGGTCTACCTGGCTCTTGCCAGGTAACTGCGGGGAAGAGCTTACACAGAATCCTAACCCCTCCTGTTGTGGTGATCCACACTGTGTTTTTCATTGCTGCTTCATAACTATAGTCTTGCTACTCTTGTGGATCATAATGTAATGGGGGGCGGGGATAGAGGTTAGCCAAGGGAGTCCCGACCCACAGGTTTAGAACCACTGCTCTAAATAGTTAAGTAGGACAGAGATCCACTCACCATATTCTGTTTGCCTCCCAGGAACCATTGTCCATCTCCTGAAGTCTAGTACCTGGAACTGTTGCTTTATACACTCTGACAAGTACCATGGTCACTTAGTTTATTCTATAACTCTAATTCAGCTGGATATATTGACGTACAGATGTGTATTACATCTGCGTGGGGTGGGATGGGGCTGGTTAGGTCTCAAGTTGTCCAGGCTGACCTCAAACTTACTATGTAACTGTGGATGACTTTAAAGTTCAGATTCTCCTGCCTTTACCCCCAAGAGTACTGGGATTGCTGGCATAAAGCAACAAATCCAGTTTTATGCGGTGCTAGGAATCAGACCTAGAGCCTAGTGCATGGTGCTCTGTTGCCAGAAATATGCCCAAGCCCTATACTTCCATACACTTGTATTTTGTTTATTACATTTTATTTTGGGGGTGTAGCATATATTCTATGATGTACATATGGAGGTCAGAGGACTACCCACCCGTGAGAAGCAGTTTCTTCTTCCATCATGTGGGTCCAGGGATCAGATTACAATTATCAGGTTTGGTGGCAAGTATCTTTACCCTACACTTTAATTTTTTTAGTTGGTCATGTCAGTGCACACACCATTAATCCCAGTGCCCGGGAGGCAGAAGAAGACTATATAAAATACTAAGAAGAACTATGTTTTGGAGAGAGGGTCAGGGTTTATAGTAGCTCAAGCTGGCCTTGAAGCCGCGGATGGCCTGCAACCCTTTATCCTCTTTCCTCCGCCTCTGTGTTAGCTGTGAGGTGTGAGCAGTCTTGCTGGCTTATGCAGAACTTGGAAATCAAGCTTACTAGGCAGTCACTCTAAGAGTGAATACATCTCCAGCCCCCTGCAATGATATCTTTTCTGCTCCTGAATATACAAATATCTCCATAGGTTATACATTCCTAGAAGTCCTCAGGTTGCTGGATTAGATGGTAGGTGCATTTTAAAGATGGACTTGTTTTTAAGAAACAACACTGTTAGGGTTCTGTCTAAGTTCCGCCGCATGATTACCTGGCAACAGCCAGGTATGCCCCTCCCCACCATTGCCTGGCAATAGCCAGATAGGCCTGGCCTGCTATAAAGGAGGGTGCTCAGCCCCTCCTCTCTCTCTTCCTCTCTTCCTCTCTTGCTCTCTTTCTCTTATTCCCCTCTTGGCCCTCTTGGGTTCTCCTTCCCTCCCCACTCTCTCCCCGTGGTCATGGCTGGGCTCTACTTCTCTACTCTCTAGTCTCTCTGCCTTTATCTGCCTCCACTACCCCATTAACTCCCATCCTCTGCCCTGAATAAACTCTATTCTATACTATGTCTGTGTGTGTCTGGTCCCTCAGGGGAAGGGATGCCTTGGCACGGGTCTGCTGGGCATCTTCCTTCCCCCACACCGCCATATATCACAGTGTCTAAACCTCTTTCTCTTTTTATGATCACAACAAGCACCACTGATCTCTTAATGTACTAGCTTATGTGATAACTTTATAATAGAAGATGCTTAAACAGTGATCCTGAAAACTGGTTTTGTTAATGATCTATTAGATAGGAGAATTTACTTTCCCAATAGCATAAGAATTTTAAGTAGGTAATTTTTAAAGGCATGACCAAGCAGATTCTTAGACTGATAAGAATTGCAACTGACTAACTCAGTTGAGAAATTCAGAGAAGAGGATAAGCTATGATTACTTTGTATACTATCCAGTATGTACTCCTTCACCTGTATCCCTGAGAGTTGTGTTGTTGTTTTGTTTTGTCTTTGCTTTCTTTTGGCTGAAGTGACATTCATGCAGGAATTGCTTTTTTTTTTTTTTTTTTTTTTTTTATTCCTAAGAAGCATTATTAGGAAGAGATGCTTAGACAAATTCAAGGAAAGAATTCCTAAAAGTCGTTGGTCTTTCCTCACACTCTCTCACTGTTTGCCATCTGCTGTTGTCTTAGCAGCAAAGCCCAGAGTGAGTTGGAAGGACTGCATAGATCATGCCTTTGGTTCCAAAAGGTTTGCTCCCAAGAGTCTATCTCCGAGAGTATGCACAGAGGAGGTAGTGTTCAAGTCACCAGTGGAAGCCCAACACCTTCTATTTGATGATCAGTTTTCATTCCTTGTTTACTTAGAAAGTTTATCAGAAAGCAGAAGTGCTCTGGAGCCCAGTGGGCGTGCCTCGCAGCTCTGCCTGCCTCATAGTTCAGGTCAGCTTCCCTCGAGAAGCCCTTCCAGGGTATTTTGGGTTTGTTTTGTTCTTGTTTGGTTTTTGTTTTGTTTTGTTTTGTTGTTGAGACTGGTATCTTTGCGTAAAGCCCTGGCTATCCTGGATTTGTTTTGAAGACCAGGCTGACCTCAAACGTATAGAGATCCATCTGCCTCTGCGCCCTGAATGCTCAGATTAAAGGTGTGCACAACCATGCCAAGCCAGCCTTTGGTTTTTGTTCGTTCGTTCATTTGTTTTGTTTTTTTTAAAGATTTATTTTTTTATTTTATGTGTATGAGTACACTATAGCTGTCTTCAGACACACCAGAAGTGGACATCTGATCCCATTACAGATGGTTGTGAGCCACCAGAACTTGCTAGCACACTGTGTTGTCAGCCTTGGGTGTTGGGAAGAGTTCTGCTGGTATGTCTTTGTGATGTAGATGAATGTGTCTTTCTGAATTTTGTAGTTGTATTATTTTAGTAGATGGGGGCTAGAGACTATCATCTTCACAGACTCAACTTTTGAGGAGAATACTCCATGAGGATGTTGAGTTGTTGTATTCTCTATTCTTGTAATATCTTGATGATCATTACCCTAGCACTATTTCATAGTAATATTCTAACTCCATTTTTTTTCATTTGTTGTCATTTGTTCCATAGTATATTAGCTACTTCTCAGTTGCTGTGATAAAATATCATGAACCAAAGCAACTTGGGGCAGAAAGGAATTATCTAATCTTACAGTTTATAGTCTGTCATTCAGGGAAACAGGACATTAGCTGGTGCTAAGGCTGTGGAGGAATACTGCTTACTGGGTTGCTTTTCATGGCCTGCCTGCACAGCCTGTGTTCTTATACACCCAGGACAACCAGCTACCACTGGCCAATTTAGTGGGGCATTGTCTCAGTTGAGAGTGCCTCTTCCAAAATGACTGTAGCTTATGCCATGTCAACATAGAACTAGCCAGCACACATAGTGTAATTCATCTAGAAAAGGCAGATAAAAAGCTTCTTTTCCTTGCTCAGTGATTTTCAAGTTAATATCTTCTCAAGCATATTTAACCATAGGCGATAGGGGAATTTTTCAGCATCTCTCTTCTGTCCTCACTCCTCTCTTCCAGACCTCATGAAGCCTGGCCAGAACCTCTCAGCTACTGTGCCTGGTTTATTTGGTATACACATCAAACCCAGAGGTCTCATTCATGCTAAGCAAACACTATTCCAGCTGAGCTATATCCCACTCCTAGCATCATTAATTCATAGATTTTTTTTCTTTTCTTTTTGGTGGTGTTGGCAAGTGAACTCAGTTTCATAGACTTGGCAAATATTCCACCACTGAGTCATGCTCCTAACCCTACCCTGAAGATTTAAACATTTGTATTGCAGTTGATTATGTATTTAAAGATGCTTGACTTGTTCCACTGTTGGTTACTGAGACCTCTTCACAGTGGCTCATTCTATAATTTTTGAGTGGGTAGAAAAGGTCAGAAGTTGGCGGTATTCAGGGAGGAAGAAGGAATCAAAGAAGGAGCTGTACCTTTCTGGCTTCAGAGACTTGTTAATGTCATCAATTGAGAAGAGCCCAGACAAAGAGCAAGGTTTAAAGAAAAGATGTCCTGAGGGCTTAAGATAGGTGTACGTTAGGTGAGGATGTCCTGGAAACAGTTATCGGGACATGAGGCTCCAAGGAGCAGTATTTGACTCCAGGACACACAGGAGAGGGCTTGGTTGTTTTGTATTCTTGACTCAGATTTTAATTAAATATCTTGTTTGATAAAACTTTATGTTTGCCAACTGGAGCAAAGTCCTACCCCAAAGAAGAGTGGTAAGACTCAGTTGCTTTCTCTTTTGTGAGATTTTATTTTTAGTAATGAGTAACTGATAGAGGTTGATAGTAAGATTACTATCTGGTCAGCTTACTACCAACTGGTCCTCTTGGTCTTCAGCTTTATTACATTCATTCCCTCTGTTAGAGAAAAGCCTTGGATATGGGTGAGCATACTTGCCTTAGAACTGGTTTTGGCTTTGCAAAAATGACCTAGAAGCAGATTTCTTGGTGATTGGTTATGTTCTTGAAGGAATTTTCTTTCCTTTTTCCTTGTTGCTGAATTCAGGACCAAATCCTCTTTACAATTTTTGACTTCCTTTTTGGTCATGCACTACCTATGCAATGGTCATCAAAAATACAAGCATAGTCTCAAATAGCTTAGAATCTAACGGGGGATATATAATGTGTATGTTAGTCAAAAGGGTACCCATAATATATAGTAAATAGAAGATAATGGTAGGAAATCTTTTACTTCAAGAGCTAGATTTTCAGCAGACAGGTCTAGCATCAAGTAAGTGTAAAAATAGAAAATAACATGGGTTCTCATAGCAAGTGCCCTTACCTGCTAAACCAGTTCATTTGTATTTCCATAATAATTTTCGTATCCAGTTTTGTCACGGTATTCCTAAGAGTATACTGTCATTTCTGTGTTTAGTATATTTCATTACCATTGGGTTAGTACTGAGCAGTGGAGATGTGAGGCTGGAGTGCAGGCACCGGCAGGACAAGGATCCCAAGTCACCATAGACAGCAGAGTATCTTCCTCATGGCAGAGAATGTGTTTATAGAATTGCATGAAAATCTCCAGTTTCTGGAGTGCTTTATTAGTCCTAATACCTCAGCCCCCCTCTCAGCTGAAGCCCTTAGAGCTCCTTTCCAGCTGGAGGAGGGGACTGTGGACCCCCTCCTGTGCGCACTCCTGTTGTCCTCTGCAGGCAGGCGGGCAGGAGGGCAGGAGCCGCCCTTCACAGTTGCTGGCAGTGTGATCCTCACTGGGCTGTGCTCTCATTATTATTAGCTGAAGTGAACCCTGTTCTTTTGTCGTGGGAGATGTCTCTATCAAAAGGTCTGATGCATGAGTACCAGAGTCTGGCTCTAAATAAAAAGTTTAAAACTGGGCTGGAGAGATGGCTCAGAGATTAAGAGCACTGACTGCTCTTCCAGAAGTCCTGAGTTCAATTCCCAGTAACCATGGTGGCTCACAACCATCTGTAAGGGGACCTGGTACCCTCTTCTGGTGTGTCTGAAGACAGCTACAGTGTACTCATAAATAAAGATTAATTAAAGAATTAAAAAAAAAAACCAATCCAGAGTGATTTGTGTTCTCTGCAGTAGCTTTTCAGCAGTGACCAGAGCCTTAGCTGATGTCAGCTTATCTTTGACACCTTATAGACAGTGAGGCACATGCTCACCTTTCTTTCTTTTTTTTGTTTTGTTTTGTTTTGTTTTGTTTTATTCAAGGCAGGGTTTCTCTGTGTAGCCTTGGCTGTCCTGGAACTCACTCTGTAGACCAGGCTGGCCTCGAACTCAGAAATCCACCTGCCTCTGCCTCCCAAGTGCTGGGATTACAGGCGTGCGCCACCACTGCCCGGCGTAATTATGTTTTTAAAATAACTTTAAATTATAATTAAGATATGAAATAAGTTTAATGTTTTAAATTGTTTTTAAGCTTATAGGTATATCAAGAATTGTTAGGAAGGCCAGGGATGGTGGATGATGGCCTATGCCTTTAATCCCCACCATTCTGCTCTACAAAATAATAAGTTAGTTCCAGGCCAACCAAGGCAGCATAGTGAGATCCTGTCTCTCAAAAAAAAAAAAAAAAAAAGCAGGGCCAGGGGAGCAGAACCCACCGGCAGTGTGCTTGTTTAGAATGTGCAGTACTTTTGATCCTCAGAATGCAAGAGCAGCAAGTAGAGTTAAGCTCTCTGCTTCAGTCTGCTCACCAGGCTGTTTATCTTATTCTCTTACTGTAGTTGTGGTACAGAGAGGAGTTTCCAGAACTCAGCTGTGCAGAGGTGTAAACTATGATAAGCCCATCTCCTTCGGGGAGCTAGAAACTGCTCTTTGAAAATAAGTGTTTCCAATTGGATGGCCTTGGATTAATGGTCTCCCTGTTTGGGGTTTGATCCACATATCCCATCCCCCCCATCCCCCCCCTCTCTGTGCTGGCGATGGGCTCAGGCGTGGTGCATGCTAAATTATCATTCTGTGACTTTGTCCTCATTCTACTCACTGTTACTTGAGTAAAATTAATCAAAAGCTTGATAGAAACTGAAAAATCTTTCCCCCCCTGAAGCCAAAGACAGGGTTTCTCTGTGTAGCTTTTAATCTCTTGTTCTATGGTGATGGGAAAACTAGTAAAGGCTCTCTCTCTGTTTTTGTCTCTGTCTGTGTCTGTCTGTCTGTCTGTCTGTCTGTCTGTCTGTCTGTCTGTCTCTCTCTCTCTCTGTGTGTGTGTGTGTGTGTGTGTGTGAGAGAGAGAGAGAGAGAGAGAGAGAGAGAGAGAGAGAGAGAGAGAGACTCTCTTGGCGGGGGTGGTTAGATAAGGAGTGCAGTGGCAAAGCATTTATTTTTAGATGAATTGTACCTTGTTCTTGTTTTCTAAGCGATTGGTGTCTTTTTTCTTAGCCTTTCTTTGGAAGATGATTCTGATGCACACTGTTGGTTAAGGACACCCTTAACAGTGATAGGGATATTCACCATTCAGTTACATGGCTGCCAGTGACAAGCTCACTACTATGCAAGGAGAATTTCCTTTCCTTTTCCTTTTTCCTTTCCTTTTCCCTTTTCCCTTTTCCTTTTTCCTTTCCTTTCCTTCTTTCTTTCTGTTGTTTGTTTTTTAAGCTAAGCTGGAGAAAGGGGGAACTTTGTTAGAATGAAGCACATCACAGTTATTTATATATATATATATATATATATTATATATATCATTTATCCTTAGGAATTCGGTTCTAGTCCACCTTCTTGGGACCTGGGGGGGGGGGGGCGCGGCGGCCCTTGTGTAGTGCTAGGGATCAAAGTCAAAGCCTGTGGATACCTGAATGGACTGCTGAGTGTTTGACCAGGTGCCATTTGCATATGACCCAGATTCCCTGCCGGTACAAACCTGTTCTTATTCAGAGTGGTCAGGAATCAGGACCACTGTAGCTAGGTGCTTACTTAAGAGTTGTGGCACATGGGGAATGAAGCTAGAAGCCTACTTTAAAAGATTCAGCCTTCCACTGGGGGCAGGAATTCAAACCTTTGGTTTTCCAAAGGACTGAAGTCCTAGTTTCATTTTCCACATTCTTTCAAGTATGTATCATCCCATATCCACCCGGCCAGACACTGAAAGGTAAAGGGGATCCTGCCCGGAGCTCGTAGCCAAAGAATTTGCCTGTCATTATTTATTATAATGACAAAAACCAGAGAACTCTTAAAAAAACCCAACAAGTCCTTTATGCTTGCTCTGAATTGTTTTGCCCAAATTGTCAAAGCTTTTAACACTAAATGTTTTAATCCAGGGTTTAAAAACATAGTGTAGCATAGAATTTAGGGTGAAAAGGAAAGAAAGAAAAACCCTACACAATAGAACTTCTTTAAATTGAGTTCTTCAGAAATGTCTTTGGTTTTTGTTGTGTTTTGTGGTTTTTTGTTTGTTTGTTTGTTTGTTTAGGATCTGCTTCAAACTAGAGGAGCATATTCACTTTAAATGTTCCTGTATTCGTTCTCAGGAAAGCCTGTGGGGCAGTATTGTTAACTGAGGAAAATAAGTCTATCAGTTCCACTCAGATAACCTTTGGTAATAAACGAACTCCATGCACACTGTGACCTTAGAGCCTGAACTTTGTAATCACATGACCGGCTTGTAAACTGACCTGTGAGGATGACGGTCGTAGTTCGGCGGTCGTAGTTCGGCGTAGAGAAAGACATTGAGCAAGTGTGGGAAGGGGAGTCATCGAGCGAGTTTACCCTGTAATCTCAGCTTCTCCATGGCTCGGGCGGGACTTCTCAGCCAGCTCGGAGAAGCATGAAATGGAGACATGGGAAGGTACGGGAACTGACTGCTTCTCCGGGACCAGAGAGCTTAGAAACAGTCCTGGAAGGTTTAGATGTGGTTGATTCACAGACAGCTGCGTTTTGTTTTGGTTTTTGTTTGTTTGTTTTTCTTGTTGTATCTTGGCAGAATTCAGCCAAGTTTTCTTATAGAAACTGCCTGCAAATGTTGTGAAATATAGAAAGGAAGCTATGGGAGCTGGTGGGTTAATTGGTTGTAGAAAGAGCAGGAAAGGAAGGGGTGAAATTTGAATTTAATATTGATTTGAAAAAAATCTTGTTTCATATTTCAGTACACAGTAAATTTTATCTTTAAACATTGTGGGTTTTACCTCTTGACAGAATTTGTTTATATTTTAAATTCTTTAATCCAGTTTACAATCTGCCAAAACCTTATTTAGTACTGTTAATTATAGACAGGATCAGGGTCGAGAGGCCATTGATAAGGTATCCTCATCCTCTTATGGGACTTAAAGCTTTATGGCTTAGAGTATAAGACTAAGCCATTACTAATTTCTTTTTAAGTGTTTCTAAGTGAGTAGAGTTGTTGTTTTTTTTTTTTCTGTTTGATTGTAAATGACACTGACTAGATATTGCTATAACTTGTTTATATGGAATAAACTCCTGCTTATGTGAGAAACTCCAGAATCCCACATTATTATTTGGGCCAGGAAAGAAAAATACAGCTATCAAACAGTGTAAAAGTGAGTTTTAGCATTGATGATGCTATGTTGATCATGTAGAATCCACTAGTCTGATCCCTGAGCGAAAAGAGCTCTTAAGTATTTGAAGCAATTGATAACTTTCTAGTACTGGCAGTACCTCAGGAAATTGTCCCGCTAGCATCTCCGGCCCCTTTCAGCATGGCTAACATCTGTCACAGGCAGCTTTGCAGGTTTGGGAGCACTGGGGGGGGGGGGGGGTTGCGTGAACCGGGAAGAGCACCGTCCAGTCCACGCAGAGCAGTGCTCTCTAGAATACTGTTGCGCTCCCTCCTTACAGACATGCCAGGCCAGGATTGCTGCATGGCTGGGTTCTGTAAGTTAGCAGAAATGAAGGAGTACAGAAATTATCAATTATGTCTAAGATCTGTAGTTTTATCATAAATAGCTTCTTTCTCTTAATATATGCAGTAATTCTTTATTAATTGCTCTTGAAATTGTTAAACATATTCTATAGAAAGAAATAGTTTAAGAACTAAGATTTTCTTGGGAGTCATCGGATATGTTAGGGACAGGCAGAGGTGGTTACATGAATTTGAGCTAGGGACAGCAGTGGGTACATGAATTTGGAAGTGACAGTTGTGAAAAATTTAGGACTTGAGAGATTTTTTCCCCCTAGCCAATTTGAATCTCCTAGAGGTGTGTAGTCTACTAATTCCTGATGCCTGAATAATTCTCCCAAAGTTTACATTTTATTAAGTTCTAAAACTTCAATTTTTCTTAGCGATTCTGTGGCATAAAATAACTTAGGGCAGTAAAAGAAGAGCACAGACAAAACAAGAAAGTATATTGTTTCACTCTAATTTTCATGCCCAATGCCAGAAAGCAAAATTAATTATCACAGCTGAATGAGGTCTTTGGAAGCTTAAAAGGCAAATTTGACTGCTTACAAAACTCAGTGAAAATGCTACTGTAAAACAAAAAGTGTGACCTGGTTTTAGATATCGGGGCCCTTGTCCATTTAAATTAACCTTTGTCACAGCTGGGCATGCAAATGTTTTGTTTTAGTTCACAGAGGGTTAACTCTATTCAAGCCTTCTCTGTGGCCGGCCTGATCTGTGGAGTCATACAATCTGGTCTTTCAGCCCTGCCAGTCGCTAGGCAGGAAGTCTTATTTCTTAAGCTATCTTTCAGAATGGGGGTTGGGATTTGGAGAAAGGTGGGGGAAGGGTCTTGGAGCGTCTGTAAGGATCAATAACAGAGGGAGAGAGCCGCAAGAGAGGCTATTGTGCACACTTGAAGATAGATGCAGCTCTTGTGAGCAGCCTGGCAGCGCGACAGCCACCTAAAACCAAAACAGTGCTGCAAAATGAAGTTCCTGTGAAAACTGGATTGCTCCTTAAAAAAGGAAAATTAAGTGACTTTCAACATTTGGGGATGTTCCTGTTCTCCAGCTTGTAGAGCTAGGCTGCTCCTGTTGGAAGTCACTGAGAGTGAGTTTAAATGCCTTTTGTCCTCAAGCTGACACTCCGTGGCACTGGGAAGAAGGAGCGTTTTGGAGGAGGTTGTGTGTGTATAAACACTAAGGATTTGGAATTACTATTTTGTCTTCCTTTCCGTCCGTTTTTCTTCCCACATTTGCTTTACTTGTTTTCCATCAATGAGAGAATGGGGTGGAGGGGGTGACGAGATTGGGTTGGGATTTGTGTAGCACGTGTGAAATCCCTCCCCCAACAGCTGGTACTGGCTCTTGAAACATGAATTAAACTACACAGATGCTCTTAGTTGGAGATTATTTGGACCCAGGTTTGTAGTCTAAGAAATGTACAAAGATCATAGGATTTATCTTAAAATACACTGTTATAAAAATCATGGGATATTTTAGTGTATTATACAAATGTTAGACAAAAATGCCCAAGTTGGGAAAATAAGCAGTTCTGCCAAATAAATCCTAGTTTTAAAGATGTAAAGGATTTGTCTTCTTTTGCTCCAGTGAAGATTTTCCCAAGTCCAACTGTAAGCTCCCGATTTTGTTGCACCTTTCTCCAGAGGACTAAGGGGTTACTTCGGTGGCTATTTTATTATGCAAACTGTTTTCGGCACTTGAACAAGTGATGCCAAAAGAGTAGTGCTCTCTCTGTACACTAACCCTTCAAAGTATAGGTGACAGTTGCTGGTAAGAACTGAGAAAATGGGATCAAAAATAGCCTCTAATTCTCCTCCCTTGAAATCTTACAGGAATACATGAATCAAACAGCTGGGGTCCATAATGTGACTTGCAGATATACAAATGGAATAAGAAGTGGGGGAGGGGGAGCCTGCATTTGAAATGAACAGTTCAGTTTGTTTTGGCTTGAAGTGAGATCTGACTTATTTTGGACAACTGGGCCAAATACTTAGGCATTTCATGGATCTTTTGGATACATATCTTTAATATCCTTTTCGTCCATATCCCTTTGTTGAAGAAAAAAATGTATGAAAAGAAACTCTGATTTAATTACTGCAACTAGAGCCTGCCTGCTAGCATGTTTTCCTCCATCTCAGATACATTGTACCTGCACCAAAGCTTAAATGAAAGAATATAGTTAAAAAACTTGGAAGTTTAGTTACCATATACATTTGTATTAAAATGGGATATGAAATCTTTTTGAACATTGTGGTCTTTAATATGTATTAGGGAAGGGTCTAGTGAAGGAAAAGCCATAAAAGTCTTCAGGGTTCAAGATGAGGTTGGGATTTGGGCTCGTTGCTTTTGTCGTTTTCACACACAGACATCGCTGTGATCATGTTTGATTTAGAGATGAGAGAAAAAAAAAGAATATAGAGGGACTAGTATGAGAGCCAAACAATCCCTCCACCACCAATTTTTTAAAGGTCATTCTTGCTACTGAGATTTCTTTTTAATCCAAGGAATTAATTTTTTTTGCAAGATTCTTCTTTCTACATGCCTCAGTAGTTTGCTGAAGCAACTGAAAAACATTTACATCTCAAATATTTTTTTAGTAGTACAGAAATTATTTTCCTAAAGCTTGGATAAGAACACGATATTTATGAAAAAAGTTACCTATCTATTTGTCAGGGTTGAGTTTGAGAATATTCCCAATGCCCACTGTTTTATATATTTTGAAAATCCTGAAAAATATAAAGCTAATTGCTTACTCTAACCGGGTCTTGATGTTCACACTATTATCCAAGGACCTTTCATTCATTAGAGTGAGAAACGGAGAAACAAGGCTGATGGCTCTCTCATTCTTGGAGGATTTTTAAACCATCAAAACAAAACCCCAAACTGCTGCTATTTCTGTTACCTCTTAGTGGATCCCTTGGTTTCTGTGGTAAAGGCTAGCCCCTGCTGCCTGAATGGCTCATGCTACACTACATCTGGCACCTTGCTTCTGGCTTCCTCTAGAACTGGGGAGTGAGTTTCATCAGCCTGATTCTGTTAACTTAGCCAAATCATTTGGGTATATGGGCCACAGTTTCATTTATATACAGTAGGGGACAATAATGCCTATCTATCCTAGGCAAACTGCTGGGGACACTAAATAGAGAACCTCTGTGAGAGTGCCTGTGCTGTTTAATATAGCTTGAAATGGGCATGATTTTTCAAAGAGTAGCAAATTTAGGAAGATTAGGAAAGACAGTTCTAAGGTAAGCCTCTGCTGTTTATACCTGAAGGGAAAAGTCTCCAGCAACTGCTTCAGTTCAGAAGGCAATTATCAGTGCTTTAGAAATGCAGCCTTGAAATGTTGTAGGACCAGTGAGGCAGGCTTCACTCTCCAGACCAAGTACTGTCCTAGTGAAAATTGAGTGGATACCTGCAAATCCCTTCAGCTTTTTCTCTGCTAGAACCTTTTATGTTGCATAGAGAAGAAAGAAAATTTTGGAGTTAACCTTAAGACAGTGGAGAGATCAAATCATAATCCAGAATAAAGGAGTAAAAAGTTATGAGTAGTGAAAAGTTGTGAGCAGATTTATTCACACAGATGTGTGTAAATTATCACAGGCAGACAGTGAATAACAAGGAGTCCCTTAACTGTATCACCAGGAAGATAGCCAAAGGAAAGTGGGGACAAGCTGTAGAATGGTGTGATCCTGTTTCTGTCTTTTAATTTTTATAACATATATTGCACTACAGAAGTGACCCAAAAGTTAAGAGTGCTAACGACTCTTGCAGAGGATTTAAGTTTGGTTCCCAGCACCATGTGGGGGCTCACAGCTTCCTGTAAGCTCCTGCACTCACACAGTATCCACACAGTTAAAAATTTAAAAAGTAAGATCTTTTAAAAATCTATAATACATGTGCCTATATATGCATGTTTAGTTTCATACATGGATGAAAGTTTAACAAACTTACTAAACAGTGCATTAAGTGTGTTGAAGAGGAGAGAAGAGAGGCAAGAAGACATTTTAATTCTTTGTTTACTTGCTTGCTTGTTTGTTTTTTGGTGTTTTGAGACAGGGTTTCTCTGTGTAGCCCTGGCTGTCCTGGAACTCACTCTGTAGACCAGGCTGGCCTCAAACTCAGAAATCCACCTGCCTCTGCCTCCCAAGTGCTGGGATTACAGGCGTGCGCCACCGCTGCCCAGCGCTTGTTTGTTTTTTGAGACTGGGTTTTTCTGCTCTGACTGTCATGGAGCTCACTGTGTAGACAGGCTGTTCTCAACGCACAGAGATCTGCCTGCCTCTGCCTCGTAAGTGGTAAGTGCTGCAACCAAAGAGAAGGTGTGTGTCACAAACTCCCAGCAACGTTTTAATTCTTATTATTTCTTTATATACTTTGATAAGTGATAAAAGCAAATATTAACCCTTCCTTATACCAGGGATATAAAATTCACAGTGATGTTAAACCGTGAGGCTAGAGAAAATGGCTTAGTGGTTAAGAACACCAGTGTTCTTGCAGAGGACCCAGGTTTGGTTCTCAGCATCCACACCCCTTAGCAACCTGTGCTTCTAGTTTTATGAGATCAGACACCCTTTTCTGACTTCCATGGGCACTATATGGCATACTGATAAGCATACAGGCAAAACACCCATTCATACACATAAATGACTCTAAAAAAGCTATTGAATGAGGTCAGTATATAGGTGGATAAATAGCATGTAAATATGTCATAACTATAATAAATTATGGCATTGACTTTAGGACAGATGGATGGATAGGTAAGTAGGTAGATGAATGAATGAATGAATGAATGAATGAATAGATTAAAAGATAATATATTGATAAAAGACAATGAATAGTAGCTCAGCCTTTTTTTGTAATGGTTTCTCAGTAAACTGAGTCTTTGCATCTGATACAGACTTTGTTTATTATAATACAGACTTATTTGAGTCATCTATGTTCCTGCCTATAAACTTTCTCTACTAGCTTTGGGCCATTAATAGAAGCCCACAGATTATACAACATACTTCCAGCCCTTCTGTAGTGAAAAGTTAGTAAGGAATAAGGTAGGCCCATGATCTCAGACTATTCACTTCTACTAGTAAAGAAGTGTAGAATGGTGATTAAGGGCATAAGCTTCCAAGTCAGACATCTAGATTAAAAGCTTAGTATTGACATTTACTAGCTATTACATTGCTTGCACTATGTGGCCAAGCCCTAGTTCCTCATTTGTCTACGTCATCTTTCCTTCATCTGTAAAGAAATAGAATGGCAATATTACCCATGTCACAAGTTTGACCTTTTTGCTGTTATTGTTGTTTGTTTTGCTTTGTTTTATTTTATTGAGACCCAGTTTCTCTGTGTGGCCCTGGCTGTCCTGGATCTGGCTGTGTAGACCAGCCAGTCTCGTCTGGAACTCAGAGATCCGCCAGCCTCTGCTGAGTGCTAGTATTAAAGGTGTGAGCCGCCAGCACCACTACCATCCAACTTAGACAAAGACTGAGACTCTTAAATACTGCACACCCAGTAAGAAAGATTGAACTCTACTTAGGTGGGTCGATGTAAAACAAGAGACTATTCGTAAAAGACTTGTAGTATGCTAGTAAAGATGTGAATCAATAAATCTAGTTGTATTTTGTTCAGTTATGATTATTTCTCAGCCAGGGACTATAATTCTTTTTAGAGACATCCAAATTAAATATGAGTTTAATTTACAGCCATTTATTAATGAGGTTAAAAGACACATGTAGCAGCTATATAAAAAACAATTACCAAAGAAAATTGTCCTTGGGTTTATTCCAAAGAGGCTCTTAGGAGCATTTATCAAAACAATTTATGATGATTAAGATCTGGTCCTCCCATCATCAGACACTGGGTTCATTTGGCTACTGAGGGTTTGTTTGTTTGTTTGTTTTTGTTTATTTATTAAGAACCCCCCCCTACACACACACACACACACACACACACACACAGCTGGACAGTGGTGGCGCACACCTTTATTCCTAGCTCTGGGAGGCAGAGGTAGGTGGATCTCTGTGACTTTCAGGACATCCTGGTCTATAGAGCAAGCTCCAGAACATCTGGAGCTACACAGAGAAACCCTTTCTTGGTAAACCAAAAAAGAATGGGGCTCAGCGGTTAAGAGCACTGACTGCTCCTCAGAAGGTCCTGAGTTCAAATCCCAGCAACCACATGGTGCTCAGAACCATCTGTAATGGGATCTGATGCCCTCTTCTGGGATGTCTGAAGACAGGTACAGTGTACTTACATATAATAAGTAAATAAATAAATCTTCAAAAAAAGAAAAGAAAAGAAAAGAAAAGAAAAAGAAAAAAGAAAGAGTACTCTGCCTACAATGGTGGTTTGTGCTCTTAATCCCAGCACTTGGGAGGCAGAGGCAGGTGGATTTCAGTGAATTCCAGGCTATCCCTGGTCTCTGTGGTATATAGGCCAGCTGGGCTACATCATAAGACTCTGTCTCTGAATAAGTAGGCAAATAAACAGTTAAACAATGGAGATCTGTGTACTTACAACACTTGAGCTGCTCTTCTGGATTAATGTATTTTGTATACTAACCTTCCTTTCTGGTGAATTGATGACTTTTTGCAGAAATTGGAAATTTTTGAAGTTGCCATGAGCTTTAAGACAGCAACATGAAATTTAGGGCCCTTAGAATTTCTGTATAGCTTCCATTGAAACCATTAACATACTGTGCACTAACTTTAGGAAGGCGGACACTAATTTGATCACTCCTGGGTCTATCCATGTGGTCTGATACTGTGAAAGCTTGTAGATTCACTGTTTGCTAGTAGATGAAAGAAAATGGTCAAATCTGAATCTCCCCTCTGCCTGGTGTTTGTTTTCCTTTGAATCCAGGGTCTTGAACATGCTGGACGAGTGTCCTGCTACGGAGCTGCTGTATCTTCAGCCCTATTTTTACTTTTTTACTTTGACACAAAACCTTACTACATTGTACTACATTGTCTTGATTTTACTCTGTAGCCTGGGCTAGTCTTGAATTTCTGTTCTCCAAGTATGAGTATTTGGTATTTGAATTGTCTCTCCCTTTTGAGGTACTTTCCCCCTTGACTTCAAGCACACAAGTCTTCCCAACACCTTCTCCCACTCAAGATAGGGTGTGGTGGCCCAAGCTGGCCTCAGATTCCCTACAGAGAAGAGTTACCTTGAAGTTTGAATCCTCTCTCCTCTGCCTCTTGAGAGCTGAAACTGTCATATCCGTTACATGTGGTGCTGGGGACAGAACCTGCGGTCTCACTTATGCTGAGCAAGCGTCTGCCAGCTGAGCTACCCTCCCCAATTAAAACATTGTAGACCAACAGATGCTCAGTATGTATCTTTTGAGACTTGTAAATGTTGGTGTGTTCCTGCAGGTAGTCCTTTTCTCTTTTGCTGACTTTGGTCATTCGCCTATATTGGAACTGCTACACAAAGTATATCTTTAAGCAGAAACATTCCTTGAGCTTCAGACTTTTGCATCTAAACTGTGTTAATTTTTAGTTTCTGATGGGCACCGAAAGCTTATCAGTGTCAAACAGAATGCTAGACTCTGTTTCTATACCTCATGTCAACCTGTTTCCTGAGTGATCTCCCCTTATCTTGGTAAACACTCAAAATCCTTTAATTGTTCAAAACTAAAATCTGGTAGTCATCCCTTAATTCCATCATCTAGCTCTGTCAATTCTCTCACCAAAATAGATCTCAAATATACAAAGGCATCCTCTAGCCATCCAGCTTGAGCTGGCTTTGTCACCAACTGTGTGCCTCCTCATGGGTTCCTGGAGTTCATCCTCCAGTCCCTTCTACACTATCAATCAAAGGGATCTTTGAATGCTTTTGCTGAAACATTTTAATCACTACTTCCAAAACATGAAATGAAAGCTATGATTAAGCTGCAGCCTAATTCTCTGGCCTCACTTAATTCTACATGTCTCCCACTCACTGTAACTCACTAGAAATAATCCTTTCTCTCTACACATTCCAAAGCAGGTTAGTTTGTGACAAGGATTACAGAAGACTATCACAATGCATTAATTCAGTTGCCTAACATTTTAAGATCTCACAAAGGACTGTAGACTTGGAATAGGTCTCAGAGATTCTCTGACTATTAAGAAGAGGGCTGAGCAAGCGGATGTGTGAGGTATGAACAAGTCACTTCAGTAACTAGAAGCTGAATCCCCTTTCCATCTACCACTTAACTTTTAATTAAGAAATCTTGTTCAGGGACAAGAGATGGATGGCTCAATGATTAAGAGTATTTGCTGCTCCTGCAGAGGAACAGCATTTGGTTCCCAGCACCTGCATGGCAGCTTACAACCACCCCAAACTCCAAGGAATCTGATGCCTTCTTCTGACTTCCAAGGGCACCAGGCATGCACATGGTCCATTTACATATATTGAGGCAAACTCTTGTATACATAAGATAAAAAATAAAACTTTTTTTTAAAAAACATTGTTTGTGGGCTGGAGAGATGGCTCAGCAGTTAAGAGCACTGACTGCTCTTCCTGAGGTCCTGATTTCAGTTCTCAACAACCACATGGCGGCTCACAACCATCTCTAATGGGATCCAATGCCCTCTTCTGGTATATCTGAAGACCAAGACAGTGTACTCACATACATAAAATAAATAGGTCTTTAAAAAAAAAAAACTCAACAAATGTGATGAAATACTGTTCAACTATGAAAAACAAACAAACCCTGGTTTTAGGGATATGCATTTGTCTCTGGATTTGATAAAGCTCATTGCAAAATAAAAATAAAAAAGACAAACTATTAACTCATGTATTTTTTTTTTCAAAAAAAAAAAAAATTGGTATCTGTATGACGTTCTCCAGAATAGCAGAACAGATCGGGGGAACGGTAGAGACTGAGAGCAAAGTGGCTATGTAGATGGGAAGGAGGACCATGAAGGAGGGTTTGGGGCTAAGGAAACTATCCTGTATCTTGACTGTGGTGGTGACAGGGGTACACAAGTCTCTATTCTTAGATCAGTATGCCCCTCTCCTTCTCTATCTCTGCAAAACTCATTTTTACTGAGTATTGACCGTAAAATGAAATTTAAACCAAAAGAACCGTAAAGTCTCTATGCAAAAGAACTTTGATACTTTAGTTGCTAGATCAACTCTCACAAATAAGAATACAAATATTTCAGTAAAGCAAGCATTGCTTCCCCCCCCCCAAAAAAAAAAGTAAGAAAAGAAACTTTTAACTAATGAAAAAAAAAAACCTAGATAATTATAAAGACTGCATTTTCTCTTTAACACTTGGAGTTGTGGCTGGACACAATAGTCCTACCTCATTTCTGTTTAGAACATTCTCCCAGGACAGATGGCCTCTGTGCAGAGAATATAATTCCTTAGAGCCTCTTAACGTGGGCTTCTCCCACCAAAGTACCTGGCAGTTTATCATAGTGGTAAGTGAGGCTATCGTACACTCTTCCTAAATCCCAGTTGCATTTCTTGAAGTAATGGACCTTTGAGGGGAGCTGGAGATGTAACTGTTGGTAGACTGCTCACCTAGCACGTCAGAAGCCCTGGATTTGACCTCCAGCATACTGTTAACTGGATGTGATGACCTATGACAGTGCTATAAAGGCAGGAGAACTGGTTCAAGCCACCCTTAACAATACTTGGGAGTTTGAGATCAGCTTGGGACATGAGATCCTGTCACAAACTAATGTATGTCGCAAACACTACCAAGTATCTTTATATTGTTGCCTTAGTCACTGTTCTAGTCCAAGACAATTCATTAAAAAAGGAAGCATTAATTCAGTCAGGGTCTTGCTTCCAGTTTCAGAGACATAGTCCTTTGTCATCATGGCAGGGAGTGTGATGCTGAAGCAGCAACTGAGAGCTAAATCCTGGTCCATGGACGGACAGGTGGACAGATAGACGGACAGACAGGGCCTACCATGGGTTGTTAAAACTTCAATGTGACTCACTTCCTCCAATCAGGGCCACACCTACTCTATAACTTGTAATTTTTTTCCCAACAGTGCCAATTCACTGTTCACTAAGCATTCAACTACATGAGCTTATGGGGGCGGGGGCATTCTTATTCAAACCACCACAATTGTCACATGTTTGCTCATGTTCTCCTGTTTAGGACACTTAACCACATCACCAGCCTAGGAGACACTCACTGTCTCTCATGCTGCTTTCCGCTGCTGTGGCTTAGTCCTTATGGGCCAGCATACCTTCTGTGTCCTGTGTTGCTATCAGTATGCTTCTAGTACTTTGCTACACTTTTAAATGTTTAGAACTATTTGCTTCTACGGGAATGCATCACAGGACATAGAGGGATTTTTTTCCTGTGCCCCTAATACTTAGCCCCAAACCAAACACAAAGTGATCACCAGAAAATACCAGTTGAATTAATGAACAGTGTAGTTTCTATCTTTAAGTGAAAGCACACCGTTTGGCAAGATAGTTCAGTGGGTAAAGGCATTTGATGCTAAGCTGTATAACCCGAGTTCAGTCCTTCAGATCCATATTGTGAAAGGAGGGCTGACTCCCCAAAATTATCTTCTGACCTCCACACAAGCAGGAACAAACATATATAAAATAAATAAATGAAATGTAATTTTGTTAAAAAGCACACAATTTATGAGAACTCCAGGTAACAAATGAGTGGGCCAGCACAGAGCCCTTGGATCTGTGTCCAGAGCTTGGTAATCAACTCCCTAGGTCCCTCCTGAGATCTGGTTTAAGTGAAGCCACATGCTTTAGGAATGTCGTGGAGTGCAGTTGCCTCACTACCTCACTAAAAGGAGTCGTGAGACTTTGGAGTTACTGTGAGCAAGATCCTGGCCTCCAGCTTGAAGGAGGAAGGCTTTGTTGTAGCCCACAGTTTCAGCTGTAGTACGACCTTCATGAAGGCTTCGGCAGAGCACAGTAGTTCTCTGGCATCTAGGAAAGAGGCTGTCTGTCCATCTGGTGCTCTCTCCATTTCCCTTCTAGTCCATCTGGATTCCCCAGCTGGTAGGATAGTGTTGCCCATATTTAGGATGTGCCGTTACCTTGGCTAATCTCTGGAAAAGCCAGCACACATGCAGAGGTGTGCTGTACATCTTGACACTCAGAATTAACCATCGCTGTCACTTCTTTTAGAATCCTGGTCAGATTTGACATAATACATCTTGAATGTAGCCAGGTATTTTTTTTTAACATTCGCATCCTATTTACCAAAAAGAGTTTTATAACTTTTTCCATATCATAAGAATAAATCTTTTTTCTTTGTTTGTTTGTTTTTTAAAGGTTTCTCTGTGTAGTCCTGGCTGTCCTGGAACTCACTCTGTAGACCAGGCTGGCCTCGAACTCAGAAATCCGCCTGTCTCTGCCTCCCAAGTGCTAGGATTAAAGGCGTGCGCCACCACTGCCCGGCTCAAAAGCTGGGTGGGTTTTTTTTGTTGTTGTTGTTGTTTGTTTGTTTTTGTTTTAAGATTCATTTATTTTATATATGTGAGTACACTGTAGTTGTCTTCAGACATACCAGAAGAGGGCATCAGAACTCATTAGAGAAGGTTGAAGAGCAGGCCGTGCTCTTAACCGCTGAGCCATCTCCAGCCCACAAGAATAAATCTTGGAGTCTGTTTGCATTCGTCCTCGAGCTCACAAGCTGCTGTTTAAACATGAGCACACTGTCACATATTTTTGTCTTCTGATTTGACTGTTCTGGGAGAGCTAAAGGCTCTTTCTTGAGTCCCTGAATCTCCATACTGTGGAGCTAGCAACACCACCTCAACACTCCCTAAATGTGTAGTTCACCAGTCACTTAAAGTCTTTTAACATATTGTTTGTGTGGGTTTGTATGGGTGTGTGTGTGCCCCTGGGGTAGAAGTCAGAGGACAGCTTGTGGGATTTGGTTCTCTTCTTTCTCCACTGTGTGGGTCCCTGGGATTGAGCTCAGATGGTCAGACCTTGGCAGCAACATGAGAATGCAAATAGTGCATGTCTGTGTTCAGTTAGAGCTGTAATGATAAAGTAAGAGTGCTCCGTTTGGATCTGTGGGCCAGCACTTACTGCTTAGATTGACATAAGTGACCCCCTGCTGCCCGTGAAACACCAAGGAGCCAAAATTCTGCCAGTCCAAGAGAAATTGCAACTTCCACGGTGCCCTTCAGATGGGCAAGGTTTTCTATTTGTTCATTTTATTGTTTGCAGATTTACTACCTGTGGATTGGGGAATCCAGAAATCTTAGCACTGTTTGTGGCTGTGAACATTTCAGAACTACAAACAAGTAAATTGCAAAGTCCATTAGGTTTCATACCATGTATTTGGCCTGTCTCATGCCAGAACAGTACTATCAGTATCCTTTGGACCTAACTTTGGTGCTTTCTCCTGCCCATTCCTTGGGGAAATACCTGCCTATAGTGTTCCACACTGTCTAATGCGTAGGACTTAGGGAGCACCTCAGTCCCCAGGAAAGACTGCCACTCATGCAATGCCCATAGTCCTCTTCCTATTGCGTCCTAGGTCTCCGGTTTGTCTGCACCTTGCTTTTAGAAAGCAGTGAGTGCTAGTATAACTTTGTATATGAGACTCTCGATACTTCACACTAGAGCACAGCTTCGACCATCACTGAACTCTTCCTTGTTCTAACTTGAAATCTTCACACTATACAGTTTGTTTGTTCGTTTGTTTGTAAGACAGGGTTTCTCTGTGTAGGTAGCTTTGGCTGGCCTGGAACTCGCTCTATAGACCAGGTTGGCCTGGAACTCACAGAGATCCACCTGCGTCTGCCTTCGACGTGCTGGGATTAAAGGCATGGGCCACCATGCTCGGCTTAATCACACCATGAGTTTCTACCCTCCAGATCTAACACCATTTCCAACTGTCCCTTGGCTTGCTCTGTCTAGTTTCCCTGTGCTAACCTTTATTTTGTGCAACTCTTTTTCTGTGATTCCCCTAACACTGTATTATCTGTGTTTTCCCTTCCTGATAAAGCACACATTTCTCTGTCTCTGTATTCTTTTTGACCTCTAGATATAGGTAGGATGTCTTGCAAGTTTGTCATAGCAGAATTTATTTTGAATGTAGGAAAAATTGTGATCAAATTTAATTAACTCAAACTCTAAGTGAAAGTTACTGGAAGAAAACTGCAACAGAGCACAGAACATAAGGACCCAGCAGCCACCCTCAGGCTCTCTGAGGCAGTGTGGCAGAGCACCTCTGCCTCAGTTTATTCCCTGTCTGTGATCACCATCACTTCTACACAGCCAAGCATGGTCTTCTAAGCAGACCCAGTCTCCTAAGATGCTAGCAAACGTTGTCTAGAGTTCAAACTCTAAGGGCCAGAGAATTTCAATGGATCAGCTTCAATAAGTATCCTTTTTCAGTCCAAGCAGCAGTAACCATAACTGCCTCTGTACACTTGACCACAATGTAAATCAAGTGTCTTACAAGGAAGCAATGCAGTTCAGTTCTCAAACTCAGAAGGTAGGTTCTACAGAAGCCGCTGTCTGTCCATCCAATCTCCCTACAGGACTTTGCATGCTGATCTGAGTCACAGTTTAGCATTCTTAGCGCACTTCCTCATCTGCACACACCTCAAACAGCTAACTCCTAAACTACAGCTGTTGCCGGCAAGCTTTCGTCTGTGCCGTGTCCTCTGACTGAAATTCCCGTGGCACCCTTGTACCCCAAGGCTCTGTCTCTGTGCTCCTCAGGGGATTTCCTCCTTCTTCCATCTCACACCACCACTCCCCTCTGCCCACTGAAGTGTTGACTCAGTGAATAAATTTAAGATGTTTAGAATCAAGAAATCAATTATTTAATAGTGAATCAATGTTTCCTTTATATTTCTAACTTCAAAAATACGTGTTTAGAGTTACAGTGTATGTGCTCAAGCTATACATTAATAAAATATCGGTATATGTTTTTTAAGATAATTTTATATTTTTTCCTCAGATTCAATATTTTTTAATAATGTAGGTAAACAAGAAATCCTTAAAGTTCTCAATGAAAATCCAAGTAGAACAAACAGCAAATTTACAAGGCCTTTTCTCAACTGGGAAATCTAAACTTAGATAAGCATGAAAAACGTGTCTTCACACCTAGACAGCTGACTCTGGATTCAAAGACCCCAGCACACAGTACAGGGGGGGAAGCAGGGATTATAATCTAGATTTTGCTTGCCTCTGTTTTCATTTGGGATTTTGAGTAAATGGGTCACCTTCTGTTTGGATTATTGTAGCTTCAGCCAGTTGTAATCTGTGACTCATTTCACTTTTCCTTTTAGGTCTAAGTAGTTACTAACATCCATCAGCTTTCCTTTTGCCCTTTCTCCATTTTCTATTTATCAGTCATTAAAAACAAGTTTCAAATGTTCAGTCCCTGCATATTTTTTTTGAGCTGTTCATTGTGATGCATGCCTGTGTCCCAAGTAACAAATTTGGGGCCAGCCTGGGCTACATAGCAAAACCCTATCTCAAAAAAAAAAAAATCTTTAAAAATTTGCATGTTTGCCGCCGGGCGTGGTGGCGCACGCCTATAATCCCAGCACTTGGGAGGCAGAGGCAGGTGGATTTATGAGTTCGAGGCCAGCCTGGACTACAGAGTGAGTTCCAGGACAGCCAGGACTACACAGAGAAACTCTCTCAGAACAAAAAAAAAAAAAATTGCATGTTTATGGGGTATGGTGTGATAATTCCACACATGTATAGAATGTATAGTGATTGGATTTAGGGTAATTAGCATTCCATCTCCTTAAGCATGTATCATTTCCTTATGTTAGCAACCATCAGTCTCTTGTACTCCATGAATACATAGTAACCTGTTGTGAGCTGTAGTCAGCTGCTGAGGCCCCTCTCCCACACTGGCGCTTAACTGCTGTGAGCCCACATCCCCAGCCCACACCCGTTTTATGGGAGGCTTGCTTGTTTTCACTTAGGTGATGGGAGGTTTTCGGAAGGTCTCCTGAAGGGCTCAGTAAGTGGCCTCTTGAGATTGATCTTAACAGTAGTAAGTAGAGGAGTGGTATGCAAACAGAGGCGAAGCCCTAGTTCTAAATGAGAATTTGAGTTTCAATTCTGTCAGAAGCTTTCATTTTAGATGCTGGCAACCTAGGAAACTGGATTCAGTCCTGAAAACGTGCAGCAGATCTAGAAGTTGGAACTAGTAATTTAGGGAAAAGAGATTCCTTTTGCTTTAACAAACCTCTAGCCAGGCTCCTTCAGGTTGTTTTGGGTCTTAGTATAATTTTGGTCAAGTGAGCAGCTGTACTGTTTCCTAAATCTGGCCTTCATCACAGCTTGAATAACAGGTTTTGATAAAAATCAGTTTCTAAGTTGTAATTTGTGTAACCTGAGCTTATGAAACGGGCAAAATGTCCTTGGGGATTGGGATGGTGTCTGGTAACAGCAGTGCTTAGTGAAAGAATGAGAGTCAGGGGTGTTTGTGTGACAGGCTTTAGTCTGTACTTAGCCAAATTATAAGTGAGTGTTTTGCTTATCTGGATTCCTATTTATTGGTTGGACAGTATGTAGTTAGTTCTTTTTTTTCACATTTTTTTTTTAATCACTGCTGGTTTGTTTTTGAGTAAATAAGCTACTGCAGCCTTCTGCCATGCTTACCCCAGGCCCCATCCTCTTCCTTCCCTTGCCTCAGGACTGGCGCTGGCATCACAGGAAGGCATCTATCTCCCTTGAGGAAGTGGTGCCGTCTGAGCGCACGTAGCTCTCTGGCTTGCTATATGGCCTCAAGCAAATCACATTAGTTTTCTGAGAGTTACTTTTATTTTTTTTAAGATTTGTCTATTTATTTATTTAAAATTTTATTTATTTGAGTACACTGTCGCTGTCTTCAGACACACCAGAAGAGGGTATTAGATCCATTACAGATGGTTGTGAGCCACCATATGGTTGCTGGGATTAAACTCAGGACCTCTGGCAGAGTGGTCAGTGCTCTTAACCATCTTAACCATCTTAGCCATCTCTCCAGCCTGTGAGTCACTTTTTTAAAAACATAAAAATAACAAACATAAGAATAACTTTTAAAATTAATTGATTTTACTTTTAAGGCACAATTGAATTTATTAAATAAGTCCAAATTATGTTTTATTCCACATATCCCACATGGTACTGGGGTGTTTATCATTCTTCTCTTGAAAGTCTTTGTTTCTACATTTATCTTCTTTAAATATTTAAATATACATTAAAAGCAGTCTTCTTTTTTATTTTTATTTTATTTTTTTTATTTTTTATTTTTTGGTTTTTCGAGACAGGGTTTCTCTGTGTAGTCCTGGCTGTCCTGGAACTCACTCTGTAGACCAGGCTGGCCTCGAACTCAGAAATCCGCCTGCCTCAGCCTCCCAAGTGCTGGGATTACAGGCGTGTACCACCACCGCCCGGCCAAAAGCAGTCTTCTTGAATGTATCGCTGCTTCTAACAAACTGTTATCTGACACTCTTATACATGTAAATATGCATGGTGTATGTTTTCGAGGGCATGTGCACATTTTATGCAAGCACATGTGTGTACATCTATGTTTGTGTGCGTGTGTATATGCGCATACACACGCATATGCAGGTATATATAGGTACATGTGGATGCTGGAGGGTGACACTGGAGGCTTTCTCTGTTTCTGTCTACTTTGTTCTTCAGGTCCAGGGCTTGTTGGTTGGCTGACTGGTTGGCCAGTGAGCTCCTGAGGCCACCAGCCTTCCTTTCCTGCATGCAGTCCTGGGGCTCGCTGACTGTTGGTGTTGGGGGTCTAAGTGCAAGCTGCCGTGCCATCTCCAGCACTCTATCAGTTTTTGTATGAGTTATAACCTATAAGTAGTTGGGTTTTTAAGATTTATTTATTTATGTATGTATTATACAGTATTATGCCTACATGCCAGAAGAGAGCATCAGATCCCAGTATAAATGGTTGAGCCACCATGTGGTTGCTAGGAATTGAACTCAGGACCTCTGGAAGAGCAGTGCCCTTAACCTCTGAGCCGTCTCTCCAGCCCCTATTTATTTATTTTTTTAAATAATCACCATGCTGTGTGTTATACCTTGTAATTTTGAAACACTTCACAAAGTCATATTGTTTACCCACTTATAGAGTACAAGCTAGACCTGATGTAGGATATTTTCTCAACTTTATGGGAGACTGAGGCAAAAAATTACATTTCTGAGACTTGCCTGTTTAACTTAGCAAGTCCATCTACAATAAACAAACAAACAAGGGAGATCCTAGGTTCAAATTCCAGAACTAAAACCAAAAATATACCTTTTCTAGGGTGGACTTGGCACTAAATGTTACTGTTAATTCTCTGATTGAAATATCCCTGCAAAGTAACTTTGGTTAGATGTAACATAACAAGAGCCAACATTTATAACCTTCTAGTCAGAGTAATGACCACACCTGCTTTCTTGTTGCTGTTAACGATGTGAAGATGAATACATACATTCGTCAAGCAAATGCAGCATGGTGCTGCTCTAAAACAATGGCCAGGGCCGTCTCCTAGCCGACTTCATCAGCTGCCTTAGCATTTTCAGTGTTGTTGGGGTTTTTGGTTTGTTTGGTTTGTTTCTCTTTTTTGTTTTTTCACTGCGACATTTCTACATCTGAGTATTAATATGTGTCCGTGGAGCAGAAATGTTTTCAATGTAAATATTTGATTTTATCACAAATTTTTCTAATTCTACCTTCAATTAATTTAGAAATAGTTTTTATATATAAAATTTTCATGAAAGTCAATTTTAACATGTTTATCTATATATTTCTTGAATTTTACCAGAAATAGTTTCCATGTAAATCTTCAATTTTATCTGAAAATGTTTATAATTCCACCTTCATTTTATCTATCATTTTATCTATCATTTTATCTGTATAATTTCCATGATAGTCTTTAATTTTAACATGTTTTTCTATATATTTCTTTGATTTTATCAGAAATATTTTCCATGTAAATCTTCAAGTTTATCAGAAAATGTTTATAATTCCACTTTCAATCAACTTAGGAGTACTTTTATGCCTACCATTATTATATCTAAATAAAAATTTCCATGATCTTCAATTCTAACATGTTTTTCTACATTTTCTACAACTATCAGAAATATTTTCCACATAAATCTTCAATTCTATCATAAAATGTTTCTATTTCATATTTCAATTAATTTAGCAATGTTTTTATGTATACCATTTTACTTTTTAATTTTCCACGAAAATTGTCACTTTTAACGTGTTTTTCTATGTGTCTCTTCTATTTTATCTGAAATATTTTACATGTAAATCTTTAATTTTATCATAAAATGTTTTTACTTCCCTTTTCAATTAAAAAAAAAAAACAGATTGCTCTTAAGGTTTGCAAGACTACATGTATAACGGCCACATGCAGGATTTTTTTTCCCAGAAATTGTGGTTTTGTCCCATTTACCTTAATCCCTAGGCTTGCTTTTCACCACTTCACAGCCATTCTTTGACATGACTACTGCCTGTTTGCCATGAGCAGTCTTGCCTTACTCTTGCATGCTGTGTGTAACTGGGGCCAGTGTTTTACCTCACTTACTGTTGGCCATAAGTGACCAGAAACATTTTGGAAACAGCTAGACATGGTGGCACATGCTTATAATCTCAGCACATGTATGGAGACATGTATGTATGTATGTAGACAAGTGGATCAGGAGTTCAAAGACAGTCTCAGCTACATAACATCCCTGAGTCAACAAAACAGTAATTTTTCAGAATAAGGTTATGGTCAGAATATGCCTTTTCCATATTAGGGTAGCTCGATGGTTACTATGTGTCCGTATTGTGTGTCCAGGGAACCACTAGAGGGTCCCCAGAGCTCCTCTTGGTGACGTTAAGTGAGTTATTCGGGTACTTTAGAAAGGAGTGTTGACTCTTTCTCAGTAAACCCACACTGAAGAGCACTGTCTAGCACTACATTTAATAATGGTCATAGCAAAGGTTACTTCTAGTTACACCCTCTTCTTCACCTTCACTTGTCTTGCGCATAGGTAGTTACATTTCAGAAATTGCCAGTTCCTTTCAGAGACAGAGCCAACAAGTGGCAGAGCCCTGAGGCCTAAAGACGTAATTCCATTATCCTGCCCCGTTCTAGAGTCTTGTAACCAAATGTGCCCTTCCTTTCTGCACCTCAAGGGTTCCTGGGCATGGGGCCTTTGGGTGAGCCATTCCCACCATGTTGTATATATCTAGCTCTTCACCAAATGCTAATAATTCTCTACTAAGCATGAAGTTCAATATAGAATTTCTTTTTTTTATTTATTTTTTTACACTCCATATTTTATCCCCCCACCCCCATCCACCCTCCAACTGTTCTACATCCCATCCCTCCTCCCATACCCCCCCCACCCTCCACTTCCCCCACCCTCTCATCTCCACGTGGATGTCCCCACCCCCCACCCCACCTGACCTCTAAACTCCCTGGAGCCTCCAGTCTCTTGAGGGTTAGGTGTATCATCTCTGAATGAACACAGACCCCGCAGTCCTCTATTGTATGTGTGTTGGGGGCCTCATATCAGCTGGTGTATGCTGCCTGCTTGGTTAGTTTAAAATTTCTAAACTGCCTTTGCATCTTGCTCCCTTCTCTTAACTCTTGGGACAGGGAATAAGACATGATTAAATGCTTGATTCCACTTCCCTTTCCTTCATTTAATGTATTTTTAAATTTCAAATTCAGGTCCTGGCAACTTTCAGTGATTGATTCAGTCTATTGATTTTTGAGTTTGAAAATTCTAAAGTTATTGTGTGAGGTACATGGCAGGGTCATGTGCTTGTGGTGATGGGGGACAGCTTTTGGTAGCTGGTTTGGTCCATCTGCCATGGGTTCTGGAGACTGAACTCAGGCAAAGGCTTGTGCCTTGCCCTCCCGAGCCACCTCCCTGGCCTCCTTCCCTCATTACCCTTTTTGGTGTGTAGCTTGCTTTGTCTTAGACTAGTGAAAGATTTTCATACTCTGTTATTTTCCCTTTGGACATGACATCATGTGGTTTGAATACCACAACAAAGCTCATCTCAGATGTTATCTACCCTGTACTGGGATCAGCAAATTCCCTCGGAGTGTCACAGATCCTGCTTAGATAGAGACTGTTTTAAGTCTGAGCCCTTCCACTGCAAATGTGCTGTTTCTCTGCTAGATTCCTCTGCCCAGACTTTTTGATAAATTTACTTAATCAGGGTTTTGGGTGCATATTTTGTGGTGAACTTAACCCTTCCTCAGCTGTGTCAACAGTGAGCTTTGGTCTTGACTATGAAGTGCTTGTTTGTCCATTTTTCTTTTTCTTTTTTTCCCTTTTCTTTTATTTTCTATATTCTTTGTTTACATTCCAAAGGCTTTCCCCTTTCTCAGTTCCCCCCTCACCATATGTCCCATAATCCTCTCCTCCCCCCAACCCCCTCCTGGCCCTTGTCCATTTTTCTTAACACTGATTTAGGAATGGCGCAGAGGAAGAACACTGTACTACCAGATTAAAAACATAGAGTTACAAACGCAACTCTTCCCCAAGGCTAATGGGTAGATGATTTGGAGAAGGCACTTCCTGAGTTGTGGTCTTTGTGACTTACCCAGAGCAGGGCTGGAAGTTTCAGGAGCTGTGAATGTGACCCCATTGTTTTCACAGTGCTGACTTGTACATGTTCAGTTTCTGTTCCAGACGACCGAGCTGAACAACGGACATGTCTCATCTGTGGGGACCGCGCTACAGGCTTGCACTATGGCATCATCTCCTGCGAGGGCTGCAAGGGTTTCTTCAAGAGAAGCATTTGCAACAAAAGAGTGTATCGATGCAGTCGTGACAAGAACTGTGTCATGTCCCGGAAGCAGAGGAACAGATGCCAGTACTGCCGCCTGCTCAAGTGTCTCCAGATGGGCATGAACAGGAAGGGTGAGTTGGTGCTCAGGGCTCTGCTGACCCCTCATCCGCTCTCTCATCTGCAACTATTATACTTTTTAGTTAGTTTTTCACCATGTACTTTATACACCACAAACCTTCAAGAAATGTCAGGTGTTTAATTGGAAAGGCATGAAGTGGGACTTGACATCATTTTGTGTTCTAAAAGCAGCATACTCAGCCAGGCGGTGGAGAGACAGTGCAAGCCTTTAGTTCCAGCACTCAGGAAGCAGAGGCAGGCAGATCTCTGAGTGTGAGACCAACCTGGTCTACAGTGAGTTCCAGTTGAGTCAGAGCTACAGAGAAACCCTGTCTTGAAAATAACAACAAAACCACAGCATACTCAGATGTTGGGTCTATTATTGAGACGTTCTCTGGGAGCTATTAGCCTGAGATGCCATGACTAAACTGAATCTAATAAGTTTTGAAGAATTGAGTAGAGAAAGCAAAGTAGCCAATTAGAAAGTTTTTAGATGCGGGGGGCGGGGTGGGGGGCTGGAGAGAGCACACACTGCTCTTGTAAAGGACTCTGCTTCAGTTTCCAGCACCCACATGTCAGCTCAGAACTGACGGACTCCAGCTACTGCAGACCTGACACCTTCTTCTCTGTAAACTGTTCTGCACTTGGCTTTCATCATCTTTTTCACACACACTAATCCTATTGATTCTTACTCCCAGTTTACACATGCAGCTTAAGAATACTTAGATTAATTATGATTATGATGATATTTAATGATTTTGACGTTATAATGTGTTATTAAGCAGAGCTGTGCCTAATCACAATACTGTTCCAGGAAATATACTGTTCCGCAAATCTCCTGTGTGGCATAGCTATTTGCATATTAGAATATGTGTGTTGGCTTATGCTAAACAAATACCATAGTAGGGCGTTAGTGGCATTGCCAAGATTGTCCCTGCATATCTTTGTAACTTCTCTGGCTAGAGGAAGGTCTCAGGCCAAGTGTATGCCATCCACATGTGCTCAAGTTTGCTCTTCTCCCCGGAAGTCCATTAGTTTCCCTACTATTACTTGTCTCACCCAGAAATCCTAGTCAGTTACCAATTTCAGACCAATCTGTCTGTCTTTCTTGTTTTTCTTTTTCTTTTTTTCTTTTCTTTTTTTTTTTTTATGATTTTATTTATGAGTACACTGTTGCTGTCTTCAGATACACCAGAAGAGGGCGTCGGATCCCATTACAGATGGTTGTGAGCCACCATGTGGTTACTGAGATTTGAACTCAGGTCCTCTGCAAGAGCAGTCAGTGCTCTTAACCACTGAGCCATCTCTCCAGCCCCAGTCTGTCTTTCTAACATCACCCTGATTTGGCTTTTTTGAGACAGGGTTTCTCTGTATAGCCCTGGCTATCCTGAAAATCACTCTGTAGACGAGGCTGGCCTTGAACTCAGAAATCCACCTGCCTCTGCCTCCCAAGTGCTGGGATTAAAGGCGTGCACCAGCACTGCTCAGCTAATAATAATTTTATTTTTTGTTAAGATTTGTTTATTATATGTAAGTATACTATAGCTGTCTTTAGACACTCCAGAAGAGGGTATGAGATCTTGCTACAGATGGTTGTGAGCCACCATGTTGTTGCTGGGATTTGAACTCAGGACCTCAGAAGAGCAGTCAGTGCTCTTAACCACTGAGCTCTCTCTCCAGCCCCCTGATTTATTTATTTATAGATTTATTCACTTTTTTTCACTTTCTTCATGGCCTGTGAGTGCTAAACACCTCAAGCCTCAAGGTTATAAGATACCTTGACAACATAACATCTCTGAGAACCCTAAGCTACAGCCCAGAGACTGTGACACATGGACACAGACAGTGACCTGTCTGCCTTCCCAGAAATTGTGTAGTAGCCTAGTAAAGGCTGCTGAGGGAAACTGCCACCTTCTGGCTGGTCTTAAGAATGCCAGACTAAATTACATGTGCAGTGGGACTATTTTGGAAGTAAAAATTACTCTGAAACGTTTGTGGCTGGTGATGCATAATTTTATTTATTTTTTAAAACTCATAGAACCACATATTACAAAACAGTGGATTTTAATGGATATAGAAAGTTAATCAAACCAAATGTGTTGCAGTGGAGAGATGTAGTCAACACTGTGAGGATGGTATTAATACTGAGGGTGTGATTAATACTGAGTCACATAACCACACTGAGGTGGAAGCAGGGAAGAGAGCTGGCCTTGGAGAACAATGTTTTGACTACATATTGTAATGGTAAGGACAAAACAATCATATACAAACAAAGCACTCTGGTTTGTAAAATTGTTTCTCTCAAGGTTGTATGTAAGGAATTCTGTCTCTACTTTAATTGAATACTGTAGTTGAACAAGCAAATATATACACTATATTTGAGAGTCATCAACCAAGAAAGGCTAGAATGAACATTTGGGTCAGAATAAGTGGTATCAATATGGAAGTGACCGGTGGGTGGGTGGGTGTTTAGGTAGGTAGGTTGAGTGAGTGAGTACACATACGTGTATTTCTAAACTCTAGCCACTGTATGAGGCTACGCATGTGCATGCACACAGACAGACAGACAGACAGACAGACAGACACAGACAGAGAAGGAGAGAAGAGAAACACCCATGTCTTATTTTAAGTGTCAGTAAAAAGAGTGAGGTCTCCATAGAAGACTAGTTGGATGTAGGGCTAAAACAAGAAAAATAAAAGCCAGGAGAGTTTTAGAGTGCTAAAATAAGAGGAGCTTAGAGAGATAATGGGGTGGGAAGCCTGAAGAAATGGCTTAATGGTTAAGAGCATTTGCTGCTTTTGCAGAGGTACAGAGTCTGGATGCCAGCACTCATGTCAGGCAGCTCACAGTCACCTTTAAGTCAATCTCTGGGAGATTGGAACCCACATACACATAATAGATAAGAAGGACAGTATGTGGGATGGTGTGAGTGAGCGCACAGGGCACAGAGAAAGGGCACAGAACTCAGCCCGAGAGCTTCCAGGAACCACGGTGGTTCTAACCTGGTGACACACTATCTCTAGATTTGTCTGTTGGCTCCAGACATGCAGTATGTGCATGCTCATACTGATAGAAATAACTAATTGAATGAACATGAGTGACCTTTCTTCAGTATGAAAGAATTCCATGATAGAAATACTAGTCACTATTAGACACACAACACAATAGTTCTGACTTGCAGCCAAATCCATCGAATGGAGCCCAATAGAAATGAGCATTAGTTTAAAAAAAAAAAAAGTGAAGTCTAAAAATAATAACTAGAAAGGAGAAATTGTTTCCAAGGATAATTTAATTTAGCTAGAATGTAATAAAGGTTGGTGTGTTAGTCAGGGTTACGACTGCTGTGGGGAAACACCATGACCACAAAACAAGTTGCAGAGGATCCCACCGCTCATCACTGAAGGAAGCTGGAGTGGGAACCTGAAGGCAGGAGCCGACACAGAGGCCGTAGAGTGGTGCTGCCTACGGGCTTGCTCACAGATTACCCTTCATGGCTTGCTTCGTGGCTACTTTTTTAAATGAAACCCAGGGATGTCCTCACCCACTACGAAGGCTGGGCCCTATCCCTCTCAGTCACTGATTAAGAAAATGCTGTACGCAGGGCAGTGGGAGCACGTGCCTTTAATTCCAGCACTTGGAAGGCAGAGGCAGAAGGGACTATATGAGTTCTAGGCTGGCTTAGTCTACAGAGTTCCAGGATAGCCAAGGCTATGTAAGAAAACAAACAAGCATGCCCTCTTTGGACTGTAAAGTTGGCTCCGTGGTTAAGAGCATTTGTTATTCTTGCAAAGAACCAGGATTAGATTCCCAGTACCCACATGGAGTCTCATCACTTCTTTATGTGGTGCAGACATACGTGCAGGCAAAGCACTCACACACACAAAATAAAGTAAATCTGAAAAAAGTTCTTTAAAAGAAAAGAAAAGAAAAGAAAAGAAAAGAAAAGAAGTCTTGCCTACAGCCTGGCCCTGTGGAGGCAGTTTCTCAATTGAGAGTCCATTCTTTCAGATGACTCTCGCCTGTGTCAAGTTGACATAAGACCCCAACCCCAACCCCAACCCCAACCCCAACCCTAACCATAACCATAGTTAGAATCACCAGTAAATGTAGGGGCATCGTTTACCCTGGTAAGATGATGCTGAGAAAAGTTCAGGCACACACTCAAAGGTGAGAGTGTAGGGACAGACAGACAGACCCCCAAGAGAGACAGAATGAGCATGAGGTTCATTGTCAGATTACTCATGAGAAAACTTTGGAGTCCCTATTGGAGGACATTTTTTCAAAACAACATTGTAGCAAATGCTATTGGAAAGTGCCAAAGTTATGAAGACAGAGACTGAAAAGTTGTTACAAATTGGAGAATAGAAACATTTCCAAATGCTGTGTTAGATTCTGGCTTGGCTTCTGGGTAGAGAAGACATCAGCAGGAATCTGAAGAAATGCTATGAAAGCTTTTACTTTTGCTAATAGCATTGAACCAAAATTAATCTCTGAGTACTAATGAATAGTGTATGGCTATACAGGGATTGACTTAAGGAAAAACCTAGGTATAGAGCATGTCCAAACTAGCCATACTGTTTCGCTATTCTGTAAATGTGACCTTACCTTAAAATGTTAAAAAAAAAAGGGAGAGGGGGGTGTCGAGATAGTTAAGTGGTAAAAGCACTTGCTGCTAAGTCTGATGACTTATATTCAATTCCCAGATCCCAAATGCAGGAGATAACCAACTCCCACAAGTTGTCTTCTGACCTTCGTATGCATGCCATGGCACATGCATGCCTACATGTACACATACATTCTCATATAATAAACATAACATTTTAATATAAAAAGTAACTTTGTTTTGTTACTTTTTTGTGTGTTTGTGTGTAGCAATTGTAAATTTTTTTCTAACCTAAAACCAGTCTAGGTTCACACATTATACTTTTTCTACACTTGATCTTAGCCAAAAGACTGAGAAGTGATACATTGTACTTTTTCTAAAAAGATTAACTGATTAATTGAGTGAGTGATTGATTGATTGATTGAATGAATGATTTTATGAATATGAGTGTCCTGTCTTCAGACACACCAGAAGAGGAAATCAAACCCATTACAGATGGTTGTAAGCCACCATGTGGTTGCTGAGAATTGAACTCAGGACCTCTGGAAAAATATCTAGTGTTCTTAACCACTGAGCCATCTCTTCAGCCTCCTATATTTTGTTTTTATGTCTCTTATTATGGCCTTTAAGTCAAAATAGTTCTTCATTTTCTTTGTCTTTAGTAACACTGTTGATTTTTAAAGCAAGTAGGTGGTTTATTTCATGGATTAGTCTTCAATTTAGGTTTGTTGGTTCCTTCACCATTAGATTCAGGATACATATTTTGGGCAGGAATGTCATAGAAGTGATGCTACATCCTTAGTGTATATCAAACATAACAGCCGGGTGGTGGTGGTGGTGGTGGTGCACGCCTTTAATCCCAGCACTTGGAGGCAGAGGCAGGTGGATTTCTGAGTTCGAGGCCAGCCTGGTCTACAGAGTGAGTTCCAGGACAGCCAGGGCTACACAAAGAAGCCATGTCTTGAAAAAACAAACAAACAAAAAAAACCCTGTCTCAAAAAAAACAAAACAACAACAAAAAAACATAACAAAAGCATTTGATATATTTGTTGCACTATTGCTGGTATTAACTTAAATCAGTAAAGTGAAATGATGTCACTTGTATAAAGGGCTCTGTAGATAATGATGTCCCACTTATGGTAAGAAATAAGGATTGGAAATCTCCCAGGAAACAGATCACAAAGGATCTTGACAATCTGACAAACTCAGACTTAGCCGCTAGACTAGAGAAAGCTACCAACAGGTTTTGAACAGGGTTTTGATATAAGATGTGTCATTTTCTGGTTGAGGAATGACAGATGTGTGAGGTCCTGTGTAGGGAAAGCGTACATGCTGCTTCTGCGCAGATAAAGAAATGATGCAGCTGTTTTCATAGGCTAGGACTGGAACCTCAAGAGAGGCTCTCCTGTAACACTGAGTTCTGTGTGCTGGTACGATTGGGAATTCAGAGTTAGCCTCAGCTACAGTTAGCTCGAGGCAAGTTTGGGCTACATGAGACCCTGTCCCAACAAACTATAAAGAAACAAATCATAAAAAAATAAAATAAAATAAGAATAAGTGCTTCAGCATTAGAAGACCTTGACTGAGGTTGTGGCCGCCGTTCTTCCCTGCGCAGCTCTGAGCAGGTGTCTGGTTGCTCCATCAGAGAAATGCATGGGGAGTTGTGAGGATCTAAGGAAACATTGTCTGGCAGTGTATTATAGACTTTGAGATGGGTTTTATTTTAACAAAGGCATTAGGCATTTTCATGCTCTCTTGACAGATTTCACCATCTCTGATCAATGAATAAGTATTATTGTTAACTTTACATTCTTTAAACCAGCTTTAAACCAGCTTTTTAAAAGGGGGGTGGGTTGTTGAAGACAGGATTCCTATAAGTAGTCCTGACTATCCTAGAACTCACTCTGTAGGCAAGGCTAGCCTTGAACTTAGAGATCTGCCTGCTTATGCCTCCTGAGTGCTGGGATTAAAGGCATGAGCCACTTCAACTAAGTATTTTAATACACAGTAGATTGAATATATACGTACGAGTTTATATACCATCTAAAAGTCTTATATTTCTACTCTAAGACACTTGTAGTATAGGAAGTAAAACTAGGGAGAAGCCAAACTCTAGGGCTGACTCTGCTTCGCTCCATTTCTTTGAGTTTCAGTGGGAATGGGCTAATTTTGGGTTTTACCCAAGATAATAGTATTTTAACACACAGTATCATGTGCACTTTTTAAAAGTCTGAGATGAGTGGTCCTTTAAGTGAGAGTAAGGTTTGCAAAGTTCTTCTCATCTTCAGAACAGTGAATGTGCAATCTCTTCTGAAGTATTTCCCCACTTTTATCTGTCAGTGATAAGCCTTCTGTAGCTGGGATAAAGGTAAATAAAACATGTGAGATGTCACTATTGAAATTGGGAGTGTTTCAGTATTGCCATTGACCGTGAAAGATGAGGAAAGTACTTTAAAGACTTGTAAAATTTAAAGTTAGGTTGAAAGAGGGGTTCTGGACAATAATCAGTATACATTTATTTTCAATATAGACTGTATGTTTCTAAATTCAGTAGAGTGTGTTATCCCTTATATAGATGACAGTATTTGCAAAGTTGAAAAAGGAATCCTGGTTTATTTAACCCCTGTGTCCTTAGCAAAGACCCTGGAGAAGGGATTGTTACCGTGAGCCTCTTTTATCTGCCAGCTTCTAGCCACAGTTTTTAGCCACACTGTTTGTGATATACGATGACAAGAACCAATATTCCCTTTGCTGTTGATAACCTAGATTCAGAAGAATGAAGAAATTTGACCATAATTACACAGAGCAGGCAGGATTTAGACCCGCACCTGTCTGTTCAGAAGTATATAATCTTTGAGTACACAGAGAATGTTTACTTGAAAGAAAATGCAACTCATTTTGGCCTCTCATTACTACAGAAGCTGTCATTGGAGCACACACCTTTTGAGGCAGTATCCCCACCCCCAAGTTGTTTTAGCCGACTTGTTTTCCCATGGCGCGTCAGTTTGCCCTGGGTTGTTATTAATACTGCTTCCTTCAAGCCCTCATCACAGTTTTTCAGAAGCTGTTGGGGACCACATCACTCCTGCGTTGCTACCTGTCTCCAGGCTCATCAACTATAGTCCACAAGGCCAGCAGCCTTGGCTTCTTAGGATCTGCCTGTATTGGCTCTCTGGCCTCATTACTCACTATTCTTCCCACACATAGCTCATCCTCCCTGAATGCTTTCTCCTGATTTAACCGTTTGGAAGGTCCCAGAATGAATAGGCTTTGAAGAGCCTTTTAGTGTACTCTTTTCTTTCTTTCCTTCCTTCCTTCCTTCCTTCCTTCCTTCCTTCCTTCCTCCCTCCCTCCCTCCCTCCTTTCCTTCCTTCTTTCCTTCCTTCCTTCCTTCCTCCCTCCCTTCCTTCCTTCCTTCCTTCCTTCCTTCCTATTTACATATTTATTTTGATTTTTCAAGACAGGATATCTCTCTTTGTACCCTTGGCTGTCCTGGAGCTCATTTTGTAGACCAGGTTGGCCTCAAACTCTTAGAGCTCTCTCTCTGCCTTCCAAGTGCTGGCATTAAGGGAGAGCACACTACCTCCTGTGAGCCCTTCAGGTCACTCTTTATTGAACTTGAAGCAATCTTTCCCTACCTTCCTAAATCCTCCTATAAGATTCAGTTCCCTGTGTGGTGCCCCCTTATTAAGAACCTCCATTAACAGTGATGCATGGCCTAGTGATGTGTGTCATGCCTGTAATGCCAGCACATAGGAGGAGATGGCAAAAGGAGTTCTAGATGAGCCTCAGCCAGAGTTCACACTCACTGTATACAGGGTGCTCTCCTTTAAGCCCAGCACTTGGGAGGCAGAGACAGGCAGATCTTTAGAAGTGTGAGGACAACTTTATCTACAAAGCAAGGTCACAGCCTGTCTGCGTTACATATTATCTTTAAATTTTTAATTGATTGATTGATTGATTGATAAAAAACCAAAACAATGATGATAATAATAGTAATGGTTGTTGATTTTGTTTTGTTTTGTTTTGTTTTGTTTTGTTTTGTTTTGTTTTGTTTTGTTTGTCTGAAACTCTGGTCCCAGGGTACCTAGCAGCCTCCCTGGGTACCAGGTATACTTGGTGCACAGACATACATACAGTATGCATAAAACAGTAACAACAAACCCCTATTTAAGTATCATTTGGGGGCTGGTTAAAATGGCTCAATGGTTAAGAGCACATGCTGCTGTTGCAGAGGACCCAGATAACCTCCAAGGGCACAAGGCATACATACATACATACATACATACATACATACATACATACGTGTGTGTGTCTGTGTGTCTGTGTAAGCTCCTTCAACTTCAACTTCCTTTTTTGTAAGAAGAAATTAGTGAGGCCGATGTTCCAGTTAATAAAAACTAAAAATCAAAAGCCATGTTCTCCAGCATCAGGCACCTGCCTGGACAGCAGCATGCTTCTTAGCATGTATGAGCTGGTGGGCTCAAGTCCCAGAAACACGACAATACAAAATAAATAAGTAAAGCCAAAAACCTGAACTTTTAAATTAAGCTTAGGAGCCGTACAGTGGTGGCACACGCCTGTAATCCCAGCACTTGGGAGGCAAAGGCAGGTGGATTTCTGAGTTCGAGGCCAGCCTGGTCTACAGAGTGAGTTCCAGGACAGCCAGGGCTATACAGAGAAACCCTGTCTCGAAAAAAACCAAATCCAAAAAACAAACAAACAAACAAAAGCCTGTACTTTAGTCTTAGTTTCACTGCTTACTACATTTTACTTTTAGCTCGGTAAGTTTCCGTGTGTGTGTGTGTGTGTGTGTGTGTGTGTGTGTGTGTGGCTTGTTGGTTTGTTTGTCTAACTATGCGCCTCTGCTGTCCTGGAGCTCACTATGTAGGCAGGTCTGAAGGCGCAGAGACCAGCCCTCCTCTGCCTGCCGAGAACTGGAACAGATAAGTTCTCATTTTGCTCGTAAACAGCCTTGAGTGTGTTTCTGACTCTCCTCCGTTTCCTTCTAGCTATCAGAGAAGATGGCATGCCTGGAGGCCGGAACAAGAGCATTGGCCCAGTCCAGGTGAGTCCTGTGCCCACTCTCTTAGTGTGTTCTGGAAGCTGAGTACCGTACGTGCTCCTGGAGCTGACGGCCTTGATCCTCTCCTCTGGCATCTTTGCTTTCACTTGTGTAAAAACTGCTTTTATGGGCTGGAGAGATGGCTCAGTGAGTAAGAGCACCGAATGCTCTTCCAAAGGTACTGAGTTCAAATCCCAGCACCCACATGGTGGCTCACAACCATCCGTAAAGAGATCTGACGCCCTCTTCTGGTGTCTGAAGACAGCTACAGTGTACTTACATATAATAATAAATAAATAAATCTTAAAAAAAAAAACTGCTTTTATAGTCTGAGTGTGAAAACACTTTTAGAGTCTTTTTTATTTTTTTAATAATGTGCATTGGTGTTTTGCCTGCAAGCGTGTCTGGGTGAGGGTGCCAGGTTTTGGAACTACAGACAGAGCTGCCCTGTGGGTGCTTGGAATTGTACCTGGGCCCTCTGAAAGAGCATTCAGTGCTCTTAGCCGCAGAACCATTTCTCCATTCCCCATTCTTAACATTTTAAGTGTGGAGTTAATGGGTTCAGTCTCTTCTTATGATCCCTCAGTCCTTCCTAAAATTTTATAGGCAATGAACTCAGCTCTGATTGTAAACCATACAAAAAGTTATTCTCCCACTTTGATACATCACTTATAGTTATAGGTGACTTAGTCTGCCAGAAATCAGCAAAAACCACCTTGTTGTTCATGTTCTTAGAGTAAAATAGGAGTAATAGTATTCCACTTTGTCCCCCAAGTGTCTACCAAGTTCCTACTATGCCAATCTGTATACTGTGGGCTCAGTCTAATGAGAGAGTCAGGTGGTAGATATATACCAAGGTACAATGAGACCCAGGGAAGCGTGTTTTCTCTTTGGAGGCTAGAAACACTCAGAAAATGGTTCTTTAAGGTGCCTTTGAACTGATTCTTGAAAAGGAAGGAAGAAATAGGTGTGTTAAGAAGCTAAGCAAGGTTTATCAAAGCTAGAGAGAATTGACTGAAATGACCCACAGACAGATCCTTACAGAATCACAGAGCTATTCAGTGAAACTAGACCATTAGGCACATGTCATAGAGTGGCAGCCTCTACAGAGTGACCTCAGCTGTCTTCACCAAGTCTCCTAAGAAGAGCGTTTGAGGGACCAGCCTGTACTTCCTGTTCTTACTTGCTAGCAGAAGAGCCTCAGGTTAAGGGAATTGGATCTATTTTATGACATACCAATCAAATGAATCCCCAAGCACATGAAGAGCTGGGATCAGTTTTGTGAATTTTTGCTATGTACCAAGAAGCAATTGCTTTTGCAAATACAGGAGAGTATCATATAGAGATGAAAAGAATTCTTATGAGAATGGTTTTAAATGGATTTGCAGAGAGACACACATATTCAAAGAGATATAGGTAATAGTTTGAAGTAATACAGTGAGCACAGATCAGAATGGGAAAAGAGAACCAAGAGATAGTTCATAAGAAAGTTAATAGTGCCAGGCAGCAGTGGTCCACACCTTTAATCCAGCACTTGGCAGGCAGAGGCAGGCAGATTTCTGAGTTCAAGGCCAGCCAGGGCTATACAGAGAAACCCTGTCTTGAAAAAACAAAAACAAACAAACAAAAAAACAAACAAACAAACAAAAGAAGAAGAAAGTTAATAGAATTTCTCCAGTTAATGTATGAACAGATGAAAGACAAGAATCTAGAGATATGTACTGATATATGGGAAACTTCCTGCTGTGGGAATATACAATACGTACTAAAACCAGGGTGTGCATATTTGTATGTAAAACTTCTAACTACTGTTTTGATTTGATTAATCAGGAATTTTATACCTGTTATTTATCTCTTGAAAATTAATTCTAGTCTATACTAAAACCATGTGATTGCTTGTGTGTGTGTGTGTGTGTGTGTGTGTGTGTGTTATATGTGTGGAGGGGGTGCTTTTCACTGTGTAGGTCTTTTACCCTTTTATAACTTTGTTACATTTGTATACTATTCTATATGGAATTGTTTTCTTAAAAATTTCTTTAGATTGTTTATTGATAGCATATGACAAAAGAATTGGTTTGTGTTGATTGTGTATTTTACAACTTTGTTGAATTTGTGGGCTAAGTCTAACATTTTTATAGGATCTTAAGAGTTTTCTATTCCATGTCCTCTGTGAACACAGATAATTAACTTCTTTCTGCTTAGCTGCCTTGAATTTCTTTTTATTATTTAATTGCTTGGTCTGGGATTTCCAATGCTCCATTGAATAAGAGTACTGAGGTGGGCACCTTTATTCTGCTCTTGCATTTCAGGAAAAATCTTTCAATATTCAACATCTGACACTAGTTTTGGGTCTTTCATACCTGACCCTTATTCATTCTTTTCATATTTAGGTGTAATAGATCATTTAACTTAAATATTTTTACAATAAAAAAATTCCTCTAGTATAGTTGTGACCCTTTTGGGAGGGTTGAACCACGCTTTCACGGGGGTCACCTAAAACTATCAGAAAACACAGATATTTACATTATAACTTATAATAGTAGCAAAGTTACAGTTATAAAGTAGCAGCAAAAATAATGTTAGGTTGGGGTCACCACAACATGAGGAACTGTATTAAAGGCTCACAGCTCTAGTAGCACCTAACACATTCTTAGTGCTGTGGAAGTCTTCTGCTGTGCCAGGGAACGCTCAGGTCATAGGAGTGTAAATGGTTCCTTTCAGAACTGAAACACCAATGCTCATTTGCTGCTGTGTTTGTTTTTTTATACTGGACATATTGTTTTGTTTTGTTTAGTTTAGTTTAGTTTTGTTTTGTTTTCCCTATTTATTACTGATGTATTAGAGCTGTGATCTGTAAGTTCTCAATTGGGTCTGCTTGCCTCTGCCTTCTGAGTGTTGTTGGGTTTAAACATGTGTGCATGTGCCCAGCTTGGGTTTAGCTAGTCTTAATAAAGAAGAGATGGGGTTTTCATTTTATTGAAAAAATATTTTGTGTCATATTTTATAACTTTATCTTTGGTTAACTTCCAAGTCTGTCTGACTTTGACCTGCATACTTCTCTGCTCTAGCTCCAGTGTGATAGCCATGAGCTACAAAAGAGTAATATTGCCTCTTTTGCCTCTGAAACAGAGAGCTTGTGGGACTTGACTTGCCCAGAAGTATCTAGCTGGGAAAAACAAATGAAGTCCGAACCAGGTTAAGCATTCCCAACAAGTTCTGTCCTCCATGTTGGCAGTGTGTCCATGGTTGCCCACAGTCCTGCCCCATGGGGTTACAGGGGAGAGATGGTCCCCATAGGGTTATGGGGGAAGAGATGGTCCCCATGGGGTTATGGGGGAGAAATGGTCCAACTCCCAGAGGAGTAAACTGCCTTCATGGGTCAACTCTTCTCACCAACCAATCTTTTTTTTTTTTTTCCACTAACCAATCTTTATTTCATGTTCTCAAACTCTGTTCTTGTTGTCCCCACCATCAGTCCGGCTGCACTGATTTAAGAGTACTAAGAACCCTGAAAGGAAAAGCTGGAGTTTGTTTTTTATGTATTTATAACTTAATTTTCAGACACACTCCATTTCAGTGTATACACCAAACAATATCAGACCAACCCCTTTGTTTATCTGCTTGTTAAGTCCTTCTGCCCCATAGTCTGATTAGCATTTAATTCTTTTTAAAAAAGTAAAATAAAACTATCATCATCATCATCATCATGTTTTTACACGTGCATGCTCACATGTGTGATGTGTGTATACAAGCACACAAGTGCCATAATTCATTGTTGGAGGTTAGAGGACAACTTTGGGGAGTCCGACCTCTCCTTTCACCTTTATACGGGTCCTAGGGGTCGAACGCAAGTCTTCAGGCTTGCACAACAAGCACCTTTACCTGCTGAGCCATCCCACTGGCCCTGCTTGCTTAGCCGTCTAAAAGCTTCTGCTTATGATCATAACAGTTAAGGGTTGTCTCAAAGACTACTAGAGCAAATACATATGCAAGTTTGAGCCAGACAGGCCTGGAGGAAAATGGCCTTTGAGGTTTCCATAGAAACAGCATATAAAAATTCCTCTGGCTCCTCCTCCTCAGTACTTTGCTGTGTTGACTATGACTGGTTAGGCCTCAGCCCTAGATTAGAAACTGTATCAAAGATAATGTGTTCTCTATAGAGTACTAGACTACTTACTAACATTTCTGTTCCTTCCTCATACCCCTGGCCACATCAAGGCACACAGTATGACTTAATGCAAGCTCTGATTTCCTCAACTTTTATTCAATAGACTTGGGGATATCTTTGTTTTAAAAAATCCATATGAAAGTGCATACCAGTACTTAACAAATAAACACTTACTTACTCAATATCCAGTTATTGAGTACTACTTTTTTTCTAGGTCCTATTGTGGTCTTAAGTATTAAAGAGGATGCTTTTGTGATATGTTACTGTAAGTGTACGATAATAATGACAGCTCAGTATGGTGGCACAAACCTGTAGTCTGAACTACTTGGAAGACTAAAGAAGAGGGACTGTTTGAATCTAGGAATTTAAGACCAGCCTGGGGCACTGTAAGAAGACCCTCTTTCAAAAGAAAAAACAACCCCAAAATGATGATATTGTAACTCTCAGTGCTTCCATAGTGGTTACTGTTGCTAGGCCCCTTTCTAAGTATCTGATTTGATTATTCCTCACAAGAATCAAATGAGGTAGGGCTTTTGTTCTATCTACCAAACAGATGGAGGTACTTAGATACTTCAGATAATTCAGTACCTTTCCCAGGGCTGTGCTACAAGTGGTATACTCTAGATTTGAACACAGAATTCTACCAGATTTGCCTCCAGAATTATACCATTACCACAGTACCTTACTCCCTTTCTCAGAATCCACAGAATTAGGAGTGGGTAAATAGCAGTTGATAATTTAACAAAGGAGGGACATATTATTGGGTAGGGCAAATAGAAGATTGTCCTTGAAAAAGGAGTTCCGGTTAGGAAGGTGAAGACTCAAAAAGGGCTTGAAGGTCAAGTAAAGGGCCCAGGGGAAAGCAGTAATGAATCATGGTTCTCGCTTGTGTCCAAATACACTGGGCATATCCAAAGAAGTCCGAAGAGTATGAGAGACCTTGAGTATAAACTCTGATTCCTAAAGAGAGAACAGAAGGTATCTGTGGCACCAAAGCTAACATGTATCCATTTCTTATCAAAGATATCAGAAGAAGAAATTGAAAGAATCATGTCTGGCCAGGAGTTTGAGGAAGAAGCCAATCACTGGAGCAACCATGGTGATAGTGACCACAGTTCCCCTGGAAACAGGGCTTCAGAGAGCAACCAGCCCTCACCAGGCTCCACACTGTCATCCAGGTGAGCTAAAAGCAAACAGTGTCATCATCTGGGCCCCATGCAATGAGTAATCCTCCAGAGAACTGCGGGGACGCTGTCTCTGCCTTCATGCCCTTGGGCCCTCACACTCTTGGGGAACAGGATGGTGCAAGGCCAGGTCTTTAACAAAGACCAGAACAAAGCCTGAGCCATCTCATTTGCAGACTGCTCAGGGCGGCTCCTGTGCATGCCCACTTGCTTTAGCAGTGATGTTTCAGTGCAGTTTTTCTGACTTGCCAGAGTTGGTGTTATTGGGGAATTCAAGATTAAAGCCTCTTGAGATAATCATGTTTTCTTAAGTTAGCTGATAGTTGTAAGGATAGCTTTGAGCTACCATGGGAGGGTTCTTTACCCCAGAAATCTTTCATATAAGACAAGAATAAGCAGATATTTTTATGAAATGTCATAGTAGGGCACTAGAAAGATGACTCAAAAGTTAACGGCACTGACTGCTCTTCCAGGCCTGAGTTCAATTCCCAGCAACCATATGGTAGCTAACAACATCTATAATGGGATCCAGTGACCTCTTCTAGCATGCAAACAAAACATGCAGAGAGCACACATATACATAAATAAGTAAACTATCACAGAGCAGATGGAGCCTGTGGAGGTAGCTCGGTTGGTAAGGTGACTGGTCTGCAAGTGTGAGTCCCTGAGTTCGATCCCCAGCACCCACATAAGAGCTAAGTACCATGAGGAGCAAATGGATTTTGTCTCCTCTCAGTATAGAGAAGCAGATAGGAGGATTGCTGGCGCTCACTGGCTAACTAACTTAGCTGAATCAATACGTTCCAGATCCTGTTACACCCTGTGTCAAAAGTATAAGGTGGAGAGCAGTTGAAAAAGACACTTGATGTCAATTTCAGGCCTACACAAATGTGTACAAGCACATACACAAATGATAAAAGAAAGAAATTCTCTTGTTTAAAAGGGTCATTCCAGGACAGGCAGGGCTACATAGAGCCGATCTCTAAATAAACAAATAAATGAATAAAAATTTTAAAGGTCAAATAGTCTAAAAGACTTTGTAAGCCTGGCCTGGGTCCCAGCTCCCCAACTCTGCTTTAGTGCCTCAAAAGCAGCACAGCACACACCCTATATAAAGCAATGCATATGGCTTTATTCAAGTAAAACATAATTTACCAAAAATAGGTCCTGGGCTAGATCTGGCCTACAGGTGCAGTTTGCCAAACTCAGTTATAGGAGATCATCCAGGAAAGCTAAATGATTTTTAAAAGGTTAATTAGCAATGGGCTGGTGAGATGGTTCATGTAGTAAAGGCCCCTGCTGCCAGGCCTGGCCACCTGAGACCCTCAGGACCCACGTGGTGGAAGAAGAGAACTCCCAAGGTTGTCTTCTCACACAGGCATTGTGGATTCACTCACTATTGAACCCTTACATGTGTATATATGCATATGTATAGATGGAATTTTTTACAGTTAATTGGGGAAATGGTTAGGTTTCTCCAAAGGAGAAGAAGCAGGAAACAATCTTCTTCAGGAGCTTTTTATTCCATTCAGTTGTATCCCTGCTCTTTCTTTTCTTTTCTTTTTTTTTTTTTTAAAAAGATTTATTTATTATATGTAAGTACACTATAGCTGTCTTCAGACACTTCAGAAGAGGGTGTCAGATCTCATTAAGGATGGTTGTGAGCCACCATGTGGTTGCTGGGATTTGAACTCAGGATCTTCAGAAGAGCAGTCAGTGCTCTTAACCACTGAGCCATCTCTCCAGCCCCTTGCTCTTTCTTTTTAATAGTTAGGGACTTTTAATAGTTAGGGACTTACAGACCTCAGGGTATGCTCCATGCTAGCTAGTTACTAGATTAGGGGTTTAGATTAAGTCCACTTAGCCTGTCCTATGTCATTGTTTTCCTAATGGTAAAGCAACAATAAAAGCACACATTTTAGTCACCGTAGATTACTAGTATATATTAAAAACTCTTCAAAGCTTGGCCTTGTGATGAAGGTCTACTGTCCCAGGTATCTAGGAGGCTGAGATTCCTGGGCTCCAGAGTAAATTCAAAGTTAGCCCTACAACTGAGTGAGAGCCTGTCCCAAAATAGGTTAAAAGAGGGCGAAGATATAGCACAGTAGCAAAGCACCTGCCTAGCATGACATCAGTACAAAGACGTCCTCCAATCCATAGTTACTTATATCTCCCTATTCTGCTGGTCACATTGGTGAGCCCACACAGAATCCTTGTCTCGTGGGTGGAATTTAGTAGCATGGACCTTTAATTCGTCCCATACCTTGATTATTCACAGACTGCATGACCAGAGAACAACGCATCTCCGAGTTATTTTCTTTGAGCAGGTACTCAACCTGCCATGGCTTGTCCTGATGTGAGTTTTTCCCCCCAGTAGGTCCGTGGAACTAAATGGATTCGTGACGTTCAGGGATCAATACATGGGGATGTCGGTGCCTCCACATTATCAATACATACCACACCTTTTTAGCTATTCTGGCCACTCACCACTTTTGCCCCCACAAGCTCGAAGCCTGGACCCTCAGTCCTACAGTCTGATTCATCAGCTGATGTCAGCCGAAGACCTGGAGCCGTTGGGCACACCTATGTTGATTGAAGATGGGTGAGTGAATTCTGTCCTGTTTGGCCCCTTACAGTCTCAGAATGTCCCTGCCATGCATCAGTTGTGTGCCAGCTTTGTCAGTGAAGGCTTTGGTTCTTCATGTTTCCTTAATCATTCTAGCAGAGAGTTCAGGTTACTTTTCAGTTCCTGTGAAATTGGGATAGCAGGGCCTTTGTTTCTCATTGGATCTAAGTAAAGCAAGTCCTGGAATGTTTGCTCTTGTGCCTTGTGGCACAAAATCAGGCTCTATATCGGGCCTAGTGTTGACCTGGCCAACAACAGGCCCACAAGTAACCAACCAGTGGCACATGACTGACAGCCTCTGGTGTAGGCCTGGATATGTGGAAGAGATCTCAGTCTGCATTTAGTTCTTCTACTTGAGTGTTGTGTGGTTAGCCATCTGGGCCACCCATTGTTGTAGCCAGTACTTCTTAGGTAAAAAGCATAGGTTGCCAGAATCTTAATCTAATGCCTCCAGAGGGCATCCTGAGATCCTAAGCTAGGCTCCAGTTTCAGAAGAGGAGACCTGAGTACCTACAGAAAGGATCTCACAAAGCTTTCGTGTAGTTTTGAGGAAGAGGATGACAAGGAGACCACGGACCTTGAGAAGAATGGGCTAGAGAAATAGCGTATAGGAAAGGCTGAGCAGCTCTGGCTCCTGGACTGTCACCACCAGGGGGCACAGTGAGAACAGGAAAGGCTTCTGAAGGCCTCTGTTCTCAGCATCTCCTCTGCCTCCGGCCCTTGGGCATGTTTGGCTTTGGGTTTTGTTTTGGTTTTCCTGCACGTGTAAGTGTTGTCCCTTATACTGGGTGTGCTCCAGACCCACCCCATTGAAGTTTACATTGCCACAATTAGAACAGGAATGAGTAAGAATTTCTTCTAAGGCTTGAAACATCAGAGAACACCACCATTAAAAGTAATACTCACTCATAATTCCAGAAGTTTCTAAGCTTCCTTTCCCCCTCAGCAGCCTCTTCTCCCCAGATCATCTCACTGTGCCCTCTCCGCTCCTCTACCTCAGCTTTTTCTGGCCTCAACCCCTTTATAAGAAGCTGAGCGAAAAGGAAAATCTGTGGTCAAGGGCAAGAGGCCTACTCCCAAGGAATTCCCCTCTCCTGTGCCCCTAGCCTTGCTCTCTCGCTGATGGAGGTGGTCCTGTCCTGTCCTGCCCCAGGTATGCTGTGACACAGGCAGAACTGTTCGCTCTGCTCTGCCGCCTGGCCGACGAGCTGCTCTTCAGGCAGATCGCCTGGATCAAGAAGCTGCCTTTCTTCTGCGAGCTCTCCATCAAGGACTCCACGCGCCTCCTGAGCGCCACGTGGCAAGAGCTGATCCTGCTCTCGTCCCTCACGGTCCACAGCAAGCAGATCTTCGGGGAGCTGGCCGATGTCACTGCCAAGTACTCGCCCTCTGACGAAGAGCTACACAGGTGAGAGCGCTGCCTGGGGAGGCTGTCTGCAGTAACCAAGCCCCATCCTCCCCCATGCTCCCCGGAGGGCCAGGCTGCCAGCCTCCAAAGGAGGAACAGCAACTCCTGAAGATCCAAATTGTAACCCTTACCCTGCCACCTAGTCACGGGTTCCAAGTGGATAGGCCAGGTGGTGCAGTAAACCCCTCTCCCACAAAGCGACGGTGGCGAGTAAGTGCATGCCGTCAGACTGGCAGGGTGCTGAGCTGTGGCTTTAACAGGTTATCTAGATGAGTAGAATGGTATATCTGGGAAAGACAAAATCTGAGTTCTAACCTTCAGGGACTTGGGCGTCGTCTTGGGATCAGGTATAGGCAGCTTTATATTATATTCTTTCTTACAGCTTAGGTAGCATAGGTGCCGTTGAACTTGTTTAGGATGAGGAAGTTTAGGATGTCGAAGTCCATGGAGTCCAGCCCTTAAGGGTCTTCGATCTCAGTGTATAGCCGGATTTGTCCTCGTCTCCAGCTTTATATGCCCAGCCCTGCAGCCTGCCCGAGTGCTTGGGTTCTGTTGTACCCGAGGTCCAGTGAGGTGTGAAGAGTGAGGACTGAGCCAAGCAGACGCCTGGCCCTGAGGCTCTCTTCTAGCTGGCCCCACCCTCCATCTCCTCCTGCAGAACAGCTCTTTTCCTCCAAAATACTACTGTCCTGTCCAAAATACTACTCTACTCACTTTCTTTGAAGATCTTGGGCAGATGAGACCCTTGATTTCTGATCCCCAAATTAAGACAAGTATTTCTTTCAATAATTTCTCTGGTTTATTAATTTATTCATATGAAATATTTTATATAACTTAATTCACATTTAAATACACATTTCAATAAACTACTTTTTTTGGACAGTTTAAATAATAGCAGTTATTATTAAAGGTACCCAGAACAAGGATAAATGAGATATGGAGAAGATAGGGTACTAGTTTCTATAACTCTCCTCACAGGTCGGGGGTCATCAGTTCCCACCATCCTGTATATTACATACAAACAAGGCCAGCACTTAAGAAGGGGCGGAGCGTCAAGGCCTTCAGGAGCTCTGTGCACAGCTGAGTGGGGTCTGGGGACTGGCTCTCTCTCTTGCTTTTCTACCCTTGCCTTGCTCACTGTCCTCAGGGTGCCCCTACCTGACATTTTGTCCTATAGACAGATGACCCCACCCCTTGTCTATAGCCTCTAATTCATTGTTTCTGTCAGAGTTCTGGCTTGAGCTCATAACTGTGGATTGAAGGGCTGTTTGAGTAGCAGTAAGTTTGCTGGGATATTGTTGGTTTGTAGACTTGGCCTCAGGGAGCCCGGCTTCCCTGTTTGCTTGGGATCTACTAGCTCTTTCTGGGACTGACTACCTGTGGTGGTGGAGAAGGAGGAGGAATGGTGGTGGTATTGGAGGAATGGTGGTGGAGGAGCAGGAGGTAGAAGAAGAAGAAGAATGATCAACCTCTAAGTTCTGCTCCCTGCAGTATGACTGGCTTTCCAGGCAGATACGCTGAAGGTATTACATATGTTGGGAGTGGTTGGGGACAAGGCTTCTAGGAACAGAGACCACATAGACAAAGTGTCTATCGTTCCTTTTTCTCTCCTTCTTTCCCTCCCTTAATGTCTAGTTCCATAGATTTAAACCCAGGGTCTTACAAGTACTATGTAAGTGCTCAATCATTGAGATGATATCCCCAGCCTCTTGACATATGCACTATGCCACTGAGATGGCATCCCCAACCCCTTCTTCATTTATTTTGAGATAAGATCTCACTAAATTTCCCAGGCAGACTTCCAACTTAGAATTCTCCTTCCTCAATCTTCTGAGTACCATACCTAGCTTAGACATGGTTTAAGTTCAATTCTCATTTTATAGTAGCAGATACAATCTATAGTGCAGGGTCATATTGAATAGATTTCAGAGTGTAAGGACTATTCAAACACTGAGAGAGGGCTGTACTTTCGGACTTGGCTTGCCCCAGGAACAGGCATTTGAGCTGCATTTTGAAGTGAGAATTGTCTAAGTACAGTATAGAGGTCAGTGTGAAGGCAGGAGACTAAAAGAACTCCCGTAAAAGCGGGGCATGGTGGCTCCTGCCTTTAGTCCCAGAACAGAGCAGAGGCTGGCAGATCTCTGAGTTCAAGGTTAACCTGCTCTAGAGAGCAAGTTCCAGGATACACAGTAAGACCCTGCCTAGAAAGAGACAGGAAGGAAGGAAGGAAGGAAGGAAGGAAGGAAGGAAGGAAGGAAGGAAGGAAGGAAGGAAAGAAGGAAAGAAGGAAAGAAGGAAAGAAGGAAAGAAGGAAAGAAGGAAAGAAGGAAGGGTTACCTAGAAATAATATTGGTGACTGTATGTGTAAGGCTCCAAAATCAGTCCTGAGTATTAGGATACAGGGAGCAGAAAACTGAGGGAAGAGAAGTGAAGGAGACAAAGGTATAGACAAGGGAGAGCAGAGGTGCACTTGAAAACATGCACACCTGTGGTGCCAGCACTTTTGGAAATGGAGTTAGGAAGACTATGAGTTTGAGGCCCACCTAGATTGCATGAACCTTGAGGTGGTGGTGGTGATGGTGGTGGTTTTTTGGGGATTTTTGTTGTTTGTCTTTCAAGACAGGTTTTCTCTGTGTAGCACACTAGCTATCCTGGAACTTGCTCTGTAGACCAGGCTGCCTCACACTCACAGAGACACTCCTTCCTACCTCTGCCTCCTGAGTGTTGGAATTGAAGATGTATACCACCATCTTGTTTGGTGTTTTCTTTTTGTTTTTTTAAATAAGAAGAAAAGACTTTGGATTCGATGTGTTGGACAGGTTGCATTTGAGAAAGTGTTTGTTGTGGGCAAGATTAGAGCATGGCTGAGCGAGAGGCTACTCTGTATCTAGGAAGAGGAAGACCAGGCAGGATGACACAGCAGTGACTTGGGAAGAGAGGGAGCACCAAGCTAGGGATGTCAGGGATGTAACTTCAGCAGGACTGAGTAAGGAAGGTTGTGGACCCAAGTTGTCTTAGCTAGGACCAAGCCCTGGGAAGAACACAGTGGGAGAGAAACCATTCTGCGTTGGCTTGGGTGTCTTGAAGTCTGAGTTGCGTACAGGAAGGACCAGGAGGTCATCAGAGCTAGACGTTGAGCCTCTGGGGTTAGGTTAATCACTGCGAAGCATCCCCTTTCTGCTAGAATTCCAGCGTGAGGCGTCTAATTGGCCATAGCTCTTTCCTACTCTGCTGTATTCCTCCCACTCCCCCGGGCAGCCTTTGCTTCTTCCCAGCTTCTGAGTGTGAGTGCCTGCTGTCAGGAGAAGGCTTCCCAGATGATGCATGGCCTGCTCCTTCTCTCCTCTCAATACTGAAGCAAGTTTATGGGGCCTATTCCTCTTCAGACTGTTATCAGACAGAGGTGGACAAATGTGATTTAAAGCAGATTGTAGCACCAGCCAGTGACTGCTCCTAGCCCTAATCAACACCCTTTCACTCCCTGTGAAGATCCTCTTTGAGTCAGACGGACTTTAAGGACTTTAACGGATACTATTTCTCTAGCTGGCAAACAGTCTTTTTGCTCCTTTTCACAGAAGAATGGCAATAGAAACATTGTGAGTGTCTAACAACCAATAGGGCTGTTGCACCAACTGTATTATTGTTTAACTTACATTATTGCTGTTGAGTCCTTGCCACCATCCTGTAAGACTGGTACTATTAGCCCCTGTAGATATACAGTTCTTGAGTTTCAGAGAAAAGAAAATGCAAGGCTACAAAGGCAGAAAAAGATGAAGCTAAGATTGCCACACAGGTCTGTGGTGCTCCAAAGCTAGAGCTCTCTCCACCATTGCACTACACCAGGTTCTTAGGAGGAATGATTTTCTAGAATGTGTCATGGAGCTGTAGTCTGATTTGTATGTAGTACAAAGATGACAGTTCCTTAAACACTGTAGCTGAAGACCGTGCTGGGGAGGGTACATTTAGATGAATGGGAAAGAGAGCTGGTCCTGTCTGCCCTGAGGAGGATATAACTTACAGAGTGTCAGCTTCAATTGCCAACTGAATGGTCCACTGGTTTGGGGGATCCTGGCAGGAATGTTTTCCTTGTCCTAGAATGCTTGTGTGATAGGAACCTGGGAGAAGAATGGGTGTGTTTGTCTGGCTTTATGGCTTTGAATGCTGATAATTTGTAGACAGGGAATACAGGGGCATCAGAACTGTGGAGTGGACAGATGTGGAGGAGGAACGGCTGGAAGAGAAAGCAGGCCCGTGGAACAGAGAACAACTTTGTTTATCAAAGGGTGGGATGCGGTGTGGAGGAAAGCTTTGCAGCCAAGCTGTGGAGACTGAGTGGGGACTGCTGGGCTGGCCGCCAGCCCAGCCACTGCCAAGGGACTGTGATGGCTTCTTCTTGTAAGATACTTGGAAAAGAGGGGTGTACTATCCCCAAGAGAAAGGACAGATCCTGGGCATATGTACATGTCCAAACATTTGAGAATGTCTTTGTGACCCCCAGGTCACAATAGCCAGGAATAGGTTTGGCACTGCCAGCTCAGGGTCTGGATGATAGCCACACACCTGCAGATCCTACCGTGCAACAGTGAGCACTTGGAGCGGGAGCTTGCTGATTAAGGGACAGAGCATTATTTGTGCTGGCTGCATTGCTCGGCTACCAGACAGATGTCAACAGCATCCCCCCCCCTTCTTTGTCATGCTCCACCTTACCTATCCCACCCTACTGCTACATGCATATAGATAGCATAGGGAATTGGCAGGAAACCCTTTTCTCTCTCAACAGCTCAAGTAGCCAGCAAGTACTATTATAAGGAGTGGTCTTCACCCCTAGGCACACTACTTCCTACAAGATTCATCATCAAGCAAGTGGCACAGAAGTGCCTGGCACCCCCTAGGGCCAGGCCCCAGGATGAGATGCTATTACAGTGTCTGATGAGATAGCATGTGGCAGCCTTTCCCAGGTAGCATGTAAGAACTTGACAGGCTTGGGGTGGGCAGTACAGCACTAGGAAAACCCCTGTGCTTGGAATTCAAAAGCCCTGACACTTAGTATGTTACTTTGGGAGAGTCACCTCTTATCCTAATACAGAGATATATATGGTTCATCTCACAAGTTCTCAGGAAAATAAGAATGCCTGTGAAAAGGCCTTTGTGTCAGGATCACTGTTGGTGGTTGCTCTGAGCCTTCATTCTCACTCGGGAACAAAGGAGATTTTGATTAATATGCTTTTTTTTTAATTGGGAGGATGAGGATATATATAATGCTAAAAGTACCCAGCATTCAACATGTAAGAGAATGGTTGGTAAGGGTTTTAGAGTGGATACTCAATATGAATTTGTCTATTAATCAGTCGGGGACAGTAGTAATAGAGTCATAAAGGCCACTGGGCTAGACCAGTGAGGAACTTGATTGGCCTTCACAGCTTAGCCCAGCTCACATAGGAACTGAGAGGTTTCTTGCTCTGGTGGCGTGTCTGGGGCCTCCTTACCTAAGCATGCTCCATCCCCAGGGTGTTTCTTTTCTAGCCCAGAGTAGAAAGTGTGGCCAGATTTGGTCCTGGGCTAGAGCCCAGCTTTCTAAGATGTGTGTCACACCCTGCACAAGGCTGTGGAACTGAGTGTAAAGGCAGTACCAAAAGATTTCTAAACCTTCAACAAGCAGACGTTAATTCAAACTCAACCTCAGTACGTACCTCAGTGTCTCCCTACGAATGCCCTCTGGTAGCATGTCAGTCAGAGCTTCCCTGCCGCCTCCGTTCTGAACACGCAGTTGATCACACATGCCCTCATACACAGAACTGCCGCAGAGGCCTTAGCTTAGATCCCAGGTTATTGTCGTTTTGCTCTTCTAGAAACAAGATGGCTTAGTTATGGGAAACAAAGACTCTGGGGATCATCCTGTCATCATTCCTCATTATTGTAAGTGTCAAATTAGGTGTTTTTAGATTATGTCAAGTTTTATTTTAGCCAGGTGTGGTGGTACATGTCTTGAAACCTTAACATCTGAAGGTCATCCCTACTGCATGCCGAGATCAAAGCCAGCTTGGGCTGAGACCCTGTTTCAAAAACAAGTTTGCTGTTTGAGTTTCTGACTTGAAATTAATTTTGAAAAATTGTTAAATAAATATGACTTGGGATTAGGGTGCAGTTTTTAACAATTTCTGAAATAACCCTAAATCTGCTACTCAATACCTAAACCATTGATGGTTATAAGATCAAAATATCAATTAAGCCAGATGTGGTAGAACATTCATTTAATCTCCAAACTCAGGAGGCAGGGATTAGTATGTCTCTGAATTTGAGGCCATCCTGTTTTATGTAGTGATTTCTAGGCTAGCCAGAGTCTAGAAACTTGATCTCCAAAAAAAAGAGAAAAGATTAACTCTGAAAACTTTGGTTGTACGTCCCACAGTGTCAAATAGAAGTGTCACAAAGAAGCAAGTTAACTCTTCATAAAAAAATAATAGCAAGCATATCTATCTCATTTGTATTCAAAATTGATTTATCTTTAATAAATGGTGAAATTACATGCCAAAGAATTATCTTAAATTTATTGGGACTAGAGAAAAGTACTTAAAAGGTGAAGTACTTATGTCATGAGGACCCCCAGTTCAGATGCCTGTACTCATGTAAAACCCGGGAATGTCTGTGGTTACAGCAACACTGAATGGAAGCAGAAACAGGCGGGTTCCCACAGCTTGCTGGCTGGCCAGTCTAGTCAAAGTAGTGAGATTTGGAATTCAATTAGAGACACACGCATGCACACACACATACACACACGTTAGCCACATACACCAAAACATTTAAAAGAGTAGAAATAAGATGAATTCCACTGGGGTTTATTATTAGTGTTAGTTTTTTTGTTTTTTTGTTTGTTTGTTTTCTCCGAGACAGGGTTTCTCTGTGTAGCCCTGGCTGTCCTGGAACTCACTCTGTAGACCAGGCTGGCCTCGAACTCAGAAATCCGCCTGCTTCTGCCTCCCAAGTGCTGGGATTACAGGCGTGCACCACCACGCCCGGTCTATTAGTGTTAGATTTGTATACCTGTTTTATTACCTACGTAAGATTTCATCAGGTGGAAGAAGTCCTGTGTAACTGGCTCATGAAGCCTGTCTGTCCCACATGAGCCAACCACCCTGGATCCCAGAAGAGCCTTGGGAAGTTTATCCAGGCTCCAGGTTCTCACCCACCAGCAGCTGGCTGTGCTGGTGGGCCAGGCCCCTTCCCATGTTGAACTTGAGTTTCTCAGCTGTGTGCTGGCAGTGACTGTGTCACCAGCTCCTAGGGTTGAGAAGGAACAGAAGGTGCCCAGCACAAAGCCTCTTGTGGTAGAAAGACTCAGCAAGTGTTTCCTCCTGCCTTGGACTGAAGTCAGGAATGCCAGGAAGATTTCTTTATTGTATGTAATCTCAGTCTTGCTAGAAACAGTGAAGCTAAACAAACATAATTAGAAGCATTTTCCACATTGTGGCTGAGGCTCTCATAGAGTCGCCATGGCAGCTGCCATGGATAGTAGAGGCTGCATCTCCACAAAAGCTGTGTTTTAATATTGTCACATTCCTCTTCATTTCTACCCCAGCTCTCCTTCAGCTCTTGTTAGCGTAAGCAGGCAAACATTATTTTGCAGAGGGAGACCTAAAAGCTTCCAGGGTAAATTACTTTCCCAGAATCTCACAGCTGTCTGTGGGGCAGTTGGATCCGAACCTGGTTTTACGTGACGGTCTGACCTCAGAAACAGCACCTTACCTAATGTGTACTGGCTGCCATGCAAAGCGTGCATTTCCCGGTGGCTTCCCTCTCTCCAGGCGGGACTTCTTTCCCATACAAGATGGCGTCTGTGCACTTGCAGGCCTTTGCTTGTATCCAAGGTAAAAACCTGTGTGTGCTCTCCAGATTCAGTGATGAAGGGATGGAGGTGATTGAACGACTCATCTACCTATACCACAAGTTCCACCAGCTGAAGGTCAGCAACGAGGAGTACGCGTGCATGAAGGCGATTAACTTCCTGAATCAAGGTGAGGCGGGGCGGCAGAGCAGCGGTTTGCTTTGTGTTTATTTTTGCCAGTAAGCAGTTGCCCTTCTATGTCACATACAAACTCCCCACCCCACCCCCACCCCCACCCCCACCCGCTACTGTCACAGTCTGTCATACCGTGCGACTATCAGTCTCGGAAGGCCTGCACCCCCTAGTCATCACCCTGCCACTCTACAGGGCAAGGAATGCTTAGATTTTTTTTCTTGAAATCTAAATGCCACACTGTCTATAACTCACAGAGGAAGGAAGAGGATTCACTTTGTTTAGTCAGTTTTAATGCATTTAAACACAGACATCAAGGACAGAACGTGCGTCATTTAAAAACATGTACAAGTTTACGAGCATCTGAAGAGGAGAGGGTGACTGATGGAACTGTGGCGGGCGACAAGGCTGGTTGACAGGCTGACCTGGCTTTGCAGTGCCGGGGAGAGTGGTCGTGCGCAGAGGCCATGTGCACATGAAGCCCGCTCTTGCATCAGGGGGTCCAGTTGATCTGTGGGCGTACTGCCAGCAAGGGGCGTGTGGTAGTGGCCTGTGAAAGACAGTATACCATGTGAATGCCCCGTGCCCAGAGTGGACCTGAGTGATTTTTGTTCCCGTTGCTTTAAAAGTGCTCAGTTTTCCAGTCCGGGGATTTTTGGTCAGCCCTTCCTTTTTACCACTGTTCCCCACTCAACTCTCCAGTGCTGACTGTATAAACCTCCTACTCCTGTCTGTAACCGTCACGCAGTTATCAGGTGACCTACATGCCTTCTCTAGCCAAGCCCGATACCAGGTATTAAGGATATTGGCAGGGGTTGAGGGAAGGAGAAAAATAAAAACCAGGCCAGTGCCCAGGTCCCTGAGTGTTACATGCCAGTAACACTCAGCACAGTCGTTGTACTGTATATGGGAGGAGATTGGTAGCAACTTCTTAGAGGAGGAAAATGTGTACTGGACCTCAAACGTTTGGTATACTTTACATGCTGAATGCATATTCATCTCCTGTTCATTATACATAAGGATAGATACACACGCATATGTATGTGTGTGTATCAGGACAGAATAGTAAGAACACAGGGACACTGGAGATGATATAGGTCAGGCTCCTGACAACCTCTGCTTCAAAGATGCTCTGAAGGAGTTAGCCACCACACTCGCTGGTGCCTGTTTTGTGCCACCAAACCCTTTATTAAGAGCTCAGCACTCTAAGGTGCAGGCAAAGGGCTGTCCTTTGCATCTTATTTTCCCTTATCCAGATCTTAGTTTCTCCACATTAGAAAAAGAAAAAGAAGAATCTTTGTTATGACATTTAACAATGTCTCATTTTTTACAAATCTGATGCCTTCCCCCCCCCCCCCCGCATTCCCTAGGTGATTTCTGTTTTTGTTTTCAGATATCAGGGGTCTGACCAGTGCCTCACAGCTGGAACAACTGAACAAGCGGTATTGGTACATTTGTCAGGATTTCACTGAATATAAGTATACACATCAGCCAAACCGCTTTCCTGATCTGATGATGTGCTTGCCAGAGATCCGCTACATCGCAGGTAATATTTTGGGTCCAGGCCCCCGCCCTTCCTTGCTTCTCCAAGCTTGTGAAGGGAGTGAGATGGTCAGTGCTCCTGGGATGCTCACACCAGGCTGTCGCCAGCTGCAGGCAAGCACTGCCCTTGCCCTCAGATAAGTTCTGTTATAGGAAGCCAGTGTTTCCTTTTAGAAAAGAGAAACTGGCATTTGCCCGGCTCCTGTGGGGTGCAGGTAGTGTGGATGTGGAAAGCAGGCTGTCTCTCCACAATTTGCACTGAACTATATTTTTTTCAGAAGTACTTTTATTCAAACATTTTTTAAAGATTTATTTTATGTATGTGAGTACACTCTCACTGTCTTCAGACATATCAGAAGAGGGCATTGGATCCTATTACCACATGGTTACTAGGAATTGAACTGAGGACCTCTAGAAGAACAGTCAGTGCTCTTAACCACTGAGCCATCTCTCTGACCCTGAACTGTCATTTTTAGATAGTGAATTTTATATGTGTGTTATATGCCAATTTTCAAAGACTTTATTTCATAGGATTGCACAAATTCTTTCCAGGGCCATATAAAGTGGCACCTTAAGCTTATGTGTTTACAAAGGAATTTTGTGTGGTGCAGTGTATTCTGTTTGTGGTCTCGCACCTTCTGCTAAGTTCCTGACAATTAGTAGGTTTGCTTCAGTGCATAACCTTGGCTTTGTTGTTGCTTTATGACATTTAAATGAGGAATGTTGGTTTTGTTGTCCAGCACTCACTAGGATGATGTTTAGACTGGGTTGTTTTGTTTCGTTTTGTTTTTCTGTAAAATTTAGTAGCACAACTTTTAAAGGAAAACATGTCAGTGTGACAGAATTTTTTTCTCTATTTCTTGAGCCTCCGAGCAGTCTAGCAGATGTAGTGTTTTCAGTCACCTAGAAAGCTTTTGAAAAACAACAGGGTCTGGTAGGTTGCAGCTCCAGACTTGCTGACCACGGGTGTGGGGTGAAGGCCAGGCATCAGGGTTTCTGACGCCCTCAAGGCGATTCTAAGGTACTGTCAGGGAGGATATACCCACGGCCTTGCGTATTTTGCTTGTAGTATTTCTGTACTTAAAGCTCTGAGAAGTTTGTCAGTGAAAAAAAAAACTGTCAAACTCTTTTTTTATCTCTAGACATTTCAAATTTATTTGCTCCTGTAACTCTTCTCCTTTCTTCCCTGGAACTTTTATTAATCACTTACTCTGTTTTGAAGAGTAATGTTTTATAGAAAGCTAGAGAGTTGGTGGGAAGTGCGCGTCCTGTAGTCTCAGCTGTGAAAAGCTCAGTAGCGCTCCTTCTCTGTGTCCGCTGTAGTGCAGGGGTAAGAGGCAATCACAGACAGAGACACTGAGTCTAATGAGACAGTGCACTAAACTGGCTCTCCCCACTGGCGGCTGCTAACCATCTCTTCCCTTTCCCTAGGCAAGATGGTGAACGTGCCCCTGGAGCAGCTGCCCCTCCTCTTTAAGGTGGTGCTGCACTCCTGCAAGACAAGCACAGTGAAGGAGTGACCTGGGCCCGCCCCTCGCCCCTCCTCGCCGCCCCGCCCACAGTGCCTTGGGTAGGCAGCACAGGCTCCAGAGGAGAGAGCCAGACACCAAGATGGAGACTGTGGGGCAACTACCTCCATCACAAGAAGAATTTGTTTGTTTGTCTGTTTTTAACCTCATTTTTCTATATATTTATTTCACGACAGAGTTGAATGTATGGCCTTCAACATAATGCACATGCTTTTGTGTGAATGCAGCAGATGCATTTCCATGCAGTTTACAGAATGTGAAGATGTTTAATGTTACCGTGTTGTCATTGTTTAGAGATAGGTTGTTTTGTATTTTGAGGGAGAGGGTAGGATGGACTAGATGAGTATCTCCATAGCATTGACAAAGACAACTACCTCAGTGGGAACAGGTGTATGGCCGTCCCTGCCTTTCCACATTTTCTCTGCAGATACACACTTGTCTGTAGAGACAAACTGCCTTGTTATAGCCACAGACTTGTACGTGAAAGAGAACCCCAAAGGAGCAAAGCGGAACAGGGAGACTCACTAATGGTGGGGCGGGGGGGGGGTGGCTGAGAGGCAATTTTGATTTTGATCATCTTGACCCCCGAGCCGGAAGGGCAGGAGCTCTGCCTTACCTTCTGCTGCACCCCTCCCCCACATGCCGTTGTCTGCTGATGCTACTGACAAGTTTTCATCCAGGTAGAGTCCTGACAATAAGTCTGTAGGACTTACCTACCAGCGCCCTGTGGCTCATAGCTGCCTAGTTCCTGACCCAGATCTACCAAGGCCTACCTTCTTCAGACTCCATCCCTCCCTCTTTATGAATTTGACTTCCTGTCAGCCCTTTAGAAAGGTGGCAGGAAGATGCCATGTTCTGAATTCCAATGCCATCTCTGACTTGTTCTTTACATTGTGTCCCTCAGAAGGTGGAGGGACAAAGAGCAGGCTGCTGAAGGAATAAAGACTCCGTTGGAGGTCCCTGTTCTTGCCCCACCTTATCCCCGAACCAAATCCAAAACTGCCATTTTTAAAGAGTAGAAAGGACCAGAAACTTTGCTCCCAAACCTTGTTGTAAGTTCTCCCATTATTCCCAAAATGAGATTTGTTTGCCAGGGTCTAGAACAGAAAGCCAAGACCCAGAGAAGCCCAGCTATTCCTTCAAGTATGTCCAGGGGTCTGGCCTACCAAGGTTTGGAGGAATGGAGCCAGAGCGACCTAGAAGGGAAAGGGGCTTTAAGCTACCTCATGTTTCTAAGGGCTAGCCTGCTACTTAAGAGATGCAGGCTAGACCCCTGTGCTTTACTGCCTGCCCCCATCTAGTTCTAGAAAGAGTTCTTGCCCTCCAGACTTTGGCCAGACCAGCTAGGTTTGTCTTAGAGTTATTTCAGTTGCTTTTCCCTTTGTTTGTACCAGGCTCTCCTACCACCAGTACCCCAGACACACACGTGCCCCATTGGCTTGTATCCCTTGATGGGCCTGCCTCACTCACAGTATCCCTTTTAGCCTGTTTTGTCAAGAACTGTTTACGTTTCCCCAGTGAAGCCTGTTTGAACTTACCCTGGAGGCCACCCCATCCTGTGCCTCCTAGGTAGTCTCCACTGGTCGGTTTTTCTCGGGTACCAGCAAAGTGACAATATGTCCTTTGATGTCCAAAGTTCAGAACCTATTTCTTCTCATTTTTATTCCCCAGCCACAGAGAGAGAGAGAGAGAGAGAGAGAGAGAGAGAGAGATGTGTTCCTCGAGAAAGTTCCAGATAGAATGTTTTTCATATGCTTGTGAGAAGATATATGTATTGGTGTATCTGTTTTTGAGCTCGCAGTATTTTCTTGTTTGCCTGAATTTTATTTAACCAACCAGATCACGTTATTTGGCTCTGGGTCAGATTCTCAGCTGCTTTCCTCAAGCTAGAAATCAGAGACACAGATCAGAGACCGCGCCTGTGTACACACAGCAGCCTTCTTCCCTCAGCCCTCCATTTGTCAAGTTGTTGGTTTTTTAAATTGCTTTTCACATTAGCATTTTACCTGTTGTGTTGAATGTCAAAGCTCTGATGAGACAAGAACATCTCTTTCCAATAATGCAGTATTAAACAGAGCAAGTTGTTAATTTGTGGAGTGGGGGAAAGGTTCTGCAAGTTGCCATTGTACAAATCCATTTTTACAAATGTTTGCAGCAGATTCCACAGAACAAAGAGCCCATTCATTGCCAAGAGCCCTGCAGAATCTCTGAGCCAAGTGGCTGTGTGTTCCGAGCTGGAGCCTGACCTGTGGACCGCCTTTAATGTCTTCTGCACCCAGTCCTTTTATGACATGGGCTTCTTTTAAACAGGGTAAAGTAAATGTGCTGCATTGCAAACTCAGGTGCTATGGGGAGACGGGAGGAGTGCAGCTTGCAGCGTGGAGACATTAGGTCAGCCACTAGATGGATTTGTGATTTCGGTTTGAAGGACACAGAGAAAGGTTGGAGGAGGAGGTTTGCTGTGCTTGTTTCTTGCCTTTTTCCCTATAATGTTTGGTTAACAGGCAGCCTTTTAGCTAGTGGAAGAAGGAAAAACTTGTGCATGTTATACCTCATTCCTCTCTCTCCTGTTCCCTCTGAGTCAGGCCACTGAAAATACTCACTTTGAGTGAGAATGTTTCAACCGTAAAAAAACAGCCCCCAAAGCCATGTGGAGGAGGAGAGCCCACCACCTCCTTGCACTATTCCAAAACATAGAGGTTTTCTCCCTTCCTTTCCTTATGTATGCTTTCTTGACCCAAGGCAGGAGTGTGAGTCTTGGAGCTCTGTAACTCTGAGTTCTCTGGCTCCCTTTGTAGGCCATGGGTGCCCTCCCTCTGCAAGGCATGGTAGTCTTGCCCTCAGTCTGGAGAAATTCCCTACAACTCATCTCAAAGCACTCTACCCAGCTCCGGACACCCAGTCCCCAGGGCCAACATACAAGCAAAGGAGGCAGGCCTCTGGGGTAGAGGGAAGCAGGCAGGAGCCTCCCTGTCCTGGTCTTAGAACAGTGACGTGAAGGAGAACACCCCACACATCTCTGGCTTTAGAATACTGGGGCTTTGGTTTTGGTTTTAATTGCAGTTGTTTTAAGAAATTCAACCTTTCAGACCAGCCCTTACACTAAACTTTGATTCTTTTTTTTTTAAACTGCTTTTTTAAACTTAGAAAGAAAGAAAGAAAGAAAGAAAGAAAGAAAGAAAGAAAGAAAGAAAGAAAGAAAGAAAAGCAAGCCCACTCGCTGACTCCCCCACCTCGGTCTGTGGGAACACCCACACCCTCTGCCGCCCACCCTCCTCCCTTCTCCTCATGCAGTGTCTGTGAAGTAGAGTTTTATCTGTTTCTTAGGATGAAAAACGGCAATCATCCCACCAGGTGCTGGAAACCGGTCAGCCTTGAAGCAGGCACTTCTGGGACCACAGCTCAGGGATGTGTATTTAATTACAGGGTCCCCAGAAAGCCCTCTCTTGGCTGCCAACAAGTAGCATCTTTCCTGGACTTGAGAGTCAGACCCTCACAACTTCCTCAGAGTGAGCAGCCCCAGGCCACTGAACTGAAAGCAAGCTTGTCTGTAGGTCTGGGCTTCCTCAAGACTTTTGACCCTCCTACACATGAGCCTCTCTGGTGCTCATGAGAAGCCTGGACCCTCTGCCCAGGGCAAACCCTCCTTACCCGGCAGTCCTGAGTACACCCAGCTTGCTTGGCTATCAGCTGTAGGCTCAGATGGAAGCTGTGGGAAGGGCTAAGGCCTGCTCCAAACCCAAGAAAAGCATGCTACTGGCAGAAGCCAGTCTTCTGACCCTGAAGCCAGCCCTGGCAGCCAAAGGGTTCTCTTGCTCTTTGCTGACCTTTTTCTTAGCCGGAATATAATAGGTGATAATGTTTTTTACTCAAATTTCCATGGGGGGAAAAAGACTACCTCTTAAGTGACATCCTGGTCGATTCCTCGCCGAGGAGTCCTGTGGGAAAAGAATACTGTAGCTCCCGTGCTGTTTACATGTTCCTGTCGGGAACAACGCCCTGGACTGTTGTGTTTCTGTGTTGCCATCCCAGGCCTGCGATAGGGGCTTGTGGCTGCATTGTAATGTCTGGGCAGTGTCCGGGGGTTCCTGCCTACCTGCCCAGCTAGGGACAAGCCATCGCTAGAAGAGGCCTCCAACTCCTTCCTATGCTCCGTAGCTCGGATTTCAGGGACTCTGATGGCAAGCACGTCGTGAACCTACCTCAGGCTACCTCCCAGGCTTCCCACAGCCCTGTGTAGGGATCGGATGAATGGATGTCTCTGAGCCCTTGTTCCCAAAGGGCCCGCCGAGGGCTGCCTGCCAGCCTGGCCCCATCAACCCTGCATGACCAAATGATAGTTGTGGGCCCTGCAGGCTGCTCGGGCCCTCTGCTACCTCCCACACTTGCCTGCTGGCAAGGGGTGGGCCCTGTCCTGTGAATTGACTACCTGTGGAAATGTGACCAATTAGTATGAAATGCATGTTTAGCAAATATTAGGTACTGTATTTGAACCAATAAATGTGAATCCTCTGCACATGCCATCTGTCTGTGAAGCTTATCTGGGGCTTGGGGGAGGGACGGCCTGGTGTCCTGAGGCATGGACTCCTGCTCATAGCCAACACCACTCCCGTCTCTGTTGCTGAGGGCTTGGCAGAAAATGGTCTGCTCCTGACCCTTGGGAGCCGGTGAGTGCCCGCTGCCCGCCGGGCACGCTGCTGAGTTTTCATGGACCCAGACCACCATGAGTTTTGAGGACTATTGCCTCTTTTTGTAAATGAAGAAACTAAGGTTGAGAATGATGAAAAGGCTTGCACAAGGTTCTCAGCCAGAAAAAGGCACAACAGGGGATACTAGGGAGATACACAGACCTTAGAAGTGCTGTCGGGAGAGTATCGGGACGTGGGAGTGAGACGGGTGTGGGTAGTGAGGAGGGGCCTCCCAGATGAGAAAGTCTCCAAGCTGAGACCTAGCCACAAGGGTAGAGCCACCACAGCACTTTCTGAGATTAAAACAACAACAACAACAAAAAAAAAAAAAAAAACCTATAAAACAACATGAGGAAGGAACAGAATTTGGGGACACTGGGAGGGGGGGCTGGAGCTGCTGGAAGGAGTTTGGGAGAAGGCTGTATGCTGAGTCTCAGCTGTGTCTGCGACTACAGTGTCCTGGTAGTGGCAACTTGCTTGCCTTCCCTGCTCAGCGAGTGGCCTTGCAAGTTAATACCCGCCTCTCCAGAAAGCTGTTAAGGTTCTTTATAACTTCTGTAGGCTGTGACAAATAGTGACTGAAGTCAAGGGACAGGCAGAGGCAGCACAGGAAGTGTCTTGAACCCAGATCCACCCAGCTACAAAACCCATCCATCTTGTCCTCACGCGCTCGGGCAGGGTGATGGCTGTAGACACACACGGAGGGTCCACAATGGCAGGATAAAGGCCAGAGGAGTCTCGTCGAGCTATTAAACTGTCCTGCCTGGAACAGGAGCACCCAGCTGCCTTCTGTGCTCCGCGCCGAGCACAAGGTACCCAAGAGCTCTTGAGGCTTGAAAGAGGTGACTTGGAACAAAGGGCCCAGCAGCAGGAGGTAATAGGCTGTCTTCACAGCCTCACACGAGGGAGCAGATAGGAGCAGGCACAAGAAGGGAGTGTGCTGGCTGCCTAGCGACAGTCACACCCTAGAGCCGCCTGCACCCTGCCCTGCCGTCCCTCTTGCTCAGAAGCAGACAGGCCCAGGGAAGGTTAACCACGTGCCTAGGATGGCACATGAGCAGGCCGGAGAATTAACTTTTGAATTCAGGTCTATCTGATACCGAAGTTACAAGAGCTTCCTCCCTGTTCCTTCAGCAGCTTTGAGCACAAATGGAGTTTGTAACAAAGCTTAGGAACAAACGGCCTTTGGTTGAACCTTTCGCTATTCAAAAACAAGCCAACCAATGAAAGATTAATCCTGCAAACTGTATAAACGGGCTCAAGCTAATCAGGCTGAAAGCAATGACGTCCCAAGACCCCGACCTATGTGACATCTCCGAACACAGTCACTCATGAAGGCTTGGTCAAAAAGGAAACGGTTCTGGAAGTCAAGTGTATGCCAGAGACCGAGGATACGCCACACTCTATCCCCAGACTCCCAAACCTCCTTTATACATAGCCAAGGTTCTGGGACGTCCTACCTGAAGAAATACCCTACTTAGCCCAACCAGGATGCACCAAAAACTACTGTTTGTCGGTTTTACTTTTGTCTTCTGTAAAAGTTCTGTTGAGTCAGCATTCTGTGGGGTAAAATTCGGGGTAGTGCTTTCCCAAAGATCTAAGTTGCTTTTTAAGTAATGGTGAGCTTTGAGCTTCCCGGCATATGTCATGACAGCCTAGGAAGAAAGGCTGGGGGATTATAGCTTAGCGTGAAACCACAGGTTCTGTCTCAGCACTAAAGTACTAAGTGATGTAGACATAGAGTGGGTGACTGTACCGACATCCATGCGGTCACTTCCCAGAGCAACTGGTGACGTGCGTGCCCTAATGATCCCATTTTACAGAAGAGAAAACTGAAGCCCCAGACAATACATAATTTGTGTAAGGAGACCTAACTAGGGAGCACTCAGGAATGCATAGGAATAAACGTCGTTGGGTGACTATCGGAAGTATCTATGTTCTCTGAGATCCTCACCAGGCTGGAGATTACTCTGAAATCTGGTGCTCCAGGTTCCAACGGTGGAGCCAGAAACATCAAGAAGAGATGACAGGAGAGGCTGCTGAAATCAGATGATCTGGCTGCAGGGAGTCCTTTCCACGGTCGACTTCCCTCAGGTGACCTGTGAGCCAGCAGCAACATCCACGAGCGGGGGGGGGGGGGTGTCTCAGTTCATCTCTTCCACGGTGGAGTTTGACATTGACCCGCATAGATGCCTCCCTGGTCCCCACTGGCATCAGCAGAGGATGGTGCCTGTGGCTGAGGTGTTTAGGGATGACTATGGCCAGCTCTAACAGGCTGCACTGAAGTCCAGACACACGTGGAGGCTGTGTGCTGAAGCTGCAGGCCCTCCACTCCAGCAGCAGAGGCCAAACAGAGCCAGGAGCCTCCTCTCTGCTCCGCCTGGCCTTGGCCTGCTGGCCCATCAGGAGTTTGGGTGCAGTGACAATTAGCCTGCCAGCTCCTGTGGCAAAAGTGCCCAACTGCCAGACCCAGGGCTCCTGGAGACTTCGTTCCCTTGGCAACAAGTCTCACCATGGAGACCACAGCCCCATCCTTGCCCTCCTTGCAAGCTCCCTCTCCACAAGCCTTCCCTGCTCTACACCCAGTCCTCAGAGCACGCAGGTAGAGCAGAGTGCAGGATGGAAAGGACAGGCGTCCCGTTCTGTGCGCCCACTTTATGCCGTGCCACTGTCTCATCGTGGTTGAAAGCCGGGCAGACACCAGACCAAAGTCTCAGAACTGATCAGTGCAAGAGCTGAAACTCACATCCAAAGCTTCAGGTCCGGGATCTGAGATTTTTTTCAGTCCCTGTGGCCACAGGCGGCAGTCTGATTTGAACTGGATAGCTGGGTAGACCCTCACGCACGCCCGCAGCTCCTACTGATAGCACAAACCGTGGTTGCAACCCTTTGAGGTCCAGACTGGGTCCAGCATCAGTGGCAGAGTTGCACTATTTTAAGCCAGGACTGGAGAGCCCCCTGTGGGCACAGGGAGGGTGGGCCTTTGTCAGCTTCCCAGGAAGTCACCATGACCTCCTCCTCTCCCCCAGCAGCTTTCTGAGGCAGTCACTTCCCTTCAAACAGGAAGGAGGTCCTTAGGCTAAGACCTCCAGTCCCAATTTCCTCCCCTTCCCCGACCACCCCCTCCCCCAGTGCTCCCCAGCCTCCTCCACTACATGGAGGAGACCACCAAATCTTGCTTCATGTGTCTACTGGGGATGGCTTCCTAGGCAGGTGAAAGGGGGCCTAAATGCTCCAGTCGCCCCACTGTGCCCCGGACAGGCTTCCCTTTCCCAGATCTTTCAATCCTCTCACCTCAGTCTAACTTTTTCCCTTGAGGTTGGTCATTGAGTCAGAAGAGCAGAGATATCCCCAAGATTTGGTCTCATTCAGGGACCCTGGAGAAAAAGCAAAGAAAAAAAATCTATTAATACACTGAAAGGTAGCGAAGAGAAACAAATTGGGCCAATCCAAGAGGAAGCTATGGGAATAAACAGATTCATCAAGACAGAGAAGCAGAGAAAGCCAAGAGTCCGCAGTGGGCTTGGGCCCAGTGGCAGCTCTGACTACCTCCCAAGCTCAGGCCCAGGCTCAGAGCTGTGGGGGGCCCACCGGCTGCAGAACTGGAGAGGAATGTGGGGAGCAAGGCTGGGTCACCTCGTGAGGGCCAAGCGTGTGCGCTTTGAGATAAGCTGCCCCAGGAAGGGGCCACAGCTGCTCTGCACGCTCCAGGAGCATGGTAGAGAGGCCCAGGCCCAAGGCTGGAGGTCCGGCCCTGCCAGACACCCAGCACCTGCCTCTGCCTGGAGGGGCTCTGCCAGGCTTCACTCTGGAAGGTCCGGAGTCCCTTTGGCCCTGGCTTCCTTGGAAGCCATGCAGTTTCTAACAGCCACCAGCCACCAAGAGGCACTTACCTGGCCAGGCACAGGTCTGGCTGCAGTCTTGGCTCAGCTTTGGAGGATGGGAAGGGAATGCTCCATCACTAAGGGTCTTTGCAGAGCAGGGATGCTTGGGATGCAGAGGATATTGTTGTCCCCATGTGATTCTGTACTGTGGGCTGTGTGTGTGTGTGTGTGTGTGTGTGTGTGCGCGCGCGCGCGCGCGCATGTCCACACACTACCTCCAGTGCTGGGGTTGGGGTGCAGTGGTGTGCTCATCCACATGGCGCCAGTCTCTACGCACTGCCTCCGCCGAGTCCCCGGCCCTCAGTCTTGAGAAGTAGCCACTTCTCAAGTGCTTGGTGTCCCCCACCCCTCTCCAGGTGGTCCAGCCCTGGGAGCCACTGGAGGAAGAGAAGCCAGCAGGTCTAATGAAGGCCCCCCCCTCCCCACCACCCTCCTCATGATGCAGCTGAGGCTCCCGCTGGCCACGGCCTTGACCCAGCACTAGGGACTTCTCTGACATTGGCATCGGATCTGAACATCTGGCAGCAGGCTGATAAGGGCAGCAGCGGAAACAGCCTCCGCTGCTGCCAGCAGGCCCGCCCCCCCTACACTGCCCGGAACGGGGTCTCCACGGCGAGCTCCTGCCTCCAGCTCCCTGGGCCCCTTGGCCTTTAGTCCATTTTCTGCCTCCATTTCTCTGTCTCTATCTCTCTCTCTCTCCCCTCCCTTCCTCTCCCTTCCTGCACAGTTCCTTCTCTGTCCCTCTTTAAGTTCTCTCATTCTTCCCCTCCACCGTCTGTGGGTCTTCCTTACCATTAGCAGGTCTCTCTCTCTCTCTCTCTCTCTCTCTCTCTCTCTCTCTCGTTTCTTTTTCTAGCTGTTTCTCCCCACTGTCCCCCAGTCACAATTGTCCCCCCTCCCCTTCCTCTCAGTGTGTGGGTCTCTGCTTCTTTTGTCCTTTTTTTTTTTTTTTCTACCTCCAGGAAACAAGCCTGGCACTTTGGGAAAGTCCCTCCTCACGAGTGAGCCTCTTACGCTTTGTTCGCCTTGGGGAGGCATCGCTGAATCAGGGCTGTGACTATGCTTCCTCGACATAGGTCCCCTAGCCTGGTCCCCCTAGCCTGTGTGCTGAGCTTACACAGGCCGCAGGCTGCCCAGGACCCAGCCGATGGCGTGCAGGCCCTGCTTTCCTGCTCTCCCGCTGCTGGGCTGGCCGTGCTTGGGCACCTTTAGAGGGATGCCTCCTGACGCAGCTGGGTCCTAAACGTTGCTCACAGTGGGTGAGATGAAGATACTCCACCCCTTTCCCAGGATGGTAGCCCGGGTCTGAGACTAAACCTAGGTGTGTAATGATTCACAGGGAGGTAGTGCTATTCCCACGTTCACAACCCCAACTCCTTCCTGCTCTGTCTGCTCCAGTGGTGGAGCACCTCTGTGAGTTGAGGCCGGTGGGCCAGGATAGGCGGCGGCCCTGAAGATGTGGGTATAGCATATCCAAGGTGGGCTAGAAATGAGGAGCACCCTGCCCGGGTGGTCCTGACAGCTACCACCTAGAGGAGAGGACACAAGAAGAAGCCGAGCCTTAACCTTTCAGAGATGCGTTCAACGGTGCTGAGCACCTAGAGATAAATCAAGTCTTCCCAAGAGGTTCCCCTAGCTGAGGTGAGTCACGCCATCACAGAAGGGCCAGCAATGTTGACGGTGATGTTGCAATGTCAGACTCAACAAGTAAAGGGCCTCGAAGGACAGAGCAGCCAAGCTTTCAGCAGGTGGTGTGTGTGTGTGTGTGTGTGTGTGTGTGTGCATGTGTGTGTGTGCACATGTGTGTGCGCGCGTGTGCATGTGTAGCTGACATTTACTGAGCATACACGGCTTACTAAGAGGGCCCAGGTAAGTTACATGTACCATCACGGTTTACACCCCTTTATAAAGGAAGAGCGAGAGACGTAAACAGGCCACACAGCCAGAGACGAAGGGCCGAGTTGGAATGGAACCCCCTCTCTGCCAGCCACTCTCAAATCTCAAGGACTTGTCGGGACATCCCAGCTAAGCTAGCTGGTTATTTCCAAAGCACCACGGTGCTGAACGATCCCATTTAACCTCTTTAAAACGTCAGGTCCTGCCAGGCAGTGATGGCACACACCTGTAATCCTAGTACTGAGAAGGCCGAGGCAGGTAGATCTTTGTGTGTTCCAGGGAAGTCTGGTCTACACAGTAAGACCTGGTCTTAAAAATAATAAACATGCTGGGCAGTGGTGGCACATGCCTTTAATCCCAGCACTTGGGAGGCAGAGGCAGGCGGATTTCTTGAGTTCGAGGCCAGCCTGGTCTACAAAGTGAGTTCCAGGACAGCCAGAGCTACACAGAGAAACCCTGTCTCAAAAAAATAAAATAAAATAAAAATAAAAATAAATAAACATTTTCTAAAACTAAAAAATAAAAATATTTTCTAAAAAGAAGGCAGGCTTGGCATTTCTGAAGCCGTGGGTTTGAACCCCAGTAACACCCCCACACACACACACACACACCAGGAGATATAGAACTTACTTCATGAAGTCTCCCATCAAAAGCGGTGCAAAGAGTCAGGATACTGTGGTACTGCGTATGCCACAGGGTGAAATGGCATTTTCTAGTCTAGACTCAGAGGCTGAATGGCCTGGATTCCAAAGTGAGAACCTGTACATGAAGGTCAGGGAACAGAGTCAGGCGTGGCAGCTTACACCCACAACTCCAGCACTGAAGGCTGATGCAGGAGAATTGCCACCAATTGGAGGCAAGCCTGGACTATACAGAGTGGTAGCTTATCTCCAACAAAAATTTTTTTTAAAAACTCAGAAAAACAAAATGTTTAAATGAAACAAAAATAATGAAATGAAATGGGGAACTGAGAAATAATAAGAACAAAACAAAGGGGTCTGGTTAAGTCCTAGTTCTGTACAAGAAAAATATGATTTTCTGGATTACAGAGGCATGACTGAAGCCAGAGTATTGAGGAAAGTCGTATGTAATGGTATAGACATAATTCATATGAGCATATTGAATTTACTCAATTGTTATGTCGGATAGTAAAATTACTCACAAAAAATAAATTGAACTCACTATTTTTTTTTATTGAAGTCCCCTACCAGCCCTGCCTCTTGCATAACCCCTCCTCCCCATCCCCCCCTTCTCCTCCAAGAAGGGGGAACCTCCCTCCCCTGTACCAACCCAGCCTGGCACCTCCTCTCCCACTGAGGCCATACAAGACAGTCTAGTTAGGGAAACAGTATCCACTGGCCTGCAACAGAGTCAGGGACAGCCCCCACTCGAGTTGTTGGGGGACCCCATGAAGACCAAGCTGCACATCTGCTGTGTATGTGGGGGAGGCCTAGGTCCGGCCAATGCTTGCTCTTCCGTGGGTGGCTCAGTCTCTGAGAACCCCAAGGGTCCAGGTTACTTGACTGTTGGTCTTCCTATGGAGTTCCTTTCCCCCTCAGAGCCCTGGATCCTTCCCCCCACAAGACTCCCTGGACCCCCTCCAATGTCTGGCTGTAGGTCTCTGCATCTATTTCGGCCAGATGCTGGGGAGAGCCTCTTAGGGGAAGGTTAGGCTGGGCTCCTGTCTGTAAGCATAGCAGAGTGTCATTAATAGGAACTCAATTTTTTTTTTTTTAACTTGAAACGGGCTGCAGTGGCCCATGCTTATTATAACCCCAGCCCTGACAAGGGAGTAGCTGGAAAGTTAGAGACCAGCCCAAGCTGCATAATGAGACACTGTCTCAAAGCTAAACAACAAAAAAACCCTAAGTGGTAACAAGAGTAGAAGACACTCTGAACTCGAGTCTAATTGGCTCAGTTATCCAGAAAAGGCCCTATCATCCGGAGCTGCATAAACGAGACTTGCCTGTCTCTTCAAGTGACCTGGGGGTTCTCCACAGGGGTCCCTACTTTGTGGCCTCATGCCCCCCAACCACTCCTCAGAACAAATGCTTGCGAGTTCTCTTGTGACTGAGGCTCCCTGGTCCTCATCATGGTGTCCCCTAGTGCCTGAGACAGCGCTTCGCTCACAGAGCTCACAGTCTAAAGGAGACGTAGAAGGAATACACAGGCGGTCTCTCCAGAGGTGTGGGATGGAGGACCAGCCACGAAGAGCTCAGCCGGCGGGATCCAACAGGGCTAGGCTAAGCAGGGATGCCTGGCCTTCTAGATTAAAAAAACACAAACAAAAACAAAAACAAAAAAAACAAAACAAAAAAACAAAAACTTTCCTACCTGGGCCTAGTACCCACATAGTCCTACCTGAAATCTCTGAAGCCACGCCCTTAGTCCAGCAGTCTTGGCACAGCCTCAGTTTCCCCAGCTATCCATGGACCATATCTGCAGCTCCCAGTGCATAGCGATATTCAGGGAAGCCACAAAAGAGGCCAGACGAACCCCACCTGATGGATTCCACCCGCCATTTCTCCACATTAGCCATTCTGACTGCTCACTCAGATGTGGGACAAGCTGGACCACGCAGCCCAGGCCAGGACCCGGGGAGGAAGCCATTCAAGGGGAGAAACTCCCAGCCTGGTGAGGGAGCGGGCCATAAATCAGGGCCCACTCCCACCCAGTCGCTAACAAGCCGCTGCCTATCCGCCTACGTGGGGTCCCGCCTCAGGCTCCCACAGCAGCCCGGACAGCCAGCTGGCCAAGGCCTCCCCGGTGCCTTGGCCTATGCCCCCACCCGGGGCCCCCATAAAGATAGGGATTTTTTTTTCTTTTAGAAGAGTGAAAAAAGATATAGACCCAAATGAAGAGAAACACCAACAAAGGAGGAGAAAGGCCTGCAGAGTCACGTGGGGGCAGAGACCAATTGGGCCTCCGGTGGCCCCCCCCCACCCACGAGGGGAGGAGGAAAGGACGATCGGACAGGGCCAGTTTGCAGTCCGCTGCTGCCCGCCCGCCCGCTGCTGGGTGAAGAAGTTTCTCAGAGCACGCTAGCCACTGCCCTACCTGGGGCCTGGGAGCTTCCCCACCAGGACCCTGGTGCCCAGTGTCCACCCTTATCCGGCTGAGAATTCTCCTTCCGTTCAGTAAGTGAAGGCCGGGGCCCAGGCCTCTAATGGCCAGCCTCCCTCCTCAGTGCCTTGCTCCGTCCGGCCTAGACTGGCCACTGCCTGCTCTACAAAATGACCAGTGTCCACCAGTCTGGGCAGGGAAAAGGCCAGGGGTCTCTCTCGATCCATTTCCCCATTACAATACCCCTCATCTTTCCTATGGTGTGTTACAGAGGAGCTAGGCCTACGGCGACAGACCCAGTAGGGTCTGAGGGTGGTTGGTGGTGTCTTAGAGGTTGCCGGGGGTTCCGGAAGGCGTGGTGTTCTGTGTCTGTCCTGAGGGTCTCTTAGGCTTGTCTTCTGGTCGTGGAGTCTTGTTGTCTGAGTGTCTGAGTTGCATCTACGTTGTATATCTGAGCCTTCCCATGTGTATGTCTGTGTTTCTACTGTCAGGGCCAGTGTCTGTTTTGTTTCCCTGGGTAGACAGATGACGGTCTGTGAGTCCCTACAACGGTGTACAGGAAGGGGGGCCACTCAGGGGAACCCTGAGGAAAGGGCTAAGATAGAGGCAGAAAGGTAGAGAGTAGCTTGGTGCCCATCCCCCATCCCACTAGGGGTTTAGCCCAGAGGAGTGTCCACAGTATCCAAGATGCCCCTGGTGGGCCAGTCTAGAGATGCCCAAACAGGAGCCCAGCCCCCAATTCCTTCACCCCCGTTGCCTCCCGGCCTCCGTGCCTAGGTTGGTCTGGCGGCTTTTGTTTTGGTTTTGTTTGTGTTTTTTGCAATGCTAGAAATGAACGGCAGAGCCTCACACTGGGCGTGGTCTGCCATTGAACCCCATTCCCCCCCCCCAGTTTCACTTTCTGAGGGTTCCCATCTGAAGGGAATTTGTCCCTAAGCCCATAGAGCCCCTATCCCTGAGGTTTAAGTGCTCCGTGTGGGGAGAAGGCCTGGCTCTCTCTCTCTTTCCTTCTACGATTCATCCACTAGAGCCACGCGATTTCACTCAACTCAGCTCTGTAGGACCGGAGGGAAGAGACTTGCCTGAGCTAGGACTGGCCAGCCAAGTCGGTCGGTCAGATTCGGGTGGTGCTTCCCTCCATCGGCTGAATGACTTGAGAGGTTCGCTGTGCCGGGTCTTCAGCCGTGTCCAAGCACCCTAGTCGAGGCCCCACAGAAACCCGTGCCACGGGTGGGATCCACACAGAGTTTTGAATGGGGGGGGGAGGTGTCTCTGCCAAGGCATGACTTGCTGTGCCTCCCCACTGAGGCTTTCTGGCGTCCATTTCCAGCCCCTGGCACTGGCTTCCACCCTTGGTGGCTCAGGAGCCTGGGCTGGGTTGAGCAGGCCTCTTCAAAGATCTCCCAACCCCAGTTACTTAACTTGCAAAGCCGTGTGGTCTGGTGCACGTTTCCAGCCCAGAACAACCGCTCTGACGCCTCACCCGCAGGCCCAGTAGTGCCAAGGCTGCCGTGCTCTCCCCCTCCCCCTCCTCCCTAGCTCCCAGGGGCGCATGGGTGCAGCCCCCACGGCTTCGCTTTTCCGCCTCTGCGCCTATGGAGCTCCGGCTGCTTACCAGACCTTGGGATGTCGCGGAGAGGGATGCCCATGCTTCCCATTTCCAGGCGAGCACCCTGAGGGAGACTCCTGGAAATGGGGCTCGCCCCCCCCCCGAACTCTTGCTGTCCACTGCACCGCATCCGTTTTCACCCACCCTCTGCAAGAGCTGGCTTCGGATTAAGAAACAGGGCTGGAGTGGGTGCGTGCAGCCTGAGTAGGCAAATGTGGCAGTGCTGATTCAAAAGTCCAGTTTCTGCCTTGCTCTTCGCCCCACTCACGCCCGTAACCACTCTCACGCGGCCAAGCGAGCAGCGTTCAGGCCCTGGTGCCCCTAAACTGGACTCGCTTCCCCCGCACAGGGCACCTGACCGGATTCTGGGGTGCCCAGGGTCCCCAATTCTCTTAGAACACGCGGGCTTCGGAAGATCGAGCCGGGACTGGAGGGCCAGGAGGTGAGGGTGAAGGCCGAGCGGGGCTGCGGGGAGGGCAGGGCACAGGCCAGGTTGTGGGGAGGACAGGGACCGCGCCTCCGCCCCCGGATACCGCAGGCGCGCATATAGAGCGGCCACCCCGGCCCCGCGCGGCGGGTTCGCGAGGCGCGCAGTGCGGCGGAGGGGCCCGGGTCCCAGGTGCGCCTCGAGCAGCCCCGCGGGCGGCGGGCGCGGGGAGGCGGGGGCAGAGCGGGACGGTCTCCCCGCCCCCGGCCCGAGTGGCCGTCATTGCGGGCGGGCGGTGCCGAGCCCGGGTGCGTGCGGCTTCATCGCGGGCGGCGGCGTGGCCAAAAGGTGCGGGGCTCGGTGCGGGCCGAACGCGGGGCGCTGCTCGCGGGAGCGGCCTGGGTGGGCGCCGCCGTCGTACCGGCTCTCACGTTCCCGGCCGCGGCTCTCGGGATCTGGACTCTCCGTCTGAGGTCTACCGCAGCCTGGTCTCCCCCTCTCTCTCTCTGTACCCCGTCTCCGCCGGAGGTCTCCGCCCCGCGCCCGCGACCCCGCTGCGCCCTCCACGCCCGCTCCCGGCCCGACGTCTCGGCTCGCCGGTGGGTGCCGTCGCTGCGTGGCTTTGTCTGCGGAGCCAGCGGCCAGGCGCCAGGGTTCTCCGGTCGGGGTCGGCCCCTGTCCCTCCACGGGGCCACGCCTTGGAGCTCTCTGGCCGCGCCGCAGCCCGCCGAGAGTCTGTCTCCCCATCCCCGACCCTCTCGCTGGGCACCTCCGTCTCTCCAGGTTTTCCGTTTGTGTTCCTGTCACTCTCGCTGCCTCGGTCTTCCCAGGGTGTCTCTCCTGGCTCGGTGTCTCTCACTGTGTCTCTGATTCTGTGTCTCTGTGGTTTTCTCGTTGGGCCTGTCACTCCTAGCTTCTGATCCTGTCTTTTTCGTTGCCCATCCCTGGTCTCTCGTCTCTTTACTATGTACTGCATATCGATCTTTAGATCATCTATCAGTCGCCGATCAGCATTTGTTCGTCATCCATCTCATCTATCATTTATCTATCATTTATCTATCATCTATCTACATAATCTATCAATATCTACCCACCTACCTCCCTAGCAATCAACCATCTATGAATCTCTCCCAGTGTCGCTGGCACGGCTTTCTTGTCCCCGTCACCCAGGATCCCCTCTCCCGTTGAGCAGTTCTGGCTGGGGTCTCTCTCTGTCTCTTCTAGACCCAGGTCTCTGTCGGGCCCCCACACCACTCCACTGGGTGCCCTACTTCGCCCGGTTCCCTGGCGTCTGTCTTCCGCGCGCCCGAGCCTATCTGATTTTCTCAGAATCGGGGTTTTGTTCTCAGACAAACGAATCGGGATGGAAACGCATCGAATCCGAGGGTCCCGGATCGGGCGCGGCAGAGGCGGCGAGGAAGCAGCCCTGGAGCGCGGCGGGTGGCTGAGCTGCAGCGCGGGGACGTGGCCCGCAAACCCCCGCACCCGGCCGGTGCTGGGAACCGCCTCGTGTGCACAGACCAAGGCAACCCCAAGCCAGTCGCCGTCGGCCCGCGCTGACCCGATCCTCCTTCCACAGGCGGACGCCGCGGGCATGGACTATTCGTACGACGAGGACCTGGACGAGCTGTGTCCGGTGTGTGGTGACAAGGTGTCGGGCTACCACTACGGGCTGCTCACGTGCGAGAGCTGCAAGGTGAGCGCGAAGCGGGGGGGAGCAGGGAGGGTGCAGGCTGCGGGTGGCGAGGGTGCGGGCGGCGAACGAAGGGTGGGGACCTGGCGCTCACTCCCTTCCTCTGGAGCAGGGCTTCTTCAAGCGCACGGTCCAGAACAACAAGCATTACACGTGCACCGAGAGTCAGAGCTGCAAAATCGACAAGACGCAGCGGAAGCGCTGCCCCTTCTGCCGCTTCCAGAAGTGCCTGACGGTGGGCATGCGCCTGGAAGGTGCGCGTCCGGCACGCCCGGGACCCCTGACTGCTGCCCGCCCCAGGGAGCCGCGGGCGGGCCTGGGAGAGGGGCTGAGGGGAAAGCGGAGCAGTTTCTGGATCCAGGTGATTGGCCCCTCGGCGTGACGTTGGGGGCCCCAGCTCTGCAGGGAGCAGAGGCAGCTAGGGACTCTAGCGCCAGAAGAGTCCGTGCATGTAGGGCCTGCCTGGGCTCAGTCCCAAAATAGCAAAAGTGGGACTTCCAGGGTGCGCTGATCATCCCCGCAGTCCTAGGACTCTGGAGACTGAGGCAAGGTGGTTACCAGTCATGAGCTGTTGTGTATTGAGATCCAGTATCCCCTCCCCCCATCCCCAGGGAGGTAAGCCTTTCTCCAGGACAGAGCAGAGCCCCAATGGACCCACTGGGTGAGAAGCTCCCAGACATCCCCATAAATTCCCCCACACCAGCCAAAGCCATAGCTCTCAATAACTTGACCGTGTCCGAATCCCAGCTTTATCATTTGTAGGCTGAGGACTGCTCTGAGCTGCAGATGCCCCCATTCGAATAATAACGAAGTAAAAAAGTAATGCTCACCTTGTGTTAGTGGGAGTACCGCAGGACTGTGGGGGGGGCAGGGGGGCTGTAAAAACAAGCGGGAGTTGCCTGCTGTGAGGAGAAAGACCCAGCAGAATAGCTGTAACTGTCCTTATTATCATGCTTTCTGCGGCTATTTGTCCATTGCTCTTCAGACTGTGTGCATCTGTCTGTCTGTCTGTCTGTCTGTCTGTCTGTCTGTCTAAGTGTCACAGGAATTGAGATTCCTTCCCATGCATTCAGAGTGCAGCCCTGAGAAGGCTGGGGTGAAGGGGAGGGTGGCCTAGAGCTGCCTCTCCCCTTCTGTTCTGGTCCAGAGAGGACAGCGATGGTCCATCAGGAGAGGCTCAGACTCAGAAAGTGGACAGTCATAGCTTCTACCCCGCTGGCCCCAGCCGGGCTGAGCGCCCAGCCGGCAGCTGTTGGCTAAAGTTTTTGCAGAGAAGGCCCTAAAGGCTGGGGAAAGCCGTGGCTATATCCTGCTACCTAGAGAGGGACTCAGATTGAAGGAGGTACCCTGTCCTGGGTCTGGAGCCCTCATGCCCAGGTCCAGGTCCCGAGCAGGCAGAGAGCTGGCTATTGTGGGTGGCAGAGGCCCCTGCAGAGAGAGCCAAGCATACTGTTCACCTCTGACAGGGAGATCCGGGTCGGGCAGGCTCCCAAGCCTTCAGTTCTGTGGAACACCAGCCCTCTCTCCCTTTTCTCAGCGCTTGGGTGGGGTCCTGTCTGAGCAAGGGCCGGAGCCACACTGGAGCTGCAGAGACGCACCTGTTGAGTCTGGCTGGTGACACATTCTTGGCCAGGAGAAAAACATCTGGTCAGCAAAACAGATCCCCTCCTCCAGCACAAAGCCAGGCTCACAGTAGACTGCAGTGGGGGAAACTGTAGAATCAGGAAGGCGCCCCACTGCGAGCAACGCAGACTAGGGGACCTTTGCTTTCACCGTCTCCCTGTCCGAGCCTGGACTGGGCACCCGAACCCAGGAGCGCTCAGCCTGAGGCGTTCATATGGGGCGGGACAGGACATTCTGCCTGGGGGAATCCTGAGCCTTCCTGGAGGTGGCAACATTGGACTGGGTGTTACGTAAATGCAAGAAAAAGAAAAGGGTTTCAGGCGGAGGGAGGGCAGGGTGGGTGAGTGGGCGGAGGGGAAAGAGAAGGGGGTCACGAGAATGTGGAGAAAGGCCTGGGATGCCAAGCCGAGGCTGTTGCTCGCAGCTGTGGGCCGAGAAGGCCACTGAACAGGGCTGGGGGAAATGGTATACTCGGGTGTGTGTGAGAAGGACGTATTTTTTTTTGGGGGGGGGAGCTCTGCGGCCGAAAGTCGGGAAGGCAGAAGCTGACAGACTGCTCCTGCCCACAGCTGTGCGTGCTGACCGAATGCGGGGCGGCCGGAACAAGTTTGGGCCCATGTACAAGAGAGACCGAGCCTTGAAGCAGCAGAAGAAAGCACAGATTCGGGCCAACGGCTTCAAACTGGAGACCGGACCACCGATGGGGGTGCCCCCGCCACCCCCTCCCCCACCGGACTACATGTTACCCCCTAGCCTGCATGCACCGGAGCCCAAGGCCCTGGTCTCTGGCCCACCCAGTGGGCCGCTGGGTGACTTTGGAGCCCCATCTCTGCCCATGGCCGTGCCTGGTCCCCATGGGCCCCTGGCTGGCTACCTCTATCCTGCCTTCTCTAACCGCACCATCAAGTCTGAGTATCCAGAGCCCTATGCCAGCCCCCCTCAACAGCCAGGGCCACCCTACAGCTATCCAGAGCCCTTCTCGGGAGGGCCCAATGTGCCGGAGCTCATATTGCAGCTGCTGCAGCTAGAGCCTGAGGAGGACCAGGTGCGGGCTCGCATCGTGGGCTGTCTGCAGGAGCCGGGCAAAAGCCGTGCCGACCAGCCAGCGCCCTTCAGCCTCCTCTGCAGGATGGCCGACCAGACCTTTATCTCCATTGTCGACTGGGCACGAAGGTGCATGGTGTTTAAGGAGCTGGAGGTGGGTACCTCCTCATAGCCCCCGGCCCCCGCCCCTGGCTCTAGCTACTAATCTTGGTTGCCCAGCGTCGGGCTTTTTGATGGGTAGTCCTGCCCAGTGGCTTCTGCAGGCAGTGTCTGGGGCGGTACCACTGCATGGAAGGAGGGAGTTTCTGAGCTCTCGCGGCTTCCTGGTGCCCGCTGCACCCCCCCCCCGCTTCCCCCACCCCCACCCCCTCCATCCGTCTCCCTATCTCTTTAGTCTTGTCATCTTTCACTCTCCCTGCGCCCTCTCCCTGGCTGTGGTCTCTGCACCTCCGTGTTCCGCCAGGCTGTGCTTCTCTCCCAGCTGGCGTTGATCCTGGCAGCCCCCCCCCTTTCTCTGAGACCCTGGGCTCCCTCAAACGTTTGTCTTGGCCCCCAAATCCCCAGCCTGTGTCAGAAGTCGGTCCCGTCATCCTAGCCTCTCATTTATTCAGAAGGAACACGCCAATCCCACCATCCTCAGCTGTCATAGAAGTGGCTCTGGGTGTGTGACTTTGTGTGTCTGTGGACCTGAGCACCACCTAGCTAATGTGATTTACTACCCTGTGAGGATGATGATGATGATGATGATGATGATGGTGATGATGATGGTGGTGGTGATGCTGCTGGTGGTGGTGGTGGTGGTGTGTGTGTGTGTGTGTGTGCAAACGTGTATGCACGAGAATGTAGGATAACTAGATGGAATTCCTGCCACATGCAACTGCCCCCCCCACCTCAGTGTCCTCTCTCTCCCAGGGTTAGTGCACATTGAAGGTAAAGAAAGCGGGATCGCAGCAGGAGGGACTAAGGCTAGCAACAGGAAGAACTTTCTAGTCATTTCATCTATTGGTGTGAAGCCCTCGGGCCTGAGAGCTCACGCTGTAGAGCCCTACCTAGGTCCTTATGTGCACCACCCCCAAGATGCAGAATCCTGAGCAAGACTCACTGCTGCCCGGCTGGGGACAGCCCAACCTGACCCTCCTAGGTCAAGCCCCCCTGGTTGTTCCGAGGCTGGCTATAAACAGCAGGCCGCTGCCCTCCCTGCGGGAAGCCCTGCAGCCTTGAGCGGCTGTCAGTGCTGACGCCACGCAGCCTGGGCTTCCTTTGGGCGTCAGATGATGGGCTGGCTTCCAGGTGATGGGCTGGGGGCACTGCTGGCCCGGCTGGCATTGCGGGGAGGAAGGTGCAGGGGCGTTCTGAGCCCCATGGGGGGCACTTCAAGCTCCAGCCCAGGGGTCTGTGGGAGTTAGGAACCGATGACTGACCATGACTTACAGTTCCATCGTGTAAGGCCTGCCGTGGCTAAGGACATGCCGTGTCTCTGTCTTGGGGTGACTTCTCTCACTGGCCCTGTCTAGACCAGCTGACGTAGGAGGTAGATATTGGTGAGATAGTAGACCCTCCACCTGTCCGGTACTGAGTGCTCTGGAAGATCCCTTCCCCCACCCCACCCCCACCCCCAAGATACTGCAGATGTCCCCCCGAAGTCCCTGAGCAGAGAGTAGAAGCTCAGCGTTCCCAGCTTTCCTGGATCTTGGATCCAGGGGCAGGGCACTTCCTCTGGCTGACTTCCTGGTTTGGGGGGGGGGGTCATGCAGGATGGGAAGGGCTTTTGTCCTAGCGGGGCTGAGTGTTTTTTCCTGCTTCTGGCTTCTCTGTGGCCCGAACCTTCCTGCTTCCCTTCCCAGAACCTGTGAGAGGCGCCCAGGAATCTTAGCCGTGGCCAGTGCTGCTTCTGAGGGACCTTGCAGAGAAGCCCGAGCCTGGCCCTCACAGCCTCTCCTGAGCCAGCATGCTTCGCCAGGCCGTGTGTGTGTGTGTGTGTGTGTGTGTGTGCGCGCGCGCGCGCACCAGGCACGCAGGTCAGAGGAGCAGGGGCTGCCCAGTGAGCTGGTTCTCACCGAGCCACCTGCAGGTCTTAGGTGATGGGAGAGGGGCTCTGGGGCTCTGGGACTAGGGCAGCCTCTGAGATGGGCACCGGGGGCATCAGAATGGACAGGACTCGGGAAGCCGCAGGCAGGGCTAGAAGACAGATGTAGATTGTCAGTGAGAGCAGGTCCCAGGGCTCCTCGCGTGGAGAGAAAGAGAGGACCTGGGGAAAGCGCTAGCACGTGTGGGCGAGCCAAAGGCTTCTCTGCTGAGGGGGTCAGAAGACAGGCCAGGGCACGCAGCCTGTGGACTCAGCCAGTAACCCCGCCCTTCAGGCCTCAGTGTCTTCATTTGTAAGGTAGGAGGAGCCTAACTCATATTTTCCTGGAGCCTCGTAAAGGCTGGGTGAGCTAGAACAGGTAAAGAATTTGACATGTAGCTCAGTACACAAGAAGCTCTACTGAAGGAGTCCATCCCTCCCCTCTGGCCCGCCCCTATCTGTAGCCTAAGGAAGGCTCTCCATTCCCAGGAAGAGCAGAGGGAAGGACACGCAAGGCCTACACGCCTCTGAGCTCTGGAAAATGGGACCCGCTTTGCTCCTGGTGGTGTACCAAACTGTTACCCGAACGGTGGTAGACTCGCCCTGACCTAGGAGTCCATCTTGACATGGGTCCCTCCTCAATGTCCCACTCTCCTTCCCCACGGGGGGGCCCCATGGGCAGCAGATAGCTGCTCAGATAGATGGCCTATTGAGACACAGTCATCTGTCAGTACTGGGCTGATTAAACAATTGCTCAGCCAGGAGTGTGCCATGGGCAGCCATGGAGTGTCAGACCCTGAAGAGTTACTGAGCCTGCTGGCCTTGGGCGCCAGACTGATCAGACCCCAGGGGCTCCAGAGAGACCTGCGGAGGGAGAGGTCAGTGCAACACCATCAATACCCTTCTTGGATACAGACTGCAGTGTCAAGGCTCCAAGATTTGTGGTGGCCATAGGAGGACTCAACAGACAGGCTGGGCTGGCCAGGGTCCCCAAGCCAGGGCTGCAAATGACCTTGTTCCCAGGGTGGCAAGGGGAAGGTAGAAGCCAGCTCTTTTGGGGTGAGAGATACTCTTACACACTCAGGTTCTCGTGGAGAGCACAGGCAGCCGCAGTATGTTGGAGTTGGATGCCCGTGTGTCCGTCTGCCCACTCACAGGAAGAGGTGGTGGGCATGACAGGAGAATTTGCCTGGCCAAAAGGAAAATGGAGCCCAACAGGTTCTTCAGAACCTTTGGGGCTGGGCCAGGTCCCCCCGGGCCCTCTCCAGTGCCAACCGTGCCCGGTTGTCTCAGTGCGGAAGAGGGAAGAGTGTCCTTTCCTATCACAGATCAGGAAATTACGGCTGAGGGGAGGGCATGAGCAGGTGAAGGACTGGAACACCGGGTCTGGCGGGCTCAGTGCAGCCTCATGCGGCAGCCTTCTCGCCAGTCCCCGAGCAGGGCCACCCAGCCTCACCGCCGAGGTCTGGGTAGAGTCTGCTGCAGGGCTGGACACCCAGGTCACTCTGACCTCTCTGCCTTCTGCCAAGGCTCAGTCTGCATATCTCCTAATACTCGTTATCATCCCTCCTGCCCGGCTTCTTCCATCTGGGCACAAGGGCATCTGCGCCTGCGCCTGGGATGGGGGCGGAGCATGCGCAGCCCTGCTGGGCCTCTTTCTGGGTCACCCGCATGGCATGGGTGTGTATTTATTTTGTTGCCACTGTGGCTGTCTTAGAGGCTTTTTCCACCCGGAGGTGTCCAGAAGTCCTCAGGGGCCCCCAAGAACTTCCCAGATCCCCCTGCCTGGTGTCGCCTGGGCGATTCTGTCTGATTATCTGTCCCATGAGTATCTGTCGCCTAGGCGGGCATGAGGGGCTCCGGCACTGTGTTTCTGGAGTTTTGGTTTACTCCTTGGAAAGGTTGGTGTGGGAGAGATGGGGAGTAGCCTGCGCTCAGAGGCTGGGTCTCTGTTCTAATGGTGACGACAGGGCTTGGGACGCAGAGAGGAGGTGGATAAGGACTGGCATCCCCTGCCCTGTGTGTCTGAACGGGGGTGGGTGGGAGGGATCCTGAGGAGCCTGCAGGACTGTCTTTCCTTTTGACCCTCTGTCTTTGTTAGGATTACTATGGCTGTGTTGAGACGCCATGACCAAAATCAATTTAGATATGAAAGGGTTTCTTTGGCTTACATATCCTGAGCTACAGCCATTGAGGGAAGCCAAGACAGAAACTCAAAGTGGGCAGGAACCCAGAGGCAGGAGCTGATGCAGAAGTCAAGGAGGACTGCTGCTTCCTGGCTTGTTCCCCATGGTTTGTGCAGCCTGCCTCTTTACAGAACCAGGACCAGTTTAGAGTGATGGTGGGTCACCACCACCACCACCACCACCACCACACACACACACACACACACACACACACACACCAATCACTAATTAAAAGAATGCCCCACAGGCCTGCTTACAGCCCAACAGTATGGAGACATTTTTTTTCCAGCTGAGGTTCCCCTCTTCTCGGATGACTCTAGCTGTGTCAAGTTGACATAAAAGTAGCCCACACACCTGCCCTCTCCTTTCTCATCACCTGCCTGAGGATGCCCCAGAGAAGAGGGAAAGACTGCTGAGCACGGAGCTAGTTTTTATGTCTAGTTCTCTCTCCTTGGGCCTAGGCTTGAGGGAAAGATGGATGTTTTATGAAGCCAGTGCCCCCTCATCAGCCTCTTACTGGTGCCTGGAGGACCAACAGTGGCGAGGAGGAGGCCAGTCCTGCCCTCTCATACTCCAAAGTACCAGGAAAGACAGGCACGGGTTGGTGCCGTGCCAGCCCCACAGGGTAGTGAGAGATCGGGCTTGGGCAGGGCTTCATGGACGAGGTAACCAGTCCGTAGGAGACTGAAGTCCTGGTGGCAAGGGGGACAATCGGGCAGGTTGTCTTCTATGCCTTGTGGTAAAGACCATGGGCCTAGAGCCACACTGAGCTGTACAGCCATAGGTGCCGGGCCTGAGCTCAGTGCTCAGTCTCTTCTCTCTGTAAAGCGATGGTGACTGTCAGCGGCGTTGACACGCAGCAAGCTTGGTAGTCGCTGCAAGGTGTGGCCCAGGGAGAGATGGGAGTATCTAGCCAGCCTCAGTCCCATTCCTGGAAAACCCACGTGGTAGAAGAAGAGAATTGACCTCTACATGCACACTGTGGTACACACACACACACACACACACACACACACCAATAAAGGTAAAACCATTATTTTAAAAAGAACGGCTTTGGGCTGGGCGGGGAGAAGGGAGTGGGTGAGTATGGGGCATTGGGGAGGAGAGGTTAGGTATAGGGCGTGAGCAGGAGTCCGCAAGGCACCCCTGGCTGCCGTTCTCACGGCTCTAAGCAGAAGTTGCTCCTGTCAGGAGCATCTGCCTGTTCTGTGGGAGGATGCTGTGACCCCAGAGCTGGGGGATTCTCAGCAGGGACTGTCCTCTCCTGGGCTCCAAGGCCCCACTGCACCCCGATGAGTAGAATCTACCTTGCCCATTGTTCTGTTATATCAGCTGTGGTATCCGTGAGCCAAGAAGCCCCTCTGTCCTCCCCAGGAGCCTAGGTACCTCTGCAGATCCCCGTCCCCGGGGACCCTTCAGGGGCGGCCATGATCAGAGGCCCTCCACAGGGCGTATGGGGTGAGGGTTGGTCTTCACAGCATTAGCTCCTAGTCTGTGAGATTCCCTGGGTGTGGGGTACGGGACTGAACCTCCCCAAACCCTCGAATCACTGAGCGACTGAGGAAATGGAGGTACAGAAAGGCTCTGGGGCATGAGTAAGGTTACGCACCTAATGAAAGACTGAACTGGGTCCTGAAGAAGGCCCTCCCTGGGCCCCAGTGAGGTAACCAGGAGGGCAGGTGGGGCCATCTGAGACTTTGAGTGGAGAGCTGAGGGAAGGGCCTGGAGCGCAGTCCCCTGCTGGACCTCTGTGTGATTCTTCCCTACAGGTGGCCGACCAGATGACACTGCTGCAGAACTGCTGGAGCGAGCTGCTGGTGTTGGACCACATCTACCGCCAGGTCCAGTACGGCAAGGAAGACAGCATCCTGCTGGTTACTGGACAGGAGGTGACTGAACGGGTCCGACCCCCCAGCCCTGCATCATCTCAGGCCTCTCCAGGCTGGTTCGGGATACCCCAGATTCCAAATTCAGGGACGTGCACTAGCCAGGCTTCTCTGTGTCCTGGGGCCTTTTGAGGAGCCACGGTGTGAAAAGGCCAGCGGGGGGTTCTTACAGGAGACAGCAGTAGAATTGGGTTTCCCCCAAGTAAGGCAGAGTCGGTCAGCTGGTACTGAAGCGACGGGTGGGGCAGTCTATGCCGTCACACACGTGAAAGCCGCAGGCTCAAGGACCCTGAGAAGGGGTTCAGAGTAGGGCCAAGGGGCTGTGGGGTGGCGAGTGTGAGAGATGAGGCTCCAGGCATTGCTAGGGCCTGGTGAGCAGGTGAGACCTTGTAGGGTCTCCATTCTCTTAAATGCTGAATGAATGAATGAATGAATGAATGAACACAAGAGTGGGTGAAATGTCCAGAGAGCTCAGACTCAGAATTTGGCCCCTTTAGATCAGAGAACGTAACGCGACAGGGGTGTGACCTCCATCCCCAACAGGAGGAACATTAGGGTCGCCAGTGGATGGTGAAGGAGCCTAAAGTGCTGGGGTCTGGTGACACATTTAAAGAGGACAGCACAGAGATGGTGAGAGGAGATACAGGGGAAAGTAGAAGGAAAGAAAACTTGTGGAGACAGGAGAGGGGCCCCAGCAGGGGACACGGGTTGAGTAGTGGGCACAGTGGGCACTGGAACAGAATGTGGACCAAGGTCCTACTTCCCCCTCCCCCACCTCTCAAGACCTGTGTCCTCATCTTGGGTTCATGTCTTCCATGTCTGAGGCCATTGGAAGAAGGAATGGGGGTTGCTGGTCCCAAAGGGTTACTCTGGGCCACAAGAGCGCAAAGACGGGCCCTGGGGTATGAGTGAGGATACACGGGCTGCGGGAACATCCAGGGTGTAGCCACCCACCTGTGTTTGATTGTGTGACTCTGCACATCCAGGGATGCGTGGGTGTCCCTAGCTGCCGGGCCCAGGGTGAGCGTGAATGCATATGCAGGTGTGCACCTGTGCCGCTGAGAATGGCCGCTAAAGGGCAGGCGTGGGCGTGGGTGTGCAGACGTGAGTGCCACAGCTTCAGGGAACAGCCTTGTGAGTATATCTGCGTGCGTGTGTGTGTGTGTGTGTGTGTGTGTGTGTGTGTGTGTGAGAGAGAGAGAGAGAGAGAGAGAGAGAGAGAGAGAGAGAGAGAGAGAGAGAGAGAGAGAGAGAGAGAGAGAGAGAGAGAGAACGAGGTAGGTAGTGATGAACTGGTTCTTATACGGTGGCCATTTCCTGTGATCAGCAGAATCACCCCTACTGCCCCCTCCCCTGCCCCAGGGAAGGGCTCTTGTCATATCAGCTCTACAAGAATTGTTCACACCCCAGGGCCGGAGGCAGTCCTTTGTAAACGAAGACTCCTTCAGCTCCCCAGGGTTCCCGCTGCCTGGCGCCTGCTCCACGGCCACTAAACACAAGGCCAGCCCTGGGTGCTCAGCTTGATCCACCTGATGGAACAAAGCTGGCAAAATAGCGAGCCTGAGGCTCGGCGCTCATTCGACCCAGACCGCCCATCAGAACCTTCTGCCCCAGCCCCATCACCCGAGCCCCGTCCCTCTGCCCACCTGCCTGACCTGCCCCTCTGCCGGTGCAGGTGGAGCTGAGCACGGTGGCTGTACAGGCTGGCTCCCTGCTGCACAGCCTGGTGCTACGGGCCCAGGAGTTAGTGCTCCAGCTGCACGCGCTGCAGCTGGACCGCCAGGAGTTCGTCTGTCTCAAGTTCCTCATCCTCTTCAGCCTCGGTGAGTGACCTCTGGAGGCTCTGCAGAGGAGGTTGGTAAAGACACTGGGGGGCCCTACTGTGGATAGAAAGCCCAAGGGACAAGGATCCCTTTTTAGTGTTATAAGGGCACCTTGTGGGTCAGAGTCTGGCTGCTCCTGGAGGGACTGGGTTTCTCTGCGTGAAATCCCAAAGGCTGAGATGTGGTCTATGCCTTATTTTTAACGGGGTGAGGACCTTTCTGAACGTCTGATTTGTTTCTGGCAAACCATGTCGGAAACTGCTCTTCCTACCTACTACACTTAAATGCCTGCTGCATTTAGGACTCTCTCTTCCCTGGCTCCCATCCTGGGGGTCCCTGCTTTCCCTAAATGAACTGCAGGGACCCAAATTCTGACTCTAGATCCCTTCACCTGTGTATTCATTCATTCATTCATTCATTCACTCATTCTACAAACATCTGCTGAACATCTGCCTGGTGCCAGGGACCGGAGGCAACGTAGCAAATGGGAAAGCCCCCAGCTGCTGCCCCCCGGAGCCATCCACCTAGGGGGACAGCAAGTGTCTTATAAAGGGCGGAATACATAGCTGGGGGAGCACACAGCAACCCGGTGCATCAAATATGAAGGTATGCCTCGGAGAGCCCAGGGCCCGGGATAGAAGGCCTGGAGGACAGCGTCTCAGTGGGCGAGCTGGGTGGAGGATTCTTCAGCAGGGAAGCCGCTTCGGAATGGGAGGGAAGACAGAACGGAGCTCTGCCTTTGTGGTGGTCTGGCAGTGATGCTTCCTAGGGTGTAGGAAGGGTTTGGAAACAGGGAGAAAGGAGCTGGTGAGGATGCCCAGTGCTCAGGCAGGGTTGGGCTACTTGCCACATCCATGTGGCTAGGGACAAGGGCCTGGCTTGGACTCTCAGCCTGGCTAGGGTTCCACAGGGTGTTAGGAAATGACCACAATGAAGTTGCCACCTTAGAGTGTAGCACGGCCGTAGGGGCCCTGGCCAAGCTTGGGAGGATCTTGGGTGGGGATTCTCAGCCCCAGTCAGAGCTCTAGCCGTGCTCCCTTAGGACAACCCCACAGGCCCCTTTCTCCCACATGCAAAGGTGCTAAGTCCAGTTGGACATTGGCCCTCTCTCCCCTAGGGCTGGACTCAGTGGGGCCTTGGCCTGGGGCAGCTCAGCGCCCCCTCCCATCCTCTATGCTAACTTTACCTCCAGTAACTTGGAGAGATGAGTGCTAGAGTGGGGAGCGTGGGAAGAGCCTGTCTTAGTACATGGCTGCCTGGATTCTGACTCCGGCTCTGTGCAACTGAGCTAGTCACTCTCCGAGCCTCTGTTTCCCCATGTGTTGAATGACATCCGTAAGTGTCCTTGACACGCTGCAAGGACACAGTGAGGTAATTCCACCACAATCTCGCCCCTCAGAAGTACGTGCTGGTGATCTTTATTAATCATCCTTATTGAGTTCATAAACAGATGAGCCAGAGGGGTCGAACAAGCCAGCCCCTGCAGGCTCAGTCGTTAGTCATGCTCTGGGTCTGACCGAGGACTTTATTGTCTCCGGTCCAGCCATGGCGGCTGAGGCGTTCTCAGCTCAGCCGGCCTGACGCTGGTTGAGGTTGCAGGTGTCGGAGACATGGGGGACAGTGATTCCGGAACCTCAACCTACTGGATCCTAGAATGAAGGGACAATGACGGAGGCACACTAGGTCACAGAGTCCTTGGAAAGAGACTCTGTGTTGGGACAGGAGGTGAGCAGCCCAGTATGATCAGAGTTGAGGCCACTCTCCTGTGTCGGGATGCGGAAGGAACAGCCTGTTGGAAGTTATGGGGGAGGGGGAGGGGTAGAGAGGAGGCCATAAGGTAGACAGGGGGTGAACTGTGCATGGCCTTGGTTATTAGGTGCCTTGAGCCTTCCTCTGGAATGGCTCCCACTCTAGGAATAACGTGACCACCTCACATCTGCATATTAGCCCTTCCGGCTCCAGCCTGGGGTAGGTTAGTAGGTTGATAGACGGAGCCCTGCAGCGGGCAACACCTGTAGCTGGGTGATGGTGGATGGCCCTCTCTGACTCTGACATGCAGGGCTCCTCAACAGAGCTGAGCTTTCAGGAAAACTAGACCTCAAGACAGGGCTGACCACCTGTCCACAGACTTCCAGTCAGTTTGCGTGGGGGTACCCTTAGCATCTCTGCCCTAGGCTGGGCAGCCTCAACTCCAGGCAGTAACTGTCACCCACCCCCCACCCCGTCCCCCTCTACACACCTCCTTCTCGCCTGTCTCTGCAGAAGGGTGCCATTTGGCGTCTAAATAGCATCTCAGGCAGCTCAGAGGCAGGTAAGGAGGCTTAATTAAAATTAGTGCCTCTCTCCTGGCAATCGCGGTGTTTATGAAGATGGGCCCGGCCGGCATTGTTCTGCCGAGGACTTAATCGAAGCTTAATGGATTGACCTAACATTCGATTTCCTGATTCCCATTGAGGCGCACGGCAGCATTCCCTTAAGCGTTTGCAATTTACCCACCGCTCCAAGCCAACAAAAGACGGACTGAATAGCAGTGCCACTCGAGGGGCCATTGTGCGCGGGGGCGCCTGCCTGAGTCACTGCTATTGGGACAACATTCTTTATGCCTCGCTGGAATGAAAGGATTATTCAAATATTCAATTAAACCGTGAAAAGGGGGCTTTTCTGAGATGGGGGGTGCCCAGCTCGTGGGGCTAGCGGCTGCTCCCAGGGTGGGGTGCCATCTCCCATCCCCTCCGCCTCCAGGGGGGTGGGCAGTACCGTCCATTCCGCAGGCACAGGTCCCAGGCTGGTATTCAGCAAGGGTCCCTGTCCTGACGTGCTCTACCTTACAGAACATAGGTTCAGAACATAGGAGGTGGCCTCTGGATGCAGAGCTAGGGTGTGACCCCCTTGGCCTGTGAAGGGAGAATCTCCAGGTTCTGGGACGACGCCTGTTCCCGGGTCTGAGGGCAAAGGGTGCCACACTCAGTGTGACGTGGCTGTATTCCGTTCCTTAGACTGTGTGAGCAGAGGAAACGGGAGGAGAGAGGTGAGCTGATCTCAGGTTTCCAGGTGAGGGAAAAGTTAGGTCAAAGTCAGACCCAGACGCAGAGTGGGATCTTAGACTGACCTCCTAGCTTGCAGAGAACCTGGTTCTGAAACCTCCCAGCTCTTGGGAATCCCAGTTCCGCCCTGCTCGCAGCAGGAAGTCCTGAGGCTCTTAGAACCAGACAGGCTTGGGTCTGAGTCCTAACCCTGCTGTGTGTGGGTGGTCTAGGCACACTCTTGCAAGATGCACTGCTTGCGGTCTAGATTATCTGAAGGGAGGAACCAGACTGGTGCCATGACTCGGATCCCAGCTCTGGCCTGTGGCCGTTGTGTATGTCCACCTACTCGATAGCTGCCTCGGTGCCTCGGGACCATGGAGGTGTTACTACGTGGGAACCGAGAGTCCAGGCGCCTTCTTGGAGAGGGGCTGTCCCTGAAAGCTGTCCTTGCCCGGCCCCTCCCCCTTCGACTCCACTCTCATCCCTGGTGCTTGTTGCTGAGAACAGTAAATCCTGGTAAAGCTGGAAGCCCAGGCCCTGGTGTCTCCAGCCCTCCACCTGAGCGGCATCCTGGCCCAGCCTCCTCCACCCCATCTCTGTCTTCTGAGCCCCTCTACTGGGTAGCCTTGAGACAGACCCCATCTTTCTCCCATTAAGAATGTCGGCAACCCAGGGACAGTATGGGGGTGCTGACTGATGATAAAGGATGGGGAAGGGCTTGGGACAAGGACAGATGGGATCAGTAGGCATCGCTCGCTTCCAGGAGACCGGCTTGGTGGGATGACTTCCTGTGGTCCCCTTTAAATGTACCTGGAGCCAGCCAGGCTAGAAAGCTGGGGTGCTCCGTACAGTTGGGTGGGTGTTGCTGTACAGGGGCACGGGGGCAGGAAGGACTGGGCTGGAATATAGGAACATCCCTCTAGGCAAAGGGAGCTTTTCTCTTCCCCTTAAAGGGCATAAAGATGTCTGTGAGCCGGTGGCTATCCCAGGGAGAGGAGGAAGAAAATGACCCTAGCTCACGTACTGGAGAGTGACGGGAGCCGGGGCAGAAGCCAGCAGCTGCCAAATCCCGCCATACGACTCAGGCCCAGCTCCGGTTTCCCTAAATCCATCTCTGGACAACACGGGCCTCAGCGGGTATGCTGGGGGCGGCTGAGGATCAGGGTTGCCAGGCACCTCAGCTTTCCTGGCGCAGTGGGTGTTAAGAGGGATTAGAGGGCCAAGAGCGCATGCTGGACAAACTCCCCCACAGTAGAAAGACTGGGGGTACCTACCCCAAGGGAGGAAAGCAGAGGAGTGACCCCATCTTGTGAACCCCTTGGAAGCCACAGCCCAGCAGAGGCCAGGGTAGGCTTTGAGGACTGGGGGGGGGGGGCTGATGTTAATTAAACTCCTAGGCAGGGCTGGCGCTGACTGAGGCTGAGAGCTGGGACAGGGGCTCGGGGGACAAGGAAGGGACTCGGACACTCTGTTTCCAGCCCCCTTCCCTGAGGAAGGTGACCTTCTATGCAGAACGGGCGGGGACTCTTCCACAGGGCAGCTCACGCCTAACCGACTCCAACGGCCCCCTTTGTGTCTAAGGCCCAAGGATGCAGCGACCACGCTCCAGCCCCATCACGCTTGGTCCACACCGAGCCACCTGCTCCTCTCCCTCTCGCGGGGAGCTGAGCTTCCATGTCGTATCTGCAGCTTCGTGACGACCATTGTTCTCACACAGCGTGTCTGTGTGGAGAGGGCTAGTGAGCCAGACTGCCCCACCTTCTTTCCACCCTCCCCCAGCCCTCTCTTTTTATTTTTTTGATAGTGTGGGGGATAGGACCAGGGCCTGTGTGTGCCGGGCCAGCAGTGCGCGCTAAGCCACTCTTTGCTGCAGTGCCGTGTTAAACGCCTTGCAAGCCTTCAGCTCTTCCCTTTCTCTCTTAACTCTGCCCCGCTTCTCAACGTGGCTCCTTGTGCTCCGGGTAGATCCATTCCACAGCTGTCCAGATGTGACCGGCATACACCCATCACAGTCAGTGCTGCAAAGCAGCTGACCCCTAGGGCCCCCTGACTGAATTTCTGGAGCCTCTTTCCAGGCCATGCCCAGAGTGCTCGTGGGTCTGACACCCTAAGACAGGTCCTTTGGACAGTGATGTTGATGGTGATGTCTATCAGGGCAGGGGTGATGGCCACAGAAAGGCTGTGACAGGCTTTCTCACACACCGCTCGCCACCTTATATCCTGGGAGAGACAAGTGCACCCCATTTCATACATAGATGAGAAGATAGAGAGGCATGAACACCACACTAGCAATACATCTGCCGATGCTTCTGATCAGGTCTTGACTGTCAAGTATCCATGGTGACAACAGCAATGATGACTGGGCCAGCGATACAGTTTAGTGGTTGGTGATAGTGGTGGCCATACTGATGATAGAACACAGGGGTTTTCTAGGCGTGGAGGCACATGCCCTTAATCCACTTGGGAGGCAGAGAGAAGCAGGTGGATCTCTGTAAGGTCCAGGCCAGCCGGGGAGACAGAGTGAGATCCTGTCTCAAAAAGGAAGAAAACAAACAAACAAACAGAAAACCAAAGACAAAGAAAGCACAGGGAGCCCGGTAGTGGTGGCGCACGCCTTTAATCCCAGCAGAGGCAGAGGCAGGCAGATTTCTGAGTTCGAGGCCAGCCTGGTCTATAATAGTGAGTTCCAGGACAGCCAGGGCTACACAGAGAAGCCCTGTCTGGAAAAACAAAACAAAACAAAACAAAACAAAAGGCACAGGGAGAAGTTTGGGGACAAACTTGCAAAGTGATGTCAGCGATGGTGGCCACAGGACGGAGATAGGGAGATTGCCACCGAGAGGCTCCTAGCAGTCTCTGGGCCCACAGGTTGGTATCCCCTGGGACTGTGGTTGTTGGTAACACTGGTGACTGTGTCAGCCCAACTTTGTTGGTGGCACAGTGACAAGAGGGTGATGGGCTGCTCCCGTTGCAGATGTGAAATTCCTCAACAACCACAGCCTGGTAAAGGACGCCCAGGAGAAGGCCAACGCCGCCCTGCTGGATTACACTTTGTGTCACTACCCACACTGCGGGGACAAATTCCAGCAGCTGCTCCTGTGCCTGGTGGAGGTGCGGGCACTGAGCATGCAGGCCAAGGAGTACCTGTACCATAAGCATCTGGGCAACGAGATGCCCCGCAACAACCTTCTCATCGAGATGCTGCAGGCCAAGCAGACTTGAGCCTGGGCGCCAGGCAGCGGGCAGCTGGCAGGGGTGCCACTGCCTCTAAGAGACTCCTTGCATTAGGTGATCCAGGAGCCCTGCCCCTAAGCCCCTGCCCCTGAGCTCCAGAGCTGTGCGTTTGGGATGCCGGGCAAGGATGGGCGGGGACTGGCCGGAGCAGGTTGCCTTCACTAGCCATTGGCCTGTGTCTGCCACTTGGAGTGCCCCAGAGGGGTGGCTTCTAGCCACTCCTTCTTCCAGCTGCCCCCCAGCGCTTTTGTCCTGGTATCTGAGGTCCCAGGAGGAGGCTTGGGATTTCCTGGTGGGCCTGGATGTCCCTTGGTTCAGAGGTCATCCTTTCCCTCTCTCCTGTAATCAGAGGAAGGTCTGCGGGCGTCAACGAGGGCAGAGGAGGGGGCGTCTCTAGACTCCCCTGAAGCAGGGAAGGAAGTCCACTGTTGTAAACTGAGTTTGCCAAATTGGGTCCCTAGAGGGCCCCATGTGAGTGGGTGGGGCAAAAAGACCCCCTCCAGCCCTCTCCCTATCTAATTCTGATCCACGACCTGTAAAAGGACTTTGTTGTGATCATCCCTCTCCCGGGTCCCAGCTACCCAGGGAGGAGGAGTCCGCTGTAGTCAACACTCCTGCCCTAGCCCTGCCCACCGCCAGCTGGCTGGGCTGGCGCTTATCTGCAAGGTTGCAGTCACCAGGATTCTTTTCCTTTCACCTAGATAGTCCTTGGAAAGTGTGTGAGAGAGAAACAGGCAGGCGACAGACCGAGGACTGAGCTGGGGTATGGGGAATAGCACCAAAGCTTTCTCCTGACATCTCCTTCCAAGAGTCAGGGCGGCGTGCGGCCATCTTTGTGGACCCCACCTCACTCCTGAGAGGAGCTGTTGTCTGCCCTCAGCCCGACTAGGGGAGCAACAGGAGGCCTGCAGGGGCTGAGCGTCCTTGCGGGTGGGGAACCTAGGGTGAACCTAGGAGAACTCATGGATCTGTGTATGAGGACAGTGCTGGGGACTTTCTCATGGCTCTATCCTTTTGGGTCCCTTGCCTCAACCCTTGACGCTGGCCTTAGTTCCCTGGCTGCTGCTTTGCCTCCTGAAAGCCACTCTGTAGGGCCAAGCACTGGGGCGAGAGGCTAAGCCACCCTGTTTCAGACTGGCCATCCACTGTCTCCTGCTTTCACGTCAGAGTTACAGCTTATGCTAGGCCTGCCCAACTGGACAAGGCTGTCTCCTGTCTTCTGCCACCCTGGCTCAGACCCCACCCCCCACCTGTGCCCCTGAAATGTGCCCTCCCACCAAGGCCAGAGACCCACAGCCCCAAGACAAGAAGTGCCCTTATAAACCCCTGCAGCCCTGAAATAAATTTTGCAATTAGTTTCCAGTAGCATTTGTGAATTTGCATTCCGAAGTGACGTGCAGTCCCTGGGGAAGGTTCTGGGTGGTGGTCAAGGTCTGCCTGCTACCAGAATGGTGTTCAGCTCACACCTCTGCGAAGGGGTGCTGTTGAAATGGCTCAGCAGGTAAAGCTGCTTGCGGGCCTGATGCCCTGAACCCTGATGGTGAAGGAGAGAACTAACTCGCATAAGTTGTCCTCTGATGTATGTGCAGTGCACGCGCGCGCACACACACACACACACACACACACACACACACAGAACCTGTACAAGGCCAAGCCACTCAACATTCCAGGAAGAACTCACATATCCCCTACTCCTGGCCGTTCGTGGCTTCTGGGGGTGGGGGAGTCAGATTTCTTCAGGATGCGATCCTAACCCACGCTCCAGTGCGCCACCGGAAGGCCCTGCACCTCTGTACCTACAGGCTTCACCAGATGGACTCAGCAGACTATGAAAATGGACTAAGGAAGTCGGGAGGAGAGCGTGGAGGGCGTCCTGGGAACTGAACAGCAGGAGATGGGCATGATGGGAGGTGGTGTATACCTGTGTGGCTACACACACACCATACGCATTGAAGAGATCTTTAAAGATGAGGTAGGAGACAGTCGGAGAGCCCAGGGCGCAGAGACAGCAGGTGCTGCTAGGCTTTGGGCCCCACCCCAAGCCTGGGTCTCAAGTATACAAAAACCCCGGGAGGTGCTGTGGCTTTCTGGGGTCTCACCTCAGCTGCACCCACCCGGTCACGCCGGTTCTGCCCCGTATGAAAACACACCCGTTTCATCAACACCTTGCGAGCACCCTCCCTCAGCTCCCTGTCCTCACAGCGACTCCAGCAGGGGTGCCTTTCAGTGTGGGGACCCAGATTCCAACCTGGCAGCTCCCTTTCTACCCTGCCCTCAGTCCCCACCCTCGATGATGACTCCGGCTAGGTGGCAGCACAGAGCTCGACCAACCCCTGAGGCTCCGGCACTCACGTCCCCTGGAGCCGCTCTTCTAGGCCATCTAGGCGGTGCTCAGCCACTGACATACCCAACCCACTTTAACCAATATGATTAACCTAGGGCCACACTGGGTCCTCCTGGGGTTCCTAAGACATCTAGAAAGAGGGGGAGGTGGCAGGAAAAATATGTTCCTCTCCTGCTTTGTGCCTGTCCAGGCTTAGACTGGCTAAGACTAAGACAGAAACCTGTCTTAATTAACCAGATGATATGATGGGATGGATCCCTTACGTAACTGAACCACAGCTAAGAAAGCCGTTGGTTCAGCCCACGGGAGAAGGCGTCACAGCTGGGGGGGGGGGTCACCCAAATTGAGTTTTTTAAGGATGCCCAGGAATTCACCAGCTGGACAGAAACAGAGACAGTCCAGAAAGAACAGCGTAGGGATAAGAAGAAAGGGGATGGCGCCAGCTGACTGTTTAACTGGAGCATAGAGGGCACAGAAAGAAGGAAGAAGAGATACATAGCATGGAGAGGCCTGGAAAGAGACCCTTAGTCCTGCCCCGTGACCCCCAAACCTTTATGATTGGAACAGGGGCCTTTGACGAGGGAAGGGGTTTGGAGCGAATGGAAATGCAGATGATTATGTGCCGCCAAGGACCCAGTATCTTCCACCTCCTTGAGCGCCTGCTGGGCCCCTAGCCACAGGCCATGGGTCCTGCCAGGGCTCAGCATGTGTTCTGCTGATACTTAGCAAAGCCCACCTGCTCCAGAGGGAATGGCCAGTGGCCCAGCCTTTCATCCTCCAGGGCTTCTGACTGCCTTCCCAGTGAAAAGCAGGGATTCTGCTGTCTGCTCTCCGTTCTCTCTTGTGAATCTCTCGCCTCCCCGCCCAGAGCCTTCAATGCCCTGAGCACAGCTTCCTCTGCCTACAGCCCTACATGTCTCTGGTCACAGCTGACCTTCTCTGGGTACTTACTGGGTACGGGGGTAGTTGCCACGCCCCAAACTAGATAGGACTGTATCATAAGGTCTTCTGAGAGAAAGCCTGTTATCCCTCATTCTGCAAATGACAGACAGTTCTTCCACATCCCAGGTCCCCAGAAATAAATGCCTGGAGACCTGGGCTTGCATAGATGAGCCAATGCTCTCCAGAAATTGTGTCCCAGTTGTAACACACATAGGGTTTGGGGAGGAAGCCACCAAAGCCCAGGGACTGTCTGTGCCTCCCTGGCTCTTCGGGGTTTCCCACTCACCCCGCTCTCTTTGTCTCACTTGTCCCGAGCCCACCCTGACCCAGCTCGGTAGCCCCAAGGGAGGCAGGCTGGCTGGTGTTGGGGATGTGACCAGTGGCTGCACCATGAGGGGATGCCCTGGCCTGTTTTCAGTTGACTTCCACGTAGGTTCCTCCTCAGCGAGACAGCTGTTCCCTCACTCCCGGAGTGAATCCCAGCTACCTGTGAGCAGTGGTACCTGGCACCTCCAGAAACCAGTGCCTAGGTGTTCTGGGCCCACACCCATTGCCCACGGGCTTAGGTAGCCAGCAGGGAAGCCCCAGGCCTGTGTCTGCACAGTTAGGATGAAGGCAATCTCCAGGCAGAGTGAGGAACTACCGCCTTGGGCCAGGGACGCTGCAGGCTCTGAATGGGCTGACTGCTGGGCAGAAGAGACAGGGACTAAAGCCCTTGCCACAAACCCCATGACTTGAACTTCATGCCCGGAGCCTACGTGGTAAAAGGGGAGAACTGACTCACCTAAGCGGTCACCTGACCTCCACACAAACATCCGGGCACATGCACACACACAAGATAAATTTTTTTTTTTTTAAGTGCTAACTAGAGCTAGCAAGCCTGGTGACAAGGCAGAATCCCAAAGTCAAACTGACACCCTCTCTGCTCCCCTACCTCCCAGACAGCCCTGTCCACCTTCCCCTTCCTGGCCAGGAAGACAACTCCACTCCATCCCCCCCCCCGCCCCCCGGAAGGGTTGGGGGCGGCAGAGGCAGAAAGCTTCAATACCTGGTTTATTATCACACACTGACAGGCACATCTAAGATAATGGAAGGAACCAAGACAAACAGAAGGACGCGCCGGGCTGGTCCAGAGCTGCTTTTCTCTCCCTCGGGGCTGCCAGCTGTACATCTGTCTGGGTTTCCGCTGAAGGGCTCTGGCCATTGAGCTCCTGAAAGGCTGGGAGGAAAACCCTGCACGCGCCTTTTAGACCCCTGTAAGGAAAGTCCAAGGGCTGTCTTTGGGCAGGGCTGGCAGGAATGGCCAAGATTAGGCAGGGTCTGGGAACAGAGACTTGGAGGAAAACCCTGTCACCCCAGCCTGCTCCTCATGGTCTCTCTGAGACGGTTTCTCTACACTCAGAACACCTGCATGCACCTACTGTCCCCAGAGCTTTCGGAAAGGACGCGTGGCCAGCAGCCACCCCCTCGCCGGGACCTTTGCCCAGGTTGCCTGAGTCGTGGTTGGGAGGAGCTGGGGGCAAGCCGCAGGGATCGGCGGGCCAGGGTAGGGGTCGGGAAGGTGGGGCCGAAGTGGAAGCGGCTTCGTTGCTACGGGCAGCCCTAGCAACGCACCCATTCAGCAGAGACAAAGGCACAGAGGCGCTGCAGTGGCTCTTGTTCTCGCAGACGGCTGTGCCTGCGGGTGGGGGCTGGGTGGAGGGGGGTTGGGCCCTTCGGGTGAGGGGCGGCTGCGCGCTCTGATCTTGCCTAGCCCTGTGCCCCTGATCTGCCTGCAGGGGGCGCTCCGGCCCCTTTTAGCGGACCGGAAGCTGAACATTCAAGGCTGCCACAAACCTTGGTCTGTGGATCACACCCCTGCCATGCCTCAGTTGCCCCGTCTGTGCAGGTAAGCCTGGTTCCTGCTGCGCCACTGGCTGCCTGGTTGCAGCTCCTTTGGCTACCTTAGCGTCTGCACACTTCGAGGAAAGCAGCCTCCCCTGACTAGTGGACCAGTATCAGCCCCGACCTGGGGTTGGGCACTGAGCCTAACCCAGCAAGAGTTCCGAAAGCAGGCCTCTCTTCCCGCCAGCCGTGGGTATAGTTTGAGGCTCGGCAGTGTGGATCTAAGATTGGTTCCTGTGTGGTTAAGTCTCAGATCACTTTCATCTTGGAGCAGTGTGGGAGAGGAGGTGTTTGGGAGTTTGCCCAGGAAGAGGGGTACCTGAGGTCCTAAATGCGGTCAGCTCCACAGCCTGGAAAAGAGAACAGGAAAGATGCCCCCTTTCTCCTGCCCCCCACACCCTGGGGGCTCTTGACCCTTCCCAAGAGGCACTGGCATTTAGGTCTGCCAGTGTACAGGTTCTAGTTTCCCAGCGCTGAGGACAAGGTCCCTGGGGTCACCCCCCCCCCGGCCCTAGCCCTTGCTGTGCCCCCAACCCTGCCATTATACTAGCTGGTCCTTTGCTGCAGCCTTACTGGTCTCCTGGGTTCTGTGATGGAAGAGAAGGCTGTGGGAATCCTGGGTCCGTGGGTCCCTAAAAGGGGGAAATCTGATGAACTGTGCGCAGGCGAAGACATTGGGCCCTTACTATCAGACACCCTAAACATCTGCTCAGAACATTCCTCTCAGGTTAGTGTGGAGGAAACTGAGGCCCACCCAGCGCTCGTGTCAGGGGCTCAGGTACACTTCCTCCCTTTCCTCCCCACCCCGGGCTAGGAACCCTAGACAGGAGTTCTAAGTAAACCCCACCTCTGGTTGGACACCCATCCGTTCTCCAAGGCCTCAGTTTCTTTGTCTGTCTAGTGGGCTTACAGAGTCTGCCATTGTTCTCCTAGCTCTGCTTGACCGATGGAGAAACCAAGGCAGCAGAAAACACTAGGCGTGGAGATAAACTGTACCTCTGAGAGCAACAGATCTGCTCAGAGGATCGCGGGCTCGGGCGTGCTCCTGGACCGTGGCCCAGGGACATGAAGCCTGAAGGTCGGAAGGGCCAGCGAGTGTGTGAAAGGAGGGGAGCAGTGCTTGGCTCTGCCCGGCTGGCGGCAGGACCCCTCACCCTTGGCCAGGTGCACCCGTTCTGATCACCTCAGCCGCCTTCCTCTCTGTCGTCCTCCGTAGTGCGTTCTGCACCTGCAGCGTAGCACGGGTCAGGCCTTGACCCTCCCTGGAGCCCTACAGGCTGGTCCATCCTTGAATCTGTGGGAGGCGGGGATAGGGACCCCAGTCCACCTCCCTTGATTTCCCCCCACAGTCTGCTCACCATACTCACCTCTCCGTTGTAAGCAGCGTAGACAAGGAAGATGTAAGGACCCTGCGGACAGGCCTTGTGTCATTAGGAAGGAATCCCCACCCGCTCTGTGGCCTGGCCTCTCACTTTACTTGGATCGAGAGCCCGGGACCACAGTAGATGCACTGAGGGACACTGAGGGCTGCCCTGCCCTCCTCCTAGCCCTTTGCTCTGTGGCCCGTAGAGTCTCTTGTTTCCTTCTGAGTGTGAGTGTAACGGACTCAGCATTCGGGGCTGAGGCAGAGCCGACTCCTCTCCGCAGGGCCTTGGCATTCACCAAGTACCACTGTATCTGAGTCTCGGGTGGATGGACAGAGATTCCCAAGATAGTGTGGTCCAGTGGGTCAGACTAGAACTAGAGCCTGGAACTTCCTCAGACACCATGTGACAGCATAAAAGGCAGCTAGCTACCTGCTCAAGCCCGAGGCCAGGGCCAGAGGGCACTGGACTCCTAGGTCTTCCAGCCCTTGGGCCTCTGGTCCCCAGGCATAACGGGTTGACATCACCATTCTTTAACTCCTAAGACAGAGCGCTAAACCCAGAGCCAGCCTATCCCTTCTGCAGCCTCGGCATGGCCTTCCCCATGAGTTTCCTTTTCATCGTCTGCATTAGCAAACAAAGGCGTCGTCCAGGGCTCGCACGCCCTGCAATAAAACTGGAGTCCCTTATAGCAACGTTGGAGTCAGACAGTCGGGTCCCATGTCCCTTCCTGATCCATTTCTCACCAGACCCCCTCATGTTGCTCATTCCCCTGGGTCCCACAATGACCCCCTCTTCATATAGCGTTCACGTCAGTCCTTCCACATAAGAATTCCCTCTACTGCCATACTGTCTTGGCTGTCCTTTGCCCTCTCAGCCTCTGTGGTTCCACATTATGGATAGGTAGTATGATATGGGCACTTTGGTTCCGTGCACGGTGTTCTTTGGGGTGTGAACCAGCAACTGGACTAAAATCTGAAAAGCATGAATGAATGAATGAATGAATGAACAAAGGAGTCGCCATTCACAGAGCTCTGGTGTGCACCAGGTATTGTGTTCAGCCCTTTGTAAGGGTTGTCTCAGTTGCATTGCCAGTAGATTCCTTGAGGCACAGAGGACTTCAATCCCCATAGAGGTGAGGCACTGGTTTCCTTCCACAAAAGCAGGCATAGTGTGGGTCAGAAGAGAACAAAATCATTCCCGAATAACAAGCGAGGCCGTATCTATTCTGGTCTCTCTGGACCTCGTCACTGTCCTGGGGTGTATCCTGCCTAGGTTATGCCCAAGACAGAAGGGCAGGGCTTCGGGTGTAGTGGAGGAAGAGAGACACAGATACAAGAGGTGTGATAGAACTCAGAGGAGGAAAGAAAGACCTGGGGACGGTCACAAGGCATCCAGGTGCCAAGGACACAGCCAAGAACGTATCAGGGACCTGCCTGACAGCACCACACCCAGAGAAACCAGAATCAGGCCGGAGAAGGAGCCACAGACTGGGCTAGAAGAGAGCTTGGAAGACGGAGAAGAGCCCAGGGACAATGCAAATCAACAGAGAAGACAGTGGCAGCCTGAGAGACAGGAAGATTCAGAGACGGGAGCCTGGGGTGTTCTACTGGTTGCACCTCTGAGCCCCCTCCCCCAGCAGGCCCGGAGAGCATTGCTTGTCGTGGAGGGGGTACTGCCAGCAAGCTGAAGTAATCACCATGACAACGAGCTTCTGTCACCTTCAGTGTCCTGTTGTGAGCTAGAGCACCTCCCTCCCCCCCACCCCCTCCCCCCCACCCCCCCCACCCCCCTACCCCCCACCCTCCCCACCCCCCCACCCCCCACCCCCCATCCCCGCCGCCGCCCAGGGTCACATAGACAAGCAGGGAGAGCTGGGACTCTAGGTCAGGGAAGGACCCAGCACCCCGTGCTCTGCTGTTGAGGCCGACAGGGCAGTGGGGACCATGCTCACTCTTTCCCGTTGCCAGGGGTTGGTGAGGCCCTCTTCTCCCACAGAGAACCCCTTCCTTCTTGCCCCCCATCCCATGTGCACATCTGTGTGGTGTGTACATGTCTTTCTGCACGAGTGTGAGCACATGTATGTGCATGCGTGTGGAGGTCACAAGTGGATGTTAGGTCTCAACCTCAACTGCTGTCCGCTCTATCTTTCGAGACAGGGTCTCTCACTGGGCTTGCAACTCACTCACTCAGCTAGTCTGGCTGGCTAGCGCGGTCCAGGGAGCCTGTCTCCACCTCCCCAGTGCTGGGGCCACAGGCATACACTGCAGCACCCAACTTCTTTGATGTGCCAGGGATCAGAATCCAGGTCTTTGCCCTTGCACGACAAGTACTTCAACTACTAAGTGCACACACACACACACACACACACACACACACACACACACACGGAACTCCTCTCCTTTTCCCATCTCTATGCTAATTTAGCAGAGAATAGACAAGTCTCCCAGGTCCAGGGGGGAGGACAACGTGGATCAGGACTTCTCCCATCCCCGCCTTGGCCCTCAGACTGGGCCACCCTTTATCTGGATCATGGTTGGCCTCCACTTCCAGAATGTCAGCTTCGACGTTTTCTCTGCTGCATCCTAGGACCTCACACACAGTAGGTAGGTAACCACTGGCTGTGACAGGAACGGGAAGAGTCGTAGTCAGGGCTCCCCTCCTGAGGATTGTGCCGGGACCTGCCCGCAGTCAAAGCTGACTACCCCCAGAACTGAGAATCCAGACACTGAGTATAGGACCATCTTATTTCTCCCTGCCTTGAGGCCTTGGGAAAGCAACTGTGCAAGGCCTGTTTCTCTGTCCGTGAGTTTGTTTTGAGATCAAACTGTGAGCTGGGCCAGAGCGATCACACGGGCATCAGAAGCAGGCCCGATTGACTCAACCCTCCTCTCTGAGAGGCTCACTGCTCTGAGGACGCAGGGCCCTAGACAGAGTTTGCCCCTGATTTGGGGAGCATGCCTTTGTTCAGCCTCGCCCTGGTTGTCCTTCTTTTTGTCCCTGAGAGGGAGTGGGGGCAGGGCGAGCTGGCGTGGACAAAGGGATCAGCCCTGCAAGGGTCAGGATGGCAGTGACAGGAGCCACTCCTTGGGACCCTCACTTTCTTGTCATCTACTCCTGAGGCTGGCACCATCTGTCCCTGTCTTGGTCCCCAACAGGCCTGTAAATCCTGTAGACAGGAACACTCAGGTGCTCAGATACTTCTCTGTCACCAAGCTATGATGGATGGTTTTCTTGCGTGACTTCAGTATCCGTCTCCTGACGGATAGGGTGGCCTGAGCCAACCCCACAGTAAGCTAGAGACACCTAAGGAGAGGACACAAGTTCCCTGTATGCCCTCACTGGCCTCCTGGTGATCCTTGAAGTGGCCCAGACACTGTGACCCTTGACCAGCCCCCTTGGGTAAGCCTGAGAGACAGAAAGAATCAGAGACGGTTCAGAAACAAAAGAAGCCACAGATGTCGGGGGCAGGGGGGTGGGGAGCCTTGGGTGTTCTACTGGTTGCATCTCTGATCCCCGCCCCCCTTCCAGCAGGGCTAGAGAGCCTTCCTCAACTGACCAGTGAACCAAAAGCCGTTCGTCATGCCCCATGTGTGGACGTAAGGGCACCGTTCACCATGCCTTCCCTACCCTGTCTTTGCAGAATGCCCCACTTTGCTGTGGGATGCCCTCTGTGAGGGCATCATCTGCCTAGCCTTGGTAAACCACATTTCCCCTCTGAGTTCCAACGTTCCAGAGCCCCCATTCTGTGTGCTCAGGGCCTAGACATACCTGGAAGGAATTGAGAAGCACAGCCGCGTAGGCCCAGGTCGGGCTGATGTGTACCAGGAGGCCAAACAGCCAGGTCAGGCCCAGGACAGGTAACAGGGCCAGCACTGGTTTCACCATGGCCCTGTGGGGGAAAGGAGGCAGAGCTGAGGGCCAGGTGATTGCCGAGTGTCTGATGGATGGTGCAGGAAGCAGAGGGGGGGGGCAGGCTGGGTGAAGGGTCTGCGAAGCCTTTGGGTGGACCTCGCTTCCTTCTCAGTAGGGGTGGTGGTACTGGGAGAGAAGACTTCCTTCATTCCCAGGCCTGGTTTGCGAAAGTGAGGCAGCTGCCCAGAGCTGGGCAGGGAAAGGGAGCACGAGTGAGGAAGGCTCTGTAGCCCTCTCCGGCCGCCTGACAGGCCTCCCTGGCTGCTCAGGCACTTGCTGGCTTGAGTGGTTCTGCTGCAGCAAGGACTGGTCAAGTGAGGAAGGCCACAGAGGAAGCTGGGCTATAGGAATAAGGTCACCCCACTGTGCCCCAGCGGTCAGAGTGCTGGGGGGTCACCCCACTGTGCCCCAGCGGTCATAGTGTGGGGAGTGGGAAGGGTCCTTGGTAGAGCGAGAGGCCTGAATGCTCCCTCTGATCCTGCACTGCGCATGGCCTGACTTGAGGATTCCTCCTATCTTGCCTCAAGTGGACCCTCAGCACCTTCTGCAGACAGTGAGGCCCTGGGACAGGGGCTGACACCCGCAATGTCTCACACAGCATGACATGCCCCAGCTTGAGTGCCATGAAAGGCCACCCACGCACTCGCTGCTTACACAGGCTCCCACTTGGCCACACACCCCAACGGAGACGCATGTGCTCACACCAAACCAGGCTCAGGTGAGGTGCCAGCTGGCCCTGCGCCCCACTCTCATCCTGCCCTCCAGCTGAGACTCACCACAGTTGGAACTTGATCTTCAGATGTAGGTCAGGCTGTGGGCTCAGCATGCCTGCACAGCGGTGGGTGCTGGACACGGTGACCATTACCACACGGACCAGGATGTAGGTGTTGGCCTGGAGGTGGGGTGCCAGTGAGCACGAGGAGCCCCCGCTTCCTAACACCTCCCTCCCTTGTGGCACCCACACCTCCCCGCTCACAGTCAGCACAAACAGGACGGGCCCCACAAAGGCCCAGATGGTGTCCGTGTGAACATTGAGCCAGCAGTGTCCAGAAGCCACGTAGTCATGAGGGTGCAGTGCTAGGGTGATGGCCACAATCGCCACAGGAATGCCTAGGGAAGGAGGAAGTAAGACTCAGGCCGTGCCACCACTCCCTGATGTCTAGGATCCAACCCACAACTGTCCCCTGGGCCAACCTAAGAGGTGGAGGGGACTTAAGAAAAACAGACTGGATACAGCTAGAGTCTGGCGTAACTGGGGAGACTGAACTCACGTCGGAGACAAGTATCAGGTGGTACTGGGTGAAACAGGTAGAGCGTAGTGTTGAGTGCTGGGTGTTCAGTGGTACTAGGTGCTGGGTGTTAGGTAGTTCTTAGGCGCTGTTGGATGTTGAATGGTACCAATGTGCCCGAGGATGGAACTGGGTGTTACTGGTATGGGGCGGTAATGGACAGCAATGGAAAGATGGAAGAGTAGGGATCCAGGCTCCTCACCCCAGCCCGCAGCATAGTACAGTCTCATCTCTGGGACCTGGGTGCATGCTCACGGCGACCACCTTGCTCCAAAGCAGCAGTCCCTCCGCCAGCATCCAGGAGAAGGCAACCAGAAAGAGAAGACGCATGGCCACTGTGACGGCCATGAAGGTCACCTGGGGGGGGGGGGAGATGGAGGTCACCATGGAGCTCGGCTCTGGGCACACCTGATCCCACGTCATACTTAGCATGCTCATCCAAGGAAGAGTCTGGGAAGGGCTCCGCCATTTGTACCCTCTGGGATTCGCTCTCCGCCGGGGCAAGGACGCCGCCAGCAGGTAAGAGGGGAGGAGACCTCCACGTGCTTTCCTGGTCCCAGAGCTGGTTGCCTACCTTGCTGGCCTTCGCCCACTCGCTGGTCATGAGGAAGCCCTCAGCGGAGGCCAGCGAAAGAATGAGATTCTTGTGGATCGTGGCCCGCTCGGAAGTGGGAACCCTGTGTGGGTAGCGGGCTTGGCTAAGGAGGACAGCCCCACCAGCCTCACGCACTTTCAGCCAGGCCTGGGGTGTGTGGGGGTGGGGAGGTGAGGGGTTCCTGGTGGCTGGGCTCATGTAGGCAGCAGGGGGCCCAGCTCACCCTAAGGGAAGCCCCAGACCCAAGTCTCACGGGGATGGCTGTGGAGTCTGAGAGGAGATGGGCCCCAGTGTGGGAGACCTCCTCACCCAGCCACAACGAAGAGCAAGAAGGTGGTGGCAAGGGCAGAGAGGGACACACCACAGCCCACGAATGACAGAGTCCTCAGCAGCGACTCCTCCTCAGGACCTCCCTGCAGGGAAGGACAGGGAGGGGCCCATCTTTATCCTCATTTGCCCGAGACTCACCCTGCCTGCTGACCTCAAGTCCCCCTAGGGAACCAAGGATGGCAGCAGTACCAACCACCGGGGACTAGGCTTGCACACAGTAGGTGCTTAATAAACGAATGGATGTCTCCCTTACTGGGTCTCCCTAAAAGCTGCCCCTCTTGTTAAGCTTCCACTGACTCAGCAGAGTCCTGAAGCGGAAGTGACTGACAAAGCCAAGGGGATGGTCCTGGGAGGCGGGCGATACCCATAAGGACCACAGACTGCTATTACAGATGAAGCTGCAGAGCCGGGCGTGGTGGTGCATGCCTGTAATCCCAGCACTTGGGAGGCAGAGGCAGGCGGATTTCTGAGTTCGAGGCCAACCTGGTCTACAGAGTGAGTTCCAGGACAGCCAGGACTACACAGAGAAACCCTGTCTCAAAAAGCCCCACCCCCCAAAAAAAGATGAAGCTGCTGATGGCTTCTAACGTGACATTTACAGGAAGTAAGCATGCAGGCTTTCCCGGGGGCTCTTTGAGACCCAGAGGCTTCCTAAGGCTGTGGCTCTGTCTAGCTGGACTTTTCAGCAAACAACCACTAGGTTCCTTCTCTCAGTCTACTCTGGAGTCGGCTTCCCTCTTGTTTGAGTCTCCTCTGCCTCTCAAACTCACCTGGCTTCACGATTTATCTACAGGTTCTTCATGCCCATCAGGACACCCTCCTGAACCCCACTCCTAGACACAGCCCTATCTGACACACCCATTTCCCCAGCTGGATCCTCTCCAAGCCCCATGTCCAGCTGGGCCGTGGTCCCTGACCCACCCTCCAGGTGTTCAGGGCAAGGTCTCGGTGAATTGGCCCCACGCAGAGCCTCCTGCGGATGTGGCTACCGGTTCCTCGCGCTCACCTGGACTTCAGACACGCGCAGCAGGACGGCGAAGCTGGTGCTGTGGTTGCAGAGGCAGGCGGTGGAGTCCGGGTGCAGAGCGAGCACTAAGCAGCCGGTGGTGGCCCAGGAGCCTCCTGCATCTGAGCTTGGGGTTAGGACAGAGCACAAGAGCTCTTGAGATATGGTGGACGCGGGGGAAGACGGGGCAGACAGAGGTCTTTCTACCCGAAGCCTGCAGCTGAGGGCTGCTTTGCCTCCAGCCAGTAACATGTCCTTGGCCAGTGACTAACTCTCTGGGCCCCAGGTTCCCATCCAACAAATGTGCAGAATTTTCTCAGGGATGGTAGGACCAGAGGTCAGAAGGCGTGATGGCCTCCGTTTCTTGCCCGTCCTGCTTGCTAAACATTTGTGGGTGGTGTCATTCCTTCTGCTGAAGACCCAGGAGGATACTCTGACAATGCTCAGGGCCACAGCCTCATAGGAGTCCCTCTAGCAGCCATTGGATAGTGGAGTCTCTTTGAGGGCCTCTCCCAGAGTCAGTCAGTGCTACCTCCTTCACAAGCACCCGAGGACGCCACTCGACGCCATGTGGGCGACACATCCTCCTCAGCCCTGCTTCTCCTGGAGCAGTACGGGGTCTGGAAAGCAGTTTCTGGGAGACCCCAAACACTCCCAAGTCCTAGTTCCTTTGCAAGTGGGAGGTGGGGGGGGATGGGGTGGGGGGGCAGAGACATCATTTTTGAAATGGTCTGATTTAGAGTTGGGTGAGATGGTTTAACAGGCAAAGGCCCTTGCTGCCAGGCAAACCTGACAGTCTGAGTTGAATCGCCAGGACCCACATGGTGGAAAAAAGTGACGCTTGCAAGTTCCCTGACTGCCAGACACGTGCAAAGACACAAATAAATAAATGTGGAGACTTACTTGGCACTGAAGTTCCAAAAACCGCAGACAGGCTCTAGAATCTTCTGTGGGGAGACCTAGGGGTAAGACAGGAGGACAGGGCGGGTGTATGAGTGTGTGTGTTTAGGGACACGGGGCAGGTGTGCTTGTGTGTGTGTGTGTGTGTGTGATGTGTGTGAGTGTGTGTATAGGGACATGGGATAGGTATGCTTATGTGTGTGTGTGTGTGTGTGTGTGTGAGATGTGTGTGTGTGTAATGTGTGTGTGTGAGTGTGTGTGAGTGTGTGTGAGTGTGTATGCATGTGTATAGGGACATGGGACAGGTGTGCTTATGTATGTGTGTGTGTGTATGTGTATGTGTGGGTGGGTGAGTGTGTGTGTGTGATGTGTGTGAGTGAGTGTGTGAGTGTGTATGTGTGTGTATAGGGACATGGGGCAGGTATACTTACATATGTGTGTGTATGTGTGTATATGTGTGTGTATGTATGTGTATGATGTGTGAGTGTATGAGTGAGTGTGTGAGTGAGTGTGTGTGAGTGTGTGTGTGGGGATGATTTTCTACAAAGGTACCACAAATATAAATTGTAGAAAAGACAGTCATTCCCACGGATAATGCTGAGAAAGCTGGATATCCACTTATAGAAAAAGGAAACTAGGGGGCTGGAGAGATGGCTCAGCGTGTAAGTGCACTGACTGCTCTTCGAAGGTCCTGAGTTCAAATCCCAGCAACCACATGGTGGCTCATAACTATCTATATCGAAATCTGCCGCCCTCTTCTGGAGTGTCTGAAGACAGCTACAATGTGCTTACATATAATAAATAAATAAATCTTGAAAAAAATGTTCAGTCTCTTTGCAGGGTGGTGGTAGCGCACGCCTTTAATCCCAGCACTTGGGAGGCAGAGAGAGGCAGGCTGATTTCTGAGTTCAAGGTCAGAGAAACACTGTCTTGAAAAAAAAAGGAAAAGGAAACTGGATCCCTAATTCTCACCTTATATAAAACCCAGTTGTGGGGCTGGTGAGATGGCTCAGCAGGTGAAGGAACTTGTTACTGATGGCCTGAGTGCACGCTCTGGGGCACATTACAGAAGGGGAGAAATAATCCTGCAAGTTGGACTCTGACCTACACACACACACACACACACACACACACACACACACAATGGCTCATGTGCATGTATGTACGTGCATGTGCACATATACATAAATAAATGTAAAATATAAACCTTAATGTAACACATGGACCTTTGAATTGGGGCTGGACATGTTTAATCCCAGCATTCTAGAAGCAGAGGCAGTTGATATTTGTAAATTTGATGCATACCTTGTTTACATAGCAAGTTCTAGGTTGACTAGGGTTATACAATGAGACCTTGTCTCAAATAAAATAAAATAAGAATTAACAAATGGGATTGTATGGAATTAAAAAGTTCTGCACAAAAGGAGGAGATAGTGGGTCAAGCGAAGAGACAGGCTTCAGAATGGGAAAAATCTTTGTTAACTATCCATATGACCAGAAATTAATATTTAGAATCTAGAAGGAACCCTAAAAATTAAACATCACCCTCCCCCAAACAAATGATTCAGTCAATAAATGACTAATGAACTGAACTGACAGGTCTCAAAGAGGACTGCAAATGGCTGATAATATGATAAAGTGTTCGACATCCTTAGTCACCAGGGGACTGCGAATCAAAACAGCTTTGAGATTCCTCCCACCCGCTGCATCATCAGGAAAACAAACAACAGGCCTGGAGAGCTGGCTCTGCGGTCAGGAGCATGCACTGCTGATGCAGAGGTTGGACGCTGGGCTCCCAGCACTCATGTTGGGCAACTCACAGCTGCCTGTAACTCCAGATCCAGGAGGATCCAACTCTTCTGACCTCTGTGGGCACCCACACCCTGCCCCACATATACAAAGAAACCTAAAAGAATACACATGAGTCTTTTAAAATGGAAAACAAGCAACAATACATACTGACAAAGAAGTGGGGAAGAAGGAACCCTATACACTGCTGGCAGGATATGAACTGGTGCAAAGGCTATGGAAATCAGTGTAGAGGATTTCTGAGCAGTGGTGGCTCACACCTTTAACCCCAACACTCAGGAGGTGAGGCAGGTGGAACTTTGAGTTTAAGGCAGCCTGGTCTACAGAGGGAGTTCCAGGATAGCCAGAGCTGCACGGAGAAACTCTGTCTCAACCAAACCAAACCAAACCAAACCAAACCAAACCAAACCAAACAAAACAAAACCAAACAAAACAAAACCAAACAAAACAAAACCAAACCAAACCAAACAAAACAACCATATATGGGGGTTGGAGAGATGGCTCAGCAGTTAAAAGCACTGGATACAGCTGGGCGGTGGTGGCGCACGCCTGTAATCCCAGCACTTGAGAGGCAGAGGCAGGCAGATTTCTGAGTTCGAGGCCAGCCTGTTCTACAGAGTGAGTTCCAGGACAGCCAGGGCTACATAGAGAAACCCTGTCTCAAAAAACAAACAAACAAACAAACAAACAAACAAACAAAAACAACCAAAAAAAAACAACCAAAAAACAACCCAACCCCCCCCCCAAAAAAAAACCAAACAAACAAAAAAAGCACTGGATGCTTTTCTAGAGGTCCTGAGTTCAATTCCCAGCAACCATCTGTAATGGGATCTGATGCCCTCCTCTGTCATGCACCATGTAACCATGTATACACACAGAACACTAGTATGCATATATATATATGTGTGTGTGTGTGTGTGTGTGTGTGTGTATGTGTGTATGTGTATATACATATATATGTATGTATATATATATATATATATATATATATATGCAGGAGAAGGAGGGAGGACACTGGAGGGAAAGAGTAATAAGGAGTAATATAGGTGGAGTATGATATACAGATATGAAAATGTAATAATAAAGTATTATTTAAATAATAACTAAAATCTTAACTGAAATGATGTCAAGTAGTACATGAAACTACATATTTATTCACTCTATCTTCTGTATTCTTGGGTTCTGCCAAGTATCCAACAAACCACAGATCAAAAATATTTTTTAAGGCAGAAAATACTAAAACAAAATAAACTGCCTTTGTCCTAAACATACAGAGACTTTTTCTGGTCCTGATGTCCTACACCAGACCCTAGTATCTAGCTGGTCACATCACTGACGTTGCATTGGGTACCATGAGTGAGCTAAAGGGACCTTGGAACATCTAGAAAAGTGTCTAACTTCCAAGCCATTCTGGATAAGGGATCTGAACATCTATCTCTGGGTTCAGGTGGTTCTAGAAACACTCAAGGTTGAGGATCGGTGAGGGTGCACTGCCACCAAGCTGCCTGAGACATGCAGACAAACCGAAACAGAAGCCACACTGGGTGCACACGTGCATCCACAATGACCCCTTGTGAGCAACAGACCCCCTAAGCTTTCTTTAAAATGCCCCAAGGGTTTAAAAAAAAAAACCCAGGACTTTGGACACTGCATACCATGAAACCAAACCTCATGGTGTGAAAGCCTTTCCATGTCAGTTTACAGAGAACCCCTTCCTCTTCATACAACCACGGTGACAGTCCATCACTCGACTGTGCAGCTCTCCAGGGCTTTTTGAGCATTGCCCTGCCTCTGCCGTTGAGGTTGCATGTTTTTATTTTCAAATCCTGGGGACAGAACCCAGGGCCTCATGACTAGGCAAATGTTCTGGCCCAGAGACACACCTCTAGCCCAGGCTAGCTCTCATTCCCCTGAAGCCCAACGTGGAGAAGACTCCCCGAATATCAGCCTGGGAACATACTCCTACAATGGACTGGTGTGATTGTATGTGCAGATGTGTGTATGTATCATATATTCATTTATTTATTTATTTTAGTTATACAGCCCTAGGACGACGTCCTTAAAGATGGTGCCAATCACAGTCTTTCTGACACCGTGGGGAATAGGCCTTGGAGGGCTCAGTGAAAGTTGTTTAAATCATTTATGGAGCTATTGTGAAAAGTGCACATTAGCCCACTTCTGATCCCTTCAGAGTGGAGGGAATCATTGGGGATGAAGATGACTGGACGTGTGTGTGTGTGTGTGTGTGTGTGTGTGTGTGCTCGAGCGTGCCCGCATGGATACACACATGCATGCACATGTCTTGCATGTATGTATATCTGTGCACCACATATGTGTAGCTCCCTCAGAGGTCAAAGGAGGACATTGTATCCCCTGGGATTGGGGATGAATCTGGGTCTTTAGGAAGAGCAGTTTTTAACTTCCAAGCCATCACTCCAACCCGAATATGCTCTTTTGAGCATGTTTCGATCTTGGCTTCCCAGTGAACAAATATTGGCAAGCGTGGGGCAGGGGCTCTGGGGAAGGGGCTAGTCAGACAAGTGCTGCACCCCCCATACCTGGGTCTGGTGCCGCAGGTGAAAGGTCACGGCCGTGCTCAGCTCCCCGGCGGCGGCGTCCCACACCTCAGAGGAGAGTATAGCTGAGCCCACATGGGTGCTCAGGGACCTGTGGGGACAAATGGAGCTTCTAAGGGTGGCTGTGGACGTGGGGGATGATATGTGTGCCCTGGGTCATTTCAGCCAAGGGGAGAGGTGTAGACCATGATTGGGGCCCTGAGGTCCAGCCTCAGGGACTTGTTGGAAAGCCCTGTCCCCCCTCGGAGTCACAGCTCTAAAGCCAGACTCCAGATAAGAAGGGGGCAGGGCTCCACCAGGCTCCTTTCTGCAGGCCCAGCACACTGATAAACGCTGACCTGCCCGCCATGATGGGGGTCTGGGAAGAGATGGAGGCCTGGTTCCGGGTGTGAGGGAGACACAGGCCTCTGGACTCCACTGGGAGGGTTTGCTCACCGCTGCATTCTTGCCTCCTTTGAGCCATTAGCGGCCTGGAGCTCTAGGCCAGGTGCCCCTAGGGTATGCTGGAAGACTCTTGAGGTGAACCAGGTGTGGATGACTGTGACTTCCGCGAGGCCTGGGAGGGTGGGAGGCCAGAGCTGGCTCTGAAGGCATTGCCCTTTCGGTTCCACAGGGGAACTGCGGGTCAGGAGCCAGTGACTTTTCTAAGCTCACGTGGCAGAAAAGTGACTAATGCAGAATTCCAACCAGCCACGGTTGACACATCTCAACCCGTAGTTCCAAATCCCTTCGTCTGTCCTGTGTACACTGGTTCCCAAACCCTGAGTGCTCAGGGCTGGGGCCTTTCCACCTAGCCACTTCTGAGGAAATCGTGCAGACGCCAGGCGTCTCCCCCGGAACACGACAGGGTTCCGGTGAACTCTCCACTCACCTTTCCCCAGAAGCCGCCTCAGTTCACCTGCAGGGATGTGGATGCGGCCCGGTCCATCCGGATGCCTGCCAGGAATGATGAACGTGTGCCCTCCCGTGCTGGCCTCCCTCAGGCGCAGGCTTTGCACCTCCAGGCCTGAGACCAGATGGAGCAGCGGCTGGGTCTCAGGAGGGAGGGCTTTCTTCCGGGGTGTCCAGTTGCACGGCTAACTTGTCCTCTCCCCACTATAGGACCAGGGGCCCATCACTCAAGCCCAGAGAGGTTGAGCTACTACCCAAGGTAAAATGGCTTCCTGGATTCCTGAGGGAAGGGTGTTACCCTTGGGGGTGGGAGGAACCCGTGGCTAAAGATTACTGTGAGTCCCCAAATGGTTCTCTAGGCGCTCGATGAATGTGAACTTGGGTCTAGCTTTGGGGGTTCAAATAGCTCTGGAACCCCGGGGGCATCAGGAAGAGGAGGGGCAGGCCCATTATGCAGGGACATGTTCAAGATGTTAGACTGAGGAGGGAAGACTAAGCCATCAAGAGAGAACTCACGTGGTGTGTGTGTGTGTGTGTGTGTGTGTGTGTGTGTGTGTGTGTGTTGAGAGAGCTGGTACCCAAGCAGGGCTCCAAGGGGAGGAATTTGCTAAATCAAGGAAGAAAGGGCATTGTGGCCAGAAGAGGCAGCCTGGGTAAAGGAAGGAAAGACTGTGAAGGGAGGGAAGGACGGACAGCGATCTCTTGGGGACCACCTTGAGGACGGACGGACGGACAGACGGATGGACGGACGGCTGGGATTCGCCGTGGGAGTGGATGGTCGCTCACCAGCAAGACGATGCTTGATATGGATTCGAGGCTGTGCAGAGGTCAGTGTGGAGCTCAGCAGGGACGCCAGGCGCTGCACACCCATCACCAGGGCCATAGGCCCACCAACCACCTGGGAGGAAACTGTAGCTCGGCTCCCACGCCCACTCCAGGCCCCAGTGCCGTGGGCCCTGACCTGGGGGTAGGGGCATAGATGCTTGGGGTTCTGGCTCCAAACCCTTAACGGCCTCAAGATCAAGGCCCGAGTTCCCTGTCGGCCTCAGCCTCCTCTGGCCTCTCCAATTCTGTCTGTCAAGTCAAGCTGCAGGTCTCCTAGCGTGCATGCCCCGGGGCTACTAGTCTGTTGTTTGCTACCTGGAGTCCACTCTGGCTGGGCCACTGACTTAGAGCCGAACTCGCATAGCATACGTGCTCAGGTTTCGCATTAAAACAAACAAAAACCAAGCATAACCCGGACTCACTGAGTGGTTACCCACTTTCCCTTGTGAACATCGCCCTGTTCACTTGGCCATTGCCTCGGTCAGGCAAGTGTGAGAATCCCATTCTCTAGGTAAGAAAACTGAGGTCCACAGCCCGGCATCCCCTCGTCAACTACAACACCCCGGATCCGTAGTTACAGGTGGGCTCCACACGCGCGGGAGGGGAACTCCCTATGTCCGGGTGAGCGCCAGACCTCACTGGTTGTTACGTTCCTATCTATTCCTGCACCCTGTCTGCTCCTAATCCTGTCCACTGGTACTCTGCAAGGATGAATTTTCTAATGGCCTCTCTCTCCGGAACAACGTCCTGTTCTCCAGAGCACCCGCCCGTGTATTTAGGCAGACATGATGGGTGGACCACTCCACGCAGAGGATGCCCCACTTGAGGCAGTTGGCAGATTCTTGGATCTGGGGAGGGCCCTTATCAGCAATGGCTCTCAATACCGTGCTTAACTCCGTGCTGCGTTCAAGTGGACTTTCCACTCACGGTGACAAAAGGAGCCTCTCCGGTGGCGTGGAGAGATGCAGCCCTCAGAAACGGGTGTGGACTCACCCACGGTGACAGAAGAAAGGGGCCGAAAGGGCGTATCCCGGCCAGCCCTGCCTGCCTCACCTCACGGATAGACAGCCACGCACTGGCTGACTGCTCCTCCAGGGTCAGGCTGGCCACAGACACAAAGCCTCTGCCAAGCTCCTCCCAGGGCTGGGCCGGCGGCTCTGGTCCCTCAGCTCGGAGAGCGGTCACCCTCTTCAGGAAGTGCAGGATGGCCAGGAGGGTAACAGGCCCCAGCGGACCTGGCTTCTCTGCCAGGACTCTCTCCAGGAGACCCAGGAAGCTGGAAGCCTTGTCCAAGGACAGGACTCCAGGGGCTTCAGACAGGGGGTTTGGGAGAAGCTGTGGGTAGAGGAATAACTGACAGGAGGGAACTCTCCAGATACCACAGTTGGGCACTGCCAGGGTCTTCTTAGTGGGTCAAATTTGTCACAAGCTCCCAGCTGTCAGGGGTTCTAAAGCAAGTGCAGGTGTTCCTGTAGATATTTTGGATGGCTGCCTCTTTACAGGTAAGGAAGACAAGGCACAGGGAGCTGGCCCACAGCACCCCAGACTTTCCAGGCTCCAGGGATGGGCTCACCACAGTGGCATTGGCCAAAGCATTGACTCTGCTGATAATGTCCTGATCCGGCCATGACTGGAAGTCCCGAAGCTGCTGATAGGTCTCTGCAAAAGGCGGAGGCCAGGTTGGACCCCAGGCAAAGGAGGGGCCAGCCTGCTCCATGACCACCCTCAAAGTACTGTTCTGGGGGAGGAAAAGCATATCTGAGGCAGTGTCTGAAATATTAAACCACGTGGCAGATGGGGAAACAGAGGCACGACACGGCAGAATCACATTTTCAAAGTCACACAGCTGAGATTCGTCCCCAGGCCTGTGCAGACAGACTGCCCTGTTGTCTAGATGTGTGGAGGCCTCAACCCTGGAGATTGTAAAGGCCCTAACTTCCCTACGATTCATTCAGCAGAGCACAGCTAGGCGCACCTTTTGGGTAGCAGCAGAGAAATGGCTGTAGGTGCAAGCAGAGTTCAGAGCCCGTGGTGCCAGGTCCTGGGATCCACGTGGGACACTCCTCTGAGGGTACTGGCCAGAGTAGCAAAGTGTCAAGACCACAACTTAGCTATTTACCCATGCAGGCACAAAAGGCGCTGGCCCTTTTGATTGGGAACCAGCATGCAGCATCGCCACGCTATGGGGCATGTCGAGATGAGGGAGATGAGACTCTGAAGCTAGCGCTGAGTAAGCCCACACTAAGTAAGCTTCTGGACTGGAACTGTTAGCCTAAAGAGGGAGTGGCCAGAATTGGGCGAGAACAAATTAGCCAAGGGTGAGCTGGAGACGTGCTAGACAGGGGCGGGGCCAGATTCAACGGGCCAGCCAGGGGAAGGACAGAGCATCCGGGCAGTTGGGGGCCGATGTCCTACCAGGACAGAGCAGGCTCACAAGCACGGTGGGCAACAGCGAGGGCATGACGTCCAGGGCCTCTGGGTCCCACTGAAAGAGCAAGCCCCCGGGGGGTGGCGTGCAGGCATGAGCTCGGCGCACTTGCTCGAGGCTCAGCGCCCGGTCCCACAGGTAGAAGTCAGTGAGGTTGCCACTGAAGGCGTCGCGGGCCGAGAACCCACCACCCAGGGAGTCCTGATCCTGACCCAGCACAAGCACACCATCGGGCGGCACCGGCTGACCCGCGCTGAGTCCCTGAGCCCCAGCGTGTGGCTTCCCATCAGCGAACAGCGCCCAGCGCCCGCTGTGCTGCTCCCACGTGGCGCACACGTGGTGCCAGCGGCTGTCAGAGCGGAAGACAGCGTTGAAGGGCGCATGGTGGCCGCGCACCACTAGCGCTGCGCGCACAGAGCCTCCGGGCTCTGCGAAGGCGCGCAGCTGCAGGGCGTTGGCGACAGCAGGCGTGGCCAGGGAGAAGAGAGTGGCCAGGTCGCTGTCTCATCCCACTGAACGTGCACGCAAGCTGTGAGCGCCGCCAGAGCGGGCAGGACCTCGAGCAGTCGAGCGGCCCTGACAGCGGTCCTCTCATGGAACACCAGCGCAGCCGTGGTGTGCTTACCTGTAGGGACACGCAGGAGAGCCTCAGTTTCCCTAACTGCCACAGGGCCTGCCACTCGCTGGCACAGCTGTGGAGCCTGTAATGGGATTTGGGGTTCCTCTAATCTGGAAAAGAAAGAAGTGGGGGTTCCAGGCCCCCTGCCCAGGGCTAACCCCCACTTCCAGAATGGGCATGCACTGTTCAACCGAAACTGCTGTCTCCGTGAGACCCCATCTCCGGAGGTCCAAACACTATCCTCCCCCTCCCCCTTGCTTGCACCAGATTCTGAGCCCATACTCACGCCTCTGCGGCTGACTTCGCAACGACGCCTCTCTTTGTCCTACCCAGACCGAGCTAGGCAGATGTGGAGCGAGAGCCTGATCTAGGGGCCCCAGTGCCAGGTGGCCAAACCTCTGGTCACAGGACTCTTGGGCTTGCCACCAGCTCAGCCGCTGTCCCGTGAATTCGCACAGCCCCTCTGCAGCTAGCAGCGGCTCGCCTGGGGCAGCTGGGATGGAGGTCGTAGGAGAGTGTGCGCAGGAGAGAATTTTATGGGCATCTCACCCTTTTGGACCAGGGCCCAGGACATGGAGTTCTGAGTCTGTCGGGCCAGCCCAGGACTGTCTACTCTGTGACTTGCCCCCTGGAGTCTTTCTATACAACAGAAACGCGATGGGGCCTCCCACGGGGGTTGAAGGAAACACCACCTCCTCCTCTTGTCTGCATACTTCAGACCCATATGCCAACCACGTGACACAGCTGGGCTGTATCTAAAGAGGACCTCCCCGAAAAGACCCGTCATACCAACCTGCAGCCAAAGGGTTCCTTAATTCGCTTGGGGAGTTAGAGAAGGTCCCAGGGAGACTTCTGGTCTGAGAAGGAATATATGGATGTGGCTTTGGGTGGGCCCTTCGCCCCGGTGTTGAAAGTCTACTGAGCGCTCCAGGAGTGGTGGGCAAGCTGCGGGCTCTGCGGCCCGTGTGATTGCTCTCGGAATACCCCTCGCTGAGCAGGTGTCGGGAGCAGAGCGCCCCGTGGCTGCCGCTGTGCTGAGCATGCGCAGGGCTTGAACTTTAGCGTTTCTTTGAGGTGTGGTAGCCACACAGGAAGTGAGCAACTTTGGGCTCCCTGGACCTCCCCGCTGAACTCTCCCCCACCCCCCAGAAATTCAGGTACCAGAAGATAGAGGAGGCAGTGAAGCAGAGGAGTCATTCTGGATGCAGCCACGGCAGGCGAGGGGCCACACACCTGGCCAACGTCAACTGAGAAACAAAACAAAACAAAACAAAACAAAACAAAACAATGAAACAGAGGCGAGGGAGCTGAGCATGGTGGCACACACGTGCAGTGTCACCGCCTGGGCGGTGAAGGCAGGAGAGACAACCTCCACCTCACAGTCATTCAGAGTCAGCCTGGGCACATGAGATGCCATTTCAGAACAACAGACAAAAAAAAAAAAAAAAAAAAAAAAAAAGCTACTCGGCCCGCTGCCTCGGAACCTGCTTGGGGCTCTGCAGGACCCAAACATTCCTTCCCTTGGTTTCCAGACCTCACTAAGCTGGGAGCCAAAGCCCTGGGGTTAGGCATGGGTGGCATTTGCTTGTACAAAGGACGGTCTCCAGGAGCGTCTTCAGGACTGGGAACCGGTAACCCTGGTGAGTTTCAAGGGCTACAGCAATCCACTCTGCAGGGAGAGGTGGACACAGCCCAGGAGCTCAGGACCGTGTGGTCTTCCCGAGGCTCTCAGCTTGGCGGGGGTGGGGTGGGGTGGGGTGGGGATGGGGGGGTCAAGGCTCTGCCTTGTCTGTCCTACATCCCCTATGCAGCCAGCCGTGTTTGTTTTCTTAGGTGCTTGTTTGAGTCAGGGTCGGCCATGGAGCTCTGCCGGCCTTTAGGTGCTCCCACCTGAAGATGCAATTGGGGCCGCTGCACCCACCCATTTAAGCACCCCCCTTTCCATACCCCACCCCGTTTCTTGAGACCTTTGACGACACTGTCCCCTCTACCCGGATGGCACACCCTCAGTTGTCCCTTCTTCAAGATAGATTCTCAGCACCACCACCACCCCCCAACATTAGTGGTAGGCCTATCCTAGACGTACAAACTGGGGGTTCGGTCTTCACTGGGGATTTGGAGGCCGTTCCTGGCAAGCTCGAGGGATCTGCCTCCTGGGTCTCTGTCCCAGCCCTGGAATGCACAAATGACTTAGACAGTCCTGTCCTGGCCTCATGCCACTGGGGAGTCTGGCCCCTCACAATAATAATGCATACCCTTTCTTTATATAAAAATAAGTCCTGGGCTCAGGGGGGACTCAGAAGTGCACATTTTGGCGGACTCTGAAAATCGCCAATTTATTGTAACTTTGCCACTTTTAGCCTGTTTCTACCTGCCCGATCCTAACAAAAGTGGGCAGGAAATAGCTGGGAGCTGAGGCCCGTTTATCGCTCTGTGCTGCGTTGCTGCCCGGTGGATGCTGTGCCCCTCCAGCCCCTTGGGACCCACCTCCATTGCTCAAGTAAGTTTGGCTACCGCCATGGGTCTCCTCTCCATGAGAACTCTGAGACGTCCCCACTAGGCAGATGAGGCCGAGGACCTGAGCCTGCCTTCTCTACTGGTCCCTCTTCTCTTCCCAGCCCCTGGCTCTCACCTGCTTTACCGGTGCTGCCTTCCACTGGTGCCCTGTCGGCTCTGTTTCTGGAGCCAGGCTCTCTGCTGGGCAGCCTGGCCAGTCCGAAGGATGGGGGCGGGGCTCTGCGACTCCTCCCCGAGACCCGCCCCCTTGTGTCTGGGAGGAGACACCTTTAGCGGCTGCACACACCGTGACAGCTGACCTGATCTTCCGCCAGCATACAGGTGAAGGCTCCCTTTTAGAAAGAGTGGTGTTGTGAAACCTGGATTAAAGGGTGGAACTTGGGAAAGCTAAAGGGTCCTGGAAATTCTGGATACCGTAGGGGACGAAGCTAGTGGGAGCAGAGGACCAGCCCTCAGCCTGACTGCTGCCTTGAATTTGCTCCCCCAGCCTGTTCCCTTACATCCTCCCCACCATGAGGACGGTAGGCACGCTCTGCTCCGCAGGCAAACCAGGGACAAGTAGTTTCCTCCAGAGCCATTCCTGTGGAAGGTAGGAGGGGCGGGGCATCGTCTTTAGTACAATGGAAAGCTGAGGGCCAGGGGCGCTGGAGGCCCCACCCACCTGCCCCAGTGGTCTTAACAGCAGGGAGTCCTGCTTGGGCGAGATGTCTAGCTTGATGACGCTGCCGCCAAGGCCTCGGGTCCACACTGCCAAGTTCACACTGCCCCCTGGGTGAATATTACCTGTCATCGGTCCTCAGTTTTGACATGTGTGTTAAGTCGAGGATGACGATCAGTACAGAGGTGAGGTGGCTATGTCTGGTCAGGATCTTTGAAACTGTGGTCAAATACACAGCACGTTGAATTTACTATCCATGATAGTTTATTGAAGTTTATTTGTTTGCTTTGGAGACAGGATCTCATTTTATAGCTCTGACTGGTCTGGAACTTGCCACATAGACCAGGGTGGCCTTGAATTCACAGATATCAGCCTGCCTTTTTACCCCCTGAATGCTGGGCTCAAAGGCATGTGCTACCATACTTGGCCTATTTTATTTTATTGTTTCTTGCTTATGTAGCCAAGGGTGGCCTAAAACTTGTGACTTTTCCGCCTCAGCCTCCACATGCCAGGGTTATGGCTATGTACCACACACCTGGCTTTCTTTTAGAAAATAGGGGAGTTGAAGCAAATGATACACTGGTGCTAATTTTCCAACTTTTCTTGGGCTTGAGAATTACAAAAAAAGAAAGAAAGAAAGAAAGAAAGAAAGAAAGAAAGAAAGGAAGGAAGGAAGGAAGGAAGGAAGGAAGAAAGAAAGAAAGAAAGAAAGAAAGAAATCAGAACTGAGCATTGTCGCACATACCTGTAGCTTTCAGGATCGAATCCCAGGCAGGAGGAATTGGGGATTCAAAACCATCACCAGCTGCATTGTGAGTCCGAGGCCAGCCTGGGCTACAGGAGACTGTCTGAAAACCAAACATGCAGGCTGGGTGTGGTGTTGCATGCTTTTTATCTCTGCACTCAGGAAGCAGAGGCAGGGGGGATCTCTGGGACTAAGAAGCCAGCCTGTCCTACTAAGGTAGTCTAGGACAACCAGAACTCTGTTACACTGAAAACCCTGTCTGAAAAACCAACTCAACCCCCGTCCCCAGTCCAAAGAAACAAACAAACAACAACAACAACAACAACAACAAATCCAAGTAAATAAATAATCTTAGGGAAAAGAAGTCCCTGTCTGGGGCAGAGTTGAGCGTGTTTGGGGGCCGACAGAGTATACGGAGAATCTCACTACCCCATTGCTGGCCTGTTCTCACCTCACCCAGTCCCAGCGTCGAGAGCCAGCGAGAAGAAGGCCTGTACAGGCCTTCCCTAGCTTGGGCTTTGGTTTCAGTGTGTCCACCTTGATTTCTGTGCTGTCATTTAATTTCTGCTGTGGAGTATTTAGGGAGTGGGCATTTACTGTGACTCTGCTGTTGGGAAACAAAGACCTGGGAAGGCGGTTAGGGCTGGGTAAGACCATCGGACCAGTGTGGTGTGCTCAGGCTTAAGTCCTGGAGGTGCTAAGGAAAGGCGGGGTGTGGGGTGTGAGAGGGCACTCTGACCTCTCTCCGGGCACTCCCCTCCACGGTCAGCAGGAAGGCCAGTTCCTCCTGTAGCCCCTTATCCTTGGGTCTCTTTTATCTGCCTCAGTTGTCTTGTGATAGCCCTGCAGAACAGATTAACACAGCACAAGGGAGCCATCCCCTCAACACAGGAACCCATTTTACACACGTGCAAGTTGATCCCAGAGGGAAACAGGCTCTTTAAAGAAGGTGTGGACTTACGGTCTGCCCCCTAGCAGTGATCTTTCTCTCCACATCTGGGGTTGTACCAGTCTCTTTCTCTGGCCTCACTCTTACAGACACATAAAAAAGCTGTAGCCTGGTACATCTTTTTCTTCTCTACAGGGCCCTTGCCTGGGCTCCCTCCTAACTCCCTCCCTCTTACAGTGACCACATCTCCAGAGGTCACTCCCGAAGATGGCCGAGCCACACTGGGGTGGTCCACAGGCCCCCACCTGAGGCTCTGTCCAGCAAGCAGATCTATCTCATGTGTTCTTCCCAGAGACGGGATGATGCCCAACTGCCAGTGAGCGCCATCCAGAGTGCCATCCATCAACTCTGTGGGTGGCAGTCGTGACAGACCCATTGTATCTGGCTATGGTCCCAGAGGCTGCAGGCTCTGATAGCCCTCAGGCATCTCAGGCCCATTGTTTGGGAAAAGAAATGAGCAGAGTTAGAACAGCCAGGGACACCTCAGGGGTCAACTGAGGACACTGGCCTTCTCTGGACCCGAGGTTGGCCCAGTCTCAGACCTTCAGCTGACCCCTGCTTGTCTGCAGCCAGAAGGCAGCAGGAGCATGGGCCCTTTCACCTCAGGGCCACCAGGAATGGGATTGTTGACGGGTCTCTCCATTCAAGGCGGAGTCACCTCTTTCTCGGAGGATAGAAGAGGTTTTTGATCGTCAGGATCACTGTCACTTTTCTCTGAGGAAGTTGGTGCCCACGTTAGGCACAACCCATTGGCCTTGGCACACGAGGTCCACAGGGTCTGTGATGGACCCAGAGCCAATCAGCATCTTCTTTCACCTGCCCTAGAACCTTCCACCACGGGACTGAAAGAGTAAGCCTTCTCAGGTTTCCTCCCTTCCTTAAACTCTTCTGTGGCCTCCTACCACTTCCAGGAGAAAGTCCTACATCCTCCCATGGTTACCATGACCCATCCATGTCTGTCCCCCTCCTTTCTTTTTTTTTTTTTTAACAGACTTAACTCATTTATTTTTCTTGTATAAAAACCCCTATGTGGTAGTCACAGTTGGAGCTTGGGTCCTCTGAACAGAGACTCTGGTGTGGGTTTTCACAAGATGATTGGTGAATTCCTGATCAGGAGATGACTTAGTGAACACAGTCTCTTTCCAGAGGCTGGGGGGGTCAGGTAGCTGTATATCTTGGAGATGGCATCAAAGGTGGCCTCGGCAAAGCTGCCCAGGGTGGCACTACAGTGTCTGGCTGAAGTGCAGCGATCATCTATCCCGGCCATCATCGGGAGCTTCTTGGGCACAGGAGCAGAGACGATGCCAGTGCCTCTGGGGGCAGGGATGAGACGCACCAGCACAGAGCCACAGCGGCCTGTCACCTGGCACAGAACAGTGTGGGGCTTGCCAATCTTGTTCCCCCAGAAGCCTCTCCGCACAGGGATGATGGAGAGCTTGGCCAAAATGATGACCCCTCGATGGCAGTGGCACTTAACACCAAGACCAACGTGACCATTGTAGTCCCCAGTAGCGATGAATGCCTTAAGCCTGGTCCTCTGGCCAGACTGCTTCTGCACTGGCATGATTTTCAGAACCTCATCCTTTAGGGATACAACCAGGAAAAAGTAAACAATCTCAGGCTCCTTAATGGGCAGGGAGAACAGGTAGATCTCCAAGGACTTGATCTTCATGTCCTTAACCAGGCGGCCCGGCTTGGTGACCAGGATCCACTCCTTGTCATCAGCTTTACCTCCATGAGCCCCGCGACCTCGACCACGGCCCCGGCCCCTAAGACCACTGCCAAATCCTCCTTCACAGGAGCTGCCAGCATCTCGGCGCCCAGCATACAGCAAGTACTCAATATATGATCCTTTGAAGTTAGGTGTAACATATGTCTGTAATCCCAGTACTTGAAAGCCTGAGACAAAAGGGTTGCTACAAGTTTGGGTCCAGCCTGGAGTTACACAGTGAGTTCAAGGCCAGCCTGGACTACATAGCAAAACTGTTTCATTAAGCTCTGCTGAGGGTGAAGCTTGATGGATAGGGTGCCCGGCTAGCGGGCACAAAGGCCTGGACTCCATCTCCAGCACTGCGTACGCCAGGCAAGCTGGGGTGGCAGCACTTGGGGAGCGGGGGCAGAGGATCAGAACCTCGAGGGTAGCCTGGGATACATGAGACAGACAGACAAATGAGAAAATAACTATGTTTATTTGTATTAGAAGGAAAGCAAAAGCCAGAGTAGGGAAGAAACAGCAGCCAAACAGCAAGTCCATGGCACCTCTTTTTTCTAAGCTTAAAGATATTTTCAGCCGGGTGGTGGTAGCTCACGCCTTTAATCCCAGCACTTGAGAGGCAGAGGCAGAGGCAGGCGGATTTCTGAGTTCAAGGCCAGCCTGGTCTACAGAGAGAGTTCACTGTAGTATAGCCAGGGTTATACAGAGAAACCCTGTCTCGAAAAAACCTAAAAAAAAAAAAAAAAAAAAAAAAAAAAAAAAAAAGATATTTTCACTTTTATTGGGCTGGTGGCTCTGAACACTAGGCATAATGTTTCTTTTTAGGGGTGATAAGAATGTTCCCAAATGGATTGTGATTAAAAATGAACAGCTGTGAATTCACCAAGGAGCACAGAGTTGTGTGTTCTGACCGGGTGGGATGCTGAGCCAACTTCAGCACAGAAAATCTGCTTCGCTGGGGACGGAAAAGACCCGGAACTCAGACCCGGACAACCAGCTTTCCACATCTACACGAACCACATGAGCTCAGATGCCTCCTCTGGGACCTGGGGTCCTAGCCTCCACCCAGGGGCTCACAAGACCCGATGAGACAGTGGAGAGCAGCGGGCGCCGAGAGGCTGCCCGTGGTCAAGCCGGGAAAAATGAGTCTCTCACTTAAAGATGCACAAAGACTCCACCGAAGAAAGAGGACAAGTATAGAGTGAGTTCGGCACCGAGTGTGGGGGTGGCAGGGGTGGGGTGGGGTGGGGGGAGGGATGGGGGGAGGGATGGGGGGAGGGGGCTAAGAATGCATGCTGTCCAGCATGAAGACCTGAGGTCAGAGTCACAGTATCTACTAGAAGCTAGGCTTCACGGTGTGCACAAGAACCTCAGTGCTCAGCGGGGGAAGACAGGGATCCCAGGGACTGGCCAGCTGACCAGGCTGAAACAGAAAGGTCCGAGTTCAGTGGGGGACACTGTCTCAAAAACCAGGGTGGCGAGCATGCCCGAAAACGCTGACTTCTGCGGTCCACGTCCTCATACGTGTACACTGTGTATACACAAAAAGAGAAAAATAAAAACAAAAACTGATGGACGTTGGGCTGACGTTTAGTGGCAGAACATTTGCCTAGTGTATGTGATACCCTTTGTTCTATTGCTAGTCATGAGAAGGAAGGAAGGGAGGGAGGGAGGGAGAGAGGGAGGGAGGAAGGAAGGAAGAGAGGGAGGGAGGGAGGAAGGAAAGAAGGAAGGAAGGAAGGAAGGGAGGGAGGGAGGAAGGAAGGAAGGAAGAGAGGGAGGAAGGAAAGAAGGAAGGAAGGAAGGGAGAGAGGGAGGGAAGAAGGAAGAGAGGGAGGGAGGAAGGAAAGAAGGAAAGAAGGAAGGGAGGGAGGGAGGGAGGGAGGAAGGAAGGAAGAGAGGGAGGAAGGAAAGAAGGAAGGAAGGAAGGGAGAGAGGGAGGGAGGAAGGAAGAGAGGGAGGGAGGAAGGAAAGAAGGAAAGAAGGAAGGGAGGGAGGGAGGGAGGAAGGAAGGAAGAGAGGGAGGGAGGGAGGAAGGAAAGAAGGAAAGAAGGAAGGAAGGAAGGAAGGGAGGGAGGAAGGGAGGGAGGGAGGGAGGGAGGGAGGGAGAAAGGAAGGAAGGAAGGAAGGATGGATGGAAGGAAGGGAGGGAGGACAGAAATGCCACTGGAGAGGTAGGCATGGTAGTGCATGCCTTTAATCCTACCACTAAGGAGGAAAAAGGAGGCAGATCTCTATGAGTTCAAGGACAGCCTGATCTATAGAGTAGCAAGTTCTAGACTACCCTGTGCTATATAGTGATACCCTGTCTCATAATAATAAATAAAAGCATACTATAAGAGAAATTTTCCTCTTCAGTTTGGATCAAAGAAATAAAACCACAACAATTTATATCATTTTCTTATGCTAATTTGGCAAAAAGGCCTCTTAAAAAATCATAAAATTCTGTGCTGGCAAAGTTGCGATGAAATCAGTAAATATACTTAGGTGCTGCTACAGTGTAAAATAGCACAGTCCTCTTGGAGACCAGTGGAATAGCATTGACAGTACTAAAGATGCGACAGTCTCTGACGCTGGGGATTTCACTCCGAGGTAAATGCTTTGTGCATAAAAGTGGTGATAAGGGCCAGAGCGATGCTCACTGGGTAAGAGCACTGTCTGCTCTTCCAGAGGTCCTGAGTTCAAATCCCAGCAACCACATGGTGGCTCACAACCATCTGTAATGAGATCTGGTACCATCTTCTAGTGTGTGGACATACATGCAGACAGAATATTGTACACATAACAAATAAATAAATCTTTTTTTTTGTTTTGTTTTTTTGAGATAGGATTTCCCTGTATAGCCCTGGCTGTCCTGGCACTCACTCTGTAGACCAGGCTGGCCTTGAACTCAGAAATCCGCCTGCCTCTGCCTCCCAAGTGCTGGGATTAAAGGCGTGCGCCACCACCACCCGGCAAACAAATCTTTAAAAAAAAGAATAGATAATAAAGTATTTTCTAAAAGTAGTAATCAGAGTATCCTCTACAGCTCTAAAACATGGCAGGCTCAAAGCTGGGAGGAGTTTCTCAGTTGGTATACTATTTACGTCGCAAGCACAAAGCCTGCATTTGCTCTCTAGGAATCACACGAACCATTCAGGCAGGCCAGACGGTGATGGCGCATGCCTTCAATCCCAGCACACAGGAAACAGAGGCATGCAGGTCTCTGCTCTACAGAGTGAGTTCCACCATAGACAGGGCTACACAGAGAACCCCTCCCCCTTTGGTTTTTCGAGACAGGGTTTCTCTGTATAGCCCTGGCTGTCCTGGAACTCACTCTGTAGACCAGGCTGACCTCGAATTCAGAAATCTGCCTGCCTCTGCCTCCCAAGTGCTGGGATTAAAGGCGTGTGCCACCATGCCCAGCTAGAAACCCTGTCTCAAAAACAAAACAAAACAAAACAAAACAAACAACAACAACAACAAAATTCACAAAACAAGCAAAATCCAGGCATGAATTTGTAATCCTGGTGCTGGGGCGACAGAGAAAGATATACCCCTGGAAGTTATCGGCCAGCTAGCCTCATCTAACTGGTACCTCCAGATTTATGAGCCACCCTGACTCAAAAGATGTGGGTTCTGTTCTTCAGGATGACACTCAAGTTTGTCCTCCAACTTCCATATACACACACAGGTGCACTTGCATATACACACACAGGTGCACTTGCATACGCACACACAGGTGCACTTGCATATGCACACACAGGTGCACTTGCATATGCACATACAGGTGCACTTGCATATGCACACACAGGTGCATTTAAAACATATAGTTGTGCATGTCCTGTGCATATACTGTGGTATGTTCGCTTGAAGAGATAACTAAGCCAGTAGAAATGAAAATGGTCAAGACAGCATAGTGCTGAGGATTGTAACTCATCTCCATCATCCCAGGACTTGGGAGGATGAGACAGGAGGATTGCAATAACTCAGAGGCCAGCCTGATCTACAAGGAAATTCTAGACTAGCCAGAGCTACATGGTGAGACTTGTCTCAAAAAAGCCCCAAACCGAAACACAGTGCGATAATGAAACTGCAAGTGGCTACACAGTGAAAGATCAAAGTAGGAAGCAAGAATTAAACCTCTGTGTGATAGAATTGCAACTAAATACAACTTCACACGGGCTGGGGCAGATACTGCGGCTGCTGACCCAGCATTCGCGGTTACCGCCCTCCTCCTTATCTAAGAAATGTTGATTTTTCTCAGCCTCCCTCCAAGTTTTGGGTAGTCATGTTACCACTGAAATGCAACCCACGGGTTGTGTGTGTGTGTGTGTGTGTGTGTGTGTGTGTGTACGGGGCTAGAAAATAGGGAAATACTTTTGCTTTCCTGATAAAGTGGGTTATCACAGCCTCAAACATCTTCTCCTCCCAGCCCCCTAACCCCACCCTGAATTCTAGTGTGATCTCGAATTGGAAGTGTGTCTAAAGATGATCTGTCTGGATCGACAGAGCAGCAATATTGGAATTCTAGACTGAGTTCCTGACACTGTGGAGTGGCTCCCCGACTCACCTACCAATGAGGAAAATAAGTCCCCATTCACTTAAAGCACTGTGACAGATACAAATGACTGTGATTCAAATATCGGTTTCCCTAATCTTGTGTTGTGTGGTTCTAGGCAAGCCCCTCCCATAGTGCTTTGACACTATGTCAGGTTTTTTTCTTCTTACATTTGTTTTTATCTTTTATGTGTATGTATGTGTCTGTGTGAGTGAATGCCACCTCTGTGCAGGTATCTGAAGAGGTCAGAAGAGGGCACCATATCCCTTGGGACAGAGTCACAGGCTGGCTTTAAGGCAAACGATGCCTGTGCTACAGAGTTAAGAGCAAGTGCTCTTAACCACTAAGCCCTCTCCAACCCCGATATATCCAGCGGGCCCTACAGATGTGGATGTGTCGTGCTAACTGTAAAGTAAGAGTCAGGGTCAGTCTCTGAACTGAAACCATATCTGTGGCCAGGTCTAGTGACATCAGCCTGCGACCCAGAAGCAGGAGAGTGGGAAGTCCAGCGCCAGCCTGGGCTACAAAGCAAGACTGTCTTTCAAACAACAACAACAACAACAACAACAACAACAACAACAACAACAACAACAGGGAAGGGATGAGGGGAGTGAGGGGAATAGTACAAAAGAAGAGAAAAAAAAAATAACCACAGAGCTGGAGGCCAGTGGCCAGCGATGGTCTGAGGGTCGCTGTCCCCTCTCTGCGGCTGCAGGAGGTGGCGGCAGGGGGCGCTGGTGGCGCGCGGCTGAGAGGGGCGCGCGGCGGCGGGCGCTGGGGGAGGCTCGGCAGCCACGGCTGTGACTCCGGGTAAAAATAATCAGGGAAGGCCAGCTGCTTCCTTGTCAGCAACCAAGAGGGAAATAAAGCTCACGTCCCCTCCAGCGAAAACCTGCTCTCCCGGTCCCCTGGCTCCTGCCACCAACTGCTCGACGGCCGCGTGCCAATCCGGTCTGAAAGCCTGCAAGCCATCCCGGAGAGGCTGGTTCCAACTTCATCGCCGCTTCTTGGACAGCACGAGGGCGGGGGAGGCGGGGAGGGGGGAGGGATCTGGGCGTCCCCAGCCATTGGCCAAGGCGTTTTTTTTCCCCCCTCTCTCTCTACTGAGGCTAGGGCTCCGACTGGGTTTCCCCAGATACCTCTCATTGTCCCCAAGTCCCTCCTCTTGGCTTTGCCCGGTCTCAGTATATCCTACATTTGCTTTTATCTTCCTGAATGGAGATCCCGAGGGTCCGTAAAGTTTCTGGTGCTCATAGTTCTGGAATCTAGTGCCCTCCAAGCAGAGGTACTGGTCTCTGTGAGGCCCAGGGAAGTCTGGTAACAGAGTAGTGTCCCCTCTATCCTTTCAATCCTCTTCAACATACTGAACCCCCTCCTGCCTACAAGGTCCTGAGTTGGTGCCTGGACCCCCACTCCCACCCTCACCCCACAAACCGAGTACCACAATAGCCCATGCCCGTAATCTCAACCTAGAAGAGATGAAGACAGGAGGATCAGAAGTTCAAGATGTATCATTTATATAGAGAATCCGAGGCAAGTCTGGGCTATATGACAACCCTTTAAAAATAAAGTTGTTCTTTTTGTTTGTTTGTTTTTGTTAGGAAAATAATGGGAGCTGAAAATGATGGCTTAGTGGTTAAGAGAACTGGCTTTTCTTCCAGAGGACCCAGGTTCAATTCCCAGCACCCACAGCTCACAACTGTCTGTAATTCCTGGTCCAGGGACTCAACATGCTCATTCAGACATACACCCAGGCAAAGACACCAATGTACATTTTTAAAAAATACACAATTTCATTATGTCCATTATTCTCAGCATTCAGCACATTAATCTGCTGTCTGGACCTGTCACCTCAGAGCAGGAGGCTGTACCATAGAGCAGAGTGGTACAGGTTAACCCACCTGGGCTTGTGTACGCGAGTACTGTGATGTCCACACAATGACAAGGTCCCCAAATGATGTGTTTCTCAGAACGTGCTCCTTTCCCATGTTAAACGTGTGACTATACCCACAGGATGCAAATGCAATTTTAATTGAATAAGTATTAAATGAGTGAAAAGTAAATAATAGAGATAAAAAGGTTTTTTTCCTGCCTTCATCTTTTACGGATACTAGCTCTGCCCTGATCTGGGAAAAGTTGTGCGTGATCTGTGAAGCGGCTAATTCTGGGCTCGTGGTCCCAGGCAGGAACCCAGGGGGTTGTTTACTGATGGACTCTTCACCAGGTAGCCTTTTGGAGTGACACATGCAGGGCGGAGCTCTGAGCTGGAGGGAGGGTTCTATTTCACCGGTTCAGTACTTTGGAAATCAGATCCATTGGTTTCTGGCTTTTTTTTTTTTTTTTCTTTTCATTGCCCCACAGAAAGCTTGTCACCAGGACCCAAGGGGTGATACCTTCCTCCCTGGTGGGAGCTGTTGAGGTGGACACTTTGGAGGCTAAGTAGGTGGAGGGAGAGGGCAGCAGATAAAGGGAAGCCAAGTGGTCACAGCTAGCGCTGCAGAGGCAGGCTTTGACCCCAGGGTGACTCTGGGTCACACGACCTCTAGGAGTGCCTGGAGGTGCTGGCTTGAATGTACTCCCAGGAGGTGGCCTTGGAGTCCCTGGTGCTTGTCCTCTTGACCCACACCTGTTGGCTCCAGTGACCTTCCCAGAGGGCTCCTTCATGGTCTTGGCCTTTGAGAAATGGCTCAGGAGCTCTTCTCCAAGACAGACTCTGCCGTAACTATTGAAGGTATCCATCGCTCCCTACAAAGACAAACCACTTACACAGACAACCCACCTTCCCCTGGGGAATTCCCCTCCACTCCGGCCTTGACAGCAAACACGTTACACAGAATTCACCTGATCGGGCCTGAACCACAGTGTGATCTGTGCCTTCCAGAGCTCTATCTGGGATGCCTTTTGGGTGAGAAAAACAGCACCCCTAACCCTAGGCCTTTAGCGTTGAAAAGATGTGAAGACATCGCCACTTGGGATCACATAATAAAAAAACTTGAAATACAAATGGGACTTAACTCACAAACACACACTTTTTCAGGATTTAAAAGAAACGTTTGGTGATGGTCAGTCCTAGGCACAAGTGGCTTACGGAGGTATCTGGGCCTTTGGCCGGGGGCTGGTAAGGGGCTCTGCCTAAAACAGCCATAAATAAAGTGCTGGTAGCCTGTTCCCCCGGGGGTCACCCACCCTCAGGGTCCCACTCCATGATGGCTGAGGACTTATGTGGATCCTGTTTTATGCCAGTTCCTGAAATAGCCAGGCTTAGGGAATTTCTGGACATTTGAGTACTACGGTGTAAATGAACAAAACAGAATCTGGAGGTCCGGTGAGATGGCTCAGTGGTAAGGTGCTTGCTACCGAGCCTGATGACCTCAGTGTCATCTCCGGGTCCTACATAGTGGGAAAAGAGATTTGATGCTGGAATTTTTTCTCTCATTTGCCTTGGCACAGACACAGACAGACACATACAGACACACGCATGTACACAAACATACCCCAAAACATTAAGTGTGGTACAATTTTATTTTTTAAAAGACACAATATCCAGATCAAGGTACGGGGAGCTATAGTGTGCCCCGAGCATTGGAACCAGCTGCCATGTCATTGCTGGGCTTGGTCATGGCTCAGGAGAAAACAGCTCCTGGCTGGTGCTGAGGCTGACGGCCTGGCACGTACAGGTGGGTCCTGGGAAGCCACTGACTGGCCCCTTCCCTCCATGAGGAAAGCCTAGAGCCACATACATGGTGACTTTCAGGTCTTGTAGGTAGGAGCTTAGCATGACTGTGCTGTGCCCTCTGCTCTGGGTGCCACCGCCTTCCCTAAGAACCTGGAGTATCTATATATAAGCACATTCAGGCTGTTGGCCCGGTTCTGTCTCCAAGGTCATGGGACCACGATCTCCTGCCACTTGTAATCAGAAATTGGGCCTCACACTCAAAAAAGGTCCAGTTCCTCCTCAGGCTTTTCATGGACCTCCCTGCCAGCAAGGCAGGTTCAGTCACTCACAGGGTCACCCCCTTCTACCTCAGGATTGATTGACTGAAGATTGATTGATGATTGATTGATTAATTGACTGATTTGCCTTTTCTTCATGTCTGTGTCACACTTTTGTTTGTTTGCATTTTGTTTTTGGTTTTTCAAGACAGGGTTTCTCTGTGTAGCTGTGGCTATCCTAGAATTCACTCTGTAGACTAGGCTGGCCTCAAAATCAGATATCCTCCTGCCTCTGCCTCCTGAGTGCTAGAATTAAAGCCATGCTGGCTTCTGTTGAACTTTTTTTTTTTTTTTTTTTTTTTTTTTTTTTTTTGGTTTTTCGGGACAGGGTTTCTCTATGTAGTCCTGGCTGTCCTGGAACTCACTCTGTAGACCAGGCTGGCCTCGAACTCAGAAATCCACCTGCCTCTGCCTCCCAAGTACTGGGATTACAGGCATGCGCCACCACGCCCGGCCCTGTTGAACATTTTAAAGTCTGCTTCTTCCACCTTCTGACTGTGCTTCTAAGGACTCTTGTGGTTACACTGGAGCCTCTTAAATACTCCATATTAATCACATTTAGGTTATTATTGCATGCACGAATTCATGCAATAACGAGGGAGCATATGTGCTAAGTGGGTCCAGGGATTGAACTCAGGTTCCCAGGATGCACAGCAAGCCCCTTTACTAGCTAGGCCATCTCGCTGGTTCTTTTTTTGTTTTTTTGTTTTTGTTTTGTTTTGTTTTGTTTTTTGGTTTTTCGAGACAGGGTTTCTCTGTGTAGTCATGGCTGTCCTGGAACTCTGTAGACCAGGCTGGCTTCGAACTCAGAAATCTGCCTGCCTGCCTCTGCCTCCCAAGTGCTGGGATTACAGGCATGTGCCACCACACCCGGCTCATCTCGCTGGTTCTTATACTAACCTTGCTAATACCAGTGGCTTACGACTTCAAATTTTATAAAAGCACACCAGGGTGGTTAATCTTAATTGTCTAAGTTTGTTGGAAGTTAGAATCACCATAGAAACAAATCTCTGGGCCTGCCTGTGAGATCTTTTCTAGACTGGGTTGACTGATGTGGAAAGATCCTTTCTGGATTCAGGCAGCAGCATCCCATGAACTGCAGTCCAGGATCGCATAAAAAAGAAGAAACTGGGCTGAACGGAAACATTTATCTGTCTCGGCTTCCTGACTGTGACTATAATGTGACCGGCTGCCTCATAATTTCCGGCTATCATGCCACACCCCTACCATGGTGGACTGTATCTCCTTAAACCATGAGCCAGGAGACAAAATGACCCTTACTGCCTTACTACATATAGTAAGGAGAGACGTAATGCACTCTCCCAGGGCCTCATTATTCAGCTGACTGCATGTGGCCGTAACAGAGCTGTCCATTCCCATCCTGCTTGCTCATGAACCCAGTGGTGTCTGACTCAGCCCGAAATGGACTGCAAATGGCAGGGCCTTCTCACCCGGGAGAACTAGAAACTGCCATGGCCTGTCCCCACGATCCCGCCAGCTGGAGCTCCACCTTGGTTCTAGCTCTTGGCTCAGCCACTGCCCTTGATTAGGATGCGAGTACAGTGGGCCATTCCCTCTCGGGCAGAAAAGAAAATGCATACGATCCGTTCTGGCCTGCAGAGTCTGCCATGTGCCTGCTGTGCACATGAACTTGCCTTGTGTCAGCCAAGGGCTGGGGCAAGCCCTGAAAAGCTCGTGGACTTAGAGAGGCTAAGTCATTCTCTTGAGGTCACACAGAAAGACTTGGGAAGTAGAACCAAGAGAGGCACAAAGGTCCCATATCCCCTCCCCCACACACACACTGTCATAAAGCCACAGACAGGTCCCAAGGACAGCGGTCTGTGAGTAGCTCTGAGTCACTTTTTCCTTGGCCCCAAAAGTTAGAGACTTAGCTTAGTGTCCAGTCAGTTTCAGCAGGAGATGACTTGTGGCCCTTAGGGAGAGAAGGCATTAGGCTTCATGTGCTGGGGGCCACCTGTCCCCAGACTGCTGTCACCTTTTAATAGATTTCTCAGGGAACAAGTAATTTGTTCCTGATGCTGGCTCTGCATTGGGCAGGAAGTCCCTACAGGCCCGCGAAGCCAGTGTGAAATCACTCAAAGGCAACTGCTGGAAGAAGGTAGTGGGTCAGCATCGGCCATTTAGCTCCACCAGACCTCCAATTACTGCCTGGCCTGCTTCCTGCCGCAGACATGCCCAGGGCCAGAGCTTTGAACCCTTGCAGGGAGGCCAGCTTCCAGTAAACAACCCTGGGCAGCGGGCAGATTGACAGCAATGTTCGGCTTGAGGGCCAGTGCTGCAATGCTGTGCTGTTCCGGCTGGCAGGTGGACAGCACTCCAGTCCCCGGGGGCCCTCCCAGTCAAGGGCTCAGGGGCTGACCGAGCCAAGAGTGTCCCTCCTGGCTAGACAGTTCCTGCCAAGGCCAGAGGGTTTCTGAGCCCGGGAAGATCATCCCTCCAGACAGCGCGTGAGCCTGGGCTGGATCCCAGCAGCCAGGGAACAGGGTATGGAGGACACCATAGCCTCCTCCTTCCCTCTCCATAGGAAGATGTGCCCAGGGCAGTATACACTGTGGGTTGACCACCACGATTAGCTCGGAGGATAGGGTAATCTTCCCAAGAGTGTATTCCAGAGGTCTGGGGCTTCTGGGTGCCAGGAGATGGTTGCCTTATGGGAATTGGCTGGGAGGGGCCTGAGGGAGCTTTCTGGAGGAGGTGGAAGGTTCTAGAATGCAGCTGAAGTGCTGAACATGCATCTGCACAAACGCAACACACTATGTTCTTTGTTTACTCATTTCCCACTAGGACCAGCCCATACCTCTCCATTAAATGTTAGGAGAGTAGGGCTGGAGAGCTGGCTCAGCGGTTAGGAGCACTGACTGCTCTTGCAGAGGTCCTGAGTTCAATTCCCAGCAACTACATGGTGGTTCACAACCACCTGCACTGGGATCCAATGCACTCTTTTAGTGTGTAAAGAGAGCAATGGTGTACTCATATACATAAAATAAATAAATTTTTTAAAAAAAGTTAGGGAAGCAAGAAAGATGGAGAGCCTGGGACACCACACACACACACACACACACACACACACACACACACACACTTATAATGCTGTTTCTCATACACTCATAACCCCCACTCGCAGATCTAACACATAACACCTCCCCTTCTTTCTCCGCATTGTCACGGGCAGTCGTAAACATTTTCCTTCTAAAATCAGGGCTCGGTTTCAACTTTTTTCTTTCCTCAGGGAAACTGCAAAAGAATGCAGCTCTCTTCACGTTTGCTCTGTGATTAATTTATCTCTCTGTTCAGGAAGTGAACAGCAAGATATGAAAGCAGGGAAGGGGCTGCCTAAGCAAGCTGGTGCCTTGGGCCTGTGTGGCACAGGCTGGCAGCGAGCGCCTTCCTCGGGGAGACTCCTTAGCGATGGCTGGGCTGTCACCCCGTGTCCCTATGCTACCGCCTCACTCTGCCTGTTCACCTCTTCCCAGCCCCGGGGACCCTCAGGCAGGCTATTTTTGCGGTTTGTGTGGCAGGAAGGACACAGTGGACTATTACACGCCACTCTGCGGTGGGTGTGTTTCCCTGGACCAGGAAACAAAGAACTCACACTGGTGAGAACCTACTGAGACTGGGTTAAGTCTGGACTAGCTGTAGATAAAGCAACAATGACTACCCAAGAATAGACAGTAAGGGGCTGGTGAGATGGTAGGTTAGAATGCTTGATGCATAAGCAGGAGGACTTGTCTCCAGCATCCACATTAAAAAAAAAAAAATCACACATGCTTATAAGCCCAGTGCTGTGTGGAACAGAGACAGAACAATTACTAGGCTTCCTGGCCAGCAGCCGAGCACCAGGTTCATTGACAGACTCTGTCTCAAAGGAACAGGATAGAGAGTAAGAAAAGAAGGAACCTAATGTCTTCCTCTGGCCTCTGCATGCATGGAGGGGAAGGGCGGCGGCGGCGGAGGGGAAATGTGAACACGCGCGCGCGCGCGCGCGCGTGCGCGCACGCACACACACACACACACACACACACACACTCCACAAATGGATAAGAACATACACAGTAAGGGAAAAAAATAGTGTGAGCTCTTATCAGTCACAGGGTAGCAAGGCTCTGTGTTTGCTGAGTGTTCTAGAATGTTGGAAAGCTTCAAAATAAAAATGCACGGGGAAAGTAATGAACGTTTACAGCATTGAGAAAAATACAGAGAGCTGCAAGGAGAAAAAAAAAACCTTAAGAGTGACTTGAGGAATCTTACCTGGCGATACAGGACACTTTCAACACATTAAAGGACAGCCACACTTACTTACACACACACACACACACACACACACACACACACACAGCAAACATCTCTTGTTGCTTCTGTTGCTGAAAATGCAACTTTTAATAGTCACATATATTCCATTATGAATTATTTAACTATTCTCCTTTTGTTTGATAGTAAATTAATTTCTGGAGTTTCAATACAACATCGCTATATAGTACCTATCCCCCATTCTAATAACAAACATCTGATCTATTACACGATATATAATCCCTGGTAAATTCCAGTTTCTGCGACAGCAAATAATGCTGCCATGAACATCTTTATTTCATTAACTTTATTGAGGGTGAGGGTGTGCATGAGAATGTGTGGCTGTGTGAGCTTACGTGATGCATACAGAGTCCATAGGACATCTTTCTCTAGCACTCTTCTATGTTACTGCCTTGAGACAAGGTCTCCGGCTGACCCAGCTTGGTATTTGGGCTAGTCTGACCAGCCAGTGTGTTCCTGGGATCCGCCTGTCTCTGCACCCTCTGCTGGTGTTACAGACATGCCGAGCTTTTAATGTGGGTGTTGGGGGTTCAAACTTAGGGCTTTATGCTTATAGAAGACTTTTTTTTTTTAACCTGCTGAGTCAGGTCCCCAACCCCTACAATGGCATATCTTTAAATATGTCTTAGCTGAGAACAGATCTCTTGTAAGAGGTTGTGGGGGCCATGTGTTCAAGCCTTTCCTAAGGATCTTGAATCATTTGGCCAATGGCTTTGCAGAAGGCATGCTGTACTCAGCTCACCCAGTAGCAGTTAGAAAAGTCCTCCTGTCAGATATCATTGTGACTTCTGAGTGTCGCCATTAGAGAAGTCAGCTCCTGGCGCCAGTTCATGCTTCCTGTCCCCATCATTGACCACCAAACCTCTGATACTAAGCTCTCCTCTCTCACTCACTGGAACAGTCCAAGAAACACATGACTTCCCACAAGGCTTTGGGCCTCTGTCCCCTGTCTCCAGCACAGACTGGCTTTCAATTCCAGTGATGTGACCCAGTGGTGCTCAGGTGGACTTTTGAGCTATACCATCAGCATCACCACCCCAGGTTGGACCCTGAAAGGACAGCAGGGACTCCTCTCTGTCCCCACCCCAAACTTTCATCTTTGCCCGGTCTATCTGGCGCCTTGGACTACCTCTAGCGGCTGTCCCCTCTCTGTCCTTCCTGCCACCACTGTGGTCTGGGCCCCCTTCCTCACTCTTCCCTGCTCTCCTCTCTCAGCCTTTATCACGCCTGCACCCTACCATGCCCACTGCCAAAGCGAACACACTCCATGCCACTCAGACGGCCACATCCAGCTTTCGGCCTCGGCATGGGCACCTAGTCCTGCAGCCTTGCCCAAGTTTATACTCGTCCTTAGCCTCGAGACTGTTTTCGTGTTGCTACCCTCCAGGCCCAGCCATTGCACGGCTCTGTTCACATGACTACTGCAACCACTCCCTTCCTTCCTTTCTGGGGCCCCAGCTCTTCAGGCCCTTCTCAGTGCCTCTCAGGGGCTTTGTCTCCGATGGCCATCCCTTCTGAGCACTTGCTGAGAAAGTCGAGTTCTCTCTCCCTGGCGGCTCTGTGGAGTTTCTCAGTCCTTATTGGAACCCCCTGACCCTTTCACTTCCTCCTTGATTTATGTGTGTGCCTCCCTCCTGAGGGCAGAGCCCTGCTTCTGCATCCAGCAAGGCACTAGACACCGGCCTGGAGTCTGATGAAGCAGTGGCGGAATAATAACAATTGAAGAGCCAGGGAGTTCTGACCCACGTCGGAGATAATGGACGTTTTCCTGAGAGTCAAGGGCACTGCCAAGGCAGGCCCTGCAAAACCGATGGAGAAACCGGGGGCTGGGGATGTGGCTCGGCCAGTGGAGGGGGCATAGCAGAGTTCTGAGTTTGATCCTCGGTGCTACATCAACCAGATATAGCGGGGGGGGGGGGGTGTTGCTGTGAAGAGACGGTTTCAGAGATTTGGTCCATGGTCATCATGGGAGGGAGGATGGAGGGGAATGGGGCAGCACACGAGCAGACAAGCAGACATGGTGCTGGAGGAGGGGCTGAGAGTTCTACACCCAACTCCACAGAGGCGGGCAGAGAGAGGCTGGGCCTGGCTTCTGCTTTTGACACTTGAAAGGCCACACTTCTTCCAACAAAGCCACACCCCCTAATCCTTCTCAAGGAGTGCCACTCCCCGATGACTAGGCATTCAAACTTATGAACCTATGGGGACCTATCCTTACGCAACCCACCACGGAGGTGTAGTGGCTCCCCACTTGTAAAATCAGCTTTTGGGAGGTAGAGGCAGGAGGATCAGAAGTTCAAGGTCACTCCGGGCTATGTAGAAATTTTGAGAGCAAAAGACATAAGTGATGGGATTTAAAAGAGAGAAAGGGTGTTAGTGAGTATGGCACGGCGGCGTGGGGGAAGGGGGTACCTAATCGGGCCCATGCCTAGGCATCCCTTCCACCTGAAGGACCACACACACACACACCAACATGGTATAGAATAGAGTTTATTTAGAGGATAGGATGAGAGTCAATGGTATAGGAGAGAGAGAGAGAGAGAGAGAGAGAGAGAGAGAGAATAGAGAGAGAGTGGAGGCCGGCCATGACCATGTGGAGAGAGGGGGGAGGGGAGCCCAAGAGGGGCAGAGAGGTGAGAGGATGAGAAGGGAGAGGGGAAAAAGAGAGAGAGGAGGGGCAGGCAGTCCCTCTTATAGTGGGCCAGGCATGTGGGGCGGGGCATACCTGGCTATTGCCAGGTAACTGTGGGGTGGAGCTTGGACAGAGTACCAACAATAAGACCCTGTCTCAAACAAACAAACAAGCAAACAAACAAACAAGCAAGTAGAAAAGTGGCCTTTATGGGGTCTTTTGGAGATTCTCAAATGTCACGTGGTCCATCTCTGCTTAAATACCTTCCACAGTTCCCCAGTGTTCTCACGAGAGGACCAGGTTTTGTCCTGCATTCCAGAGCTGTGTATGGCTCTAGAGTCTGTCCTGACTGCCTGCCTCCCTGTGTGGCTATAAGTCAGTCCCTGGTCCTTTTAAGCTCCTGACTTAAAGGGCTCACTGATTTTCTCTCTCGTTAGAGCAAATCAGGTTTCTGACCCAAATGACTTGGGGTTAAGAATAAGCCCTGTAGCCGAGCGGTGGTGGCACACGCCTTTAATCCCAGCACTTGGGAGGCAGAGGCAGGAGGATTTCTGAGTTCGAGGCCAGCCTGGTCTACAAGAGTGAGCTCCAGGACAGCCAGGGCTACACAGAGAAACCCTGTCTTGAAAAAAAAAACAAAAACAAAACAACAACAACAACAACAAAACAAAAAACAAAAAAAGAAAAAGAAACAGAATAAGCCCTGTGGACAGGTCAAGCCTGGGTTTGTATTATTATTCTCTTTCGAATCGGCTGCGAGTCGTGAGCTGTGTACTTGTTCTCCACAGGCGGAGAGTTCACCGCCTACAAGCCAGGAACGAGACGTGAATGGGGGACATAACCTGGGAGGTACTTAACACAGCCTCTGGCATATTGAAAGATTTCAACAAACAAACATCAACCGGGATGACTCAACCAGGTGGGAGGTTGGTAAGTCCTCCCACGCGAGCGGAGTGAGGGCTGTGCTCATAATTTCATCGGGGCTCACAAGGGCTGGGCTAGGAGGAGGAGAGGAGCCTCTTGGTTGTCTCATCACCAGCCAGGGCTGGCAAACACAGGGCCCACCTAACCCAGCCAGTGCTTATGTGTCGTAGATCTGTGGGTCTCAGGTGGAGGGAATCTACACTCGGAGGCATTGTCACACGTGTCTGACTGCACCCCTCCCACTGGAGCTGGGCTTCTGTGGGCTGTGCGGGGCGGCTTGGCACCTGGGTGCTGGGCCAAGGGCCCTGGAGCCTGGAGCAGCTGCGCTAATTCATGCAAAGGAAGGCACACAGGTTACCCTGTCTATTTATAGCTTATTTATGAAGGAGGAAAAACAAGGGCCCAGTTGCCATGGTAACCAGGAGCATCATGGCCCGCTCTCCCTGCAATGGGAAGAGGGCCAAGTCAGCTCTTGTGGCGAGCCCTCTACTGTGCAAATCCTGATGGAGGCTGGGGTGGGCCTTCTCCACCTGTCCCCCCGCACTGGGTTCCCAGGCAGTCTGTAGACTTGGTAGGGTGGGGGCTGCTCTTCTCTTGGTGCTTGGAAAAATTCAGGGGCATGCTGGGGGCCATGTGCCGCTGAGCTTTCTTCACAGAAAGTGCTGTCTGCTCTCTAGGTCTTCTTGTTAACTCCTGTCATCTGAGTGCCTGGCTGCTGCTGCCTTAGGTGACTGTGGAGACCTTCTAGCTGGGCTCCCAACGTGTCCCTCAGGCCACTGAGCACAGAGAACTGGACATACAGTCCTTAGAACAATGCCCCTCGAAGTTATGATCTTGCACAAAGTTTGTCACCAAAGAGGGTCTTAATGAACTCTGAATGAGTGAATGAGTGAATGAGTGAGTGAATGAGTGAATGAGTGGAGTGAAGCGTTAACAGGTGTTCATGTCACACTTAAGCGTTGAGGGAGACGGCAATGTTTTCTCATTTTATAGATGAGAAAATGGAGCTACAAAGAGATAAATAGACTGGCCTGACATCACCAGGCTAGCGAGGAGCTGACAGAGGGGAGGGAGGTGTTGGGGAGGAGAAAGCCCTGCTTTTGCTTTGTCAGAGCCCAGCAGACCTGGGAGCCAGGGAACTGCAGTTGGCAGGGCTGACAGTAAAGGCGCTGTGAGGGTGGATCTTGACTCTGCCATTTATCAACGGTACGGTCTTAAGCCAAGACTTTGCCCCTCCGTGCTCCATTTGCACAATTGGACAAAAATGATAGTAGGTTCTTAGAGTGTGTCAGTTCCTTGCAGGCAGGCGCTGTGCCTGTCCCCAAGTTACCTGCTTTCCCAGTGTCTGGTACATTTATGGTGCCCGGGGATGATCCGGGTCTATAGAACAGAGATCGGGACCTTGAGTCTGCTAACAATTGTTGGGCTGTAACTGTGCTAATTGGGAATGGAGACACAGAGAGTCTGGTGAATCCCCCCGAGGTCACACAGCCACGTAGGGCCGAGGCAGTGGCTTCCCTGATCGCCAAGGAGCAAATGGGGCAGTGTCCGAGACAAAGGATGAGCCTTCTGGACTGGGCGGCGGTTCTAGGGAGCAGCACTGAAGCTGACCGAGCAAGCCCAGCAGGGCGCGTAGTGATCGGCCTAAAGCTTTGCTGATTGTAGCTGGAAGGGCAGCTACCGGTGCCTGGTCTCCCTGGAGCTGCTATTCACTGGCAGAGGCTCCCAGTCGCCCTCTGCTGGGCTCTGCCGACCATCTCTAGAGACAACGACACTTCCTCAGATCAGTCTGCCAGGAGACTAGTCAGCGGCTCCACAGCTTTCTTCAGACCCCACAGAAGGACACCGTCATTTTCTCACTGCTATGCCTTCCTCTCCTGCAGGTTCAGAACTCTGATCCCCAAAGCCACGTCTAAAGGTTGATTTTGTCGTTTCTATCTGCTCCTCTTGTTTGTCTCACAGGCGTACACTCCCAGGCTTCTAAACCAAGCCCATGGCTACTCACACTCCTCCACCAGAGAGGTTTGCTCTGGGTTTTTCTCTTCTTTGCACTGTAAACTTGTGAGGTGTCTGACTCCGATAGGCAGCCCTAATGAATTATTCTAAGCTGGATGGCATAGACAACAGAAACGTCTTGCCTTACAGTTCAGGAGTTTGGAAGTAAAAGGACTGTGACTTCCCTTTGAGGTCATGTACAAGAGTCTGAACTAGCCCCTTGCATATTTCCTGGGGCTTTGACAGGTGGCCTTTGTTTTCTCCAGCTGCAGGAATATTACAAGGAATTTTTATCTTCACCTGCAGCTGTCAACGAACAAGGACTGGAGCTAAGCTGGGTTAGCACCCACTCTCTTAGCCTAGTCTTTTTTTTTTTTTTAAAGAATTATTTATTTTATGTATATGAATAGTTCATTGTAGCTGTCTTCAGACACACGAGAAGAGGGCATCAGGTCCCATTGCAGATGGTTGTGAGCCACCATGTGGTTGCTGGGAATTGAACTCAGGACTTCTGGAAGAGCAGTCAGCGTTCTTAACCACTAAGCCATCCCTCCAGCCCTCTCCTAGCCTTTTCTTAGCACAGGACTTCAAAATTAGAATTAATTTGCTTTATTTCAAAAGACCCAGAGATGCAAATCACATAGAACTTAATTTTTAGTGAACATTTACTAAAAAATGTAGTTGAGGCACTGGTTCTAGACCCTTGGGATGTCACTCCTTCCTTCCTTCCTTTATCCATCTGTCTTCAGCTAGAGACCCATGCTAGGCACATAGTAGGTGCTTAATAAATATTTGTAAATGAATTCATTTCACAGTCATGGGGGGGTGTCACTTATTGTCTGAGTAAGTTTAAAAAACTTTTTCCTTACTTCCTCAGCAAGCCTTACATTTCCATCAGTAGGAGATTTTGTTAAAATTTACAAAACACTGCCTTCATCGTGCTCAATAGCATTATGAACTCTGTGCCCATTAAACAATCCAGTGCCCTTCTTCAGCCCTAACAACTACTGATTCACTTTACGCCTATTTTGAGATACTTCACACAAATGGAACTGTCTAGGGCTGGGAGATGGCCCAGAGGTTGAAGAGCTTGCTAGCTCTTGCGAGCACGAGGATTGGAGTTTAAATCCCCAGGATCCAGGTACATGCTGGCGGCCGTATCAGTTGGCTTTGAAGGCCAGTGCTCAGAGGACAGAGGCAGGGATCCTTGGAGCAGGATGGCTAACCATCTTGTATTGGTGAGCTCTGGGTTCAGTTGAGAGACTATGCCTCCAAAGAGTAAGGTGGAGAGTGGTGGACTCCCCCCAACATTAACCTTGGGGCTTCCTCATACACGCACCCACAGGCATGTGAACATGATTACCACACGAATGTACATGCATGTCACATGTGAATGTAATTATACCATGTGGTTTTTCTTCCCCATGCCTAGCCTCTTTATATTTAGCAAATTGTTTTCAAGGGTCACCCCTGATTTAGTAGGTGACCTTCCCTTTTATGGCCGAATACAATTCCACTGTGTTGATAAACCACAACTTGTTTATCCGTTCATCCGTCAATGGGCATTTGTGCTGTTTCCAGACTTGCCTGTTCCGAGCCTGGTTGCTATGCACATTTGCGAAGAAGCGCGTTTGTGAACTTAGCGTTCCAGTTCTTCCGGGTACGTATGACAGTGATAATTTTGGTTTAAGATCCAGTTCATTTTCCGGAGCAGATGATCATTTTACATTCCCACCTGTCACATATGAGAGTTAAACATTTTTATACACTCTAACACTTGGGATTTTCTCTGTCCGACTCCAGTTATTGTAGTGAGTTCAAAGCAGTGTCTCACTAGGGGTTTGGGATTACCTTTTCCTCGTGACTCAGGGCACGAAGCATCTTTCCATATGTCTGTCTGGCTTTCTGAGGAAGGTGAAAGCTCTGCTACACCGTACACAGGAAGAAATAAGGGAGTTGAAGGGATTTGCTCAGCGGCTTTGCCTGGGACCTGGGGTGTGTGGATGTCCCTGAAACACGCCGGATTCTAATTTAACCGTGGAAACAGATCTGGTCTGAGCGTCAGGAGACTTGGTAATTGGGAGAATTTTATTATCTGACTTAACAAATACCATCCCTTCGGCTGATCCTCAGTACTTCAAAGACCCGAACCTCTCTAGGAAGTGAGAACTCAGGAACTCTATGTCCAATCCCGCCAGTTCGAAGTCTGCCCCGCCCTCTCATCCTGTTCCCTCGCAGCGCCGGAAGTGTTAAGTTCTTTTCGGTCGCTCCGCCCCCGGCCCGGAAACACTTTCTTGGGAAGATGGCGGCTGTGTCGGTGTTTCAGCCACCGGTCGGAGGCTTTTCTTTTGATAATTGCCGCAGGTGTGTTCACGCCCGGGGGCGCGATCGGGACCCGAGTAGGAGCTCTGTACCCCGGGTCGGAGCTGGGCTGCCGCCTGGGTCAGGGGCGTGAGGCGAGTGTGGGGATGGTGCCCGCGGCCGTGTGACTCAGGGAATCCGGCCCCAGCGCGGGCTGCTTCTGAGGCCGCCGCGGCCTTCTCCGCTTGCCAGTGTGTAAGGATTTGGTCCTTCCTGTGGCTTTGCGGGGCCGGGGGGAAGTCACGGCCCCGATCTGTAATTCCTCGCGGATGGTGCTGATGATAGGAGAATCCAGGGAACAGACCGGGGTGGGAGCAAACTGAGTTCCCTCCTAAGCACCCACTCTTCGCGCCAGTGGTCTTGTCCTTTAACACTTGATTTCTGTGCTTTTCCTTAGGAATGCTGTCTTGGAAGCTGATTTTGCAAAAAAGGGGTTCAAGCTTCCGAAAGCTCGGAAAACTGGCACTACCATCGCGGGGGTGGTCTATAAGGTAAGCCTAGACAGGCCGACCGAAGCAGTAACTCACCTATTAATAATAGACCACTTGGACTCAAGTTTCCGGCTAGATCTGCCAGTGCAAATGTCCGAGTGCATCATGAAAAACGGCTTTTATTAGAAATGCTTTAACCAGGAGGTTTTGCGTGTTAAATAGTTTGTATTTATTCATTTTGAAGTTTTAGACATGAGGGCAATTTGACTTTTCCTATGGTACTCCAGGAAACAGGATGCTATAAGGGAAAAGCACAGAATTTGGGAATTATTGGCTTGTCTAGATGTTTAATGCACCGATACTGTTTCTACTGAACTGCTTGGGCAGTTTTAGTCTCCCCTCTCCCCTATTCTGAGACAAGGTCTCATTATATAGCCGTGACAGTCCTGGAACATACCATGTAGATCAGGCTGCTTTAAACTCCTAGAAATTCACCTGCTTCTGCTTCCGGGATGTTGGGATCAAGTGATTAGAGGCAAGCCACTCTGCCTCAGCTTTTTTTCACAGAGTTAAATACTGAAATAAACTGTAAGGATCATAAAGGCTAGTGATTAATGTTAATGGGTGAAGAGAGACACATTTCAAAAACTAAAAGAGCTGAATGTTTTCTTTTTTTTTCTTTTTTCTTTCTTTCTTTCTTTCTTTCTTTCTTTTTTTTTTTTTTTTTTAAATTTTTCGAGACAGGGTTTCTCTGTGTAGTCCTGGCTGTCCTGGAACTCACTCTGTAGACCAGGCTGACCTCGAACTCAGAAATCTTGCCTCTGCCTCCCAAGTGCTGGGATTACAGGTGTGCACCACCATGCCCGGCGCTGTTTTCTTAATTTCCTCAGTATATGTGCATGTGCATATGCTATGGGACAAGTGCAGAGGTCAGGGAACAACTTGGCGGAGTTCGTTCTGAGCTGCATGTGGGTTGTTGCAGTGGAAGTCAGTTTTGCAGGCTTGCGTGATTAGTGTTTTTTACTTGATGAACAACTTTGCTGACCTATTTTGTTGGAAAGATTTGTGGGTCTTCATTCCATGTTTTTTTCTTTCCAGTTTAGCTCTATGGTTTGTAAGGAATTTATTGAACCTTGCTTGAAGATGGAAATGATTCTTAATCACCCCAGGATTTAGCCATTAACATGTATTAAGGTTATACTAACAATGTAGGACAGTAGTTTTGGGAGGAATTTTGACTGGGGGTATGGAATTACGGGAGCAGAGAATGGCCAAAATTGTTTTTCTTAAATAATATACCTTATGTATATAAGTTGCTGAGTTTTTTTTTCTCTAAAAATAGGATGGCATAGTTCTTGGAGCAGACACAAGAGCGACTGAAGGGATGGTTGTTGCTGACAAAAACTGTTCAAAAATTCACTTCATATCTCCTAATATTTAGTAAGTATTGATGGATTTGAACTACTATGAACTCTTCTGGCATGTTAGGGCTAAAAAATGGACCTTTTCCAGCCTCTTCTTTGCAACATGCTTGTTGTTGAGATTGTTTTTTAACATTCTTAGATGTGTTTCTGGGCTGGGGTATATGTCAGCTGGTAGAGTGGTTATGTAGCGCTCGAGTCCTGGGCTCTGTCGTCAGTGCTGCAGGAAGTGGGGAGTGGGGTACAGCCTGTGATTGAGCACTGGGGAGGGGCAAGCAGGAAGACCCGCAGTTCAAGGTCATCCTTGGCTCTGTAGGGAATTTGAGGCTAACCTAGTTTAAATGAGACTGTGTCACACAAATAGCTCAGAACCTAACTGTCACCTGTTGTCCTCAGGGCCACGCCCTCCTGATGCTTTAGTCTTCTGGAGTTGATGGGAAGTTCTGCTTCCCATGTTCCTCTTGAATCCATTCCCTCCTGCCTTCCTCTCTGCTGTGACCTTTATTTGGGTTCTTTTTCTTTTTTTCTCAGCTGTACAGTTTTAGGAAGACAGTCTTGATTTATTATTTCAGAACTGAGTAAAGAAAAAATGGAAGAGAAAATTATAATATACCATAAAATAACAGAGGTACAATAGGGCCTGGGAAGATGGAGAACAAAGCAATTCCTTTTTGTTTGTCTTTATAGTGTGTGTGCGTGTCACACACTTATGCCATGGAAGCATGTGGAGGTCAGAGACTGTCTTTTAGAATTTGTCTGCTTCTGGTTTCTTTACTAATGTTCACTCTTCTGTCATACGTCTGTAAAACACAGAGCCTGTCATGGCCTTTCCTCTTTAAAAGCTTTTTTGAGAGACATTGGGTTTCTACATTATTTTCTAGGTAAAACTGAAATTCTGATGTGATGTTTGAGACCTTGTACTACCCCTCAGGCAGCTCATGTTCCAGTTTCTTCTGGAATGTTCTTATTCCTGTTCCTCTTAAGTATGAGCTGTTTCTCCATCACTTATGCAAGTGGCTCAAGTTAAAAATGCCCTTCCCAGGGTAAGAGAGCAGTTAAGAGCACTCATGCTCAGCCGGGCGGTGGTGGCGCACGCCTGTAATCCCAGCACTTGGGAGGCAGAGGCAGGTGGATTTCTGAGTTCAAGGCCAGCCTGGTCTACAGAGTGAGTTCCAGGACAGCCAGGTCTATACAGAGAAACCCGGTCTCGGAAAAAAAGAAAAGAAAAGAAGAAAAAAAAAAAAAAAAGAGCACTCATGCACAGTCACGAGGACCAGAGTTTGGATCCCAGCACTCATTCAGGCTGTTCACAAACGCCTGTAATTCTAGCCCAGGGGATCCAGTGCCCTTTTGGGGGTTTCTGAGAGTACCTGCATACAGATGTATTCCGACTTTCATACAGATACTTGCACATACAGACATGAATAAGATTTAAAAAAAACAAAGTAAAAACACTCTTCTACTTTTAGACTCTGTTCTTCTAAAGCCAGTTCAAAAACAAACAAACAAACAAACAAACAAACAAAAAAACCCAACCAACCAAACAAAAAACAACCCTTGCATTAACACTCAGAATTCAGTGTTTTCAGGGCAGGTGAGGTGGTTCAGCAGATTGCCACCAAGCCTGACTGGAGTTGGATCCTCCGGATCTACATTGAAGGATAGAACCAAATTCTGAAAGATGTTCTCTGACTGCCACATGCTTACATGGTACAAATGTGTGTTACACACACACACACACACACACACACACACACACACACAATAAAGACAAGCAAAAAGGAACTAATTGCTTTGTTCTCCATCTTCCCAGGCCCTATTGTACCTCTCTTATGGTATATTTTGATTTTCTCCTCCATTTTTTCTTTACTCAGTTCCGAAATAATAAATCAAGACTGTCTAGTGTCAATATTGAATTGTAAGACTTTAACACACTGCCTTCTTTTGTACAATTTGGATGTAATAGGACTAAAACATACACTCTGGCACAGAGAAGTGGATTATTAGAAATGTCCCATTGCGCCATAGAGAATATGTTTTATGTCATTAGTTGTGTGTCCTCATTTTAAGTTTAAGGTAGGTTGGACAGAATTGCTTGCAGACCACTCAGAACACCGCTCATGCACTGGACGTTTGTGGAGTTAGCCGAGAGGCTCGGCTTGTAATTGAGCTCTCTGGTAACTGGATGCGGTGATGTCCTGTGGTATGTTTCAGTTGCTGTGGTGCTGGCACGGCTGCAGACACAGACATGACAACCCAGCTTATTTCTTCCAACTTGGAGCTCCACTCGCTCACCACTGGCCGCCTTCCGAGAGTCGCCACAGCTAATCGGATGTTGAAGCAGATGCTTTTCAGGTAAGGATCCAGGGTGTGGGCTTCTGCAGGCTTGCTTCTCTTCTCTTTCTATTAAGCCTTAGATTTTTAGCATGAAGATGCCTGGAAACTAGGGAAAAAATATTCTGAAGAACAAACACATTTTGTTCCATAAATCAATTAGAAAGCTATTTTTAATTTTTAAAGCATTTGATAATGAAATGGATTGTATGGTCTGATGATGTATCATATGGGGATGATTTGCCCTGAATTGTGGCCAGTGTAGTAATTTCCTGTAGCATAGAGATATTACTGGATAAGACCACTTTTGGTTACAGTAAAACTACTTTGAGTTGTCTTGATAATCCTACTCATTTCTCCACCACTTATACACAACTTTGTTTTTGTCTGCTTGGTTTTTTTTTTTTTTTTTTCAAGACAGGGTTTCTCTGTGTAGCTTGGCTGGAATGGAACTCACTCTGTAGACCAGGCTGGCCTCAAACTTTCAGAGATCTACCTGCCTCTGCCACCTCCTGAGTGCTGGGATTAAAAGCCACTACTGCCCAGCTAACACAACTGTTTTTTTTTCCTTTCCCTTTTTAGCAGCAAAATAACAATACAGTGAGAAGTGACTTATAGTCATGTATTAGTGGGTAAAGTGGGTTAAATAATACTGATTTTTGGGCCGGAGAGATGGCTCAGTGGTTAAGAGCACCGACTGCTCTTCTGAAGGTCCTGAGTTCAAATCCCAGCAACCACATGGTGGCTCACAACCATCTCACAACGAGATCTGACTCCCTCTTCTGGAGTGTCTGAAGACAGCTACAGTGTACTCACATATATAATAAATACATCTTTAAAAAAAATAATACTGATTTTTACCCAGCCTGCCTCTCTCACTTGGACTTGCACTGTTTCATGTTTTCCTTTAACTCTGAGTTAAGGGCTATTACTGTATCCTGTTTAAAATAAACAGGTATAAGCCAGGCAGTGGTGCTGCACACCTTTTTTACATATACATATACATAAAGATATACATAAACGAATTACATATACATGTATGCATATACATATACAATATATTTGCACATACATACATACATAAATACATAAACACATTTCCGAACTTCATTCTGTGGTAACTCCCACACGCACTCATGGAGTTTTGTTTTTTTTTCCCCCATTAATAATCATATCATTACTTTATGTTTGTAGAGGTTTTGATGTTTTAAAATCCTAAATCTTGCCGGGCGGTGGTGGCGCACACCTGTAATCCCAGCACTCTGGGAGGCAGAAGCAGGCGGATTTCTGAGTTGGAGGCCAGCCTGGTCTACAGAGTGAGTTCTAGGACAGCCAGGACTATACAGAGAAACCCTGTCTCGATAAAACAAAAAAACAAACAAAACCAAAAAAAAAAAAAAAAAAAAAACCTAAATCTTTGATGTTTTCTCATGTGTTCTACATAAGTGGTGTACTGGCTGGTTTTGTGTGTCAACTTAACACAAGCTGGAGTTATCACAGAGAAAGGAGCTTCAGGTGAGGAAATGCCTCTATGAGATGCATCTGTGGGGCATTTTCTCAATTAGTGGTGAAGGTGGTGCCATCCCTGGGATGGTGGTCTTGGGTTCTATAAGAAAGCAAGCTGAGCAAGCCAGGGGAAGCAAGCTAGTAAGTAAAATCTCTCCATGGCCTCTGCATCAGCTCCTGCTTCCTGAGATGTGTGAGCTGCAGTCCTGACATTCTTTGGTGATGAACAGCAAAGTGAATGTGTAAGCTGAGTAAACCCTTTCCTCCCCAACTTGCTTCATGGTCATGATGTTTGGGCAGGAATGGACACCCTAAGATAAATGGGAAGCAGTATTTTTCTAGTTTGTTTTTCTGTTGCTGTGATAAATACCCTTATTGAAAAACAACTTGGAAAGGAAAGGGTTTACTTCATCTTCCAGGGGTACCAAGGCAAGAACTCAGGTCAAGAGCCTGAAACAGAGACCGCAGAGGGACACTGCTTGTTTACTCGCTTGCTCCCTCTGACTTTCTTAGCTAGATTTTTTTTTCCCCCTCTATACAGGATTTCTCTCTGTGGCCCTGGCTGTCCTGGAACTCTCTTTGTAGACTGGGGTGGCCTCAAATTTAGAGATCCACCTGCCTCTGCCTCCTAGGTGCTGGAATGAAGGTGTGTGCCATCACTGCCCAGATAGAATTTTTTTCATTTTTCTTTTTTGGTTTCTCGAGAGAGGGTTTCTCTGTGTAGCCCTGGCTGTCCTGGAACTCACTCTGTAGACCAGGCTGACCTTGAACTTGGAAATCTTCCTGTCTCTGCCTCCCAAGTGCTGGGATTAAAAGTGTGTGCCATCACCGCCTAGCTAGATTTTTTTAAATCTAGTTCAGAACCACAAATCTAGGAATAGTACTGCCAGTAGTGGGCTGGGCCCTCTTCCATAATTAGTAGTCAAGAAAAGTGCCCTTAGGCTAATCTAGTAGAGGCAGTTCTTAAGTTGAGGTTCTCTTCCCAGGTGTGTGGCCCACCAAGATCCCCCCTCGTCTGTTAGCGTGCAGATAGTGCCTGCTTTTCTTCCTGAGATCTGCCTCACCCTAGTAGACCCCTGCCTTGCCTTGTGTGCGGAGCGAGCATCAGACACCTTCGTCTATGAATACCGTGAGCTCCTTGGCCTAAAGAGTTTTATGTAGACCACGTGACATTTAAAACAAAATAGTGCCAATAATTATAGATCAAATTGTATTTAAAGTAAAGATAGAACTTTCTGTCCTGTTTTTAAGTTAGAATGAAGGTAGAAGAACGATGTGTCAGTAACCTGGAGGGACTTCGTGGTCAGTGTCACCTTTGGCGTTGGCTTGTATTTGTCATAGCTTTGCTTTGCTGTGTGTGCTGCCCTTGTCCTCTGGCTTTCCCGAGAGTTTGAGGTCCTTGTGTGGTAGCTCTGTGTTCTCAGTGCTGTCTGCAGGGAGGTTAGTGAGTTCCCACTTTACAGAGGAGAGACCCTACGCTGAGCCATAATCTCTCCTCGGCTGCTCTGCGCTTTGTATGTGCAGCCAGCATGCTAACGCAGGGGAATTGTTACTACCAAATACGTGCTCCAGTTATAGCATGAGACCAACTCCTCACTTAGGACACTGATTTAAAAAATTATAGATCTTAATTTTAAATATAAAGCTCCCCCTGGTGGATCATATAGCCTATTACATACAAACAATTTTTACATTCGTTTTAATTTAATCTCTAGTAGTTGCTTTTTCTTCTTCTCTCCAGTGCTTCATTTTTATTTAGTACAGTTTGTAAAGGTTATTTATTTACTTGTTTTATGAGACAGGGTCTCACTGTATCTCTAGTTGACCTGGAACCTGCTGTGTAGATCAGACTGGCCTTGAACTCACAGAGATCTTCTGCCTCTACCTCGCAAGTGCTGGCATTAAAGGGTTTGCATTATGTCTGGCCAGAGTTAAATTTTATATAATGTTTTGAGAAAAATGTCAATTTAAAAATTTAAACCGAGATAGTATTGTCCTTCATATCTGGTGACATTTTGGATGAATTACATAAAGTGAGAGTGGTTTAGGGGAGAAAGGCTTTGTGTTTGACTTTAGTACTTTGGGTCAAGATCTGCCAGCTGTGACTTTGTTGGGTCATGTTACTTTTTTTAAAAGATTTTTTTTTGGTCTTTGTGCGCGCACACACACACACACACTCACTCTGGCTTCCTGAGCTGGAGTTACAAGTGGTTGTGAGTCACCTGTTGTGCACTCTGGCTCCCTGAGCTACACACACACACACTCTGGCTCCCTGAGCTGGAGTTACAAGTGGTTGTGAGTCACCTGTTGTGCACTCTGGCTCCCTGAGCTACACACACACACACACACACACACACACTCACTCACTCACTCACTCACTCACTCTGGCTCCCTGAGCTGGAGTTACAAGCGGTTGTGAGTCACCTGTTGTGGATACTGAGAATGTAGCTCAGGCTCTCGGAAGTATCAAGCACTCCTATTAAGACATTTCTCCAGCCCTGTCGTACACTAAGTATAGGTTCTTTTCTTTGGAAAATTCCAGTGATAGTTTTTGTCTCATTGACTTATGAGGGGAAAGAAAAAGATAAAAAAAGAGCTGACTAGCTAGCTTAGCAGGTAAAGGCACCTGCTGCCAAGTTTGAAAGCCTGAGTTAGACAGTCCCAGACCCCACGTGCTGAAGGAGAGAACAAACTAATTCTGTAAGTTGCCTGCTGACCTCACGTGCAGTTTGGTGCTCAGCCTCCACATAGACACTCACAACACAAGTATGCGAGTGTGATAATTTGGAAAGGCTGGTGATGGTATTATAATGGTACCTAAACGTTTTTTATTTGACTTTTTTCAGATCTTATGCTTTACCTACAGCTTCATGTGTCTGCATTAACAGAAATGGCATGCTAGGACATTTTCTGCTTTGTGACTTGCCTGTGTTCAATGCTGCACTGGTTAGTAGAGAGCTTAGACTCAGGAGTTCTCTCCAGCCAGACAAGAGTTCTAGAGACCTACCACCACATGAAATAAGGAAACACTTAAGTGAATGAATACCTTATTAGAGGTGAAGGCTGAATTTTAATACAGTCTCAAAGATATCTGACCCACAAATTTTTAAGTACCAACTATCAGTAATATTATACTAATTATATTAAAATTATATATATATAAATTATATATATAATTATATAATTATATTAATTATATAGTACATAAATATATATTTTAGTGTTGTCAGGCTCATGTTACATTAATCAGCTTTTGAATTTTAATGATATGACCCATTTGAAGATATTTTCATGAATATTTGGGTGGTTGCTGGTTCCTCAGGCTATATTTTAGAGTAAATTCCTTGGCTCCAAAAAATTCCGTGACTCAAAGCCACATTTAACCTTTGATACACTGTCAAAACCAGATCATACCACAATCAATAGTGTACAAGGAAAGGTATGGCTTTTAGTGATCATGTATTCTGTTGTGTATGTTTATTCAGTCATTTCTCCATCTTCTACATCACTAACAGTGCTGTGATAAATACATTTCTGTATATTTCTTTCTCTGACTGTATTCTTGGGCTGGAGTCCTATAAGTAGGCTTTTGGGGTTTGTGGTGGTGTTTTAGTGCTGGAGTTCTAACCGAGGCCTTGCATGTGCTGGGCAGTGCTCTACCACTGATCTTTACCCCTAGCCTTCTGATTCAGATTTTAAGGATGCCAGTCATTTGTCTAAACATTTTAGTTCTTTTTGTAGACATGCAACAGGAAGTCTGGAAGGGAACTGACTTTATTCGGATGTCCTCCTCAGCAAGCAGTAGAATAGACAACTCAGTATTGGTGGGGGCATACAGCCAGCCTTTCTGGATGGTTTGTGCAGTGTCTCAGGCTCCAACCTTGAGCCTGCTGCTAACAAACCGTGGACCAGATGTTTCCACATCTTTAGGCCACCACCACCCAGCCTAAAAATTACTTTAAATTGCATATTTTTTAGTGGGTGGGTGGTGGTGGTGGTGGTGGTGGTGCACATGTGGAGGACATCAGAGGACAACTGAAGAGTTGGTTTTCCCTCCATCATGTAGGTCTTGGGGATTGGACCTCAGATCATCAGGCTTGGCGGCGAGCACCTTTATCTTTAACTTGAATTTTTTTTCACTTTAACAATGGAAGATTATCAGCAGTTTGTTGCCTGGACTTCACAGTTGTGCTTCTGGATGTCATGTAGCTCTTCCCAGTCGGAATGATGGCTTTGTTCCTTTATTTGTGTTTTAGCGAATGGCAAGTTTAGCATGTGTTGGTTTAAAATTTCATTTTAAAGAGCTAAGGTTTAAAACTTAAAACCAACATGTTCATCAGGTACAGCAGTTGTGTTGATGAAAAGCTGAGTCAATTCAGGGAAAGGGATCTATAGAAAGGGATTTATACCAACTAGGTAAAGAGTTCAGCAAATGCCCAAGACCGGAGTGCATAGTTACATGAGGGAAGGTGGGCGGAGACATTTTGTGGGTCACCGGCAGCTTCATAGGTCATGACAGAGCTCTGCATGTCCCTGAGGGACGCATCTGTGATTGTGATGTAGTGGGTTTATTCAGAGGGAAAGGGTATTGTGACATGAAGCATTGTCTGTTGAGATTGCTTGTTGGAAGAGCTGAGTGGCCTGAACTTAGCAACTCCGCACTGTTAGCTACCTTGGCAGCTTATTATCCAGTGTGAATAATCTTTGAAATAACAAGTTCTCTATGTCTCTAAGTTTTTTGTTTTGTGTTTCTTTTGTTTGTTTTATTTTGCCCCCCCCCTTTTATTTAAATGGGAATGATAGTGCTTTTAGAAAGGTGGCCGTGTGTCATCAGATCTGAAATGAGTCACGGGGTAGGTATACTGCACACAGTTTACAGTAGCTAACTGTAGATGTTTAGCTGATTTTAGTTCCCTGCCTGGTTCCTATGCAGGCAGTAATTCCTTAGTGAACTGTGTAAGGAAAACCCTTGTCTGACTTCTGCAGCTTTTTGCATAATCTACAGTGACTTGGGACTCAGTTCTTTTCTTGTGTCTGTTCTGATCACCAGGTATCAAGGTTACATTGGTGCAGCCCTGGTTTTGGGGGGAGTAGATGTGACTGGGCCTCATCTCTACAGCATCTATCCTCATGGATCAACTGATAAATTGCCTTATGTCACTATGGGTGAGTGTTATGTTTTCTTGTTTCAGACTCAAAAAACAAATTGGTCTTTTGAAGAGCTATTTCCATTATTGTTAAAGGAGGCAACGGTGCATTCCAGTTACGTTACCTAGTTGGCTACCAGTGATGTTAACAACCCAGTGCCTACCATGGGTTGTTAACTTGGAGGGGGGGGGAGAGTTAGAGAGAGAGGTGTGTGTGTGTGTGTGTGTGTGTGTGTGTGTGTGTGTTTTGAGACGGGTTTCTCTGTGTAGCCTTGGCTGTCCTAGAACTCATTTTGTAGAACAGGCTGCCCTTGAACTCAACAGAGATCCACCTGCCTCTGCTTTTTGAGTGCTGAGATTAAAGGACTGTGTCACTGTGCCTGACTTTCCAAAATGATTCTTTATATAATTGGATGAAGAATCTACTGAACAAATTTAGATAAAGACTCTTGGTTGTAAGGATTTATTTACTAGATACCCACAGACAATAAACAACTATAAAACTATGTCAGTAGCAATGTTAGGAAGTGAAAAATACTCAGATAAAGGCTACTAGTGTAGGCAATCCTGAACTGTGGTCATATCAGGTGTTACTTTGGAGAAACCAGGTCAAGGATATGTGGAAATACTTTAATTCTTCTACCTATATGAGAATTTGCAATGATCTAAAACCAAAAGTTGATGACTATCCTAAGAGGATCTGGGAGTTGTGGGCATACATAAGCTGTGGAAGCTTGGGCAAGGCGGTCCTGGGAGAAGTGATAGTAGAGTCTACAGCGCCCTCTAAGGGGTGGGAAGACTGAGTGGAAGTCACACTTTCAACATACTGGAACTGATGGAAAGTCTCTAAGTCGTTTTAATTTCTTTTATTTGTCTATTGTGGGCAGGCACACATGTGCCACACGTGTGGTTGGAGGACAAGTCATGGGGTCAGTACTCTGTGGGTTCTGGGGATCACACCCAGGTCATCCAGCTTCTCGGCAAGTGCTTTTTAGCTTCCGAGCCATCTCGCCAGCCCAAGAAGTCCTTCTTCAGTGATACTAGAGTGGCAGGGTCCCTGTCACGGCTGTGGAGAACCTTAGTTTCCGACCTGTAAAGTGTCAAGTGTCTTGGAAAAAACAAAACAAAACAAACAGCAACAAAAAAGGTGTCAAGTGATACCAGGCTGTTGTGAGTGGCACAGTACATAGTGCCGGGCCTACCAACAGTTGCAATGTTTTGGGTCAGGCATTTGTATTTGTGGTTTAACTCCAACTGCTAGATAAGAATAATGGGTTCTTTTGTTTTTGTATTCATTTTAAAATTTGTTTTAAAAGATATATTTATTTTATGTGAGTACATTGCTTTTTTGTTTTTGTTTGTTTGTTTTGGTTTTTCGAGATAGGCTGTCTCTATATAGCCCTGGCTGGTTTGGAACTCACTCTGTAGAGTTCCAGGCTGGCCTTGAACTCAGAAATCCACCTGCCTCTGCCTCCCAAGTGCTGGGATTAAAGGCGTGCGCCACCACTGTCTTTAGACACACCAGAAGAGGGCTAGAGATCCTATTACAGATGGTTGTGAGCCACCATGTGGTTGCTGGAAATTGAACTCAGGACCTCTGAAAGAGCAGTCAGTGCTCTTAACCGCAGAGCCCTATTTTAAAAATTTTTGAAAGTGATAAAATTTTCCTTAGACAAATTGGTATTTTCAAACACAAGTTTATATTAAATTTCTGAATCAAATTATGTAAATCTAGTTGTCTATGGTTGCTGTTTTTCTTATTTACTGTCTACCTTTGTATCTTGATTCTGGAGTTGGGAAGATGATCTCTTTGCATAGTTAGAAGTTACCATTTGGAGACGTTGTTGTTCCATTGTGTAGGGTCCCTGTACTTTATGGTGGGCGTATCCTCCATGCTAGGAAACCAACCTTACACCATGAGTGGATCTTTGTAATGAATGTTTGTGTTTCAGATAGGATTTTGTATAGCTCAGGATGACCTCAAATTCTTTATGACCTTGAGCTTCTGGTCATCCTGCCTCCGCCTCCCATGTGTTGGGACTGTAGGTGTGCATGACCCTGCTTTCATATATAGATGGGTCTTCATAATTATCCTAAAATGAAGATACTATAATTTAAAAATTGTTCTAAAGTGATTTATTAAGATTTTTTTTCTGTTGAAGTGCTTTTATTTCTCTTCTAAGATTCCTTGAAGTGGTAGTAAAGGGAGAATATTACTTTGTTTTTTGGTGGTGCCAGAGTTTGAACACAGGGCCTCAAGTGTGCTTGTGAGTGCTTTATCACTGCGTTAGTCTCCACGCCCCAGTCTTCTTATTTTGAGACATCATTTTATCTTACTAAGTTGCTGGGTCTGACTTTGAACTTACTGTATATCTTACAGTCAGCCTTGAACTTGTGATCCTGCTGCCTCAGTATTTGGAGTAGCTAGTAATATTAAACTGTGCTATCAGACTCAGCTTCATCTTTTCTCTTAAAGTGGGTGGGGGTTTGAGACAGGGTCTCAGCATAGCCCTGGCCGTTCTGGAACTCACTATGCAGATTGCTGCTCAGAATGCTGGGATTGAGGCCTCTGCTGTCAGGCCAGGCTTGGTTTCATTATTTTTTTATTTAACAGATTCTGAACGTGAGAAAAATAACAATGCACAGGGAAGCCATACTTCATTTGACTGTCAGTACACACCTGTGTGCGCAGGCTCTTATTGTCACCATAACCCTCACCCTGTCATTCCAGAGGGTCTTTCTTTTCCAACAGCC